>CM077809.1:12925833-14287500 GCA_039764185.1 Tamarix austromongolica | reverse complement strand
AATTATCTTCATACAACTTGTGATATTGTTAATGAACAATTTATTACTAGATTCTAATGATATTATGATTGCATGTATATATAAGTTGTCATTTTATTGTAATAGAAATTGTTTATATTTATTCTCAGATTGTTGCCTCTAGTCACACTCTTTTCAACGAATATTCTCCCAACTCTTTTGTTCATAGTTTTCAAATATATTAACTATATTTTTAAATAATAATATTGACTATTCTATGCATTTTCTATATTATAATAATCATTTGCTTTAATTTAATAACTTTTTTAAATACTTTGTTGAATATTTTAATTTATAGTTACTATTAACCATTAAATGCCACTGTTAATTTACTTTTAATGTTTTAATGTTTGCTTAATTATTTCTTCATATATATTAGCTATTTTATTTACCTTCTATTTCAGAATTGAATGAAAAATTTTAAAAATGAAAATTAAATTAATAATAAACAATTAAATACTAGAAAGCTAAAATAAAAGTATTAATTATACTTAGAAATTATATGATATAACTTAAATATTAAAAAATTTAAATTAAAATTTCAATATAAAATTAGGAATTAAAATTAAAAATGAAAAAATTAATTTCATATTATGAAAATAAAAAATTAGAACAAAAACTTAAATTTAAATGTTAAATTCAAAATATGAAGATTGAAAGTTTAAAATACAAAAATTGATAAATAAAAAAAATACTAATTGACAAAAATAAATGAACTATCTATTATTAGTTCAATTATTTTAATATTGTTGATTAGTCTATAATTTCAAATATTATAATAATTTTTTAATTTTCATTTTTCAATTTAATAAATTTTTTCAAAGACTTTCTTCAATTTTTGATTTATAATTATTAGTAACCATTAAATTTTACTGTGATTTTACTTATTATGCTTTCATATTCTCTTAATTATTTTTTTCGTTTTTATTTATTTTTATATATTTTAGTTATTTTATTTAGAGTCTATTTTATATTTGAAGCATAAATTTAAAATGAAAATTAAATAATAAACTTTCAAAAATTCAATTAATTATCAAAGACTAGAAATTAAAAACAAAATGATTAATAATAATTGGAACAAAGAAACTAAAACTTAAATTTCAAAATTTTAAATAAAAAAATCAATATAAAAATTAAAATAAATGTGAAAATTGTAAATTTAAATTCTAAACTTCAAATTATAAATAAGAAATTAAAATGAAACATTAAAAAATGAGGAACTAAAAAATTAAATTTTAAATCTTAACCTCAAAATATAGAATTTGAAAATTGAAAAATCTAGATTCAAAACTCAAAGAATGATAAAATAAAAATTAAGAATTAAAGAGAAAAAAGAAAAGAAATATCAAACACTAATTCAATATTTTGTTTAAAAAAAATAAAGATCCATCTTGCTTTATTGCTATTTGCTACTAATAGGAACTGAACCATCACAGCAATATTTTTATTTAGAAAGGTAATAAAATTGGGAAAAAATGAATCAACTCGAAGATTAGGAAATTAAAATACAACCATAGCTATTATTTATAAAACAAAAAATTACTATTTAGACAACATTATCACATAAACTACCAAAATTATCCTATCTATCTATCCTTTACTCTTTTACCGAATTTTATTTTTTCATACTTTCTCAATAGTCAGGCAAAGAAATGTTTGCCGTTGGTAACATCACTCACATAAGATGTAAGTAATTAATATTTTTTGGTTAACAATTTTTTTCTGTTATAAAATATATTGAAGTTATGTTGTAAATTTATGAGTTTAATTAAATTTATTTATTTAAGTTTATTTAATTTAATTGTAAATTTGTGAATTTAAATTTAAATTTTTTTTAGCAGTACAGTAACTTATATTGTAAATCTAGTATATGAAATTATTTTTTTTAATTATAGATAGAAAAAATTTAATTTAATTATAAATATATGAGTTTAATTTTATTATTATATATAATTAAATTCTAAATCTAGTAAAAAAAAGCCGATGTTAGAGAACGGCCAAATGTGTTGGCGGAGGCTTGAGCTTCGGCGTTTGGTGTCGTTACTCGTTAGTAAGGGGAGACGTTCACCATTTTTTACCGGCGACAGGAACAGACGTACAACACTTTTTACCGGTATTTAAGGATATTTCCATCAAATTTTTTCTATCCAATAAATAGCCGGTTTTTAAAGAACAATACCAATATAACGAATCAAAATATAAAATGATAGGCATGAATATATCCAAGAGGAAAGGAACACGGATGCATCTTCCGGTTCAGAACAGAAAAAGTGTGCTGTCGGTGGGATTAGAAAGGCATGTTTAGATGTCTTTTCCCCTGTCCTTGCAATTTCATGAGGCGAAAAGTTACGCATTTCTTTTGTGCAATCAAAATTTCCCTGCCGCTGGAGATTCAATCGGATTCGATAAACACAGTAACTGTAATGTAAATGTAGTATCCTTTTTTAAAAATTTAAAAAATGGGGACGACAGAAAATGTTAAAAAAATTATATATATATATATTTAAAAAATAGGTTAAATTTATAGAGAGAAATAAAATTAATTTTTATATTAGTTAATTTTAATTATTAATAATAATTTTTTAATAAAAAAATAATTAAATAATATATTTTTAATAAAAATATTAATTAAATAATTTTAATATAAATTTTAATCCGGAGAAGTTTTCGAGAAGTTTTCGGAACGGAAAACGTTTCCGGGACGGTTCCGTGCATCACAGACAGATGGTGGGCGCTAGAGTTGTAATTTCGCTATGAATTTCATGAGACAACATTATAACAACCGGAGTGGTTTTAAGCGTTTGGTATGAAAGTAGAGCCTCTAGTTAGATAGCAAATGGATTGATAGTGCAATGTTTGAATATATGTAATGATTTCTGGCTTCTGCGCTTTGTTTAGAGATGTGACCTATTATTTTGTATGTTGTTGTTGTTAGGTGTTACAACTTGTAAATTATGTAGGTACTATCTTTAATATATTTTTTTTTACCTAGCACAAGATTAACACCCATACCTAAATCATTTGTGGAAGGTAGGGATATGGGATGTAATGATGGATTTTGGTAAACTCTATTTTATTAATAAAGTTTCTTAACTCAAGTATTTTTTTCTAATGAATTTAGCGTCAAATTAGGCAAAATATAATACTATATGTATTTCATAATACAAAACATATAAGTTGTTTGGAAAACTATTAATTTCTAAACGAAAAGTTGCGTACTTTTACTAACGTACACTCATAGTAATACCTCATATTCTTTCAATTAATTGGAAGGATAATAACATTATCTTTAACATTGAAAACATAGCATTTACTTTTTAATACTTTTTGTAAAATGTCTTATATTGTAAAACAATAATTAAAACTTTATGTGTCTTATATTATATAACAAACGGAATAATGTTATTTAACCTAAAATGCTCATGCAGCGTAAATAAGAAAAAAGGGACAAATAAGCATTTTTCTAATTTTTACCGATATATAGTTTCACGATGTAGCATCACTATGCAATCAATGATACTTTAATAAATATGTCTATCTTTCTCTCTCTCTCTCTCTCTCTCTCTCTCTTTTAATTTTTTTTAATAAAAATATTATCTTTAATTTGATTATTAAACAAATCATATAATTGTATCAAAATGATCTCAAAATTTTTATTTACAAATAGACATCTATATTAACATAATTTTGACTTAAAAGGAATTATTATGTGAAATATGATCTATTTGAAGTAAAAATTCAACACACTTGTACTAAATTTTAATACAGAATAATATTGTTGTAAAGTTTCAAAATTGATGTTATACAATTGTTACATCATTGTTTAAAAATCATCATATATCCATTCAAAAGTCATCCAATAATTGTTCAACACATAAGCGAAGATGAAAGTTTATTGCAACAATTGTTGAAAAATGATCATATAAATATAAAAAAATTACCACACAATGGTTGAAAAATCATTACAACAATGATGAAAACTCATTACACTAATGGTGGAAAAAATCAGCATTAAAACGGTAGAAAATCATTATAAAGTTATTAAAAAATTTTATTGTTGTAATTGTTGAAAAGTTAATTATCATATAGCTTTAGAAATATCTTTATTTATTACATAGTTGTTGAAACATAGATTAAACAATGATGAATATTTTCATTATGGCAATTGTTGAAAAACATTTTTTCTATGTCAAAAATATAACAATATGAGTTTTAAGAAGAATTTTGATATAATTTTTTTTATTTTTTTAATAACTCACAATTAATAAAGATAATTTATTTATATTTTAAAAATGAACTTATTTATACAAATACCATTGGAACTGGTCGTACGGTATATACAACACAACCACATGTCCCTATTAATGAAAAATAATAATAATCACTATACTTGTAAATATGGGAGAGGGCGAGAAGATTATTGAAATTAGGATTGTTTATGTTATCCGATATATGTTTATTTGATTCGATATCCGAAGCGATCCAATCGAAAAAAGTAAATAACCGATCTGATTTTAAAAAAATCAAATATCCAATCCGGTTAACAAAAAGTTAAACAAATCAAATATCTGATCTGAAAAATATAAATAATATCCGATTCAAAGAAAAATATTATATAATTTTTTATCTTATATATAATTGTATATAAATAAATTTAGATGTGTGTGTGTAATTTTTACTTTATTTATTATTTGAAGAAAATTTTAATTTAGTTGAAATTATATTTTTAATATAATCCCTTTTTAGATATTTATATAAAAAAATATTTTGCTTGTTGATAGATTCCACCTTCCCCTTTCTTATTTTAGTTTTAATATCGGATATTTGTTGAATAAGTCAGATATTTTATTGAGCAAATCAGATAATATCAAATATATTTGTAATTTAGTAGTTTTTTATATTTGAAATTTTATTCGGATAATATTAATTATATTTGATGTCCGATCTAAAAATTCGGATATCCGATCTTTTAGATATCCAAAGTTTTAAATTAAATATTAAATATTATTTTAAGATATCTAAAATTTTAAATAATTAAATATCTTAAATATTAAACATTTGAACCGGAAACTGCCATAATTGAAACTAAAGATTACCTGCTAAAAGAAATTTGACATTGGTTAGCAGCCAACATCAAAGTGTATAATGAAAAGGCTACAGCTTAAAAGACTCGTCATCTGTCATAACCGTCGGATGTTGCTTCTAAAAAAATTTTCTTTCTATCTCCTCCGATAGCGGTACTGATTGAGATAAACACCAGGAAAAGATCCCTATCAAGCAAAGCCTGCAGGCAACCTACTGCCCGTCAGGGTCACACGACACGTCTGTAGGTGACCATGGAACCAGCAGCTCCATCAACTCTGTAAGTCACTTTGATCGCTTGTCCCTTCGCAAGGCCGTAGGATCGAGCAACTGCATCATTCTCTAGCATTCTTGGCATCTGAAACAGAGTAAATTTCCAAGATTTACGCAGAAGTAATGGTAACAGCCAAACGACACCAATAAAGTACTGGTGCTTGACGATTATTAAGTTATTAAACATCTCTGGACTGAAAGTAGCTCCAAACGTACGGCACTGCTTATATATGTGGATGGAACTTCCGAGTTTCGGCAACAAATTCTCTAATCTATGCTTTGCTTCCTACGTACATGCGAAGGAGCTCTTATTGTTCCATGCATTCTAACCCTGCACCCACAGATTATTAATTATTGTCCCATGCATGATCTTATATATTGATAATCTTCAAAGGTCCAAAACGATCGAGCTTTGGTACGAACTCTTGCTGAAGCAAGACGCATAGACAGATATACATAGCTCAGTGATATATAAGAAGATTTAGAAACATGAGGTCAAGAAAACGGGGGTGCACTATTCTTTAATTTCACTGAGTTTTCTGAGCACAGCTTCCCCCCCCCCCACCCCCACCAAAAAAAACAGACAGGATGGATCCGTACATTGACCTGGTGATCTTCCATCATGAACTTTAATAGCAGCTTCTCTTCTCTTCAGTTGTCATTACTTCATACTTGGGTGCCAGGAAATGTTTTGTGATGTTGACAAGCAAGTCAGTAGCCTCAGACAAATGGTGTTATGTCATATCATATGATGTCTAAGTAACTCATATTTTCCATTTTATGAAGTTGTTCGGTTGAATGTTATGCATGAATGATCGTATATAATCTATTAGAGTTCGTTAGGATGGAGAAATTTGGAAGGGTAATTTACTGCAAAAATATGTTCATCGTAGACTCTGCTCTAATGCTTCTCCTTTCAAAAGAATCTCACTCACCTGAAAATTTTCAACTTTGACCGGATATTCGTCAGCCAACTTGAGAGCATGAGAATTCATCTTGCTTAGCAGGATTAGGATCACTCGGTTTACGCCTTCTTTGTCAGTAATCTGACTCAAAATACCAGCCATATCTTTTTTCCTTATATCTTCTGTACCACAGAAAATTACCTGCACCTGCCACGCATACACAGGTTTATCAGTTTATGTAACCTGAGGGAAAAAGGCATACAAAAATAACAACAGCCTAAGTTTTAATAAAATGTTTGACAAAACAAACTTATGAACTTATAAATTATAAACTACGTCAAGTAATTTTCCAAAACAGTTTACTTATCAAACCAATTATTTTAATAAGTTAAGAGTTAGCTTATAAATTATTTTCAATCGGTTTTACGAAACATACACTAAGGGCCTAAGGCTAGTCTGGATCTTTAAAGTTCCCATGAAAAAAAAAATGAAATGCAAAATGGTTCTTGTGAGGAAAATCAACTAACTAGTTATCGGCAATTTTATTCTTAATTTATTGTTTTTCCATATCATTTTCTTAATTTTTTTTTAAAAAATCAAACACTAGAAACTACTTCCTTTTCGTTTGCTTGTTTTCTAGAAACTTTACTTGAACCAATATATGAAGAAATCGAATGTATCATTAATCATATCAATATGGTCGGGCTCAAGGACACGACTAGATGAACTCCTCGCTTGGCAAGGCTTCCTTGGAAGCAACACATAGAACGTAAAGAAAAAAAAAAAAAACCTTAATTATGTGCTTTATGCTGAATGGAAGAACCAATTAATAAAACATATTATATTGGTGAGATTTAGACTAGTAATGAAGAACAATTTTAGTCGGAGGTACCAAGTTCTAAATTTGAATATCCCTTTCCCCTTTTTTAATATTATAATATATTTCTCGTGATCGTAACCATTTGTATATATTTTCCATTTAGAACATAAGAAGAAAAGGAGTATTATTTAGAATCGCAAATGCGAACATAACTTAACTTGCGGATAACAATAAATTAAACAAGATCTTACGAAACAAATAGAAGGCAAATATATATATATATATATATATATATATATATATATATATATATATATATTTATCAAGGAATAGTTGGACACATGCGAAAATCAATTCAAATTTCATAAATTATTTGACAAAATCTACCGATCCCGGCAACAACCCCTGCTCCATACATGAATAAAAACTGCAAAGCATAGCATTGTTTCATGAGTCAAATAATCGCTAACCAATCTTCAATGAATTGAGGCGAACGCCGTTCATGCCAAGACTCCATCAGCAGCATGCTTGCAAAATTAACAAGGTACGACAACAAAGGATAAATAGATAGATAGATGAGCAACTCGAATTTCTATTCTGAAGAGATGTCAAATAGAACAGTAACTAAAACCATGAGACCTAGAAACAATGAATTAAGAATTATTGACAGGAATGGACTTATGCACAAGCTCCTGTACTATTAAAGTATGCGGTCCAGACATAGCAGTAAACCGACTAAACCAAGTGTAAATAGTTACATATGAGAGCATCCACAGCCATATTCTCAAATTTGAGGTCCCAATTGTACAATCCAATTATTTTCTCTCTCATCTCTCCTACTTTTATCAATTTACCTCAAATTTAATTCAATACTCTACAATCACCAACCTCAAATTTACAATACCCAATTACTTTTATCAATCACATCACCAACCATTTATACTTTCTATTATTTAACTTTTAATTTATATCAATCTATATATAATAATTAATATTTTTTCTACTACAATAATTTTTAAATTAATATTTCAAAATAATATTTGATTTCAATTAATTTTAAAATAACCTATTATAGTTTTTCTACTACAATAATAATAATTAAAAAATATTACAACACAAATACAAATATAATATAATTAATAAAAATATTACAACGGAAATACAAATACAACAATATTACGAAAATATAAAAATAGAATTAAGGATTACAATAACATTACAAAATAAAAAACAGAAATACAATTTAAATAACATTATGAAAATATTACAACAAAAATAGAAATACAATAATATTACGAAAACATTGCAAATATATATATATATATATAAGGATAAATATTACTGCGTCATTCTTCTCATTGCTGCGTCATATAAGATCTGATGATCTGCTTTTTCTTTCTCATTCATATTTGATGTGTCACGACAAATTATAGCCATGTCGAACTCTTTTTCCTTTAATTGCCTTCGTTCAGCCCTATAAATCTGCTTATCTTCTGCCATTTTTTCTAATATCGCATTCCGTTTTCTAGCAATTTCCAGCAGCCCGTTGATATTTGATCCTTCGTCTTGTCTACTTTCTTTTGCTTTTCCCCTTGCTTTCCGCTTTGCTGCTTTCTGCCCCATAGGTCGCTCCAACGGAAATTCCATCTCTGAAGTATCGGGGGTAGATGAATCATTGTATGCACCTGAAGTTGAAACCTTTGTACGCTTTGATGTAGAAGCTTGCCCAATTATACCCTCATTCATTACCATCTATTTTGGATGGTTTTTTACAAGTTTCCATACATGTTCACTACTAAACGGGCTATTATACCTTGTTCTATATTCTTTGTGCGCATCTCTAATTATATCTATTTCGCTAACACCACTTTGATTACGTTGACAAATATGACTATAACAACCAATAAATCGATTAACATTTTTATTAATGTAAGAAAATCGATTCATTACCGTCTTTAGAGTTCTCTGTGGTCCTCCGCCGCGATATTCTTCAAAGTATGCCAGAATTTTTTTTCCAAAAATCCTTACATTTTTGCCCGTTCCCCTGAACCGAATCTTCGGAAAAATGTATCCATCCACTGAATAAAATTTCTTCTTCTTTATCCGTCCATTTACTATATGCTCGACTTGCAAACTCATTGGGAGATTCAACCCGTGTCTCTTTTTCGAACTGATTTTGCGTGAAAAATTCTGGAAATTCAGAATCATCAAGAGATGTGGCTAACGGAGAATTGAAATCGTGTTGTGGAGAATTTTGAATATATGGAAAATTACAATCAAATGGAATAGTGGTGTTCGGAGATTGAAATAATTGGAAATTGGCATCATTTTGATAATATTGCATACTTGGAAAATTTAAATTTCGTGGATATTGCAAATTTTGGACATTTGGGGAATTTATAATCGGAAAATCTTCTGAATTTTGGATATTTTGGTTTGGAAGTTCTTTTGAGTTTGAATCATTTGGATTATCCAAAAGATTCAAAAAATTAAATCTAGTAGGATCCATTTTAAAAAATTAAATATAAGTAGAGAAATTAATAAAATAAATATAACGTAAGAAATTAATAAAAAAAATATAAATATAGAAATTATTAGAATAAAAGTAAATAGAGAAACTAATAAAATAAATATACTTACTTAAATTAATAAAATCAATATAACTAGAAAAATTAACCAAATAAATATAACTTCATAAATATTGAAGATAAATGAATAAATTAAATATAAGTAGAGAAATTAATAACAAAAATATAACTAGAGAAATTTTAAAAAATAACTAGAAGATGAGAAATTAATAATTAACAAAATAAATATGACAAGCGAAATTTATAAAATATTAATAACTAGAGAAATGAATAAGATTAATTATGTAGAGAAATGAATATGAGAAAGAGAGATGGAATAGATGATATGAAAATATGGGCAAAAATAATGTATTTATAGACAAATTTTTTTTTTTACCGTTATTATTAACGGTCAAATTTTTTTAATATATTAAAAAATTTTTTTTTATTATAACGGTAATATTTAGACTAAAAAAGTGCTAAAAAGTACCAAAAATAAGTTCGGTCGGTACATAAACAGTAATAGCAGCAGGTTATAATTGGCGCGTGAATCACACGGGCGCGCGTCAGACGGCCGCGTGTGACTCACAGTCGCCGGACATTAAAATGTTTCGACCGTTGCATCACTTTTCCATTACTTTTCAATTAAACTTACTGCATCTCTGACATTGGGGGAGCCTCAAAATTTTGAGGCAACCCAAAAATTTTGTCAGAAAATTTTTTTCTCCAACGCAGGACTTAAATTTCGGGGCCCCCAAATTTGAGTTTGGGAAGCCCCACTGCAGATGCTCTGAGTACGCTCCAACCGATAATATATCATAATGAAATGGATGATCAATCAATCAATGTTGTTTCTTAAAAGACACGTAACATTATAATTGTTGAATGTGACTTATATTTAGTTGTGCATAGCCTGAAGGGGTTTGTGTAGGCGTTTTTGGAATGAATTGAGAGTCGTTCGAATGCTACACGAGTAGGTAATGTTGAGGGAAACTACCATGTGAATTTTCGTGAAAAATAGACAAAGAACGAAGACCTAAGTAAGAAATACGAGGGACTGTGTTTGTTTGCACAACTAGTGTTTTCTCTGATTTTTGGATTTTATGCAATTTTGGCACAACCTGAGAGTAGAGGGAGAAAATACATGAGTTTTTCCCCTGTTCTTCCTTGCCTCATATTTGTTAATGACGGTTCTGTACTACCATAGATTAGTCGTCATTGTTGGAAGCAATAGCACAGCAGCAGTTGTTTGCTGTGCTACAATTGCTTTTTCACTGTCCCACGTGGGTGGGTGGGTGCGGGTGGGTGGGTAGTAGAAATTTTATTTGATTAGGCCTATGCTTATCTTTTTCCTCCTTATCGGTCTATTTATTTTTGGTACATTTATGTATTTACTTATTTTTAACTGGTCATTAAAGAATTTTTGTTCTTTTTTAAATTTAATGCTTTCTTTTGATTAGTATCAATCGAAAAAACGTTAAACCATACATTTAAGGGGAATTAATAATTGATGTTTTTATTAATCTTTTCGGGTTATAAAAAGGTTGCTTCAACACCGATTAAGACACACACAAAAAAAAAACTTTTAGCTCTTTTCCTTTATTTTTTTTACACTAAAATTTTTAGACAATCATTTATGCAATTTCCACTAGCTTTTTGAAATTGAGTGCGCAAGAACAAAGCTAAGTTGTGTTAACTTTAGCGGTGGATTGCCCCCCGGTTATGCCAAAATTTTGCTTCAAGGCAACAAATCAATTTGCGATACTACTAAAATGATAAGTTTTTTTTCACTTCTAATTTTTCTTGCATATACTAACTTAACTTCAACATTCTGAAGCAAAATTTTCTTTAGTATACATATCATTTCTTTTTCTCTGGGTGTTGTTTGATCTATTGGTGCGTTTCGTTTTGAATTACTGCTCTGTTCATCTAATTTAATTCGTACTTGATTCTAATTTGTTATTCTGAATTTATTGTTGTTCGGATTAATTCAATTTGCCCTACTGGTCGGTTATTTAGTTCGGTTCCATTCCTTCGTTGAAAAAAAATTGGGTTATATTTCACTACTGTATTGGTTAATTTTGACATTGCAGTACAGATATGTGGTACTTCAGACCCTTTTCTTTTCGGTATTGTTGTTCCATTGGATTTTGACTAACTTTACAGCTCTTGTGTGCTATTTGTCATGGTTGTTTCTACTGTTCCGAGAGTCATTCCCGATATGTCAAAGGTAGAATCATTAGATGGTACTAATTACCGTAGATGGTCACAAAGGATGTACCTTTTGTTTGAGGCTCTTAAGGTTAATTAAGTGTTGTTGATCGATCCACCTACTCATAAGGGTATTGATACTGGTGTACCTACTACTCCAACAAGCACTCCCGCTCCTACTACAACTAAGCAAGTTGATGATGTTGCAAAGGAAAAATATGAGATGGATAATAAGATAGTCTGAGGTCATCTTCTGTAACATATGAACAACAAGTTATTTGACATGTTCTTCAGCGTTGAGTCCTCAAAGAAAATTTAGGATACAATGAAGAACAAGTATGGTTATGAGGAAGTTAGAAGGAAGAAGTATGATGTTGGCAACTTGATGAAGTTTCAAATGGTCGATGATAAGTCGTTGATGGATCAGGTTCATGACTATGAGATTTTGGTTGCTGAATTCTTGGGTGAAGGTATAAAAGTGTGTGAAATGTTCCAAGCTAACATGGTGATTAAGAAGTTTTCTCCATCCTAAAATGATTTCAGGAAACATCTAAAGCACAAGAAAAAGGGATCTAACATTGCTAGAGTTTATCAGTCACATAAGGACAGAGGACACAAACCGTTTAAAGGAAAATAGTGTGCCATATGCTTCTGGTTCTGGTAATCCTAATGTTGTTGAATTTGCTGCTAGAATTGATAGGTTTAAGGGCAAAGGAAAGAAGACTCAAAACAAAGGTCAATATAAATATCAAACCAACTTCAAGAAGGATGACACTAAGATCCAAAAGAAGTAGGTGACTTGTTATGTATGTGGTAAGACAGGTCACAAGGCTTATTAGTGTTTTAAGAGAAAGGGCGAGCATACTCATAATCAGAAAGTTGGTGGACCTCTAGCTCTATAGGTTCATGTTGCTGAGATAGAGGAGGTTATTGTTGTCGTGGTTATAGAAGAGAACATGGTTGACAATGAGACCAATTATATTCTGGATACCGGGGCCTCTAATCACCTATGCACCGAAAGAGAGCTCTTTCACTAGTTCGAGGATGTAGGTGATCGAGATGTGTCTACATGGATGACTCAACAACTATAGAAGTTATGGGTAAAGTAAAGGTCATTCTAAAACTTACTTCTAGCAAAATTTTATCTTTAAGTGATGTGTTTTATGTTCCCTCTTTGCGTAGAAACTTAGTTTCGGATAGCTTACTTAATAGGGCTAGATTGAAACAAGTTTTTGAAGCAGATAAGGTCGTGTTGACCAAAAATGAACATTTTTTGGTGGAAGGGTTACCTTCCTAATGGACTTTTTGTAATTACACCATTCCTATTAATGAAATTGCATCTATTTCTAGTTATATTACTGACTTTGTTAGTCTGTGGCATGGTAGACTATGGCATGTGAATGTGGCTTCTATTAATAAATTAAAAAGTATGAACTTAATAAATGTGATGGAAACTAATAATTATGAGAAGTGTCATCTGTGTGTAGAAGCTAAATATAAGCCTTTTAAATCAATCACATTGAGATCAATTGAATTACTTGAATTAATACATATATACGTACTTAACAAATTTTAAGAACACCAATAGTAGACAATTAAAACAGTTTAATGTAACATTTATTGATGATTTTTTGAGATATACCAAAGTTTTCCTCCTTAGGTCTAAAGATAAGACCAAAGGTGTGCTCTTAAACTATAAGATAGAAGTAGAAAGCCAATTGGAACATAAGATTAAGAGACTGTCCGATTGGGGTGGTGAATATGGAACTAGTTTCCTAAAAGATTTTTGTGATAGGAATGATATTATACATGAAACTAGGGCCTCTTATACTCCTCAACAAAATGACACAGTTGAAAGAAAGAATAGAACACTAAAAGAAATGATAAATGCTATGCTGATGAATTTTGGCATGTTTAACCATATGCAAAAAGAGGCATATTTGTTTACTTGCTATGTTTTGAATCATGTTCCCTATATGAAACTAGATCAGACTCCCTGTGAGTTATGGAAAGGTTTTGAACCTAATGTAAAAAAAAAATTAAAAGTGTGGAGGGGTGTCTTGCTAAGGTAAGATTACCAGATTTTAGGAGAACTAGTGTGGGAACAAGGAATTTTAACTATGCATCTATTGGACATGCTCATAACAATGTTGCATATAGATTCTTGTGTTTGAATGATAATTATATCTATGAATCTATAAATGCATAGTTTTTTAGAATGTTTTTCCCATAAAAAAAGAATGCACTGATATTACTAGTTCTTTTAATGCTTCTTATGTGTCCTTGTCTTCACCTCCCTCATCTAGTGTTGAAAATGACCATGTGAATGAACCTAGGAGAAGTAAACTATGAAGGACAGAAACTAGTTTTGGACCTAATTTTGTTACTGCTTTCCTAAGTGCAAGTGACGATGGTGATATGATAAATGTGGTCTTTATGTCTTCTTATCTGATTGAGAAGGATCCTAAATCTTATAAGGAAGTTGTAACTTCTTTAGATGCTAGTTTTTAGAAAGAAAAAATTAACAATGAGTTAGTATCCATTAACTCTAATTATACATGGGATTTGGTTAATGTACCTAAGGGTTGTAAACCAATTAGATATAAATGGTTCTTTAGAAAGAAATTGACAATTAACGAGACCATTGATAAGGTTAAGGCTAGATTAGTAGTTATAAGCTACAAGCAAAAGAAGGATGTTAACTTTTTTGATACGTATTCTTATATATCTAAAATTGCCACTATTCACTCTTTGGTTTCCTTCAATGTTATCCATGGACTTTTGGTCCATCAAATGGATGTGAAAATAGCTTTTCTAAATGGTGACCTAAAGGAGAAAATTTATGTGGAGCATCTTGAGGGCTGTGCGGCTCAGAGTCAAGAGAACAAAGTGTGCAGATTAAAAAAGTCATTGTATAGCCTTAAACAAGCTCCTAAACAATGGTATGAATAGTTTGACCAAACCTTAGTGAGTGATGGTTATGTGTGAGTGCATTTGATTTATGTGTTCACTTTAAAATGATTGGACATGAATGTGTAATTATCTGCCTGCATGTGGATGTCATGTTGATTCTTGGCACAAGTATAACTGTGGTTAATGAGACTAAATTGTTTTGTCTTTTCATTTTGAAATGAAAGATTTAGGAAAATTTGGTGTAATTCTTGGTATTAAAATGAAAAAAAAAAATCAAGAATGGCTTTTCCTTGAGTTAGTTACATTACATTGATAAAATATTGGAAAATTTTGGTTGTCATGATGAAATGCTTGTGAAAACTCCTTATGATCCTAGCGTACATTTGAAAAAGAACTTAGATTTTAATGTTTCTCAGACTGAATAAGCTAAAATCATTGGTAGTGTGATGTTCCTTATGAACTTCACTAAACCTGATATAACCTATGCCGTGAGCAGACTAAGTAGGTATACTCACAACCCAGGTAGTGATCACTGGACTATCCTTCGTCATTTGCTTAGATACATTAAAGGTACTAAGAATTAGGGTTTGTAGTTTTGTAAATTTTCTGTTGTGTTAGAGGGTTTTGTAGATGCTAACTAGGTCTCTGATAATGATAAGGTCAGTTCCACTAGTGATTATACATGTTTACCCTGGGAAGAGGAGCTGTGTCTTGGAAGTCTACTGAGTAGACTTGTATAGCTCTCTCCACTATGGATTTAGAGTTTATTATCCTTGATTTAGCTGGTTAAGAGGTAGAGTAGTTAAAGGGCTTGTTGGTCGATGTGCCTTTATGGAAAAAACCAAGTGTACCGGTTTTCTTACACTGTGATTTGCAGGCAGCCATTTGTGTTGCTAAGAACATTGTATATAATGGTAAAAAGAGACACATTTGTGTTAGACATGGTTATATAAGATAACTATTGAGGAAATTTGTGATCTCTTTGAAGTTTGTTAGATTTGAGAGGAACTTAGCAGACCCTCTCATGAAGTGCCTAACAAGGATAGTCAATCTTGAATCGTCGAGGGGGATGAGACTTAAGCCTCTAAGTTGAGAAAAATATGATGGATACCACTTGTGGTCAAACAAAGCCATATGATTACTCTGTTGCACTATATTTCCATCCTTATGGTGTGTGGTAGTATGTTCTGATAGGTTGGGCTAATGCTCTTAATGAGTTTATAGACCTATTCTTGGACGATCCTAGTGACGCAGACTTGGTGAACCCATTGTTTGATGCATGTGAGGTTGATCATATCAATGTTCTTAATGAATCCATAACTAATTTTGGTAGTGTTTATGAAACACACTTGATGGATTCACCTAGAGGAATGTAAAGGTGGGCCGCTTCTATAAAAGATTGAGGTTGTCTTTCTAAAGTACTCATGATTATCCAAGGTATACATATGACTATTAAAAAGGCTTGTGTTATTATAGCAGAATTTGTAGAATTTAAGATAAGCCATATACTATGGGAGTCTCAATCAAAGTCTAGGTTGGGAGTCTCAATCAAAGTCTAGGTAGTTCAAGATTAGTCCACTCCCTAGATGTGATTGTTGCCTTAGTTTACTATGTATCAATTAAATCCTAGTGACATTGGTGTTTAATGTTTTTCCTTCATTTGCATAGTTTATTTTTGTTGTGTCTTCTTTCTATTTTTCCATTGGTGAGGGGTTGTTGGAAGCGATGGCACAACAACAGTTGTTTGTTATGCTACAGTTGCTTTGTCACTATCCTACATCAGTGGGTAGGAGAAATTATATTTGATTGGGTCTATGCTTATCTTTTTCTTCCTTACCGATCTATTTGGTATTTGTACATTTTTTTTGAATTGGCCAGTAAATATTTTTCACTCTCATTCAAATTCGAATGTTTTCCTTTGACCAATATTAATGGGGAAAATGTTAGACCAAGCATTGAAGGGGAATCGATGGCTTCCATTTTCATTGCTCTTTTCTCTAGTTATAAAAAGGGTGCTTTGGCACCGGTTAAGATACACCAAAAAAATAAATGTCCATATCTTTTCCTTTGTTTTTTTACACACCGAGATGTCTGCATAGTCATTTCTATAATTTCCATTGATTTTTCGATCTTGAGTGCACAAGAATGAAGTTAAGTTGTGTTACCTTGGGGCTGAGGTGGCGTAAGGAATGCACCATGGTTCGATCAAAATCTCACTTTAGGGCAACAAATAAGTTCGCAAGACAACTTAATTGACAAGTGTTTTTTCGCTTCTAATTTTTCTTGTGTATACTGCCTTAAATTCAATAGTGATTAGATCCTAATTTTATTGTAGACTCATTATTCTTCTATTTAGAGATCTAAAATTAGTTTTTCTTGTGTTAATTAAGGGATTTTGTGGTGAGAATTGCTGACTTCTCTTAGTAATCTCTTATTCCTACACGAAATAAAAAATTATGTATTTCTCTAATTGTGTTCTTCAATACTTTTCTTTACTAAATCTTATAAACCTACTTTTATCATATTAGGTTTTTTGTGTTCACCTTAGTAAATTTCTAAAGGTAGTGTAGAGTGAAGAACACGATTTGGTTTGGTTTGGTTTCAACTTCAAACTAACTCAAATCATATTTTTGAGGTTTGAAAAAAATATCAAACCAAACCAACTCATTTTTTTAAATGATCAAACTCAAACCATATTAGTAGTTTACGGTTTGGTTCAATTCACCTTACAATTTTTGTATATCAAATATCAATAATTAATTACTCAACTTGAAATCATTATAATATTGTTACGAAAATTAAAACTATTGAACAATGAATATTAAATTGTAATTTAAAAATATCTTTTTATAATAATATCTAACGTATTATAAACATGTGTTAATATGGTTGTATATATATAAATATTATTTATGTATAAGTCATATTCACAATTGCTTTAAGTAAGTAAATGACAAAAAAAAATTAAGTAACTCTCTAATTACTTAAAATAATGTGCTCTCTAATTTCTTTAAGTAAGTAAATAACAAAAAAGAAAAAGAAAATTTTAATAGATATAATGAATAGAAAATTCTCATTATAGCAAAAAATTCAGTATGGATGCATATATTTATGATATAGCTATTAGTTAGAATTACTCTCAATAATATTCACTTGACAGTAATATATATACATATAAATTATATTTTATTTTTCAAACCATTACCAAATTGTTAAAAGAATTGCAAACCAAATTATAAATCAAATAAAATCGTAAATTTAAAAATTGATTTAGTTTAGTTTATAACTTAAAAAAGAAAATCGAAAACACCCACAAAACATATTAATTCAATCAAAAATCCCATCGAAGATATCAAGTTAAATGTCAGTTAATTTATAACTTTATTACATGAGATAATCTTGAGTAAAATATGCACTTCAATGCCAAACCATTTCAAAATTCAGACCAAGTGCAAACCAGAACATAATCCACAGACGATTCCTTGGATTTAAAAAATCTTCTAAGAAGACAAACCTGGTAACTGAAAGGACCTGGATAGTATACGACAACACCGACAAGGATCAATACTAAGATAATCAACCAAATAATAGAACCCAAATTCACCACAAATAATTCGCTAAATAAAATCACCAAGCAAAACTTATTATAGGCAGCATGCACAAGCGAATAGATAAAAAAAATGAATCAATCAACACACAATTTATATGTGGAAAACCCCTTCGATGTGAAGAGTAAAAACCATGGAACGTTTGAGGAGTCCACCCTATTTCCTTATCTTATTATGATAAATTGAGGGCAAAATGAACCCAAATTAGGTTCACAATAATTCACAATCCACCAACAGGTACATACATAAGAGATTAAGTAAGAAGAGATCAAAGGTGAAGAATATCACCACAAATCAAAGGTTTAGTCCTGCTATAATAACAGACAAACCAGATCTTAAAACGACGATCCAACCGTTCAAAATTAGGCCCTATGTGTCCCCAACAAGCTGACCAAATTGAAGCAAAAATCCAACGGTGGAATATCCATAAATCTACAACTTTGTGAAAGTTGTCTTTGAAAAATTGCAAATCACTCTTTTCTCAAATTCTTTGTCTTCTTCTCTAATTGTGTGTGTTATTTTCTGAATGCACGCCCTCACTTGCTGCCCTAATTTTTACAGCAAGTATTTATACCAAATGCTTAATTAAGAAGCCCAAATAATAAGCTCAAGTTGGACTAAATTTAAGATTAATAAAATACTATCAAATATTCATTCATTAGGACAAAGCAAAATACATATTTTATTAATACATGTGGGTTGTACCTACAACTGTAACACATTTAGTGATTTCTCACCAATCTAGCTAAAAGCCAAAACTGATGAGTAGCACAACTATGCTTAAGCTTATATTACCTACTATACCCAAGAGGGCATGAAGGTGAGAAGTAGCAGGTAGCAGCAAACAAATAAGTTGAAAATGAAAACCGGTTTGAGTTGTCTTTCCGCATTTTAAACTAAAATCAGGTAAGGCATTCTTACATATTTTCTTCTTGTAATAGAAGGAACAGAAACCGGATTCTTGGTGGTGTAGAGTTTCTAAGTTCCAACAGTCGGTAAAGCAAGGCGGATAGCAGGTTTTGATTACTAGACCCATGAACTATTGGTGGTAAGGTAAAATTACGTTGGTTCTTCTTCCGATCACCCAAAAAAAAATTAGCAGAAAATTATATCTTCGCTACTCTCAAATTTTCCTCGCTTAAAGAACACAGAACCCACGGATCAACAGATGCAGTAACTCACAAAGATAAAGCGTTAGGGAAGAAACGGAGTAGCGGTCATCATCCCAGAGTCCAACAACATCCGAGAACGTTAACGACTTTCCTCTACTCAACATTTCAACAATCAACCTCAAACATAAAATAAAAATCATTTGCATATATAGAAAGAAAGGGAGAAGGAAAAAAAAACAAAGCATGAGCAACAAATACCGTTACCTTCGAGTTGTGATCGACAACTAAGTGCACACAAATGCTCAGGCGTTCGAGGTCTGGTTTCTAGGTGAATTCAGCACAAAAATAAGAGAGAGAACGTACCAACTCAGGATCTGGAACGACGTATCCCCTGTCTCTAAGCATCTCAAAGAAAGTCTTATGAACCAAATACAGCTTGTGGCTTTCAGTGCTTCCATAGTTGACGATTTCCGCAATGCAATGATCGACATTGTCTTTCTCGTGGTTCATCGTCTCCTCCATTTTCTCTCCGTAGCTGTTCAGCTTACAGGATGGGTGGAAATGGAATGTTGCTCTTGCAGACAAAGGAGGGAAAACGATGGATGAGTTGTACGGGTAGTCATTCCGTGGGACAGCTGTCCTGTATTGTACGCTTACGGAAAAATGGAGCTATTGGGCAAAAAAGGAAAGATACCGCCGTATTGGCAATATTTGTTAGAACCTTTCTATTTTGTTTTATTATTTAAAAGAAAAATGGTTTCGGATAAGAAAAAAATTAAATTACACAACCTCAGGTACATGTATGGGTACCTCGGCTTAAGAACATAATGATTTTTCAAATCACAGTTTAGGAAGATACTTAAACACTGTACATGGAATTTTTTTAAAAATTAATAGTGCCACATTGTTTATTTTTTAACAGAAGGTGAAATACTATTTGGTTTTGTATTTTGGGTGAACCAATTGTTGTGTTTCCATTGTCGTAAAGAATAGCTCCCCACATGTAACTTTATTTTCCGCTCTACGTTAATTAATGTTATTTCATTGCAAGACACAAGGAACATTAAGAATATTTAACTACGATAAAAAAGGTCTACAGCGGCGATATTAACAACGGCGACAACTATCGTGGCTGTAGATAAGAATACTGCGACGACATGTCAAAACTAAATATAATTTTGTAACGGAATTTTTAGGATAAAAATTGTCGCCGCTGTAGATATACAGCGACAACGTAGTCGTTGCTCTAAACATAGCGCGAAAATTCCCCCCTAAAAATACTAATTTATCATAAGAAATAAAATAATAAGAAACATATAGCGACGACATGTCGCGGCTGTAGTTGTCGAAGCTGAAAATATTTCCATGAGCGCGAATGTTTCCCTCTAAAATTTTTGCCAAAAAATTAATAATAAAATCTGGGAAGCTACAGTGGTGACATGTCGTAGCTGTAGGTCTATTATTAAAATTTTCCCACCGAAATGGCTTGAAACGGAATGACGTCGTTTTTATGTCGACAGTCGCGACATTTTTCCTCTACAGCCGCGACATATAGTAGCTGTAGGTCCATTATTAAAATTTTTCTACCGAAATGGCTTGAAACGGAATGACATCGTTTTTATGTCTACAGCCGCGACATTTTTCCTCTACAGCCGCAACATGTCGTAGCTGTAGGTCCATTATTAAAATTTTCCCACCGAAATGGCTTGAAACGGAATGACGTTGTTTCTATGTCTACAGCCGCGACATTTTTGTTAGACAATAATATTTTTGTAAATATTTTTGTAATTGTAATCTTCTATTATAGGATAGAATAGGTTATGATTAACTGACTTCCTAGTTTATAGCCTTTGACTTCCTAGATTCTAGCCTTGACATTAGCTTGTACAACATGTATATCAACAATCTTCAGCAATGAGAAGACTCACGGATTATACTCTATTATGGTATCAGAGCCCTAATCTTCTTGGGAACCCCACCTCTGAGCACGCAGCCCTGCCATCTTCTTCCCCTTTCTTGTTTTTCCCTTCTCCAACCATGTCAGACAACAAAGAAAAATTTCATCCTGCCCTCTCCATAACCAACGTGAAATCCGTCATCCCCATCACTTTGGATAACAAAACTGGGCAATATTACTCATGGGCTGCTCTCTTTACGGTTCAACTCCGTGTCCACAACCTCCTTGACCACATCTTTCCTCCAACTGAAGAAGCCGCACAAGCCGCCTACGAGCAGGCGAAGGCTGCTGACCCAGCACTTTGGAAGCGTCTCGACGCTGCCATACTACAGTGGATTTATGCCACCATCTCCTCCGACCTTCTCCATGCCATCTTGTTCAAAGATGACTCGGCCCAGGCTGCCTGGAACCGCCTCGAAACTCTCTTCCGCGACAACAAAGGCTCTCGTGCCACTCAACTTGAAGAGAAATTGGCTGCCGTCAATTTTGAGAACTTCTCCAGCATAGATGCCTACTGCAACCATGTCAAGTCCTTGGCCGATCGACTCGCCGACTTGGATGCTCCGGTGACAAATAGTCGCCTTGTCCTAAAGCTTACAGGAGGCCTTCCAGATTCATACTCCGGCGTCGTCGACTACATTCAGAACCAAGACCCACTTCCTCCGTTCGAGAATTGTCGATCACGACTCAAGCTTCGGGAACGCACCATTAAAACCGCCGCCGCCAAAGAAGGTGGTGGTATTGCTGCCCTTCTCACCACCACCAATGGGTCACCCTCCAATCCTCCAATTGATGGCCACAACAACTCCCACGGTCGTCAACCCAACAACAAAGACAAAAATAGGAGGAAAAACAACAGAGGCGGTCATGGGCAAAACAACCGCTCTCGCAATAACAATGGGGGCTCTGGCGGCCATGGCTCCTCTTCCGGCACCAACAATGGCGGCTAAAACCTCCAGCAGCGATGGCAACCTACTGGACCCAACCCATGGGCAGCGTGGCAACAACCTTGGATCGCCCCTGGCCAGCTCCTCCTTGTCCTTACCCAACTAGTTATGGGCAACCTCGCCCCAATTCTGCTCAACGGGCTCCTGGAGTGCTTAGCCCAAGACCTCAACAAGCATATGCAGCCTCTTATGCTCCCTCCACCGTGGGCTACACCCCGACGGACATCAAGGCAGCCATGCACACTATGACTCTCTCTCAACCAGACGGAAATTACTACATGGACACAGGTGCGACATCTCATATGACGGCGGATCCAGGTATATTTTCTTCCTATTTTAATTCGAGCAATATTAATCATCACATTGTTGTTGGAAATGGAAACTTAATTCCAATTGCAGGTCATGGAAACACTACCCTACCATCCCCCACCCTCCACTAACCTTGAACAACATGTTACATGCTCCTAAACTCATCAAGAACCTTATTTCTGTTCGTAAATTTACAACTGATAATTCTGTTTCTGTTGAGTTTGATCCTTTTGGATTTACTGTGAATGATTTACAGACGGGGACCAAAATCATGAGATGTGACAGCACTGGTGATCTTTACCCTATCTTCTCCACAAAAAGAGCCATTTCCACTCCATCTCCTTCATCTCTCACTGCTTTGTCAACCCAGTTGTGGCATAGCCGCCTCGGGCATCCAGGCGATAATATTTTACATCATCTTAGTAAAAATAAGTTTATTGCTTGTAATAAGGCTCGACAACACTCTTGTTTATCTTGTCCTCTTGGAAAACTCACAAAGTTGCCTTTTTGTGACTCTTTGTCTTTTACTGTTTTGCCTTTTGAAATCATTCATAGTGATTTATGGACTTCACCCATTGCGAGTTCTCTTGGGCATCGTTATTACGTCCTGTTTCTTGACGATTATAGCAAATTCTTGTGGACTTACCCCATTGCTACAAAATCGCAGGTCTTTACATATTTTAAAGCTTTTCATGCTCTCACTACAACACAATTTGAACGACCCATCAAGAACTTCCAATGTGATAATGGAACAGACTTTGTAAATGCCCCATTTAAACAATTATGTACCGATACTAGCATCCAACTCCGTCTTTCTTGCCCTTATTCATCTCCTCAAAATGGCAAAGTCGAAAGACATATTCAGTCCATCAATAATATCATGCGCACCATTCTTGCTCATGCATCTATCCCGGGATCGTTTTGGCATCATGCCCTTGCCATGGCCACTTATCTTCTCAATATTCTCCCAACCAAAGTCCTTGGAAACCTCTCTCCTACTCAAATTCTTTATCAAAAGGATCCTTCCTATTCCCATTTACGAGTCTTTGGTTGCCTTTGTTTTCCTCTCTTTCCTTCCTCCACTATAAACAAATTGCAAGAACGATCCACTCCTTGTGCTTTTTTAGGCTACCCTCCCAATCATCGTGGATATAAGTGTTATGATATGTCTAGTGGGAAAATATTCATCTGTCGTCATGTGCGTTTTATTGAACATGTGTTTGCTTTCTCTAAAATTCATACCCCCACCACTCATGAGTATGAATTCCTTACTACTAGCTTACCTCCACATTTTCTTTATCAAATGCACCAACCCAACTTACAATCCATTTCTGACCCACAAACATATCCTTACCCAACTCCTTCACCTACTGTCACGTCTCACTCGGCCCAACAGGCCCCATCAGAGACCCCTGCCCAGCACGCCCCTCTCCTTCCTCGAAATGGGCCCGCTGACCACTCTCCTTCTCCGCCTAGGCCTCAATCTTCTCCTCGACCCAGTAGCCCCCATACCTCTACGGGCTCTCCTCTCTCTCAGGCCCTAACCTCCCAGCAGCCCAAAAATCAGCCTTCCTCATCCGGCCAGCCTCACCCACTCAACGCATCAGGCCCCAGTCCAAATATTGAGCCCCAAAATTCACCTCCTACCAATCCTAACTCTACTAATCCCATGCCTCATCGTATGACCACCCGCAGTCTCAATGGCATTTTTAAACCTAACCGCAAATACTCTACCAATTTAAGCTCTACGACCACTACCACTGTCTCACCCATACCCAAAAATCCGGTTAGTGCTTTACATGACTTAAATTGGAAAAATGCGATGTTAGATGAATATAATGCTCTTATTAAAAATGGGACATGGAAATTAGTACCTAGACCTCCTAATGTGAATGTCATTCGGTCTATGTGGATTTTTCGTCATAAAAGAAAGTCTAACGGTGAATTTGAGCGGCATAAAGCCCGACTTGTTAGTGATGGCAGGTCCCAAAAGTAAGGTGTTGATTGTGATGAAACCTTCAGTCCAGTGGTTGAGCCTGCTACTATTCGAGCTGTCCTGAGCATTGCAATATCACATTCTTGGCCCATTCATCAACTTGATGTCAAGAATGCCTTTTTTCATGGTCATCTCCATGAGACAGTATATATGCATCAACCATTGGGATTCAAAGATCCCAAATACCCTGATCATGTTTGCTTGTTACAGAAATCTCTCTATGGCTTGAAACAGGCTCCCCGAGCATGGTACCAGCGTTTTGCAGACTATGTCTCCTCCATTGATTTCTCTCACAGTATTTTTGATCATTCCCTGTTCATTTACAGGAAAGGTTCTGATATTGCGTACATACTCCTCTATGTTGATGACATTATTCTCACAGCATCCTCAGATGCTCTTCGCAGGTCTATTATGTCTCTTTTAGCATCGGAGTTTGCTATGAAGGATCTTGGCCCGTTGAGCTATTTTTTGGGGATCGGTGTTACCAGAAATGCGAATGGCCTCTTCCTTTCACAGAAATGGTATGCCGAGGAGATACTTGAATGGGCAGGCATGTCCAATTGCAGCTCATGCCCAACTCCAGTTGACACTAAGTCCAAACTTAGTGCCACTATAGATGATCCTTATGATGACCCAACTAAGTACAGACAACTTGCAGGTGCATTACAGTATCTCACGTTCACTCGCCTTGATATTTCTTATGCAGTGCAACAAGTATGTCTTCATATGCATGATCCCCGACATACACATATGCATGCCCTTAAGCGCATCTTGCGCTACATTCAGGGTACTCTTAGTTTCGGCCTACATCTCTACAAGTCTCCCATTGGCAAGTTGATCTCTTATACAGATGCAGACTGGGGAGGGTGTCCTAACACTCGCCGATCTACTTCAGGTTATTGCGTCTTTCTTGGTGATAACCTCATTTCATGGTCCTCAAAGCATCAACCGACTCTTTCTAAGTCTAGTGCTGAGGCCGAGTATAGGGGTGTTGCTAATGTTGTTTCAGAGACCTGCTAGATCTGAAACTTACTTCTTGAGCTTCATTGTCCTATCCAACAAGCTACACTCGTTTACTGTGATAATGTCAGTGCCATATATTTATCCAGTTATCCAGTCCAACATCAGCGAACCAAACACATAGAAATGGATATTCACTTCGTCCGTGAAAAAGTTGCGAAAGGTGAAGTACGTGTTCTACATGTCCCGTCCCGATACCAGATTGTAGATATTTTCACCAAAGGTCTTCCACGCGTTTTATTTGATGACTTTCGGGACAGTCTAAGCGTTCGCTTACCTCCCGCTTCGACTGCGGGGGTGTGTTAGACAATAATATTTTTGTAAATATTTTTGTAAATATTTTTGTAATTGTAATCTTCTATTATAGGATAGAATAGGTTATGATTAACTGACTTCCTAGTTTATAGCCTTTGACTTCCTAGATTCTAGCCTTGACATTAGCTTGTACAGCATGTATATCAACAATCTTCAGCAATGAGAAGACTCACGGATTATACTCTATTAATTTTTCCTCTACAGCGGCGACTTGTGTCACCGCTAATTTTCTCCTATTTATAACAGCTTCTCTTCTGAGCCCTAGCCAGCCGCACGTTCGACCTTTCACCTGCATCGTCGTTCTCCACCGCGTATGCCTTTTCTTCTTCAATTTCTTCGATTTTGTTGTTGTTTTGTGCAATTAAATCTATAATAGTATTATAATTTTGTTTAACTTCAATTTGTTTTCTAAAATTTCGCAGAAAAGCAGCAAAATCACCGCCTTTGCACCACCTTAGGTTTCGCAAAAAATCGGTGCTCCACTGCCTCTACACTGCCGCTCTTCGACTTGTCGTCTCCACACTGCCGCGGTTCGGTGTCGTCGCTGACCGAACTACCTTTGCGAGCCCCTTTCACCGAGTAAGCAAGACAACATTTTACGAAAGAGGGTTAGCATTTTAATTTGAGAAAGATGAATTTGGGGATAATTAACCCCAAAATCCAGATAAAATACATCAACTTTGATTTTGATCTGGGTTATGTTAGTTTTGGAGGGTGAATTTGCAATCTTGATGAATCTGGACTCATATGAGTGTCTGTTACTGTGGGCAATGCTCACTGTTTCTTTTTAGCACTATTAAGTTAATAATTTTGATTTTGAGCAAGCTGTTTATTATTTTCCTTTTTCAAACGTAAGCTTATACTATTGTATAGGTCAGTTTGATGACTGGAATGATAATTCTATGATTAAAAGGGTTAATACGTTGGGAGAAGAAAATTGACCTGTTTGTGAAGGGGTTCTGAGTGAGCCCAAGAGTAATTGAAAAACTACACCTACATGTTCAATTTTGTAGTAGATTAGGCTGTCTTCGGGGGGAATTCTTTAATTTTTGCTGTCCATGAAAAAAAAAAATATGTAAATGTTACTTGCTGAAAGGGGTTGT
Source organism: Tamarix austromongolica (assembly GCA_039764185.1). Classification (NCBI taxonomy): domain Eukaryota; kingdom Viridiplantae; phylum Streptophyta; class Magnoliopsida; order Caryophyllales; family Tamaricaceae; genus Tamarix; species Tamarix austromongolica. The sequence continues at coordinate 14,260,344 of CM077809.1, read as the reverse complement.
GTGTATTAGAGAATAATCTTATTGCATGGTAGAGGATCTCCGTTTTGGGAGTATACTTTATGGCTCATAATAATCTACTTTTGTCCTTTTTCTATGTTATTTATTATCATTACTCAGATTTGGTTTGCAGTTTGAATTTCAAGATAAGCTTTCTCATTTGTGTGCTTTATGATTTGTCCCCCAGTCTTCAGATTTCTGCGCATTTCTGTGCTATTTATCACCATATGTATTCTTTGCATAGGATCTTTAATCTATTGTCGGTAGCTTATGCCCTTGTGCACTTATATGTTATATCTGGTGGTAGTCTATAATCTTGTTTGGAGCCATATTTACACCTCTGAAACTATAGATAACATGTACCGGTTCTGTTTGTTGATATATGAGAATAGGACGCACATTATTTGGCTTACTGCTCTTATTGGATTATGCTATTTATTTGATTGATTCCCCCCCCCCCTCAACCAAAAAAAAGCTCTGTGGCCCCATATTGATGATAAGCTTGATGGCGAACCCTCTACTAAATATTGATGTATAAAATACTATCAATTACCATTATCTTTAGTCATGGCTGACACAATAACGAGATATCATGGTGGAGATGGAGGAGGATCTGATCCTCCTCGCCAGTCTAGCAGATTTCCAGCATCTTGTGAGTCGGGTAATAACATTTAATATTGTATATTAAATCAATAAATGGATTATTTTTTGTCATACTAATAATAATACCTTGTAAAATTTGTGTAGTACCAGATTCAAGGCCTCGAGATAAGCGTCAGAAGTCTGCAAGTCTAAATATGCGGCGAGAATTTGAGAAAATGGTCGGAGAAAATTTAAGCTTGATTTTGCTCAAACTGATGTCACATATCAGCCTGTTGGTGATTCAGCGGTCACGTTCACAAGATTTATCGGGAATGAAATTGAAAAGTTAGTTCCTTTTGATCATCCATCATGGCTTACTGCTCCAAAACAAGATAGGGATAAAATACTCCCTTCGACTGAGGTAATGATTATAAGCTTTTAATTTTAAATACCACAAATTATCTTTAATTAATTTGATATTTTCTTGTATTAATTTGTACAGTGTTGGTTTGATTTTGGCGAGTGGAAGCAAGATCCAATTTGGCCTTATGTCAGTGCTGGTTTGGAAAGGCTGTTAGCCGATACATACAAGAATAGGATGTGTAAGTTGAAGCATTTTCACAACAAAAATCCAACCAAAAGGCCCCCTACAATCAATGAGACCAATTGGAAAAGATTGATAGAGTACTGGAATGATCCTCAAGTTAAGGTAATATGTAATTATAAAATAAATATTTTGATTATATAAATATTGTATATTAAATAAAGTGATATTTATGTAGGCTAAGGCTGAAGTGAACAAAGCTAATAGGGCTAAGCAACTAAATCCCAGCCTTCATGGTTCTACTTCAATAACGTTGTATCGTTATACGAAGGTATATGAAAATTACAATTATAAATTTAAATAATAGTATTATGAATATACTAATGTATTTTTATTAAATATTACAGGCTGACCCTCAGACTAAAAAAGCCTTAAGTGAAGTGGAGACTTATAAGGACATGCACCCAAAAGATGGAAAATGGGTTACTCCTTTAGCGGAGGAAAAATATGTTAGTATAATGATGTTAATTAATACATTTTCATACGTTATCAATCTTTATTACAATTTATCTAACTTAAATTTTTCTTTATCTACAGAATGAGATGTTAAAGCTTTGTGAAGAGTATCTCTCTCAGAGTCAGATAGGGAGCACTGATTATAGCTCTTCGGACCTATCAAATGCTGAAATGACCCTTGTAGCTCTGGATGAGATGAAGGTAGTCAAGGAAGTACTTGGTACTCGTTGAGGCCATAGGATTGGCATTGGCCAAAAACCAAAAGGATCGGCAACTATCTCTTCTGTTACAAGCTTTCCGTTGTAGCCACCACCACTGCCATCATCTGATCCTCGAATTGAAGAGTTGATGTCTACGGTCCAGAGAAAAAATGAAGTTATTACCCAGCATGAAGCTACCTTAAAACGAATGGAAGATTTTATGTCTTTAAATAGCCAGAAGGAGCCCTAAGAAGATGGCTCAAACTCGAGGGTTGATGTCTCATTTACATGTCTTTAATTTCTGATAATATTGTTATCTTTCTTTTATTAAACTCTTATAATTGTTTGTGTTATTAAACTTTTATGACTATTGTATATTTATATTTATTAGTATAATAGATTCGCTTATTAGTAAAATAATATTGTATGTTATTTTAAGTCATGGTCGTACAAGAAAAAATTGTAATTCTAAAAATTGTAGCAATTATAGATAGATATAAACGGCTGACATATGAGAAAAGTTGCCGCTGTAAACACCTACAGCCGCGACATATGTTGGTTGTAGACCCTTTTAGCGACGACATGTCGTGGCTATAAGTGTCTACAGCCCGACATGTCGCGGCTGTATTTCTACAATTTTCAAAAAAATGAAACAATATTCAAACGTGTTGTGGCTGTAGAAGTTTTTAGCCACGACAATGTCGTCGTTGAAGATCAGTCTACAGCGATGACACAAAGTCGTGGCTCAAAGGTCTTTCAGCCACGAGTTTGCAGCGACGATTTTACAGCGACGACATGTCGCCGCTATACATGTACAGCCGCGACTTGTTCACTTTCAGCGGCAACATTGTGTCGCCGCTGAAGACCCTGTTTGTCATTGTGTTTTAAAATAGGCATACTTGCTTAACCAAATTTAAATTTTAAAATTAAAAAAGGAAGAATGTAGGATATCATGTATAGAGGGAGAGCAAAACGATGGCGGTGAATAGGAGGAGAAGAAAAACAAGAGAGATCGGTAACAAAAGTGGTCGAATGACAACAACAAAGGTAGGGGAATATTTGTGTAACATCATTTTTTTTTTGCTAAATACAATTTTTGTTTTAAATTTTGTTAACTTAAGCCAAATAATAAAACAAATTATTACTACCACATCTAATATAAAAAAAGGTACAATCTATACCTAATTTATTTTTAATGTTAAGCTTAAAAGTAAATTCATATATAGTAATCAAATAAGGTCATCACCTAATCCTAAACATTATAAGTTTACAAAAATAAGCAAAGAAATACAATAAGATGAAAGGGTACAAGAGCCCAAGAAAACTAGGTCACATAGCTCAACTACCAGATAATACTAATTTCAGCTCAACCCCTATAGAAAGTTGCATAACAATCAATGCACTTGCACCAAACATCTAAAAAAAGTGTAGTATTAGTATAATATATGTATTGAGTAAACATAACATACCAACAATGACAACATATTCACATAAAAAATATAAGCATATATTAGAAACAATAGATCATACTAAAGTAGACTTCATAATAAATACTTAGAACATGTCCGACACATTCACCACTAGTATCATAGGTAAACTCACTTTGAAATAGGGGAAGATGGAATAACATGTGATTACATGAACTCGAAATACATTATACATTTTACACTATTCCCATATACACATTATTCATTAATATTCAGCCAACCTTATAAATCACATAAACACTTAAAATAATATGAAAACCTCAAAATCTGACACTGAACACTGATAACATGGAATACACATGCATACAAAGTCCACTGATTATTCTATTCCTTATTTATGCTATCACACAATCTACCACATTCCATATTGATCATGTTATCAAGTTTTCAACTATACTGAAATAATTTTTTTTTTAACTTATAATATGAAACACATCTATCACATATGCCTAATGGGCAACATGATAGTTATACATAAAACAATACTTATTTCATAGACATTAGGTAACTATAACACAATAATCATATATCTCTATGTCTCATGGACAGTAGGTTAGTATAACACAAGAACTGTCTATCTCCTACACCTTATGGACATCAAATAACTTCCACTTTAAGTAGTATCTCAAGGAACAATCTATCATTAGTGCTATAAGGATTTATGGGGTGATCATTGCTATAAGGCAAAGGATCCTATTAAACATGATCTCTTATACTACAAGGGTAGTAGGTAATTATCACCTATGTTACAAGGGCATCTGGTAATTGTCTTTTATGCTAGAAGGGCATTAGGTTTGTATCTCTTATGTTACAAGTGTATCGTGTATCCATTCCAAAGCACATATGACATATGGATCTTTCTGCTATTTTGGTCATACTATATTTAAGTGTGCACGCCCCTTATTGAGATCGTAAGTCACTATAAGGTAGAAAGGGACCTAGCTAACGTATAAAATATTAACACTATCTAAATGAACACTCGGTGGTCAAAACGAGCCTAATAATATAGTCTATGCCTCATGAGCTATAGGTTTGATAATTGCTATAAGGGAAAAGGATCTTACTAATTCCAAATATATTCTTTCACTTTTAATTTTTTATTTTATCAAATATATTATTAATCACCACCAAAAATACAAGTCCAGACACCAATTTCAGAAAATTTACTGTTCACCTACATACTATTTATGTATAGTAGGATTTGTAGAATTATACTAAGAAACTTATATTTAAAACAAAAAAATAATTACTACTAGAATTTACTATTCATGTTAATTTACTGTTCATATTAAATTAATATTTTGAAGGTCAAATAAATGGTTAAAGTTAGCCATTGAACCTAAATATCTCACTAAAAGCTTTTAGATATTAAATGACCATTTTAACCCTAATATGTCATAAACTTATTAATTAAGAAAAAATATTAAATAAAATCATAAATCATAAATTTAAATACTAATAATCCCTAATAAATAATTAACATATTATAACACCAAAAATTAATTAATAAATTCATATTTCATGTATAATGACCATTAACCCTAAACATTAAAAACACTAAAAATACCATAACTTTTAATAAAAGAAGATCTAGCTCATGAAACTTTGCACACTATTCAATTAATACATTAAGAACACATTATAAAACATAAAACACCAAAAAATTTCATTTAAGAAGTCGAAAGACCATAATGTATTTTTTTATAGTAAAACTTCATTAAATCATAACTTTAATTATACATAATTGAATCTTCTAATATATGAAGTTACATATAAAAAAAACTACATAATCCACTGGAATCATAAAAAAATCATAAAGCAACAATAGCACACAAATCTGGCAAGGGGTTGAAACCACCACAAAACTGTTCAAATCAACCATAATCAACTCAACCACAAAAAATACAAATAATTTTATTATAATTATGCATAACTAAATCTAGAGAACTTCATCCCACAAGCACATACAGTTTCTTTGAAATCCTTGCACAAAAGTTTATAAAAATGTGTAAAAACAAATCAAACTATAAAGGAGCAAAGAAAATTGAAGAAAAAAAATGGAGGAAGGAGGAGAGGTTGAAGAATTATGGTTATAGGATGTAATGGATGAAAATAAGGTGGGATAAGGATGTAAGAAATAAATTTGGTTAAGGTTTAGATATTTAAGATATTTATGAAACTTTATGATTATTAAACGGTAAAGCAATCAAATAAAATTGTATGAAAGCATGAATTCAACATAAAAAAGGGTTGAAAAAGGTGTTATAACTTTATTTTAGATATTTTTGGAAGGTAAGAAAAATTTTAAGACAGTTAGGATAGGTTTCGTTTAGATAAAGTTAAGTTTTGGAGGCTAATTATACCTAAAATTTGTAGAATTTATTTTAAAATGTCAATAATCATTAAAACACATTTTAAATTTACATATAAATTAAATATGGAAAATTATAAGCATTACCAAAGTTTTAGATATTTTTTTTTTAGCTAAGACACTTATTTTGGGGCTTAAAACGCGATTAAGGGTAATAAGGACAATGAATAATATATAATTTTCAAGGCCTCTATGTAGGATCTTGAAAACGTTTAATTGGATAATAAAAGGCCAAGGAATTCAAATATAGACAATTTAGTATGATTTAGAAGAATTTCGATGACCAAAAGTGACTCAGAAGTCTTACATGACTCAAAATAGCAAGGAGAGACAAGAAAGTGTGACCACAATGTTTCAAAAATGTAACAAGAATTTATAAACTTTAAAAGGATATAATAAATTATTTAAAAAAATAATCTTATTTATAAACAATACAAATCCTGATTAAATGAGGGTTTAAAAAAAGAGGTATTACATTTTGCATCAAATGGTGTTGATAGTTTATCTCTTTATTAGACTACTTTTTCTCTTCTAAATTTTAGTTTTCACTTGCTCAAAGTGCTTTGTAAAAAAAACATGAACTCCTTTATCTTTAATTATAGTTTCTTTCCTCGTTGTCATATTAAATATCTACTTTCCTTTTTGAAGTAACCAAAAAATATATAAAAATTCCTCCAAATAAGTTATAGGTAATTGTGAAGTCATTTTGTGTGAATTTTTGTATTCTTTTGGTCTCATATATCAAGAATTTTGCAAATTCCTTTGGGATTTTGAGTTTTTACATGTTTTGAATGGGAATTAGTGCAAAAATTGCAGTATGTTTTGTTAAATTTTCATTAACCAATAACACAATTATCTGAACTACACATTTTATTACTTTATCTTTATTGATTTCTTCCAATGTATGATGGCTTATTATTATATTATTGGTTTATCATTTATATAGTTGATTTTAACCTACATTTATAGTATTTATTATTACAATATTATTATATCAACTAGGTATTTGTAAGAATCCCAATTGATGCATTTATAAGAATAATTATTTTACAATAGTCAAAATCTATTTGTTGATAAAATTTATGTAATCAAGAATTTGTTTGATGTTATAGTAGTAGTAATAGTAGAAAATAATACAAGATTAAAAAAATCATGGTAAAAGATAACAAATATATATATATATAATGTTCATATTGGTACTAAATTTTTTATTTTATTTTAAATATAATAATAAATATGTATTAAATATAATATGTTTTAATAAAATAATATATTATTACCGCAAGATGAAACTTTCCTTAATAATTTAATGTGTGAATTTCAACTTCTCTCTCTCTCTCTCTCTCTCTCTCTCTTTTTCTTTGACACACACACACACACACACACACAGACAATAAAATTCCACTTAGATACTATGACATTTAAGTAATGTTTGATAATTAGTTGATAGCATATAGTATATTGTATTAGAGGTTAGTTTATAGTGATAATATTTGTAGTTTTTGTTGAATTGTTTGGTAAAATTAATTGACAACAATGAGTGGTTAGCTTTTTAATTATTAAAAATATCAAATTAGTTTTGATCCTTTTTTAAGAAAATTGACCAATATTTTCCCTATTATCAGAAGGATGCAAATCTAAGGAATATAGCATACGATTGCAAAAGGTCAAGCAAAAACATATCTAGGGTTACAATCACTAGTAAAATCAAAGGAGAGTCCATATTAACTAGCTAACAACCATACTTTTTTTACTTTATCTAGAAAGCTAGGAACATAAAGCACTTTAATGGATTAGAACTGACCAATGATGTTTTTTATATCAAGCTTTATGTTACTGAGCTAATTATGCCACCCGTTTACATAGAATATGTAGTTTTTGATTATTTTACTAATCCTTACCCAGTGCCTGTAGTGTGATGTTATTTTCTTCCCCTTGTGATGGATGTTTGTATAATATGGCCTTCTAGCAGATTTATTGGGATGTAGTCAGTGGGGTATACCTAGTTCAAAACATGTATAATCATTTTGATACATAAATACACTCCTTGGATTGTGATTCTTTTAATCCATGAGTGGGATTGTAAAAAACCTAAATTTCAGCATATAAAATTTTCATTTTAGTGGAATTCATTATCTAAAGTATTCGGTGTTGCACCGCAACCAACACAGAGTTAGGTATTGTAATACCCATAATTTTATCTAATCTTGATCCTGAGTAATTAATAACTTAACCTAATTCTAATATTGAGAAATTAATATTTATACCTTGCCTTAATTCCTTAAGTCTAAATCTAAATATAACCCTAATCCTAATCTTTAGTCTGAGTAATTTATATTTTTAACCTAAACTTAACCCCGAGTAGTTGATAATTAATTTTACCCAAATTTCCTAATATAAATTATTTAACCTAATTCTAATCCTTATCCTAAACTCATTTTCTTTTTCTCCTTCTCCTTTTATTTCCCTATTTCTTTTCTCCATCCCCAATTCCCTTTCATTTTTTTTCTTTCCCATTCTCCCAACGTGAATCCATCTGGCATACCTTCTGCCATGCCTGCCCATTGGACCTACCTATCCTACATTCATCATCACTACTATCAACTCTCACATCTTAAACCTTTCCCTCATTCGTCCACCCCATCTCGTGCATGCCCTACCTTCCCTATCTCGCATTCCTCACCACGCATGCAAACATGTGTATATATACCCCTCTAAAGTTCTGCCTTATTAATGCCCAACTAACCCCTTACTCACTCTATTTCTATCGAGTAAAACCATCACAAGCACCCTTCCTTATCCTCCTCCCTTTCTTACTCTATTTGTTTCTATCATCCACCATCAAATCCACTAGCCATTACCAACCACCAGACACCACTATTTCCTTAGAAAACCAACCATCAATCACCCCATCATCCGGCTCATTGTCGCCCAACCATCACCGCCTCAATCCTTTTATTTTTTCATTTTCCATGTAGCGATCTACTTCATTTTCATTGAGGCACACGATCATGCACCCTTGCACAACCCAACCATGATCCTTTCACACAACCCGGTCATGATTCACACACAGCTTGTGTGCACCTCACACACCCTATCCTTGCGCATTCTATGCTCTTAACTCATGATGTATTGCATGCTATGTCCATACCCTATGACGCTCTTTTGGCACATTTGTGATTCCATCCTAACATGCCCCATGCTCCACTCTAGCACCATCTTAGCACTACCATACTCCTATGTAACCCAATCTTCTCTACTTATTTTGGTTACCACCATTTCCACCCTCTTTTACTTGAAATTTTCCTTGGTTGTATTCTTAATTTCTAATTATGTTTCATTCTCATTTTCATAGGTTATTTTCTAGTGATCTTAGAGGAGACGGATTAGGCTTACGTGATTAGAGACAAGTGTCATGGTTGGTAAGAATATATGTTGTAATTAGGGTTTGTATATGAAATGTGTATTTGTATGTTATATCCTTTTTGGTAATGTTATTTGGATAATTTTTACTATGATAATGCTATTACATGATATATTGAAAGTTAGTGAATAGTGAAAATATCATTTGTGTATTTAGTTAGTTGGCATGAAGCTAAATACATGGTATCTATCTATATTTATTTATTTATGGTTATGTATTTCATATAAAATATAAGATGTTGAAATTCATTAATATTGGGACATGTAAGGTCTTTGAAAATATAAGAGCATTTTGGCTAGTAAGGGCATTATAGTCATTTGATGATAATATAGGAAACAATCATAGCATGAAAAGTTTTTGAGGGTGTTATCAATTATTTCATAAGTAATGTAATTAAATGATGGTTGAGTAAGACATAAGTTACCTAATATGAGATTCTAATGTTTTTGGTAAGAGAATGAAATTTTGGTCAAAGAGGGTTAAAAATAAAAATTTTGGTGATTTTTAAAGGGGAATAGATCTTAAATATTCTATATATGATACTCAGAATATTCGAGATAATAATGAGGGGTATAAGTACAATAAAATGAGAAGTTATGCTCAACTTGTGAAATTAGGGTTCTTAGGGGAATTATAGAGATTTTCCTCAGGGAATGCCTTGATAACCATGTGGTTATGCTTTACCTAGTGTAAATGTGTGTTGTGAATATCTACATGATTATCTTGATAAAAAATACTCTAAAGAAGATACTAATCATTTAAAATGAAAGATCACGTGAGTATATTGTGGGTCTGTTTCATCAAATGATAATTGTAGCTTACGAGCATTATGTCTTAAGAGGTGTATCAATCTGTTCCATAGTATTAAGAATAATGGCCCCCTAAAATCAATGTGAATGAGAATATAATTTTGAGATAAGTAACTAATGAATAATATATTAATTATTCAAAGTGAAAGATTAAGTGAGTCGGGATTGAGTTGTGGTGTCCATTCCATCAGACAATAATAGTGTCTCAAGTGTGTTTTGCCCTAAGAAGTGCTTCAGACTATTCCACTGGTTTAATAATAATGGTTAGGAGTGTTTTTCCTTGGTATATGTTGGGTCCAACCCACTAGACAATAATAGTGACTCAGGTGTGTTTTGCCTTGAGAGATGATTTAATTTGTTCCACTGGATTAGGAATAGTAAGGTCCCTAAACTAAAAGTAAATAAAATAATGAATCTTGTTTGTAACTAATAATGAGTTATGGAATTAGTGTTTACTTTACATTGCTTATTATTAAACCTCATGCATGCTTTATCTTTTTGTACCTTTACTTCGGTTATATTGTTACTTACTAAATACATAGTGTACTGATAATCTTTTTAATGGGTGCTATTCGTTCCCACAAGTAGAAGAAAATGATGCTTTTATATAGGTCAATGATAACTCTTTGAATGAGTTTGATGTATATGATGCCTTACGTGTTGAGAAGTGATGCTTATGTATCGGGTTTGGGTTTAGAGTCATGTTATCCGGTAGTTAGCTTTTACCCTAATACCATTTTAGATTCTTGGTTCCATGCAATCCTTTTTTTTTGTATTGTGATATTTTACTCGGAGTTAATCTCTAAACTTTATCTATGTTTATAAAATTTCTCTTATTTTGTGTTTATCATATTTTAAGCCTTCACTATTCTATTTTTTATTAGATGTAAGGATGGTATGGTAAGCCAGACATATGTCGAATACAGTGGTAAAACCTAGCTAATTTAATATTACACTTTCATTAAAAAAAGAAATTTTTTAGTAGTAAATTTTTGGGTATTATAGGTATAGTCAATACCTAACCTGTTTCGGTCATAAGGCAAACACAACTCGATCATGAAGATTAAATGTGGTGATCATTCAATCCAAGGCCGAGGCATAATTAACAACAACCAAAAAGAAACATATGAAAGACTTTAAATACATTTTGTCAAGTTTATAACACTTGATGTCCTAAAGGGAGAAACAATAACAACAGAAATATAGCCATGGAGAGAGACCGGATATCCCTATCAAAACTCTCTAACCTAACCCAAGTTTCTACCATTGCTAATAGAACCTACAAGGTTAAGACTACTCATTGAATAGACGAACGACCATAAAACAAAATTCATCAATACAACGATATTGTGCAAATCCACTATACAACACTAATCATGAAAAGGTTACATAGAGCACATAGAAGGTGCCGTGAGAGAGATCATGGAATAACACATCAAATAGTATGTACCATAGCAAAAAAAAAAAATTCATGCTAAAATTCATATCATACCATATGCCACATGCTAGTACATCAAACTTAACTATATTAAAACTATTACATTAATATAATTATACCAAGGGTGTCCCACAAAGGGGAAAAACACCAAACCATCCATATTCATTTACATAAAAATCACTTCTTACCAAAAAATTCTAAACACCACAAGTAGGGCACGAAGGTAACTACTAAACATAGGTAGGACAAAGACAACTACTGAACATAAGTAGGGCCTAAAGACGACTACCGGCCACCAAATTCAATAACATTCCAACCAAAAAAATAATAGCTTTAATTTTTAATAATTTGAGGGGATAAAACATACAACTTAGATACATATCAAGTATATCGGTCATACTAGAACACAAAGGCAATATAGTACCCTCCAACCTAGGTCATTTAATCGTTAAGTATTGACACCCCCTATAGGGCTTGTAGGTCATCTATAGAGTATATTTGGGCCTTACAGAGTCTAATACCTCAACATTGTTAAAATCCTAAAATTTATTAATCAACAAATTATTTTAACCTAATTTATAAATTTTATTTTATTCAATAACCCTAAATTAATTATAGGCAAACTATATTATTTTATTTATTTATTATTACTAATTCAAAAAATTTACTCTAAAATTCTAACCTAAATCCCACACCCAAAAATTTTCTTTTTTCCTTTTCCTTTTTCTTCCTTTCCTTTTTTCTCTCTCATTTCTTTTTTTTTTCTTCCCTTACTTCTCCCTGGGCTGAGTCGTCCCTGTCTAGGCCTAGGCCCCTTTCCTTTTTTTTCCTTTCCCTCAGGTGAGCCAAGCCAGTTCTTTTTATCTCTTTTATTTTCTCTTTTCTTTTATTCTTCTCCCTTTCTTCTTCCCCTTGCTAGTCTTCTTCCTCACTTGACCCTCCCCCTTTCATTTTTGTGCCCTATCTCTGCACCTTGCACGCTGCCCCATTCCCCTCTCCTTTCCTCTCTTGGCCAAGTAGTGCCATGCACGTATGCCTTCACCCTATACCCTTGCCCTATATCGCCTATGATCACCTCCCCCTACAACCATGCACGTCAAAGCTGCAGGCCGCCCTATCATATTCCCCTCTCCCTCAACCTCTCCCCCATCTATAAATACCCCCTCGAGCCTCTCCTTCCTCTCCTCTCCCACCTGCAAATATCCATCCCTGTTTTTCTTACTTCCTCCACCCATGCCAGCTTCAATAGCTCTACCACCATCGATGCCCAGCTAACCCCCTTCCACCTCTCTTCTTTGTCTACACCCTTCCCTCACCTACAGATCCACCTCTTTCCTTTTCCTTCTCCTGCACCTATAGTCGTAGCTGGCTGCTCGGCCCTTTCTCCTCCCTTCTTACCACCACCACACAAGAGCCACCCTGCACAAGTTCCCTAACCCATGCAACCACCCCAACAAGCCCTCCCTTATCCTCTCTTCTTCGTTCTCCCTCTCATTCATGAGCCACGCTACACCATCACAGGCTACCAGCTCCACCACCACTAAGCAGCACCAACTCCAACTAGTCTTAGTGCCACCACCCCTTCAACCCTAAATTGCCAACCCTCACTCATTCCTCCAAATCAACCACCATCATCGCCACTGCGTGCACCATTTTTCTCCCCCACTTTGGTCACCTCCATTTCCTTTCTCCTCTTTTAGCTTTCCTTAGGTTAAGTTCTCTTTTATTTTATTTTTTAAAAAGAGAGGAAAATATAAACTGTGTATATTTCCATTTCTAGGTAAGATTCTAGCGATAGTGGAAGAGGAAGCATATGTCATGCATACTTAGAGACTGGAGTCGATTTGGTAATGATTCAATCATAGATAGGGTTTTACTAAATTAATATATGTCATTACTGTGTGTTATGTGATGACAAGCATAAAATGATAAATGACTCTAGTGTTGTATATGTAGTTTTTTTTACAATAGATGAAGGTAAGAAAGCTATGTGGTCATGACTGTATTGATTTTAAGTGTTTATGTATATCCACGTCCATGTTATATGACATTACATGTGTGGAAAGTTGGAGAGTCTTTGTGTTGGATGTCATATAACTTAGGTAGAATTTTTGAGGCCTAGGGGAATTTTGGTTAATATTGTGAAAAAGTGGCATGCAAGGTACTTTAGGGTGTTAATTGACATAAAATAGGTTAGGGATATGACATGAAATAATTGGGGAAAAAACAAAGAGGTTTATAGTAAATACAATACCGGGAGGAATGCCATAAATGGGTTGATTAAAACCTAAGGCGAGTTATGATCATATGTGTAACGCCCCCAAAATTTACTACTAAAAATTTTTATTTTAAGCAAAAGAACATTCAAACATTAGAGGGGTATTACCGTCGTAATCGGTATAAGTATAGCTATAGATATTATATGTGTGGAAAGTTGGAGAGTCCTTGTGTTGGATGTCTAGTGACTTAGGTAGAGTTTTTGAGACCTAGTATAATTTTGGTTAATACTATGAAAAGTGGTATGTAGGGTACTTTAGGGTGTAAATTACAACTTCTTATGGGTTCTACTTTTCAATTACTCAGTACATAGCGTACTAATAACCTTTATTATAGGTGCTGCTCATTCCCACGAGCAGGGACCCCTTTTGAGTCTGTGCAAGTAAATGATGATTTCGCTACATATGTTGCTATGATTAGGGAATAGTGATTCTATTATGACCGGGAATGGGGACTGGAGAGTTGTGTTATGTGATTGTCATTTTTAACCGGTTGTATCCTTGCTATTTTTAATTGAATGTTTATTTATGTATTTCATTTTTACTTTTAAAATGAACACCTAACTCTTATTCATGATATGGATTGTGCTTGTGATATATTTATCATGGCTTGTATTCTATTTTACCTTTACATTTTAGTTGGTATAAGGATGGTTGGTGGCCAGACTTATACCAATTACGGCGGTAACACTCCTCTTATGTTTGAATGCTTCTTCTGGTTAAACGAAAATTTTTAGTAGTAAATTTTGGGGGTGTTACACAGAGGCACTAAGAAACACAAGTGAAAACAAAACAAATCAAGGACTCATACCTCTTTTATAAGTTAGATAACCCTAGGGACTAACCATTCCCAATATTGAGAACTTTTGCTTTAATCTTAATATCTTAATAAGGGGATCATAAAATATCACATATTGTATATTGAATCCCATTTCCATTCTTAATCATTTTATCTTTTATTTCCAAATATTAAATTATAAAAAAAATCAACAATAAGGTCAACCTAACAATCCCCTAAGACTATTGTGGTCTAATTATTCACATTTAGACACATTATATTATAAATGACCAAAATGCCCTTATATATGATTTACTCATTAAATTCTCACTTTAATACCATTTATTATTAGAATTAAATAAAATTCATGCCATGGATAAATAACATTAAAATAAATAATTTAGCACAAATTTACAATTCTGGAAAATGTTAGAAGTGAAAAAATTACCATTTTGCCCCTAAAACCCATTTAAGCCCATTTGATACATAAAATCCTGTTCATTCATATCTAGTATATCATATTGTATATACTACTCATGCTCAACATAATAAAACACTTACTAGACATACATGATGAAAAATTACACATTTTATGTGAAAAGACTAAAATACCCCTAGTGTGTGCAAAACTTAAATCATTTTTAATTATACCTAAATATGTTCAAATATCAACATATTATATTCCAAAATTTAATTAAAATATACAAGGAAATAAATGGTAAACTCAAGAATAACAAATGAGGCCTTGGATAGACAAAAGTAGACATTAGTTGAGCAACCCAATAACACATGCATCATTATTTTACCACAAGCAACCTTATTCTCCTATGTTATCATTCATACATTTAAATACATAAGATTATTCATGCTCTTACACAAAATCACATAGTCACATGCTTAGAGAAAAATGATAAAAATACCATGTGCATGTTTATTTTCATAGAATTAAAAGGAAGCATAAATTTCACTTAAGCATATCGTGGAAACTCTAAGCATGCTATCACATAACTTTTTCGCATTTGGTAGGACCATATGGGTTACCTACTAATAAGTCAAAATTCAAAAATAAGAATAAGAGCACCATAAGCCCGAAATCCCAACTATACCTTCTTATCCTTAAAAATACAAGAACCCAATAAGATCATTATAACTATAATAATAAATTATCAAGACCATAATAGTAATCACTAAAACCAAAAGGGAAAAGAGCCATGCCTAATTAATGGGTAGTGTAAGAAGAAGGAAGAATAAAGAAGAAACTCTCTTCAATTTTCTCCCAAATATAACACTTATATTTTTAAGAAAAAAAATATATAACAAGGCTAGTTAAAAAGAATCATGAAAAGACAAACCACCAAAGGAAATGAAGATAAGAGGGGGGAGGGGGTTTCAGTTCAACTACAAGAACAAAGGAGGAATCTCTCTACACTTAGAAAAACCTCAATGAAAAAAAAATGAGAGATAAGAAAGCACGGTTGAATAATGAAAATGAAAATTCAAGGAGCATAAGGGGTGTTATTCAAAAATCAACAAGGAGGAGAGAGGGAGAGTTGACTAAGTTACTTCTCCAACACTTGAATGAAGGGTTGAGTGTAAGTATAAAGTGTAAGTGGGTGGGTTAGGTGAAGTAATTAAGAATAAGATATTGGAAAAAGGTAAATGAAAAATTAAAATCTAATCTAAGGTAAGGAGAGGTTGACATAAAGTCAACAAGAATGAAAATAAAGGCCTACAAAATCAAAATAACACAATTATGAATGTAAAAATCACACAACCCAATGCTTAGAAGACTTTTGGTCGATTAACGCTCATTTGCTTGGACCCCCTGGTGCAACCAGTTTTTCCTCAACGCCCGGTTGTCCAACTCAAAGGCTTTAGTTAGCCTCCCAACACCAAAAATCTTAATCTTCTATTTTTTTTAACCTAGTTAATCTAATCCATCTTCCACCCCAACCCAAACAAACATAATAAACACATTAAACACACATTACCAACCTATTATTTCTCTAATCAAATTCACATAACATATTAAGCTAAAATTAGGTTTTTAGTTAAGGTTCACGAAAGATGGAGTATTACAGATAGTTTTGAGCATATGACAATTATAAGAAATATCATGTCTAATATAGGCCAAAATTGACCAACCTTTCTATTTCCCATCCTCCATATAATCCTTATCTCTTCCTTTACCTTCTTTAGGTCCCTACCATTTTCCTTCATTTAAAGAATCACAAATCAAGAACACAAAGTCAAGTAAATTTCAATGAGTTTTAGATTGTGGTTCGCAATTCTACATAGAGAAAATCATCCAATTATGCATGGATAAAATAGATTTGAAAGGAGATTTATAAGGGAGAATAAAAGAATTATAAAAAATATTTAAGAGAATAAACCTCTTGATAATGCCAAAATCACAAAACAAAATTAAAAATTAGAAAAGGAAACCATTGGTTGAATGTGGGTGAGGAGAAACATTGGGTGATGGATACGAGTAGTTAGAGGAGAAAAGCAACTTCTGAAATGTTCAAATTAGATCGTGAAACTATTTATATAGTGAGCACTACAAAACTAGGGCACTTTATTAATTAAATCCTTTAAATATTATCTTAACCTTAGTTATTCTTTGGCTATTGGTGAAGAACTACTTGTTATTCTCAAATTCTTTCAATTTCTAGCTTTATCGACTTATGAGTGGTTGACTAATTAGTAGTAATTTGAGTATCTATTTAATCATTTTCATTCAGTCTTACTAGTCACCATTAAATCCTTCCTATTTTTTCTCTTAGATGATAAGATAAAAATGATTGAATATCCCCCTAGCAATTCACTAGTTGAAGTTTTATGCAAGAGGTGATTTGTTGCACCATAAGAAATGCACAAATATGATTCTTAGATCTACTATATTAGAGCGTGTACAAAGCTATACCAGAACTAGCAAATAAATAGAAGATCCATAAATCATAATATTCAACTTTTCTCATCTATGATATTGCAATAATATGCAAATACTAACAGAGTATAATGTCATTTTGATACCTAAAGGAATAAACGTAGGCCAAATGACATAGGCTAAAGCATGACACAAAATAATACCCAAAGGAATAATTTTTTGGGCAACTGGGGTTGTTGATAACTATGACCAGTGTGTACAAAATGAACAAATCCTAGAGCTATTTTTCTTAATGAAGATGGGTCAGCGAGGGCTTCTATATGTGAAGATGCATATGGAGCACTTGGTTTTGGTTTTACATTCCTTTTCAACAATTATAAGATAAATTTTTAATAAGTGTTTTGGAGTAAAAAAAAATACCTCTGTTGTACAAATTTTTCAATGACCCTATGATAATTTTTCAACAAATGTTATATTGAAAACTATTAGTATTATTTTATTGTTTTTCAACTGGAATATGGTGTTTTTTCAACAATTGTTGTCAGTATTTTCACTATTGTGGTGCTAATATTTCAACAATTATGTGATAATTTTTTTCAACAATTGTTTCAATAAGTATTCATAATCTTTGAATTAATTTTTCAACAAATATGTCATGATTTTTCAATAACTAGGTGATAGTTTCTCAACAAATATGTAGTGATTTTTAAATAACTATAATAATAAAACTTCACTATTGTTTAGAAATATTTTTCAATATTTATATGATGATTTTTAGAAACATATGTAATAATATTTCAAAAACTGCGTGAGAATTTTTCAATAATTAGATTATCACATAATTGCTCATTTCTATAGGAATGTGAGTAAGATGTTGAAAAATTAGTATCATGAAACTCCCCAAAACCCTAATTGTAGATATTTTGGCCAAATAAGGATTTAATAGAAAAATTAATATAATAAATTATTTTTATTAAAATAAAAGGGAATTAATTAGGGATAATTAAGAAGAAAATAATAAATATTTTAATTAGGACAAATTTGGGTGATTTGATAATTAAAATGGAATTTAGAAAAATCCAAAAACCCTAAATTAGCCTAAAAGAAAATTTAATATTATTTTATTTAAATATCCCAAACTACCAAAATAATCTAAATAACCCAATCCACCTATTTTTTCTTCTTTTCTTTTTCTTCATCCTTTCCCCAACTTGGGCCAGTCTGCGACCCAATCCTTTCTTTTTTTTTCTTTCTCCTTCGGTGGCCCGACAAGCCTCATTTTCTTTTCTTCTCTCCCCATCGCCTGGTCCAGTTTCCCCTTCTTTTCTTTCTTTTCTTTTCTCCCTGGACCGCAGATCCACACCCACCTTCTTCTTCCTCCTCCTTCTTCTCCCCCGTCGTAGCCTGCAACTCCCCAACTCCCTGGTTTTTCGCCGCCGATCATGCCCCGTTAACCGGCTGTTTCTCTCCTCTCTCCTCCCCTTGTCTCACCAGCCACTTTGACCCAACCACACCTCCCCTCTTCTTGCATGATCTCCTCTTTTTCTTGGTCAATCGCAGGCCACGACATAGTCGTGTGCCGGCCTGCCGTTTCCACCGGTGAACCCTAACCTACTTGCCCTATCCTCCCATCTTCCCTTCGACATTATCCCCTCCTTTAGCCTATAAATACCCCATAACTAGCCTGGACTCATCCTTTTTCCCTGAAACCCAAAAATCTCTTCTCGTGCGCCACCGCCCTTTCAAACGCCTCTTCTGTCGCCGTTGACCAACGCCGCTGCCCAAGCCTCCCACCAGAGCACTCCCTGCGCCACCCTCTACCTAACTACACGTCCCTTCTCCCTCGATTTGCCTTACAGGAGCTACTCTAGTCGTGTAAAGTCACCTCCTCGATCAGCCTTTCCTTTCACTTTCACCGCCTTTTGCACCACCATTAGCCACCACTCCTGCCGTAACCACCGCCACCTACACCTCCCAAACTGCTCTACAGACTTCCCTCTACCTTCCCCTTCCCCTACCCTTCTTTTCCTCTTCCTCCCTTTCCTCCTCTCTTTCTCTCTTTCCTCCACTCTCGGCCACTACCATTGCTGCCGAGCGCCACCACCTTTGGCTGCGCCGTCACCCTCATTCTACTCCTCTCCACCTAGGGAACCACCAACACCCCAACTTCCACCCTCCTTCTCCCTCTCCCTTTTCCAGCACTCAACTCTCTCTCTTTTCTTATTTTATTCCGTCCACCACTGCCGCCATCGTGCATCACCGCCGGTGCCGCCTGTCACCACCAACCCAAAGTGGTACCCTAAACCCTCTCAACCCTCAAACCCTAATTGTGCAAGCTTTATTTATTTAATTTTATTTTACTTCTATTATTTGATTATTATTATTATTATTATTATTATTAATGTTATTATTATTATTCTATATAGGGCCAAGACCCTATAATGTCACTATTTCAATTTTTAGTATTATTATTATTAATATCATGTAATATTATTATTATCATCATTATTATTGTCATTATTTATTATTATTATTATTATTATTATTATTATTATTACTATTATTATTATTATTATTATTATTATTATTATTTATTCAATGTAGGGTTGAGCCCTACTCTACATTAAATTCAATTAATACTCTTATTATTATTATTATTATTATTTAATATTATTATGGTTATTATTATTACTATTATTATTATTATTATTATTATTATTATTATTATTATTATTATTCGTATTATTATTATTATTATTATTTTGGGGAAGGGTCGAAGCCCTTATTTCATATATATTTCAAATTATGTCATTTTCATTATTATTATTATTGTTGTTATTGTTGTTGTTGTTGTTGTTATTATTTTTAGTATCATTATTATCATTAGGGTAAAATCTTCAAACCTTATATTATCACATTTTTCCAATATTACTATCATTAATTTTATCCTTAGAAAAATTAGTATTTAGTTAGTGTTACTATTATTATATTATTATTTTATCTAAAACCCTAATCTTAGAATAAATTAGGAAATAATAGTATTTTTGGTAGGAGAAAATCTAATCTTTAGTTTTTTCCTCTTATAGGAGAGACCAGTCAAAATCCTAAGGAAGCGTAGGAGCGTGCTCCAAGACCAGTGTCATATTAGGTAAAGGTGTCGCTAAGGCCTTATGTATATAATGCCTTGTATGCCATGTGTTATGATATGTGATGTATCTTATGTGTATTGCTATAACTCTTTCATGAGTAGTGTGGCTTGGAGTTGAGGTATGTTCATGTGTTATTTTATAGCATGTGTATACTTTGTATAAGCTGTGATTATGATGTGATATGATGTGGCTCCTTAGGAAATACATGCTAGGTTATGTAATGTGATGATATGGGTGAAAGGATGTGGATTTGACCTAAATGTTGCATGATCATGAGTGGAAGAATCTAGGGTTTTGTATGGAAGAATCTAGGGTTTTGCACGGGGGAATCTAGGATTTTGTATAGAAGAATCTAGGGTTTATATGGGAGAATCTAGAAATTTGCATGGGAGAATCTAGGGTTGTGCATAGGAGAATCTAAGTACATATGGAAGAATCTAGGGTTTG
Source organism: Tamarix austromongolica (assembly GCA_039764185.1). NCBI lineage: Eukaryota > Viridiplantae > Streptophyta > Magnoliopsida > Caryophyllales > Tamaricaceae > Tamarix > Tamarix austromongolica. The sequence goes on along the minus strand of CM077809.1, from coordinate 14,239,436 downwards.
TATGGGTGAATCTAGGGTTTCACGTGGGAGTTTTAGGGTTTGCATGAAAAAGGTTGAAGGGTTGCATGGGATGCACAAAGTTTACATGGGGGTGAATTTTACATCTGGAAAGTTGATTTGGGGTGTGAGGAAGGTAATAGAAGTGTTGTTTGGGTGTTTGAACACTTTGGATGAAAAATAATACGTGGGACAATATAAGGGTGCATAGGAGACCGAGCTAGGGTTTGGTGTGACTACTTAGGGTTTCATGGTCACACGTGTACTTGGTGAGTATAGTGTGATGATGAGGGTGGATTCTATGGGTTGTGATGTGTGGAATGTTAAAATGATTTGATTTGTGTGAGTTGGAGTAGGATGGGCCACTTAGGCCTAAATTAGGGTTTCTGGGGAAAACCCTAGAGTGAGGTCGTGAGTGGACTGGAGGTGAAAATTAGTGGGTCTTGATCCACATATATGGGAGATGGGTTTTTGGTGGGAATTAGGAAAGGAGGTAAGGGTGTTGGGTCAGTTAGGAGGTGGATGATTCTTATGATGTGGGACGGGCCCTTTTAGAGGATAAGCGTAGAGGGAGTTATTTATGCATGTCAAGGATTAAACTTCTGAATAAGACAATTAAGACATTAATCATGTAAAGTGGAAGAGTATTGAGCCGGGCCCAAACCAATCCACCGGTAAGGAATAGTGGTTAGGGCGTCTCACCCTATAAGTGTCCGATCCACTAGCTATAATAGTGGTTAGGTGCAATTTGCCCTATATGTGACATATCCACCTGCTAGAATAGTTGGAGATTCCAAGCTCCATAAACCAAACCCTGAGTTTGCTAAGACATATGCAAGACACTAAGTACTTACAATGGAACACCATGCGAGTAGGATCCAAACCCATCCACTGATAAGGAATAGTGGTTAGGGCGTCCCACCCTATATGTGACCAATCCACCGCCTATAATAGTGGTTAGGTGCATGTTTCTCTATATGTGACCGATCCACTAGCTATAATAGTGGGGTTCCTGTATTCGTATGGATTGATAAAAGGCATGGTATGAAATGAGTTTTGATAAGAGATTAATTAATTTATTAATCTAGAATATAAATGGACCTTTGTATGTTTACTTGAATGAGCATATGCTATTACGTTATCATGTTGGACTACATGCTTTTATATGTTATTCTTAATGCACGGTTACCTTACTCAGTACGTAGCGTACTGATCATCCTTTTCATGGGTGCTGCTCATTCCCACAAGCAGAGGGCCATTCTGAATTTGCGCAGGTGGGTGATGCCTTCGATGTTCATAAGGCATCAGGCGGGGCCAAGTGTTGAGCATGTATTTGGCTCATGGATCGAGAGTGGCATGGCCGGATCCCCTCGTTATATTCTTCTATTTCTCTATGTTATTCATATTTGTATTGGGTTTCCCAAGTTTAATTTTTTACGTTTATAGACTTATCTCCTTTTAAGGAACTCTAATTTTATACTCTGGATTATGACTCATTTTCATACACTCTAATTTCTATTCGTTTAACGCTTGTTTGAAGTCTTGATTTGATTCAATTTATATTAATTATTAAATTTCTTTTAGCCTTAGCACTTTGTACCGGAACGGTCGAAGTGAACTAGTCTTGTACAAGTGTCGTGATAATATCCCTAAAATTCATAGGTTTTAATTTAATTGCTTTCGTTTAAAAAAAAAGGAAAAAAATAGTGAATTTTGGGGTGTTACATATCATTCCTTTGAAATATTAACATAATTTTGTTTGAATAATAGTAAGATGGTGTTGAGGGATTAAGAGAATTTTGGTGAATTTTTATGGTGAAAGATAATGATTATCATATTGAAATATCATAATAATATTGTTGAAAATTATGTAGGGAGATTCATAAGTATTTCAACATTTATTGAAAAGGTTGGCCTTTTGTGTTCAAAAATCATGCCATCCTTGTTGAAAAATTATATAGTATTTTTCAAGTTTATTGCTTATTTGAGCAAACTAATATTGAAAAGCCATGATACAACATTAAAAAGTCATTCCATCTGTATTGTTCAAGTATAGTTCTCATTTGAGCAAAATAGTATTGAAAAATAATGGTACAAAACTAAAAATATATTATCGTATGTATTGAAAAATCTTGCCATATGTATTGTTCAAGTATGGTGCTCATTTGAGCAAATTAGTATTAACAAATCAAGATAGAAAATTGATAAACATTTCCATATGTAATGAAAAATCATACAACTTTTTCCAAGTGTAGTGCTCATTTGAACAAAACAAAATTAAAAATAATAATAATACAAAATTGAAAAATATTGCTATATGTATTGAAAAATCGTGTATGTTGTATTGAAAAATTGTGTCCCAAGCTATCAAATATTGGTGACATAAACACATTTTATTAATATTATATATGAGAGTACATCTCACATGTAAGTTGAGTAGTTAGAGACCTAAACAGAGTTTGGTACATCATTAGTAGCTAGTGACGTTATCCTATGAGTAGCCTGTGTGACACTTTTCCTAATATGGTGAATTGAGAAATAAGGATTATCTTGCAAAATAACTCAAAAAGCCTAGAGATTTTCCATGGAGGCTTGAAACTATGAATCTTTAACAAAGAGACTAAAATACTTGAGTCTAAGTCAGATATCACTGAAGTTAAATGCTTGTCTAAGACTAATCACATACCAAATTCATTGTAAATGCTTCTACTTAAATTAAACTAGCAAACTATTGTAATCTATTCATCATTGTGATATACACGAAACAAGCAAAATACCACTCGAAATCATGGACATACTACGCTAAAGGAAAGATTCAACACTATAATTACCAAAAACACCACTAATTGCACAATAAATGTTATACAATATACACACTCATCCATTTTAGTGCAAAATAATAAAATTTTCATTTGGAATTACTTATAAAAAGTAAATTTTCAAGATAATTATTTATTTCAAAATATTTTAGGTTAAAAATTTTCTAAAATAAATAATTATATTTGATAATAACTTTTTATAAGTAGTTTCAAACAAGTATAAAATCACTGCAAAAATAGGACTTGTTATGTCGATTTTGGATTCAAAGCTCTTTACTTAAGTAGCTTAACTCTGGAATAAACTAGGTGCCCATCTAAGTTCACTATTAATTCAAGGTGCCTAATTTAAATAATATTATATATATATATATACACACATACCAATATATGTACATGCCTTCTCAATTCCTCCCCATCTAGAATCCTTTTGAAAGTTAGAATCGTAGCCGAGAATCACTAAATTGATGTTTAATTCTCATCAAAACAGTTAGAATTTTGTTATTTATCGTTAATATTTTTCTTCTTTTCTTTCTATTCATGTTATTTATTACGTTCACCATCTCTTTTCTTATCTTAACTACAATTGGAATCAACTCTAATTTTTAACTAGTTTGTCATTACTCAATAGTAAGTATGATATAACCAACACAAAGAAATCCTATAGAGGTATGCATCATTACTTTTATAATAAAATATAACAAAAATTATAGAGGAGATGGTAGAGAAATTACAACCTTTTTCCCTTCACCACCATTTATGATGTGTGTCTGAGAACATGGTAGAGAAATAATGACAATTCTAACATGTTTGGCTGTCTCAGTAGTTATCCCCATCCCTAAAAATTTTTGAGATGTGAAATGGAGCCTTCATATTGTTTCCATGCTTCCATGAAGCACACAAGTCATACTAGCCAAAAAAGCTCCTCTTGTCACACACCTAATTCTCTTTATGCACACTGCTATACCTTCATTTTTTTTAATTTCCAAAACTGCCCTATACCATTTTTGTGCACACCCACCATCTCACTCCTCTCTCTTCTTCCCCTCTTAAACTATTCCTTGAGCACACTTGCCATATCCTTCCTTTCTCCTTTTATCCTCTTTGGTTCCTTGAGCACACTTGCCATCTCCTTCCTCTCTCCTTTTATCCTCTTTGGCTATTCCTCCTCCTTTCCCCGCAAGAATATCTAAATAATTTATTCATTTATCATGTAAGTAATTTTTTTTCATTTTTTTCATATCTAAATACATTATTTAAGCTATGTGTGTTCAATTTTATGAATGAATCAATTGATAATAATTGAAATGATTCTAGTATAATTGAAATTTGTGAATAAAAAGGAGTGGGGGAATAGGCGAGGAGCGGTAAGGGGAGGGGAACCAAAGGGCGAGCCACCTGTTGAGCTAGAGAAGCTACTGGGAATGCCCTCGTAGGTGCTCCCTAGATCCTTATGCTAGGCTTGTAGCCCTCCCCCACCCCTACACGACAAAAACCCGGAGGCCTCCCACACCTATGCATCAATGACCTATAGGCCTCCCCACCCATATGCAGCAACGACCCATCAAGCCTCTTCCTTACCCAAGCCTTAAACCCTAAGCATGCTGAAAGGACTCGTTTTGATCCATGTGTCCCACCAATCAATCCAAAAGAGCTCCAAGGTAGCCTTTGTGTGGTCGTATTAACTCGAGGTGTTATATTAAACCCCAAACCCCAAACCTTAACCTCAAACCCTAACTCCAAATGCATAATCCTAAACCCTAAACAATAAACCCCAAACCTTTAACGCTAAACTCTACACCCCAAACCTTAACCCCAAATGCATAACCCTAAAACCTAAACCCTAAACCTTAACCATAACCTATAAACCACATAAATACTAAACCCTAAACCCCTAGCCCCTAACTCTAAACACCAAAACCTAAACCCTAACCACATAGCCTCTACACCTTTTAACCTCGAAACATAAACCCCAAACCCTTAAGCATAGACCGTAAACATGACCCTTATAATTTGATTTAATTTAGTACAATATATAATTATGATTTAGTATAATATGAATTAATGATGTTTTTATTATAAATGGTAGATGGCAGGTAATCAAGGAAAGGGCAAATAGAATAGGCAGGACACTTCCATTGGTGGGGTGTCTAAGAGAGTTGTGACCATGAGTGCTCAAGCACGAGCTGAGGCAGAACGCGGGACCAAGACAATGCTACATAGTCAATACGCCGACTATATGCCATATGAGGATGACTACGATGTCCATGGTCATGGAGGTGATGTTGGCACGAACATCTCAAGTTAGGTAGTAGGCTCCTCTTCGTCATCAACGATGGATGATGATTGGTAATTAACTGGACCTATAGGAATTGGTCCACATATTCCTAATCTTCTGACTAGCTTTAAAGGCTATGTGGTATACATCATATGGAATTGTGATTAGGTAACTTTTACTATTTTACCTATCAATTAATATTTTTTTAACAAATTCATGTAATTTTTAATTTTTTGATCTTTTTGTAGGAACCATGTGGACCGCTAATGGTGTAGTCAAGGGTAAAGGTGCTTGCAAGACTACCTCAGCTCACTCCTAAGGATGACAATGTTTATAATCTCGTCAATCGCACAGGGTTGCGAGTTCTTTGTGAGAGTTACTTTTGATGTCATAACTGCCCATTGATATATGCTTTCGTTGAAAGGTGACATCTAAAGACTAATAGTTTCCATCTATCGTTTGGTGAAATAATTATACGTACCTTAATTGTTATGGATATGCATGTATGGGCAACGATGTTGTGAGTTTACTTGTGCATATGTTGGGTGTTTTATGAGACGATGGTTAGGGGGGAATATTTGAAGGATACCTCAATCGCATTAAATGTCATTATCAATAAGCTTACGACTGAGTGGGTTGATGAAGATGAGTCTTATGCTCGACTCTATTTGCGGTACTTTCTTTCCTGCACAATTTTCGTAGACAATTCTAGCAACCGTGCCTCATTATTAGTGTTGAGATTAGTTGCCAATTTGAATAATTTATGCTATTGGACGATTGGAGCTGCTACTTTAGCATATCTATACAGACAACTTGAAGTAGCATCTAGAGTTGGATGTAGGTAAATAGGGGGTTGCATCGCATTGTTGGAGGTAATAATTTATGTTTACTTGTTAAATATAAAAGCTTTTCCCTTTTTATGTGTATGATTTATATATTCTCTCTTTTATTGTTTTGAATATGTATAGCCATGGGTCAACGAGTATTTTCCCTTTTTCCGCCAGTTTTATTCTTGTACATTTCTCTACTCACAAGATGTTGCAGAGATGATATTGGAGACTTCCCATCAAACTTGTCCTCTCAAGTCAATAGATGACCTTGTTTAGTATAGGAAGCATCTCGATACAGTAGGCATGGAGCAGGTGGTTGACTACCTTTTTCGTTGGTGTTTAATTATTACTAATTCTTGTTAAAATTATTTTCCATGTATTTGTAGGTTGAATTTTTACCCTTCAATAATAATATGGTATCGATGAAAGAGGTAACAATATACCATACCAGCATAGTCTATGTTGATATTACGGAGTCATACATGCTAGATCGGCTGTGCAGTAGTTTGGCTACACCCAGCTGATCCCGATGCCTCCTATTAGACTAGCTATTAGATTCTACCATGGTACAAAGGTTCAAAAGTATAAGGTGGATTAATCTAGTTGTGGATCATTGTGGAATAGCTGGCTAGATCATACGTTGGACTTCAGTCACTGAGCCAATCGATGTGTGTATCATCATGATGCTTTTGAGTCATACCTTATGTGGTTCCAGTCTCGATCCTACCCCAGAATTCATCACATAAAAGATGAAGGATAATTTGATCAATAGTACATTGCTATAAAGGTGGAGATTCATAATGCGATGATAGGTGTGTATCATTACTGGTTCAAACAAGAAAGGTGGGGACTTATCGATAAAGCCACCTAATGTGATAAATTAAAGGAGATCTACTTATAGTTTGGAGAGCTTACAATTACCTCTAGTGAAGAGGATGCTGATGGTGATGATTAGTAGGACAATTTATAGTGTTTTTAGTTGTTTTTATTTGTTTATAAGCTTTTTACAAAAAAAAAAACGTGTCTGAATGTTAACCAAATGTTTGATGCAATGGAAATCTAAAGTCAATAAAATATGTGTCCGAATGTTACTATGACATAACAAAAACATACCACTATTAACACAACACATATTTTTCACCCAAAGTTGCCACCTTGGTCATGTCTCACACCCGTCGCATTTTGGTATATCTGAATACAATCTAGATATGGCACATCCCATCCGGCAATGCTCGAATCAACATTAAGGTACCACCTATTAGATATAGGTGGTAGCATTTCATCTTCTATCAAAGTTACCTACATAAATATACAAAGAAACATAACATTTATATGATCAATAGTATGATGAAGACTTTATGAAAATGAGAAACATTATATACTGATATGTAGTGTGAAAAATTATTGCAATTTAAGATGCTAATAATGAGATCAGGTTATTGGTTGTTAGGTAGAGCTTTATGTGGTAAACATGTAACCAATTTTGACCGACTCGAGCAAACAAATACCACATTGTACACCATCACAAATAAAAATCTGAAGTCAGGCTGTTGCCACTATTTCTCCATTGGTTCTGGTCCATAAAAATGGATAAGACAGTTCCTATTTTGGGCAATCGAATCTACAAAGGTATGCTCATACAATGTCGAATGTGTCAGCAATATTCTGAACATAACCCCCTAATATTGGGTCAATCTTCCTCGTTTCCAAATAGTTGTAGTGCAATAGCTCTAAATCCACAATTTCCATCCCCATAAGATTGCATCATGATTTAATCCACAGAAGCATCACTGCCTTGATATCCAATGACCATGGAAAATCATGTAAGGATCAACGTATCCTTCCGGTACTATGCCTCCCACTACTACTACTACTCCGTCCTCGACCCATTCCCGATGGACCGGGAGAATCCTATCCTCTACCATGTCCTCGACCTAATTGACCTCATCCCCTAGGTAAATTGGAATAAGCATGCACTGTATTCTCTCACTCTGATGGTTCCCTCCTTGTACTATTCCTAGGGCGACCCCTACTTTTTTGAACATATAGCTTGACCATACTTGTTTTAGAGAGTTCAAAGATCTCATCCATGACATTAGATGTCTAGGAGAATTGGAATGGTCCAACATCATTTGTACCTAAGATATATTATTAGAATTGGAATGTTAGAATATTAGATATATTACTCTGTTGAATTGGAATGGTTATGTTAGATTTGTAGCTTTGATATAATATTAGAAACAAAATGGACATGCGGTTGGAGGAATGACTGAATCATCGAATTGAAATCTTTTTTTAGTTGGTTTGACAAAAGTAAAAGTCTTCCGGAATTGATGTATTGCTGTTTCTGGGATAGGTTTATGATCTTGTTTGTACTGAAATATCTCGTGTGAACATGTTATACCGTGTGTCAACCTGAATTATCACCCATACTCTAAAGGATTAGAACCAACCAAATAAGATCTCTTATTCTCCACCTCAATCAGGTATAGTGCTCTACATCATACAACACACGTGGCCTCTTTGAACAACATGTTATGTATAGAGTAATGAGAAATAATGACCCAATAATGCTCCAAATCTTTCTTCAACTCATTGACTTGGAGTCGAATCAATGTGTTAATCTTCGGCCATAACATGTCAAAACTTTTCTAAGACGATGCTATATAGTTCTTCAACCTCAAACACTCACTTTCCACCCTACAATTAATATTTTAAAATATAAGTGTTGGGTATTTAATTGCAAGTTAAATGAAAAAAAATATCTACACTAATAGAATTATACTTTTTGGTCGTATAAGTTTCAAAGTGAAGCTCTTGGTCAACCACACCGAATAAACCTCTCCTTATAAGGTTTTAACCAAGTCTTATTTACATATGAGAAATCTGTCCCATTTGTTGTGTATCAATAAAAGCTCATTCTCATATGTCTGCTATGTGGTTTCCTTTACAATCTTTTTCTATTAGATCATAAAATATTTTTCAGATGCTGTAGTTCCTAAATTTTTTGTACCTTATAAGAGAACATTCTTACCAATATGCCATCAGCATAAGAGGGGGGCTGTATTAGAAAAAAACCTTAGACACTATTTTTGCCACGCCCAATTCTCTATCAGTGTGGTTCATAGGGCTCCACCATCCTCTTCACCTTATTAAGCAGTCATTCATAATTATCTTTATTTTCCCTTCCTATGAATTTCAAAGCAATGATAAAATTTCTATCACTAGACACAAAACCAATAACCTCCAAGAAAGGAAAGTTTTGCCTATTGGTTTTGTATTTGCAATCCAAGCAAATAACATATGGGAATGCACACAATAGAGTAATAGTATCAGGATGTGTAAATAGAATATCACTGACTATATCAAAGTATGGATACCTACGATCTCAATATTGATAGTCGTTGGTTTCCATCAAATGCAATAGTCATTGTATAACTGTACTTCTAACCAAGTTCTACAAACTAAACTTGTGTCTGGCAGTGTAAATTGTCCTAAGTGTTGCAGCAATATCACCATTAGCTCGTTGTAATTTATCAATAATCTCCATCAGTTTGACATTTATCACGATTAGTTCCTTTACCAGCCTTCGTTCTTCTAGTGATAACCATTTCCCAAATGAATGCCCTTGTCTGAACTTTCTCAAACTATGGTTGTGCATGCCACATTTTGCCACATTCAACCTCCAATTTCCAACCATCATAAGGAATTTCCCTCCCACATATTCTAAATTTAAAATCATATTTTTTTGACCCGAAATATCGAGCAATTTTTAGATTCACTAAAATTTATCTCTTGTATTTATCATCTCTCTCACAATAAAGCCAAACCTTATCCGATTTTGATTGTTCTATAATGAAAATCATATTATGTGTCATTTCGGTGTCATTAACATGCTTAATTAGGGACTCACGATCACTAAAAATACAATCCATAGAAAATAATCCTGTCAAATCAATATCAATTGGGTCTTGAGTATAAAATTGACAAAAATAAATATTCAATTATTAAATATAACAAAAAAAATTAAATAAACGGACACAATAAATTAAATGTCGGAGGGCCAACACTGGGTGGATCACTCGTTGCTGAGCCTAGGCTCCGGGTGGATCCCCTATTGCTGAGCCTTGGCACCGGATGGATCCCCCAATGCTGAGCCTAGACTCTGGGTGGATCGCCCATTGTTGAGCCTAGGCGCCAAGTGGATCCCCCGTTGCTTATCCTAGGCTCCGGATAGATTGCCCGTTCCTTCCTCTTTACTTTAGGTGGATCACCCGTAGCCTTCAAAATCGAGAAAAAATAATTAACATGATTTCATCGAATTCGTTTTCACTTAGGTAGCATTCCATTATTGAGATTTTGACACAAGTTAGATGACCGGTAAAATTAATTGAGAGAAGAGGGAGAAGAGGGTGAATGGTTAGGGGTGTGAAATGAAGGACAATACGGTCCAAAAGAAAAAAAATACTTTTAAAGATATAAACTTAGTAATATAGTTGTGTATGAAACATCCGTCAAGCCAAAATATCAAATAGAAGCAATTGTGGGAGAAAACTGTCGAATATTATTTGAACCGGCCGGTCAATGGTCATCTATCTGGAGAGTCAGACTGGAGTGGCAATTTTCTTCGGACTTTCGCTTTTGTCTCCATTTTTTTAAAAAAAAAATACAGTTATGGTATGAGGGTAAAAAAGTAACGTTGTTATAAACGTATTGATTTTGCGAGGACCTGCCGACCTGCTTACTTTGCCTCCGTAGAGCTCGTCGTTCAACACCCACCGAGGAGCGAGAGTCGCTGAAGCTTCTGGCCACCGTTGCTTGAGCTTCTGCTCGCCATCGCTCCCGCCATTGGGCGTCGCTGTTTGACCGTCATTTCGTCTGTTTTCATGTAATTGTGGTTTTTTCCTCTGAGTTTCGTTTTTCTTCTCTTTTCGCAGTTTGCTACTTCAATTTTTAGTTTGATTTTGGTGTATATGTGTTTAGCTGAGATTTCTCCTTTCATTTGCCATGATTTTTGTTTATCTCAGGTCTTAATTAGTCCATCTAGGGTGCAATTTTCACTGTTATTTATTCTGAGAACTCAGGTAATTCGATTGAGGTTATATATTTTGTAAATTAGTTACCGGAAGTCTGACTTAAATTTGTTTGATCGAGTAAATTTCATGTTGCTATGATTCTTGTAAATTTTTTTCTTGGGTGTTAACTTGCTGTGACCTGAACTCATAACTAAGTCTACTTGAACGTCATTCATGTTTTTGGTGGTTTGATTCAACTTGTTAGTTTGCTATTTAAGCAAATCAAGTACTTTCGGCGATGTATTAATTAACTTTTACCACATTCTGTTATATAGTTTATGAATATGTGTGGGACTTGACGTTGACATAAGTAATGATGTGATTTTGTATGATTGTGTTGAGAGGATTATGATGTTGGAATATGCTATTTTGAGATTTTTGGTAGGTGTTATTGAGTATCAGATCATACGATCAGGTTTTGCTCATTTATAGTGAACCATTTACATTAAACCACTGGTTCGACTAGTGAACCAGTGGTAAGACTGGTACGATGGTCAGTTCAGTTTCGAAAACTATGTAAGAAACTAATTAGGACACTTTTTGTATAATATCTCCGAACACAATGGCTGCATTAGTAGTTCGCAGATTAGATCGGTTTGTGGACTTGAGACGTGTTGATTTATTATTATTATTATTATTATTATTTTTTGTGTATTAGAAGACTACAGATTAGTTTTTCCCGACTAACAAAAACATCACAGTTTTATCATAGCACTTGAATACATAATATCTATATGACTTCTTCTTGTTCATAAATTTTCTATACTAATCTTTTTTTTGTTGGGATTAGACAAAGAGCAAATGGAAGAAATAACCAAGCAGCTTCTAGACCAGATGGTGTTTATCGGTAGTTATATGAGGACATCACATTACTCTTGTTGAATAGTGTATGGCCCCCCACATTGAAAATAGTATTGTAATTAAGCAAGAATAGAATGCAGTCTGAGAAATGTTGCTCAGTAAGAAAAATGAAAGCTCCTCATGCAGCTGTAATCTAGGTCGAGAAGTATTTGCTCCTTGTGCATTTCCAATTGTGAGGAAGGAATGAAATAATTGGGAGAAAAGATAATTCAGTTAAATCATGATAAAAAAACTGTCTAAAATAATTTCAGTTTTTTCAAAAAAAGTCGCGTTTTATTGCTTTGTCACTTAAACTTAACGTTTTCTCGATTCTTTTGCAGTTTTTCTTAGTTTTCCCTGGGCTTCATGCTATTCCCAATTCATTCTGATTTTTAGATAATTACAAAAAAGATAATAAAGTAAAAACAAATTACAAGATCTCCTCAAATATTTGGAAGAAAAATTAGATAGCTTATTATAATATTTTCTTTTTTATTGATTACTATTTGTCCCTTTTATTTTTTCAAGTAAACCGATTATAGCTCTATATTTTTTCCCTTGGAAATTTCCTAGAATGAAATAGAGCCTCTCCTAGTTTGCTCCAAAACCCCTCAGGGCCTCATCAGTCATCACCTACTCTCAGCCTTCAATAATGAAATGGTTTTTCAAGTGTTCAACATCAACCCTTTTTGTTGCTGCTGCCCTTTTGCCATCTGCCCATCACCGTCCTAAAGCATGCCTATCTGCTCAGCTCCTCTTTTGCTGTCTGCCGTTACCCATCGCTGGTCCTAAACCATCCTTATCTGCTCAGACGTTTGTGCTTCTAAAATGGCTGGTTCTTCTGTCTGCTGCTTATTAGTTTAGAATTCGCAATCAAAATTTTATTCTTTGTATTTGATTAGTTATTTATTGCTACTATGTATGTCACTATGTCTAAGCCTTAATGATTGAAGTGATTTATTTACCAAGAGATCAATTCGAATTTGATTGCCTGAATCAGCATATGCTTAAGGTAGGTTTGAAATTTAGATGAACATGAACTGTCCGATTCACATGAATCCAAATATGGTATTCATCGGACAGAGATGTTGCTATGTTATCTATCTATCCGTCTATCTATATTTTTTATAATGCTCTTTAGCATTTTGTTTGCGTTGTGGTTCTACTTTTATGTTGATTTTGTTGGTAAGGAAGATGACGGAGTGTGGTTAGATTTGAATTTTGTTTTGTCCTAGGATAGAAACGTGAATGAATGTGTTATGAACCGATCCCTTGGATCTAGTTATGGGTTTTTGAACAATATAATCTGGTTGTAGTTCACCAGATTTCTGAGTCTGTCTACCTTTTCTTCCTATTTTGAATGCAAGTTTTGGGCTCGGTAGAGAGAACCCAACGATCTCCAAGAGTTTAAGTCTCAAGAACTTTTTTTAGATAAATTCTACACACTTCCATTTCATAAACCAGTACATAAACTTCATGAAAATAACTGCTTTCAAAATGCCCTCCTAATCCTAAGGAGTTTGAATTATTCAAATTAGAAATAACTACCCAACCCAACGAAATGAAACACACCATATTATTCTGCCTTCACACATGTGGCAGTAACTAACTTATACTACAGACTAACACACCAGATAAAGACTAACACACAACTAAATTAATTCTGCTTTGACCTCCGCTGATAAACCTTAGGAAATGGCATCACTTTAGTCTTAAGCTGTTCTTGATTCATAACATCACTTCCTCCCTTTGAAGAGCGCTTGTCCTCAAGCGCAAAATGAGGATAACGAAGTTGCATGTCGGCAACAGATTTCCAAGAAGCATCAGCAGGAGAAAGGCCCTCCCAATGAATAAGAACTTCCCTTTGGCCCTTCTTCATTCTTGAATCCAACAAAGTTTGTGGAGTCGGAACAGGAACACCTTGATGAAGTATAGGTAAGGTAGGAGAACAAGGTTCAGGGCCATGGAATTTTTTCAAACAAGATACATGGAAAACAGGATGAAGTTTGGATTCTTGAGGCAGCTTTAATTTATAGGCAAATGAACCAATGCGTTCACTCACTGGAAAAGGACCATAAAAGCGAGGAGCTAATTTTTGGTTTCGTTTAGAGCCCAAAGAAACCTGACAGTAAGGTTGAAGCGTCAAAAGAACTAAGTCACCCACATCAAAAGAGACATCCCGGTGTTGCAAATCATAACGAACCTTCATAACATTTTGGGCGTGAAGAAGTCGCTCCCTCAAATCCTGTAGAACCAAGTCCCTGGTCTGTAACTCACGATCAACAGCTTGGATAGGAGAAGTACCTGAGGAATAAGTCAGTAGGCGAGGAGGGAGTCGCCCATACACAACCTCAAAGGGAGTAGCACGAAGAGAAGAATGGAAGCTGGTGTTGTAGCAGTATTCAGCCCAAGCAATCTAATCAACCCAATTCCGAGGACGATCCCTTGTCAAGCAGCGAAGATACATTTCCATTGTCCGATTAACGACCTCCGTCTGACCATCAGATTGAGGATGATAAGCAGAACTGTAAGACAGTTTTGTACCATTGAGTCGAAATAGTTCTTTCCAAAAAGAACTTGTGAAAGTAACATCACGATCAGTCACAATAGACTCTGGTATGCCATGTAACTTGACAATATTGTCAAAGAATAGTCTTGCTACTGATACAGCAGTATAAGGATGGGATAATGGCAAGAAATGAGCATATTCAGAAAAGCGGTCAACCACCACTAACAAAACATTTTTACCATGAGAAGGAGGTAGCCCTTTAGCAAAGTCCATAGAAATATCAGACCACATTTGTACTGGAACTGGTAAAGGTTGAAGTAAACCAGCTGATTGTAGATGCTCAGCCTTGTTTTGTTGACAAGTGGGGCAAGTACGAATAAAATCCCGGACCTGCTCTTTAATGCCTTTCCAATAAAACTCAGAGGCAAGTCTGTGTAGTGTTTTTTGGTAACCTTCATGAAACTGATTATGGACAGCAGACAATACAGCAGCCTGGAAACAAGAATTTTTAGGAAGAAAAATCCTATTCTTGTAGAAGATCAGCCCATTCCGATAAGACCATGTATCCTTTAACTCTCCATCAATTATCTGATCACGAAGCTGCTGTAGAGCATTAGAAGAATTAATTTCAGCTTTAATTTCATTCAAATAATCCAATTGTAGAGTGGAAATAGCAGCCAAAACAACATGATCTTCATGCATGCGGGACAAGGCATCAGCAACTATGTTCTCTCGCCCGGCACGAAATTCAACAGTAAAATCAAACCCCAATAGTTTACTCAGCCAACGTTGTTGTGGGGAAGTTATAATTCTTTGCTCCAACAAGAACTTTAAACTGTAGTGGTTTGTACGAATAAGGAATGTCCTTCCCCATAAATAAGGTCTCCAATGTTGAACGGCTTTTGCCAACCCAATTAACTCCTTTTCATAAGCAGGAAGCCGAACATGTCGACCAGCTAACGGACGAGAAAAATAAGCAATTGGCCGATTATGTTGCTGCAACACTGCTCCCAATCCAGCATCAGAAGCATCACATTCGACCACAAATGTGTCGTCAAAATCTGGTAAGGCCAACACTGGTGTAGAAGCCATTGCAACCTTGAGAGCTTGAAAAGCAGCCTTGGATTCTTCTGACCACATAAAGGAATTTTTGCGAAGCATGGCTGTCAATGGAGCTGCTATCAACCCATAATTCTTCACAAATTTGCGGTAATAACCCGATAATCCCAAGAATCCGCGCAATGCCTTCACAGTATTTGGAAGAGGCCATTGCAACATAGCTTCTACTCTGCTTGGATCTGCTGAAACTCCCTGCTCTGAAATAACATGCCCCAAATATGCTACCTGTGACTGAGCAAAATTACATTTAGATTGCTTCAAGAACAATGTGTGAGATCGAAGGAGCGAGAAGACAACTCTTAAATCTTGTGAATGTTCCACCCAAGTCTTGCTGTAAATGAGTATATCATCAAAAAAAACAAGCACAAATTTTCTTAGGTACTGCTGGAAGATGGTGTTCATTAAGGCATGAAATGTTGAAGGAGCATTAGTCAAGCCAAAAGGCATGACAAGGAACTCAAAATGGCCATGATGAGTCCGAAAAGCAGTTTTCTCCACATCAACCGGAGACATCCTAATTTGATGGTAACCAGAACGTAAGTCTAACTTGGTGAAAAATTTTGCTCCATGAAGTTCCTCTAACAGCTCTTCGATAACAGGAATTGGGAATTTATCTTTGACTGTTCTGGAATTTAAAGCGCGATAATCCACGCAAAACCTCCAAGTGCCATCAACTTTTTTAACAAGCAAAACCGGTGAAGAAAAAGGAGATTGGCTGGGGCGAATTACTCCCTTATCTATCATATCTCAACACTGTCTCTCAATTTCATCTTTTTGGAGATGGGGGTACCTGTAGGGCCGAACAACAACAGGTGAAGAATCAGGTTCCAACACAATACGAAGATCACAATTTTGTTGTGGAGGTAATCCTGTTGGCTCTTGAAATATGTCTTGAAACTCTATTAACAACTTCTGTAACTCAGAGTCTCTGTCAATAGAAACCACTGTTGTGGATAAAGCTCGTGGAGGAGCATATCTAAAATCATTCACCCCCATTAATTCTATAAGCTGCCCTCTGTGATGAAAACTCATACTCATCAAATTGAAGTCCCATGTAATTGGTCCCAAAGTCCTTAACCAATTCACCCTCAAAACAGCACCCTGTCCAGTAAAGGATAACAATAGGAGATCAATGTGAAAAATAGAATTACCCAAGAGTAAGGGCACATCACGACAAATTCCTGTACACGTGACCCTCTCCCCATTTGCCACCATCACTCTCAACTCATCTCTGTGTTCAATCTGCAAATTTAATGCTCTAGCCAAAGATGAATCCAAGAAACTATGAGTACTACCCGAATCAACTAGGATTAGTACCGGGTATCCTTGCAAAGAACCATCAATTTGCATAGTTTGTGAAGTTTGTATACCTATAATAGCATGGATGGAGATCTCTACTTCTTCTAGATTCTCTGTTACTTCTTCTCCTTCAATTTGGGACTGATTTTCCATCACCTCTAACCAGAAAAGCTTTTTACAACGATGGCCTGGAACAAATCTTTCATCACAATTAAAACAAAGTCCCTTCAATTTCCTGTCTTCAAGTTCAGCCGCACTCAACCACTTCACAAAAGGGGAACGAGATGGAATAGGGTTGCTGCGTCAGACTGTAGATAATTCCCCTTTAGGCCGAATTCCTCTTCTTTCATACAATCGTGCCAAACTCATAGCACTTGTCAAATCCTGCGGTTGATGCAATTCTACCTCCACAGCGATATACTCTTGTAACCCACTAAGAAAAATCTGGACTTCCTGCTCAGATGTCAAAGAACTGGCCCTGGCTGATAACTGTTCGAATTGCTGTTGATACTCCTCGACCGGTCCTGTCTGCCTGAGTTTAACCAATTCCCCCAACTTGTTACTTCTTATCGGCGGGCCGAAACGCAGATTACACCGCCTCTTAAATTCATCCCAAGGAATGGCTGGTCTATCCCTTTCAAATTTCAAAAACCAGAGTTGGGCATCGCCCTCAAGATGAAAAGATGCTAAGCCCACCTTTTCTTCCTCTAGGGTATACTGGTGTTGGAAAAAATGCTCGCATGTATTGATCCACCCCAAAGGGTCAACAGATCCATCATATTTTGGAAAAACCAATTTGGAATATTTGGGGACAAATGGGACTGGTACTGTTTCTGGCAAGTCTCCAACTGGTTGTTTTTCTTTCCGGCCCTTGTTAACACTACCTTCTCCCACATCAACTCTCCCTTCATGCTTACCCACTGATAAATCCTTCGAAATGTTTTCCAATTGCTGCTGTTGAGCCACCATTGCTGCACGGATTTGCTCTCGTTCCAATTGATCCTTTGCCCGATTTTCCTCATAAATTTTGAGGAAGGATTCAAATTGTTTCTGAAAAGAACTCAAGTCTCCCATAACCCCTGCTCTGATACCAATTTGTTATGTACCGATCCCTTGGATCTAGTTATGGGTTTTTGAACAATATAATCTGGTTGTAGTTCACCAGATTTTTGAGTCTGTCTACCTCTTCTTCCTATTTTGAATGCAAGTTTTGGGCTTGTTAGAGAGAACCCAACGATCTCCAAGAGTTTAAGTCTCAAGAACTTTTTTAGATAAATTCTACACTTTCCTTCCATTTCATAAACCAGTACATAAACTTCATGAAAATAACTGCTTTCAAACTGCCCTCCTAATCCTAAGGTGTTTGAATTATTCAAATTAGAAATAACTACCCAACCCAACGAAATGAAACACACCATATTATTCTGCCTTCACACATGTGGCAGTAACTAACTTATCCTACAGACTAACACACCAGATAAAGACTAACACACAACTAAATTAATTCTGCTTTGACCTCCGCTGATAAACCTTAGGAAATGGTATCACTTTAGTCTGAAGCTGTTCTTGATTCATAACAGAATGGTTTAACTATTGAAGGTGTGAGGTGATTATGGATATCATAGAATTTTCAGAGCTAAGAAAAGATCAGGGCAGTGGAAAACAGTAATAGGTGGGGGGGGGGATTTGATGAAAATTTAATCTGTTTTTATTGATTTTATTAAAAAGTGGGATTTTTATGGGTTGTGGTGTTGAAGATTGATTGATATAGTATAATGTGTTGTCTTGGGGTTTGTATTTTCTAAGGATCAAGATCTTTGTAGTAATTCTGCTAAAATCAGAGTAAAACGTTCTTAAATTACAAACTACCACCAGAGTTATCTTTTCTCTGCATAATGATGAGATGTGTAAATATAGGAAACTGAAGAAAACCACATCACCGTCCCATTTTCCAACTACATTGATGTACTAGGGAAAGGAAGATACTATGCATCTGAGTCTGGTTTTAAGCTCAAACAATGGAATTTTATATGACTACTGTACAGTGCACGACACTTCTCTTTTAGGCTATGGAAGGGCCAGATGTATGAAATTGGTGTTGCCATTGTGCTACAGTAAACATTCTTGTCTGAGTTCAGCTCTTGAAATGCCAGTCAGTCAATGACTTGTCTTTTTCTTTTCATCGGTCTTACAGTCTAGGCATTTGTAATCTGTAAGAATTAAGAGAGCACACTGCGCCCATAATTTTTATAATTCATGAAAAGCCTCTCTTTTTTCTCTCTGTTAACACAAACTTTTCTCACGTTCAGTGGAGGACCTTATTTCACAATCAGTGTTGCACTCATATTCTCGTATCATTGGAATACTGTCGGTATTGCATGAGAGAGATCCAGTGGCTGGCTTGACTAGTTGTCATATGCATCTATGTTGGGGATGCTGACCAACATACATTTTTGACAGTAACAGTTTGCAGAATTGTAAAGTAGTAACTGGTCATTTAACTGCAAAGGTGATGGGTGGTTGAAATGTAGTAAGCTTTCAGCCTCATTGATTGTCAAGGAAAAACAATTGAGCTACATCTATAGGAACGTATGTTGGGATCATCTACTTTGCAATCTCTTAGCTTTCCAGTGCCATTTGAATCACTTTGTTTTGAGTCTGGATAGCAAAGTTATTCCCAAAACACCAGAGGCTTTTTATTTTTATTTTTTTTTATTTTAAAATTATGTGTTCTTCATGGTTGACCATTTTGTATGTATTTCTCTTTAAAACACCTCTTTTGACTTCTTTTCTTCACTTATGAGCTCCAGAGTGCTGATGGTTTAAGAGGGGTAAAATTGACATTTAAAATGAACAGATATGCAAAGTTAAAAGGGTTAGAACCTTAAAAATGAAGCTCAAAATGTAGATCACGAGTCTGAGACTATTGCAGATGAATGCCAATCATGCCCTGCATAAAGGAGTCCTTGTCAAGTTGTTTTTCAGATGGTTTTCCCACAGTACCAAGCCTCTGTTGCATTTGTGCCCTAATGAATGATTAATTGTCATGGGGGGGTCATGATGGGGGATGGAGTGTTTGGAAGACAGTGATCATGCATTTGATTGTCATGGGTTAGTTTCAGTGATTATGGTATTGATGCTTATTTGACACAAGGAAAGAGGAATTAACTATAGGTAATTACCACATCGCTTATTATTTGGTAGTTTCAATATAATGGATGCCATTTTTTTGTGTTCATTTTAACAGTGCTCCCCCCCTTCCTTTGCTTTTTTGATCAATGTCCTGTTTTGGATAACAGGTGTTCCCTTCCCCCTCTTGTGCTTTTTTGATCAATGTCCTGTTTTGGAAACAGGTGTTCCCTTCTTATGCTACAAGTTCAGACAGTGAAATGCTTCATGTTTTAAACGTCATTCATTGAGTAGGGCGCTGTATTGGTGTTGTTTCAGTAATTAGAAATTTGCAAGTAGGGCTCCTGAAATTTCTGAGAGTGCGAATGTAAAGTGAGCATTGCAACTGCAAATGTCAAACATGCCCACCCTTAATGTTGATGGTGAGTGGAATGTTGTTTTACCTCGTCGTAGAAGTAAAAGAACTTTCACCAAAGCTTCTACTGTTGACCAAGAAAAACAGCAGCCATGGGCTTCAACAGACCTTCAAATTGATACCAACAGAGCATTGAAATTGGTGCAAAGGATGCAAACTTGTATGAAGAAACTTGAAGGCTCCCGGTTTTATGAAGCTTTTCTGGATCAGATCCAAAATCCTGAAATCCATGCTTGTTTCTCAAGGGTTCTAGGATCGAAACCTAAAATGCCCATGGTCATATATGGCATAGGAAGCATTGAATCTTTTGAGCCTCCTCGCCTGCAACTTAGCCTAGCAATTTTGATGAAGAAGAAGTTTGATTGGGTAGGTGAGATAGAGGTCTTTGACCCTGTTCTTTCTGCAACCGAGTCAAGAGTCCTGGAAACTCTTGGCTGTTCTGTTCTGTCTGTAAACGAGCAAGGCAAAAGGGAGGCTGCTAATCCAGTATTGTTTTTCATGCCTCACTGTGAGGCTATATTGTATAACAATCTATTGGAAGCAAACTGGAAAGTTGACCGATTGAGAAATATGGCATTATTTGGTAACAGCTTCGAGTCATACGAGCAACACATGGCAATGTTGAAGGACTTTAGGTTTTCCAGCAACCGAAAGCATATACTTGCAGCGCGGAGCTTTGCAGATGAGTTCAGAGTTGAAGTTGTTGAAGATGATTATTTCCAAGCGTTTCATACGTCAAGCTGGCATTTCTTCAGCCTTGCACTCGAACAAGCTCAAGCTCTTCCGGTACTTGATTCTTGATTTGATTCGTTGTAACTATAACCATTGTGTAATGATTTTAGAAATATGTATTTTTAGGTTGCACTAAATAGTATTATGTGCACTGCTGTCTTGAAACTCTGGACACTGATCAACAATGCTTCTATTACCATAAAGAGTATTTTTATGACGACGTGTTCTTCGCTGGTTGGTCACTTTTGCACAGTTTCTCACCAATTTGGAAGATCACCTGGAAGTTAAAAGTGCCAGTTTAGTATACAAAAGCTTGTAACGTTGTCCGAGATCATTGATGCACCTGATGACGATGTATATAATCTACTATATCTTCTACTATATAATATCAGGGTCCAAGAGCAGTTTAGTTTCCTGTCTAAAAGTAGTATCTAGACTGTATAATACTAATATACTATAATGTCTGTCCGTTTTTTATGCTTTATAGGAAAAAATAGAGTCCTTTCAACTAACCTGCAAAAAAAAAAAAAAAAACATGCGTTGAAATTGAGCTGCTAAAGCAAACGTACAGTTAGACGGTGAAACAATAATGTTGCACCCTCGGTAGCGGCGACTCACCATCGGTACGAATGTTTTACCAACTATTATCCAATATATATATATATATTGAAAAAAAATCTCAACCATAAATATTATATTTAAAGAAGTCTTTAAAAAAATATAATTATAAAATATTTTTGAATAGATATTTCTTAATATTTATATTTTATTTCAATCTGTCTACAAATATTATCTCATTATTAATAACTTAGATAATTTTTATTCATTCATTTTTTTTACAAATTAAATGTTACATAAAAATATTTATACAAATAAGCATACTGTACATCGCACGGGCGCAAATCTAGTATATATATATATATATATATATATAGTGAAAGAAGGGAAAAGGCCCTTTGATATAAATCTACCAACAATTCAATATATTTACAAATACTTGAAGAAGCCTTCTCTTTATTTTGTCCTACGAAATCTAATCAGTTTTAAAGAAATAATGTCTAAAGTAAAAATAATATTTGATATATATTTTATTTATATCTGAATTAATAATAATGTTTTTTTAATGCACCTGATTTGAAACTAGTGGATGCATATTAAAAATTTTGGGAATTATTTATTTTAATAAAATGTATTATTATAATATTTTATTCATTTATAGATTTAATTTTAATAAGATATATTAATTAATTATAGTAATAATAATAAAATGTTTATGTTATTATTATTAAATAATAATATTAATAAGAATTAATATTATTAAAAATAATACATAAATAATTAATAACTAATATTAATTAATCATTATAATATTAAATAATAATAAAACTAATAATAATGGTGGTGGGTGAGTAAAATTAATAAGAGTATAAGGACAATAGTATAGGACTTACATATTTAATAAAAGTGATGAAGCCTACTCATGAAGTAATAATATGGTAGATAATATAGACAATAAATTTCTAAAAATACTATATAAAACAAACGATCGGAATTCCTATGCAAACTAAGAATCACCTCAACAATGAAGGAGTTTCGGTGGAGGAAGAAACAAGATTTGACTAACTTATTTGCGGTGGAAACATTGTCTCTTTTTCTATCTAAAACTTGGCCAACAAATCCAAGCTCCTTACACCAACCCGACAATTGATTTGGTGTTTTCTCTCTCTTTCCTACTCACACATTTATTGTTTCTCCTCTCTCCCTAGCATTCTATGGAAAAGGAAATAGTATGTGTTTGGGAGAGCGAAAGATGTATGTTTATTGTCAAACATTTATTCTTATATAGAAATTAAATTTACTTAAAACACAAATTTTGAAAAGTTGCTATTAAAAATAGTTTTTTAAATCCAAAATACTCATCCAAATATATACTAGCGTTATGAAATATTAATGCGTGTGGAAGCCTACGTGAGCTTGTACATGTCAAATTAGTTCCTTATAGAATGACTTAATTAGAAATTTATTTATTTAACGTTTAGATCCAATGAGTGAAACTCAAATTCTTTAGCTTTCTATGAAGTTTATATTAGACCGCATGATATTTTCTAAATTGTATTGAATTTCTAAGATTAATAGATAGGTGCTATATGGATTAACATTAATTATATTTCTCTACTGATTAGTCTAAATTGGGTTATAAGTGTGAACCACACTACTTGTTATTTTTTATTTTGTATATAAGGGATGACAACGTTCAGGAACTATATTATCAAGTCACATATATAATAATCTAAAGGCATATCAAATGAAAAAGTATGACAAATGAGTTTCTCCCTAATCTCTTTTAGAGGGTCTCCAAAGATATGGTAACCATAAGGTAACTATTGCTCCATATGTGTCATATTTCGTCAGCAAACTAATGCGTTTCTTGTATTTGATTGCACAATCTAGTAGCAAACAAACTTCGATTTCAAATTGTTGCATACTTCAATAAGGCTTAGACATAGGTGATGTAAATGGACCAAACCATTTAACAACTTAACCGCTACAAGTGAATTATTGCATACCACTACCCAAATACCACCTTGAACACCACAATCCTCCACTCAAACATTACCCTAAAATTTTAATATAGGGATGACATCTTTAGCTTCATCTCCACTAACCTTAGTCTCTACAATAACCACCAACACTAGTTTATGTCTACTCACAAGTTTTAAAAAATGTAAACAAAATGATATATGTTCAGTTCCCTTAACACTCTTGAATAGGAAATTATAGAGGTCTAACTTTACCATGGGTGATTATTTGGGAGCAAATGGGACTAGAGGTTATTAATGGTACTATAGAATTGTACTATATAAATATATACTATATTACATAACAATGTAATATTTCTATTTGGATAATTCAGCTTAGACCTAACAACTCTAGCTAGATAAGGAGTTTGTTAGGACCTGATGTAACTAACCATTGTAGAAATACTACCTTAAGATAACAATCAGAACTATCGCGACTATTCAATTCATGCTCGTAAAGAAATTTCTTTTTTCTCTGTTTCTCATTTCATAGAACTTCTCCATTGTTGAGCTTTCATATGGTATCAAAGCTATCAAGCTCATCTTCTCCACTAATTTCTATGCACACTTTCTATATTAATGGCACCTACATCTCCTCATCATTCTAATACCAATAATATGAATAATTTGATTCTCACTTCGGAAGATAACACCTTTTTACTAAACCAAGTTTTGAATACTTAAAAGGATCCTTACTTTCTATATTCATATGATCATCCTGGTATGGTCTTAACTAATTCTATCTTTAATGGTAGCAGTTTCCTTTACCGACAATGAATATTGAGACAAGCTCTTGTGGCAAAATATAAATTGGGCTTCATAGATGATACATGAAAGAAACCTATAGATGAAGGAGGAGAATTGCACCAAAAATGGTTTTGTTGTGATTTTATGGTTTCTTGCTGAATTACTACTTCCATGAGACCATGAGTGTTGAAACTGTAGATGATTTAGTTACGATGAAACAACCAAGCAATTGTGGGATGTGGTAACCAAAATATTTGGCCAATCTAACAAACCTCTTACTTATCAATTGCAGCGGGATTTAAGTCTATAAACACGAGGTAATCTCTCTATAGAAGACTATTATGAAAAATATAAGAAACTTGAGGATGAGATACAAAGTGTTGGTGGTGTTATTCAATATAATTGTGGAGGTATATCGCTTGCACTTGTGGTAATCTCAAGAAAATTCTTGAACATAATTATAGAGATAAATTAATTCACTTTCTTATTGGGATGAATGATGGATTTGACAACATTTGCAGTCAAATTCTAAATATGGAACCTACACGCTCCATTTACAAGGCTGAATCAATCTTACTATAATTTGAGAAACAAAAATAAGTTACTTGATCTTTATCTTCTCTTTAAAAAAAAATATGGCACTGGATATTCAAAAAAATTCCCACACGACTACTAAGAATAGTAAGAAAGAAAGAGGCATGCACAAATGCACTTAATTGCATCAAAAGGGACATATAATTGACAACTGTTTCAAGCTCATTGGGTACCCTAAGTGTTATGACAAATTGAAAGAAAAAACTTCTCCCAAACTTGCTACAAATGTCATGGAGAGTGGAACTTCATTACATAATCCATTGGATATGGATTACTCTTTCTCTAACCAAGTTGGAATTAAAGTCACTCATGCTATGGTGAATGATATATACTAAGATACCTTAAGGAAATCTATAGGTTCATTTGGCAGTCAATACATTGTCCCAACCAACTTTGCAGGTAATACCTTAGCCACTATATTACTTGATGAACATTTTTCATCATGGATAATATACTCAGGGGCATAAGACCATATGTGCCATGATATCAACTTATTCCATACTTTAATACCTTTATCCTATCCTATACACATTGGAATTCCTGATAATAGCACCAAAATAACACAAGTTGGAATTAAAGTCACTCATGCTATACACATTATGCTTTATAATCTTTTTGTACTTGAGTTCAAATACCACTTACTTTCAATAAGAAAATTAATTAACACCATTCATGTGCTTGTTTGATTTGAATCACAACCGTGTATACTTTAGGACCCGACAACTAACAAGACTATAGTAGTTGGACAAAAACATGTCAATCTTTATAGATTTCAAGTAGTGCACCACTTTATCTATTCTTCTACATACCATTATTTAGTCAATAATTGTACTACTAATAATAATAATCATATCATCCATACTAGACTTGGGCACTCATCTCTTTCTAGTATGAAACATACCCATATATGTGATTGTTCAAAGTTAAAGGAGTATCTAAGTCATATGTGTATCATGGAAAAAAAATCATATATTGTATTTTCCTATAAGCACATCTTTAGCTTTAGTACCTTTCAAACTATTACATATTGAGTTGTGGGGTCTTTATAAGAGACCTTCTATCAGTGGTTCTTCTTACTTCTTAATAATTTTGGGCGAGCACCCTCATTATAATTGGACATTTTTACTGCATAATAAACATCAAGTGTTTTAATAGTTGTTTGGGTTCCAATCTTATGTTACGACACAATTTAATGTGCCAATTAAATGCATTCATATAGATAATGGAACAAAATTTTTTAACACTCAATGTTCTTAGTTATTCACATCTTATGGTATTTTGCATCACAAAAGTTCCCCTATACTCCTTAGTTTAATGGGAGGATTGAGAGAAAGTATTGACATCTTCTTGAGATAGCTAGACCATTGCTCCTTTATGCCATTTATATATGCATTTTTGGGGCGATTGTATCCTAATGTAACAATCCTAAAATTTACTACTGAAATTTTTGATTTTTAAACGTTACAAGCGGAAGTTAAGACAATAAATTTTGAGGTACTACTACCACACTTGGTACCAGACCGATTTTCCCTATAGTTCTGATACCAAATGCTAAGGCTGAAACGTTACTTTAATTAAATTTAAGAATACAATTATAAATCAGAGTAGCGTAATAGTTAGGGAGATTAATTCATCTTCCAAATAAAACCCACTAATTGTGATTAAAAAAATTTTAGAGGAAGGAAAATATAAAAAGATTATAAGAAAAATACATAAACTTCCTATTCAAGTTATCAGACATAATCTTGGATAATCCTACGCTCTTAACCTAAAGAATAACCTTAAATAGAGTTTGTGAGCTAACATGCAAAGACCACTACCTACTGAATAAGTAGGGTCCTAAGAAATGAACCCTTTAGTACAACGGTACGGAGTAACCCATTATATAAGACTAATATGCAAGACCCGTATGCAACACATGAGATGCATCACATGAATCATATGAACATTGAATTATGCAAATATTAATTAAAATGCGATAATCATTCATATAACCACATGCATCAATATCATATGCTATTGATAATTATTCACCTAGAAATAATTGAAACTTACTAATGGAGCTTCCAAGTGATGCTCTTTGTAGTATAATTAAAAAAATGCATCATTCTCAATAATAAACACAATTCTCTTAATCAACCCACAACTTCTCAATAACACCACAATAAGAAATTACATGCACATAAGTAGATCATATTAATTCATTCATTATTATTTGAACTAAATATATTAGGGAAATAAATATTCATCTCATGATTTTAACCATGTGCGTTCAAGGACCCCACTATTCTCATCTGTGGAATGGTAATCAAAGTACAACCCCAGGGCAACATGCTCCTGACCACTATTCTTATCGGTGGAACGGTAAATAATGTCCAACCACAAGATAGAACGCTCTTGGCCACTATTCTCATCGGTGGAATGGTAAATAAAGGACAACCCTAGGGCAGAATGTTCTTGGCGACTATTCTCACTGGTAGATGGCAATCAAGGTACATGTGGTATTGATCCACGTGGTGTTCCACTATAAGTAATTAGCGTCTTTCCAATAGTTATTATCATCTAATAGTTTAATTTACTTGAGTTCAATACCTCACTATTCTTAGAGATGGAACGATATGGTACAACTTCTAGGGTAAGATGCTCCTAGCCACTATTCTCACCGATGGATCAACAGGTACAAATAGGCCTGACTCAAGTGATCTTCCACTTTAAGTGATTAGTGTCTTCCTATAATTATTATCACTCAATAGTTTACTTTAATTGAGTTTAGGACCCTAATATTCTCACCGGTGGAACGGTAAGGTACATATTTTAGGACAAAATGTTCTTGGCCACTATTCTAGTAGGTAGAGCTGTAGGTATAGTTGGGTCCGACTCAAGCGATCTTCCAATTTAAGTGATTGTTGAATTATTTATTCCAGATTCAACACAAACATACAAACCTCATGCATGAATCCTGCCCTACTACCACCTCAGGACAACTATGTTCCCTTAGAAACCTTAATTTCACAACAAACCCTAACATGTCATACTTAGCATCAAATAATACTTATCATGCAAGTTTATTAGGATAATCACCATGGTACATATAGAATTACCCAAAATCCCCTTAGACTATATATTATCGATATTCATGCTGAAATAGGTGATGCGGAGACAACAAACCTCTATTCTCATATTTAACTTCAAACAACACTTAGCATGCATATTTATTAGATCAATTATCATAGTACGCTCAAAATTATCAAAATTCCCCTAGATCATATAATGTTAATATTCATGTTGAAACATATATTTCTAATACAGGAAACTCCTAATATCATATTTAACATCAAGTAATACTTATCATGCATGCAAAATTACCAAAATGCTTTTAGATCATATACTATTAATAATCATGCTGAATTAGGTGATGCTAAAACAACAAACCCCTATTTTTATATTTAACATCAAATAATACTTATCATGCATTTTTTTTAAAATAACCACCATAATACATGCAAAATTACCAAAAATGCCCCTAGACCATGTAATATTGATGACCATGCTGATATAGGTGATATTGGAACAATAAACCCCTATTCTCATATTTAACATCAAATAATACTTAACTCTCATATTTAACATCAAGTAATACTTATTATGCACATTTATCAGAATAATCCCCATAGTACATGTAAAATTACCAAAATGCCCCTAAACCATATAATATTGATATTCATGCTTAAACATGTGTTACCAGCAAACCCATATTCTCATACTTAACATCAATTAATACTTAGAATGCATATTTGTTAGAGTAACCACTATTGCACATTCAAAATTACCCCTAGGTCACACAATGTTGATAATAATGCTGAAACATGTATTTCTAATGCTACAAACCCCTATTCTCATTCTCAACATCACATAACACTTAGCATGCATATTATTAGAATGATCACTATCATACATTAAAAATTAACAGAATGCCCCTATACCATAAAATATTGATATTTGTGCTAAAACTTGTGTTTATAATACATCAAACTCCTATATCTATTCTTAAAAATATTTATAAGACATTAGGTATCCTGGTTAGGGTTAAATATCATAATATGTCTAAATGACCAAATTGCCCCTAGGGCTTGGGATAGTAATTTTTTACTACAAGTGTCTATATATACTTAACCTAACATTTTATATGCACATAACATACATCATCACTTCCCAACATTAGACCCCTTCTTAATCACCCTTTCACTCATAACATCTTACATAAGATAACATGCCTTCTTTTTTCATTTTCCAAGATAATATTAAAAATCATAGAAATATTTATAACAAATTATACCTAACACACACTATATGTCAAAACCCTAATGTACTAACGTACTATATCTAAAAACTTTAGTGGGGGTATAAAAGTTATCAAATTTCTAGCAAAATAAACTTTACTAGTTACCGACTAAAAATGATTAGGCTCCGTTAATAAAATTTTGTACCTAAAAATAATATCAAAAATACCATATTAATATTGATAAATGAAATAATTATTTTTATTAAATATAAAATTACCAAATTACCTTTATACCTTAAATATTATCCAAAATAAATAAAAAATACAAGACACAGCTCACGCTGCATGTGCAACCTGAGCCATGTAGGAAATGGAAGGGGGACGGCTCGAGTAAGGGTTGTGGGTGTAACACCCTAAAATTTGCTATTTTTTTTAAAAGCGCAAGTAATAGAATTAAAACCCGTAAATTCTAGGGATGTTACCGCCACACTTAGTACCAAACCGATTCTCTCCGATCGTTTCAGTACCAAGTGCTAAGGCTAAAAAAATAATCAATTATAAATCAATACAATCCAAATTCTAAATAAGCATTAAATAGTTGTAAAACAAAAATCAGAGTACACATAAGGAATTATTATTCAACTTAAAAAGAGAAATAGTTACAACAGATAAAAGATTAATAAAAGGAAATAGAATCACATAAAGACTAAAATATGGCCACAACTCTCTCGAACTTGAGCCAACCAAAAACTCGACACACAACCACGACTGATGTCTCGCCCACCTGCACAAAGTCAGAAGGGCACACTACTCATGGGAATGAGCAACACCCATGAAAAGGGTGATCAGTACGCTACGTACTGAGTAAGGTAACCGAGCACTAAGGCCTACACATAAACACATAAATCATGCAGAAGAATAGAAGAACACAATCACAAATGCATATGATCAACCAGGTAAAAGTACAAAGGCCCATGAATAATCCAATTCAATTACTTAATTAATCTCTGATCAGGAGTCGATTCACACCATACTTTTTATCAAATCCATGCGAGTACGGAAGCCCCCACTATTATAGCCGGTGGATTGGAGGCACATAGGGTATCATACCCTAACCACTATTATAGCCGATGGATCGGAGACACATAGGACTACGCGTCTTAACCACTACTCCTAACTGGTGGCTCGTTTGCTCGTTTATCAAATAAATTTTGAGAATATATACAAATATAAAACAAAGTTAAAAAGAAATAATTATTTTTTTTATAAATAATTATCATAATTTAAGTCTTTTTTTAATAAAAATAATTCTTATAAATTTTTTATTTAATAAAAATAATTTTTATAATTTAACCGGTTGTGCCGCACAACGAACCGGGCGGGGCTTTCAACCGGGCACAACACTAATACTCAGCGGGATTTTTTGTTTTGAATTCCCGTGACTCCCGGGCCGTGTCTCGTCCCCAGTTCCCACTCGGCCACTCACGTGACTCACCTAGTCCCCAACCCCAAGTCCCCATCGTCAAGTCAAGAGACTCAAGACTCAACACTGTGATTCTGTGAACAGCGTCAAGACTCGAGACTCTCGACCCCGACAGGCGACAGTCACCTAGCCAGCCCTAGCCTCCATCACCTCCCCCTTCTCCCTTGCCCTCTGCTCCAGCGACGGACCTCCTCCTCCTTGCTCCTCCTTCGTCGGGCAACATCCACCACGAGCGACGCACATCCACCACGAGCGACGCACATCAGCAGCTGACAGCGACGTGCCGCGCTAGTTGCGCCGTCGTCCGGCTCCAGCGAGCAGCTCTGACCACCGGCGAGCCACCCCCAGCCTCCGACGAAGCTTCCCCGACCTTCCCTTGCCTCGAATCGTTGATTTTCCTATGGTATAATTTTCTGAAAAACCCTAATATTAATTTGTGTAATTGAATATGATTTAGCTTGTGATAAGCTAAATTAATGGTTTGGTTATGTATATATGTGCTGCGGGAATGATTTGGATAGTTAATTATATGGTTATGCTGGAATTTTGGAAAAATTGGATTTTTGGTCGGGTTATGCCCGAATTTTTCGGATTCGTCCGATTTAGCTATTTTAGGTAAATTGATTATACAGTATGTTTTAAAATGTATCCAATTTCATATTAGAACTATCAATTTGAGAAATTTACGCAAGTTTTATCAAAATTTGATTCGTAGGTCAAAATTTGGATGTAATGAAATTGGGTCATATAAATGAGTCGTTCTGCTCAATTGATTTTATAATATCATTTGAAATGTATTTAATTTCATATCGGAAGTGTTGATTTGGGCAAATTGTGTGTAATTGATCGGAATTGGATTTTTAGGTCAAAACTCTTACGAGATTAAATTGGATTGTGTAATCGAGTTGTTTTATTCAATTGAATATATAATTTACATTAGAATACATTTAGTTACATTTTCAAATCGTTAATTCATATATTCTAGCAAGAATTGATCGGATTTGCGTTCCGGGCTCAAAAACCCTAATTGTGCTCAATTGTGTATTTCTTTTATTGGTTTTGAGCAATTGATTATTTGATATGTTATAAAATGTGTTTAATTGCATTTCTAAACATTCAATTTGATTAAATTAATAGAATTCAACCAAATTGTATTTTTGGGCCTAAAACCCTAGATTTCAAGTGAGATTATGAAATTGGTTATTGTATAGTTGTTTTTCTAAAATTAAATTTATAGAAGTAGTTGAAATGATCCTAATTGTATTTGGGTGGAATGCTTGGTTTGAGAGAGTAAGCACTCTGGAATTTGATCTATCGGGTTTTATCTTGTTTAACTGTATTCCTCTTTGAAAGTTACTAGCATTGTATTTGAAATTTCAGGTTGGAGATGTTTGGAGATGTTTTCAAGCTCTTGTAATTGAAAATATCAATAAAACACTTGGTCAGTAGCTACTAGATAGCAGCATATTTTGATTCTTTTCTACTACATTATTTTATAAATATTTTGTTTAATTTTATGTTTTTAAATTGAGTAATAGCATTATTATTTTATTGTACTTTTTCATTTTGTTAGCATGATCTTTTCTAATAATTTCTTTTACTTTCTTATTTGGTGTTATGATGAACAATTTTGTTATTACGTTATTCTTAAAAGCCACATATGTTATATTTGTTGAAGTTTATCAAAAATGATTTCTATATTATGACTTTGAAGGTTAGCATTTTACATTTTTCCCTCAATTTTATTTGTTATCAAGTTGTTTTTATTTGTACATATTAATACATCACACATGTAACTTTTTGTTTTCCTTTTTACTCAACTTGGAATGTTGAACTTTAAAATTTTCCCATATATTCTTTGTTTTATAATGATGTTTTATTTTGATTAAAAAAACAAATAAAAAACCATGGTGGTGATTATTAATTATTCATAGTTTTATGTGTTATTTTTGCTGCTACCTACTGCTAGTCTGCTACCTTGTGGTTTTTTTTGCTGTTTTTAGTTCAAACTTATAATTATGTCAAATTTGGTAACTTCTGATTTTTCTTCTAAACAAGGATCTTCATCTCCTGTATCATCGCCATCTATATCAACAAGAAGCCCAAAAATGGCAGATGACCCTAATATATTTGAAGTTCCTAGAGATACTTACATTAGTGATCGTGATGAAGAGAATGATTTTGAGCCGACCAATAAGCTTGATGAAGATGTTGATGAGCAGATTAATGAGGAGCAGGAGGTGAATAATGAAAATAAAAATGATGATGATGAGTGTGCAATAACGAAGAAGGCTCGCAAGAAAACTTCACATGTTTGGGAAGAGTATGAAGTGGTTACTTTAAAAGATGGGGCCAAAAAGGCCTAATGCAAGCATTGTCGTAAACATCTATCAATTCTTCCTGGGGGCGTAACCAGTCATTTTATCAGGCATTTGGAGTGATGTACTAGTCGGCCATCAAAAAAACAAAGGGTATTGTCTCTTTCTAAGTCCACTGGTATTAGTGTTGCTCCAGTATTTAGATATGATCATGAAAGGGTGATGGAAAAGTGCGCTCATATGATACTCATGCATGAATATCCATTTAATATGATGGAACATATAGGGTTTAATGAATTTCTTTGGGCCATCTCTGATAAGTATCAGCGGATTACTCGTCATGCTGCTAAGGATGCTTGTTTTACTGTGTATGAATATGAAAAGAAGAAGGTGAAAAATATTCTGAAAGATGCTAATAAGATTAGCATAACAACAGATCTTTGGAAATCTGATGTCCAAAAAATTCATTACATGGTTGTAACCGCCCACTTAATTGATAGTAATTGGAATCTTCAAAAGCATGTTTTAAATTTTTTTCACTTACCTCCTCCTGGTAGTGGATTAAATATATACAATGCTTTATGTGGCTGTTTGGTGGAATAGGAAATTGAAGATAAAGTGAGCACTATTACGGTGGATAATTGTAGTGCAAATGATGTTTGTGTAAGGCATTTGAAAGATCATTTTAGTTTGATGAAGAAGCTTTCTTTTGCTGGAAAAATATTTCATGTTCGATGCTGTGCTCATATTGTTAATAGTTATAATAGAAATAATAAGAAGAATAATAATAAAATCAAATTAAAAAATATAATAGGGCTTCAGCCCTCAACAAAAATAATAATCAAAACATTAATACTAATAATAATAATAATACATATTAAAAATAGTAAATAATAATAATAATAATAATGGTATTTATATGCAAATAATTAAAATAAAATAATTTAAGGGTTATAAAAATAGGAAAAATGGCTGAGAGGGTCAAGGGTTCAACCTTAGGCTGGCGGCACTGGTGGTGGTGCAAGGCGGCGGCGGCGGTGGCCAAAAAAAGAGAAGAAAAGAGGAAAAGTTGCATGTTGGGAAAAAGATAAGGAGAATTTAGGTGGGAGTTTGGGTGTTTTTGGTTGCCCAAAAGGAGGGGGACAGAATAGAGGTGGTGGCGCAGCCAAAGCTGGCGGCGCACTGCGGCGGTGGGTGGGGGCTGAATGGAGGAGAAGAAGAAAGAGAGAGGAGGAGAGGGAGAAAGGGGAAAAGAAAGGTAGGGGAAAGTAGAGGGTGGTCTGCAGAAGAATTTGGGAGGTGAAAGAAGCAGCGGAAGCGGAAAAAGGGGTGGCTAAGGGTGGCGGAGGTAGAAATCTGAGTTGATCAGGAAGGGAAGTTCACACAGTCGGGGAGACTTTTTTAGGAAGAATCAAGATATATGGGATGTTTGGTTAGCTAGAGGGAGATGCGATGGAGACTTTGGTGGCCAGATATGGCGGCGAAGTTGGCCGGAGGTGGCAGACAAGGTGTCTAAAGAGGAGGCAGCGAAAAGAAATGATTTCTGGGTTAGGAAATCAAAACTCGATACATGGCAGTGTAAGGGGGTATTTATAGATTTTAGAAGGGAGATTAGGGTTCTATGGGTCTTCTACGGGGTAAGTTGGGTAGGGTTCCGGTCGCCGGTGGCGAGGTTGGTCTGTGGCAGTAAATTTTGGGGTAAGGGTTAGTTGGCTGAAAGAGGGAGAAATGTGCGAGGAGAGGGGGAGAAGGATTGTTCTATGCAGTTGCCGAATCAGGGGGAGAGAAATAAAGAAAAACGACCGGTCAATAGTGCGTAACCGGCGGTGAGAATTTCGGCTGGTGGATGGCGGAGTTACAAGTCGAAGGTCGGCGGGCTAGGCAGGTGCAAAGGAAGAAGAAGAAAGATGGGGGAACCAGGCGGTTCGGGGAAGAAAGAAAAGAAAGGGAGGCAGACTGGGCGGCCAGGCACGGCTAATTTTTTTATTTTAAGTAAAGCGTCGTGTTTTGGTGTAAAAGGAATCGAGGCGCAGAGCTTTGGAGTCGGCCGCGCTGAAGGGAAACGGACGGAGATTTGGGCCGCGGAAAGGGAAATGGGGAAATGGGTCGCGGCCAAGCCCAACTCGGAGAGGAGAAAAAGAAAAAGAAAGGAAAAAGGAAAAGGAAAAGGGAAAAAGGAAAAATAATTAGATTAGGGCCAATTAAATTAATCTAAATATTTGGAATATTTAAAAATAATAATATTTAAATAAAATAATATTTAAATCCCTTTTTAGGCTAAATTAAGATTTTTGAAAGGTTTTCCATAAATTCCATTTTAATTAGCAAAACACCCTAATTTTCTCCAATTAAATTATTTATAAAATTAATATTAATTTGAAACTATTTTCTCCTTCTTATTTTAAATAAAATAATTTATTTAATTAATTTCTAAAATAAAATTCTTAATTAGCTAAAATACCAAAACTTTTCTAATAAAAATTATTTATTGTTTTCTTCTTAAATAGCCCTAATTAATCTCCTTTTATAAAAAAATTAATTTAATTAATTTTTATAATAAAACCTCATTTAAATATAATATTTAAAATTAGAAATTTTTGAGGCATTTCAGTGAGTGATAGTGGAAGGTGTGGGTTTGGTTGTTGGGTGCAAGAGTGAGGGGAGGAGATGGATGGTGGCTAGATGGTGTGGTGCAGGTGGTTCAAAGGTGGCAAAGGTAGTGACATAGGCTATAAGGAGAGGTGGTGTAATACCCTATATTTTTTTAAATGGTTGAATGAGAATGTTGCCAATTTTTGGACCTTTTATTTTGATTTAATGTTATAATTTGGTTGAGGTAAAGTTTTGTTTGAAATCATGTTGAAAAATGGAGTTTATTGAGTTTTTCAGGCAAATTGATTGACTAGTTCCATGAACAGATCGACTATTTGTCATTTCAGTAAAATGGGTGTTCTCGACTAAACCAATTGATTGGTTGGGAAAAATCGATCAACTAGTTTGTAGAACAATCAACTAGCAGACCCAAACCCATCAACTGGTTTGTCGAGCTAGTTAAGATTTTCAAGCTCGATTTTCTAAAAAATCTCTTATATTAAAATGGAAACTTACCAACCCACGCCAAAATGTCCATAAAAGAATCCTAACCATTTTATTATGATTTTAACCCAAAATATTACCTCAAATAATCTGGAGATCAATTGGGATAATTGAGGGGGGAGAGATGACCTCAACATTGTCTTCTTTCACCTCTCTTCTCTACACGTTTCCGAGATCAATGATTTGATCTGAGGCACGACTTTGAGTATGGTATTCACTCTCTTCTTTCTACACTTCAAGCCTTGCCAATTAATTTTATTATGCTATTCTAGTCCTTTCTCTAGTTCTCTCTTGTTTCAATTATTAAACAAGGAAGATTTAGATTTTAGAAAAAAGGTTGATTGATTTAGCTGAGCATTACCCTATTTCGCCTCAAGTTAGTATGTTCTTCTTTCCTTCTATTTTAAGTTTGAAAATTTAATAAGTTTTTGGTGTAA
Source organism: Tamarix austromongolica (assembly GCA_039764185.1). Lineage (NCBI taxonomy): Eukaryota > Viridiplantae > Streptophyta > Magnoliopsida > Caryophyllales > Tamaricaceae > Tamarix > Tamarix austromongolica. The sequence continues at coordinate 14,202,861 of CM077809.1, read as the reverse complement.
ATTATTGAGTTAAGATTTTGGTTTTTAAGGTTTTAAAAGCTGAGAATTTACATAGTTGGAATTTTTTAGTGAAAGGGGATTTTACTTGCATTAAGTAAGTGATTCTTACTTCTAAAATGTTTAATGAGTATTCCTACATATTATGAGTTCCTTTACGGTGTTTATGCATGATGACATGAATAAATATAACCTGCATAAGTGCTTTGGATGGATAGGTGGTATACCTTGAGTAAAAAGCATGAAATTTGGTAAAAATAGAATATGATGATTCCATGTTGTGCAATGCAAGTTATTTCGGTTGAGAATGTGTTAGACCATGTTGACACATGTTTTAATGTGGTTAAGGATGATTTATATAAAATAATCTGTATGAAATTTAATGGTTTGGTGCTGTGTAAGGGAAAACTGATCAACTGGCTAGGTCAAGCTAGTCAACTGGTTCCTATAACAGTCGACTAGTTAACCTAACCCATCGACTGGTAAGCCTGCAAATACCTTAGTCTTTCTCTCTAATTAAACCTATTGACTCGTTGGACATAACTGATTGACTAGTCTATGAATAGTTGATTGGTTTTTCCAAACGAATTAACCAATTTGAGAAAAAGCATGGTCTGGTTGAGTCAAATAGATTGATTAGTCGGGCCTGACTGATTGATTGATTGGGCCAGACCGATCGAGTGGTTCAACTAGTTTGCGTGATTTGCTTCTTTTTGGTGTGGTTATGCTTTGAGTTTATGTTTGAGGCTATACTATGATTATTAATGGGATAAATTACAGGTTTTATCATGGATTATTAACCTAATGAAAGGATTAAATGGATCATAATTTATGATATGCTCTATGAGTAACGTAAAGGTTAAATGGGTATTTCACTTATGATAAGTAATGATATTGAGGAAAGAGTAATGAAACTCAACATGGGCTTTAGCAAAATAATAAGATGGATATGATAAATATGGTACAAGGATAAATGGAACCCGTATAGTTGGGAAAATGGAAGGAAAAAGGTTTGATATGAAATAAACAATAAAATTGCCTTGCTTAATTTTGTATGGGCCTTGTGTGATCACTTATCCTTATGAATAACGTACTAATCAGGTAAAGCGAAAGATAGTAGAGTTGAGTATGGGTTTGGGTTATCTGATCCTTGATTATCTACCGAGGGTTAGTTTGCCTTCAAGTGTTTTTGCTACTTTCGAGTGGGATCCAGAGAGGTCCCTGTGCCTTACCTACTCCAGACATTGATGATGTACTAAGGAGTATCGATACTAAACGGTCTGGTTACCTAGGTGGTTGGCATGGCCTAGACTTATGCCCGTTTTGGTTGGCTTCGGCCTGGACTCATGTTCTCTTGGTGATTGGCTTTGGCTTGGCATTTATGTCCCTTATTTAGATATGATTCTATGGTATGTGAGACCATGGGGTGGTGCACAGTCCATCACTTGATGATAATAAAAATATGGATGATAAGTAATTGGTTGATAAAATATGAATGGTGACCAAGTGAATGGTTAATAATTAGATAAGGATGGAAGTGATGGCTTAAATGACCTAAAAGGGATAAAGTCTGGCTTATACACTTGGTTAATGGTTGACATGACTACTTGGTTATTGAATGGAATATTGACCGGATGATTGACCTATGTCATATGTGAATAAGGAAAGGGTACAACCTAAAGAATTGAGTAATAGGAAATAAACCCTATAGGTTGCTTAGATGATATCTCCTATTACATGTGAGAGTACCTATGTGATGATAATGCGAAACCAAGCATAATATACTTTTCCTTGTTGGAGTTATGCATGATAACATGTCCTTATGTACTCTTACCTTTATCTATATATATGGATTTATTATGAAACATGTCATATGTTATATCCATACCCAATAGATTGGCATAATTGTGTTTACATTGAGGGAGCAAATTTGCTAACTCAGTATATAGCATACCGATGTGCCCATTTGCTTGGTCACCTACTCATTCCCACGAGCAAAGGGCCATGTGCAGGTCTTTGGGGATGGCAAGTAGAGGGCCTACTTTAGTTGGGTTGGGGCTTGAGATCATGGACATTTGGAGATCTTGTGGGGTCTGTAAGGGACCGTGGATTTAATTTGGGTGTCATACCCTAATTTCATTTTATTGTAGCCCTGTACTTTATCTACATGTATTTTGTAATGATTTGGTCAGGGATCATTAAGGTCCTTCGATGCAAATGCTCTTTAAAGTCGTTTATGTAATATTTTATTCACAAACTCTATTGTTTTAAATGTTTAAGTTGATTTTAGCCTTGTATATGATATGGGGTAGGCGGCAGGCATCTAATTTATGCCAGGTATGATGGTAACACCTCATTTTTCCTAGGTATGTTTTCAGCTTCCGCAAAATTTTAACAAAATTTTTTGGCAGTGAAAAATGGGGGTGGTATAGGTGGTGCAGAGAAGGAGAAGAAGAAAATGAGAAGGAGAAAAGGGTAGGTGGTGCTAGGGTGGCTACATTGATGGTGTAAGAGTGGAGGTTGAGGTGTTTGTGGGCGGTTGTTAGTAGTTAGGAGGAGCTACGGTGGTGGAGTAAATAGAGGGGAGAGGGGAGGGTGAATGAAGGTGGTGGTTGTAAGGTGAGATGTCGTAGGGAGGAGAAAAGGAGATAGTGTTGTAGGAGAGGCTGGGGCATTGGTTGCTCGGGGTTTTGTAGGAAGCTGTGAGGTGGTGGAGCTGAAAATGGATTTGGTGGAGGAGATGAATACTGTAGAGAGTGTGGATGGCGGTAGGGGATAGAATTGATAGTAACATCCATAGGGGATAAAGAAGGAGAGACATGGCGGTAGAGGGAGAGGAAGAAGGAGGGAAGGAAGGAAAAAGGGTGGTGGTCGATGGTGGATGCGCCAAGGGTGGCTGTAGATAGGGTGATGAGGAAAAATAAGGGCAGGGAAAAGAAGAAAGAAAGAAGAGGGGAAGGTTAGGGGAGAGATCAGACCATGAGGGAGAAGAAGAAGAAGAAGAAGAAGAAGAAGAAGAAGAAGAAGAAGAAGAAGAAGAAGAAGAAGAAGAAGAAGGGGGATAGATCGATGTGCGGCGAGTAGGTGGGCGGTATAGGGTTTGGCAAGCAGGGCAGAGGTGACAAGGGTGAAAATGAAAGGAAGAAGCACGTGAGGGAGGAGATTAGGGGCTCTAGGGATATAAATGGGAAGAAAAGGATGGGAAAAGAAGTGGTGGTGTAGGGGTGTCTGGCCTGGAAGGAAAGGTGGTGTCACAGGCATGCTGAGGTATAGGATACGCGCAGGAAATGAGGAAGGCGTGTGCATGGTGGATACTTGGGGCGTGTTTGGCCGTGTTGCTGATGGGGAAAGAAGGAGAGAAGGGAGGCTAGACCCTACGGGGATAAAAGAAAGGAGAAGGAAGCGGGCCAGTCGCGCAGGAGAGAAAAAGAAGAAGAAGGAAAAGAGGAGTTAGGTCGGTCATGTGAGAGAAAAGGAGAAGAAAAAAGGAGGAGAGGTTTGGCTGGCTCGAGGGAAAAAGAAAAGAAAAGGGGGGGGGAGGCTTGGGCTAGCCCGAAGGAAGAAGAAGGAAGAAGAAAAAAAGGAAGGAAAGGAAGAAAAATGAAAAAGTAAAAGAAGAAAAAGAAAGGAAAATAGATTTAGGATTATGATTAGAAATTATATTAAAATTTAGCTGTTGAAAAAATATTATATTAATTTATCCAAAAATTAGGATATTAATTTAAGAAAATAATTTTGGTGAAATTATAGGTTTAGGGTTTATTTAAATAAAGAGAGTAAGATAAACTAATAAAAATAATTATATTAATTTATTAAATAATTTATCTATGTTTGTAAGTCAAAGGTTTACAAAAATAATTAAATCAACAATTATATATTATATATTTTTTGGATATAAGGTTAAAATTTTAAATTTTAGGTTATAAAAATTTAGGATGTTACACCTAGAGACTACACATTTAATAAATCTTCTTCCATCTTTGGTCGTTAACTGGAAGACACGCTTTGAAGTTCTCTTCAAGGAGCCCCCAAGTTATGGTCGTCTTCAAGTTATTAGGTTTCTTTGTTATCCATTTGATCCCACTAGTAACAAATTTTAGCTTTGAGCTAATGTATTTTGCTCTTCGATCCACATGGGAAGAAAACATACAAGATAATTGATTTAAATACAAAAAAGGTAATCATTAGCAAACATGTCACCTTCTGAGAAGATACTTTGTCTTACCATTCTTTACAACCATACATTAAAAAGACAACACTAATAATCCTTCCAAGACTCATATATGTTCTCCAAGTATTTCTCTAGTAGTTTCACCCAAAAATTATGACCTCACACACATATATATTTCCATAAATAATATCATTCCACCATATGATCCATCCTTATCTTTTAATTTACCTAATACTACTACACCTCCACCTTATACCACACTTTTCAAATGGTTCAAAAGAAATGTTCATTTACTGGTTTGACTCAATAAATTTATTTGTCCTACTTTACCATCATCCATAAACCATGATACGATTATCAATCATGCTTCCACCCCCATTCATTTATTCCCAGCTTATCTCTACAATGTTATCTCCATTCCTCATCCTACTCATTATGATCAAGCTAAGCATGATCCATAGTGGGTTGTAGTAATGGAAATAAAATTACGAGCCTTAGAGGCTAATGATACATGGGAGCTTACTCCATTACCCCTGGCAATAAGGCAATTGGATCGAAATGGTTTTATAAAACAAAATTTAGGCCAAACAGATCTGTTAAATGCAATAAGGCACTTATGGTAGCTAAAATATATAAGGTAAAGACTATAAGCACACTTTTTCTTCAGTGGCTAAATTTACCATTATATGGAATGCTTAGCATTAGCTACTTCCAAAATTTGGCCACTTCATCAGTTAGACTTTGACAATGCATTTTTACATGGTTACTTGGATAAAGAATTTTCCATTATACCCTCAATGGATACACTTGTGCCAAACTAGATAAAGCTTGCTATCTCAAACGGTCATTATACGACTTGAAACAAGCCTTTAGATAATGGAATATTAAACGAGCAAAATTTCTCTATAGCTTGGGGCTCATTCAGTTCAAATGGGATTATTCCCTCTTTACTAAATCATATGGTACCTCATTTACTATTGCTCTAGTTTACATTGATGACTTGATATTCTTTGGAAATAATGAGGCAACTATATGTTCAATCAAGGCTGCTTTGGATAATGCATTTACGATCAAAAACCTTGGTTACGTGCACTATTTTATTAGCCTTGAGGTTTCATGAAATTTTGATGGGACATTTCTCAACTAAAAAATATATATTGTTGATATAATGAATGATACTGGAATGACTGCATGCAAACCTGCCCCTTTCCCACTTCTAAAGGGTCTTCAACTACATCTTAAGGATGGTGATTTACTTTCTAAACCTGAAGTATATATGTGCTCAGTTGGACACCTACTTTATCTTAATCTTATTCAACTCGACATTTCATATGTTGTCCAACATCTTAGTCAATTCCTTAGTACTCCTCATTGCCCACACCTACATGTTGCCATGCATGTCATACACTATTTAGCTATAACCATTGATAGAGGTATTTTCTACTTGGTTGACTCATCCATGAATATTATAGCTTTCAGTGATTTAGGTTGGGGCACTTCTACCTTTACTTGCAGATCCTTCATAGGTTATTGCATTACTCTTAGAGCATCTCTTACGTCTTGGAAAACCAAGAAGCAAAAAAATGTATTTAATTCCTCATTTGAACTAGAATACCGTAGTTTGTCAACCATGTCTAGTGAGATTGTATATCTCATTGGGATTTTTGAAGATTTGTGTGTTCCCATGGCTTTTCCTATCACTTTATACTATGGTAACCAAGCTACATGTCATATTGCTATCAACCTTGTGTTCCATGAATGAATGAAGAATTCAAATACTAATTGTCATCATATCATAGATGTAACACTCCCAAATTTACTAATGAAAATTTTTGTTTTAAGTGGAAGCATATAATCAGATAGCCGGGTGTTACCGTCGTAATTGACATAAGTATGGCTTATCCTACCATCCTTACGTCAATCACAAGGGAAAATATTAGAAGATTTAAAACATGATTAGAAAGAGATGAGACAACTTTTAATAACATTAAATAAGAGTTTGGAAATCAACTCTGATTACAATATCAAAATATAACAAAAAGGGATCCTATGGTACTAAGAGTCTAAAAAGGTATCCGAGTAAAACTATCATCCGGATAACATGACTCTACACCCAAACCCTGATATGAATGAATCACTCCTCCACATATATAACATTAAAATCTATGAAATCATCAACCTGGTCCTCATCGATCTACACATAAACATCTGGGTTGTCTACTTGTTGGATTGAGCAGCACCCATGAAACGGATGATCAGTACGCTATATACTGAGTAAGGTAACCGTATGTTCAAGTAGGGTTACACATAACACAAGAATTCCCATAAGCAATTCATACATGCACAAATCAAAGAATGCCAGATAAATACCAATTTCAGGTCTTTCATTAGATATACCATATTTCAAATCTTTTATTTACGTTGAGTTCAAGAACCCCACTATTCTTAAAATGGTGGAATGGTCTAAAACACCTCTAGGGACAACACACTCGAGCCACTATTATTATCCGGTGGAACGGAGCCAACACCTCTCAGAGTAAAATACTTCTGAGCCACTATTTATTAAACCGGTGGAATGGTCTGAAGCATCTCTCGGGGACAACACACATGAGCCACTATTATTATCCAGTGGAACGGACTCAACATGTCGGTCCTGAATTACGTAGTCTTTCACTTTAAATGATTAGTGTCTTTCCATTTATACTTTAATTCTTAATTGTCTTTTTATTCACATTGAGTATGGGGGCCAATATTCTTAATTCGGTGGAACAGACTGGAGCACTTCTCAGGAACAACATACCCAAGCCACTATTATTATCTGGTGGAATGGAGCCATATAAACACCTCGGCCTGACACAAGTGATCTTTCACTTTACATGATTAATATTTTATTCAAAGTTGATTGTGTATTATCATGCCAAACTCAAGACATACAATTAAACACATAAGTATGACCACGTAATTATCCTTAAATAACCATAATACCCTCAGGGTAATCAAGACAATTGTATTCTCCCAAAGCCTTACAAAACCCAAAACTTATACATTTCCAACCATTATCCGAAGTGCATATCCTTAGTTTCCCATAGATATCTTGTATATGATATTATACCCAAACATGTACTTAGATAATTACATTATTCTCAGATTATCATTCCATATCATTTCCATAATTAAATTATTCAATATAACATACTCAACATAAAAACATATACAAAGATACAAGTATCACTTAAATCTCTAGCTATGACATATATCATTACCGATAAGGACACCAAGCTCTATGAATGTAAATCCTATACCTGCTTCGAGATCATCGAAAAATCACCTATGAGAATAAGATAAAATATTATTAGGATCAAAGGTTAAAAATTAAGAGGGAGATTATGGTAGAGAAGGATAAAAATGGAATTTACTAGACTCAAATGGAAACTTGAATTGTATGGTAGTGTAGAAGAGTGTGCGGTGGATCTATGGTTAAATTTTGGTGGTGCTTGGACAAGATTTGGGGTGAAAATAAGGTTGCACGACTAAAATGGGGAATTTCACAGCCAGGCGGTGCAAGAGTTGCACGGCTGTGCGGTAGGGTATCTGAGTATTTGCACGATCGTACACTCCGAAACTCTACAATGAATGAAGGGAAAAAGAAGGGAAAATAAGTGGTGGTCAGCGATGATGGCCGGAGATGGCGAGGGGGGAAGGTTGGGGCAACCTTGGTGGTCGGTCCACCGACTAAAGGGCAGCCAGTGGTGGCTTGGGTGGTGGAATGGGTGGTGCTGATGCGGAAAACAGGGAAGAAGAAGAAAGAAGAAGGGGAAAGGAGAAGTGAGAAGAAAAGAAGGTCGGGGAGGAGATGGATGATAATAAAATGGAGGGTTGGAGGGGTATTTATACTAGTAAGGTGGCGTGCTTTGGAGGAGAAAAAGGCAGGGTGACAACGACGACGACAATGATTCTACTGAAAAGAAGAAGAAAGAAGAAAGAAAAGGATAGGGAGGGATGGTGATGGTTGAGATGGATGGGAGTCGGGTAGAGACATAAAGGGGTGATTATGAAGAAGAAAATGTGCATGGGAGGAGAAGGTAGGGAGAAGAAGAAAGAAGAAGGAAGAAGAAGGTGGTAGGCTGGCAGGGTTGCAAAAAACAGGGCAGCAATAGGGAGAGGAGAAGAAGGAGGAGGAGGAGAAGGAAGAAGTAGCATGAGGGAGTGGTAGGGCTGGCAGGGATGGTGATGGTGCATGTGGGAGGCAAGTGGATGGTGGTGGTGCAGAGGAAGCAAAAACTCTTATGCCATAAAATTCAGCACAAAGAAGAAGGGAAAGGAAAATAAAATAAAAAGGAAGAAAAGAAAAGGAGAAATAAAAGGAAAAAAGAGAGAAATTTTAGGAAATTAGGATTAGATTAGGAATTTTGAGATTAGCCAAATAATTTTTAATTAGTGAAAATTTTAGCAGTTTTTGGTTTCTGTTTATGAATATTAGGTTGATCCAAAAATTAAGGTTTCGGTTTTTGTTAAAGTTTTCGGATTAGGAAATTTGGTTAAGGCTAACAATAATATTTCTTGAGATTAGAGTCAAATTAGGGATAATGATGTGGGATTAGGTTAAGCAAAATTTTCAGGTATTATAATAGATATGGTGCAATCAGTGATCATCTCCACTACTCACATAAAGTTAAGTTTGCAACCAGCTGACATTTTCATAAAGCCATGGGGGACTCAACAACATCAACTTTTAGCATCTAAGTTAGATCTTGATGATATATCACCAAGTAATACTTGAGACAGGGGATATTGATGATATTATAGACTTGTACTATCTAAATATATGTTATAATACATAGCAATGCAATACTTTTGTCCATACAATTTAGCTTAGACCTAATCATTCTAACTAGATGAGGAGTTTTTCAAGAGGATGTTCTTGAAATCATCTCTCTATTGTAACTTAAGAAGAAGAAAATCCTAAGCCAAGATCAATCAATTCATATGTGCTCTCTAAATACCATTAATCCCAGACCTTTTGGCATAGGGTTTCATAGCATATTTCTCGTCAAAGGGGCTAAATAATTAAATAACACCTCCAGTGTTTTTACAACTCCCACTTTTTCATTGTCATCAAATGAATCTGAAGCTATAGAGCATTTAAAATTATAGGGTCACCCACACATTCTTCATCATTCATGGATTTAAACTTAATCCATTCCACATTGTTTTATGTGGAATGACCACTTTAGAAACCTATCCTCGGTTGAAATCATTGAGTGAGAAAATTCTAAGTCAAGGATTGTCTTCTTGTTGATTCTCCATATTCTTCTTAGTAATCTCATTAGTATCCATGTAAATACCCTCAATTGCAACATCTAGTGTCGTTGTCGTCATATTGGAAGCTTCTCTAGTTCACTTGACTTTTGTATGGGATGAGTTGGTGTCAATGGAATTCATAGTTGAATTATGAAGTTGACAATGACTAAGGAAAAGGATGGGTAGCATGGGACAAGGAATGGAAGTCATAACACATGTGTGGCACATTTATTCTAATGGGAGTGATTACTAACCATGATACATGTTAGAGCACCTGCATTTTTTTTAAAAAAAATAATCCACCCTATTGTGAATTTAATGTGTCTCTAATTTAATGTGTGTTGATATGGAGAATAAAAATTTAGTTATAAAAATTAGGTATCTCAAAATTTTGAGGTGTTGTATTTGTGTAGAAGGGTAGCAGATTGTAAGACCATGACTAAAAAATACAACTTGCGAGAAATCCACACTTTGCTTTTTTACCTTACATTTTTTTAATTCATCTAATTGAGTTGTTTCTCAATGCAACAACTTTTTTGCTTTCTTTTTCTCTAAACTACCGTTTGATCATGCAATGGACTTTTTGAAATAAAATGGAAAATTATTTTTTTTCTCACAATAATATTAAAAAAAGGCCTGCAAATATCTAATATTCCATGTAATAATTTTTACATTATCTTTTCTATTTTTCTTGACATGATATTATATAATCATCTCCACATATACTCATTATCTTTATTTTTCTCAATTTCTAGTATAAAAATGGACCTTATTATATTTTTTTCAATATTTGGATCAGTCAAATTTATGTGAGATACCTAACCAAAATATCTCAAATCTACAAAAATCAATTTGTTAAAATATCTAAAATTATTGTTATTCTCAAAATCTGAATTCTCAATATCCACAAAATTTCAGTTTTAAAAATTCATAAAATTCATTTCGCCCCCAAATGAGACATGTTAATTAGTATGTTTAGATTAAAATAAATCAAATAATCCATTTCCAAAATGATATTTAAAATAATTAATAACATTATCTTTAATTAAAATGAGGTAAATAAATTAAATTTAAATAATTTAAAGTATAAACGATAGGTGATATGATTAGTAAAAGCAGTTTAGAGTTACAAATTTAGTATATTTGATGTAGAGTTAAAAAAATTAAATTTAGTTTGAATTGATAAAAGTATGAGAGATAAGAGAATGATTGTATAATATAATTGTTTGCTGCAAATTTGATGTGTCAATCTGGATATTCTTAGTGCATTTAATATTTCTACATGAAATACAAAATGATAAGGTTAAATGCAAGACATAAGGTGGATCAACAAAGGGAATGTACTTGGTAGTACATGGCCCAATATAAAATGTGAACCATATTATACTACTAGTATTAATCGATGGCTGGAAGACATTGCTTGCACTATGGTTCAACTCTCTTTCAATTTTCATTATTTTTTTTATAGTAGATAAAACATTCTATTAATATTATCTAATAAGATGACAATTTCCCTTATTCATCCAATTAAAAAAAATACATACTTATAAATTAATTTTTTTTATAACTCATATATGATTTCTAAATAACTTTTCTACAAGCAAACTTTTTTATGAAAGTATTTTTGTGTATAAATCATTATTTTTCCTCATTCATAGAAGGAAATAATATTTTTATTTATTAAAATATTTGAAATATAATTCTTTGTCCATTATGAATTTCTACATTTGGAAACAAGTGTTGTATTCTTGTCATATACTTTCTTTATTTTGCAATAAAAGTCTCATTTAGTTGGGGCATACAAATTAAAAAAATAATAAAATTGAGGAAATAAAATAACTCAAATGAATAATAATTCCTTACATAAATATACTTTGAAAACTTGATAATCAGTAATGAAAGAGAGAATAAAAGATTATAATATAAAATGAAGAATTTAATTTCTATGAATTCTAAAATGTAGCTTTTATTTTGATACAAGTTAAAAATAATAGTGTGAACAATATTGAAAAATGGATGAATTATTATTTTTATGCAACACTATTTCACAATTATTTATGATGTAAAAATAATTATACATTCTTTTATGATTCTAAAATAAATTATGCATACAAGGAAGAATTCTAAAATTTAATAGAGCATTATTTTTTTAATTCAAATTTTTTTAATTAAATTATATATAATTATTAATGTTTTTATTTATTTATTTATTCTAGAAATAATTATCTTTTGTTATATAGCTAATAATCTTTCCATATGAAAAACTAGTTATCTTAAAATACAACATACTTTACTTTAAAGAAATATAACATACTATGCACTTTGTAGTCATCAAGGCTTTGACTTTAAGGAATTTACAATCGTCTTTCTCATTGTATGTGTTAGACAACCCTCATTATCTATATACATCACCTTTTCTTACACACCCCTTTTACTAAAGACAGAACCATATACCCCCAATTTTTTCATAGTTTCCAATTTTAGCCCTCTCATTTCTCCATCCCTCATATTTCTCTGACAAATTTTCTCTCTTCTCTCTCTTCTCCCTCATCTCAACTCTTCTCAAAATCTTCCAAAATCTTCAATCAATTGATCAAATAAAATTGAAATCAATAATCCAATACATTCTATATCTAAAGGTATGTAAGATTTTATCCTTTTTTTGTTAATTTTTATCATTTTTAAATTAGTATAATCCAAAATCTTCTAACCCTTAACCCTAAATCCTAAACCATAAACCCTAAACTATAACCCATATAACCTTAAACCCTCTAACCCTAACCCTAAACCTAAGATCTAAACCCTCTAACCATAAAACCTCTAACACTAACCTAAATCCCTAACCCTAAACCATCAACCATCTAACCCTAAGCCTTTTAACCCTTAACCATAAAATATAAATTATTAATGAGATAATGCATAATATTTAATAATGATTTTTTTTGTTATAATTAGTAGATGCCTGGTAGAGGAGGTAGAGGAAAAGATCTGAGACAAGTTACTCCTGCTACCACTAGGGTGGCGAAGAGGACAATTACTACCAGTGCTAGAGTACGAGTGACGATGAAGCATGGCAAAGCTCCAAGTACTACAGATAAAGAGTATGATTATCTTAGCAAGGGATTTTTTACTAGCACTAGCACATCTGCCCACACAATAGGTTCTATTTCCTCGTCGTCATCAAATGATGATTAGAAATTGAATGGACCTACTGGTTGGGATCCACTCATTCCTGATCTTCTTACTAGTTTTAAGGGTTATGTGGCATACGCCATATGAAATGATGTTGAGGTAATTTATATTATTATACAGATTGATTTCTATATTTTTACCATGTAATTTATTATTCTAATATTCATTTTATTGTATAAACCATTTGTTGTGCTGAGGGTTTAGTCTAGGGCTAAAAACTTGAGAAGAATACCAGGCGATGATGTTGGCATGGGTATTGTCTATGACTGCATTGATGCCATGGGCCTAAAACATCTATGTTCCACATACTTCCACCATCACATAGTTCCTCTCATCTCTGCTTTTGTTGAAAGGTGGAACCCATAGACCAACAACTTCCACATTCTATTTGGTTAGATGATGATCACTCTACATGATGTGATTTACATTAAGGATCTTAATTTTCATGTTTATGAGTGTACTAGAAAGAATTTTCCTACTGACGGTGATGGGATAGAGCTTCTAGCCAAGGCATAGGGTGAACCCGAGGTGTTAGTTAGCACTACTTTTGTGAAGGGAATCACGGCCGCAATAGATGATATTTTTTATAAACTTACATTTGACCATGTTGAGGACGATGAGTCTTATACTTGATTTTATATGTGTTACCTGCTATTGTATACGTTTTTTGTTGAAAATTCTAGCAACTATGCTCCATTATCGGTGATCAAATTAGTATTTGATTTGAGTACATTAGGATATTGGGCTCGTGGAGTTGGGGTTTTAGCAAGTTTATATGGGAAACTTGGGATAGCATCAAGAATCGGGTGCAAGCAAATTGGTGGTTGCATGACATTGTTAAAGGTAATTATTTATTATGTTTTTTGGTTTGACAAAATTTGTTTAATTGTTAGTTTAATTTTGTTATATATGTGTTATAAGTGTGCACATGGCTAGATTTATGAGTATTTCTCATGCTTTCAGCGGAGTTATTTTTGTACATATAATTCAACATGCGATGCTGCAGCAATGAGGTGGGACACATCTTGTCAGGCACTTTTCCTTGAGTCCATAGATGGCCTAATTTAGTATATGAGGCAATTAGATTCTCAAAGGGCCTGAAAGGTGGGTGATATACTTTTTTATAAGTAGTTTTCAATTGTAGAATTTTTTTTCATAATTGATATCCCAATTTATTTTACATGCGTTTGTAGGTTGAATTCTTACCGTTTGACCAAGATTCGAGTATGAAGCATCCTAAGTCGACGTACTAAGGCAGCCTGTGCTTTATGGATTTGGTGGAGCCTTATATGCTAGATCGAGTTACTTGATAGTTTGGCTACCCCCACCTCATCCCGATTTCTCCCATCATTCTAGCGCATGGATTTGTCAGAATGCAAACATTAAGAAGGATGAGGCAAATTAATCTATTTGTGCATCATTTTGGAATGCTTAGCCACACCACTAACTAAACTTCATCTCCTATTTTCATCGCTCAACATATAAGCATGATGCCTCAATTGAATACCTTCCTTGGTAGCATCCTCAGGCCCATCCAGTAGTCCATCCTGTACCAGTAGATGAATGACTGAGTGATGCCTCATATATTAGGACAAAATTAGAGACAAATAATGCATTGATGGGTGGATTTTGCTACTGGTTCAAAGGAGAAAAGAAGGGTAGAATTGGTAAGGATGAAGGTTTTGATAGGCTGAAAGAGGTTTACCTTACCATGGGCATACTCAAACTATCCTCTAATGAAGAGAAGAAGGCTGACCAACCCCTTGGTGATGATATGTAGTTGTTTTTTTCTTTACACTTTAACTTTAATTTTATCTTAAGGCTATTATGACTTTATTATCAGAACAATTTTATTTGTATGCTAATTTTAATTTCACATTACACCATGACGGTCTTTATACCATGTTACAAAATATTTAAGAGAATGCAATAAACCAATGTACAACAATTTAAATGCTAAACTTATTACTTTAAGCACAAATCGCCAACCTAAGTCTCCCCCTTAGTCAACACCCATACCCATTGAATTCTAATACAGCTAAATACGATGGCTCGTCCCATCCAGCATGTCTATACCATTTATTAGATATAGGTGGTAATATTGCATTTTCCATAAATGTTAACTACAAGCATATAAAGTATTATAAAATAAGTTTCAGGCATATATATATTATACAAAATTAGTGTGAGTAACAAACATACCGATACATGGTGCAATAAATTATTCACACTTAAGATGGTGATGATCTGATCAAACTGTTTGCCAGGTGGAGCTTTGTGCGGTAAACAAGTAATCAACCCATGAATACTCAAGAAAACAAATACGACATTGTAATTTGTCACAAAGAATAAGCCAAATTCAAGTTGATGCCACCATTTATCCATTGGAGTCGATCCCCTCTAATGTACTAAGCCTTGCAGCAATAAGATCTATAAAGGCAATAGCATATAACTCTTCATTCGTCACTAATTCCCTATATGTTACAGCTCTGACATTTTACCATATGATTCTTTGCCAAAGAGTTGTAGTGTAACTGCTCTAAATCCACAGTTTCGATCACCCAAAACATCACACCAATATTCCACCCACGGGTGCATAACTAGCTCAATATTCCAATTAGGGTAACTATAAGAGGAAGAAGATTCTCCAATAATTAAACTAAAGTTTTAAAAGATTTATCTTGTTCTCTAAGAATAGGTCGTGTGAAACTCCAATTGACTCTTGTTTTTTTTATGCCATGAGCCTTTATGAGATATGGAAAACTAGAAATCCTTATCTTTTTTTCCCAGTGTTGAGTGGAATTGTAAGAGGATTATTTTAACATTTCTCATGATTTTTCCTCCATTTGTAATCATCCTCATATGATTCATAAGTTTGGTGGGTATGTAGGGTATATAGATCAATTATATAGGGTTGGATGTAATCTTTATTTATGATATAATATTTTCTCTTCTTTAAAAAAAAAGACCATAAGAAATCATGGATGATTCTGTGATTCCTCCCAATACTATTGTAACACCCCCAAAATTCACTACTGAAAATTGTTGCTTTATTCAAAAATTAGTGGAAGTAAAAACCGTAAATTTCGAGGATGTTACCACCACACTTAGTACCAGACCAGTTTCCTCATACCGTACCAGTACCAAGTGCTAAGGTTTAAAACACGATTTACACAAATTCAAACTTTCATTTAATTCGGAGTAGTGCGTGAATGATGTTACAAAGACAAAACCCACTATTAGTGGTTACAAGATTGAAATCATTAAACAAACAAATAGTAAGGTGAAAAGAGAAACCCTAAAACCTTCCCGGACACTCCTTACGCTCTTACCCTATAATAGCTTGAATAGCACCTGCGGCTAATCTGTTAGAGACTTTACCCATTAAATAGGTAGGGACCCACAACAGAACCCTTTAATACTATGGTACTGAGTAACTTTTTGTATCAAACTGAAAGGTAGGGCCCGCATGCAACACATCATACTTAAACAAATGTAAAGACAATATCATACATGGTCATAGAGATAATCATGCCAACATAAAAGCCAAAACACAAAGCAAAACAACATATAATAGGAAAAGCGTAATACAAGGCCCATTTACTTAGCAATTGCATCACTTAACAAGAGTGACGGGCACCAAGGCCGCACTTATATTATATTAATAGGTCATAAAGGTGAAATCAACACTTTTGGTCTTAAACCATCAATCAATCATTATTCAACATCATCTCTTGAATTATAGGTAGTGGATCAGAAATACATTCCAGGACAGAATGCACCTGACCACTATTATTCGTCGGTGGACTGGTTTTCAGGGTAAAAGGCTCCTAGCCACTATTCTCTCTAGTGGATAGGTCTGACTCCAACTCACATGGTGTTCCACTATAAGTGATTAGTATCTAAGGTTTGGTTTATTGAGCTCAAGATCCCCTACTATTATAGCCAGAGAACTGAAATACACTCCAGAGCAACACGCACCTGGCCATTATTATAACCAGTGGACCGGTACATATGATGTAATCCATTTGGGTCTGACTCAATAATCTTTCACTTTACATGATTAGTGTTTTCCATTTAATTAACACCACAAGATCCATTTATTTAACTCGAGGGGGGAGATCACGAACTCAGAGATGAAAATGTACACCAGTCATACCAGCACATAAAAGTAACAAAGTACCCTCCAACCATCAATCTATGACCATAAAGGTACCCTGGTCGCACTAGTGCCCGATGATACACAGTACCCTATCGACAAGAACACCTAATCTATAAGTATGCATACCCCTTAAATAGGTCTGTAGAGCTAGATAAAGTAAGATGTAGGGCCTAGTTGGGGCATTAAGGCACACCAACAAAATCCAAAACAATCGTGGGCTAACCACGTTTTTAGAGTAGTAGCCCCTAAAGAGCCACCATTCTCGATCTCAAGGTCTGCCACTTTAATTCTTAGTGTCTTATTTAATGTGACTACGAGAAACACAACAATCACACACTTAATCATTTCCATTTTTATGTTATTATTAAGTAATCCTTAATCATATCATTACCTATGTTAACTTAAATAGTCCACTAAGGCCAACCTTTTATCACCTATCCCAATTACAAAATTCATTTTCATTTATTCACTTGCTATAATAGGTTAGCATATCATAATTATAATATGGGTCATAGAATCAAGTATTCTATATCGAATAATCTTGGCACACACAAACCCTAACACATACTCTTAACATATCCCACACACCTTTCCATACATAATTAACAATTAAAGCACCTCTTGCATGATTAAGAAATAACATCATATCATACTCTTAATTATCCATTCAACCCTATGTCATACCATATCCTTGTGATATTCACGGATTTACTGAAATACCCTTATCCTTATAACATACATAGTTATACTTAAAAAAAAAGTGATACTAAAGCCATAAACACTTATCCTATTATTTAATATTACTTAGTTCTCATTATGGAAGCTTATTTATTTCATTGACATATTATATGCAATTTACCGATTTATGTCTTCATACTTACAAAATTACTGAAATATCCCTCTTGTTTGTAAAGTTGTCAAGTTACCCCTTTTTACATACCAAATTATTAGATTACCCTTCATACTTGTATGACTACCAAAATACCCTTTGTATCTGTTAAACTACCAAATTACCCTCTATACTTATTAAATTACCAACTTTGTCCCTCATACTTGTTAAATTACCGAATTACCCTTTTTGTTGGTTAAATTACCAAATTACCCCTTGGGTTTATTAAATTACCACATTACCCTTTATACTTATTACAATCACCAAATTTCCCTTTTGGTTATTAAAATTACCAAATTGCCCTTTTTGTGCCAAATTACCAAAATACCCTTCTTACCTACTAAATTACCAAATTACCAAATTGTCCTTCCCTTCCTTCTTCTTCTTCTTCTTCTTCTTCTTCCCTTCTCCTTTTCTTCTTCCTAGGACGGTCGTGCCATATTTTTCATGACTGAGCCACCTCATCACTACCAACACTACCGTGCACCACCATACAAAGCCCAACACCGGTGGATCGACCACCAAGGTCGCCCCATCCTTCCCCAGCACCGCCACTAACCATCGCTGCCAACCACCACCTCTTTTCCTTCTTCTTCCTCATGTATGTCGTGTTTTTACAAAACATATAGCCTCAAGCACGATCGTGAAACACTAAAATTTCCTATCTCATGCCTGTGCAACCCAGCACAGCTTGCTTGTGCACCCTCGCAAAGCCTATGCAAGGCCTTGATGCATGCCCGTGCACATCTGTTCCACTTATGCCTGTTTGCCCAGCGATTGAGCATGACCGTGCCACTTCGCACCACCTAGTCATGCATAATTCTAAATATTGACCTATGTGTGCACTACTTGTAGCACACCCGTGCAACCCCTCATTTTTGGTTATGCACCCCTATTCCCCCCCCCAAACTTTATCCAAACACCACTAAATTTTCACCATAGCTCCATCATATATTCCACCACACATCCACACAACTCAAGCTTCCATTTGACTACGGTTATTTTCATTTTATCCTCTTTACCTTAATTTCTCCTTCGGTTATGCTCTTCGAGCCTAACCATGGATTTTGTTATTTTTTGTAGGTGATATTCTAGTGTAGGGATGTCAATTTTTCTTGCTGGTTAGGGGCCCTTTAAATTTACTATATATATATATATATATATATATATATATATTAAAACCTTTATATTTAAAATCTATAAATTTTGGGGATGCTATTGCCACACTTAGTACCAGACCGATTTATTCCTACCGTTCTATTACCAAGTGCTAAGGCTAATAAAAACATTGCCATCATCACACATTAATACATAAATTAAAGTTCATAAATCAATAATCAGAGTACGCATGAGTTTTACATAATCCGAAATACGAGAGATAGTTCTTCAGAGAATAAAAATAACTACAATAATAAAATTGTTTCTGGAGTTTCAAACACAGTTAAAAGAGAAAAGGAATAATAATATCATAATAAGAAAATGGCCACACCACTCCAGGACTCGATCCAGCCCAAATCATCACTCGGCCCCACCTGATGTCCTATAGACATCAATGGCATAAAAGAAAGCATCATCTACCCGTAACACGTCAGACGGGTCTTTTGCTCGTGGGAATAAGCGACACCCATGAAAAGGGTGATCAGTACGCTACGTACTGAGTAAGGTAACCGAGACTAAGGCCAACATACAAGTACTTAAAATCATGTAGGATAATATTCAACTTACACCTTCAAACCCACAAATACAATATATAAAGTCATGCAGAATATTATACAGCTTATAAATGATCAAGGCCACACATAAAATCCTAAATAGTCCAGATTAATTATTTAAGTAATCTCTTATCGAAAGTCGATTTACACCATGTCTTTTATCAAATCTATGCAAGTACAGGAACCTCCCACTATTTTAGCCAGTGGGCCATCACTTGTAGGACAACATGTCCATACCACTATTATTCCTCGGTGGATCGGTCACTTGCGGGACAACATGTCCACACCACTATTTCTAACGGATGGATCACTTTGGTTCTTGCTCACATAATGTTCCACTGTAAGTAATTAGTATCTTTTAAGTGCCTCACAAAACTCTAGTTTGTGTTTATTGAGCTCGGGATCCCCCACTATTATTGCCGGTGGGTCAGTCACTTGTGGGACAACAGGTCCACACCACTATTTTTCGTTGGTGGATCAGTCACTTATGGGACATCAGATCCACACCACTATTTCTAACCGGTGGATCAGTTCGGACCCGACTCAATAATCTTTCACTTTAAATGATTTGTGTCTTAAGTATTTTGTTTAGAAGTTTTCGCCCAGACATACATGATTGACTCCTACTATTCTTATCCTCCAAACCCTAGTTGACCACTACAACCATAGCATACCCTAACACCCATGCAAACCCTAACTCTCATGCAAACCCTAACTCCATGCAAACTCTACTTCCATGCAAACCCTACTCCATACAAACCCTAATTCCATGCAAACCCTACTTCCATGCAAACCCTAACTCTATGCAAACCCTAGCACCATGCAAACCCTAACTCCATGCAAACCCTACTTCCACATTATTACACTCCCCATCATTATTTTACAAAACCTATCATGCATGTCTTATGGGCCACACCATACCACAATAATAACACAACCAATACACATAATACACATGCCACAATTTAATGCACAATCCTACCTTAACTCTATATCATGCTGCATATATGACAGTCAGTTATACAATTACACAAAAAATACACTATAATTTCATATCACATGGCATGCATGGCATATAAAGCACATAACACACAAACGGCCTTAGTTACTCCTTACCTAAAATGTCACCGGTCTTCAAGCACGCTCCTATACCTCTTTAGGGCTTTGACTGGTCTCACCTATTATGAGGAAAAAACTAGAATTAGGTTCCCTCCTAAAAATACTATTATTTACTAACTTATGCCAAGACTAGGTTTTTAAGTAAGATAATACTATACTAATAATAACTACACGAAATAATACCAAAAATGCTAATAATAATATTAATAGGATTCAAAACGGATGGTGGTATAAGGGCTTCTACTCTCCACCCAAAATAATACTAAAAATATCATTAAAACATTATTAATAAAAGTAGTAGTAGTAATAATAATAATAATAATAGTCGAATTATAAAATAATAATAATAATAATAGTCGGATTATAAAATAATAATAATAATAATAACATTACTTAAACCAAAATTAATATAAGGTAGGGTTTTTAACTCTACCCTAAAGTAGTAAAAGTACTATTGGTACTAATAATAATAATATTAGTACATATTATTTATAATAATATTAAATAATAATAATAGTAATAATAATAATATTAATAATAGAAATGATAGTAATCGACTTATTTAAGTAAAATAGGGTCTCGGGCCTCTAAATAAATAATAGTAATAGTAAGATTAATAATAATAATAATAATAATAATAATAATAATAATAATAATAATTATTATTATTATTATTATTATTATTATTATTATAATACTAATAATATTATTAATTCAAAACTAATAATCTAAATAATTCCTACGCACTCTCGGCCCTACCAAGAAATAATAACATTAATATTACACCAAATAATAATAATAATAATCAAATAAAGGTTAAAAATTGAAATAAATTAGGGTAAGCTTAAATAAATAGGGGAGAAGGGCTGAGAGGGTCTAGGGTTTCACCTTGAATCGGCGGAGATGGGTGGCACCGGCGGTGGTGCACGGCGGTGGCCATAAAAGAGGATAGAAAAGGAAAAAGTTGAGGTTTGAGAAGAAAAGGTGGAGAATGATGGTGGTGGTTGAGGTGTTGGTGGTAGCCTAAGCTGAGAAGAGTAAAGTGAGGGTGGCGGCGCAGCAAGTGGTGGTGGCGCATGGCGGCAGAGGTGGTGGCCAAAATGAAGAGAAGGAGAAAAGGAGAGAAGGAGAAAGGAGAAAGGAGAAAATAAGGGTATGGCTAGGTGAAGGAAGATTAGTAGCAGCTTTTGGGTGGTGCAGGAGGCAGTGATAGAGACAGTTATGGTGGTGGACGGTGGCGAGAGGGGTTGCGTGTGTAAAAATTTGGCTTGATGGGCAAGGAACTTTGCACGGTTGTGGTGGCTCGTGCAAGAAGAATCAAGGGAGATGGGTGGTTCATTTAGTTAGAGGGCGGTGCAGAGAGGTTTTAGGTAGGTTGAGATGGCAGCGTAGTTGGCTGACTACGAAGGAAAGGTCGTCTGGAGTCACGGTGGTGCACAAGGTAGGTTTCTTAGGGCTTTGGGGAAAAAGTTTTGAAATCTACCAAACAAGGGGTATTTATAGAGTTTAGAGGGGGAAATAGGGTTCTTAAGATCGGCAGGAGGATAATGCATGTAGGGTTTGGGGTAGCCGGCGGCATCAATCGGCCGACACAAATTTAGGTCAGGTCGACTTTTCGCATAGGAAAATGAGAGTTTTGTGTGAAAGAAAAGGGAAGTGGGTTAGGTTAGGCTGATCTGAGATTCAAAGGGAAGAGAAAGAGAAAAAAACGGCCGGTCAAGTCAAGTGTGGCCCGCGACGCCATTTTCTGAGGCGGCGGAGTTGTAGGTCGACGGTTGAGGAGGAAGGAGGAAGAAGAAGGTGAACTGGGTGGCTGGGGAAAAAAAGAAAGAAAGGAAAAATAAAGGAGAACTGGGCCGGTCAGCAACGGTTATAAAAGTTTAAATGGAACGCAGCGTTCCATGGGGAAAAGGCGCAATAGCAGCGCTTCGGCTACTGAAGGAATAAAAGAAAAGAACGGAAGATGAGCCGCAGAAGAGAGGAAAGAAAAAGGAGGGATTGGGCCATGACAAGCCCAATCATAAGGAAGAAGGAAAAAAGAAAGAAAATAAAAGAAAAAGAAGGAAAAGAAAGAAAAAGGAAGAAGGAAAAAGAAAAAGAGAAAAGGGAAAAGAAAATTTTAAGTAGGTTGGGGTCAATTAAATTAATTAGAATATTTTGGGTATTTAAAATAAAAATATTTAAACAAAATAATATTAAATTTCCTTTTTAGGTTAATTTAGGGTTGTTAAAAGATTTTTCCTAAATTCCTTTTTAATTAGCATAATGCCCAAATTTCCCTTATAAAAATATTTGTAATTTCCTCTTAATTTACCCTATATAATTTCTTTCTATTTCAATAAAAATAATTAATTAAATTAATTCCCTAATAAATCATTATTTAATTACATTTCTTAACATAAATATTTTTGGGGAATTTTATTACTACCCCCTTAAAAACAGACTTCGTTCCTGAAGTCTCCTACAGCTCCCTAGGGTTAAGGCCAGGGCATTCTAAGCATCTAGGAATAACATATTAATAACTATACTTAAATCAACTACCCCCTTAAGAACAAACTTGATAAAAAGAATCTAACTTGCAACGAAAATTTCCGGATATGCTTCTCGCATATCTTTCTTAGTCTCCTAAGTAGCTTCTTCGGTTCCGTGTTGACTCCATAAGATCTTAACAAGAGGGACCACACTCGTATGAGTCTTCCGTAGCTTAATGTCGAGAATCCACACCAGTTGCTCCTCATAGGTCAATGAATCATCCAATTCAATCTCATCTGGTTGAATTACATGCGATGCATCAGCAACATACTTCCACAGCTGGGAAATGTGGAACACGTTATGCACTCGTGCCAACTTTAGAGGAAGAGCCAATCGGTAAGCAACTTCACCCACTCACTCTAGTATCTCATAAGGACCAATATACCTAGGGCTCAACTTTCTCTTTCTACCAAACCTTTTCACCCCTTTAGTGGGCGAAACCCTCAACAATACTTTGTCTCGTGGCTCAAAATCTCCATCCCTACGCCTTTGATCAGCATAACTCTTTTGTCTGCTCTGAGCTACTCTCATTCGATCTTGGATCTGTCAGACCTGACGGGTCATATCTTCGATCATTTCTAGTCCCAACACTATCGTCTCACTGATGTCGCTCCAACACAAAGGAGTCATGCACTTCCGTCCATACAATGCTTCAAAGGGAGCCATCCCAATACTGACATGATAACTGTTATTGTATGGAAACTCTATCAGATGAAGGCGCTCCTCCCAACATCCCTGGAAATCCAGCACGCAGGACCTCAACATATCCTCTAAATTCTAAATAGTCTGTTATGTCTATCTGTTTGTGGCAGGGTGAAAAGTAGTGCTCATCTTCAACTTAGTCCCTAAAATTTCTTGCAGCTTCCCCCAAAAGTGAGAGAGGAACCTTGAATCGCAGTCTAAAACAATATCCTCTGGAACCCCATGATGACTAACCATGAACTTCATATAAGCATTTGCCAACTGATCCATACTCGATGTGTGGACTTCATAAGGATAAACATGGCTGACTTGGTTAATATATCAACAATAACCTAAATAGTATCACAATCGCTTCTGGTCCTTGGTAACCCACTAACAAAGTCTATTGAAATGGAGTCACATTTCCACCTTAGCACCTCTAAAGACTGAAGTAACCCCGCTGGTCTCCGATGTTCAATCTTAACCTTCTGACACACAAGACGCCGGGATACAAACTCAGCCACTTCCCGCTTCATACGTGGCCACCAATACACCTTTTTGAGGTCTTTATATAACTTAGATTCTCCTGGGTGAATCGAGTAGGGAGTCTGATGTCCTTCCTCCATAATACGACGCTTATGCTCTGGAAAACTCTGGGGTACACACCAATGACCTCTAAATCGAATTCTGCCATCCTCGTGGATTCTAAATCCCTCTGCTTGTCCTTTCTACATCTTCTGTTGGATTCTCTCCAACTTAACATCTCTAATCTGGTCGGCTTGGATGTCTTCAAATATAGTAGGAGTGAGTGTCAAGGAGTTCATACGGGCTTCGAGGTCTCCCTTCTGATTCATCTGGATCTCCAGGTCTGACAATTCCCTTATTGTTCGGTTAGCAACCACATAACACAGCATAGAATGTGAAGTCTTCCTACTTAGAGCATCTGCAACCATGTTGGCCTTACCCTCATGGTAGGTCAACTCAATATCATAGTCCTTCACAAGCTCCAACCATCTTCTCTGTCCCAAGTTCAATTCTTTATGCTTGAAAATATACTTGAAACTCTTGTGATCTGTAAAGAATTTGCACTTAGCTCCATACAGATATTGTCTCTAAATCTTAAAGGCAAAAACAACAACAGCTAACTCCAGATCATGCATAGGATAATTCTGCTCATGTTTCTTCAGTTTTCGTGAGGCATAAGCTACCACCTTACCCTTCTGCATCAACACACATCCCAACCCATGCTTGGATGCATCACTATAAACCTCGAAATCCTCGGTCCCCTTAGGTAAAGTCAACACCAGTGCAGAGGTCAACTGTTTCTTTAGCTCTTTGAAAGCCTCTTCACAAGCCTCATCCCAATGAAACTTTATAGACTTCTTCAGAAGATTAGTCAACGGTCTGGTAATCTTGGAAAAATTCTGCACAAATCGTCTGTAGTATCCAGCCAAAACGCAGAAAACTCTGAATCTCTGATATGTTCATAGGGGGCTTCCATTCTGTGATCGCCACAACCTTAGCTGGATCCACAGCCACTCCCTTAGCTGATATAATGTGACCAAGAAAGGCTACCTCTTGAAGCCAAAATCCACACTTTGACAGCTTCGCATACAGGTGATGTTCCCTCAACGTACTCAAAATAGTGCGTAAATGCTGCTCATGCTCCTCGTTTCCTCGGGAATACACCAAAATATCATCAATTAATACCACCACAAATTGATCGAGGAAAGGTCTGAATATCCTTGTCATTAAATCCATAAAAACTGTGGGGGAATTTGTAAGTCTGTAGGGTATCACCGTAAACTCATAATGCCCATATCAAATTTGGAATGCAGTCTTCATAATATCGGCATCTCCAATCCTTAACTAATGGTACCCGGATCTCATATCGATCTTGGAAAACACCGTAGCACCCTTCAGCTGATCAAATAAATCGTTGATCCTCGGGAGTGAATACCGGTTCTTTATCGTCAACTGATTCAACCCTCGATAGTCGATGCAAAGACGAAGGCTACCATCCTTCTTTTTCATGAACAATACTGGTGCTCCCCACGGCAATATGCTCGGCCGGATGTACCCATGCTCCGATAATTCCTCCAACTAGACCTTCAACTCTTTCAACTCAACAGGTGTCATTCTGTAATGTGCCTTTGGGATAGGTTCGGCTCCCGGCACTAGCTTGATCTTAAAATCAATCTCCCGAACTGGAGGCATACCCGGTATTTCTTCTGGAAACACGTCCGAAAATTCTTTAACTATCGGAATACTGTCTAATGCGGTTATGTCCTTGTTTAGCTCCTGTACACTGCATAAATACAGGGGATATCCTTTTTGGATTAAGGTGTGCAAAGTGACCGTAGACACTACCTTAGTGGACGGCTCAGGCTGAGTCTTCTTGTACGAAACCCTAGTCCCCTTTGGGCCTCGCAAAATCACCTGCTCTTGGGCACAATCAATAACTGCCTTGTATCTTCCCAGCATATCCATGCCTAGAATCACGTCAAAATCCTTCAAGTCCATCCCAACTAGGTCTACTAGGAAATCTACCCCACCTACGTCTAAGGCCACGTCGGAAAAAATCCGACTACACTCTATCCTGTCACCCGACAGAAGCATAACAGATAGTGCTACTCTAGTAAGGAATGCAAATGAGATGAAAGACAACGTGGCACCTGAATCAAATAGAACATGGTGAACATATCCGTAACAACATCCAACTGAGAGTCTGCCTCTACCTGACTGATGACATTCAAGTGTCCTCCTAAATGGCCTCCCTTCTGAGGATAGCGCCTAGATCTTTATGGTCTTCCCCTATATCTCAAACCGAGGCACCAGATGGAGCAGGTGCTCTTTGATAGTAATGTTAGGATGAATTCTGGTGGTGTTGCTGGTACGCCTACTGTTGGGGTATCAGTGCTCCTCCCTGCTGAGATTGTCGGTTCTGGCTCTGCTAGAATCTAGGTGGCCTCCAACACTCCACCGCTCTATGACCTATCTTTCCACAATTTAGGCAAGTGACCAACCTGCCTACACAATTCCTACCTGGGTGGTTCTGACCACAATTCCTACAAACTGAGCCTCTTAGGGCTATTGGCTTCTGTTGGGATCCTTTAGTGGGGGCCTCCTTGCTTCTCCAATTCTAGGCTGGGTCCTACTCCTAGAGCTATGACCATCGGGCTTCCTATTCCCAAGGATGGCGGCATGCTCATGAACTAGCGTGTCTGCTATGCAAGCGTGCTCGTAAAGAGACGCTAGATCTGTGAAAGGCACTACACCCATCATGTAGTAAATGGTGAAATTTAGTCTCTGCTCAAACTGAAATACCACCATGGACTCATTGGCGGCGATCCCTGGAGCGAACCGAAGTAGCTCAATGAAACAAGCATGACAGACAGTCATCAATCCCTGCGTGAGCTGCATAAACTCCCGGATCTTGTCCCTCATTAGGATCTAGGGATTGAATTTGGTATAGATGGTGTCCTTAAATGCCTCCCATGAAGCCGGAGGACTCTATTGGGTGTGATACTCCTCCTACCAGGTGTCTGTTATGCCTCAGAGGAAGAAAGTTGCAATGTCGGGTCACCTGTCTGGTGGACAATCCACAGGGTGTGATCCAGATCTCGAATCCACCCTTCTAGGACCACCAGGTTCTCCTCACCGGAATATGTCAGAGGGTGGTGTCCGATAACCCTCCGAAGCTAGTCTTCTCCAGCATTTTGAGAGAGCTAGGTGAACTCCAAGAAGGCTGTGACGGCCTCCTCCAATATGTTAATCCTTCCGTTTGCTGCCATTTAGCTGCACAATAAAGAAAATTTTAGAAACATCCACTAGTTTGGAACCATGTTAGCAAGATCCCCTCCCCCCTTTTGGGAAAAACCCTAATCTACCCTTGTACTCCTCACCGTGGCTGGGTTCTAAAATTTAAAATAGGAAAATTTTCAGTTAGAGCGGGAAATCCATCTCAAAATCCAATAAAAAATTCATAAATCAAATTTGTTTTAAAAAATGAGCGTGGTCAACAAGACCAACTGCTCTAATACCAACTTGTAACACCCCAAAATTTATTATATATATATATTAAACCTTTAAATTTAAAACCCATAAATTCTAGGGATGCTACCGCCACACTTAATACCAAACCGGTTCACTCCTACCGTTCTAGTACCAAGTGCTAAGGTTAAGAAAAACATTGCCATCATCACACATTAATACATAAATTAAAGTTCGCAAATCAATAATCAGAGTACGCATGAGTTTTACATAATCCGAAATACGAGAGATCGCTCTTTAGAGAATAAAAATAGCTATAATAATAAAATTAGTTTTAGAGTTTCAAACATAGTTAAAAGAGAAATGGAATAATAATATCATAATGGGAAAATGGCCACGCCACTCCAGGACCCGATCCAGCCTAATTCATCACTCAGCCCCACCTGATGTCCCATAGACATCAATGGCATTAAAGAAAGCATCACCTACCTACAACACGTCAGATGGGCCTTCTGCTTGTGGGAATGAGTAGCACCCATGTAAAAGGTGATCAGTACTCTACGTACTGAGTAAGATAACCGAGCACTAAGGCCAACACATAAGTACATAAAATCATGCGGGATGATATTCAACTTACACCTTCAAACCCACACATATAATATATAAAGTCATGCAAAATATTATACAACTTATAAATGATCAAACCCACACATAAATGCCCAAATAGTCCAGATTAATTATTTAAGTAATCTCTTATCGGAAGTCGATTCACACCATACCTTTTATCAAATCCATGCAAGTACAGGAACCTCCCACTATTTTAACCAGTGGGATGGTCACTTGCGGGACAACATGTCAACACTATTATTATTTGCCGGTGGATCGGTCACTTGTGGGACAACATGTCCACACCACTATTTCTAACCAGTGGATTGGTTCGGTTGCTGCTCACATAGTATTCCACTTTAAGTAATTAGTATCTTTTAAGTGTCTCAGCAAATTCTGGTTTGTGTTTATTGAGCTCGGGTAGCGTACTAATCACCATTTTCATTGGTGCTGCTCATTCCCATGAGTAGAAGGCCCGTATGATGTGTTGCAGGTAGGTGATGCTCTCTTTGATGCCATTGATGTCTATGGGACATTAGGTGGGGCCGAGTGATGATTTGGGCTAGATCGCGTCCTAGAGTAGCGTGGTCATTTTCTCATTATAAGATTATTATTATTCCTTTTCTCTTTTAACTATGTTTAAAACTCCAAGAACAATTTTAGTATTGTAGCTATTTATTTTCTAAAGAACAATCTCTCATATTTGGATTATGTAAAACTCATGCATACTCTGATTATTGACTTGCGAACTTTAATTTATGTATTAATGTGTGATGATGGCAATGTTTTTCTTAGCCTTAGCACTTGGTACTGGAACAGTAGGAGTGGACCGATATGGTACTAAGTGTGGCGTTAGCATCCCCAGAATTTATGGGTTTTAAATTTAAAGGTTTTAAAATATATATACATATACATACATACATACATACATACATACATACATATATATATATATAGTAAATTTTGGGGTGTTACATTAACATACATCAATGATCTCACGGACTAAAAATCCATAAACAATTTGGGAAAACTGTTGTCATAAACTATCATATTTCATTTACTACCTTCTCCCTCCAATTTGTAATATATGACTTTTTTGGAGATTTTCACACATATTAAGAAACAACGGGAAATATCTAATCTATCCCTAATTAAGTGCTAATAATTTTTTAATTTATTATTAATTGCAGCTCCATTTTAGGAGTTCCTTATGCAAATTTCCTTAATCTTCTACACAAAATCTAAATCACCGTACACTCCTATCATACCGCACAAAAATTTAAATTTAGTCATTAGAACTAATGGATTCATTCCATCCAAAAATTAAAATTTTCAAATGCAGCTAAATTTGCATAACTCACGACCTCTTTACATTTTCATATATGATGAGCATGAAAGTAAACAGGTACATAAAAACTTACACATCCTTGACTTTAAGAAGTACAATTTGAAATATTGACCTAAAATTCTCTGCTACAGGCAATGAGGGAATATTTTGGTTGGACCTTAATAATTTTCCAGTGAGTAATGAAAATCCAAAAGATACGAGATCATTAGATTTTATAGATGAAATTAAATCAATCTTGCCTAATGTACCAGCCAATGTAGAGGTAGAAGATCTCATGCCAATGATAGTTAGGAAATCTTCAATTGGTACTCTTGTACTTGATTTGGACATGGGCCCAAATCAAGAGTTTGAATCCCCTCACTGGAAATAGATGTTGCTCAGTTGTGTGACGAAGAAGAAGACAAAGAAGAAGATGATGTTGATGATGAAGTAGTTGCAAATTCAGGTATGCATGTCTTCAACATCATAAGTTTCATGTAGATGAATTTTTTAATTGAAAGGAGAGCAAATTAAAAACAGAGCAAAGAATAAGAAAATAAAGAACAATATTGTGAATACATATTGCTCTTTCGTATGATATGCTTTATTGTTTTACTAACACATACACTAATTTAAATGTTGGAGGAGGAGGATATTTGATGATTGGGCGTTGTTTAGATCTAGGCATTGTTTTTTCATTAGAAGATTAGGAAATACAGCATGCAACAAAGAGAATAAACAATAAGGGTTGTCGAAAGGCTTTAATATTGCTTTAGATTGTAGTCAATTGAGAGTTAAAGAGTAGTTTATACTACTCATTGTGTTTGAAGAGCCGTACTTAAAAATTGTACTTGATGCACATAGTAGCTGAAGTGATTTCTTATATGTGTAGATATAGTTTCCTGTAACTTTAATTATCAAGAAAAAAAGGTTGTATGTGTTGCAGGTGTAGCTTGTCATTATCTAAAGGTTATAAAGCTAGTCTTCGTCCTTAAGTTTTTTGGTAGCACGTGTAGTATACTTAACAATTGTAATAACATAGATCACTCCTTTTTGGATTCTTTATTTGCAATAAGGCATAATTACATGTGTAGTCTTCATCTTTATTTTTTAAATATTCTTATACCAAACATCTTTGAAGAAGCCAATTCTTTTGCAAGTGTGTACCATTTGTTAACATTGTGATATCATGTAGTTAATCCTTTTTAATTTTAAGAAAAAATATTATGTCATATGTGTCCATGTAGAGCCATATATCTACTTTTTGTTTATTTAGCCCATGTTTGGTTTTACTTATTATTAATAACTACTTTTAGATAAAAACTACTTTTATAAATCTACTTTTAAAAAAGTACTTTTATAAGTAAAATGTATGTTTGTTTTAACTTATATTACATAAGTGATTAATACTAAAAAATAACTTATTGTATCTTATTAGTGTTTGGTTTTCATTTTCCTACAAAATTACTTTTCATTTTTCATCTTTAGTTTTTAGCTTCCTATATATATCTTTTAGTAATAATTACTATATAAATTATGTAATATTAAATATTAAAAAGTATATTAAACATTAACAAGTATAAAAAAAATATAAAGATATTACAAAGTACTAAAAATTATAAACTTATTAAAAAAAATTATGAACAACCACTAAACAGACTTTATAAAATTCACAAACATCTAAAACTCAAATATTAATTGTAAATCAAAGTTTATATTATGCAATAAATATTCTTAAATTTATAATAAGCATCATAAAATCAAATAATTCAATGACGTATATGGTAAATTTAGGTATAACCTAAATACAAATATGTGTATCAGTTTATTTTTATTTTTGTATTTTTAGTTATTTTATCTTTAAAATTATATGTTACCGACAGATTAGGTGAATAGAAAACTAAGGACTCATGAATAACCCATGACTACCTATTATGATTAATTGAAATGCTTTATCATGAGTTATCTTTCTATGATTAATATGTGTGTCCAATGTGTTGTTTGGGCTTGGATAAGTTTTTAATCCATTCATCTCAACTAGATTTTGGAACTTAGCGGTTCCGGCAGAGACGAAAAATTTAGATATAACATAAAGTTAAATTTCTTCGAGAATGTCAAATACATAAAAGCTGGTTATATCAAGTCCACAAAAATAAGATTCTATCAACTCGTTTACATAAAACCAATCAGTTCATAATGCCACAATATAAATAAGCAAAGAAAATAGAATCAATTTTCTTCTACGCAAAAGAGTGACGTATACAGCTTTGGGGTGATGATGTTGTAGATTTTAACCGGTTGAATGCCTTGTGATAAATGTCTTACTGCTGGTGTACGTCTTCCTGCCTTTGGATCCTCTCCATGATAAATGTCTGAATTTGGCTCATATTTATACTTTGGTAGGACGTTCAAAATACCTTCAGACCATCCATCAAAGGCACAACCCTTTTTTAGCTGCTTTACAAGCTGCCGCAAATATTAACATGTAAGAGTTCAAGATGACACAAATCACAAGTAAATGTATCAGTAGAGAAAATTATACAGCCAGAAGTTCACCTGTTCGCTCTCACTTCTGCACATCCACCAATGATTTGATTCAACCATATTCTGAACAATAAGGTCGTCATAATCTAATCACAACTTGATACTATAAGAGCAGTAACAAGGTACAACATTTCCTCTAAAAAAATGATATGGCATTACAGCAACAAAAGAAGTAGTTAGCATAACCATCACAATCATAATTCAACAAGAGGGAGCCATAATCTAGATCGAGAGATTTCTTCTGGCATGATAAAGGTACTTACTCATGATCAAGAATGCTCTTGGGAAGTCCAAGACCAGAAACTGGATAGAAACGTGTTCTTCTATGTATCTCATGCACATGAGCATTTCTTTTATGTTCGTCACCATCTTTTTCACCAGAAGTCAAGGGCGTACATATGAAACAAAAAAGGGTCTGATATATTAACATGCTGACTGATAATGATCCCTGTAAATTGGAAACACTGTTATGAAATCCATAAAGGTATGAACTGCTGAACCTAGGGAGTAAACATAGCGAAGCAGTAGCTCTATTTACATTTATCATTTAAGCTAAACATCAAGCAATACTTCTGTCACTGGTTCTGGCACTTAGACAACTTCTAAGGATAAAAAGCTTTTCTAGGCAGGCTTAATGACTGACAAAAGGGCCATCTTACATAAACCAGTCTCAGTTTAGTTGGATAATACTAGGCCTTCAGTCATAAAAGATAGGCACACTAAATAATATACTATCGATATCATTCACAATGAAGGCACAAGAAGAGAAGAGAGAGGGAGGATGGGCAGGAGGAGGGTAAAAAAAACTTCCAAAGAAGAAGAAGCTTCTAAAGAATCCTGAGACACTACTAGACCTTCCCAATCTAGGGACAGTACCAAACCTTGTTCCGAATGTAGAAGAACATAGACAAGATGAACTTATAAGAAACGGAGAATCTAGGGATAGTACCAGACCTTGTTACCAATGTATCCCTTTAAGTTTTGAATATATTTCCTCAAGCCTCTACGAACCCATAAGCTGATGAAAATTCCTATCATTTGTTTGCTGACTATCCTCACATATGCTGGCCGCCGGCGTCTGTTTACAAGTGATGCAAGATCTACTTCTGCTAGAAGACTAACATTTGATAATGTTCTAAGGTCATTATTCAATTTGAAAGAGTTGTATTGCCTGAAAGATTTGGATGATTTGAAAGAGACTGCTGGTCTGAGAGATTTTGGTCTCTCCACAACATGCCGACCCAGCAAACTCAGGGCTGGTTCAAGCCAGCTTAAGCCAATTCTTTCAGTCCCACTAAGAGTTTTACTCAGCTTTCTTGTGGGTTGGAGAAGAGAACCTCCTTCATCCTCTTCCCGAAGGCCTGAAAGGGAAATACGATAAGCGGCCCAACTTCCTTGGAGAAGAAAATTGATGTCGCAAGTTCAGTCCATCAAGCGTGCCAGGAATAGAAATTTCATCATCACATATCTCTCTAATATTTGACAGAATCGTGCTACCTGTAACAGCTTTAGGGGCATATATATGGGGAGTTCTGGAAAAAATTGCAATGAGCACTAACTGGAACAGAGTTCCTGTCATGGCCAAACACTAACTGAGCAGAGAAAATGAATTTCCATAGAACCTCGGCCTTCCATAATGGAAAAAATATCACAAAGAAAAATGAATTTTATGAGTCGTTTACAATTCGAACACACAATCAAACCAATCGGAAGTTCTGAAAACTTGTTCATTCTTCCCATTGTTGAAATGCCCTAATTCATTCTAACATAATACAACAACACAACACCAATCGAACGGGAAAATAAAAAACGAAGGACAAATTAAAGAGGACACCTAACCTAAAAACAAGAGAGATTGCATACCTCAAACAAATCTCGCAGAACAAAATATCAAAACTCTTGTATGTTCTTCGGTTGGTGCAATAGCGAACGCAGAACACTGAGAAATGGAAGTAGAGGAAGCAAAATCGACATTGATGGCGAAGTCTGGCGAAGATTATGTGAAGAACACAGAACGAGCGAGCAACAACAGTGGGGGAGAGATGAACACAGAACGGGCGACGATGGAGCATCAGTGTGTTTCATCTGTACGTTTTAAACGACATTTTACATAATAGAAGTAACGTGCCGGTATAATCTAAAAGTTATTTAAAAAAGTAGGTATAATCTACTTCTTGATTATAACTTATCAAAAATAGTTTTAGATAATTAATTTTAAAAATAACTTTTAAAAAGGAAAACCAAACAATAATGATTAATCTGTAATTACTTTTTATAATTAATTATCTAAAAAACTACTTTTCTTAAGTAAAACCAAACAAGCTCTTAGTTATTGCAAATCACAAGCAAAGAAAGGCATGAATCATTTTAGATTACATAAGTGGTAAAATGAAAAATCCATATTTTAAAAAAGAAAAAAATTTCCACACGCTAATATTCTAGCTGGTATTTTTCAGCTTTAAACATTTTCCTATACTAAGTGTTTTCTAGTTAAAAAGAAGAAAAGAAGAGGGAAAGATGAATGACTGAGTTTGTTGTTTTTCATTGAAAGATTAACAAAAATTTAAAAATAAAAAATAAAAAATATAAAGAAGAAGGAAAGGGGAATGATGGGTTTGTTGAAGGGGTGAGTTTTTTTTTTTTATGATTAACGACTACTATAATTGCTACACTTAAAAAAAATATTAGAGATAAAGTAGAGAACTTATGTTTAAATGTCATTTAATCTAAATCACAACATAACCTCCAAAACATTATATATTATGAACCGGAGGGAGTATTTATTTTAAAAATAAACTTACAAAATTTATTACCTATTTTAAAAATAAACTTGCTAAATTTTATATAAATCTTCAAAATCTGTGGTTTGAAATCGTTTCCGAACCAAGTCTTATTCTAGTCAGAAATCCTCTAATGGACCAACAGCGAGCATCAGCAGCATCAAGCAGAATCCCAACAAATTAATCTCTGGAGGACACTCAAATAAACCAACTCCAATCAGAGAACAAACTTTCACTCGAAAAGAAATAATCAATGGCTACAACCATCAGTGAGAATCAAACCTAGATGCGCACAAATGCTCAACTGATATAATGATGAATAAGACGATCATGTGCTTCCTCGGGTGAAAATACACGAATGATAGACCTAATTTGCTGCTACATAATAACGAGGACGACAAAAATTCGCTTGTAAAATCTAACAGTTAATACTGACCACAGACGAACTTAGACAACCAAACATGATAGGTACGAGCCCAGCAAAAGAAAAAGCTCATACCCGGCACAGCATCCCAAACTCCACGCAGCAACTTAAGATTAAGTAAGAAGAACCAAGAAAGAACACCAAGGAGGTATGAATTCAAATGCATAAACTCCTCTTCAAAAAAAGGGAAAAAGAAAGGAATTCAAATGCATAAAAGCTTATACACGGTTGAAGCTACGCTTGGCTGCAGACCATGTGAGTTTATAATTTAACCCTATTACAACTAAAAAACCTATAAATCTGATATACGATGCTAACAAGGTTACCCTCAGAGTCACAAGTCCATTGTACCATACCATTATTGACCCAAAAAAATGATTAGAGGCGTCAACATTCTACTATTATCTCCAACAATTTATAATCAAATGGAAGAGCTGTGGCACGACACGAGTTTCTACTTCTTTCTTTCTTTCGGCATATAGCATGTATGTGCATAGAGAATTCAGTAAAAAGGAGCCAGCTACAAGAAATGAATTGACACCGCATCATAAAAGAAAGTGCAACATAGAATCATGAACCAAAAAATACAAACAATAACCCCATTATATTATTATATACACAACAAGCAAATTTACAGTGTCAACACATGGAGAATAAACATTCTCCAATTTATACATAACTCAAACACAATTTCCTTAGAACTCTCACTCTGTATTTCTTTCCTCTATATCCCTCACTCTTTTCTTCCCCCTCCTTTTCTAATCTCAAAAAAAAATATATATAAATAAATAAATAAAAAATCACACATACACACACTCTTACACACACCCGTGCATAGATTATCAAAGATATTGTTCATCGTGAATCTATGAACAATGTAAAACCATAACCTGCATACAAATCTAGGTGCGTATTTGAAGCCAAATCATTACCTCTAAATCACACCGTAAGAGCAATACCAAACGTATTCAAGAACGCCAACCGGTGTCATTCGAAAACACAAGCACCGATTCTGCTAAGCCAGACCAAACCAAACCAAACCAAACAAAAGCAAAAAAAGAAGAAGCTCAAATTATATCCGACATTCGGGGCATCGAATCAAACCATTCTCGTTGCAATCAGGACACCTCTTCATAACGGCTTCATCATCATCAAATATCTTCTTACTCCCATTACAAGTAATACAAGGTACAAACCTAATATCCCCACAAGAATCGCACATGAACCCAATTCGTCTAATAGGTAAACCTTCAAGAAGCTTACGCAATTCACCCGTTTCATTCAACTGTTTAATCACATCAGCGCCACCTCGGTAGATTCCTTTTATAAAGACTTGAGGCAAGCTGACATTTTTCTCACACAACACACTCTGTAACTCTTTCCTCAAGGCTATATCCATTGAAACATCACGTTCGTCTACATAAACCCTAAAACCTCTTAGAATCATTCTGACAGCATAACAATCCTCAAATGTCCTCCTGATACCCCTTAAACTTGTAAAATAGACGACGACTC
The DNA here is from genome assembly GCA_039764185.1 of Tamarix austromongolica. Lineage (NCBI taxonomy): Eukaryota > Viridiplantae > Streptophyta > Magnoliopsida > Caryophyllales > Tamaricaceae > Tamarix > Tamarix austromongolica. The sequence goes on along the minus strand of CM077809.1, from coordinate 14,165,916 downwards.
GATCATCAGTGCCGGGTAATCGAGTAACAGACGAAGCGTCAAGGAAGGGACCAGAGCTAGACGACTTCGTATGCTTAAACTTGCAATTAGGTTGGAGAGATTGAGATTGCTCTTCAGGATCATAAGTTAGGGTTTTGGTGCGGGAAGGTTCAAACAAGCTACGAAGCCTACTCACCTTTCCTTTGATAGAATTACCAGACGATTCCATTGAATCGCACCATTTCTTGACTGAAGAGCTTCGGTCAAGAGCTGGAAAAGCCTGTTTTTTAGGGTATTGATAAGAGGAAGAATGGAGGGTTACGGAACGATTGAAGACTGGCCTTCTGGAGGTAGTTGACGAATATTCAGAATTCTGATCCATACTGACAAGGTTTTGTTCCGACAAAAATCCTTAATCGGATGTCTTGCTTTTGCTCGAAAAAAATCCCCGAAATCGGCTGTCAGATGATCCTGATCGTAAACGGAATTACCTCAAGGTGGCAAAAAGGGGTTCGACGGAGAATAGGAGTTCAATTTTACAGCAATCAAAGAGGAAAGAGAAAACAAAGTAGTAAGCAATATCAACGGCGGATTTACCGGTGATCGTGGCGGAAGTAAAAGTAGATATTAGCGAGCCGCGATTAGAAGAGATAGCCAACAAGCGATTAGGTAGGTGGTAGAACGGTGAACTGGGATCGTCCGGAATTGTTGAAGAGAGACGGCGTTGGTTTAAGGAGGCGTGGGATGAAAGGTAACAAATTAGCTGAAATTTGATAATTGAAAGAAAAAGAAAAAAAAAAAGGGTAAGGAGAGTGCGATAGATCAGAGAGAGAGAAGATTGATTGTCGTCTACTGCTCTCTTCTTTCTTCTCTGATGAGTCGTTCTCCTCTCTTTCCTGTATGCCACAGATTTGAAGGAGGTGGCAACTGGCGAGAAGGCGAGGGTCTAACGCTGTTGTCACTTTGTTTGGTGTGCTATCAAGCCCGGCATCAATCATTAACTTCAACACCCCAGCGCGCTATTGACACGGACTACTTCTCTAATTCTCTTATGTATTGGGCCTCAATCCTCTTACATTTTTGGCCTTCTGCCTTATGACGCTGTTCAGTATATATACTCCTAATGTTATAGGTTGCAGTACGCTGCATGGTCATGAAACTAGGTCTACGAATAGTTTGCAAGCCCAGGATGCTTCTCAAAGGCAAAGACGTTGCTGGGGATGATAAACGGATGTGTTTTATTTAAAATTTGATAAATATATAAATAGATATAAATTTGAGTATAGAGAAAAGAGACAAATATTCGTCGAATTTAGATATACATACAGGTAATGGATTCTTGAATCCGTATCCGTCATTATATCTGTATCTATACCTACATTTGTCTATCAGATATAAAATGACTTATTTACCATTCTTTTATATAACCTTCAATATATTTTCTAAGATTAAAAGTGAAAATATAATTAAAACCTAACAATCTAAGTATCTAATTCTAACATTTGATTGTTTTTATTTTAAACCCGATGGGTTTTATCCTAGTAATATATAAATGAATATAGATAAACGATTATGGATATAAATATCGAGGATGAGAAAAATATCCTTTGGGTTTGGATATGGATATAGGTATAAGTTTTTTTTATCGAGTTTAGATAACTGATAGATGGTACTTGATCTTTACCCGATCTATTATTGTCCCTAGTTGTTGTGGGCACTTCAAAATCCCTAATTGAGTTGGATTTAATGAATCTATTATGGATCCATTTGATCCAAAATGTGTCTTTTTTTTTCTGATCCAAGTTTCATGAACGATTACCAAGAGCCATGTCATTTCATTTGTTGATATTGATAATGCCAAGACACCCCCCCCCCTCTTTCTTTGGTATGTAGCAAGTAGACCAAGTTGTGGGTCTTTCCAACTACATGTGGTACTACTAGACCGTAGGAAATTGTGGCAAGTGCCAACAAGTTGCATTGTCACCTTCTTTGGTTACATGAATAACTAATTCTAGTATAGTTGAATACCGAAGATGTCTAACTTTAAAAGCGGTAGTGTTCCAACATAAGACAATAACAACATAGTAACCCAATGATTCATAAACTGTAATACTTTATCGGTTAAAATGGCCATATGTTGAGCATTCAATTGGGTATCCACAAGGAACCTCAAATATTTGAAAGGAAGAGAACTATGTGGGAACTCCTAGTAATGTAGGATATCACCTTTGGATTATTGTGGAACCCCTCCAAATAATGCAAAGCTCCTATATGGACTAATGGTCAAACTAAAGAGCCCGAGAAATTATTTAAATTTATTCATGAGGCATTGAACATATTGGAGGTTGCCATAACAAAAAAGCAACATGCCATCTACAAAGGATAAGTTTATCATTTTCAAATTCTTACATTGAAGATGCCCTTTGAAACCAAATCAAAATATTCCAATGCTCTGACAAATAAATAGGGAGAGAGGGGATCATCTTGCCTCAGTCATTTCTTGTAATACCTCATTTTTCTTAACCATAATTACCTTATTATTAGGATCATATTTTATATTAAAAAATTTATTATTGATTTTCATATTAACTTTTGAACTTCTAGTTGTTCATTTATTTCATTTGAGAAAAACACATTTTACACGATTCTTCCAATTTCATCATTTATTTCCCATTTAAAGTCTTTTGAAATTTATAAATCAATCTAAAAATATTTTAGAGTTAATTAATCTTTCATATTCACTCACAATCTTCTCGTTATTTATGAATCATTAAATAGAAAAAAAAAAAACACTTTACGTGATTAGATGATTTTAATTGTTTTTAATATGTTAGGCATCAAAATAATTCTAAGATCAATCATTTTTATATATTTTTTTATAAATTTATTAAAAATCAATCCATGACCATTTTAACCCTTTAATTATTTATTTTATGCTATTAAAAAAGTGTGTTTATGTTACTTATCCACTTTTGTTATTTTTGCTCATTTTCTATTTATTGAGTATTAAATCAATTCTGATATCCAATATTTTTATTTAGTTAGTTTTCTAAAATTATTTTTCATATTTTCATAAATTTCCATGACTTTTAATATTTATTTATTATTTTTTTAATAAATGCCTATTTTATAGCCTTTCATCATATTTTATTATTCTAAAAATTATGGAAAACCTATTCTAACCTCCTCCAAGCTTGCATGTAACCTTCTCAAGGAGGAATTTTTTTTTTTTTTTGCATTTAATCACCTATAAATCTTTCTATAATCCAATTATTTTACAATTTCACCTAACATCATTCATTTCAATCCTTCTTTGCTTTCTTAATGGTTGACCAAAAAACTCCATTTCCCCATACCTACTCCATAATAGATTTAGGTAAGTGAAGGGTGTATTTTTTTTAATCCTTAACCATGTCCCATCCTCACAATCCATTTTCATTTCAAAATTAACACAAAATGTACATTAAAGTAGCCCCTCACCTCCAATCCTTAACTTATTTCTTTCTAACTTCAAGCACTTCATTATGTTTGGTTCCTCATCCCCTATATATGGTTTTTGTTCATTTTTACACTTTATAATACATACTTCAATTACCCCTGCATCCTCCCTCTGAAATAGTGTTCTTTTGTCTTTATTTCCCCCTTTCCCCCATTATTAACCAACCTAACATGTTGTTGTGGCTAATTTTTCTCTAATTTTGGCCAAATGTCACACCCTGTTCTTGATTCATTTCTCTTTGATTCTTGTTGGGTTTTATTTCTTGTAACTTATACTTCATTTAGGCACCCATTTTACCTTGAAAATTTTGCCTTTTCCTTCTTTTCCCCTATCATTTCTCCCTTGCTGAATAACAAACTTGTAATTGTTGTTGTTGTTTTTGTTTGTTGCATCAAGGATTTTGAATCTTCCCTTCCTTCACATACTCTTGAGTTTTCTTCCACTAACCCTCCAACACCTTTATCTTTCATCCCTTGATGGTTGGTGGTGGTTTCCAAGCCTTTATACTTAAGAGTAATTTCTTCCATTTTACTTGTTTTATTTCTATTTCCATAATTAAGTTTATGCTAATATTAAGTCTTTAACCTTATTTTTGGTGAATATGATCAAGAGGCACTTTAGGTGTTGATTAGCTTGGTTTCTCTTTGCTTATAATCTTAGGAAATAGAATTTTTTGCTAAGTGTTATAACATGTTATTGTAATATCCTCATTTTCACGAAATAAAAATATTTCTTTGAAACAAGCTTGCGAAAGTCAAAGACAAAAATGTAGCATGTTACACCACATCCAACATAGAAAATGTACACCATGTGTACTCAATATATATTGAGTGTAAGACTAAAAGTAACTTATATGCAAGGATCATGTGTGGAAAGCACTTAACTCCATAAGGATACAATATTACAAAAAAAGAGAACAAAAGGTCTAGAGAGAGGAATACAGATAACCATATACTAGACCAACTCAAGTAATCACATATTCTTCTTCTTTATCATGCCTAATGTGCTTAAACTTTGCCCTAGGAGATAGGAAAGATATGTCTTCATCGTTTATTGTTGTTGTTATTATTAATTAAATTATTATTATTATTATTATTATTACTTATAATAATGAAATATTATTATTATTTAATAATGATGATGATGATGATGATGATGATGATGATGATTAATGATTAATGATTTAGGAATTAAACAATATATGGGATTGACGGTAAAATTGAAAATTTATATATATACAACTTTAAAAATATAAATAATTTTTACTAAAATACTAAATGCCTAAAATTCTCATTATACATTAATTTAATTTATTTTAAATAAGTTATTGAACATTATTATTACTCCAAAAACATTCATTTATGAATAATATATTTCATCCAAATGCTCTACCATGTTATTATTTAAAATCATATCCGATCATGTATTAAGTTACCTAAATGGTACGTTTTTATTATATAATCTTATTTGAAACTATTATTTCAAAAATCTCACTTAATTCTAATTGATATATTATATAACATAGAAAAGAGTATTGTTTAGCGACCCACATCTCTTTGGATCTAATATGGCGTAATAATGTGGCCAAAATAATAATGATATTTGATACACACATTTTGTATATGTATAAAACTAATTAAAGTGATAATAATATTTGATAACTCATCTCATTTGAGAAGAAAATCGATGTGTACAGATAATTTTGACATATGATATTTTAGTAAGATATATTATTATAGTTATGTTTTTTTATAAATTTAAACTTAAATATTTTTTTCGTGTTAAAATTTCACTAATATAATTATGAATAATATTAGTCTTTTATTATTTATTTACTTATGATTATAATTAAGATTACGTATAATCATTAGTTATTTATAATTATGATTAATATTATACTTATTCAAAACGTATATATCATTAAAATTAATATTACTTATGCTAATTAATTATTTATAATTATGGTTCACAATATTTTTATTAAATATTAATTTATAGATATAATAAACATCATCTCGATTAGTTTCTTATTTAAGATTCTAACTATTAATGCATTCATTGATTATAATCAGGATTAATAATATTTTTAATAACTATTAATTTATGTTTACACTTATTGATATCATTTTTAATTATTTTTTATTTATAATTATAATTAATATTTTATTTTTTAGTTACAATTAAGACAAGCAATATATTTATGAATTATAAATAAAAATCATCATCAACAATATTCTAGTTAATAATTTATTATTTATTGTAATTATTTTTTATAATTATGATTAATATGAATATTATTAGTTAATATATATATATATATATATATATATATATATATATATCATTAATATTAGACATATTTTATATTTATTAACTAATTATCATTATGATTAGTATTTTTTGAGACATAATTATTTTATTGTTATATTAAATTTTAACCTTATCAATTTCTTATTAAATAATATAATTAATATTTTGCATATTGATCAATTAATGATAATTATGATTATCCTTATTTTTAGTTTTTATTAATTATTTTTTGTAATCATGATTCCTATTTTTAATTAAAATTACAACTAATAGTAATTTAATTAATTATTATTAAATAATATTTAAATTTATATTATTGCTCATTATTTATTTATAATATTAATTAACATTATTATTTATAACTACAATTAATATATTTATTTACATTACTCATATTGATTGATTAATTATTTATAATTATGAATATTAATATGTTTTAATTAAGAACTTATTATTATAAGAAATACTATCCTTATGAATTTTCTATTTAATATGAAAATAAATATTTTTGTAATGATTAATGAATTATAATTATGATTAATATTTATCAATTTAACTTGAAAATAAATATTATTATTAGTTAATTTTATTTATAATGAATATATTTATTATTAAATTATAATTGATATTAATAATATTTTTTGAATTATAATTAACTATAAATAGCATGATTAATGATAATTAGTTACGTATGCTTATTACTAGCTTTGGTTGTAATAATTTTGACTAGTGTTGTTCTAACAAATAGTTTATTTACCATTAAATTTACTATTGTTTGTGTTGATTTATTATTGATTTAATGTTATTAATAATATTTTTATTAATTATTAATATATAGTTATAATTAATTTTATTGTTATGAATTATAATTACAATTAAATTGATTAATTATTTTATTTCTAATAAAATTATTTTTTATTATTAATTTATCTTGATAATTATTTTTGTTGTTATTAATTAATTACTTTAAGCTATAATAAATGTTATGTGTAATGATTATTAAGTTATAATGAAACAAGATGGGGGAGTAGTTGGTAATAGTGCGTAGTTGAAAAGGGTGTAATGTTTAAATTGTAGGATAGTTTAAGTTTTTAGTAAAAAAATAGAGGGACTTAATTATAAAATAATAATATGTAGTAGATAATAAGATAGTAAAAATAATGTATGAAACAAGTGTCTGAAGTCTATATGAAACACTAATATAGATAAGGATGATATTAGATACACATCCAAAATTATGAATTCACACCTCTTAAAACCCATTTTTCTCATTTTTGACCGATTTACCCTTTTCATTTGTGTTGTAACACCCCGATTTTTTTACTATTAAAAAATTTCGTTTACAACAGAAGTAATATAAGTAAACTATTAGGGGTAACCACCGTAATTAACATAAGTTTGGTTTATTCAACCATTCTTATATCAATCACAAGATTAAAAACATTTATAGTAATACAAGGAAATTAGAAATGAAAGAAATATTTATAATACAATATGAGTTTGGAAATTAACTCCGAATTACAATAACAAAATACAAAATAAGGGATACTGCAGATTAAGAGTCCAAAAAGGTATACATGTAACTACAACTGTCAGATAACATGATTCTTCACCCAAAAATACAGTACAAATAAGGTCACTCATCCCGACATAGTGCATCATAGACAACATAATAATCTAGAGGATCTTCTAAGACTTGTATATAAGAATTAGGGTCTCCTAATCGTGGGAATAAACAACACCCATAAAACGAGCGATCGATACCCTATGTACTGAGTAGAGGAACAATACAATCATTCACGACAGGTGATAGTACACATTCAAATAAATAAAACAACCCATGAGATAAATAATGACACATGCCTCTTTATTAGATATAATCCATTTTTATTCTTTTATATACGTTGAGTGCAGTAACTTCACTATTCTTAAACCGGTGGAACATTGTAAAGAATCTTCTCAAAGACAACACACCTGAGCCACTATTATCATCCGATGACATAGATTTGAAAATATCACTTTCTCGGGGCAAAAAGCTCTCGATCCACTATTTTCTTTGGTGGAAAGGATATAAAAATAGCACCTTGGTTTTGAATCACGTACTCTTCCACTTTAAATCATTGTTATACTACTATATTTTAATTTCACAATGAGGAAAGCCCCCACTATTCTTAATTTGGTGGAACGGACTGAAACACCTTCTCCTGGCAAAATGCTCCCAAGCCACTATTCTTTATGGTAGAACATATATATAAAAACATCACCTTGGCCCTAGTCACGTGCTCTTTCACTTTAAGTGATTAGTATCTTATTCAAGATTAATTCTCAAGCATTAAAACACATTGAAGCAGTTAAAAACACCACGCAAGCCAAAGTCCTTAATATGCTCAAACCCTAATTACACACTCCTTAGCATTCATTCTCCCATATTTATTATTCGACGACAACTTATATTATTCATTCTCATATATCATCATCATTATTATACTCATAATTCATGGTCTAACTCCTATGTCGTACACATACAATAATAATCCAAGGTATTACTCACAAGATTACCAAATACCCTAATTTCACCTATTAGTCATAATTCCTCCCATGAGACTCATATGATTACCAAATTTGATATACATCCTCATAATTCCCACATTAGTAATATATATTCATAATTGCAAAGTAACTCTAGGGTTTTGCACACGAAATGCTAAGATTATTATTTTAAGTTATTAAGCCTTAATTAGACCATTATTTCATTGAGAAACCACAAAATAAACAATAATACCTCCAAACATTTCTCAGGATATCATCATCATAATTTAATCCGTCGAACACATAAAATACTACAGTTTCATTATGATCCCATAATGACCAAAATACCCCTTAAGTACAAATAATAACCTTTATTTTATAAAATCTTGTACCTTCCACACACATTATTTTTTAAATATACCAATCATCATCATACCTCATAAATATGCTTTTGTCCATTTATCATAGCTTATTTAACCCATATTTCATGCCATAAAATATATTTCCACAAATATGCCACTAACATAACAAAATCATATCCATACCTCTTACCCATTCTTACTGTCTTTCAAACATATATCCTATATAATCACAACACATCATCAACAACATGCATTAAATCATATAGGAACAATATCATAAAAAATACACTAGTCTAGTCTTATTCGACATATTCCTCTCTAGACATGCATGGCTAAATCCAGCTATACTTATCCCCCTAAGAGGGCTCGTCCCATATCTTAAGACCTCTATGCCTCCTAACTTGTCCCGACATCCTTCCCTTAAACCGCTTACTTACACCGGGAACCCGACTCCTAAGCGTGTGGGTCAAAGCCCACCACCTTATACCCCAAAGTCCACTCACCGCCTTCCCCTAGGATTTTCTATAGAAACCCCAACCTGGGCCTATGTGACCCATCCTTCTCTACCTTGCACACCCCAAACTATTTTATCACCCCTACACATCACGGCTCTTTGGTTCCACCCTCACTTCATGCCCACTTATTTTTATTATTTTCTTTTTTCTTTTTCCCCTACTTTGATTAGGGTTTTTCCTTAAACACTAGTCTAGTCTCCTACGCACCCATATACTGTCCCACGTACTATTTTCGCCCAAAGTCCGTAGACACCCAACCGACACTTCTATTACCTTCCTCACACCCCAAGGCAACTTTCCATACATAAAGTTTTCCCCTATGCAGACTCTAACCACCCCATGCAAACCCTAGTTCCTCCTATACCTCCATTAGCCAACTTACTTCCCCTTAGTTATCTTCCTTTCCTATTTTTCTTTTTCATGCCCCCAACCCACATCACCACATCAAATTAATACCATCAATTAGAAACTCTTCGGAATAATGTTAGGACATAATAGTAATAGTAGTAGTAGTAGTAGTAGTAGTAGTAGTAGTAGTAGTAGTAGTAGTAGTAGTAGTAGAAATAATCATAATAATGATAATAATAATCATAATAACACTAATAATAATAGTTAATAATATTAAAAATCATTAACACTTTTAATATTCAGGGTTTAGGGTTTAAGGAGTTGGGAGGCAACCTAGGCTGGGTGGTAGAGTCGGTGGCGGCGGTGACGGTGGAGGAAGGAAGAAGTGGAGAGGTGGATGTGGAGGCTAGGGGAAAGGGAATTAGGGGAAAATGGAGGTGTGGGGCAGTAGGGAAGGATTCCCTGGTTGTTTTGGGGGGGTAGAGGTGGCGGAACTGGCGGCAACCGACGGCGCAAAGGGAGGCACGGGGTCAAAGGGTGTTGTTCGGGAAGGCAATTTTGCATGGCCGGGGTGGCTCGTGCAGGGCAGGCAAGGAAGGCTGGTGGTTGGGTTGTGTAGAGAGCGGTGCAGGGAGCTTTTTGGTGGTCGGAGTGGGCGGCGAAGATGGCCAACGGTGGAGGAATAGTTGGCTAAACAGGGGTGGCGCTCGGTTTGGTTTTCTAGACTGCCAAAATCAAAACCCATTTATGGCAGCCTTCGGGGCTATTTATAGGCTAATCGGGAAGGGAAAACGACAAGGATGCGTGGCAGAGTAGGGGGCAGGGTTATGGCTCTTTACCCGGCAAGAATGGCCAATGCAGGTCTACGTGTGCAGACCATGAGTTGTCGAGGAGAGAGAGAGATGACGTGCAGGAGAAGGGAGGAATGGTTCTGTCAAAATGGCAGGGGATTCAACGGGGAGAAGAGGGGAGGAATGGCCGGTGTGGTTGGTGTGGTCGTTGTAGCTTTTTCCAACATTGATCTTGGGTTGCAGCGTCCGGAGGTTGAAGATGAAGTGGAGGGGCTGGACCGGCTGTCTAGGGGAAAAGAAAAAAAAAGAAAAGAAAGGCTGAACCAACCGGGAGAAGGGAGGAGAGACGCGGGGAGCTGGGCCGCGCAGGGGAAAGGGTGAGGTTGGGCCAACGGGCCGGCCTAGGTCGGGAAAAAAGGAAAAAAGAAGGAAGAGGAGGAAAGAAAAGAAAAGGAAAAAGAGGGGGAAAAAGAAAAAAAAAAAGAAAAAAAAGAAGAAAGGATATTTGTGGATTAGCTTAATCAATATAATTTGGGTAATTTGGGATATTTAATAAAATATAAATATTAAAATAATAATTAAATTCTATTTTTAGGCTAATTTAGGGATTTTGAAAGAATTTCCTTAAATTCCATTTTAATTAGAAAAATACTCAAATTTTTCCTATTTAAAATTATTTATAAATTTCTCCTAGATTTACCTTAATTAATTCCATCTTATTTTAATAAAATTATTTTATTTAATTAATTTCCTAATAATTTCTTATTTGGCCATGATTCCCTAAATTAGGGTTTTGGGGTATTTCACTAATCCCAACGTGAATAAAATCTTGAATATCATTACACTATTATTATATGGTTTGGAGAATAATAAATAAGTTGGTAAGATTAAGTTATGTGCATGTAATCTCTTATTGTGGTATTATGAATTTATGTAACTTCTTGATTGTATTGTTACCTTACTTAATACGTAGTGTACTAATCATTCTTATTATGGGTGTTACTTATTCCCATGAGAAGAGACCGATTATGAGTGTGTGCAGGTAAATGAGGACTCACTAGATGACTTTGCTACTTATGATGCTTTGATTTGGGTAGAGTGATATCGTCTTATGCCAGGGTTGGGGGCCGAAGAGCTATGTTATCCAATTGTTGTTTTAAACCAGTTTTCCTTCTTTGTCATTTTCATCTAAAACTTTTATTTATGTATTACAGCTCCACTTTCTCAATGAACATCTAAACTCTTACTTATGTTATGGAATATCCTTGTTCTGTATTTATCATAGCTCGCATTTTGTTTTACTTTTTCCTTGTATTTGGTATGAGGATGGTTCGTGGCCAGACTTATATCGATTATAGCGATAACAACCATTCATGTTTAAATAGTATTTTATGCTTTAACAAAAAAAAATTAGTAGTAGCTTTTAGGGCGTTACATTAGGAAAGGTAAGTTAGATCCATGAGGAGATAGACCATTCAGTGTCTTGGAAATGATCAATGACAATACATATAAGATTGATCTACCTCTTAAGTTTGGCAATGTTAGTAATTCATTTAATGTATTTGATACTTATCCTTTTGAGGGTATAGTAAGGGTTTTAGGGAAAAAACCTCTCCAAGAAGAATGGAATGATGCGTGCCCTACATTTTTTAATTATGATTTTAATAATTTTTTTGATAAATAGTGATAATTCAACTTTCTTTTACTATAGTTGTTAAACTCCCGATTCAGATCTTACGATTTTATGATCTAAAAGTTATTAAACAATCCACAATCCTGGGTAGAATCTTAAAGTAGTATAATCATGGTAGAATCTTACGTTTTTACATGCCGACTATAACTCTTTTTTTATCTATTTACTTTAAATTTTATTTTTTCTCTTATTTTTACTATATTTCTTCCCAAACTCTAAACCTTAACCCTATTATTTTGTACATACTATATATTGAGTACCAAGCAATTAGAAGAATGCACAAGCAAGACAATAGCAATATCAATTGTTGGAAACAAAAATACTTACAAAAATTCTAAGCTATAAATATAGAGTAAATCAAATATATTAAATTTGTGAGATTGTTTTTTTAATAATTTCTATTTAGTTTATAATTATCTTATTTATTTTCTATTTTAGTATGGTTAGCTTTGTTGTATGATTAGTTCATATAAAAACATTTTTGTATGCATGTAATCGACAATTTATGTTGCTACAACTTAATTAGTGACCAAATAAGATTTTGAGAAAGAATCATTTAGTATTTTTTAACTTCATTTATAGAATTTTGGTGCATACAAGTATATCTAGGTCATATTTATATGATATTTGTAGGATCTTACGATCCTATGATCAAATTCTACAATTTGATTCATATAACTCTTATCGATTCTAGGTGGAATCTCAATTTTAACAACCTTATCTTTAAATATTTTTCTTATTCTATGTTGACTAGGATAAATGGTTGTATATGATATATATTGTTGTTACTGGAAAGAACTGATGCTACTGTAACTGGAGATATAAAATATATCTAGTTGATGGAATCTCTAGACCAATAGTTGATAGTGTTAAGTGTAAGCCCACATAGGCAGCCACCTAACCCAATTAGCTAGTAAGATTGTTGCTTATGCAACCCACTTAAGTATTATAACTAGCAATACATGTAAGCTCATGGGACTTAGGATATATTTTGTATCAATTATTTTGTATAATTAGTAATTGGGCTAGTTATAAATTATAATCCAGATCCATATCCTTAGTCTGATTGTAATACATTGTATTTTTTTTTTGTAATGGGTCGAGTATTAAGTAAGCCCAACCGATGGTTGTTAGGGTTAGGGTTAAGTTGTTCTATATAAGGTTCTCATTCTTGTTTTTTCTCCAACTTATCATTTGCTAGGGTTGTTCACAGTTCAAATGTCTGATATTTCGGATATTTGATTGTCAAATATCCAAAATTTTGGATATCTAAAAATGATATTTGATATTTGATTTAAAACTTTGATATCCGAAAGATCAGATATCTGAATTTTCGGATCAAATATCAAATATAACCGATATTATCCTAATAAAAATTTAAATATAAAAAAACTACCAAATCACAAATATATTTGATATTATTCGATCTCTTGAGCAAATATCTGATCTATTCAGCAAATATTCGACTTGTTCAACAAGTATCCGATGTTAAAACTAAAATTAAAGTTATTACATCACAATATTTAATTGGATTATATCAGATCTAAAAAGGGATTATATCAAAAATATAATTTCAACTAAATTAAATTTTAGCCCAAATACTAAATCAAGTAAGTAAACATTATACACAAACACATGTAAATTTATTTATATATAATTATATATAAAATAAAGAACTATAAAAATGTATACAAATATTTTTCTTCGGATCAGTTATCTTAGATTGTTTGACTTTTCGTTGACCAGATCGGATATTTAATTTGATGAAAAAACCAGATTGATTATTTAGAGTGTGTTTGGTTTGTTGAAAATAATAAGAAAAGAAAAGAAAATGAGGTGGAAAATAAAATATATCTGTTTGATCGATGAGAAAAAATTAAGTAAAGAAAATAAGAAAGAAAAATGTTAGGAAAAATACACAGGACATTTTTCCTCACACAAAGTAGAGGAAAAGGAAAGAAAACTCGAACGGAAAGATACTCGGCCATCAATCGCTGCACTTATTTCTTGTTTGTTTATTTTTTTTAAAAGCCACGGCAGTGATGTTGTCTATCAACGCTATCTGTACGAAGTCAGAGGCATGGTCTCATAATAAAAATAATAATAACAAAAACACATGGAAAGGAACTACCGATTTGATAAAAATTATATCCCGTTCCCGACCCCAAAAACAAAAGCAAAAACAAAAGTACTATATAATACTACTGTTCATGTTTGCATCGCGTAGTATACCACACTTAGATTGGTTGAGTCAAAATAAGACAATTTAAAAATATTTAAATAATAATCTTTAACCTTTTTTAGAATTTTTTTATATATTAAACGCTAAAAATATTTTTTAATAATTTAATTTTCTACAAAAATTTCTCCACCAACCAAACAAAGGAAAGAAAATTGATTTCTTTCATTTTCTTTCCTTTAATTTTCTTTCCTCTACCTTTTCCTTTCCACTTAATTTTTTTTAAACCAAATAGAGCCTTACTCTTTCGAATCTAATCGCTTTTTATATCAGATAGAATAAATAGGTATCGAATAACATGAACAACCCTATTATTTGCCTAATTCACGAAATAAAATGTTGGTCTCTTCTCTCTCTCTCTGTCTTCCATTGAGTTGTTCCCTTTCTCTCGGTTGAACCCTTCTCAGCGCCGATTATTCCTCAAATTAACCCCTGAGATATTGGGTTTCTCCTTAATATTCTTCATTGGCCGATCTAGATTGGATTTTCCGATCATATCTCACCAAGAATTCAGCGTTGTTTTCTTGTGCTCTACTGTATTTTCTCTAATCTCCACCTCGGAGTCCATCACATCTGGATTGTTGGATTAGAAATATAGTGTACAGAAGTGAGAAGAAATAAAGTAGTAGAACACACAGGATGATGCGTTTAGATGAGAGCGTAAAGAATATTGTTGAGCCTGGATATACATCTTCATGTCCATAAATTGTACAACGGCTAGCTACTCACATTTCTATGTCGGTGTCTTCCTCACTCATAAAGATTTAAGGCCACCGAATTAGGAGAGTTCATTTGATACCACACATTTTTATGCCAATAAGTGATGTTAAAGATTGGCGCTTGCGTCTAGCCCCCTAACAAATGGCGCCGTACGTGAACGTCCATCCCACAACCCAACCAAGCGAACTAAAGCCCGGCGAGACAGTTAGATAGTTGCACGTTATCCTTCGCCTTCTGTGCCGTCCCGCTACTGAGTTAGCGGGACGCATTCAAGCTCCAAATCTAGCACTCCTCTTTCAACTTTCTGTAGCCTGATAGACATCCTTTGTTTTACCTTACCATCTAGGGCGAAGATTGTACTGTCTTCTACCAATGCATTATCTTTGGTAGCTAACCACTTGCCGAGCTCTTCTGTAGACTCCTCGTCGTTTGTGGATTTCTCATAAGATCTAGCTGCGGATACTAGGGGTTGAATGTCAATCTCAGCTTGTCCCATGAAGTCATCTGTTGTGAACGTGTCCTTGTCATATACAAGCTGTACAAAGCGGACAAAATTAATTTGGTGGTTAATAAGCAAATTAAGCTGGATGAATTTTATAGTTTGTTGTATTATGTATGTACGTATGCATGATTGGGGGGGGGGGTGGCGTGTTGGTCGAGCAAGAAGGGAAAGGAGAATGAATGAAGATTAATTACCAACTTCAATGGAGGAATGCAATCTGGTATTGATAGCATAAGTTTTTCATTCCAAACTGGGTTCAGATTGTTCTTCACAACTCTTGTCTTGACCGACTGCAACAAAATAATGATATATATATGATAGAAAATAAAAATGAAAATCCTTTTAATCAGCTTACTATATATATATATATATATATACATATACATATGTGTGTGTGGGAATCCGATCGACAGGGTTAATTCAGGTCACCTACTTGATGCCCCAATGAAAGGATGACGTATGGATCACTTGACACCATGTCACGCACGGCTAAGTTGTTCCCTTTAACTATGTTTACATTTATCAACCCGACAAATTCAATCATACCATGCTGCAACTTATAAAAACACAAGCGATCAAATATATATGTTAGACCTCTAGCTGCAGGCCTGCTGTTATAAATACACAACGATCAGTGGGCGGTTTATAATTTTGTCACGATCGACCATAAAATAATTAATAAGAATGAACATCTGAAATAAAATAAGGATTACGTACGTTTAAGCTGCTGTATTTCTTCGACGGTCTATAGTCTGCGTTTTTTCTCCAGCTGTTGCGGAATGCGTGTCCTAGCCCAGTAATCCGTAGGCTGGCGGCTGCTTGTTTCTCTATCGTTCGTCTGTCTAGTGATAGAATCAAATCTTTACTGGAACGGCTACCATAGGAGGAATTAGAAGAACTAGAGGGACGCGGAAAGGGACAACTCATGATCTCCATGTTTTCATCACCATCTATAAACTGTTGTATCTCGTATTTTCTCCTGACAAGTTTAAAAATAGGGAAAAAATCACGATCGATACGTGCTCGATCGGGGGGCTAAGTTGGATGATGAATGAATTGAGTTGGTGATGAAGACTAGGGCGGTTGACAAATCAAGTCGGTTCTTTTATTTAGAAAAATAAATCAAACCCCAAAATTTATTTTTAGACTCGTTTGTTCTCGTACTTAAGGAGGTTCAGCTCATTTTTTCGTAAGCCAACTCAAATTTGTCTTTAGCTCAGTCCGACTTGTTTGTTTATAAACCAAGCTTGTATAAAATTTACTTAATGTTTGCTTATAGTTAAATGATTCTTTAATCAAGTCAAATAATTAAACAAATTCATTTGACTTGTTTAATTTTCAAACAAGACAAATAGTTAAACGCCATGAATTAAATCTTATGATAAACGAGCTGGTTTGGTTCGTCAAAAAACTTTTAAAAGTTTAACGAACCGAGCCATAATAGCTCGCGAACTTTATCAAGTCATATTTGTTTCAAACTGAAGTCAAGCTCAAACTTAAAACCTATTAAACAAGCTGCACTTAAGTCAAGGAGTATTCGGCTCGACATAAACAATCCTAGGCAGCGGTATGTGTGTGCAATCAATATACATATATACCTTATAAAATCAGAGCGCTCTTCTATAGGAGAGTCTGGTCTTGGCTTAATGATGTTATCCGGAATACGTGCTTCATATTTTTCGTTTGCTGCAATATTTCCCCCTGTTTCGGCCAATGCCATGACCTGTTCATCCGACCATTCGTCTAGATTAACTGAGAACACCTGTTAGGTTGCGTTGTGTGTACACAATAAAATAATGAACCCAAAACAAAAGATGAGTAAGTAAAGATTCATAACACACTTCACTAATTGCTGATGAAAATTAACGAAAATATGCGCCTGCAGCTGTACCGATCATTAAATAAATCAACACCTCTTTAACTAACTAGAGTCTATCTATTGAGTTGCAAAATAGACTAGTCGTTCCTACCTTGGTTATGTGTACTCCAAGGCTTCTGTGCACACCGGAGCACTTGATACATATAAATACTCCAAAAGCTAGGGACCTGCATGGAAGAAATTAAAGACGCCGACATATGTGATGTGTATTTCTCACATAGAGAACGGTTGCTGTATATATTCATGCAAAGAAATACGTATCAGACATAAGCGAGCATGAATAATGGCAGAAGAATTCATTTGCACCATTCCTCAAGCCTGAACATTTCTCACAATATATTATGACCTTATGACAGACAGATTGGAAGTTTTTTTCTTCTTCTTCTGTTGAAGCTCAAAATGTGATCTTTTAAAAATTAAGCATCATTACTACTGAAGCATTTACTGTTTAAGACTAGCTAGCTCGAAGCAAACCACCCAGAACTAAGCATATATATATATATATATATATCAAAGAAGAAGGAATGCTTACGCCCATTTTGGATCTGGGGATCCACAGTCGGCGCAGTGTTTATTACCAGCTTCAGACATCAGGTCCTCGAGCCTCTTTTGTGCGTCTGACACATAATTTTGTGAGAGAAGTTTTGTCACAGAAACAATAGGAGGAGCCGTTTACCCATATACAATAGGAATCGAATCATGGAAAGGTAAACGTACAAAACAAACGGGCCTTACGAAAACCATCATTACCGGATTTTTCTCTCCTTAGGCTGTTGCAATTTACTGCACGAGCTTCTCGCTCTTCTAGCGATTCCTGCCGTAAGAGGTCGTAGAGAGAAGAACACCCTGCTCTCGCAGCAACATTAAAACATAGCCATCATCGGGAATGTTTTCTTGGGTTTAATGAATCAGGATGAGAATTAATGTTCGATTATCGGTGAAATCTTAATAACAGTTAACCGTCAAAAGGCCTTCAAAAACTCATGCAGTAGGACCAAGCCCATCTTTTCATTCATTATTGTTCAACTGTTTAACATTATAAAGCTTCCCAATGGGTGTAATATCTTTCCTCCAATTTATTTATTTTTTTTTAATTTTTTACTGAAGAACTTTTTTTTATTTCCGTCATAAAAATCTGTGGGTTTACTTTCTACAGAACTAGACCACATAAAAAAATATGGTCAATGCCTATGAATATGGTCAGAGGTGTTGTAGAGTCACAACACAAATTAACAAGCCATTCGATCCTCATAAAGCTTCAAGGTTTTTTTTTTGTTGTATATCACTACATAATCACATTAATGCTTCATATATGTACAGTTTATTTGTCTCTCAGTCAGATAATCGGCCAGTTTTTATGATATATATATGTACGTATGTTTAGTTTTGTGTAAATTATCATACGAGCTCCTGACATCATTCTACATACATGTCCTGCAATGAACTATTAACATTTATCAAATGGAACCCCAAAAGTCTAATAATAATAATAATAATATGCTACCTAGAGGGAAATTCACCCCAAACACATTAAATCCTTGATTGCAATAATTGCATTTATCCAACAAAAAAAAGGCAAGAAGAAGGCGTTATTGGGTGGGAAAGAATGGTCATTAAGTACCAGAAGTTTGTTTCACTCGATCATCCTCATCTTCTTCTAGCTGGGCGGACATCTCTAGCCTCCCTGGATTGCAGACCGAAATCATGAAAACGAAATGCTATAAAATTTGCAACCGCCACCGCCACAATAATCTCATTGACCCTTTTAGCTCACCTGCAAATTAAATCCAAAGAGCAAAAAAAAAAAAAGGACAAACAAACGTGGGTCATCATCATCATCATTAGCGAATTAATTCCGAATTTATCAAAGCTGCCGAATTTAAAATTTGACACAAAAGCAGCCATATTGCGGGTCGGGTCCTTACGATGAAGGAAAGATTATCAGATTGGGTAATTTAAAATCGAATAATTGGTTAAAATTCGAGTGAATGAGGATGGAGGAAGGAGGGAAGGCGCAACAAAGAAATGTTGAGGAAAATAAAAAGGATTAGGAATTGTAGGAAACAGAGATTAAATTGAGAATGGTTTCATTCAGGATGTCTGGATGTGGGATATCTGATTCCTGGTTTTATCTTTGTTTAAGGTCCCGTCTTGGTTTCCTTTTTGGAAAAGCTTCTTCATCTTCTTCTTTTCTTTTTTTTTTCTTTTTTTTAATAGATTATGTATTTATTTATTTTTTTGTCCATTTTCCCCATTGACAGAAGTAGACAGAGTGCGTACCACCGGAGGTCAATGCGCACGTTGGTCGGGAATCTGGCAATTATCATTCAGAAAAAAATTATACTCCCCCATTTCTAAAATTAATTATTTTTAACCTAATATTTTTTCTTAAAATAAAATTTATTTTAAAAAATTAATGCTTATTTTTTATTTCTTTATTTATGCATTAATTTTTTATATTTTTTAAATAAAATATATAATTATTATATTAAACATACATTTATTATCTTTTAAAATAGTGTGTAAATTATTTAATTTAAAAAAAAACGAATTAATGAAGTATAGAAAAGGAGCTCTTTTTTCTTTTATTGTTCGTGAGAATTTTCTTCCCATTCCAGCTCATCCCCTTATCTTATCATCAGGAGGTGTTTGTATAGTAAATTATATTGTTACCTATATCATATTTACTGTATTAATAATTTGTTTTAATCTACTCAAGTAATAAGACTATGAAATAATAGTAATAAATATGATATGTGAGTTGGAATTTTACACGAGAGTGAACTATCGTAACATTGACAGCCCTCTCCTCTCCTCTCAATAATTTATGTGGACGATTGATTATTGAACACAACTTTTTTTTATATAATTGATGTTACATACACCAAGTAAGCATAAATATATAAGACAAGGAAGACTCCTATGATATCAGCGCTTGAATATTGTGGATCACCTCGTCTGCTCGGTATGGAAACTCTTTTCTGACATTTTTTATCCAAAAACTAATTCTCATCTTTATAAGCATGCTCATCCATCTTCTGCTCACTTCGACCTTTTCAAAGACTTTTTTGTTCCTGAATTCCCAAATCGTGCCCAGGATTGCAAAGAATGCCGCTTGCCAGATCTCTCCTCCCAAACCTTTGTAGGACGCTCCGAACCAAGCTCTAGCATTGTCCGCCACTGTCTTGGGTGGCACCCAATAGTACCCTATCCACTCGCAGATCTCGTACCACAGTTTTCCTGTCACAGCACAATGTAGGAAAAGGTGATTGATCGTCTCCTGCTCGGCGTTGCACATAGGGCATATGGTTTCTTCCGTGTTTCTGATGTTCAACCTGAATAGTCTTTCCTTCGTGTTGAGCTTTTGTTTGACTGCGAACCAAGCTATTAATTCAAACCTAGGAGGTGCTATACTTTTCCACATTAACTTTTCCGCTTCGGTGGTCCTCTCATTGTCTGTATCGCTCTGATAGAACAACTGACAAGCCGATTTCACTGAAAATAGCCCAGACATCTCGTGCTCCCAAACCACTAAATCATGCTCATCCTTCCTCAGGCCATATTGGTGGATCATATCTTGCATCTGCTTTACTCGATCTTCTTCCCACTCGAAGAGCTACCTCCGCCATCTAAATTTCCATACCCAACTCGAGCCCTCCCATACTCCCATCTCGGCCACCTTACTCTCCCGTTGCTCTGAAATCAAGAACAATCTAGGAAAGGTATTCCGCATGGGGCCTTTTGTTGTCCAATCATCCTGCCAGAATCTGACTCTATTGCCTTCCCCAATAACGATCTTTAAGCCTTCCCTCAGTATCAGTTGTCTTTTCCCTATGCCAGCTATGTCAACCCATGGGGACCACCTTTTCCTTGAGGAAGTAATCTCGAAAGATCCTGCGCTTGCTTCGGCGTGAATAGATGAAACAACTCTTTTCCAATACGCACCTTCTACTGTACAGAATCTCCACCACCATTTAAACAAAAGGGCGTTGTTTCTTAGCACTATATCACCCACCCCTAATCCCCCATCATCTTTCGGCTTCTGGATCACACTCCATTTGACAAGCGGTATCCCTTTCCTTTCCCCTTTCCCACTCCAGAAGAATCTTCTCTGAATGCTTATGATCTCCTTTGCGACTCCCTTCGGTACTCTGAAAAGGCTCATATAATACATTGGCAAACTGTTCAGTACACTCTTGATGAGGACTAGTCTTCCAGCTCTTGATAGAACCCTTGTCTTCCACCCAGCTAACTTACGTCTTATCCTGTCAATCACTGGTTTCCAAGCTTCCTGCCTTCCTGTGTTGATTCCTAAGGGTAGACCGAGGTAGTTAATCGGGAGAGAACCAACTTCGCATCCCATGATTTCTGCCGCTTCCTTTTCCACATCCTTTCCCACTCCCAGACCAATAAGGACCGACTTGCTAAAATTTACTTGAAGACCCGATAATAAGTAGAAACAATCAACCAAACGCTTCCAATTTCTGATGTTTTCAGCCGAAGTGCCACAAAATATCATCGTGTCATCTCCAAACTGGAGGTGTGTGACTTCCACATTATCTCTTCCCACCTTTATTCCTTCTAGTAGACCTTTTTCCACACCACGCTTAATAAGCTGATTGAATGCCTCTACAACTAATACAAATAGAAAAGCCGAGATGGGATCACCTTGTCTCAATCACCTACCCATCTTAAACGGTGCTGAAGGAACCCCATTTACAAGGATTGAGGCTCTTGCCGTAGATATACATTCCTTCACCCATCCTTTGAACCTGGGACCAAAACCCATAATACCCATTATCCTTTCCACAAACTCCCACTTCATGCTGTCATAGGCCTTCTGGAAGTCCAGCTTGATCATCAGTCCCTTCGACCTCTTCTGCCCCTTAGCCCATTGGACCACCTCATTTGCAACTAAAGCTCCATCAACTATGCTTCTCCCTCCTATGAAAGCTGTTTGTGAGTCACTCACCAACTTATCTACCACATGTCTCAATCTAAGGGCAAGGATATTTGCTATCACTTTATATATACAACCTACCAAGCTAATAGGCCGACACTGGCTGACTTCCTCTGCATCGTCCACCTTAGGGATTAAAGTTATCAACGTCGTGTTCAGGGCAACCGGAAGCCTGCCTGACTGAAAAAACCCCATAACTGACTTGGTAAATTCTTCCCCAACAATTCCCCACATCTTCCTTATGAATCCCATATGATAACCATCATAGCCAGGCGCTTTCGAGGGTTCACAAGACCACACTGCTCTTCTGATATCCTCCCTACTAGGCAATGCTTCTAGCTCTATTCCTTCCTCTCTGGTTAGCCTCTGAAATCCCTCTACTGAAAGGCACACTTCTGGTAAATCAGCTTGTCTGTACATTTCTTTGAAATAATCATTAATGACCTTCGTCAGCTCCAACTGCTCTGTAACGACCTTCCCTTTCTCCACTAATCTCTGGATGACCACCTTCTTCTTCCTGACTGTCGCGACTGAATGAAAGTAACGTGTGTTTCTATCCCCCTCTTTGAATCCCCTAACCCTAGCCACCTGCATCCAATACGCTTCCTTTCTTTTATGCCACTTCCACAGTTGGGTCTACAGGGCTGCTTTTCTTTCTATCTTTACTTCAGTGTTTAAAGCTTCTGACTCAGACCCATCGATCTTCTTTAACTATTTTGCACGACTTCAGAAGAAAATTGAAAAGCTCATCCCATAATCGAATATTTGAGAATTGAAATATCGGATATATTCTATCAGTATTTTTAAATATTTAATAATTTAAATATTCAATTTAAGAAATATGGAACGGATATCCGATCCACTGTACACAAATATCCGGTTATAAACCGCACATGCACACATGTTAGAAATAAAAGTATTAATAATTTTTTAAAAAAAATTATAAAGACATAAACTATTTGTTTTTGTTAAGGCATTAATATTTTAAAAATAAAAAATTTAAATTTTATTTTCATTAAGATATAAATAAAATTGAGTAGAATTGCCTCAAATTTAAAGTTTATTAAAATAAAATATTTAGGATATTAATGTTTAGATTTTATTGTCAATAAGATATAAATATTTAGACTGTAATCTCATTAAGGCATGAATGTTTATATTTTATTACTCATGAAACATAAATTGAAATAGTCAAAATTATCTAAGAAAATTTTTTAGAATATTATGCTCATTTATACTTTTAGAAATGTTTAAAAATATTTATTCTTACTATACTTTTGATATATATATAAAATAACCGAATTTAGTACTTTGATACACATATTTTAAAATCAAAAGTTTTGCATTAAAACCATATTTCTCATCTCTGCATCATTCTTCATATATTAGGAGGATCACACTTTAAATGAATAACAATATTTATTTGAGCTCTTTTTTCAAATAAATAAGAGATATAAAAAAAAGTTGAAATAACATTAACATAATATAAAAGTATATCAACAGTGAATATATTTAGACTTGCCTAGTAAATAAACCGACCAACTCATTAACTGCCTTAGTTTTTACGGTTATTACTCCAACAAACCTTCCTCTCCCCACACATGATCTTAACACAGTATAAAAAAAAATCACTAATTTGCTTAGCGTCTATGTGTAATTATATATATAAGCAGGCAAATGGTAGGACTAATATCATAAATGGGCGTCGGGTGGAACGATAACTAAGGCATTGTTATTGCTGTATAAACTACTTCATCTATTTCTAAAATAAAATCTTTTTAAAAAAATATATATTATTTTAAGAGATAATAAATCTAATTTTAGTATAATAATTATATATTTATTAAAAATATATAATAATTGATGTCTGAAAAAAGAAAAAAATAATTATTAATTTAAAAAAATTAAAACAAAAATTTTAAACTATAAATACTTTTTTTTTGAATAATTACTTATTTAAATCTAAAACAAGCCATAGGCACCGAGATTTGGTGCATGTTGCTCCCAGCTCGTTCTGTTGGCACCCCACTTCCGGTCACCCACTTCGTCGGCACTTGAGTTCGAGCTCCGCACGTTTCTTTAGGTCGGCCAAATTATTGGATAATAAGATGGATCCAATGTCAAAATAGTCGGACTGGGACCCAGGATAAGCCATCAAACCTCCAACATACATACCAACTTGACATTAGTTGATTCAGCATCCAACTGCCACTATCGTCGGTTGAGGGGAAAGGGACGTCAGTGAGGTTATATTAGTAGATTAGTGCAAAGTGGACTTAGTCCACTGCCATGCCTTTTAAATATATATATATATATATATATATATATATATATTCTCATACGTACTATTATTTAAAATATAAATATAGAAACTTTTAATTATCGTTAAATCTAAGAATTTTAAGAGTCTAGATTAAAATAAATTTTAATTAGATATTTACTAAATCTTGACCATTGATTAAATACTAATTTAATGCTTAAGATTGATTCCTATATATGTATATTATAAAGGGTTTGTATGGGACGTTCACCCTATATATATAAACGTTAGTTATGAAAGTAAAATCAAATCGTTTTAATTGACTTGTGAATATTTAATTATATATATCCAAGTTACTATTTTTTTCCAGTCTTAACTTCTAATCAAACCTCTTATTGATCCTTAAGAAATGGGGGAACATATAGTGTGTATTTGGCGAGGCTATTACAAATATCTTTTATCTAATTTTTTTGTTAGAGTATCTTATAAAATAAGCTCAAACTTTTAGCTTTCATCATTCATATTTTATCTAGTTTTTTAGCTAGGCATTCAAAAAATTAGCTTAAAAAACTACTTACCAAAAAAACTTAGAAAAAAAAATTCAAAAAGTTAAAAGTTACTCTCTCCATTTCACAATAGAGAATCTATAATTTTTTAGCAAGTATATTTAAAAATATTAATGTTTAGGATAAATACTTCACAAAGTGACTAAATTATCCATGTGAGAAGTTGAAAATTTTAATTACTATATGATATATTAATAAGGTGGAAGAGGATAAATTAGGAAATATAATCAAAAAATTTATTACTACTCGAAAGATGACCTATATTATTAAAAAAAACTATAAGTCCTTTATTATAAAATGGATGGAGTAGTTTGTAAGCTATTTTTGGTCTTGTCAAACACATGTATATTGTATTAAACATATTCAATAAATCTCCTAGCCAATTTGAACAAATATTACATAAATATCCTCCATTATATGTATGAGTGTAAGGCCTAGCTTTAGCTTTATATTTAAGAACACACAAATATTACATAAATGTCCTCCATTATATGTATGAGGGTAAGGCCCTGATTTAGCTTTATATTTAAAAACATAAATTGTTTATATTCAAATCTTTTTTCTTTATTGGTAAGCAAATTTTATTTTTCTATTACATCCAAAAGTGCCACTGTTGCAAGATTCAAAATTTGAGAACAATTCTCAAGACACTAATCATTCATAGCTTCCTCTAGCATTGTTGCGTGGGACCTAGACATCGATAACTAAGTATGATTGATCACAATAGGAGACACACACAATAAGTAAAAGGTTTACCATTAGGTTCTAAGGGTATATATAGTAAAGGTTGGGGGCTAATTATTATACATATAAGTATGCGTTTTATATAGGCTTGATGATATGGAAAGGAGGGAGGAATTTCATCAAGTCAATGAAGACGGTGAGGGATTTTAAAGATTTTGTTGTTCAAAATCTCCAATTTCCTATTCCTGCCTACTTAATAAAGAAGGCATGTTACTAAGTGTATGTGATAGTGAAGCTCTTAGGGTTTTTTACTACCAAAATTACTATAAAGATGTATAATAAATAATAAGAGATGGTGCATAATGGGTGAAATGGTGTCATAAATACTATTTCAATGAGAATGATTTATGGGTTGTACAACCAACCAATATATATCCAAGGGAAATATGAAAAATATTGAACTTAAG
Source organism: Tamarix austromongolica (assembly GCA_039764185.1). Taxonomy (NCBI): domain Eukaryota; kingdom Viridiplantae; phylum Streptophyta; class Magnoliopsida; order Caryophyllales; family Tamaricaceae; genus Tamarix; species Tamarix austromongolica. The sequence goes on along the minus strand of CM077809.1, from coordinate 14,139,613 downwards.
ATAATATATAGCAGTTATCTTTGATAGACTACGACAAGGGCCTTATTTTCAAGACAATGTAAAGCATGACATGGCAACGTACTATAAATTGATCGGACAAAAAAGCAATAAATTACCTTGGAGGTTAGTTGTGTGACATCCACTTGGTAATTCAAAACACCAATTTGTACTTTGGCTTACTGCAAACATGAACAATTAAATGCAAAGACATATTTGTTGAAGCTAATAATACATGTTGACCTTGATTGTGTATTATGTCACCAAGCTAAGGAATAACTAGCTCACCTATTTTTCAACTGCTCATTTGGTGTTGGCATTTACTAATGGGTACTAAATAATTTCATACTGAATCATTCCATTAGTCTATGGAAAAAGGAATTGCAATGGGTAGCATAACAAAGAAGGAGGTTGAAAAAGAAGTACCAATCTATAAGAATAATCCTAGTAGCCATTATTTACCATGTATAGAAAGAAAGGAATGGTTGAGTTTTGCATTTGCAAAATTATAAAAATTTTAATGTCATAAAACATATAGTTTATCACTTGGTAGTATAGAGGATACCATTCAAGCTTGTTGTATTTGGGGGTTGTACTTCAATTTTGGTAAATGCAATGAAATATAACACTTGCTTATAAAAAAAAAATACACTAGATATTACATAGTTCTTCTACTCAAGAGATAATGCTCTATTAAGTAGAATACATCCATGATCCCAACTACTTATATTATTACTCTCAATAAGTAGGAATAGATAGTACAACCCTTGCATGTATGAGCACTCAAAATATTATCAACTCACTAAAAGTTAGAATGTACTTCAAACTCTAGAAGCCAATAAAATCACTTCCCTCAAGGTGCATATAGACTCAATGCCTCTATTATGCTTTTGATCTCCACTTAGTTACCAGTAACACAATACAACTCAATAAAAATATGTGATAATGAAGAGCCTCTCAATGGAAACTCAACATCAATACTATCAAAACCATGAAAAAATAAAATAATATTATCACTTCTAAAACCCCATGAGCTCTCAAAGAAATTTCTCTCTAAATAAGACAAGGTCTCAACCTCATTTTTTATTGTAAAACTATTTTTAGTTATATAGACGATTTTTTTTGTAAAACTAGATTTTCTTGTTAATTAAATCATAACAAGCAATATATATTTAGTAAAATATTATCTAACCAAGTCAATAAACATATTTACTAAGGTAAAATGCCTCGTATTTTATGTCTAGATTAAGCTTTTCGTATTCATTAAAAAAATATGCTAGCAAAATTGATATTAGAAATATTTATTTCCTATTTCACTAAAAATATTAACCAAGCAAATATATAGATATTTTCATCAAAATATATTAAAGATATTTATCCCAGTTAACGCCAAAACTCGTGAGAAGATAATTAGGAAAATATTATAAAAAAATAGTTTACAAATAAATACTATTGAAAAATAATTTCCTATTTTTTTTTGGACAATCTCTATCGTAAACCCAGAAATAAATACACCTTAACTTGGAAAGAGTTTCTGTAATACAAGTTGGTATCAAAGCTTTTGGTTGTTGAGAATCGGGTTTCGGTTAGAGATTCGGTTCTCACGATCCTAAATGTTTTAACCGAAAATGTATTTTAACTTCTTTCAAGTGAATTTTAAATCCGGATTAGCTTGTGAGAATAGTGAGTTTGGTTAGTGTAAGTGGCCTTGTGATTTGTTGTTGTAATTATGTCCTTGTATATGATCATTTGTTGTTTTACGTGCCCGATCTGTGTTAAGTCTGCATTTGATATGTTGTGATTATTATGGTTTTGTAATTAGTTTGCTCTTAAGGGAGTAGTGACCCCACTAGGTTAACCCTAGTCTTATAGGTTTAGCAAATTAAAAACCTTAATGTATACCTTGCCGGATATAGTGTGATGTGATATAAATTGTAACTTATTGTGGTGAAGTTGTTTCACTTTTTGGGTGGTAAGAAATTTAGGGTCGTAACCTTGATGGTGATGTTTAAATAGATGTATTATTTTCAATTGGGAGAAACCTAGAATTGTGATAATGATAATGATAATTTTGAGGTTTAGATTGAGGTGTTCATGTTCATAAATAGAGTGTAGGTTGCCTAATTTACCCTAGTGTTTTTAATGATGCTCTATAACTTTCATTATGTGTTTATATCTAGTTTCCGTTGATTACCATAGGTTGCTATAGTATTAGTACTTTCAAATTTAAGTGTTTAGACTATCATGGTTAAAGCGTAGATTAGAGAGCTTGTTAGTGAAGTGTTTTGGGTTAAGAATACCCTTTGACCTAGGTATGTGTGGTTGGTGTGTAAGAGTACATTTTATGAGTCGTTGAGCCAAATGTTAGCCTTGTTTTCTTGAACGATGTTATAAAAATAACTTATTGTGTAAGGTTTTATTGGCATATTATGTATTGGTTATGTTATTAGAGTTGTGTACTCCTTAAAATTTTCATTCCTTTATTCTATTTGAACTGCACGTTATACTTTTTATTATCCTCTTGTAAGACTTTATTTTAACGACAGTATTTTCGTAACTTGTTTGACTTTAAGTCTGTATTTCTTCCTTGTTTGAATTCCATTGTATTTGATCTACCAAATATCAATTCTCCTTTTATTTTACTTTCTATGCCTTGTTTTGATTCAACCTTGTTTGGTTTAGGTTCGTAAACGTCGTTTTACTTTCCTTCAGATTTACTCTTAACTTATTTATTGCGGTCAATGTTTTATTCAATTATTTCGTCAAGTTTCCACTACTTAGGTTTTCCCGAACTTCGGGGACGAAGTTCCTTTTTAAGGGGGTAGTGATGTAATACCCTAAAATTCTAAAATCCAGATTTATTAAGTTTAATGATTTTATTAGCGTAATTTGATGTAAACAATTAATTATTTTAATTTCGATTCGTTTTATGGATTTATCAATGTTTTTGAATTCATAATTGAATATAATTAATCATTTTCGGGAAGTAATATTTTATCGATGTTTTAATTAATTGAATGTAATATTTTCGGGAAGTTAGATTAAAAATATTTTTGGAACTTATTTAAGAATTTCTTTTTAAAATTAATTTTCTTCCGTTCTACGCTTTTTAGTTTGCGGAAAACCGATTTCGGAAATTATTAAAATTAGTCTTGATTTATTGGAATTTGACTTAAATATTTTATTATAGGTTTTTAGATATTATTTTATGGTCTTATAATGTATTTCCGTAAATAATATAAATTTTTACGTTCGTTAGTAAATTCTTCCGAAAATGTTTCTGAAATTCTTTATATAACCTTTTTAATTATTTTAAGTGTTTGGATAGTTTCGAAAATAAATTTCGTTTAATAAATTTAGATAAAATCGTCAAATGGTAATTTTTCAATTTTTAGTCTTTTATTCTATATGTGAATTCCCAAAAAAAAAAAAAGAACCCCGCACCTGTCGGACCCCCGACCCCCCCCTCTTCTTTTTCTTTCTCTCTTCCCTACCCCGACCCCTCTCCTGTGCGCCCCCGTTCTACAACCCTAACCCTAATCGGCCTCCCTCGCCTCTCTCCTCCTCCCTGCTCCCTCGCTAGCCGCCGCCTCCTCTCCGCTCCGGCCAACCTCGCCAGCCCTCGTCGGCCTCAACCTGCAGCAGCAGCCGAAGCATTAGCCACCGAAGCAGCTGCGCAGCACTAGCAACAAACTGCAGCAAGGCAGCTATGAGTCGTGCAACTCACGCCACCGCCCGGTCCCCGGCGAGCTCGGGCGACCACCGTCGATCCACCCCCGGCCCCCGACAAAGCTTCCCGACCCTCCTTGCTTCGATTTTTACAGATTTTTGTGTGGTATAATTTTCGAAAAACCCTAACCCTTGTTTTGATTAATTGGGTATGAATTAGCTTATAAAAAGCTAAATTGATTGTTTGTTTATGTATGTATATGCTGTAAGATTGATTTGGATAGGTTAATTGTGTGGTTGTGTTGAGATTTTGGAAAAATTGGATTCTTGGCCGGGTTATGCCCGAATTTTTCGGATCCGTCCGTTTTTGCGATTTCGGACAAATTGATTATACAATATGTTTTAAAATGTATCCAATTTCATTTTGGAACCGTCAATTTGAGAAATTTATGCAGGTTTTATCGGAATTTGATTCCTAGGTCAAATTTTGGGTGTAATGAAATCGGGTCGTATAATTGAGCCGTTCCGCTCAATTGATTTTATAATATCGTTTAAAATGTATTTAATTTTATATTGGAAGTGCTGATTTGGGAAAATTATGCGTAATTGATCGAAATTGGTTTTTTAGGTCAAAACTCCCGCGGGTTTAAATTGGATTGTGTAATCGGGTTATTTTATTCAATTGACTATATAAATTACATTATAATATGTTTAATTACATTTTTGAACCGTCAATTGATATGTTTTGGCAAGAATTGATCGGATTTGCGTTCCGGGCTCAAAAACCCTAATTGTGCTAAATTGGATATTTCTATTATCGGTTTTGATCAATTGATTATTTGATATGTTATAAAATATGTTTAATTGCATTTCTAAACATTCAATTTGATAAAACTTATAGAATTTTACCGAATCATATTTTCGGGCCCAAAACCCTAGATTTTAAGTGAGATTATGAAATTGATTATTTGTATATTTGTTTCGCTAAAATTAAATTTATAAAATTAGTGAAAATGTCCCAAGTGATATTGTATTAATCCGTTTTGATTTAGTTTTAACCTTAAATCTTAATAAAGCTATGCTTTTAAGTTCTAAGTTTTGGACACGTTTTCTAAGAAAGATCGTTTGTGTTGTTTGTATTTATTTAATTAGAATATGTGAATTATTGATTGATAGAATAGTTTCTAATTTAGTTTTCGATTTCTATCGGATCTAGGAAAGCTTTCTCGTGGATCCACGAGCTAGTGATCTCTCTCCCTCTTATCTCGCTTAGCTAGCTTCAGATCCAGGTAAGTCTCTACTTACCTCTACTTATGGGTAATTAGTAAGGACGTGGCTAAGGCCATCTGTGTGTATTGCATGTTTTACCTGTCTTGTATGCCTTATGCGGTTGTGTGCTATAATCTATATATTATCTATGTATTTATGTAGCGCAGCATGGAACCGAGGTATGTTCCCGTACTCTCGTCTATATGTACTAATATGGTATGGTACAAGGATGATGTGGTGTGATGTGACATGCATGCTAGGTGTTTTGATGAGGAGTTGTGGAGTGGGGGCTTGAAAGAGAAAAATAAGCGACTAGGATAACCAAAGGGAAGTACGTCGGCGAACGCAAGTAAGAATGACCTAGGCAATTTATGATTAGTAAATGGACGGGAAAAGGGGGAATTAAATAAATGGAAGAGTGGAAGAAAGTAAAGTTGCCTGGGGGAAACTAGGGTTTGCATGGGAATGATATAGTTGGCATGGTGGGAGTGAAAGGGTTGCATGGGGTGGTTAAGGTCCGCATGGGGGCGAACCTTACGTATGGAAAGTTACTTTGGGGCGTAGGGAAGGTAATGGAAAGTTTGTTTGGGAGTTTGGAGGCTCGAGGTGAAAAATAGTACGTGGGATAAAATAAGGGTACATAGGGACCAACTAGGGTTTGGGAAAGAAACCCTAATTTAAGAAGGTGGAAAAGAAAAAGAAAATAATAAGAATAAATGAGGAAGAGTGAGGTATGTGGGAGAGTTGAGTCTGAGGGTCATGATTTGGGTTTCCAGTGCGAGAAATGTGTTAAGTATGATAATTGCCAAGGGTGGTAGTGGCCTAATATAAGCGTAGGAGATAGCTCGGTGACCTGAACCGAGCAAGGAAATAGCTAAGACTGGATATGTGACATGTATCCTACGTGCCGTGGATGCTTTGTATGAATTATGTGTTGGGTTTTAAATGACGTTATCTTACTTGTTCCGTGGGTAATGTGGCTTGGAAACAAGACGCGTGCTTGTGTTCTCATTAGAATGTGATAGTACGAATATGTCTTCAGTCTTGATGTGATGTGTTGAGATCTCTGGCCATGCATGACAAAAGAAATGCCCTCGAATAAGATACATTAAAACACTAACGACTTACAGAGAAAGATGTTGAGCCGAACCTAGACCGGTCCACCGGCTATAATAGTGGCAGGGTATCTTACCCTCGCGACCATTCCACCGGCTATAATAGTGGCAGGGCATGTGCCCTCGCGACCGTTCCACCGGCTATAATAGTGGGGGATTTCGTGCTCAACAAACCAAGCGTAAAAGTGATAAGACATGGAAAGATACTAATATTTACAGTGGAATACCTTGTGAGTCGGGGCCAGACCGGTCCACCGGCAAATAATAGTGGCAGGGTATATTACCCTCGCGACCGTTCCACCGGCTATAATAGTGGCAGGGCATGGCCCTTGCGACCGTTCCACCGGCTATAATAGTGGCAGGGCATGACCCTCGCGACCGTTCCACCGGCTATAATAGTGGGGTTCCCGCACTCACATGAATTGATAAAGACTATGATGTGAATTGATAAGTAATGCTCGGGGCTGGACATGTCCCTAAGTAATGTCCGGGGCTGAGCATGTCCCTAAGTAATGCTCGGGGCTGGACATGTCCCTAAGTAATGTCCGGGGGTGAGCATGTCCCTAAGTAATGCTCGGGGCTGGATATGTCCCTAAGTAATGTCCGCGAGGCTAAATGCCTAATTGGTTTGGTTCGGCATTTCCCATAAATGCCCGTTTGATAAATGCTCTATTCGGCTTGGTTTGGTTCGGCATTGCCCATAAATGCCCGTTTGATAAATGCTCGATTCGGCTTGGTTTGGTTTGGCGTTGTCCAAAAATGTCTGGTTGGTTGGTTTAACATTATCCATAAATGCCTGTTTGGTTTATCTAAATCTCTTATCGGTTTAAGATATTACATATGTTTCGCATGTTATTATATGTGTATGGTAGGACTTGTGATGTGGGTTTGAGTATGCGTAATATTGTATCAACGTATTGTATCATAATTTAATATGCATTTGATGTATAGTTACGTCTCTCCCATAGACTAAGGTAGTGGAACTTACTCAGTATTGGACCCGTACTGATACTACACTGGTTGAATGGGTCCTGTGATGATCCACCGATGGTGGGGAGCAGACCTCTTGTGCAGGTTTAAGATCGGATACTGTGTTGGGGTTGAAGCCTTGACTTGAGTGAGTAGGCAATCCGGATATTGATCCTTCGGGATTTATTTTTGTTTAGCTATAATTTGTATTACGTTCTTGTTTTGAGAAACATATTCTGAGGTTGTAATCCTAAATCGTATTCTAACTTCTGTTTGACTTACCTCTTGTTAAGGATTTATTTTAAATGTTGTCTTGCGTTTTTGATACTTTGTACTAAAGGTTGATCGGATATAGCCTTAGCACTTAGTACTGGAACGGTAGGAGTGAACCGGTCTGGTACTAAGTGTGGCGGTAATACCCCAGAGTTTACGATTTTATCCTTTGCTTCCGCTAAACCTTTTGATTTAAACGAAATTTTTCAGTAGTAAATTTGGGGGTGTTACAGTTTCTTCCAGTCATCCTAAACACAAAACACTTAGAAAAATATCCTCTTGTCCTAGTGTTGCTTGATTTACTTCAAGAGTACTTCATTACCTTACATAAAGTCCTAAAGTGAAGACCCTCTTCCAAACTTCAAGTTCTTCATGCATCTTAACTTCCTCTTCTTAGTTCCATTCTTTTGATCTTAACACCACCACACAACTCAAACTTAAAATGACCAAAAACATAAGTCAGACACACACCATACGACAATACATTGCTTGGATGGTTTACCAATTAGTTTGTATGTTCAATCATTAAGAGCAATATGTTGATTATTTATCCTCCACTAACAAGTACATGATGCTCAAGTCCATAAATTTGACCTTATTTCTTATTTGGCCATGGGGTAGGACATTTCAATAACAAATAACATGGAGCACTTTATTAAGAAGGATCAATCTCTTAATATTAATTTTCTTATAGCCAACTTCTTGTTCCCCTTTTGTGAGAATCTCTTAGTGATCTTTACAAGAGCTATACCAACTACAACCAACCACTTGTTCTTCATTATGGTACAAAAAAAAAATATTTTAACCCTAATTCCTTTGCATTGAATTGCATGGGGACACCACTTACTTTGTATTCAAAAACCCAACAGCCTCCTTTAGAAAGTAAATACAAAAAAAAAACAAAAACAAAAAAATAGCTCCAAGATTTACCTAGAGAGTACCTCATAAACATCCATAAAATTTGAGGAAACCCATCTATTAGGGAATATCCTGTGAAGAATTCAGTGTATTATCCATTTTAAGTCTCTTTCAATTATAGAGACATCATATGGGTCCTCCTCAGCTTGGGACAACTTTGTTTTCACTTAATCATCATCATTGATCTCCTTTATAGGAACCAATATTTAATCTTCATGTACTTCACTTTCTTCAATTCCTCTAGGAGCTCTTTATCGGCATTGGCTAAAAAAATTTCCTTCTTTTTCTCAAGCTCTTCTTCGTCTAATTTCTTAGATATAGAGTCAGCAATAGATGAAGAATCCTCCAATTCTAATTCACTTTTAGTTTTATCGAAGCTAGAAGATGAGTTACTTTGATAATCATTTCATTTAGTCTTCTCTTCAGCAACCTAGGGATCCTTTACCTTGGCATTACCCTTTTCAACCTTTTTTTTCATGGGACTCGTCTTCCCCTAATTCCTCCAAGTTTTTACAACCAATTTGGTTTCCACGTCCTTTACTACCTTCATTGTGGTCTCTTATCAATTTCCTTGGAAGGATTCCTCATTTCCTTTGACCTTCCCTTCATTGTTTTTCTTCCTTTCAATCTGTCATCTCAACATCAACCTTAGTTCCAAATATTTCCCTTTTAGTAACCAGCCTTTTATTCTATATTGTCATAGGGGAGCTTTCCACCTGAGCTACTTCCCTTTGTTTAGTTCCAATGTCCTTTTCAATCTTCACCTTAGCCTTTTTTTTTTGCTCAATTTTCTCAAGTTTATTTTCTCCCTCTCCTCCCAGTTTGTTTTCTTCCCTTTGTTTTCACTAATCAGTTATCCTTTTCATTTTTTATTTATTTTCCTATTTCTTGTTCTTCTTCTCTTCCACTCCATTATTTTCTTCTTTACTCTACTTGGTTATTCTTCGTTCATCAATCAATAAAATCTCCTCTACCTTTCTTTTGCTACTTTTTTGTTTTGATATGACTTTACTCATCACTACCCCTTCTAACCTTGTTGACTTCCTAATAACTACACTAGAAGTATTCGTTTTTAGGTTTTAGTAGCCCTATTTCTTGCATTTGTGAATCTATGCAGCAAAAATAGGGTTTTTGGTTGGTTTGGGAGCCATTGATGTATTATGAGGAAACAAAGTAGGAGCAACCGACATATAAGAAGATTGTGGTTATGCCAATAGTATAATTGTACAGTGTTTAAAAGTGTGATTTTTAAGAAAGATTAGTATTGAGGAGATAATGCCATGAAAATATCAATGTATAGGTAGCAAACAATGTTCACTAATTCAAGTTGGTTTCACAAATAAAGAAATAAGTAATAGAAAAGAGGTTTTTGAGAACATACCTAATTAATTGCGGATAGAACGGTAGTTTTTTTTTTAGTGAATCTATGAGTTATTATTATGGAAAGTGATTTTTGAAAGAAAATTATATCATTAATCAATGCCATGGAAACTCTCTTTGGTTCATTATATAGTTTCTCTCGGTGCAGATACTATATTTTATGAGGACAATATTATACATAGTGAACTAGTCAAATAGAACATTACCATGTTCACATCTTATGTTGTTTCAAAGATTAACACAAAATTAAATAATCTATATGCATACTTATTGAAAACATACCTTTTTCTAGACAATCTTTGGGTTTAGAGGGAACACAACTTTCTCAGTGGATCCCTCTTTCTTCACCGATTTCAACTTTTCTTTAACCCGATGATTTTTTTTCTTCTACAACAATAAGCCATAAAGGACAATAATTTTTTTAGTTTCATTTTTTCAATATGTATAATATATAAACATAAATAAAATTTGTGTGATTCTTGTAATTTGGTTTTTCTAAAGATTCTCAAAACAAAACAAAATAAAAAATATAGGTTCTTGGGATATTTTTTTTTCTACAATTGTACGGTAACACACACTATTTTTATGGATTTGATTCTTAAAAAAATATATGTATTCTTATCCAAGATGATGTGTATTATTGTACTACAATATATACATGTATTTTCACATATATATTTCTTTGTTGCACTTGCGTAAATAAAAGGATGCATGTTCTTATTTTAGAAGATGCGTATATTTTCTTGGAAGATGTTTCTTGTAATACTAAAAGATGTGTGTTTTTATGACATATGTATTGCTCCATTATGTAAATAAAAATTATTATTCTCATCCTAGAAGCTATATATTTATATATAGGAAAATGTATATTCTTATCCTAAAAGATGTGTATGTATTCTTATTCTAGAATATGTATTTATATATAGGGAAATGTGTCTTCTTAACTTAAAAGGTTTGTATATGTTGTGTGTGTGTGTGTGTGTGTGTGTGTGTGTGTATGAAGATAAGCATAATTATTCTAGAAAATGGTGTAATTATTCTAGAAAATGGTGTATTATTGTCTTAAAAAATGTTTATTATAGTTGAGATAGAAATATATGAGTGTTCATACATATGAATTTATCTTTTGTATAGATAAAATATATGTACTTATGTATTGAACAATGTGTATTCTTATTTTAAAATATATGCTGGAAGATATGTATTACTATTCTATCTTAAACTTCGATTATGACTAAGAAACATGTAAATATAAAGATGTAATAGGCCAAGAGTACTCCATAGCTAAGGAGTAAGACGATGAAGCAACTAGCTTATTACATGATGATGATGAGAAGTAGAGGGATACCATTGATGCTTGATTAGGAAGCATTAAAAGTTTCATGACTTAGTGAAGGGTCACCATGGATGAATGATAAGAGGGCAGCGATTAACCCAAATGATGATTGGCCTCATGGATTAATAAGTTCTTTATTGTCCTTTCCCACAGCTACGACAATATATATTAAAGGGGAGCTAAATTAAACTAGCTCTAAATTACTTGTTTATGCACATCACACACCAATAAAGTAGCTCTAAATGACTACTTATTACCACAGGAGGACAGGAGAGGACAGAGGAAGGGAAGCATGATCGATATACATAGAAAATAGATGGACTGGACTAGTTAGGTGTAAGCATCATTACCATGTAATTTATCCAATTCAACTCCACATATGGTAGCATAAGAATATTTTAGATTAAAATATACTTTAAGATATTTACAAAATCACCCCATATCCGATATGCATTATGGAAATGAATCCACAATACAATTTACCTCATACAACCATTTTAATATTTGTATTTTATAACTATTGTCTCTATGTTTTATCATAATTGTTTATATGTTCACCATTGTCGCCTCTATATTTTATCACCATTGTCTCCATATTTCACCATTATCACAACTAATGGTTCATCACTATGGCATTGAACTTTCACAATTATTTTTCTTATATTTCACCATTATTGAACTAATATTTATCATTATACAACTATTATTATGTTTGTATTTCATCATTATTACCCCCATATTTCACCATAGTTATCTTCATATTTCACTATAATTGTCTTCATATTTTACCATAGTTTGTTGTTTTAATTTCACTTTAATTGCAAATTTTCTAAAAAAATTAAATTGTCATGATTTACTATAATTACCTTTATATGTCAACATTATTATGTTGCGTTTCATCACTGTTTTTATCATCTTTTTTTGCTAAAGTATATTAATATAGATCTCTACTTATAGAAAAAAAATATATCTCATAAACATTAATATATATATACACACACACACACACATACATATACTATTGTTCTAATAATTTTACTAAGATATATTTTAACTTATAAAAAAATGGTGTCGTCATGATACACAATATTCATGGTGCATACAATTATACGATAGAAATTGCTGAGGATATTAGTGATATCTCAAATAGCACTTGATAATTAGGTTAAATGTAATTTTTCCCCATCTTTTTTTTTGGTTGAAGAGTTTTGGTGGATTTTGTAATTCCAAAATGAACATATCATTAAAGCATCCCCCCTTTTTTTTCTTCAGACTTGTTCATTTTGTATTTTGACAAAAAAAAATTATTATTCACTATTAAAAAGATAAAGTTTTCTACTATAGGCCCTCAAATTATGCAATAGAAGTGTAAATCAATTTCAGGTGGAGTACTACCAATTTACCTACAACAAAGACGGGAAAGAACCTTTTAGGTGTCAAAGGAGCACTAGTGTGGTGTCGACTTAAGAAAACTTGTACAATTCAACACTCAAACCAATAATGTAGAACATTGATAAAGCAAGATAAAAAAAAAAGAAGGGAATTAAAGTGACTTAACTATTGAGTTGTGTAGGTGTAGCCACCAATGGTGGGCTCGTGGTCCCTAGTTAAAGGTGTTTGTAGGGATGTTATCTAGACTGTAAAATGAATAAATGACTGATAGCAGGAACTATATGTTCAAAGCGAATAATGATTACTTGATAGATCGCTAGAGTAGTTTTTTTCTTAGGTTTCACCTCTCTCAAGGCCTAGGCTTGCAAGCTCCCTATGCATAAGCATGATAAGCTCAAGTTAGAAGTCGTTGATGCTGAAAAAATGAGAGGAAGTTGCGGGTTGGGACACATTCAAACGTAGTGGAATTTGATTAGCTTTGTATCAGTCGTGCTAATCATTGGCGGCACGTCATCTATTTACAAGGCTACAATGCTAGCTGAGTTAGCCAAGATGAGAGGTGATTTTCCTATAGAACCTTGGGTTGCTCAAGGTTTATAAAATCTTTGGGCTTTGATATTCTGAGTTAGGTAAAAGAACTAGATTTTAATCATACATCTACTAAGATATTGTTCGGTAAATTAATGTTTGATCTAAATCTGAAGTGATACAAATTGATATTTTTGTGTATAATTTTAATGTTAACTAATGTATTTAAAGTTACTTTATAATAACTTATGGTAAAAATAGAGATAATATTAAAAAAAAAGTTATAAAAAACAAGGTGATCTGTCATATGAAATTAATAAATAATATGATCGTCTAAAAACACACTAAACACTTTAGGAATTCCTTCAATATTTATTTAGCAAACCTTACTTCTCACATAGGATATAATAATACTAATTATGATGATGATGATGATGATTACTTTATTCCTGCTTCCAAAAGCAATTCAAATGTTTATGCGACCCGTTCGCTAAATTGACAAATCAAACAATATTGATTAACGAAACGTTGGCACTTGACACCAGATTATCTTGCCGCTGCCATAAATGGTACCGAACTTCCTCTTTAGAAGAACCAGAGTACGCAGATGTCTAAATATGCCTCAACCATAGAATACCAATAACTTTGTTACTACCAATTATTCTTACCAAAGCGGCTGTCATCCGGTCCGCAGCCCCCCCCCCCTCTCTCGCATGAGCATTGAGAGGCATTTTTAGGACTTAAAATTGTATTCTTTGTCTTTTTCCTTTTTGGCGGGGGCTGGAGGGGCAGAGAAAAATGGAAATAGCCGAGAACATGCATACAGATGGTCGAAAAGAAGAGATGAAACAATAGTAGAATACTTTCAAAAATATAAAAAGAACATATACTCTATGAATTTGCGTCTCCTTACTCAAACGTATTTGATGCACGGACGAGCTCACGAGCAAAGAGGGGTTGCCCTCCTACAGTCTAACAATACATTAACATGACTTTACGCTACATTAAAGAGAAGATATATGCCGCCTATTTTTAAAGAACAATGAGATTAAGCCTAAGCAAGGGTGCACCTTCACTGCTCCTTCCAAATCCTTCCAGTAACCCTCAGCTTCAGTTCCTTTCTATCTCCACCTGAAAAGAAAAGGGCCATGTTTCGCTGAATGATGAGACCGTCAAAACTATCACGAACTTTGCGATGACTATCTCTAATGCTTCTCGGCACCCCTTGCCAAGTCATCTTCCTTCCATTTCCTCCCACTTCAAGACTGTAGCTGTAGTTCTTTGCCTCATTGTCATCTCCCATGAACCGTAGGAAAGCTATATAAACGGGGGCCATTCCAAGTTGGAATGCTTCGAAATGGAGACAGAAGTAATGCCCAAAGCAGCTGAAGACCTGGAGAGTTGGAACAAGAAAAAAAAAAAAAAAACAGCCTTGTATAAACATCAACCTTTTTCTGAAAAACCCTTAAAAGGGAATTTGCATATAAGCCAAGACAATGAAAGCATACCGTAAGCATCCATGTGGCATTTTCAACCTCGTGGGGATTTGATTTGACATAACGATGGTTGAATGTACTTCCACTGTGCATATCAACTTTATGGTCATCTTTTAGATGGGCCACAATAGCTGGTATATCTCCAATGACTGTGCATTCAGATCCTGCGTAAGGGCAGTTGTATGGTCTAAAAGAGCATGCAGCTTCATGTTTTAGCTTGCAGTAGTAAGGAAATATGCCAAGGCATCCGAAACTTTGGTATTTACATGGAAGTTCCAGGGATGCAGCCACCTTCTCCAGGGCAAGGCATCTGATATTACCAAGTTCATGCCTGCAAGTAGGGCAGCGGTTATGCACCCTGGGCTTGCAAGTAGAACAAATTGTGTGCCCATTTGAACACTGAAAACACAATCAAGACACCAGTAATTAAAATCCATACTATAAATCCCTGTCACAGACGATGCAACTTCAATCAAATAAACATCCTCAATCCCGCCTCTTGAATGTAAGCAACCAGTAATTTGTTATTAAAAAAAACGATATAAAAAACACGTTAATAAGAATGACAGTCAACAATAATGATGCATGATCGGGGCAGAAATAAGAAGTGGATTAATCGTCCTAATTCCAGAAAAGTGCAACAAAAACATGTCAATAAAGGTTTGCATGTGTTGCACAGCATGAAGAAGTGTGAACCATGAAAACTATCCTGTATTTAAAGGACGACTACTCACTTAACCTTGTGGTACATGCACCCAAAACAACCCGTCGTCGACAGAAGAATTTAAAGAAAGATGGGACAAGAAGAAGAATCGTCAAACCTGATGGATTGGAGGATACATGGCACTCAAACACACCGGGCACTCCAAGAGTTCACGAACACTGCTGGAAACGGTTAAGTTGGATTTTATAGAAGTTAGTGCAGGGTCATTCACATGTTCGCTAATGTCCATCATGTCATCATTTGCAGGAGGATCAACAACTTCGGGTTTGCTTCTGATGTCATCAAAATATGGACTTCCAGTTGCCATTGTGTCTTCAAAAGCTTAGGCGTGCTGCATGAGAAATGAAAGTTATGTAATTGATTGATGACCAAAGGAATCAATTTCTAGATATTCCAAATTAGCAAAGATCAACTGAATGACTGACAGGCACATAAAATAGGATGCAATGGTATTGGTAGCATAGAAAAGAGCCAGATGTAGCAAGCAGCATCTCCAACGTTCTCATATATTCAATTACTGCATTGTGATGACCTTAATATTGGTGCTCAGTCACATTGGCAACTGGCTCCATCAGAACTCATTACCCTATTGTAATGGCCTTATAAAATTATGTGCTCAAGGTCACGTGGACAAACTACTTCGATCATAAACATTCACTAAAGCAACTCAAATCCCTTCATAAGCATTCAATTTACACTAAGGTCGTGTTTTCTAAAACTTATTTTCACAACTTATCAGGATCAAATTAAATTAAATAAGTTCATGGTAGATTAACATAATAATTAATAATAATATGAATAATGCACCATATAACACTAAGTTTAGGCATAATATACAATATAACCAACACACCATATAAACTTAGACCTAATATACAGTATAACTTTGAGTTTACACTTTTATGCACCTCATGACCTTCCGTCTAAACATTCAAGGTTGTATAGTGCTGGTTCCTAAAGTGTACAAGGGTTATTTGGTGTGTAACTATCAAATTTTAAGATTATACGGTGCGTAACGGTTAAAAATCAGGATTATATGATGCGATTATGAACACTCGGGGTTATATTATATATTGTGCATAGAATCAGATTATATGATGCATTTTCCCATAATAATAATAATAATATTTAATATAATAATATAAAAATAGCAATTAGAAGATGATTAATAGAAATACTCATAATATTTTATTATTATTATGATAGATATTAATGATAATTAATTTAATAATATCAATAATAATATTAGTATTAATGAATTATATCAATAATTAATAATAATTATTACTATTATAATTAATTATTATAAAAATTATCAATAAAATTATTCAAATATTAATTTTAATAATATTATGATAAATATTAATATAATTATTATAATAATAACTATGAATATAATTATTATTACAATACCAATTATTATCAATATAATTATCACTAATTATCATTAATAAAATTGTTATAACTATTGTTAATGTGATTATAATAATAATTATTATTATTAAACTAATAATTAGTATAATTATGATAATTATTCATATTATTATCATAAGTAATTATTATTTATATTACTAATACTATTATAGTTATTAATATAATAATTATTATTATTATAATTAATATTTATTAATACATTGATTAATATAATTATCATAATTATTATTCTCACCAGCACTAACAACAAAAATATTTAATGATTAATATAGTTATCATAATTATTATTCTCACCAGCACTAACCACAAAAATAATTTCTAGGAATAAGCCTAAAGATATCTTAGTCAAAAGTTCAGAAGTTGTATTATGTTCAATTTTACAGAAGAAACTATCACAATGGAAAATAAAAAATTGAATTAGCACATCTAAATACAATGAGCCTCAATTATAGTATGTAACTATCATTGACATTGATAGATCAAGAAGATGGACAGATAATAATACAACATATAAACGATAGGAGCAGCTAGAGGCGGTAGACATTACAGGACAAATATTAATATGCAAGTCTTGAAGATGTTTGTGACTTTATAATAGGCATATTAATAAAACAAATAGAAGTAGCAAGTTGAATATCAATATCCTAAGATGGCATCTCTTTAATACTCTCAAAGAAGATGGAAAGATATGATTTCAAGATAATTCTAGGCAATGGAGATATCAACTGTCTGGCTAACAAGCTGAAACCATAACATAGCATGATTACATGGTATGCAACTATGCATGAACCACATACATGACTAAGATGTCAACTTGTTTGGGACACTTCCAAATGAAACTGCCTTCCAGTCCAGTATAATGCTACACATGCTTTTGCAAAACTATAATGCTTAGAAGCTAACAATATCCATCTCACTATGCAACATGCACATCAAGAATCTGTGGAGAATAGCAAATGCAAGGAACTAAACAGTAATGATTTAATAGTCTCAAACATGAATAACCAAAGTAATGCAGCATAAAGCCACAAACTATTCATAAGATCTCTTCAGGCAGAAGCACCAGGGGCATTAAGAATCAGCCAAAGGTAACAGAACCAGCAAATATAACAAGCTGTAAACAGAGCAAACAATAGATTTATTATTACTAGGAGTCTGAGCCTTTACATCTTAAAGTATATGGAAATTTATTTAGGCCAAAGTAACAAGACAGGTCAAAAGAACACCAATAAAGGAGGCACACATAGGGAAGAAGCAAACTGAAAACTTGGTTCATAATAGAAGCCAATTCTGGAAACTATGAGGCACAATTAGTGTGCCACAGAAGACACTGCCAAATGCATTTGTCGACCCAACTTGATCACCAAAAATGCCTTAGGCCTCCCTCTATTCAGCACGACAGCTGACTATCTTCCTCAAGAACAAAACTAATGGAAAAATAAAATAAAAATAAACTCAGAACTCCCATGTTCCTGTGCTAATCTTTAACAGAATTGAATGAGAAAATTTCAGCACAGATACGACGGGAGATAGCTGCATAGAAACAAAGGAAAGAATAGAACTTACCGAACAAATAATATCTATCTTGCCTAAGCTGCTTATGTTCCTCTCTGGATTATAACCCGCTGGTGAATACTTGTCTGCAAAAATATGTCATCAAAACATTATTCATTCAGCATTAACTCCTTGTTCTTCATTTTGTTGCTTATTTATAGCATTCTTACAGTGTGTTTTCTGTTTAAAAAAAAAAAGCAATCTAATTGCCTTACATCTAGGCTCTGATATACAAAAATGTGAGAATTTTTTCAAGCGCCTTCCAACTTAAGAAATGTATAACCATTCGACATGAGCTTATAGCAATTGAGTTTTTCAAATAGAGCTCCTCTAAATTGAGCCACGAAGAGGGTGAACTTCTCCAACAACACTCCTTCAGCCCTTATCATCCAACTCAATCCTATCTTCATTGAACAAGGCAGATGACTTATTTCCATCCGAAATAAAGCTTCTTTCAACCTATATTAGTTAAAACACCAAGCATATGAACTTGCCAAACAGTAAAGCAGGTGTTGCCTTCAAACTTCTCAAAATCGAGCTTTATTAAGAGACATGGTGATATCTTAGTAAACATAAGAAAAAAATTCATGTTAACCAGAACCACGGGTCACGTGGACAAGCTTCTTTGACCGAACTCACAGAATCGAAGGCTTCGGGCATGTAATATCAATTGGTATGTAAGTAAACTGCTTTTCTTAGTTTGATAAAAGATTTTTTAGTTGGAGGGGGGGGGGGGCGGTGTTATCTTTGTGTGGGGATATTTGAAACTATACACCTGAAATCAATGCCTGCAGCCTGACTTAGAAAATTCCCTTAAGCCTAAACTTAGCTATGACGCCATCAAACCACTTCGCTCGTCTCCAATAAAAGCAGTGCAAACGATCCATCAAGGTAGATACAAACCACATGATACATCAAGCTTCCATCAGATACAACCAGAGACCATTCATTGTTTATAAAATTAATGAAGTCAAACGGCGACATCAACTCTAATTTTGAAAGATACAACCCCATGAATGTTTATCATCAATAACAGAAACCTATAAGAGGGAAAAGAAAATAACATGATGCACAACAGAACGAGCGATCACTATCTAGAAGAATATACAACCAAATAGCAGAATTAGCACGTATCAGACAATCTTCAAACAAAATGAAGAAACTGAACTATCGACAACAGTCAAAGATTAAAAGAAAACAAATTCCATGGACAGGACAAAGCCATCCTCGAGAAAGAGTCCCGTCCTACTGTATGAAGATAACCGCAAATCATCATCCAAATCACTACCCACAGAAAGAGAGAGAGAAGCAACTGAAATAATAATTTTAAAAAATTGAGACAGAAAAAAATGGATGAGTACCTTGAAATCACGGGTCAGAAGAAGATTTCAACACGCCCACGAGAATAGAAAACAGACCCAAAACCCTAAATTCTGCAAAATTCTGGGAGCCTTTTTCAGCCGAGTTTGGCTATCGGATAGACAACTCCACTACAAACGTATATTTGCGGAACACTAAATACGATGGAAAAGACGGAGTGAGAAATTCGGTGGGTCTGCGGTTTTCCTGACTGAATTTCAAATTAAAGATCATCTTCTCCTTTGACGGAGAGAGAGAGAGAGAGAGAGAGGAGCGTGTGTTGTTGACTCGTGAGTCGTGACAGAGAGAATTCTCGAGCAAATATAAACAATGGAAATCGTGGGCCCAATATTAATTTCCTCTTTCATATCGAGGTTTGTCATGGAGCGGTAAAAATGGTTTAATTTTGAAAGTGCGACGGACAGAAGAGAGTGCGGATGGGCAGGTACGTGATACAAGGTTTGGGAATGAGCAGGAGCAGGGCTCTCTCTGTACAACGGAGATTGACTGCGATGCGCGCCAAACGAGAATTTACAGAGACAGTGGCCCGGAATTGCCGACTGGTTGCTGGCGATAGCCAATAGTCACCGGGACGGGACGAGAAACGATGACTAAGAAAAATTTGAAAACGTTATTTATTAAAAATTTTAAAAATAAGAACGATAGAAAATATTTAAATATAGATTAAATCTATTAAAATTAAGAAAAAAATAATTAAAACTTTATATAATTATTATTTATGTTAATTAATTTAAATATTAATTCTGATTTTTTTTTAAATTTCAAAGGAAAAAACGTTTTCAGAATATTTTCGGAATGAAATAGTCAGGTGAAGTGAGGGGGTTAGCCGGTTAGGGGAAAGGTAGTCGTGCTGTACGGGATAAAAGCCAGCCACCCTGGGAGTTCCGGTGACTGATGCGTCTCGATCGGGGCAGTCCATCGTACTGGAGTCTACTCTATGCTTTGAGCAAAGAGGACGGGTCAATGAACTCAGTCAACTCACCCTAATTAAAATGAGTCAGCGGGTAGATACTTGGTTCATCGTCATAATTTACCTACCGTGCAAAACAATCCGATAGCGATAATTGCATCTTTTTTCCGATTCGGTAAATCGCCTTCTTCTTCTGCAATATATTGTCAACAGCGTTTCAATTTTATTCTCTTTGCCTCTTTTACTTTAGGCACATATTTTTTAATCCGAAATATATCCCTTTTTCTCTCTGCACCTATATTTGATACCTTAAATTACTATCTTTTCTTAAGTAAATCACTATTTGGCTTATTGGGTCCTCAACCAAAGTTGAGAATTTGAAAAGTAATTGAAGGTGAATTTTTTGTGCGAACAAAAACGAAAAAAAAAAAAAGATAGATTAGTTATACTTATGAGATTTTTTTATGGCTGGCTCCATTGAATGAGATTAATTCTTGATAGAGAATAGACTTTAACCGATGTCAAATGCAAGACATCATAGCCGAAATCCGAGGTGTTTGGGGCACGATTAGATACTGACTAGTATTATAAGATTTTATTTCTTACAATCTCAAACATGTATCTTTTATGTCTCTATATTTTCTAGCGGCATAAATGAGCTTATTAATATGAGAAAATGACTTCAAATACATCCTACATAATTAGTGAAAACTAATATATTCATGGCAAAATATTAGTATCAAATAAAATAGTGATAAAAGGTTAACTCACTGGTAAATAAAAATCACAAATTAGTGATAAATTATCCGTACATTAGTGGAGTAATATCAATTTTAAGTATAATAATAGTGAAATATTGCAATATCCCGTATTTTTGAAATCTAAATTTATTAAGTTTAATAATTTTATTAGCGTAATTTGATGTAAATAATTACTTATTTTAATTTTGATTCGTTTTATGGATTTATCAACGATTTCAACTTCATATTTGAATTTAATTAATCGTTGTCGTTGCGGACCATTTTAGATAAATTCGTTAACGCCCATGATTTTATTATATTCATATGATTTCGATTTTCGGTTAAAAATATGTATTCCCGTTCTTTCTCGTATTTTTATTTTTAATATTTAAATTCGTTTTCGATTATAATTTTGTCGTGTGATTTCGCCTTTATTTTGGAGTTATATTTTATTAACGAATTATATTATTTAAATTATAGAATTTCTGTTTAAATAGTTAAATTTATTTTAATGATTTTATCCGTAGAAAATATTTCCGACTTTGAGTATCTTCATTTTCGAAAATCGTTAATATTATTGGGATGTTTTAAATTAAAAAGGTTTTTCGGAGATTATTTGTGAATTTCTTTCCAAAATTAATTTTCTTCAGTTTTACGCTCTTTGATTTACAGAAAACCGATTTCGAAAATTATTTAAATTAGTCTCGGTTTATTGGAATTTGACTTAAATATTTTGTTATAAACTTTTAAATAATTTTTTGAGGCCTTATAATATATTTCCGTAAATAATATAAATTTTTACGTTCTTTGGTAAATTCTTTTGAAAATGTTTCCAAAATTCTTTATATAGCTTTTTATTAATTTTAAGCCTTCGGATCCTTTTAAAATAAATTTTAGATAAAATTCTTCCAATAATAATTTTTTATATTTAATATTTTATTTTTACTTGTATTAAAAAAAAAGAGACCAACCCGTCGGACCCCCCTCTTCTTTTCCTTTTCTCTCCTCTCCCTTCTCTTCTCTTTCATTTTCCCATCTCCCCTGCTCCCGACCCTGCCCTTTGCATGAAAACCCCATCTTGCCTCCTTCGCCCCAACTCCACCTTGCTCCGGCCAACCTCCCCAGCCCTCGTCGGCCACAACCCGCAGCAACAGCCGCTGCAGCAGCAACCATCGAAGCAGCGCGGGAGCAGCGACCATAGCAGGGACGAGCCGCGTAGCTTGCGCCACCACCTGGTCACCGGCAAACCTCGCTGACCACCGGCGAGCCACCCCCATTCTCCGACGAAGCTTCTTCGGCCTTCCCTTGTCCTAATTCGTTGATTTTCGTTTGGTATAATTTTCTGAAAAAACTCCAACATTCATTTGATTTAATTGAGTATGATTTAGCTTCTGATAAGCTAAATTAATTGTTTGATAATGTATATATGTGCTGTGAGACTGTTTTGGATAAGTTAATTGTATGGTTTAGGTTGGAATTCTGGAAAATTGAATTTTTGGCCGAGTTATGCCCGAATTTTTCGGATTTGTCCGATTTAGCTATTTTTGATAAATTGATTATACAATATTTTTTAAAATGTATCTAATTTCATGTCGGAACCGTCAATTTAAGAAATTTATGCAAAATTCGTGTGTAATGAAACTGGGTCGCATAATTGAGTCGTTCCGCTCAATTGATTTTATAATATCATTTGAAATGTATTTAATTTCATAACGGAAGTTTTGATTTGGGTAAATTGTGCGTAATTAATTGGAATTGAATTTTTGGGTCAAAACTCTTACGAGACTGAATTGGATTGTGTAATCGGGTTGTTTTATTCAATTGACTATATAATTTATATTAGAATATATTTAATTACATTTCCAAACCGTCAATTTATATACTTTAGCAAAAATTGATCGGATTTGTGTTCCGGGCTCAAAAACTCTAATTGTGCTAAATTGGGTATTTCTTTTATTGGTTTTGATCAATTTATTATTTGATATGTTATAAAATGTGTTTAATTGCATTTCTAAACATTCAATTTGATTAAATTAATAGAATTCAACCAAATTACATTTTTAGGCCTAAAACCCTAGATTTCAAGTGAGATTATGAAATGGATCATGTGTATAATTGTTTTTCTAAAATTAAATTTGTAGAAATAGTTGAAATGATCCTAATTGCTTTCTAATACCTTTGATTGGAATTATTTAATTTGAATTACCTGAGTTTGTGTTGTGGGCTTTAAAACCCTAATTTTGAATATGGATAGTCTTAAATTGGCTACTACAAAGATTGTTTTGTTCTAATTAATTATCTAGATTTATCTAAAATTAGTTTAATTGTGTTTTAAAACTATTAATTTGAGGTAATCGAAGTGATTTGGTCGATTCGTAGTTTAGGGATTAAAAACCCTAATATTCGGGGATTGTTTTATAAAATTGATTTTTGCTATGCGCCTTTTATCTAATCAATTTCTGTCTTTGGGTTTTAAATCGGTTAAATTATGTTTTAATCTAATCGGTTGGGATTCGGTTCTATGTAAATGGTTGGTTTACCTATTTAGTTGTAAAACCTAATGAATAAGTTATTTTTGATAAATTAACTTATGACCGATTATTCTTTCTCGGTCTTTCCAAATTAATTTGAGATGTCCCAAGTGGTATTTGTATTAATCCGTTTTGATTTATATTTAATCTTAAATCTTAATAGAGCTATACTTTTAAGTCCTAAGTTTTGGACACGTTTTCCAAAAAAAATTATTTGTGTCTCTTGGTGTCGATTTAATTATAATAATCGAATTATTGATCGATAGGATAGTTTCTAACTTAGTTTTCAATTTCTATCGGCGATTTAGGAAAGCTTTATTGTGGATCCTCAAGCTAGTGATTTCTCTCTCTCTCTTATCTCGCTTAGCTAGCTTCAGATTTAGGTAGGTTTCTACTTACCTCCACTTATGGGTGTTTCGTAAGAATGTGGCTAAGAACAACTATGTGTGTGTTATGTGCCTTGTGTACCCTGTGTTATGCCATGTTGTGTACCTTATGTTTTTAATGACTAATTACTTGTAGCGCGGCTTGGAGCTGAGGTATGCTTATATGTATTCCTTACGACATGTGTGTAATGATTGTTTTATTGTGTTTATGATATTTTATGACGTGACCCTCTAGGACATGCATGCTAGGATATTAATAATATGATGTGTGGTGAAAGGATAAAATGGAGAAAAATGTGGAAGTAAGAACAATTAAGGAAGAGTAGAGTAATGGGTTAAGAATGGAAATTTAATATACGAGCGATGAGTATGGGTGCCATGGGAAGTAAGTAATGTTAGGTGAAAGGTAGAGAGATTACTTGTGGGGGAAGAAATGTACTAGGGTTTGGAGTGGCTAACTAGGGTTTTCGATCACCTACAAAATTAATGAGTAAAGTGATATGATTTGGGATTGAACCTAATTGAGATGAGGTGTTTGACGATAAATGAATTAATGGTAGTGAAGTAAGAGGAAGTTGGGACACATAGGTCCAATTAGGGTTTCAAGGGAAACCCTAAAAGCTAATAGCGGGTGGAGTTTGATTTCACGAGGTGTTGGGGCTTAACCTATACCCTTAGGAGTTGGTTTTCATTATGTGTAAGTGTAAAGGGGAATGGATATCGAGGTGTGATAAGGGGCAAGAGTCCCAAGATATGGGACGGGCCCTCTTGTGAGGATAAGTGTGGATATAGTTAGCCATGCATGTCAAGGGTAAAATACTTTCAAATAAGATATGTTAAGACACTAATCACTTAAAGAGAAAGATTGTTGAACCGAACCTAGATCAGTCCACCGACAAATAATAGTGGCCAGGAGCCGGGGTGCCCTGGAGACCGTTCCACCGGCGAATAATAGTGGCTAGGAGCATTTTTCCCTACATGATTTCAGGTCCACCGGCTATAATAGTGGGGGATTCTGTGCTCAACAAACAATACGTAATGAAGCTAAGCCATGAGAAATACACTAAGCACTTACAGTGAAACATAATGTGAGTCGGGGCTAGACTGGTCCAACGGCGAATAATAGTGGCCAGGAGCATCTGCCCTGGAGAATGGTCCACCGGCGAATAATAGTGGTCAGGAGCGTTTTACCCTGTATGTATTTCCGATCCACCGGCTATAATAGTGGGGTTCCCGCACTCACATGAATTGATAAAGACTATGATGTGAATCAACTATATTTACCAGAGATCTAAAGAATGAATCTACCCAAACCATAGACGAACTTCATTATCTATATTACTACATGTTGCTTATGTGATTGTGGTCATGTAATGAGTTGTCAATAATATGGATTATTCCTACCTGAGGCACATAAGCTACTTTATATTTTGGTCATACCGCAGTTACATGTTTAAATAGGATGTTACATATGTTTCACATGTTATTATATGTGTATGGTAGGACTTATGATGTGGGTATTGAGTATGTATAATATTGTATCAACGTAATGCACCATGATTCAATATGCACTTGATGTTATAGTTTACATCACTCCCATAAGATAGGGTAGTGGGATTAACTCAGTATTAGACATGTACTGATACTACCTTGGTTGAATGGGTCATGTGATGACCCACTGATGGTGGGGAGCAGACCTCTTGTGCAGGTTTGAGATCGAATATTGTATTTGGGTGGAAGGCTTGGTTTGAGAGAGTAGGCAATCCGGATTTTGATCTATCGGGTTTTATCTTATTTAATTGTATTCATCTTTGGAAGTTACAATTGTTGTATTTAAAATTTCAAGGGTCTTGTAATTGACTTTCAATTTCTCATACTCTGATAAGCTTTTAAAATTCGGATTTATTTCACAGGTTCCGCTCATTCATTCAGCGATGATTTTATTTAGTGAATTTATTCACTTGCCATCTGTTTGTGGATATCTCCTTGTGGGAGTTTATCCTCATGACATAGATGTTTGAAATTTTGTTTGACAGGTTTTAGCCTTACATCTAGCATGAGATAGATGGTGGACATTTATCTTGTGTTAGATGTGGCGGTAACATTCCCCAAATTCTATTTTAGCTTCCGCTTTATTCTTTCAAAAAAAATTCAGGACATAATTTTGGGGGTGTTACAAATATCAATTCACTAGTGAAAAAGCTATACATTGGTGATGAAAAATTAGCACATTAATAATGAAAGATCAATACATTGGTGGTAAAAGATTAGTACATTAGTAATGAAAGATCAATTTTAAGTAGAATAATGGTAAATGATCAAATTGCTAATAAAAAGCTAGTAATTAATCTATAGAAAAAAATTACAAGAACATCATGCTATAATTATTTTTATTTCTATTCTTGATAGTCCTCATGAAAGATATTTGAAATAAAAAAAAAGGTGTTGATGACAATGTGATACACCTTCCTCCCATGCGCAGCCGGTTGTAAGTATTGGTTCATGATACACCCAAATATACCTAGTGAGATACATATAATCTTATTTTATTTTATATGTAATCATATCCAAGATGTATATTATATAAATTTATTCATAAGAATACGCATATAATTAAGAGAAAACATATTATATGAATTTGTTTATAATCTATTTTATACAAATGGGTATTATTATTTTATAAGAATCCACATATTAAAAAAATACATTCTTACTATAAATTATGTGAAAGGCATGTATTATTTTTAGGATGTGTATTTTTATTCGTATATTTATTTATATTCTTTAAAATTTGTATTTCTATATATTTGGTAAAATGTGTATTCATATATATATATAAGATGTGTATTTATATTATCCAATATGTGAATTTATACATGTAGACCCTCACAATCTATAATGGATATACAAAGTCGTGTGAAGCACTATTAACCTCCATATAAGAAAGGCAAGAAAGAAACTTTTGAGATTCAGAGGGATATCAGTGTGATATCAATCTAAGGGCACTCTAATGCTCATTGCGACAATGTATGACATGGTTAATGCACAATGAAAATAAGAGAGGGCTCATAGTGAATTAGCCATTAGTTCGTGAAGGTGTTGTTGTCGATAGAGAAGGGTGTGAGTTCCCTAGCCGAAGGCATTCATAGGGGTGTCATTGAGGCCATACCAAGTGGAATCAGGTGCGAGTTAATGGAGCTAGTGGAAGGTTGCTTAGTGTGAATGATAAGTTTTGATTACTTAGTTTGATTGATCCATTTTCCTTAATGAAGGGTCTTGTGACTCTACCATTTATAGAGGTCATAACTTACAATGTACCCCTTTATGAGGCATTATGAGGCTATTGGTGGGGGTGTTCGGTGCTGAAAAATTGAAGGAAGTTGGGACATGATCAAATGGAGTGAAAAATGAACGATTTTTTAAATCAATCATACTAAACGTTGAGGCCATGATTTCGGCCCACAACATCATTATGTGGGTTGAGTTGAGTGGCTTGAGGGAAACTCTTTGCTTATTCTTGGGTCACTCAGAGCGTACAAAGCTATTGGGCTTTATTATGCTGGGTTGAACTAAAGTGTTGGATTTTACCCTTACAATTAGCACCCTCACTCCTTAAGTCAAGGGCCTTAACTTAGATAGCAAATGACAAAGTGGTGGTTTCGGAAAGTACAATTGTTAGAAGCTTAATTAGACCGTTACAAGATAGATGATGGCCTACCAAATAAGATAAGATATGCGCAATCATTTTGATGGGGTATGATCATTATTTGAATGGTTATCTCAAAATCCCCCCTTAAAATAAGGATAGAGGAAATGGTGCTTCAATTTTTTTACCTTCTTCTTGCGTAGTTTGTAAAAATTCAAAGATTCGTCACTATTCTTTTTTTAGTGAGTTTTCCAACCATTTTTTTCTCTGGTTCACTATTTTCTCATGCATGAAAGGCCCGACTAATGTTATGAAATGATTGTTGTGACATTGGAAATGGGATTTGGCTTAACCCCCAAAGATCATACCGCTCCTTCTAGAGGTCTCAAAGCAGCAACCCTAGTGAATGCTCCTCCAACAAAGAACATCATATGAGAAATGAATGATGAGGTACTAGTGCTAAGTCAGATTTGTGTTGCTTTATGTGGCATTATAGTGTTCAATTATAGGCTCGCAAAAAGTGAAAATGAGGTTAGAAAACTAACCACATCAGAGGAGGAAGTGGAGATCCATAGCATGAGAATCTTATAAGGAGAGGGGTTTGTTTCCCCGGCATCATTGGTGGATGCTTCATGTTGTTGATATGAAGTGCTTATAGGTTACATTTCGATCTTCGAGCAAGGCCTCCTCATCCAAATGATAGGATGGATTGAGCCTCTATGGGCTAGGTGTGCTTTTATGAGTATCCCTTCCAGTTCCATTATTTGAGTCGGTAGGGGAATTTTTTAAAATACCCCAAAATCTAATTTAAAAAATTATGAAAAAAATAAGGATTTATTAGAAAAAATAATTAATTAAATTATTTTATTAAAATAAGAGGAATTATTTAAGGCAAAATAAAGAGAAAAATAATAAATAATTTAATTAGGAAAAATTAGGGTGTTTTGCTAATTAAAATGGAATTAAGGAAAAATCATTCAAAATATCCTAAATTAACATAAAAATGAAATTTATTTATTATTTTACTAAATATTATTATTTTAAATATTCAAAAATACCAAAATATCCTAAGTACCCTAACCAACCCATTTTTCCTTTTCCCCTTCGTTTTCCTTTTTCTTTCCTTCCTCTCCTTTCTCCTTTTCGTTTTTCCCTTCTTCCCCTAATTCGGGCTAGCCCCTCATGGCCCAAACCCCCCTCTTTTCCTTCAGCATGGCCCAACCCACCATTCCTTTTTTTCTTCAGATCGGTTGCCCGCTGGTCCCTTTCTTTTTCTTCTTTTCTTTCTTCCAAACCGGCTAGCCAACCTGAACCTCATCCTTCTTCTTCTTCTTCCTCCCTCACTCCTCTCCTACGTGACCTGCAACTCTACAACCCCCGTACGCCAACCAACCACCATTGCACGCTAGCCTGCCACCTCCTCTCTCTCCCTATCACTTTATTTTCCTTTTTTGACCCCAACCAACCTCTCACCTCTCCTCTCACACATGCCCTCCCCTTTATTTTCTTCTCCGCCAACCCAACCTACCCTACCATTTGCAGACCTGCACAGGCTTGCCATCGCTGGGCAGTGGTCCTGCCATACCTGTCCTTTTTTCTCCTCTTCCCCCTTTTTCGTTTCCACCCCCATTAGCCGATAATACCCCATACCTGACCCTTAATCGAGCTCCCTTTTTTTGCCTAGAAAAATTGCCTCCCTTGTGCTGTCGTCTATTCAGACGCTCCCTCCGCCACCGTCGCCCAACACTACTGCAAAACACCTACCAAAATACTCCCCGCATCACCCTCCACCAAACTACACCTTCCACCACCTCTAATTCTCCCTACATGAGCCACCATGACCGTGCAAAGTTAGCCCCTCAATCTGCCACATTACACCCACCGCTGCCTTTTATGCCGCATTGCACCGCTATTTCTCCCGCAACCACCACTCTCCCTACCTTCCAAAACACTCACCTAAGCCTCATTTACCTCCCCCTACCTTCCTTTCCCCCTGAATCTCTCTCCTTCTTCCTTCATCACCCTCCACCACCTTCGACCATCACTCCAACTGCCGCATATGTTTAGGGACGGCAATAGATCTCGGACCCGGCCTAGACCTACCAAACTCGCCTCATTTTTAGCTATTCTGGGTCCATGATTTTTGGACCCAATGTGTTTGGGTCGGGTCTGGGTCTATATATATTTTAATGGGTCTAGGTCTGGGTCCAGTAGTTCTAGACCCAGACCCGATCCGCCTGATCCGTTTAGTATATATATGTGTGTGTGTGTGTGTGTGTGTGTATACATATGTCAATACATACTAATATTATATTTTTCATTATTTTTTTAATCTTATTTGAGCTCCTTATTCATTTTTTAATTTTATTTTTATATATTTACTTTATAAGCAATATGTACAATATTGTATTCTAAAAGCATTAAAACACCATTTAAAAAGTTAATGTAACTATTTTAATATATTTATTTTTTTCACTTGGAGGATTTTTTTTAAACAAAAAATACATATTAAGTTATATAAAACATAAATGTGTTTGTATTTACATATATTATTATTTTTTTCAAAAATAGCTGGACTCGTTTAATACCTGTTTACCCACTAAACCTGGTGGATCTAGGTTTGGATTTGAACTTTTGAAACCCGACGGGTCTAGGTCTAGATAATATAAATGGGTCCGAGTCTGGGTCTCACTGAACCCGACCCTGACCTGACCCATTGCCATCCCTACCTACGTACGCCACCACCATAACAATCACCCTCTCACTCCCCCTCTTCTAGCCTAGAAACCCACCTCTCCACCCTCTCATCCTCCTCCACCGCTACCGCTAGTGCCGTCTAGTCATCACCACCTCTAGGTTGTATCCTAACCTCCCCAACCCTTAAATATTATTAATATAATTTTTATCATTTTATTCGTATTAATATCATTATTATTATTATTATTATTATTATTATTATTACTATGGTTATTATTATTATTATTACTATTCTTATTAATACTAACTTCAGCATATTATTACTATTCTTATTATTGTGAATATTCGAACCATTATTATTATTATTATTACAGTTATTATTATTATTGTTACTATTATTATTATTATTATTATTATTATTATTATTATTATTAACTTGGGAACTATTATCACTAATGCCAATATTAACATGATATTTCAAACCCTATCATTGCTATTACTAAGATTTGAAGTATTATTATCATCATCATCATCATCATCATCATCATCATCATTATTATTATTATTATGTTATCATTATAATAATAATAATAATAATAATAATAATAATAATAATCATTATTATTATTATTAACCTTGACCCCACTATTACTAATGTTACTATTATTATAATTATTAGAACCCTTATTATTATCATTATTAAGATTCAAATTATTATTATTATTACTTTATCATTATTGTTAATATTACCTATATCACTAATATTACTATCACTACTAGCATTATTATAATTACTATTATTATTAGTAGTAGTAGTAGCAGTATCATTATTGTCACTACTTTAGTATTACTAATACCACTATTATTATTACTAATACTTAGGTTGTTATTAGTATTATCACTACTACTACTACTATTAAAGATATTATCTTTATTAATATAAATATTGCTATTAATACTTTAACATGAACTAATATAACTACTAAGAGCTATTTTGACTAGTAGTAACATGATTAGCTGCTTTAAGAATAATAATCCTACTTTTACTTATAGAACAACTACTATTATTATTAGCCGTAATAATAGTCTATGATAAGGGTAAGGTAAGAAATTATGGTAATTTTAGTAAGAGGGAAGTTAACCCTTAGTATTTTCCTCTTATAGGTGAATCAAGTCAAAACCCTAAGGAGGCATAGGAGCGTGCTCCAAGGCTCGTGCCGTATTAGGAAAGGATGTAGCTAAGACCAACTATATGTGTGTTATGTGCCTTATATGGCATGTGTTATATTGTGTTTTTGTACTTTATGTTATTATGAATACTTACTTGTAGCACAACTTGGAGTTGAGATACATTCATGTAACCTCCTTATGGCATGTGTATAATGATATGTAAGTTGTGCTTGTGGTGTTATATGATGTGACCCTCTAAGACATGCATGTTAGGATGTTTTAATAATATAATATGGGGTAAATTAATGAAAAGGAAAAACGGAGAAGTGAGTTGAATAAAGGGATATAAGATTAACCTAATTATCTCATGATCCATGAGGGGACAAATAAAAGGAAAATATGGACAAAATAAAAGAGTGGAGTGAATCTTGCATGGGATGGATGGAGTTTGCATGTGGATGATCCTTATGTGGGAAAAGTTTCCTTGGGGTGTAAGTAAGGTAAGGGAAGAGTTTTTTGGGTGATTGGAGTCCTTGGGTGAAAAATAATGCATAGGTTGGTATAAGGGTGCATGGGAAACTTAGCTAGGGTTTGGGAGGAAAACCCTAAATAGAGGAGGTTGTGAAAGTTAAAATATTGGAGGGTGAGTGAAACATGGGGCAAGAGTGAAAGAATATGATATGGAGGGTGAGTATGGGTGTCATGGGGAAGAGAGGACAGTAGGTGAGTAATGGAGAGGTGATATATGGGGAAAGAAAGGTGATAGGATTTGGGGTGGCTAACTAGGGTTTTATAGTCACATGTGCAAATAGGAAGTAAAGTGAAATGCTTGGAGTTGAATCTAAGTGAGGTGATGTGTTGGGTGGTAAAGGAGCCTTAGTTGTGTGAGATAAAGGAAGGATGGGCCACATAGGCCCATTTAGGGTTTCAAGGAAAAACCCTAGAGGATGATAGTGTGTGGACTTAGATGGCATAAGGAATTGGGCCTCGACCCACACACTTAGGAGTTGGGTATTCATGATGAGTAAGCAGAATAAGGAAAGGACGTTGGGATGTGTTAAGAGGTACAAAAGTCCCAAGATACAAGACATGCCCTCTTGGGAGAATGGGAGTAGACAGGTCGTGTACCCCAAAGAGCATACATGTCTAGGGTGAAAATATATTGAATAAGACATAGTAAGATACTAATTATTTAAAGAGAAAGATTATTGAGTTAGGCCCAGACTGATCCACTAGCATAATAGTGGCCAGGTGCCGGGGTGCCTTGGAGACCGATCCACCGACATATAATAGTGGTCAGGTGTGTTCTGCCATGTACGTTTTTGATCTACTAGCTATAATAGTGGGGGATCCTAAACTCAATAAACCAAACTCTAAGTTATGATAAGACATAGGAAAGACACTAAGTAATTACAACAAAACAACATGAGAGTTAGGGTCATATCGATCCACAGGCATAATAGTGGCTAGGAGCGCTTTACCCTAGAGATCGATCAACTAGCAATAATAGTAGTCATGAGCATTCTGCCTTGTACATTTCCAATCCACTGGCTATAATAGTGGGGTTCCCGTACTCGTATGGACTTATAAAGAGAATGGTGTGCAATAAACATTTTGACGAGAGATCTAATGATTGAGTTTAAGCAAGCTATCACATAGCCTTTATTATTTTTATTACTGGTATATTGTCCATATGATCCTGCTTTTATTATATGCCTTTATATGTTTGGCCTTAGATTCACGGTTACCTTGCTCAGTATGTCGCGTACCAATCACCCATTTCATGGGTGCTGCTCATTCTCATGAGCAGAGGGCCCTGTTGAGTTTGTGCAGGTAAGATATGCCTTCTTCGATGCCTATGATACTTATAAGGCATCAGGCGGGGCTGAGAGTTGAGCTTGAACTTTTCCTGGGGACC
This sequence comes from Tamarix austromongolica, assembly GCA_039764185.1. Taxonomy (NCBI): domain Eukaryota; kingdom Viridiplantae; phylum Streptophyta; class Magnoliopsida; order Caryophyllales; family Tamaricaceae; genus Tamarix; species Tamarix austromongolica. Next base: position 14,106,181 of record CM077809.1, on the reverse strand, counting down.
TAGAGCAAAATTGGTCAGATTCTCTTTTACTAGTTATGTATCATTTTATTTTAGGTGTTGTTTTATCATATTGTATCTTTTATCCTTTCGGGAACTCTAATTATACACTCATTTGGGTTGTAGTAACTTTTATGCGCACTCTGATTTTCGTACTATGAATATTTTAGTTTTTCTATGAATCCTTGTTTTAAGTTTGACAAATGTTTGATGATAAATTTTCTTAGCCTTATGGTTAGTACGAGACTAGCTGGGAGTCGGACTTGTATGGATCACGGCGATAGCACCCCTATGCTTATATTTGTTGTTAAACAAAAATTTTCAAATATAAATTTTGGGGGTATTACATTATTTTAATTTGTTTTTACCAAATTTGATTTCTCACCATCCCAACTAGTCCCTAACACTTGGAGGGACTTGCTAGGCTTGGTTCTCTTGGGTGAATTGATGGGTATGGATGTGGATTTGGAAATACTCTCATGATGTTGTTACTTTAAATTCCATAGCAAAAAATGTGGGAGGGTGTTGTTAACTAGTAGTCCAAACCGTGAGTAGTCGGTGTTGGATTTACCAACCAATTTCGGAATGACCTATATATTTTTTAGACCAAAAAGGGATTCTCTCTTTGGGTTCATTTTAGAACATTTATAGAAAATGAATAAACTTTAATAAATTTTTTTTTATTTAGTTGTAATGATTTCGACTATGTTTGAATTCTATGTTTTCTTTGTAGTTCCCCACGATAATTGTAAAAAAGAGAATCCACTAGCTACTTGCCAACGAGTAGATCAATAAGCTCTTGGAAGTAGCCAAGAAAGATACGACTTCAGTGACAATGAAACCCTTAGTTGGACCAATTATCCAATAGGTATTCGTCCATGTAGCCTTATTTAGATTTGTTACCTTTCTTCATTGGAGATACTAGGGTATCAATTATCATTTGTGAAGACACTAAACCTATGGGAGCAACGTTTTGCAAACATGATCATGAACTTTACCAACAACTCTTCTATGTTGGATCCTTTGGTCGTAGTATGCCAAGAGGTGAGCAAGAGGCGTATTATCACCTATGGGGGACTTATCCATACTTTCAACAGCACGACACCAACTTCCATGCCTGAGAAAAGATGATCTTTTCGTGTCGCCAAAAGCAAGGAGTTTAATGTTGGAAACATGGAGGTTCAATAAGAAAATATATGGAATGTGTTCATATACTTGATCTTTCTACAAATCCCATAGCTGGAATATTGTTGTTCTACATGCCCATGTTAAAATATAAAGGTTATTGCTCCCTTGTTCATTTTGGTGATGGACTTCATACTTTTCTTAGGGTGTTACCTTCTTATCATCTGACTGTGAATGACAACCAATATATAATTAGAGTTCCTTGAAAACTAAAAGTCAGCTTTCGGTTTCTAATAACAAATTTAGTTGATTAGAATAATTTAGGTAGCGTGGACTACACATTTCTCCTATAGTTACGAGCTATATCAATTTGTTATGAAATAACTATTGATTAAGCAATGTGTCGTGCACAGAGAGGAAGTTTCACATAATCCTCTACTTATTGTTTCTTTATTTAATACCATTGGTTGTTGATGATTATATAATATAGATAGAAATGTCAAACTAGACTCTCATATGCATGTTGTTAGTGAACGTCTCTAATTCAAAATATTATAACATGGTAAAATTCATTTGCATCAAAGATATGATGTAATCCCCCAAAATTTTAAAAACCTATAAATCAATAAATAACTTTTATTTGGAAAAAATTAACTTTTAAAATTATTTAATTTAATTATTTTATGGATTTTTAAGTATATAAAATTAGATAGAAATATTTAATAAATTATAATAAATATTTATTATTTATCATACTCATTTTATTTAAATAATTTTCCAAACAAATATTTTACTAAAATTATCCTTTTTAAACCCATATATTTAATTATATTAAATTAGATTATTAAATAAATTTATTACCCAAAAATATTACTCTCTATTATTTTATAAATTGAATTATTATAATTTTCCCTATTTTCCATTTTCCTTTTTTCCCCTTTTCTTTTCTTTCTCCTTTTTCTCCTTTTTCCCTCCTTTCTTTCTTTTTCCTTTTTTTTCTCCTCCCTTCAGGCTGCCCGTGCCAGGCCGGCCTACCTCCCCCTCCCTTACGCGACTGGGCCACTGGCCCATCTTCCCCTCTCCCTTCCTTCCTTCCATACTCGCATCAACTAGCCCAACTTCCCCCTCCTTTTTCTTTCCTTCCTTCCCCTGGATTGGGACAACCAACTTCTTTCTCCCCCTACGCCCGGCCTACTTCCTCCCTCTCCCTTTCTTTCTTTATTCTTCTTCTTCTATGCCCGACCAACGTACCTCCCTCTGCCATGCTCGACCACGTCGCCCACCACCTGCAACTACCATGCCCGACCACCACCTGCCTCCCAGCCACTCCCTCTCTCTCCCCCGTCCCTTTCTTCCCTTTTCGGACCCAAACCAACCCTACACCCCAACCCACATGCCCTTTTCTTTTCCCTCTTCTTCCCTTCCCTCTGCCTACTATCCGACACCTCCCTGCCACCCTATGACATGCCACCAACCAGCCACCAACCCCCTCTCTTCCCCCTCTAATTTTTCTTCACCTCTCCAGCCTCTTTCCTGCCCCTTTTTCTAGTCCCATCCTTCTTTATTTCCTTCTCTCCATTTTCTTTTCCTTTCATCATCTTTCCCCTATTTTTTCACCGCCGCACCAACCACTTGCATCGCCTTTTGCCGCCACTCGCTACCGCCTTGCACCACCACACCACCCCCTCGAGCCTCTTGCAGTCCCTCCTTCCTCCCCTCTTCTTTTTCTATCATTTTTCTCCCTTCTCAGCAACCTCTTTGCAACCCCTCTGTCCGCAACCGTTCCACCGCCTCTACCGCCTCCCAAGCCATAAACCTACTCCCTGCAACCTCATCTACCACCCCCACACTTCCTTTGGCCGTAACCAATCCTTGCAGCCCCTCATTTTCCCCTCCCTTTTCCTTCCTTCTCAGCCCTTGCACCTCGGCATCCACCTTTGTAGCCTCGCTGCTGCCGCCACTGTCACCCTTGGCAGCCAAAAACTCATCCCCGACTGCTAACTACACCCCCTCTTCACCCCTGCACCCTTCCCTTGCCCTAAATCCTCTCCACCTACCTTCTTTCCTAAACCCAAAACCCTAACCCAAAAACAACACTCCCTCCTCCCTTTTATGCCATTTCGAGCCCTTTACCCCTCTTTTTTTGCATGCATCTCATGCTACATGAGTAGCATGAGTTGTTGTATGCCTTGGTATATTTTAGTTAATAAGTTTTAAGGTATAATAGTATTTTAAGTTAAGTATGTCATAAATTAAGTTTTATAAAGTCTTATTCTTTTGGTTTTCTTATTTCTAGTGTGATAACTACATATATTATTTTTAGGGATTCTTTTTGCTAATCAAAACTTGAATCTTTAACCAGAATACCGGTAAGGTTCGTTTTTACAGGAATTAAGGTAATAATTAAACCTCACTTAAATGCATGGATTAACGTATGTTAGCATATTAGGGTTTTGAGTATGTTATTATGCTTTATATATGTTGTTTAATATAATATATGTAGTTTCTTATGTTGATTAATAAAAGGAAAGCATGCTAGTTTATATGCTATGTATGGAAGAAATTCTTAAGGAAGGAGAATTGTTATTCAAGAATATGTTAAGTACTTATCCATGTTGTATTATGTTATTGTGACCATTAATGCATGATTAATATTATTGTGAGTCCTAGAGAAATTTAGTAATATGTCTTGGACAAGAGTGTGGCCTAATATATGTAGTTGTTGATGAGTATTATGTTGAAATACAATAATTTGTGGAGTTGGATGATGAGAATAGAGTATTAATATTAATATTTGATGTAGTGGTGATAATTTGATAAAGGTGGTATAATAAAGGGTAAAATGGTAATTTGTGAGTAAAAGGGGTATTGTGGTAATTTTGAAAGAGAAGGGTAAAATGGTAATTTTGTAAGTAAAAGGGTATTATGGTAATTTTGGAGGCAAAGGATAAAATGGTAATCGTGATAATGGAGAAGGGTAAAATGGTACTTATGACAATGGAGAAGAGAAAAATGGTAATTATAATAATAAAGAAGGATAAAATGGTAATTATGATAATGGAAAAGTGCAAAATGGTAATTATGATAATGGAAAAGGGTGAAATGGTAATTATGACAATGGAGAAGGGTAAAATGGTAATTATGATAATAGCGAAGGGTAATATGGTAATTAAGATAATGGATAAGGATAATATGGTAATTAAAAAAATGGAGAAGGGTAAAATGGTAATTACAATAATAGGGAAGGGTAATTGGTAATTATGTTAATAAAGAAGGGCAATTTGGTAGGTATAACAAAAGAGAAGGGCAAATTAGTAATCTAACCAACCAAATGGAAACATGATAAGGGTAACAATTATGAAGGGTGATTGGTGACCTAATAAGTGTAGGAGATGACTCGGTAACCCAAACCGAGGAAGGGGTAATTTGGTAATTATGTAACACAAAGGATATTTGGATGTACTAGAGGAATTAGAAATCCCAAGATATGGGACAGGAGTTCGGAAAGTCGAGTGGGTCGTGCATGTCTAGTCGAGGTTGTGCGTGGAATAAGATACAATAAAACACTAAGTACTTATAGTGAAAGATTACCAAGCTAGGGCCCAATGAGGTTATATATTCTTTGGTCCACTGGCTATAATAGTGGTCAAGTACGTTTTACCCTACCGAGTGATTTTTCGATCCACTGGCTATAATATTGGTCAGGAGTGTTTTGCCCTGTTGAGTGTTTCTGGTCCATCGGCTATAATAGTGGGGGATTCTAGGCTTGATAAACCAAACCTTTTATGGTAATAAGTCATGTAAAGATACTATTTACTTACATTGGAACACCTCACGAGTTAGGGCTAGTGAGGATATATATTCTTCGATCCACCAGCAATAATAGTGGTTAGGTGCGTTCTGCTCTGTGGAGTGTTTCCAGTCCATTGGCTATAATAGTGGGGTTCTCATACTCACGCAGAATTAATATGAGAAATGTGTGAACCAAAAGTATAAGGTATGGAAAGATACTAATTATTTACAGTGGAACACTATATAAGTCAGGGCCACTATGGTTATATATGTACTTTCCGATCCACCGGTAATAATAGTGGTCAGGTGCATGTTACCCTGCTGAGTGATTTCGGTCCACCAACTATAATAGTGGGGTTTCTGTACTCTCATGAAATTACTATAAAAGAGGTGTAAGATAAATTATTAGTATAAGTCAGGCTTGATCTTGTAAATTCTAAATTATTGCCTTGTACACGTTACGTGTTTATCTTCTTACATGGCCTTACTTGCGTGCTTCTTACTGGTCTTACCTATATGGCTACCTCACTAAATACGTATCGTATTGACCACCCGTTTTATGGGTGCTTCTCATTCCTAAGAGTAGAGGGCCCACTTGAGTTTGTGCAGGTAGGAGATGTTGTCCTCGATGCCTACGACACTTACAAGGCATTAGGCGGGGCTGAGAGTTGAGCCTGGACTTGGCCTGGGGATCGAGAGTGACCTAGCTAGATTCTATCTTTCATTTCATTTTACCCTGTATCATTTTATTTTAGTTTTGTTCTATCATATGGTATTTTCTATTCTTTGGAAACTTTAATTACTTACTCTTTAAATTGTAGCTCTTTTATCTGTACTCCGATTTTTATATGGTGAACGAATCATTTCTTTTATGAATTCTTATTTTAAGTATTGACTTATATTTGATGATAATCCTCTTCAGCCTTAGCACTTGGTACTGGAATGTTAGGAGTGAACCGGTCTAGTATTAAGTGTGGAAGTAATATCCCTAGAATTCGCAGTTTTTTTATTTCACTTTTGTTAATCCTTTTCATTAAACAAACTTTTTTAGTAGTAAATTTTGGGGTGTTACAACCATCGTATGCCACCCTCCTTCCTCTTATTCCCCCTCCACAACCACCAATCCACTCCCTGGAACCTCCCCTACCACCACCTTGCCTCCCTTGGCCGAAACCTAGCCCTACAGCTCCTCCCTTCCCTTCTTCTTTCCCTTCCTTCTTCTCCTTAGCCCAACCTTCATCCCACTTTTCCAACCATGTAGCCACTGTCTCCGCCTCCTTAAGTCGCCAATCACTGAACCCCAACCACCACTTACACCCCCACTCTCTCCTTGCACCCAACCACCACCCCAACTCCCCTCCACAAGCCCTCTACCTCACCCCAAAACCCCAACCTGATCCACCCATTCCCTTTTTCCCACTTCTCCCTCTTTGACCACTTCTCCCTTTCATTCATGCATGCAGCGTGAGTTCTACATTCATTTGAGCCATCCTTGGGTTAATCTTGAGGTATAACCATAATTAATACTAGTATGTATTTAATTATTTTTTTATAAAGGTTTATTCTTTTGGATTTTCTACTTCTAATATGATAAATGTTGATATTGTTTTTAGGTATTGATTTTACTAATCAAAGTCAAACATTTAACCAGGGTACTAGTAAGGTTTAATTATTGCTGGAAATAAGGTAATAATTATATGCTACTAAAATGTGTGAATATATGTATGGTGGCACATTAGGGTTTTTAATATATTTATATGCATGATATATGTTGTTAAGTATAATGTATTTAGTGGCATATGTTGGGTGATGAAAAGGAAAGCATGTTAATTTATGTGTCATGTGTAGAAATAATGCTGAAGGAAATAACCTTGTTGTTAATGATAATGTTAAGTGCATATGAATGATATAATATGCTAATGTGGTCATTTGTTGCATAAATAATGTTAATATGAGCCCTAGGGGCATTTTAGTAAGTATTCTTGTGCAAAAGATGTGTGGTAGGTGCTAATGAGTATTAATGATAAATCATAATACTTGGTGGTGTTGGATGATGTATATGGGCCATGTATATTAATATTTATGTGGTGAGGGTGTTTTAGCAAAATTTGTATAATAAGGGCAAAATGGTAATTTATAAGTATATATGAGTAAAATGGTGATTTAATAAAGGAGAAGGGAATTTTGGTAATTTGGCATAAAGGAAAAGGTATTACGGTAATCTTGTAAAGGGGTAAAATGGTGGTTTAATAAAGAAGAATGGTATTTTAGTAATTTGGCATAAAGGAAGGGTATTTTGGTAATTTTTTAAAGTAAAGGGGTAAAATGGTGGTTTAATAAAGAAGAAGGGTATTTTAGTGATTTGGCATAAAGGAATGGTATTTTGGTAATGATATTTTGGTAAATTTGTAGGTAAAGGGGGAAAATGGTAATTGTAATAATTATAAAGGGTAAATTGCTAATTTTGATAAGTAAGAAGGATAATTTGGTAACTTAACCAACTAAAATGCGATTTGGTAATTCTGATAACTAAGAAGGACAAATTGGTAATCTAACCTTTTAAAAGGGCAAAAATGTAATTTTAATAAGTAAGAAGGACAATTTGGTAATTTGACCAACCAAAAGGGCAACTTGGTAAATTTAATCAATATGAAGAGCAGTTTGGTAATTTAACTAACCAAATGAGCAATCTAGTAAATGTAACAAGTATGAAGGATGATTTGGTAACTTAATAAACCCGATGGACAATTTGGCAATTTAAACAAGCATAAAGGGTTGTTCAGTAATTTAACCAACTAGAAGGATAATTTGGTAACTACAAATGTAAGGGGTAATGCAGTATTTATGCAAACGCAAAGGGTAATATGGTGATTTGGAAAATAAAAAGGAATTACTTGGTAATTTTACAACAAGGGGTATCTTACTAATTTTGTACGGATGATGGGGTAAATTGGTAACTTATATATAACATATCACATGACTAAATGAGTGTCCATAATCAGACATAAGTAACATTGAATAATAAACTAAGGAGATTTGATAATCAAGGGGTATCACAATAACATGGCATAACCTAGGGTTGAATGGACAACTAAGGGTGTGGTATGATGTTTATCTCATATTCATGAAAGGGGTGTCTTGATCGTTAGTCATGCATGGTAATGTGTGTTGGATGTGATATAAGGGCATATTAGGGTTAAGCGTTCCATAATTCTTCGATGTAGACTACCAAACTCTAAGACCATATTATGATTATGATATGATAACCCTTTATGGCATATGAGTAAATGGAAGCGAATCCTGAATTAGAATTGGATGATATAAGGATAGCCTTAGTGGTCTCTCTAGGTTAACATGGATAACTATATGAATATGGATTACTTAATAATAATAGAAACAAATGGAAGTGAATGAGTATGCAATTGTTGTGTTTCTTGTGGTCACCTTAATTAAGACGCTAATAATTAAAGTGGAAGACCTCAAGATCAGGATTGGTGGCTCTTTAGGGGTCGCTACTCTAAAGATGTAATTTAGCCCATGATTATTTTAGTATTTGCTAGTGTGTCTTAGTGCCTCAGCTAGGCCCTACATCTTTCTCTATCTAGCTCTACTGACCTATTTAGGGTGTATGCATACTTATGGATTAGGTTTCCTTGTTGGTAGGGTACTATGTAACGTGTATGCACTAATGCGACCAGGGTATCTTTGCATCCCTAGGTTGACGGTTGAAGGGTAATATGTTGCTTGTATGCATCGGTATGATCAGTGTACCTTTACTTCTCCGGATTCTTGATCTCCCCCTCGAGTAAAATAAATGAATTTGTTGTGCTAATTAAATGGAAAACAATGATCATGTAAAGTAATAGATCATGTAAGTCAAGGCCAGACTGATCCACCGGCAAATAATAGTGGTCAGGAGCCTTCAACCCTAAAGACCGGTCCACACTCCACCGGTGAATATTGGTCAGGTGCGCTCTGTCTTGATGAATATTCCGATCCACCAACTATAATAGTGGGGTTCCCGTACTTACATGGATATAATTCGAGAGATGAGGTGGAATGATATTCATTTAATGGCTTAAGACCCAAAAGAGTTACTTTCATCCTCATGGTCATTTTTTATTGTATGTGGTTTTGCCTTGTGTATTAGTCCGTATGTTATCACTTTATATTGTTTATGTATGATGTGTTGCATGCAGGCCTTGCCTTTCGGTTTAGTATAAATGGTTACTCGGTACTATAGTACTGAAGTGTTCCATTTGTGGGTTCCTGCCTATTCAATGGGTAGTGTCCTTTGCAGGTCTATTGCAAATGCTATTCAAGTGGGCATTAGGTAAGAGCGTAAGGGTTGTTTGGGAATGATTCAAGGTTTCTCTTTTACATTTTTATTTTCTTGTTAAAATGATCTCTATCATTGTAACTACTAATAGTGGGTTTTATTCTTTTAAAGAGTTTATTGCGCTACTCTAATTTAAACAAAGTCTAATTTTGAGGCATCTTTTTAGCCTTAGCACTTAGTACTGGAACGGTACGAGGAAACCGGTCTGGTACTAAGTGTAGTGTCAACATTATCAAAATTTACGGTTTTTGCTTCCACTGATTTTTAAACAAAACAAAAATTTTTAGCAGTAAATTTTTAGGTGTTACATTAATATAATTGGATCATCTAACAAATGTCGATATATTCTTCGAGATAAGCATGGTCTTGAATGAGAAGAAGCATTAGATCTAGGTAAGATAGAATTTGGGTGTGGATTAAATCAAGAAACATCCCTTTCAAGGGCCGGAGATACTCGTTGGGGGTTACATCTTAAGTTTCTTTCAAGTTTGATTAAGTTATTTTACTTGAGTTTTAAAAAAATATTCAGAAAGTAGACAGAAATGTAAGGCAAGAGTATTCAAATATTTAGTAATGTCCTTTGTGTATTTATACTATATTTGATGAAAAGGGTTCTAGGTATCACGAATGATTTGTGTAATACCCCGTATTTTTAAAATCCAAATTATTAAGTTTAATGATTTGATTAATGTAATTTGATGCAAATATTTAATTATTTTAATTTTGATTCGTTTTTATGGATTTATCGACGATTTCGAATTCATATTTGAATTTAATTAATCGTTGTCGTTGCGAACCATTCTAGATAAATTCGTTAACGACAATGATTTTATTATATTCTTATGAGTTCGAGTCTCGGTTAAAAATATATATTCGCGTTCTTTCTCGTATTTTGATTTTTAATATTTTAAATTCGTTTTCGATTATAACTTCGTCATGTGATTACGGCTTTGTTTTGAAGTTATATTTCGTTAACGAAATATATTATTTAAGTTATAGAATTTCTGTTTAAATAGTTAAAGTTATTTTAATGAATTTATCCGTCGAAAATATTTCTGACTTTAAATTTATTCATTTCGGGAATCGTTAATAATTTTTGGGAAGTTTTAAATTAAAAATATTTTCGGAGTTTATTTATGAATTTCTTTATGGAATTAATTTTCTTCTGTTTTATGCTTTTTGATTTACGGAAAACCGATTTCAGAAATTATTTACATTAGTCTCGGTTTGTTAGAATTTTACTTAAATATTTTATTATATGTTTTTAAATATTATTTCGGGGTCTTATAATGTATTTATATAAATAATATAAATTTTTACGTTCGTTGATAAATTCTTCCGAAAATGTTTTCGAAATTCTTTATATAACTTTTATTAATTCTAAGCGTTTGGATCGTTTCGAAATAATTTTTGTTTAATAAATTTTAGATAAAATATTCCAATAATAATTTTTAAACTTAAGTATATTGTTTTAGGTGCATTTGTAAAAAAAGAAAAAAGAAAAAAAAAAGAGACCCAACCCGTCAGTACCCGACCCCCCTCTCTTCTTTTTCTTTCTCTCTTCTCTTTCCCTGCCCCTGCTCCCCGACTCCCCTACCCTGTGCGTAATCCCTATTCGCACCCCAGCCACCTCCTCTCCCCAGCTTCTGTCTCCTCCTTCGTCGACCGTCGGCTGCCAGCCACGACGCGACCTCCGACGACACAATAGTAGCCACACAACAGCTGAAACCGCGCAACAGCCAACTCGACCACCGAAAGCAGCGCAGGAGCAGCAGCGGCGGCGAGCCGCCGTCCGGCCATGGCGAGCTCGGGCGATGACCGGCGAGCCACCCTCGTTCCCCGACGAAGCTTCTCCGGCATTTTCTTGTCCCGATTGTGTTGATTTCATTCGGTATAAATTTTCGAAAACCCTAATATATATATTTGATTAATTGAGTATGAGTTAGCTTATGAAAAGATAAATTGATTGTTTGTTTATGTATATATGTGCTGTAAGATTGATTTGGATAGGTTAATTGTGTGGTTGTGTTGGAATTTTGGAAAAATTGGATTTTTGGCCGGGTTATGCCCGAATTTTTCGGATCCGTCCAATTTAGCTATTTTTGATAAATTGATTATACAATATGTTTTAAAATGTATCAAATTTCATTTTGGAATCGTCAATTTGAGAAATTTATGCAGGTTTTATCGGAATTTGATTCCTAGGTCAAATTTTGGGTGTAATGAAATTGGGTCGTATAATTGAGCCGTTCCGCTCAATTGATTTTATAGTATCGTTTAAAATGTATTTAATGTATTTTGGAAGTGTTGATTTGGGAAAATTGTGCGTAATTGACCGGAATTGGATTTTTAGGTCAAAACTCCCGCGGGTTTAAATTGAATTGTGTAATCAGATTATTTTATTCAATTGACTATATAAATTATATTAGAATATATTTAATTACATTTCTGAACCGTCAATTTATATGTTTTGGCAAGAATTGATCGGATTTGCGTTCCGGGCCCAAAAACCCTAATTGTGCTAAATTGAGTATTTCTTTTATTGATTTTGATCAATTGATTATTTGATATTTTATAACATATGTTTAATTGCATTTCTAAACATTCAATCTGATTAAATTTATAGAATTTTTACCGAATTGCATTTTCGGGCCTAAAACCCTAGATTTTAAGTGAGATTATGAAATTAGTTATTGGTATAGTTGTTTTGCTAAAATTAAATTTATAAAAGTAGTTGAAATGATCATAATTGTATTCTAATACCTTTAATTAGAATTAATTGATTTGAATTACTTGAGTTTATATCGTGGGCTTTAAAACCCTAATTTTGAAAATTGATCATTTGGAATTGATTAATCGGAAGATTGTTTTGTTGAAATTGATTGTCTAGATTTATCTAAAATTGATTGAATTGTGTCTTAAAAATTATCAATTTGAGGTAATCAAAGCGATTTGGCCGATTCGTGGTTTAGGTATTAAAAACCCTAACCTTCGGGGATTGTTTTATAAAATCAATTTTGCTATGCGTCTTTTATCTAATCGATTTCTATGTTTGGGTTTTAAGTCATTTAAGTTATGTTTAAACTAATCGGCTTGGATTTGGTTCTATGCAAATGGTTGGTTTACCTATTTAGTTGTAAAATTTAATGAACAAGTTATCTTTGATAAATTATCTTATGATCGATTATCTTCCTCGGGCTTTCCAAACTAGTTTGAAATGTCATAAGTGTAATTGTATTAATTCGTTTTGATTGATATTTAATCTTAAACCTTAATAGAGCTATGCTTTTAAGTTCTAAGTTTTGGACACGTTTTCCAAGAAAAATAGTTTGTGTCTCTTGTATTGATTAAATTATAATAGTTGAAATTATTAATCGATAGGATAGTTTCTAACTTAGTTTCGATGTAATCTAGGAAAGCTTTATTGTGGATCCTCGAACTAGTGATCTCTCTCCCTCTTATCTCGCTTAGCTAGCTTCAGATCCAGGTAAGTTTCTACTTACCTCCACTTATGGGTGTTTCGTAAGAATGTGACTAAGAATAACTATGCGTGTGTGTTATGTGCCTTGTGTACCATGTGTTATGCCATGTGGTGTACCTTATGTTTTAAATGACTAATTACTTGTAGCGCAGCTTGGAGCCGAGGTATGCTTATATGTATTCCTTACGACATGTGTGTAATGATTGTTCTATTGTGTTTGTGATATTTTATGACGTGACCCTCTAGGACATGCATGTTAGGATATTAATAATATGATGTGTGGTGAAAGGATGAAATGGGGGAGAATGTGGAAGTAAGAACAATTACGAAAGAGTAGAGTGATGGGTTAAGAGTGGAAATTTAATACACGGAGGACGAGTATGGGCACCATGGGAAGTAAGTAATTTTAGATGAAAAGTAGAGAGATTACTTGTGGGGGAAGAAATGTGCTAGGGTTTGGAGTGGCTAACTAGGGTTTTTCGATCACCTACGAAATCAATGAGTAAAGTGATATGATTTGGGATTGAACCTAAATGAGATGAGGTGTTTGATGATAAACGAATTAATAGTAGTGAAGTAATAGGAAGTTAGGTCATAGGTTTAATTAGGGTTTCAAGGGAAACCCTAGAGGCTAATAGCGGGTGGAGTTTGATGTCACGAGGTGTTGGGCCTTAACCCACACCCTTAGGAATTGTATTTCATTTTGAGTAAGCGTAAAAGGGAATGGATATCGAGGTGTGATAAGGGACAGAAGAGTCCCAAGATATGGGACGGGCTCTCCTGTGAGGATAAGTGTGGATATAGTTAGTCGTGCATGTGAAGGGTAAAGTACTTTCAAATAAGATATGTTAAGACACTAATTACTTAAAGAGGAAGATGTTGAGCCGGACCCAGATCGGTCCACCGGCGAATAATAGTAGTTAGGGCCGGGGTGCCCTACATGACCGGTCCACCGGCTATAATAGTGGCCAGGCGCGTTTTACCCTGCATGATTTCCGGTCCACCGGCTATAATAGTGGGGTTCCCGCACTCACATGAATCGATAAAGACTATGGTGTGAATCGATTATATTTACCAAAGATCTAAAGAATGAGTCTACCCGAACCATAGCCGGCTTTTATTATCTGTATTACTACATGCTGCTCATTTCCACGAGCAGAGGACTCGATTCGGCTTGGTTTGGTTTGGCGTTGTCCAAAAATGCCTGATTGGTTGGTTTAATATTGTCCATGAATGCTCGGTTAGTTTATCTGAATGTCTTATTGGATTAAGATGTTTGCTGCCACACTTACATGTTTAAATAAATGTTATATATGTTTCGCATGTTATTTTATATGTATGGTAGGACTTATGATGTTGTTTTTGAGTATGCATAATATTATATCAACGTAAATGTACCATGATTCAATATGCACTTGATGTTATAGTTTACGTCTCTCCCATAAGATAGGGTAGTGGGATTTACTCAGTATTGGACCCGTACTGATACTACATTGGTTGAATGGGTCCTGTGATGATCCACTGATGGTGGGGAGCAGACCTCTTGTGCAGGTTTAAGATTGGATACTGTTTTGGGGCGGAAGGCCTGAATTGAGTGAGTAGGCAATCCGGATATTGATCCTTCGGGATTTGTTTTGTTCAACTGTATTAGTCTTTGGAAGTTACAAGTGTTGTATTTAAATTTCCAATGGCTTTGTAATTGACTTTTAATTTCTCGTACGCTGATAAGTTTTTAAAATTCGGATTTAATTGTTTGACAGGTTTTAGCCTTGCATCTAACATGAGATAGATGGTTGACATTTATCTTGTGTTAGATGTGGCGGTAACATTTCTCAAATTCTCTCCTAGCTTCCACTTTATTCTTTCAATTTTTTTTTTCAGGAGTGAAATTTGGGGGTGTTACAATTTGTCTCAAATGTTGCAAAAGTATGATCATGACATTGTGAATGGCATATGAATTGTTCAATTTGCTAAACAATGCCTCCAAACCAAGAGAGATAAAGCATGTGAAGATCTTATTATTGAAGTTTCTTTATTTTTCCACACTAAGAATATTATGATGTTAAATATGGATCAACGGTTTATTAAAGAAAACAAGTCACAATGGTTGGCTCAATTTCTTACAAATATGTATCATTATAAGTTTGATTGCTTATACGACATATTAGACTTACAATTAAGAGAGCTTGAATTACATTTTGATATTATAGGCACTACGTTTTTGTCTTGTGTAGCATGCTTGAATCCATCGAAGTTATTTTCAACTTTTGATAAAGAATCATTGATTTGGATAATAAAGTTTTATCCTGATGAGTTTTCTAATGTTGATCTTTTGATACTAGACAATCAACGTGAGAATTATATTTTGGATATTTGATTTGATGATATATATTTTGAATTAAAAGGACTTGATGATCTCTTAGGGAAGCTAGTAGAAACAAGTACAATATGTATTCTTTAGTTTATATGCCTGTGAAGCTAGCTTTGATTTTACCAGTAGCTACTGTAACTGTTGAAAGATCATTTTCAGCAATGAGCTTTATCAAAAATAAGTTGTAAAATCGTATGTGTGATGAATGAGTTCGTAATTATCTTATGCCATATATAGAAAAAGATGTATATGATAATATTAGTAATGAGACTATTATAACTCACTTTTAAAATATGAAACCTTAAAGAGTACAATTATAAACGAATATCTATTAATGATTATAGATAATAATATTATTATTATTATAATTTTTGTTGTTGTTTTATATTTAGATATATGCATATTATATGTTAGGCTCCAAAATTTTTATTTCCTGACTTTGTCCTTGCTTTCAATGACCCACAAATTGAGATCCAAATCAAAGATATCTCCATCTCCCATGATGTCTCCGCCCAAACATTCTTACTTGAGATGACGCTTGACACAAATACCAAGTATAAAATTAAAATTAAATAAATTTTTTGATCTAATATTTACTTTAAGTTTTAATTTAATTAAAATAAATATTATGTTAAAATAATTTTATTATTTTTAAATATTTAATATAAAAAATTGCACCCTTATTACTTCGATACATAACAAACACTAAGTGTATTTAACTATGTTAGGAATGTAGTATACTATATTTTAAGTATAATATATATTTAATATATAATTGCATATTTAGAATATTTTATACTTATTATATAATATATTTTGAATATGATTAAAAAATTCAAATAAATATAATATCTGGTTTGATTAATTGTTTGAAAATAAAAAAACATTTTATACTTATTATATTATATATTTTGAATATAATTAAAAAGCATTCACATAAATATATTTTGAATGTCGTCCATCACTAATTGCAAGCAGGGCTGTGTACGTTTCGGTCTAGACCAATCACATTTGGTCCCGTATTTAAATTGATCTTTGGCGTTGGATGATTGTTTTGGTTTCGTTTCAACTGATTAACAGCAACCAAGAAATTAAAATGAATGTGAAGTAAATTACTTTTAAATTAATAAATACCATTAAAAATAAAATAAATATCGGTACCTGTGAATTCATTTCAGTTACAACGAAAAAAAAAAGATTATTGGTTAGGAAATAAAAAGGATGGTATAGGTTTTGTTTGGGTGAAAAGGTTGGTCCAATGAAATGAAGCGGTCTGTCAGACCGGAATGATGATGCCGTAGGGTGGTGTACGTACGTAGGTAGGATACGGAAAAACAAAAATAAAAGTAATAAGAAAATAATAATTTTAAAATTATAAAATACATTTTATTATTTTAGAAACAGGAAAATAAAAAAATATTTTAAAATAAAATAATAGATCAAATGGAGTTTCCATAGCCATAAATAAGTACAGGTAATGCAATACATTAATAACGTTTTTATTTTAAGGTAAAAGGAGCCGAATTTATTATTTTATTTTATTTAAAGACTAATTTTATGAATTTTGATGAGTAGAATCGGAGTTAAATTTTAACATCCGTTCATTTTGATTAAATTTAATATTATTAACTTTTAATTTCAGATATAATAAAAATAATAATTAATATATAAATAATATTTTAACTTAATCAAATAAAAATATTTTTAATTTATATTAATTAAATCATCGCCGTCTTCTTGTTTATTTATTTTTATTATTTATTTTGTCCTTTATTTATTTTAATTTTTATTTCCTTCAATTCAAATAAAATTATTAAGATATTTATTTAATTTATTAAAATTAAATTAAAATTATTTAAATAATATTTTAAAGTATTTAAATTAATTAATTTATTTTTATTTAGATTAATTTTTAATTTATTTTGATCCAAACGAATCATAATTGGAGGGTGGGTGATAGGTGTTATCCTATGCGAGGCATGTGACGACGTTGAATCAAATGGGGAAAAAGGAATATATATATATATATATATATATATTCACGTCAAGGAAAAAAAACAAACGTTTGGTTCGTAAAATGAAGACGACTGGCATAAGATATAATTAATAGCGTAGCAGTTGAGTACTGCTGCTACCCGCCACCTAATAAGTTAGTAATTTTGTTTGTATCTAGCAGTGTGCTCGGTGGGGCTGAACTGTGAACAGTGCTCCGGACTTGGAGGTTAATTTATTTGATAATCGTATTTGGTATTATTTCTTGGAACTTAGATTAGGTTAGATTTTAAATTATTTTTTTAATCATTCTGAATCATGGTTCAAGGAAATTAATATTAATTTAGTTGTAAAATTCGACTATTTATATCCAATATATAAAAGTATAATCTAATTAATTTTTATTTATTTATCCATAGTCGTAAAGATAAATATAACTTAAGAGTGGTACTATAAAAATATTATAATATTTTTACTTCAAATAACATAATAAATGTCCAAATAATACAGCGACCACAATTAACCACTTACAATCGCACGACGAATGTTGGAATCATAAGCAACCAAAAAAAAAAAAAAACAACCTACGAACTGCTCTCCCCCGAAGAAAAGAGCACAAGAAAAACATAAACCCCAAACGCCCTTTCTATAGCCACCCCCATGTTATGATGGCGGCACCGGCAATGGCCACGGTCACCGCTGCCTTAAAATCCTCATTTAACATGACGGACTTCTATTTAATCCGTGTTTCGTAAAACCCCAATCCAGCAGCACAGTGCAAATTATTTAGCATCAGCAATGCGCAGTATCAAGCGAGGCGGTTTGAGTTAGCTTAGGCAGGGTGGTTAATTTTGATAGTATAACCCTTTAATTTAATCTTTTTGCTGGAAGACGGGAAATTGAAAACCAAAGGTGCTGAAAATGGGAAGCGGGAATAAAAGTGGGAGGTCAAATATAGGATGTTGTGATGAAGCAGAAGAAACGATTGCTTGTGATGTTGGACTTGGGTTGAAGATGATGCACCAGCATCATACGACGACGGAATCATCCTCATACCCAGTTCTGAATAATCTGAGTTCCAATTCCATGTCTGATAATTATAATCGCAATCATGCAGCGCCTGATTCTTCTTTTCTTAGTGGGTATTTTGGTAGCGGGGACGGAGGTGCTTTTGGGAGAGGAAGGGGAGGAAATCGAAACTTCTTGTGCAGTAATACCCATATGTTTGACGCTGTTAGTACGCCACCATCAGGAGGTGGTGGCAGAGCGGGTGGTATTGCTAGCTCAGGACAGAGGACTCTGCCAGCTCCTGCTTCTTCTTCACAATTCAATTCGGATGCTTCCTTCAAATCCCCATGGGGTAAGCACTACGTTTTTGTTTCTGAATGTCTGAACAAAATTCGTCCCCCCCGCTCTCCCTGCAAGAAGACTATTCTCAATTGTTTCCTTCATATTTGGGGTGGGGGTAATACTTGCAGGAACAAGGGCATTTACAGAGGCGCAAAGGCAAGAATTGGAGAGACAAACAGTGATATACAAATACATGGTGGCTTGTGTTCCAGTCCCTGCAGAACTACTTTCATCATCAATTTCTTATGTCCGCAATCATCGTGATAGTCCATTCAATTGTCGTTCTTCCACTTCATCCTCTGGTACGTAGCAATTAATCTATGAATCTGAATTTTCCTTTGCCTTTTTTTTTTTTTTTGACGTTGTATGTACATCTATGCGTTTGTGTACTGTTAAGGGTGGACAGGCACGGGTGGTAATAAGAGTAATGGTACAGGGGAGTTGAGGTTTGCTAGCAGCAATGATCCAGAGCCATGGAGGTGTAGAAGAACAGATGGGAAGAAATGGAGGTGCTCTAGGGATGTGGCTCCTGATCAGAAGTATTGTGAGAGACATTCACATAAAGGTCGACCTTCTCGTTCAAGAAAGCCTGTGGAATCATCACTTGGAATCAATCATCACCGTCCTCGTCCCAACATTTCCTCCGTTCCCGAAAACCTTGTCCTATTAAACTCTTCCTTGTCCGCACCAACATCGTCATCAGCGACATTCATCCCTCTTCAGTTCTCAGTCACCAATAATAATAATAATGATAATGATAATGATAATAATAATTCCTCTGTGTTCATGAGATCCCAACAGAAACAAAATCAAGGCCCGCCCTCTTTTCTTAATCAGACAGCTTTGATTGCTCCAACGCAGTGCAACCATTTTAGGTATGTTATGATTTATCGCATGACAATTGTATGTATCATGTATGCATGCATCTGCACTATTTTATGTATGCATCCATGCCTCTGCAGCATTGTATGTATGCATGTACGTATGTCAATGACTTTGGCGTTTCCTGAATTCATTTCTACTATTGTTTTTTTATGGTACAATACGGTTTGGGTTGGGGGGGACCCTTAAACCGGCGGAGATCCTGCCCTGGCGGAGTTTGATCCGGCGACCTGCGAGTCCAGGACACAAAAGCCACGGGTTCCCTTGCCACTAAGCCATGCCAACCGCCCCCATTTCTATTGTTATGATTGTTGATTAAAGTTTTTTTTTTTTTTTTTTTCTGTTTTGTTCTTATCCGAAGGGAATTAATTACGCCCTGCAACCATTTGGAAAAAAATGGCAGATAATGCTCCTTTTTTTGTTTTCATATAAATCAATGTCTCTGACTCTTGAGATTTAAATTAAATCACTACACATTTTGACCCGTCTAGCATTAATTAAAGTTTCCTCTCTTCAAGGTACCCTACTCCTACGACTATTAGTACTCCTACGACTTCAGAGTGGTTCATGAAAAGGACACCGACAGCTGTCCCAGCATCGCTACCTGCAACTGTACCTGTACCTGCAGCAGCTGCCTCGCTATACCCACAAATCCAACTGGGCCAATCTCCTCTAACCCAACCCAGAGATGATCCCTCCGATTTCAATCACAAATACGGGTCATTGTTTCACGACAGCAGAAGCAGAGAAATGGGTAGCACTAGCACCGATCAAAATTGCATCTTGCCGAGGCAATTCCTTGATACCTGGTCTTCATTAGGAAATGAGAGAGATGGGATCGGTCAGATCACCAGTACTTCCAAGTCAATATCATCCTCCCTTACACTGTCCATGTCCGGTGGCAGAACTGATGATCGAGTCTCTGCGGGATTGGGGATTGGTTTGTTCGATTCACAAAGAGATGGAGGAGGAGATGTTGATGGTGATCAGGGGATGGTGCAGCAGGACTTCAACTGGATGATCAATTCAGGGAGTTCTTGGATGACCTCTGCTCCCCCTGGCGGCCCTTTGGCCGAGGCTTTGTGCCTTGGGATAAGTTCTAGCAGTGGCAGAGGAGGTAGTGGCGATGGTGATGGAGAAGCGTCCCCGATGGGGCCTAGCAGTAGCGGAAGAACTAGTAGCAGTGGTGGCGGTAATGGGACTTCGAATTAAAGCGTGGGTGCGTTTCACGGTTGGTGCTCGAGGTACGTCAAGTTGGTCTTGAGCCTCAATTCCATAGTGGCCTAGAAGGACAACTTCCAAAACGTTAGTGTCATGATTTCCAATTTTCAAGGGATGGATTTGGATATTTTAGTTACCTTGAAATAGGTTACAAATTTGAAGAATTTCTTTAAGAAACGTTGTTTTGATTTTAGCTATATCATATTTGTTCACGGTTTGCAACAATTTACCAAGGAAAGAATGTAACTTATGTTATAATATTGATAAATTTAAAGATATAATATAATATTATAGAGAGGAAGAGAATGAGATTTTTAATTTTTATTGATAGGTATGAGTTTTTTATTTATACAATTTACTATATAATAATAATAATAATAATAATTACATCTATTAGGAGGAGTTAGAGATAAAAAACACATAAAGTTACAATCATAATAAAAAAGAGTTGTTACTACTAATAGAAATGATAAGAGTATTGAATATATAATTTAATACAATATACATTTATAAATTATATAACTATATTATATAAATAATATATTTACAATACTTTCTATTGGATGTATATTTTTTGATATTTATATCACTCTCCTTTAAAAGTATATTTTAAAAATATTACTTCATTAAAGATATTGCCAGAAAAATCTAGTGGGACAAAATTATAGTTAAGAAAAATAGTAAAGTTTTCTCTTTTTTAACTTAGTATGTCTCATTCATATGATATATTATGTATGATTCTATTTGTATATGCGGACATATTTTGATAATGTTTACGTTTGAAACTTTGTTAGTAAAAACTCTATGAAGGACAAAAATTTGGCTTTTGTAGAAAAATACTTGTAATCAAATCATTTCTTTATAAACATTATTTTATTGTCAATTAGTATGATACCTTTAAATAATGGACTTATTGTCCATATAAATCACTCTTACTAAGCATATATATTTGACTATTCTAACTAAATAATTATTTATCTAACAACATTCTATAATAAATTAAGAATAATTATCAATTGCGTGTGTTTTGGTAAAGATATCACCCATGTTTATTTCATATCATCTTACATTGGTGCAAGGATAATTTATGGATATTTGATTCATCGATGGAATCATCGGTGACAAATTTTCCATCATTTTCAATGATTATAAATTATCTTATGAAATTCTAGCTCTTTGGACCCATTATTAAGCTGGATTGAATTCATTAGGTTTGAACTAATTCAATCAATTTTTCAAGAAACTCTAGTTTACTTTCATAATTCAGGATTTATGTTTAATCGCTAATTTTTGGTATCAATCTTCACCTTTCGATTCTTCAATTGATTTCCTACATCTAATAAAATTGGTGATCAATCAATTCAACAAAAATTAAAGCTCTAGCAATTGAATAACAAAATTGAGTAATTAACATATACAATCAAATTAATTCATCAATTTGCCAAATTAGACTTAATTCAATGCTAGATCTAGAAATTACTCACACATAGATAAATCAATAAAAATAATAGTGAAATTAAATATGAATGAAATAAATAGGGTAATATATTAGAAGATAAAACAAATATGTTGAATATATGAAGAGTCGATCATTAGATCTAAATAATTACAAAGCTTCAAAATTAAATTCTAATGGTAAATATGCATTTTTCTCTATGGATAAAAAAACTCTTTAAAAATGAAGGAGAAGGAGTGAGAAATAGCCCTATTCTAAAATATGAATCGTCCCCTAAAAAATAATGTGTGTTTTCTTTTTTATTTCCTTTGTATATATCGTGTAGGTTTTATTATGAAAAAGCACTTGTGTGCTTTTAAACACAACTTGCTAATGTATTTATGCTTTTATCTATAAAAAGCGTGGATGTGCTTTGTAATAATATGGGGCTTTGCAAACTTCTTTTTTTCCTTTATCTTATAATTGTACATACAACAAAAAATCTCTAAACCTCAAGTTTGGTACAAAATCAAATACCATATATTCAACATAAGCATAATATATCTATAAGGATTTGTGTGCAAATGACTAGCCATGTGACTCATTGATATCAGCTTATGATATATATCTTGAATCACTAGAACTCCCCGCATGAGAAGCACTCACCTCTTCACACATGGGTCCTACTCTTTTTGTATAAGGTTTCAAATGAGTACCGGTGATACATACTTTCAGACCCTATTTTTATTATATATGATATGATCCTTTTTCTTTTTTCTTTTTTCTTTCAAATAATTCTCTAGTAATCAAAGAGAAGGAAGAGTCGCCATGGGAGTTTAGAAACAAATTAAACGGATTAAGGTAAAAGCCACTACCAAAAATCAGATACCAATAGGGCATAGTATGTGATAAGAAACTCCTACAAGCAACATCATAATTTTAAAAATAGAAACATCCAAATTACAGGAAAGAGAACAAGAATGTGTGAGTTTTTCAAGGGAGAATAAAAGATATATTCATTTTAAATTATCCATATCACCAAACTTCTCATAGTACATGTAATGAAAGACTAGCTAGCTAACTAAGTGACAAAATATATATTATGCTAAAATATGACACGTTAATAAGTAGATTGAGTGCTCTCCCCCATGTGTAGATTCTTCAGTGACCGTAGTGCAAAGAATGGAACAAAATAGAAGATAGGAGAAGCCATTAACCGACTCATTATCGAGTGAGTGGGGATCACAGAGAAGCTTGTTGTGTGAACTGCAAGTCATACAAATGTTGAACCATATCGTGAATTAAAAGTAGAGTGTCTCATTAGTGGTGTATTTTAGTTTACACACTACGCACCTTGCGATGGATACAACATATAAAGTAATGGATAGAATAAATTTTAGCATCGCAACCTTCTTCAATGTTAGGTGCATTAGTACAAGGAATATCGAAAAAACTACCTTCCTCAAGTTAGAGAGGAGCTACAACATCCTCTTCTTTATAATCAACACTATACGCATCTTCATCATCATGTGAGCCTTCCATAAAATAATTAATGCTGAAATATCAATTTTTACGATTTTCAATAGTGGTGAGATTAGGATACAGAAGAGAGAATAGTTGATTCCTTTAAAGATAGAGAACATAGCCAAAATATTTTGGAGAAACCAATTTTATATGGATATAAGAAGCGAGAATAAGCTTGGGGTTACACTCTAAATGTTGCAACTCATCTAGAATGGTAGAAAAACCGAAAATAGCAAGTGTAGTGATGTAACCACCAATCACTATTTTTCCTGCTTTGGTGTTACTGAATCTAGACATATGATTAAGTAAGAAAGCATCTGTATTGATTATAATATTTTGAATCACATGCCAAAGGATACATAACTCTTTTTTATTAGCCACACCCTGTCTCTGATCTGCCAAAAATTGTATTTGACATGAAATGATTCATTTAACAAAAACTAAGAATGCAAATAGATGAGGCTCTGGCTGAAGAAGCTTGATAACCAGACGCTTCATTGATGCTTCCTCATAATTGGGATGCATGAAAATGAAAAAAAAAATGTTTGGAACCACTACAAGGTAAACGAAAGTATTCATTCATTTGGGTGAATGTGTTGGATAAATCATAATTAAAAAGGTGAAAGATGACTCTTTCCTTGTGGAGGGAGAATTCAAATGAGTTTACAAATTTAAGGGTGGTGTGGGAATAGGTAGGAGCTCTAGCATAACAAGTTCAATCAATCCAATTTGACCAGAAAAATAATCCATATCATCTAATGAACCAAGACTCTCAATACATTTCTTATCAAAATAGTGGATACTTAGCATTCCCTACTTACATAGTCTATCATAGTTAATTTTTTGAGATTCATCAGCAAATTGAATTTCATGTTCATTCACCCCAATGAGTTAAGAGAGCGAGGGGTATCTCGAACTCATCCATAGGATGAAGTGGATGTATTTTTACATTTTGGTGTAATGTGTCATGCATTTCTAAAATTAACAAGTGTGCCTGCAACCTTTAATGACATCCAAAAATCAATACAAGCAACCAATTGAACATATCCAATTAAGCATACAAATTTCAATAGAATAACATAATGTTAGACTTGAGTATGATATAATATAGAATATTAGGGTTCTTGAGGATAATTAGATCGATTCCAAAAAAAATGGAATAATCAAAATGCTAACCTACAAATGAAAATGAAATGAGTTAATAAAGGAGAAATGAAAATTTTAAATTAAGAAAAAAAAGGTGAAGTAAACAATCAGGTTGGGGGTGGTGGTTGGTGTGATCATGGGGTTTTATGGAGGGGATCGGTTGGCGTGCAGAATAGTTGAGGGTGGCGGCGTAGAGGGCAGCAATGTGTTGGTGTATTGTTGGTGGTGGTTTGGGCGGTGAGTGGTATGGGTGGCAAGTGGTCATTGAGGATGTTGAATGGCAAGGGGGATGGGCATTGGTAGATGGCGAATGGCAGGGGAGGCAAACGATTGGTTGTTGAATGGTGTTAATGGTTCAATGGTGTCGATTATTGAACAGTTATGTAGGGTAGCGGAGAAGAGTGAGGGAAAGGGAAATATTGGTGGATGATGGTCAGTGGATGAATGGTGAGGTAGGATAATGGAGGAGAGCGTCGATTATCGTGTGGCTTTGAGAAGTCAAATGAGCATGGAAGTTTGAGTGGGGGTGGCTTGGGTGGAAAAGGCGGTATGGGAGGAGTTGCGGTGAACGAGTAATGTAATGGCAAAGGCATCATGGGTTTGGTGGTTTGCAAAAATGAATGGTAGGGGAGGGTATAAGTGAG
Organism: Tamarix austromongolica; assembly: GCA_039764185.1. Classification (NCBI taxonomy): domain Eukaryota; kingdom Viridiplantae; phylum Streptophyta; class Magnoliopsida; order Caryophyllales; family Tamaricaceae; genus Tamarix; species Tamarix austromongolica. The sequence continues at coordinate 14,080,882 of CM077809.1, read as the reverse complement.
GGAGTAGTTGAGACACTGAATGAGGGTGGTGATAGCTAAGCGAAGAATGGTGATTTAAGGTGATAGTCAACATTACAAGATAGTGATGCAAGGTGGTGGTGATGTTTGAGTTGGTTAAGATAAAGGGGGTATGTTGAAGATGTAAAATGTTTCCTTGTTGAAAAAGAAGCATGCTACCCTATTTTTAAAAATAAGAGACTTTTTTTTCTTTTGAAATATTTAAAACATGATAGTGGAAAAAAGTACAAATAAGGTGTGTTTTTTATTGATAGAAATGTATATTTCAATAGCATAAGTGTGGTTCAAAACTGGGGTGCGTGTGAGTTTTTGTATAGAATTATATTACATAAAAGCACATGTGTGGAAAAAATCATACCTAGGGTGTGCTTCTCTCGCATAAATGTAAATTTTAGAAGCATAGGTTAGTGCACTTTTTCTATAACTTCATATAGATTATTTCAAGTCCATAACTCTTCTTCCATGACCTCTACTAACTCTTGCCTTCAAGACAAATATAAATAAACAATAATTCATCATTAAAATACCCATCACCATCAAAATTCTCAACAAATACCCAAATCCATAGCTCTTTTTTTTAATATTGGAAAATACAAATAAACATAGCTTGGATTGTTTCCTAAAAAGCACTCATTTAAAGGTCATGATCTTGACCCCTTAAATTTCAATTACAAAGACAGATAGGAAAGGTCAAGGACAACCAATTTCTCTATTATATTGCTAGCAACATAATGCTTGAGCCTTTGCCTATTAACCTTGAATTCTCTAGTGGCTTCTATTTGAATATTAATAGCTACAAATTGATAGACCTTACGAACATAGAATGACCCCGGCCACCTATAATGAAGCTTAACAAGAGAGAGAGCTTAAGATGAGAGTTGAACAGAAGCACCAAATCTTTGTCTTAAAACTCTATTTGGGTAATATACTTATCATGTCATCTCTTAGTTCTATCCTTATATATTTACACATTCTCATAGGCATCCAATCTCGACTTAGTGAGCTTGTTAAGTTGGAGCTTTCTCCATTCTCTAACAACCTTCAAGTCATAATTAATTGCCTTTATTGCCTAAAACACCCTGTGTTCAATTTCAACTAGCAAATGACAAGGCTTTCTATATACCAACCCAAAAGGTGTCATTCCAACTAGCATCTTATAAGCAGTTCGGTAGGCCTATAAAATATCATCCAAGTTCATTGACCAATCTTTTTGATTGCGAGCCACTATTAATCAAGTATCCCTTTTATCTCACGATAGTAATTTTTTCTTGTCCACTCATTTAAGATGGTACAGTTTGGCCATATTTTGAATAACATCATATTTCTTCAAAAGTGTATCGAAAATTTGATTAGTGAATTGAAAACCATCATCACTAATAACTACTCTAGGAATACCAAACCTTGGAAATATAAACTTTTAAAAAAGTTGAGCTACAACCTTTGCATTATTGGTGGGAAAATCCACTACCTTTGCCCATTTAGAGGGGTCCCATGAAGTCAATGCCCCAAATATCAAATAATTTAACCAAAAAAATGTTATTTAAATGTATTTTATTTCTTCTTGATATGTTACCCGTCGTTTGACATTGATCACAAGATATAAAATATTTTCTAACATCCTTGAAGAGATAGTGCCAATAAAAACTTGCTTGAAATTTTTTTAAAGATGTTTAAGAAGTGTTGGTGTGACTTCCATAAGGCAAAGAATGACAATGAGATATGACACTTTTAAATTCCTCTTTAGGCATACATTTTCTCTAAACTTCATATACACATTTATTGTAGAGATAAGGATCATCCCAATTATATTGCTTGATATCTGAGAGGAACTTCTTCTTCTATTGATAAGATAAGACTAGTGGCATTACCCCACATGCTATATTGTTTACAAAATTAGTAGACCATGGGGCAGGTAAGCTTATGATTGCCAAACAATTTCCATCCATAAATGAATCATCGAATAGAGTGTTATCCCCTTTACTTTCATCCATATCTTACCTTAACTTAGAGAGATGATCAACTGCTATAATTTTTGTACTTATCCCAAATTTCAAGGTCAAACTCTTGGAGTAAAAGGATCCATCTAATCAAACATGGCTTTGCATCATTCTTAGTCAGCAAATACTTAAGGGTTGCATGGTTAGTGAAAACTATAATATTTTATCCTATTAAGTATGATCAAAATTTATCAAGTGCAAACACCACCACCAAGTGCTCATTCTTAGTTGTAGTATAGTTTACTTGAGCATCATCAAGAGTTCAAATTGTATAGTAAACTACATAAACCCTTACATCTTTTCTCTGCCCCTAAGGACTGCTTCCACTACAGTCATTTATATCGCTCATCAACTTGAATGAAATAATCCAATCAGGGGGTTGCATCACTAGGACGGTTGTCAATACCTCTTTTAACTTGTTGAAATCATTTAAATGAGATTGGTTTAAATTTAAAAGGCACATCTTTGATAAGCAATTGAGTTAGAGGTTTAGCAATTTTTGAAAAATCTTCAATGAGTTGCCGATAGAAAATGGCATGACCCAAGAAACTTTAAATGCCTCTGATAGAATTTGGGTTGAAAATTTTTTAATAATATAAAGATTCTCTTCATCTATCTCAATGTCTTGAATAGAGACTATGTAACAAAGAACAATTCCTTCTTTTACCATAACATGGAACTTCTACCAATTGAGAATGAGATTAAACTCATTATAACTTTCTAATACCTAGAGATATTACTCAAACAATGCTTAAATGTAGTACCATAAATCAAAAATTCATCCATAAAGGCTTCCATAATAATTTTGATAAAATTAAAAAAGATGGACATCATGCATCATTGAAAGGTGGCAGGGACATTACATAAGCTAAGTAGCATCATTCGGTAGGAATAGGTATCATATGGACATGTAAATATAGTCTTCTCTTGGTTCATTGGGTGAACAGGGATTTGGAAAAATCTCGAATACCCATTCAAGTAATAGAAATAAAAATGCTAAGCCAACCTCTCTAGCATTTGGTCAATAAATGGTAGGATAAAATGATCATTCCGTGTAGCCTTATTTAATTTTCTATAATCTATGGAAATTTTCCAACTTATGATTATCCTTGTTAGAATACATTTATTTTTCTTATTCTTAATGATTTTTGTTCCACCCTTTGTAGTTATTACTTGCATCTGGCTCACCCCACTCGTTATCTAAGATAGGATAGATGACTCCTGTGTCAAGTAGCTTAAGTACCTCTTTTCTTACCATTTATTTCATGTTAGGGTTTAATCTCATTTGATGTTCAATAGAGGATGTGTACCATTTTTCTAAAAGTGATGCATACATATAGAAATATCTATACATGTAAGATCATCTATAGTATAACTAATGACCTCTTTATGCAACCTAATAGTTCTAAGAACTTTTTTCAATTTCTACCTTACTTAGATTAGCAATCACCATAACAGTGTAATTAGAGTCAGAGTCAAGAAATTCATACCTTAAGAAAGAAGGGAGGGGTTTCAATTCTACATGAGATATTACCACCTTTTTCAAGGTAGGGTTGCTCAATTCTACTTCAAGAACTTCTATCTTTTCCTTTCCTTAGGAAAAAACCAAGGATTGCCTCCAACATTTAGCAATATAGAAAATTTTAAGACTTTCAACACTTGACATCCCACTTCTCATTAAACACTATTCAAGAGGGTCACTTTAGAAGCATTTAACAAGTTCTTTCTTTACCACCCTATCAATTGAATTGAACCTGCAATACATATCCTTAATCAAAGTAAATTTTATAGCAATAGATAAATCATATTCAAATTTCTCATCCCTAACACTCAAATAAAGCCTTATATTTTTAACATCAATAATATCTCTAGCCATATCTAGGAAGGGTTTACCTATAATGATAGGAATTTGAGAATCTTCTTCAATTTATAAGATAACAAAATCAAACTTTTCAAGTTGGATAGGTACATCCTCTAATATACCTACCAGCATTTGAATGATTCATCTACCAACTATAGGGAGGTGGCGGTGGGCTTAAAATATTCTATTTATATCTTGTTATACACTGAAAATGACATTAGACTCACACTAGTACCAAAATCACATAAGGCGCGATTAATAGAAATATGTCAAATAATGTAAGGAATAAAAAATAAACCAGGATCATTACCCTAAGAGGTAAATTATTCTGAATAATATCTATATACTCCTCTTTAAAAGAAACCATTTCATACTCTTCCCAACTTCCTCTTATCTGAAAAATTGCCTTTAAAAACTTTTCTTATGAGGGCTTATGAGAAATTTCTTCAACAAAGAAAATGTTAATATGCAACTTTATCAATATTTCTAGAAACTTCCCAAGTTTTTTTTTAAAGTTTAACCTTAGCTAACCTTTGAGGAAATGTAGGGGAGGCTCATAAGGTGCAGGTGAAACAAATTCCTCAACTTTTTTCTCTTACTTACTAGTTTTCTCCTCATCAATTATGGGTTCCTCAATATCATTGCCTAAACTCTCATCACCACCCACCATCTTAGGTCATTCTATATTTTTCCTACTCCTTAATGTGATGGCATTAACTTGATTTTTAAGATATGTTTCAAGTTATCCTAGAAACATCTCAGAGGGTCTAAAAGGTGAGTTATATTGTTGGGTTACCTAAGTGATTTGTTTTTCTAGCATCTTGTTATGTATGGCTAGTGAATCAACCTTAGATGATAGTTTTTTAGTAGCATCATTCATGGTTTGGTTCTAGTGTCTAAACTTATTAGTTTGCTTCTTAAACTCTTCATTTTTTTGTATGAACCATTACAAAATTATGCATAAATGTTTCTAAATTAGACTTTTAGATAGGGAAATAAGGAGGTCTTTGACTCTAAAAACCTAGTGGAACATAATTAGATTCAGACATAAGATTTTGGGGAGGATTCTTGTAAAATGAATTTGAATGATTCCTCCACCCAAGGTTATAAATGTTGGAAGAAGGATCCCTACTTTGATTAAATTTGTTCATATAATTAGCATATTCATTGACACTTAAATCAAGGAAAACATATGATCCAAATTTACATTTTAATGCAGTATGACCTATACTACCACATATTTCACATGATCATTGATTAGTATGAGATGCTAAGGCATTAAAACTTACATTGTCAAAATTTTGAAATAGAGAATCTATCTTAGATGCAAGATGATCTAGCACATCAGTGTCATACCTCCTACTCTTTTTTGGTAAAGAGCACTCACCTGACCACTAGAAGTGATTTTAGACCATATCTTTGATGAGTTGCCTTGCCTCTTACACACTTTTGTTCATTAGTGTCCCACCAATTGCAACATCAAAATTCATCCTAGTGTTGTAGAAAAGATAATTTTAAAAGGTGTAAATGATCAACTAATGTTCCAATCCATGGTGTGGACACATTCTAAAGAGATCTTTGTACCTGTCCCAAGCATCATATAATAATTCCCCTTCTTTTTATGTAAATGTTTCTATTTGATTTCTCAATTGACCCATGTTTCTTAGAGAGAAATGCTTAACAATGAATGTCCGTAAAAGTTTTTCTCAAGTAGATATGGACCCCAATGAGGTGATTGTAACCAAGCCCTTGTCTTATCCTGTAATGAGAAAAGTAACAACCTTAAATTGATAGCATTATTTGATACTCCATTCATCTTCAAAGTATAATAGTACTCTAGGAAGATTAAGATGTATAAATTATGATCTTCTATTGGAGTACTTCCAAATTGGTTCTGCTAAACTACAAAAAGAAGTGAAGGCTTGAGATCGAAGTTGTTAGTAGCTATATTAGGCCTAGTGATGCTCAATTACATGTCATGAGATGTTGGTGAAGCAAATTTCTTCAAAGATCAATCTTAATGGCCTAGATTTTCTTGACCTGCCATAGTGATATTATTATCCAAACATTCCCTTATTTCTTGTACCCACTCCTTGATATCCCAAAAGGTCTTTTCAATCTCAGAATTACACTCAACTAATTCTGTAAGTAGTTGGGATCAGGACATGAGACAATTCCTACACGAGAACACAAAATAAATAAAATAAAAAATCTAGTTTATTCTAGTCAAACACTGAAAAGAGTCAATATTAACAATGCCGAGATCCTCAAAAAAATGTTCCAAAAACTTGATGAGCTAAATCTGTAAGTGCACAGGCTTATTGTAGCATATCAAGGTTGTCTCCATAGGAACTTATAAAAATTGAATAAAATAATTTATGCTATATAGACCAATTAGGTCAAAGAGAAAGTGATAATTGTATAAAAAATAAAGAATAATAAGCAATACTCAAAGGATTCTAATAAAATAAATAAAGGCTATGATTGAATTTTGGTCATAATTCATAGGTGAACAAATAAATTAATCACTTATTAAATAGATTACTCTATTCATAAGGAAAAACTAGCCATAATTAACTAATAACCTCTTTCTAGGTCTAAAGTATAATTCAATATGGCTTAATAACCTATTTCCATGGTATTACATCATGTTAAATTCATTAAGTTCAAGCTAATTTGATTGATTTCCTAATAAACTAGTATACTTCTATGATTTGAGATTTCTTGTGCAATTACTAATTTATGGTATCAATCTTCACCTTTCAATTTATTGATTGATTTACTACATCTAATTTAATTAGTGATCAATCAATTCAATAGAAATTAAAACTCTAGCAATTGAATAACTAAATTAAGCAATTCACATACACAATCAAATCAATTCACCGATTCACTACCAAATTAGACTTAATTGAATCATAGATCTAGAAATTACTCATACATAGTTGAATCAATAAGCATAGTAGGGAAATTAGATATGAATGAAATAAATTGGGTAATAGATTAGAAGATAAAGCCAATATGATGAAGATAAAAAGATTTGATAGCCAAATTAGAATAATTACAAAGCTTTGAAATTAAATTATAATGGTGAATATATATTTTCCTCTCTAGATATAAAGCTTTGAGAAGAAAGATGAAAGAGAGAGAAAACCACTATCTAAAATATGAACCATCCCCTAGAAAATAACATGTGTTGACTTTATTTCTTTTGCAAATAAAACTATAATATATATTATGAAAAAGCACTAGTGTGCTTTTAAACACAACATACCAAAGTATTTCTTTTTAATCTAGAAAAGGCATGGGGTGTGCTTTTTAATGATATGGAGCTATATAAACTTATTTTCTTCCTTCTTCTCATGGTTGTACCCATTTTGCTTTGAATGTCATTTGCACACGTCTTTAATCCATTTTACATCTTTTTCCTCCAATATGATATATTTGTAGCTAAAATAAAAAACAAAGTAGTATCCTACACAAATGTGATAATTCTAATATAAAAATATAGAAATGTATACAAACTAGCACTATTATGAGCTAAATACACCAATTGATAAATTCACTTATCACCCATACCATACGCTTCTAGAGTATTTATATCATACTAGTCATTGACTTACTTGAAGTCATTACAATGACTTCTATGTGAGTTGGAACTCTATCTAAGACGTTCAAAATTTATAGGCTTTAATAAACACAAGTTGTAGCTATGCTATATCAAGAAAGCATAAGCATTATTAAGTATACTTTTTCTTTGGGTCCATATCTCATGGAAGACGTCCTCTAAGTGTTTGCTTGATTTATAATCTTGATCTCCTTTTCTCTCCCTCTAATTCTAAGAAAACTAACATTCCTAGCCTTTGTTGCTTGACTTCATATCCAAGGGGAAGTATAGGCATATATAAGACTCATCAAACTTTTTTTAAAACAAGCGTCAGGTTCATTCCAGTTGACATAGATTAAGGGATAATGTGATATGTGATTGGTTCATATTAAAAAATAATAATCACTGCATACATGTTGATATATAACTTCTACACCTCATTTACACGGGTCTACGAATGAAGTGCATAATTAACGACTCTACCAGACCATTTGTTTCCAACTTGAAGCATGGATTGTGTTTTTTATCCCAACTAAATGGTTATTCACTTTTGTGACAATTTAATAATATTTTTTTTACAAAATATAACATGTGACCTTACATTGATGAATCATAACATACTATAGTATATTTAATTGATCCACATATGTCCGCTTAAATTCTATCAAGGACATAGGAGATTTTACGTTTTCTTATATTATAGCAACTTAGTTATAAATTTGTTAAGAATAATATGTCATTCATATGAGATAATCAATTAAAAGAATCTTTAGGATTCTAAGTGGGTTCCCGTGTAAGTTTCAGTGATCTTGTCTATCATTGTTTCACTAATGTGATCTTATTTCTTATGCTACAAAGATTATATTTTATGGTTTACTAACTTCTGGTTAGTGATAAATTTTGGATTTTCATATATACCAAATTCATGCATTTGCATTTATCATGGGCTTACTTCTAGTTGATCTCAATGGTAGAAATAGCATCAAATATTTATGGACCACAATAAGTTCTCCAACAACTTAGCTACCATATTATGCATCATTTTTCTATAGGATTGTTTCTTCAAGAAACCTTTTAATAGGTTTAACATGTCACATACAAGTATACATTCTTGTCAATTATAAGATTATAAAATACTTCATCCTTAAAAGTAGAATGTACACTGGCATTTCAATTGGATAAATCAATGTTCTAGATCATATTCAGGTAATAGGAAGCCTCTAGCCTCTACTTTTAAATTACTTATATTATATGGGAAACTCCATGTTTCAACTATTAAACTAATAAGTGAATAGAAAGCCTCAGGCTTCAACCATCAAATGCCTCTATTCACCGAAATTATAATATAATGAGGAGGCTATTATAAATACCCCAGCCACATTGGTGGATAAGGAGATTTGACTATGGTAGATTTTAACCGCTAACAATAGCAAAGTAGGTGCTTTTTAATCTCAATATCCTTTTCTCTCCCCTTAAAACCGAGCAAACTAAAATTTCCAGCCTTCTTTGTGGCATAATTTCATATCCATGGGAGAGTCTTGGTGCACATAAAACTCATCCAATTTTTTTTTGTAAAAAAATAATCATCAAGTTTATTCCAATTGACCTAGCTCGAGGGATGATGTGATAGGTGATTGGTATGTACCAAAAAACTTTGTGTGCATATCACTATATCACTTCTAGACCTCACCAATAAGGGTCTACAAATCAAATGCATAATCAATGACTCTATCAAGTTATTCTACTTTCAACTTGAAGTAGTAATAATACATTATTATCCTAATTATATGGTTATTCACTTTCATGCCAATGTAATAATATCATTTGCAAAATATAACATATGACCTTACATCAATGGATAATTATATACCCTGGTATATTAATTTGGTCCACATGTGTCCACTTGAGTTATATCAAGGACATGAGAGCTTGTGCATTTTCTTTCATTAGAACATCTTAATTATAAATTTTCCAAGAATAATACATCGTTCATATGAGATCATAAACTAAAATAATATTTAGGATTCTAAGTAGATGATCATACAAGTTTCAATAGTATTACCTATTATTTCTACACTAACGTGATCTTATTTTTCAAGTTACAAAGATAATATTTTATGGTCTACTAACTTCTATTTAGTGACACCTTTAGAGTTTTTTTACACATACCAAATGCATATATTGTGCATTTATCTCAAGATTACTTCTAGCCAATATTTTTGGTAATAATACCATCAAATACTCATATACCACAATAAATTCTCCAAGAAATTAACTACAATATCATGCACGATTTCATTATCCGATTATTCTTTTAAGAAACCCTTTAATAGGTTTGTCATGCCACATATACATGTACATTCTTGCAAATTATAAGTCAGAAAATAGTTCATCTTTAAAATATAATGTACAATGGCATTTCAATCAAATAGATTGATCTTATTCAAGTCTAAAGGAAGGAATGTCTTTAGACTTTACCATTAAATTACTTATATTAAATGAAAAATATTCAAGTTTCAACCATTAAACTAATAAGTAAATGGGAAGCTTCAACCATCAAACTACTTATTAAATACGAAGCTTTAAGCTTCAAATATCAATTGCCTCTATCCACCAAAAATATAATATAGTGGGAATTTTATTGTAAATACTCCATCTACTATTGTGGAGCAAAAAACATGGTTTTGTGTTTTAACCACTATCAATAATGAAGCAGGTGCATAGTCTTATGAATAAGTAACTTAAAACTTATGCATAGAGCCACAATCACTACTTTGTGATTAAAACGAATACTGTAAATATTTTGAGAATTAAGATTGCATAAACTAAATTGAAAGAATTAAAATTGCATAAATAGAAGGTGTAGAAAGAAAATTAGTGCTTGGGTCTATAGACCACCAAATAGTTCTATCTTCTGAATCTATATGAACTTGAGATATTTGATACCACCCAATCTTATTGATCAATATTACATAAGTCTTAAAAGAATTTTAGCTATTTGATATTCTTGATCTAATTGTATATAAGGTATTTATCATCTTTAATCATTTGATCTTGGGGATCAAATTATGCATATGGTCTTCAGGACTATTAAATTACTGGATTAATTTTTCAGCTTCCACATCAATTGTGTCATTATCCTTTCATACCTTAGGTATATACTTGTAAATAATATAATTAGTTGGGAGCTTTATGCTTCTACCGACACTTTTGCAATCACCCATCCATACTTCTAGTATGTGAGAAAAATTTAGCCACTTCTATTGGTCCTCCATAAACTTCAATTAATAGACGTTTTCGCTATATTATCCAATAAAATTTAGGTGATGAGATATGTATTTATTGATAAGTGATGAGACCATTGGTCCATCAAGTTCATATGTAAGGTGATGGGTGATGAGGCCACAAATCTGACACATTTAAATTTAATTAATTTTCTTAACATTACCACTTTAGATGTATTTCAATCTTATTCAAGTGATGGAGACCTACATATGGCGGTGGGCGATGTGGCCTTCAATCCATCACCTTTGATCTTTCAATTGATTATATTTGATCCAATTTGAGTTTATTGAATGAGATATTTTTATCCTTGTACCATCATTTACTTCTATCCTCCATCTCATAAGTGAAAGGGATGACATTATACATACAATCAAATTAAAAATACATATTGCCAATATATACAATTAGAATTGATAAAAATATTAATTAGCATCATAATAAAATAATCAATCCCAATCTTAGGGAGAGAGAGTCGTATGATACCCTTATCTGATTCGATTCTATAATCATATTATATCCTCCTTAAAATACTTAATCAATTCAAATTAAGTAGGGGATCAATGTCCTTGAAATTTGCTTAACTATAGGATATGTCACATATGTGACCTTTTATATGCATTCAAAAATCGAAATTTCACACAAGAAACAAAAAGGATAGGTTAGTCCTCTATGACACATAATTACATCCTTATAAAATGATATCTAACAAAGATAGGGCACTAAATTTTATTAAGCACATATAGGATAACCCAATATTAATTTTTTTTTGTCATATCTATACCAATTGAAATCTACATCAAATCCATGGGTAATGGTTTTGGGCACCCTAATGTTGCAGACAAGATCATTATAATTTTTTTTTCATTTAGAGTATAATCATACTGATAAACTTAAAGAGATGTAATATAATAATATAGAGAGAAAAAGAATGAGACTTCATATTTTCATTAATGTGTATGAGTTCTATTATCTATACAATTCACCATATCCTATATATATAATATCTATATTTATTACATCCATTATGAGAAGAAGTTAGAGAATATGAAATGAGGTAGATGTTACATAGAGTTGAGAGGTTACACTCATAATGAAAAAAACTATTACAACTGATGGAAATAATAAGAGTATTAAACATAACACAATACATATTCATGAATTGTACATCTACATCATATAAATAATACATTTAAAACAAAATATATATATATATATATATATATATATATATATATATATATATGTTATACCAACCATTGTTAGATACAGGACTAACTGAAATCTAATATTTAATACTTACTACTAGCAATAAGGGAGCATAATCACTAAACTGATTCTATGTATGATATACAATTAAAGAGAAAGTGATAGATAAATGTAAATAAATAAATCATAGTATAAATATAACATACAATTAAACATTCAAATTAACAAAAATGTAAATTAATTAAGAAAAAGACATACTAAAATAATTATGAAATGAGTGTGGAGCGTAGAAATATCTCAATATCAAAATTTTATTAAAATTACAATTTTATAAAGTAATATTTAGATTTTCTTAGCACATGAACTATTAGAAGAGAAGAATCACTCAACACTCTCACTAATGCACTTTGCCTATAGTCTTGAAGAGTATACTCTTACATAAGATAATGGGTGAGAATGGGTACACATTTTTAAATAATAAACAAAATAACATAGAAGCCTAACTTATAAAGCTTCATTGTAGAAAATTTAAAAAGTGAATAGTAATAATAAATAGTAACATTAAATATTGATCATAAATAGTAAATAGTATGTGGATAGTATTTCTATAAATGAAAGTCTTCTTTGTTATGCTTTTTTGAGGTTCTTGTATGAAATTTGAGTTCCTCCTCAGTAGTGGTATGTTAGAAGTTTGTAATAATATTATCTTGATTCCTTGACTTTCTTCATGAGTGAACATGAAGCCTACTCGTAGAATAAGTTGTATTATATGCCAATGCATGTTGGAGGGCATAATGTGTCGGCAACTATTTTTCTTGTGATAGACAACCTATTTATAGGATAAGTAGCCTCACATGCTAGAATGAATAATCTTCACTAATTATTGATTATTTTTCTATACAAGAAAGTTATTAGATAGTTAGGCCTAAATTTTTCCTAGACCTAGTATCATGGCCTCTTTTGCTTATCTTGGGAATTTATTTTCACAAAGGATTTAATCCACTTGCGCTCTACCATGGTTGATCTCCGATAAAATCATTGTAACCAAAAAAGAAATAAATGGTACTTGAAATAAGGATTTACGCTATGTATATTATATATGGTGGTTGTAAGGTTATTAGAATCAATATTATGCATAGGATTGATTTGGAGGCTCAATTTTAATTTTAGGTGAAAAAATTTAAGATAGGTGCTTAACTAAACTTCACAAAAATTTCTTTCTTTTGTTATGTGGAAGAAATGAAATTTGGATTATAACTTTTGAAATCCTTGAATGCAAGAGATTTGGGAGCAAATTTGTGCAATTCAAATAAGTAATTCTCCCAGACTGCTTGATATAATCTCTAGTTGTTACTAAATTATCAAGCAGGAAATGATCCTGAACTTTATCTTAAGCTTTTTAGTGACGGGATAGTGGCCCTTGAAACCAAATAGCTCGATGTAGGCTAAAGATTATATTGCTCACAACTTATTAAGGCTTTATTTGGTTCTACTTATAAAAAGTGGTTTATTACAAAAGTAATTATAAAAAGTTAATTTAGTTTAATAATAATCTTTGGTTTGACTTAAAAAAGCTATTATAGAAAAGTGATTACTAAAAATAACTTTTTAAAAGTTATTAATCAGAAGTGAGTAAAGGCTACTTCTAATATCTACTTTTTGTAAAATGATACAGTAGAGTTTAAAAAAAATCATTTAAAAAGTATCTTCTCCCTTGACCTATTGGCCATTTGCATTACAACAACTATTCGTCGAAAATTGTCTCTGCACTATCCATAGGCCATAGTATATGTGTTTGTGATGAAATCTCTTGCCAACTTTTCCGGCTTCGGTTTATTGTAGTCATAGATAGTATCAACAAATACGTATACTATAGGAAGGAAAAAAATTAAAAATAAATATATGTGTATAAATGAGTGTCGAAATATTACGGTGTAGGATTGCAGATGATATTTACTAAATATGTTATTCAGCTATTTGATTTTATAATATTTATTATGAATGTCATGATATTTATTGCATAATATAATTTTTTTATCATTATTACTATTTGAATTTTAAATGCTAATGAATTTTATAAAATTTGGTTAGTCATTGTTCATAAATTTTTTAATAATTATATAATTTTTATTTTACAACTTTTAGTGCTTTATAATATCTTTATACTTTTTATATTTTTTTATGTTTCATATAATTTTTAATATTTAATATTACATAATTTATATAATAATTATTACCAAAAGACATATATAGGAAGATAAAAATTGAAGATGGAAAATAAAAAGTAAATTTATAGAAAAATAAAAATCAAACACTAATGAGGTACAATAAGTAGTTTTTTTTAATATTAATCACTTATATAACAAAAGTAGAAACAAACATATGTTTTACTTGCTAAAGTATCTAAAATTAATTATTAAAAATAAGTAATATCAAACGAGGGCTAAGTCATAGGCTTGGTTTCTCTAGTTTGTAGTATTTGGTTGTTTCTTTTATGTGGTTTTTCCTTCTCCCTTTTTTGTTGTTGCCGTTGTAATATTAGAGAGGAGTATAGTAATTTTGTTCATATATGGATATCAAAGTATAGCATCCATTGGCTTGTTTATTTTTAGGCAGATTTTCAATTTAGGGACTTTTTTGTTGAATGAAGTTTCTAAAAAACAAACTACCGGTAGTTATTGAAATATACATTAAATAAAGATCGATACTATAACTTTTATATTAAGGAAATAGATATATGGCTTATGTTGCTTTCGCTCATTACATCTTCTTCCCTACTAATGTTTGCTCTCTGTATATAAGGATATAGGGTGATGCTGCCTGTAAGGGATGTTCAACAATTTAAGATGAGAGACGATTGCTATCTACTAAATGGTTTCCAAAGAGAGAATCCTGATAAATGCATTGAATCCTCCATGATATCAAAGGACTACTTTTTATTTTATTTTATTTTATTATTATTGGTGCATATAGTATGATTGTAAAATAAAATGTTTTGCTTCGTCACATGATTGAGGTATAGCTTTTCTGATGTAACACCCAAGTGTAAGATTTAGGGATCTACTTTAGTACATCTACTCTCATTATTGTGTTTAATGAATGCCGATGATTTTGAGAATCCGGTAGGAGTTAACTAAGTTTGAATTGAAAATAAAGATGTAGGAGAATATTACTATAAATTAAGTGAGAAAATACACCAGAAATTGTCAGCATGACCACGAACACATTGCATATAAGTCGATCCAAGTTTACTATCATCGTCAAAACAATATAGAACCCGGAAAATACAATACAAAATACTAGTTATTACCGAGAAACAACATTGATGAAACGTGCATGGTATTCAATAGTTTTGTAAAGTAGCTAGAATTAGCACTTAATGGAACACATAACAGTTTCCTTAATTGAACTCACTGGGATCATCAGAAATTTACATCAGCAGTAGTTCTGATGGAGATTTAATAGGAATTTCTTTTATATAGTTTCATTAGAAAGCTTTTTTTCCCCTCATAAAATAAAATGAATAGCTTCATTAGAAACTTATAATTATTCATAAACTAAAATGAATAGTTTTGTAAGGGGGAAAAACCAAACTCAATGTAGTTTCTTTAGAAATTTAGAATACTTTCATAAACTTGCCTAAACAAAAACTAATAAACAATTTCATAACTCAAACTCAGTAGTTTCATTATACTTTTATGGTAGAGTCTCATAAATTGAAATGAAAAGTTTTCTCACAAACTTACAATAGTTTCATGAAATGGTATGAGTATTTTTGTTAGAAACTTAGAATAGTTTATTTTATACACTTGATTAAAAAAACACTTAAAGTACTTTATTTTATATAGTTTTATTAGGAATTTACATAAGTTTCATCAATTTAAACAAATATTTTAGTTAGAAATTTAGGATAGTTTCATAAATCAAAATCAAATTTTCATAATTTTTTTTTATCTTGACTGTGAATTATTGTTTGTTCTAATTTAATGGCCTAAAGGTATGTTTTCTTGTTCTCGCCCTATTTTGGTCTTCATTCACTCATTGCCTACATACAGGTACATGCGGTGTCTTAATAACGCATTGCCCATAGATAGATAGATAGATAGATATATGCTTATGTGTTGATTTTGTTCAGAATATTTGGCAAATAACCAATGAGTTGATGTCAAATTTGATCGGTGCTTGATAAAAAGAAATATTCTATATTTATTAGTCATCATATTATATGAATATGATTATTATGTATCATATAAAATTAATCTACCATTTTTATTTCTTGTGTGAGATCTCAATTTTTGTAAGCATATGAAATGTAACATATGTGGCATATTTTGCAATCAAGTAAATTTCAAGAACATTGATCTCCTACTAAATTTAAATTGATTAAGAGTTTTAAGGGGGATATAGTATATCTCAAAATTGGCTCGAGATAAGGAAATTTATTTTTATCTCCTTTTGCTTTTATTCTTATGCTAATTGATATTTTTATTGGTTTTACTTGTATATATTGGCAATATGTAATTTAATTTGATTATATGTGTGATGATCTCCCTTCTAATTATAAGATGGAGGGTAAAAATAGAAGATGGTAGATGGCTGAAAGTCTTCCATTCAATAAACACAAATTGGATCTAATATGACCAATTCAATGATCCAAAGTGATGGATTAGTGGTCACATCTTCTAACACTATATGTAGATCTTAATCACTCGAAGATGATGGAAAGCCATCTAAAATGACAACATTAAAAAAATTACTTAAATTTAAACGTGTTGGATTGGCGATCCTATCGCCCATCACCTTATGTGTAAAAGTGATGGATTGGCAGTTCCATAGTCCATTGCTACAATCATATTTCAACACTTGGAGTTGATTGGAGAATATAGTAAAAATCTCCATTACCCTAAGTTAATGGAGGGCTACCAAAATAGATAATTTTTTCCGCATACCCAAAGTATGGATGGGTGATTGCACAAGTGTTGGTAAAAGCATGAAGCTCCCAACCAATTATATTATTTATAAAGATATACATGACGTACAAAAGAAAATGATACAATTGAGGTGAAAGCTAAAAGTTTCACCTAATGATTAAATGGTCTTGAAGACCTTATGTACAATTCAATCCTACAAATCGAATAATTAAAAAGTGATTAATACCTTATGTGCAATATGATCAAGGAGATCAAATAGTTGAAAGTATTTTACAACTAATGTAATACTGGTAAAGAAGATTGGATGGTATTAAATATTCCAAGTGTTTTTGGATCCAAAATATCAAACTATTTGGTGGTCTATAGACCCCTACAGTAGTTTTATTTTTTCATTTTCTAGTTATGCAATTTTAATTCCTACCATTTAGTTTCTGTTTCACAATATTTAAAGTATTTATTGTAATCACGAAGTAGTGATGATGGCTTTGTACATAATTTGTTGGCCACTTATTCATGAGACTATACACCTACTTTGCAATTGGTAGTGGACAAAACCTACCATAGTCAAATCTCCTCCTCCACCGTAGTGGTTAGAGTATTTACAATAATCTCCCCATTATACTATAATTTTAGTGGATAGAGATATTTTGATGGTTGAATCCTAAAGCTTCCTATCTAATAAGTAGTTTAATGGTTAAATCTTGAAGCTTCCCATTCATTTATTAGTATAATGGATGAAACATGAAGTTTTCTATTTGATATAAGTAAGTTAATGGTAGAGGCTAAATGCTTCCCGTGTCATAGACTTGAATACGATCTAGAAGATTAATTTATCTGATTGAATAACCATTGTACATTCTATTTTAATAATGAAGTATTTTATGATCTTAAAATTGACAAAAATGTACACGTGTATGTGTTATGGTAAATTTATTAAAGGGTTTCCTGATTTAACAGTCGAATAACAAAATTGTACATGATATTATACCTAAGTTCTAGAAGAACGTACTATGGTATATGAGTATTTGATGGTATTATTGCAATCAATATTGGCTATAATTAAGCCCAAGATAAATGCATAATATATGCATTTAGTATATATGAAAATTAAAAGGTATCACTAATTAAAATTTAGTAGACCATAAAATATTATCTTTGTGGCATGAGAAATGAGAACACATTCACCAATGATAGGAAAGATTGTCGAAGCTTGCACAAGAAGATACATATAATTCTAATGATTCATTTTTAATTGGTGATCTCATATAAATGACATATTATTCTTATTAAATTTATAGTTGTCATAATTTAAGAAAACACAAAATCTACTACGTACTTGATAGAATTCAAGTTGACACATGTGGACCATTTTAAGTTTACTATGGTATATAATGATGCATCAATGTAAGGTCACATGTTATATTTTGAAACAAATATTATTGCATTGGCATAAAAGTGAATAGTTACCCAATTAGAGTAAAAATACAGTCAATGCTTTAAGATAGAAGCAAAATGACTGGTAGATTCATTAATTATGCATTTGATTCATAAACTCTTATAAGTGAGGTATATAAGTGCTATGCCAATATTCATAGATTCATTAATTATGCATTTTAGAATTGCTTGAATTATTTTTTTGTTTTTCTATTTTTCTCATAATTACAAATATAACTTATATACAAACAACATTTATATGCATACAACTATATCTATGTAAATACATAGTATATCACATATTACAATAAAAATGATATTTATATAATTTAGCATTAATTGTTCATTATATTTCTATAATTTAGCATTAATTATTCATTAATTTTAATTTTTGTAAGAATATTAAAATGATTTTAAGTTGAATAATTAATTTTTTATATTAAAAATACATGAACAACAAAAATCACACTAGACTGTAGACTATTAATATGGTATGGTTTGGATCATTGAAAAGTAGCTTAGTTTTGTTTGATTTTAGATTTTTTTTTTATAAATATTAAAAATAACGTTTAGATTGATTTGAGGTCAAAACCAAACTAAATCAAAATTGTCTTCGCCTTTAACCATGAACATGATCACCAAAGGAATGGAAAAAATTATCAATAAGTTATTAATTTGTTGCAATGATTTCTTTGTTCGGTGTCTATTGCCACTTGTTACCATTATTTAAAGTACAAAGAAACAACATTTAATATCATTAATTTATTTGTGTTTTTATAAATACTAGTTAATCTCTTATGCGATGCATTAGTTTTATTAATTTTTTAAAAGGTAATATTTTAGTTTAAAATCAAATAAAAAATGTGGTAACAATATAAATATTAATTTAAAAGTGCGTGTATATATATTATAGTATTATATTTTATTATTAACTTTTTAAAATTCTATATTATTTTATAGGTATACCTATAGATAGTTATTAATTTATAATAACTATAAAGTTATAAAGTAAAACACAAGTTGATGTATAATCATAACCATCAACATTATTATTATTATTATTATTATTATTATTATTATTATTATTATTATTATTATTATTATTATTATTATTATTATTATTATTATTATGTAAATAAAACAAGTACAAAAAAATCACATTGGATTTGTCAACTATGATTTCATAGACATAGAATTAGATGTCACTAATTTTTGAAAGTTAGAACTAATATATATATAATTGAATAAAATATAATTACAATTGTGGAAGAAAATGTGTTGATAAACTAACATAATCTTTTTTTTTAATTGTTTGAGTTCAAATTAGATGAAATAACACTAAATAAGTAAAATAATTTAAAAATCAAATAGAAGTATATTATATTTGTAAAATAATACACCAGGTACTCCAATTTTGGATCACTGACGACTAAATTTGCATATACGACCCACATTGTCCTCAAATTTCTTTCGTCCAATATATCAACATATTAGATGAGTGAAATGTGCAGAATAAATAAATAACTAAATAATGTTTTGTGAGGAAAAAGAAATCTCTAATCTTACAATTGAGGATAGATTACTCACCTATAATTGTGGAATCAAAAGCCTATCTTCTTGGTCTTTAAGCTACAACAGCAAAAGTTCATCATCTTGTCCTTGAGAGTAACTCAACAATGCTAGTTAACATGTTGAAGAACTTCAACAAGCATCTCCTTGACAAATTCATCATATAATTGAATAAAGTAGGGCTTTAATTGCATAATGTGGTGACTCAGTTGTGATTTTTCATCTTGGATGGGATGTTAATCTAGTTGGATGCATATTATCTTGACATAATATTTCATCGTTGATTTTATCTTATTGGACTAATATTTTTCCTATATGTATTACGAATGGTATTGTAAATGATGATTATTAGTACGATTAGTTCATGGGATTAATAAAGAAACTTCGATTTTATTTCCATAAAAAATATTTAAAAACATACCTTCTCCATCATTGTTGATATTCTTTTTTCCATCATCTACCAATATTTTTACCATACATTGTTGATGAGTGGTGAATTGATGCCAATCTTCATTGATTTGATTTGTCGATGTAATTTTGAGGCACTTCGTAAACTCCAATGTGCAATGTTTCTACATTATTTGCATCATATTAAAATGAAAACTAACTGAAAAAAGAGGTATGTTATTATAGAGAGAGATTCAAGAGTTATCTAATACTCTTTATATTTCTTTCTTCTTCTTCTTCTTAGGGAATACCAAACTAATAGTGTGTTGGTGGTGGAGGTGGATATGGATGTGGAGGTGGAGGTGGATATGGATGTGGAGGTGGAGGTTGTGTTTAAAGGTATGTACCGAAGAGGTTCATAGAGAATGGAATAATAATTATTGACTTTTTACAAAAATTAATGAGTGCATTAGTAGCCATATATTTGTTCATTTATCCCTTTTTTTCTATATTTGTTGTGTCATGTTTGAAATTAAAAGGAATATGACATGTTCTGTATATGTTTAGATATTATTACATGTTTTTTTGTGTAATATTTTAGATTTTTCATATAAAAAATGGTATTATTATTGAGTTTAGGGATTTTTTTATTAACTTTTTAGAAACTTCATGAAATTTTCATGAACATATGTAATATTTTTAATAATAATAATAATAATAATAATAATAATAATAATAATAATAATAATAAGGGTGTGCAAAGAATAAAAACAACAATGTTGATGAGGACGACAAGGATAATATCGATAACAATAACAATAAAAACAACAAATATAATAATCAACTTTTCTTAAAATTTTATTTCTAGATGGCCAAATACAAACTAATTTTCAAGAATTTACTTTCCACAAAATTTTCCAACTAAAAACAGAAAAGAAAGTTGATTTATTTCCCTTTTATTTTCTTTTCCACACCATTTTCTACAAATCAAAGGAAGTCTTAGGATATCTAATTTTTTACTGAATTATTCGATCCAAAAAAATATATGATTTCATAATATTATAATTTTATAGGGACAAGTTTATAAAGTTTACTTATTATGTACATTTAAATATTAATTATAATATGTTAACACTCTTTTTAGATAAAACAAGACATCCATACAAATATAAATATTAATGGATATACATTCTCTATTTTCAAAATTTTCTTTTAAAGATTATTAAAATTACTAAAATACTACTTTTTATTATATCTAATATTCGATTCATATTCATACTTTTAGATATTCAAAATTTTAAATATCAACTTAAAAATGTGGGAATCGTTAAATATCAAAAAATCTGATTATTGAAACCTCCGATTTGTTGCAATCCAATCATGCACTTTGTTGTCCTCTTTTTTACCATATGCAAAACTGAGCTAACCCTTCTTTATTTCTACATAATGAAATTCATTCTTAATTTTCTCCATATCTACTGCAAAATGCTAAACAAAGTACTAAAACCTGGTCCCTAACCTCATCAAGACGCCCTGTATATTAACAGATGCACACCACGAATCCGGTTAGGTTCGCGTAAGGCCTTCCTGGCGTGTCTATGTATTTGATGAAAGTAAACTTAAGAGGGCACCCAATGCCCAAGGATTCTGTGTCTAGTGAAGTAGCTTTATTGGAGAACCTACATCTTTACTTTTGCAACGGCTACCTGAATTTTTATTTATTTATTTATTTTTTTATAAATCACAGCCCCTCATCTTTTTTAGTTAGATTGGCGAAGATGATGGTGGATAAAGTTCTGTTGTAACGACGCCGTGTAAGACTTCGATCCTTTATTGTAAAAGTAGCGGCAAATTATAGTGTTCCACTGAGTTTTCCCTTTTGTTTTGTGCTTGATATTCTCATGCCACCTTACCAGGAAGCTGCTACTAGGAAATGTGCTTACAGCCGTGATTATCCTTATAATAAATTGCTTCGGTAGCCAACCCAGTTTGTCATGCTCAATGGCCAACGACTTCATTCTCCATTCGCCATGACTATCCTTCTTGGTGGGCTTTGACAAATCAAAGCATTCCCTAGATGATGACCTGTTTTACAATGTCATGAAGCTTAGTTGTAGCTGAAGGGAAGGAAGAGAAGTATGCATGGTTTGCAGAGATGGGTACACCAGACGATCTGTATGCTTGATTACGTACGCTTTGAGCTCTCACTGGGAAGATTCGGACACAGGTTCATTTTTCGGTCAAAAATCGCAATGAATCTAACCTCAGGCTTCTTCTCCTCCATATTCGGCACCGTTACAGTAAGCACTCCATTGAAAGCTTCACTGACTCCATCACAACATTTTTCGGTAGCCTAAATCTCGTCATATGAGGCTTCCACTGCTCCTCTCAAACTCCATGCCACCGATCATTCTTCTCCTCTACACCTCTTGCCATTCATCTCTGCAACACACCACCGACTTCTACTCGAACAATAAAATCGCATTTGTAGTTACGATCGTGGCATCGGAGTGTCTGCGGACAATATTT
Organism: Tamarix austromongolica; assembly: GCA_039764185.1. Lineage (NCBI taxonomy): Eukaryota > Viridiplantae > Streptophyta > Magnoliopsida > Caryophyllales > Tamaricaceae > Tamarix > Tamarix austromongolica. Next base: position 14,058,058 of record CM077809.1, on the reverse strand, counting down.
TATATGCCACTGCATACTTTTTTTTCACAATAAATATTTAAAAATATTAATAAATATCAATAAATATTGATTGATAACGGATATATCGTCAATAAATATATAAAATTCTAAAATTGTAGCGTATCTCTAGTTTTGCATATCGGCTGACCTATAATTTAATAAATATCAACTGATATTACGTATTGGGATCGATATTTAATTGTGTACTTCTACCTCCACTTTAATTAACCTCCTCTATGAATTAATCTCCTCTTTGTTCACTCCTAGAAGGTCAACCTTGCTTATATGTAGGTAAGTGTTTCCTTCTCTTCAAGTTAATGCACATACTTTTTTAGTATAAAATATTGATACGTGCACTACAAAATTTATGACTTGTTCTAACAGAAATTTAGTCACAGATTTTTTTTTTCTGTTGGCAAAAGTTACTAATACCAACAGATAATTTTTTGTGGGCAATGAATAAAGTTTTCCCTACAGAAAATTTTTATCTGTTGGTAATAGTATGTTATGCCAACAGATCTTTTACCTACTTTTATATTTGTGGGTATTAGTAACATTATACCAACAAAACTAATACCCACTCATATATCTGTTGGTATTAGTATATAAGGAAGACAAATGTTTTTCAATTTTTTTTAATTATTATTTTGATATTTTATTTCTTTTCCACAAGCTATATGATTTTTATTTAAAATATATTTCCATTTTTATTGTGTGTTTTTATAATAATATTTTAAATTTGTTTCCAATTATAACTTCGTTGTGTAATTACGACTTTATTATGGAGTTATATTTTATTAGCAAAAATAAATTATTTTTTATTATAAAATCTCTTTAAAGTAGTAAAATCATTTTAATGATTTATTTGTAACAAATATTTCCTTATTTGAATTTATTTATTTTACACTACAATAAACTGGTGCATTAATGACCAATTTAGCGACCGATTTTTTTTATCGTTATTGATATATTATTAATGATCACTATTAAAAGTTGTCATTATTAGTATATCTATTGCGACTAATTTAATTTTTGAACATTAATTATTAATTTATTAGTCGCTAAAAATGTTTAAGTTCCATACACACACACACACACACATATTTTATAATAAATTTTTTTTTCAAATCTCTAAAATCTAAAAAAAAATAAAATACAATAAAAAAAATACTTAAACCCCTCAATTCCTTAAACTTAAAAAAAAACCAAATTTAGTTCTCGCGCGCCTACTACCCCGCCCCTATATCATTTTAATTTTCGCGAGCCCCGTCCCTTGTGCCCCGACCCCCGACCCTCGACCGTGGCCTCCTCCTGATCTGCACCTTCAACCTAGGTCGCACCACCACACCAGCCACCCCCGCTCGAGCACACCACCACACCTACTCTAGCTCGTCGTCTTCGTCTTCCATTGCAGCAGCAGTGAGCAGTAGCCGAGTAGCAGCAGCAGCCGTCAGCAACACACGAGGACAACTGCGTGGTGCCACCGCCCATCCGCCTCTAGCGCCGCTCGTCACCGGCGAGTGTTCCTTGACCACCGACGACGCTCCAGCACCCCTCACTCCCTCCAATTTCACAGCAATTCGCTTGGTATAATTACTTAAACCCTAACTTCTATTTTGATTAATTTTAAATGATTTAGCTTATGATAAGATAATTTAGTTGTTTAATTTTATATATATATATATATATATATATATATATATATATATATATATATATATATATATATATATATATGTTGTATGAGTGATTTGGGATAGTTAATTGTATTGGTTATGGTTGGTTTCTAAAAATTGGATTTGTGACCCGCCTATATCCGGATTTTTTGGTTTTATCCGATTAAGATATTTTAGATAAATTGAATTTACATTATGCTTTAAAATGTATCTAATTTCATATTAGAAATATCAATTTAAAAATTTTGTGTGAAATTAATCGGAATTAGATTCTTGGATCAAAATTCTTGCGGGTTTTATCCGGATTTGTGAATTAGCTTATGATAAGCTAAATTGGTTGTTAGATTATGTATATATGAGTTAGATGATTGATTTGGATGGGTTGATTGTGCTGCATATGGTTGATTTATGAAATTTGGATTTATAACCAAGATTTATCGGTATAGCTCTACTTTGTCCGATTTTAAGCAATTTTTACCAATTGATTCTGTAAGGTACTTCGAAATGTATTTAATTGCAGGTTAGTGTCAATTTGAAAAATTTGTCTAGAATCGATAGAAATCAAAATTCTTGGTCAAAACTCTTGTGGTTTTGAAATTTGATTGATCATTGGCTTATTTTCTTAAATTGATTATACAATATGTTGAGGGAATCACATGTGATTATCGGAAAAGCCATTAATTGTCATGAATAGGCATATCATCGAGAGAAGTCTATCCTTGTAACTCTAGTTTCGTGTGGAATGAAACTAAGATTTGGTTTTTGCGATTTGCTGAAAATTCTAAAAATTCATATGAAACTGGTAGTGGATTAGGGATTGAAAAAGGATCTACATTGTTCGTCCCCCATTTATTTTCCTCCAGTTTCTCTCCCTCAATCCCTATTGACGAGGGGTATGTGGCTATTGAATATAAAGAAAACTCTGAGAATTTTCTGCTTTATTGGAAGTCGTGGCTTGTTTGTACTTTGTGGGCTGCTTTATTAGGGATTTGCTTGGGATTTGGGAGTTTCCTAAAATGGCAATAATTGATTTGGGGGATATTTTATTAGGCCACAGGTTCAAAGAGAGAAGAACTGTATATATGACGAGCTGAAGAATTCAAATCGGAGCAAGGATTGGATCAGCCATGTCTTTGCTCGTCGGATTCATTTTTCTACTTGGCTGAGTTGATTCATATATTTATTTGTATTTTATTGTTTGTTTTCGTATAAATTTAAGTACATAATATCAGTAAATATTCCAGCCCCTTTAATAATAATACTTTTTGACTTCTTATTGGCGGATAATTTCACGAGGTATACGATGAAAGGAATTGTTCCAGCCCCTTTAATACACAACAAAAAACCAGCACCTGTGAGAAGGCAAGGAGAAAGATCCAGGATGATACATGGCTCTTCCTCAACAGATACCCACAATTGAGAGAAGTCTATTAGTAATTCTCGAATCTTAGTTAGAATTTACATAAGACTCTCTTTTCACTTGGACCTACATAAAAGCCATTAATTTTCAGTATGCTCATGCATTATCAGAAAATTAGAGACCTATGTGGAAATTAGTTAATGCTCGTAATCAAAGAAGCTACTTCATAGGCAATACTTTTGCATGCTTTGTCTACACATCAATGCTTCCTATGGTTATGTTCTCTTCATCTCATTTTTGTTGAATTGATTTGATTTGAAAAAAATTCAATGCGCTATTATTATTCTTTTACTAATGTTAGTGTCATAATTGATAGTTTTTTTATTACTACCATTACTATTGTTATCATTACTATCATTATTATAATTATTATTCATTAAATTTGAGTGACTTGATCACATGGATGATCATATTCATTTAATTGATTAAATGGCCATAGAGGTTCCATTCTTAAAGTAATTCCAACATTGTTGTCATAATGATCTGTATACTGTGATTAATTATTACTGTGATATCATTTGACCTACTTCTATATTTTTGGTCATTGAATGATATAAAGTCTAATAGGTGGCTATGTTAAGACATTAAAAATAGAAAGAACATTGACATTTAATAATTTCAACTAGTGCATGTATGTACAATTACTTATCTAATTACATCATTTAGGAAAAGAAATTAAAGTCTTGACAAGTGCCTAAGGGCAATTGTTAGACAAACTATTATATCAATTATATTTAAGTTTAACTAGAGTACACCTAAAGGGAGGATTCATTTGGGATGTTTCTCTTTTTAGGTGATAAGTAGTTACATGATGCCTTCTTAGACTATGTATTTGAACTAATGAACCTAAAAGTATAAGTTGTTGGGTTTGGCTTAATTCATGATTTTATACTTTCAATATTCTTTTGTACATGAATACTTTGTTTGGGCGTAAGACATGGGCTTGCTTATATCAGTTCTAGAAACCACACATCTTGGAATAGTACAAATGGGAGCTCTGAAGATTTGAACTTATTGGATAGATCAACCTGTTGAATAGATCGACTCTACCATGTCAAAAACCAAAAAGCTTAAATTGTAAGGCTTTAAGCTATTCATTGATGCTTACCCTAAAATATATTATTTTGTAATTAATATTTATAAGACTAAAGTAACACTCGACTATGAATCTTGTAGATGTACACACCATCACAACCCTCATATACAATTGCAGCAGATTACTTCCAAAAGACCTATAGAATATTGGGGTTTCGAACTTCTAATGTATGTTTCCAAGATTATAATTTGCAAACATTGAAATCAGTTGATGATTGAAATATGCATGCCATGTGAACTCTGATTACCTAATCAAGGTTACAAGCTGCACGAGCTTCTATATTATTACATGTAAATAAAAACACAAACTCCATTTAATTTTTAGTTTTCCTTTTTATTTTACCATTTTGCAATAAAATTATAATACTATTGAGAATGCTTTTCTAGAATAATTAGAGAGCCATTTTAAGTTTTCTTCCAAATACTTGATTTTGCTCGCACCTGCTCTCCCTCTTAATGATGGACTCTTATTATTTTTGAGAATATTTTAAAACTTCCTTTATTTAGCTTTTGGATATGAATTTATATTAATCTAATTAAGTTACTTGCATATTTTTTTTAGGGAATACATCTTGATGATTATTAAAGAGAATGTTGAAGGCATTGAAGTCGTTGGAGATGCAGATGAGAATGAAGATGATGGTGTTTGATGTGTTAATAAAGATGTCTTGTATGTCAGCATATGTTACAAGTTGTATTTATAGTATTGTACCTATGTCAGCGTATATTATCACTTTGACAAATAAACTAAATACTGATGATTATGTATGGTGTACTTAATTGTATATAAGGATAAGTTATTATTACAGGTAAATATTACAACAACATGTATTATGGACTTCATTATCGTTATATATATATATATATATATATATCGTTTTGTGGTAATAGTTTTAGTAGTATATATCGTTTTGTGGGTAATAATTTTATTCACAGATATCGTTTTGTGGGTAATACTTTTAGTCACAAATATCGTTTTGTGGACAATAGTTTTAGTCACAGATATCGTTTTGTTGTTAATACTTTTACCTACAGATATAATTGTGGGTATAAGTTTTACCAACAGATAAATATCTGTGAGCATTATTAATTATTCCTAACAGATCATATTTATCTGTGGACAAAACTTTTAAGCACAGAGTTTTTACCCACAGTTTTGTCACAGACAAATATCTGTTGGTAAAACTTTTGCCAACAGAAAAATGGCTTTTGCCAACAGATAATGCCCTATTGGTATAAGTGAATTACTTTGTAGTGGTGATAAGTTGTTGGCAATCAATCAAGTTGATATACTTGAAAAGTTTGAGCCTATATATGGAGTTCAAAATTTAAATTTCTTTGCTTTTTCAAAAATTTAAAATTCAAGATTAATAGGATAATAGGTGTACAGACTAATACACATCGTAAATATATTTAGTCAAAGTGTACATAAGACGTAGAGAAATTAGGCAGGGAAAATACTATTTTTGGGACTCGATTTTTATATATATTTATTGATATTAAAGGGTCTGTCTGCCATAAGATGGTATTTTGGCATGAGTTAGCACCAAGTTACTTTTGCATGAGCTAGGGCTTTATGTTTATTTATTTAGTTTGACTTCGATGATATAGAGAGACCATGGGGAATAATCCCACCTATTTCTCAATAACTTGGGGTAAATGATTCTATGATAACTTATTACTCAATAACTTGGGGTAAATAATTATATGATCATCTATTGCTCAATAACTTGGGGTAAATAATTATATGATCACTTATTACTCAATCATTATATAAAGGAGTTCTATATCCACCTAACTCAAAATAATGACCGGAATCAAACCCAAGAAGTATTAATTGGCCTTATCTTATTTATGTTTGATCTTGATATGGTTATTGTGTTGATATGAGACTTGTTTTTCCCTATAAGTACTTAAAGATCTCACGCTTAAATTAAGGATGAATATGTTGTGTAACTCATGTTTACCTTCCTTAAGTTTTATGTAAATCATATGTTTCCCTTAAATTCCCTGTTGTGGTGCACTTTTGTTTTTCCAGCATGTTTTCATGAATGATCGCATGATCTATTACTATCGTAATCATGATCCACCTGTTGTAAAATTGATGACGGGAAAGTCATAAAGGTCATTTTGATTTTACATTACACTCCAAGTTATACTTTAAACACTATTGTGTGGATAGTCTAAGTAATCCATATTCCTTAAGAAGGTGATATGTATGTTATAATTTCTATACCCTTGTATGCTGGTACAATTATGATTAAGTATATTTCCATGGATTTAAATATGTATCGTATGACCTATGTGATTTTACATGAAAGATATAGTAGCAAAATCACATCTACATTTTGGTAGGTCGTACCATGAACATGTGGTGTGTGTCTTGCATGTACTATGATCTATGTAATAGTGGTAGATTGTTTTGCTCAGTATGTATGCATACTAATGGGGTTGTCACTATTAGTGTTTTCCAGAGTAAAATCATTAAATAGAGAAATAATTAGGTTAAAAGAGAAACCTATAAAGCTTCTCGGACAATCCTTACAATCTTACCCGATAATAGCTAGAATAATACATGCGACTAACCTACAAGGGGTACTACTCATTGAATAGCTAGGGGCCTACAAAGGGGACCTTTCAGCACTACGGTATTGAGTAACCTTTTCTACAAAACTAAACGGCAGGGCCTGCATGCAACATATTATACATATATAATAATAATAGGTGCACTATGCATAGAAATAAATACAACAACCATAGGATAGACTCGTACCGCAGGAATCATATATCATAAGTCCATTAACTTAGCATTTCCATCACTTACCATGAGAGACAGGCACCAAGGTCATATTTATACCATAACAATAGATCATAAAGATGAAATCAATACTTCTGACCTTAAGTCATAAATCAATAATATTCAATATCATCTCTTGAATTATATCCATATAAGTACGGGAACCCCACTATTATAGCCAGTCGATCAGAAATATACTCCAAGGTAGAACGTAAATGGTCACTATTATTTGCCAGTGGATCGGTCTCTAGGGGAAAAGGCTCTTGGCTACTATTTTCTCCAGTGGATTGGTCTGACCTCGACTCACATGGTGTTCCATTATAAGTGATTAATGTCTTTTCCATAATTCATTATCATCCAAGGTTTGGTTTATTGAGCTCGGGATCCCCCACTATTATAGCTGGTGGAACAGAATACAGTCCAAGGCAACACACACTTGGTCACTATTATTTGCTAGTGGACTAGTTTCTAGGGAAAAAGGCTCCTAGCTACTATTATCACTGATTGATTAGTTTAGGCCTAGCTCAATAATCTTTCACTTTAATGATTAGTGTTTTCCATTTAACTAACACAACAAGTCCATTTATTTAACTCGAGGGGGAGATCATAAACCCGGAGATACAAAGGTACACGAGTCATACTGGCGCGTGCAAGAAGCACAATACCCTCCAACCAACAACCTAGGGATGCAAAGGTACCCTAGTCGTACTGGTGCACGATGACACCTACTCTATAAGTATGCATACACCCTAAATAGGTCCATAGAGCTAGATAAAGTAAGATGTAGGGTCTGGATGGGGCATTAAGACACACCAGCAAAAATCTAAAATAATTATGGATTAAACCACGTCTTTAGGGTAGCGACCCCTAAAGAGCCACCATTTTCGATCTTGAGGTCTTCCACTTTAATTATTAGTGTATTAATTGAGGTAACCACAAAAACCACAACAATCACATACTATTTCGCTTTTATTTGTTTCCATTATTATTAAGTAATCATTATTAGTATTATTTTTCATGTTAACTTAGATAGCCCACTAAGGCCAACCTAGGTTCCAATTCTTATACTCAGGCACCGCAGGTTAAAATGACCAAAATTTCCCTACCGCTAAGGCTTCCTCTTATCATTTATTTTCATCACAGAATTTTTTTTCATTTATTTACATGCTATAATAGGTTATCATATCATAATTATACTACTAGTCATGGAATCAAGTATTTTACACCAAATGATCATTGAACACATAAACCCTAACATGTACTTATAGCACATCTAACATATATTTCCATGCATAATTAACATTTAAGACACCTCTTACATGATTATGAAATAAACATCATCTCATACCCTTAATTATCCATTCAACCCTATACCATGCATTATCCTTATAATATTCACTAATTTACTGAAATACCCTTATATTTATAATATACATGGTTATACTTAAACAAGTGATACTAAGACTATAAACCCTTATTCTATTATTTAATATCCCTTACGTTTTATTATGGAGGCTTATTAAATCCATTGCCATATTATATGTAAATTATCAATTTACCCCTCCTTGCATATAAAATTACTAAATTACCCCTCTTCCTTGCCTATTTATTAAAATACCCTTTTACTTATCAAATTATAAAATTACCCTTCATACTTGTATAATTATCCAAAACACCCTTTGTACCTATGAAATTAACAATTTGCCCTTCATATCTATATAATTACCAAAATACCCTTCATCTTTGTTAAAATTACCAAATTGTTCCTCGGGTTTGTTAAATTGCTAAATTACCCTTTATACTTGTTAATTTACCAATTTACCCCTCATACTTATTAAAATTACCAAATTGCCCTTCAGGCTTTTTAAATTACCAATTTACCCCTTATACTTGTATAATTACCAAGTTACCCCTTTTTATGCCAAATTACCTAAATACCCCTTACTTACTAAATTACCATATTATCCATTTTATTCATAAAATTACCAAGTTACCCCTTTTATGCCAAATTTACCAAAATACCCCTAACACATAAAATGTTAATACCTATGGTCAACATGCATTATTTAACACCACCAACCATACACACTTATTTAGGCCACAACCTTTGTACAAGTAAAATTACTAAAATGCCCCTAGGGCTTATATTAACATTATCTCTATTACAAATGACCATATTTGGTTACATAACATGTACATGTATCTAATATCAACATTAACAACAAGGCTCCTTTCTTAACCATCATTTCTACACATGGCAGATTTCATAATATAGCATGCTTTTCATTACAACTACCAACATATGCTACAAATCATAATATACTTAACATCACATAATATGCACACAAACATATTCAAAAACCTAATGTGCTAGCATACGTATATCAACACATTTTAGTAGAGTATAATCTTTACCTTATTTATAGTAATAATTAAACTTTACCGGTACTCCGGTTAAAAATTTAAGCATTGATTAATAAAAATTAATACTTAAAAATAATACAAAAATTAGCATATTAGTAGAAGAAAATTAAAAGAATTAATTTTTACCAAAAATATTATTAAATACATGCTAATACTAACTATATTTAAACCTTAAAAATTTGGGTTAAGTAGGATTATAATGTGCAACAAAACTCACATTGCATGGTAGTGTGAATTGCATGTATGATGGGAAGGGGAGAAGTCGGATGAAGAGAATATTTGGGAGAAAGGGAAGGGTTGGTTCGGTTGAAGGTAAAAGGGTTTCGATTAAGGACTTGTGGAGGGGAGTGAGGGTAGTGGCTGGGTGCAGGAGGGATGGCAAGGCGTAGGTGGTTGTTGAGGGTCAGAGATTGGTGGCTTAGGGCGGAGGAGACGGCAGTGGCAGGGATGGAAAGGTGGTATGATGGATGGGAGAAGAAGAAGAAGGAAGGGAAAATAAGAGGAGGAAGGAGGGGGTTGCGTGGGAGATCTCGGCCGGATGAGGTTAGGAGGTGGTAGAGGAGGTTTCAGGGAGTTGAGGGGTGGCTTCGGCAATAGTGGAAGAGGGGAGACGACGACGTAAGGTGGTGGTGTAGGGTGGAGGTCGAGAAGGGGAAGAAAAGAGAAAGGAATGAAAGGGTGGCTGCAGGGGCAAGTAGTGGTTGCTGGGTGGTGTAGGGATGAAGTAGGGGAGGCTAAGGGGTTGGTGTGGTGGTTGGTTGGGCAGTAGAGGCGATGGTTGAGGGCGGAGAAGCAAAAATAGGGGATACGGGAGAATAAGGAAAGAAAGGAGAAAAGGGGTTCTGTAGAGGGAAATAATGGTTCTCGAGGAAAGGAAATGGGCAGGAGAAGAAAAGAAGGGGCGGGTAGGGTTGATTAGGTGGAGGTGTAGGTTGTAGGAATATGGGTGTAGGGTGGCAGGGAGAGAGAGAAGAAATGGGAAAGGAGGTAGGCATGCGGGAGGCTATGTAGGGGGAGAGAAGAAGAAGAAGAAGAAGAAGAAGAAGAAGAAGAAGAAGAAGAAGAAGAAGAAGAAGACGAAGAAATGGTAGGCAGGTCGGTCGGGCGGGGAGAAAAGAAAAGCAGGTTGGCCGACCCATGCGCGCTAGGGGGAAGGGGAAAGAAGATGGGAGTGGTTGGGCTGGCCCAACCGAGCAAGAAAAAAGGAAGAAAAAGAAAGGGGGAAAGGGGTTGGATGAGAGAAGAAAGGAGAGGCCGGTAGCTTAGCAGGGGAAGGAAGAAGAGGTCATTCGAGCAGCCCAAAGAAGGAAGAAAAGAAGAAAAGGAAAATGGAGAAAGAAAAAGGAAAAAGGGGGAAATAAAATAAAATAGTTTTTTGAAATAGAGTATTTAATTATTTAGATGGATAAATTATTTTAATAAATTAATTTAATTAAAATTTAATCTATTAATTTAAGAGAATAATTTTAATAAAATATGGGTTTGAAAATTTATTTAAATAAAAAGAGTATGATAAAATAACAAAATATTTATTTTAATTTATTAAATAATCATATCCATTTTAAAAAATTATAAGTCCACAAAATAATTAAATTAATAATTTAATACTTAAATTATCCCAAATGAGGATTAATTATTAAATTCTATGTTTTAAAATTTTGGGATATTACAAAAACTACTATCTTTCCTCTCTCTCTCTTTCATCTATTTCAACTTCCAATGTTGCCAATATAATTACATAAGCTAATTCAATCAATTGCATTGCATGTAGATATGGGGGTTAGATTTAGGCAGGAAATTAGTGTGCTAATGACCGTGTTATTATATAATATATAGAGAAATAGATGGGATTATTCCCCATGGTCTCTATATACCATGAAAGTCAAACCAAATAAATGGATATAAATTCTCGGCTCATGCCAAAGTAACCTGGTGGACATAAGTCCTAGCTCATACAAAATAACCATCCTGTACAGGCCATATCCTTTAATATCAATAGAAGGATTTAACCCTCCTTCTAGCCTCCTCAAATCATATTAATTCAAAAAATACTAATAGGCGTCTATATTACTACCCTAGAGGCTCAAATTATAAACCGAACAATACCAAACCGATGTATCATGCAAAAGGAAGGATGAGAGAAAGTCGAGTGCAAATCGGCTGTAAACTCTAGAGTATATGAGTGATCATGTGTAGGCAATAATATAGTACGGTTAAACCTATAAAATAAAATCAAATTAAATCGTAATTTTACTGTTTGTATTGGTTTAAAATTGATTTAATTTTTTAAAAAAATAATTTGATTGTGGTTTATAAAAATTAAATTACAGTTTATGAACTACACACACACTATATATATATATATATAGCTCCATCAAATGGAATATAATTTGGTACAATTCTAACTAATAGTTATGTTATAAGTATATATATTCATAACATACCCTTTGTTATACAATATTTCGTTTTTATATCCCTCAAAGTAGTCATGTTTACTTATTTATTTATTGTTTGCATACTTAAATAGTTAGAGAGGTTTACAAAATATCATATGATTTTAGAATTGCTTGAATTATTTATTTTTTGTTCTATTTTTCTTATAATTTCAAATATAAATTATATATAAACAACATTCATATGCATACAACTATATCTACGTAGATACATAGTACATCACATATTACTATAAAAATGTCATTTCTATAATTTAGCATTAATTATTCATTACTTTTATTTTTTTACTAATATTAAAATAATTTTAAGTTGAATAATTAATTTTGAATATTAAAGATACATGAATAATAAACCAAATCGCACTAAACCGTAAACTGTTAATTAGTTTGGTTTGGATTATTTAAAAGTAGGTTTGTTTTGCTTGATTTTAGTGTAACACCTCAAAATTTACTACTAAAAATTTTCATTTTAAGCGGAAGCGTATAATCAAATAGTTGGGTGTTACTGCCATAATTGACCTAAATTTGGATTACCCCACCATCCTTATGTCAATCAGAAGGTAAAATAAGTAGAAAATTTAAAACATATTATTAAGAAATGAGACAACTTTTAATAACATCAAATAAGCGTTTGGAGATCAACTCCAATTATAATATCAAAATACAACAAAAGGTATCCTATGGAACTAAGAGTCCAAACAGATATCCGGGTAAAACTATCATCCAAATACATGACTCTACACCCAAAATCCTGATTCAAAGGAATCACTCCCCCATATATATAGCATCAAAGGCTACAAATTCATCCACCTGGTCCTCATCAACCTGTACATATACATCTAGGGTCGTCTACTTATTGGATTGAGCATCACTTATGAAACAAATGATCAGTATGTTATGTATTGAGTAAAGTAACGATACAGTTAAGTAGGGTAACAAGAATTCTCATAAGAAAACCTACATGCGTACAAAGAATGCCAGATAATTATTGTTTCTAGGTCTTTCATTAGATATACCATATTCCAATCTTTTATTTACATTGAGTTCAGGTGGAATAGTCTGAAACACCTCTCGGGGACAACACACCCAAGCCGCTATTATTATCCGATAGAATGAAGCCAACACCTCTTAGAGAAAAATACTCCTAAGCCACTATTTTTAAACCAGTAGAACGGTTTGAAGCACCTCTTGAGGCCAACACACCCGAGCCACTATTATTATCCAGTAGAACGAATTCAACACCTCGGTCCCGACTCACATAATCTTCCACTTTAAATGATTAGTATCTTTCCATTTATACTTTATCTTTTAATTGTATTTTCATTCATGTTGAGTATGGGGGCCCATTATTCTTAATTTGGTGGAACGGACTGATGCACCTCTCGAGGATAACACACCCGAGCCACTATTAGTATCCATTGGAACAGACCTATATAAACACCTTGGCCCAGCTCACGTGATCTTTCACTTTAAATGATTAGTACCTTATTCAAAGTTGATTGTATATTATCATGTTGAACTCATATAAATGCACAAGACATATAACTGAACAATATAAATACAACCATGTAATTATCCTCAAATGATTATAATACCCTCAAGGTAGTCAAGACAATCATATTCTCCCAAAGGTATTATGAAACTCAATACTAATATATATATATATATATATATATATATATATATTTCCAAGCATTATTCGAAGTACATATTCTTAGTTTTCCATAGATATCCTATATCCAACATTATATCCAAATACGTACTTACATAATTTTATTATTCTCAAGAATATCATTTCATAGCATTTCCATAAATAATTTATTCAATACAACCTACTCAATACAAAAGCACATAAAAAATTACAAATATCACATAAGTCCCTAGCTATGACATGTATCTTTACCAACAAAGACATGGGGCTCTATGCATGCAAATCCTATACCTCATTTGAGATTACCAGAAGATCGCCTATGAAAATAAGATAAAATTGTGATTAGGATGAAGATTAAATCGAGAGGGAAGTTAAGGTAGAGGAGGTTAAAAATGGAATTAACCAGAGTCAAATGGAAGCTTGAATTGTATGGAAGTGAAGAGGAATGTGTGGTGGAGCTATGGTTAAATTTTGATGGTGTTTGGACAAGGTTTGGGGGTGAAAGTAGGGGTGCACGGTCGTGCAGCAGGTGGTGCAACTTCTAGTCAAGAGAAAAATGGTGCACAACCAGGCAGTGCAAAAGTTTCACAGCTGTGGTGCAGTAGTGCACATCAGGCTGATAGAAAAAAGATGCACTGCCATGTGGTGCAAAGGTTGTATGACTGTGCAGCAGGAGATTTTAAGTGTTGCATGGCCGTGCAGCAAGCCGTGCATAGGCTGTGCACTCTATAAAACTACAACAAATGAGGGAAAGAAGAATGGGAAAGAGGTGATGATTGGTGGCGATGGCTAGCAACAGTGAGGGAGAAGGTTGGGGTGATCTTAGTTGTCGGTTCACCAGCTAATGGGAGACAAGTGGTGGCTAAGGTGGTGCTCGGTGGTGGATTGGGTGGTGCGAAGGCCAAAAATAGGGAAAGAAGGAGGAAGAAGAAGAAGAAGAAAAGAGAATGAAGAAGGGAGAAGGAAGAGGGAGCTGGGGCAATGAATTTTTGACACAAAAATGATAGATTAGAGGCCAAACAAAAAGAAAAGAAGGAGAGTAGGGGTGTGTGTGTGTGTGTATATATATATGGTCATGTGTGTGTGTGTGTATGGTGTGAATTGGGAAAGAAGAAAACAGAGGGGGACAACGTGTGACAGTTGGTGCAGGGCCATTATGGTGACAGTGAAGGTGACGGTTGAGTGTTGTGATGAAAAATGCAGGTGATGATAATGGTTATGTGTGTGGGTTACGTAAGGATAAGAGAAACAAGAAGAGGAGTGGTAGGGGAGGTGATGGTGGTGCATACGGTGTGTAGGGAAAGAGAAGAAGAAGAAGACAGGTACGAGGGATGATGATGATGGTCTGTGAGGGTGTCAAGGTGATGGTGAGAGGATGCATGTGGGATGGTAAGTTGATGGTGCAAGTTGCAACAAAAAAACTCAAACCTTGTAGCTTGGACTAACGGGAGAAGAGGGAAGAAACGAAAAAAAAAAAGAAAAGGAAAAAGTGAAGGGTTGGGGGTTTACCGGTTTAGGATTAGATTTGGCGATTTTGGATAAGCCATAAATAATTAGGATTAGTAAAAATTTTAGTGGGTTTTGATTTTGGTTTACGACTTATGGTTTATTTGAGTTAAGGTTTTTAGTTTCAGTTAAAGTTTCGGGATTAATAAATTTGGTTAAGGCTAAAAAATAAGAATTCTTGATATCAGAATCAGATTATGACGTAATGATGTGAGATTAGGCTAAACAAATTTATGGGGTATTACAATTAGATTTTCATAAATATTGAAAATAAGGCTTGAATCAATTTGAGGTCGAAACCAAACTAAATTAAAACTATCTTTGTCTTTGACTATGAACATGACCACCAATGAATGGGAAAATTTACCAATAAGTTAGTTGATTTCTTTGTTAGTTGATTAAGAAATTTGGTTAGGATGTTAAAGTTTCGGGATTAAGAAATAGGTTTGATTTCTTTGTTCGTTGTCTATTGCCACTTGTTACCAATAATTAAAGTACAAAGAAGTGACATTTAATATAATTAATTTACTTGTGTTTTTACAAATATTTATCTGTTATAATATTTTAGATAAAAAAAAGAAGCCAAAACAACTTTCCAAAGACACTCATTGGACATATTGGATGAGGCTTGGTTTGGTGATTGAAGCTCTTTTCCACAACCAATATTCGACCACAAATCTTTCTTTAGAATTGCATTAATTTTTATGTTGAATTTAATAAATGAGTTGTTAGTTAAGCTAGATTTTTCTAGAACATATTCCCCCTCCCTTTTTGAGATCACATTTGTAAACCGTAATCGATAATAATAATAATAATAATAATAATAATAATAATAATAATAATAATAATAATAATAATAATAATAATAATAATAATAATAATAATAATAATAATAATAATAATAACAATAATAATAATGAACAAAAACCATCTTCCGTCCCTATCCCTTTGCATCCTGGAATTGAATATTTGATATTTTAGATATTTGATAAAAATAATTAAATATTTAAAATATCATATATTTGAAAAAAAAAATCTTTAGATATATGACACTTTATATATCCAAAATTTAGAATCAGATATTCAAAACTTTTAAACATATCACATATAAAAAAAATCGGATAAAAAATTATTTTAAGTTAAATATGCTTACAACAATTACTGTCATTTTAAATTATAAACACATATATGTTTATATACAATATAATGTTTTAAAAAATAAATAATATTTGATATATAATTTATAAGATAAAATATTATTTATATTTATTGAATTAGATATTTTATTAATTTAATATTTTATTAATTAGATTGATTATTTAATTTAAAAAATTTAAATTAATTATTTAAAATTTTGATTCAAATTAAATTATTTGATATGGAATAAGAGCATCCACAATGCTATACTCAAATTTAAGGTCCCAATTGTACTATCCAATTATTTTCTTTCTTCTCTCTAATACTTTTATCAATTTATCTCAAATTTAATTCAATACTCTACATTCCATTACCTCAAATTTATACTATCCAATTACTTTTATCAATCACATCACCAATTATTTATATTTTCTAATTTTTAAATTTTATTAATCTATAGATATTAATTAATAATATTATATAATCAAAATTCATTAAATATAATTTTACAAATAATTTAATTAATAATGAATAATTTCAAAAATAAAAAATATTAAAAATATATATTTCATATATGTTCTAATCGTAAAGATCGATTTAAATTGTGTACCGAATGTGCCTCGATTTTCAAACTTTAGACACCTCAAAAATTTAAAGTAACCTTATATTTGAGGTAATTTTATTTTATTTTTATCCTTGCAACTCTTTTCTCATATTTGAATTATCTTAAATTTGAGACCAGAGCCCTCATTATAGATGCTCTAATATTAACAACCATATCTATATCCGTCCGTAATTGTAATTCTCGAAGTTTGGATCGAAGAAAGCAGACAGGTAGGACTTGGGAGGCAAGAGTGGAGGCAAATCACGTGTAGATCAACGTGGAACTTATACTCCACAAAATTAAGGACCCGTCCCTGCCTGCACTGCACTCAATTGAATTCAAGCTGTACTGCTCTTAAAGTAAGGGTCCAATGTGATTTATGCAATAGACTAATAATAAGTGGCGAGTGGTGACTAATAATAGCACGTTAAGCTTGGATTGGGATCCGATGCTTTACATAATTACATATGCATTATTTTAATCGAACTTTGTAATTTCATCTCACAATATTGCACGGCCTTTTTTCTGTAAGTAGCCAAATTCACAAGATTCCTTAAGGTTGAATACAACATCTACATTATTGGTGAGTTCAACTAACGGTTAAGCATGAATCTTGATTATCAAAGAGTTTAGATACTAGAATTTCTAATGCCTTGACAATGTAAAGCTTTATAGCGATCCCTACATTCTAAGATAATTTCTAAGATAAATAGATAGTACACCATTAAAATTTTATTTGGTATGTTGATTATAACTTAAACTACTTAAAAATTCAATACTTTTGTATTTACTTTATACTGAAAAAGTATTAAAAATTTAATATAATTCTATTTTTAATACTCCTTCCATATTAAAAAAAACATTTTAATATTTTAATACTCTTTTTATAAATTAATAAATGTAGGTGCAATATTAAAATTTTACTCACGCCCTTTCTTAAATTACTTTATAAAAGTAATTTGTTTTATTAAAAAAAATTAATAATAAAATAATTTTATTTTTGGATACAAATGAATAATTACATGTGAGATAAAAGAAATAATAAAAATTAAAGCAATGTTACTTTTTAATATAAGTAGTTTATTTATCATTTAAGAAAATAGAAGAGTTATAAGAAAGTTACAACTGCTTAATTTTCTTAGTTATTTCAAATCAAACAATCTGTACCAAGTTAAACTGTCCACGGGCTCGAATTTAAGTCGATAGGTCATTTCTCATTTGTTGACTTTATTACACGTACATAGTACAAAACCGCCCGTACCGTATGTATGACAATTAACGGGTCGATAAAAAAAAAAAAAAAACTAAAGATGAAAGCGAATAATTAAAAATTCAAATCGCACAAGTTTGCTAGTTACAAGAGGATGATGAATACATATGACGAAAGAACATGTAAATATCCAAAATAAAAAATGAACAAGGAAGAGGAGAAAAAGGGGGGCTAACATTAACAATATACATCTCATAAGATTTTGGTTTGGGGAAAATTGGGACTAATAAATAAGGCGGAACTAACTATTAACTGATAATGAGATTACTGGATGATGATGATCGAAGGGGACTCCTCTGCTTCAACAATATCCTGAGCTGAGCCTTTTGACAGTACTGCAGCTTCGTTCCCATCATCGCCATGCTATTACTAGTACTGCTACCATTTCTGGCGCCGGTGTTTTTATGGCCGTTATTAATGGCGTTAGATCCATTAATGGCTTTTACAACTTTAGGGAACTCCACGTACCCTTTAATCCCTCTCTTGATATGTGGATTCTCCGGCTCCGGCGAATTCGCTGGGCCCACTTTCCTCTGCCCACAAATCGGCGTCGCACACCTCTCGCCTGAACAATTAACAGTAGCGGATCTCTGAACCTCTACCGCAGCAGGAGCAGCCGCCGACAAGCACCCGGCACTGCTAGCCACAGCGACGGAATCAGAGGACGGAATCATACGAACATCGTGACTATAATAATTAATATTATTATTATGATCGTCATTACTAGCACTCCTCCAACTCCAAGTAGCGTTATTTTCTTCTGCTGATCGCCGTGACATTTTCTTCCCAGCAGCGGAAGCAGCATTACTCCCTCCAAGTTCCTCCAACAGATTCAATTTCTCCTCGTACATCATCTTTGCATCAGCGAGTTTCATCTGAACCCTTTCTTCCCTAAACACTTCAGCGACCTTCAACATCTTTCTCTCTTCCTCGATCTCTTTCTTCATCTTCTCAATCTCTTCTGATCTCTTCCATTCCAATTGCCTCATGATCTCTTCGCATTCCCTTTCCATCTCTTCCCTTTCTTCCGCCAATTCCTTAACTAGTTTCTTATTCAAAGACTCGATCTTTTTCCTCAATCTCCGCTCTATGTGCAGCTCTGCCTTCAGTTCCTTGATCTGGGCTCGTAGATCGTCGATGGTTTCGGACTCCATGAGGGGGAAGGATCTGGCGGGGGCGTAGAAAGGGAGGCTATGGGGGCGGTGGTGGAGATGTTTTGATGCTATGTATTTCGGGTGGAGAATGTAGGATCGATGGTGATGGAGATAAGAAGAGGATGAGGAAGAGGGGCGAGCTTGGCGAGGAAAGGGGGGAGCGGCAGTATAAATATCGTAAGATGGGTTGTCGTAAAGCTTCCAGCTTGGGGTTGGGGATGGCCCAGTAGGAGCGGAGGGTTTGATTAAAGGTTGATTTGATGAGTTGGATATATGATTCTTGCACCACTCTTCTTCTTGTTCTCGATTGCTGCCGGTAGTGGCGGTGGTGGTGGAGGTGGTGGTGTTCATGGCCGTCATTAGTGAATAGCGATAATGATGATCTCCTCTCCTCTATTTCTTTTATCGATCTCAGAATGTTAATGTTTATTGTCTGTCAAGTGTAATTTTCTGCTTTATTTTTTATTTTTATTGGAGGGGAGGAGGTGGGCCGACTATGCTATTACTAGCTAATTAAAAGGCTGTGGGGGGTAGGGAATGGACTCCTATTGGCTGCAACTGCATGCCTCTGTTGTTATGGAAAGTTAAAAAAAAAAAAAAAATAGAAAAAGCTACCTTATGCATCTGCAGCGAAGGATATGGTAGAGCCACTGGGCTAGGGGAAGGTGGTGCGGTGGAATGATTGTGAAAGAAGGAAATTAAAAAGACAGATAGACAGGTCACATGCCTTCTCTTCCGTAGTTAATGCCAAAGCCCATGGTTGGGCTTGATACGATCGATACCAATTGCTATCATTTATTACAGGGTCCTGGTCCTCCCCAAATTGAACCGTACTGGCGATATACTTAGGAGTTAAAAGGTCAATATTAGCAGTTGATAAGCTACCTTATATTCAAATTACCTTTTTTTTTCTTTTTTTGGGAGAGGGAGGGGAAGAAAGAGTAGTTTTTATAATGTTAATTTAAGTGGTTTACCTAGCTTATATATAATCTTCTAACTGATTTTTAAACTAGTTTCGTCAGACTATAATATTTTGTTATAATTTACTAATACGGAAGGGAAGGTTATATTTTGTGATAATAGAGGCTTGAAATCTAAATTTTACTCTCTTTTTTTTCTTGGCATTGTATAGCTGTACAGTAATTTTGACGCGTCTATAATTCCTGATACACACACAATTTACTTTCGACTCTCTCCCTACTACAAGTACAAAATCACCAAAATATTGATTGCAAATATCCATATAATAACGTTAACTAGCAAATTGTTCAAATTCAAGCTTAAAACACAAGACATTCAGGTGCCGAGCCTCAATTATTCAGTATACCGCAGCAAACCAAATCAATAGCTACAACTAAGGTGAAAACAACACTATATCTTCACAGGATTGTCCGTCTCGATCACTTTACTTGTTTATATTTATTTGCTCAACAACGAAATGGCTTTGATAGCAGTAACATGGGATCGATCGGACTTGAGAGGTCATAAATCAATTCATACAGCTAAGAGACGAATACTTGGGCTGGTCCGACAGATTGGTAGTTATGTGGCGGCCGGCGGGGGTGCGTGTGGTGGTGGTGCCCCGAGAGGGGGGGGGGGGAGGCTCCAATAATATACTATTACTCTTTCTCTTAACTAGAATAAAAAGGCTTCCTACATTAAAATCACTAGTCCCTACTCCCTGTTTTATTTATTCTGGCTGTTGCAGTCGTGCGGCTAAGGGTAAAGGCTCGGGTATCTGCCGGCGGGATCCTAAAGCTAGTTCCAATTTGATACAGCACGTGAAGCTGTTGGAAAGGAACTTTGTAGTACTGCAACTAGCAAGCACCCAAAAGGCCTTTACAAAGATATTGGGGGGGGGGGGTATTGTTGTGAATGAATGCTGAATAGTGACTGTTGCGGATGTACTGTGCATGAAGATTAACCGTAACGAAGAAAGAAAAGCCTGCTACCGTCGTGTAAATACCAACCCCCCCCCCGGGCGAGGAGGAGAAGATAGGGCAAGCTCAAAGCCACAGGCCAAACGTCACTTTTGCTTATCAAGCCAAGCAACTTGATCGTCGGCGGTCGCTCATCGGCAACAGACCTGTACAGTATTAGTACAACGCGGGTTGATTTTATATGCATACCTTTATTTACTTTTGTTTATGACTATGAACGCGTTCAGAAAATGATTTCGGTGACTTGATGACAGCGGTACTACTACTATTTTTTTTTCTTTTTTTTTCCGCCCCTTTCTCTGACCATCCCATTGCCGTGTGCCTGACGCCGGACGGTATCGACTAAATAAAAAAATATGGCAAATTGGAAATCTCAAAAATCAGCCACCACCAAACATTCAAACCAGTAATCTTATGAGGCTACAATGCGGCAGCTCAGCTGTCCAGTGCCGACCCCAAACAAAAGAAAACAACAGATAGAGTTGCATTTGTCCAACCGCGCCAGGTTAATTAGATTTAACCAACCGTGCAGGGTAATTAGATTTGCCCAACGGCGCAGGCTTTTGATGGATCATGAAAAAAAAAATAGTCAAATAGATGGGTGTAAGGGCCGTAAACGAGCCGAGCCGAGCCGAATACCCCTAGGTTTGGGTTCGGCTCGTTTAACTAAACGAGCATAAAATGATGTTTAGGCTCGGCTTGTTTAACTAAACGAACGAGCCGAACCGAGTTTTTAACGAGCCGAGCCGAGCCGAGCTCACGAGCCAAAGCCAAAAAATGAATCGAGCCGAGCTTTTTCGTGTTTGAGCTCGACTCGTTTATTAAACGAGCCGAGCCCGAGCCTCACTTTTAGGCTCGTTTAACTAAACGAACGAGCCGAACTGAGCTTTTAACGAGTCGAGCCGAACCGAATAGCGAACTACCTCAGCTCATTTACAACCCTAGGTGTACCGTAGGCAGGGCACCATCAATTTTCGACCGGTTTGACCGTGTCGTGCGAGTCACTCACAAATCCGAGTTCCAATAATAAGAGACGAGGGAAACGGTAATAAATAAGGACCCTGGTCACGCAAGTACTAATCCCCATCCTATTCCTCATTGACATGAGGTGGAAGAATCGCAAGAGAATGCTCGGATCTGATTTCTCCATTTTCTCCCACGCTACGTAGGACTGAGAATTCACGTACCAAACTCTTACACTTTCTTCTATTAGAATTGCTTGATTGTCCTTCCAGCAAAATAAAAGACGCGGCTTCGGCCACCATCCACCACAAAGCAATTTTATGCCATCCGAGGAGCAGAGCCATTGTTAGAACTGCCTAGCCTAGTTGTTCCACTATCATCTCCTAAAGCTTCATTACTATTAGTTCCTAATGCAAGTTCAGCAAGAACACTCGCTTCATTACGCCTCATCCAATCTGTTCCTAGATCAATCAAGGTCAGGAAAAAAAATGGGTGGCTAGAAAGAACGCTATGTTTTCCCATACGTGCAGCTTCATTTAGAGAGCATTTCGTTGATTGTGACCTGTACCAAGTATCTTGCAAATGAGTTATATAAATATGGATGTTTTCTAGATGTTTGATGGTTGCTAATATCGATATTATGTCTTAGGTACGACTCATTGTCCCTCTTATACATATTTTTATGTTATTATTGTGGGATGTTGCAAATATTCGGCAGGGTGTTCAACCGTATTAAATGTTGGAGGTTGGTCTTGCTAGGGTTGTTGGGGTCAAAACCTGTAAGCAAGTCACAAGTTATTGTCATGGTCTGTGGCTTACTCCATATATCTCACGAATGAGTCATACTAATATGGGCACTCCCTAGATGTCTAATGGTTGCTAATATCGATATTATGTCTCAGGTGTGACTCAATGTATCTCCTATATATCTTTTATGTTATTATTGAGAGATGTTCCGCATATTCAGCTTTGGACTTGGACGTTGGATGCTGACCTTGTCAGGGGCGTCAGGGTTGAAACATCTAAACACGTGACAAGTGATTATCACACTTCGTGATTTATTTTATGCATCTTGCACATGAGTCATATGAATATGGGCACTCCTTGGATGTCTGATGGTTGTTAATATCAATTTTATGTCTCACGTACGACTCGGTATCCCTCCTATATATTTCTTTATGTTATGATTGTGGGATGTTGTGCATATTCGACATAGTGCTTAGCCGTATTAGACGTTGGATGATGGCCTCGTCAGAAGCGTTGGGGTCAAAACCTCTAAACACATGACAAGTTATTGTCACGGTCCATGACTTGTCCCAAACATCTTGTGAATAAGCTATACGAATATGGGTGCTCCCTAGATGCTTGATGATTGTTAATGTTGATATTAGATCTCAAGTACAAATCAAATGTCCCTCTTATGCATCTCTTTATGCTATTATTATAGGATGTTGCGTATATTGGGCATGTTGCTCAGCAATATTGGACGTTGAATGCTAGACTTGTTAATAACGCTAGAACTAAAACCTCTAAACACGTAATAGGCCACTTCTATAATCCGAACTAGAATACAACAGCTCCTTGGGCGTGTCAAGGTTATGCTAAACAAATATATCAAAGGGTTTGCTCGCTCACCCACTAAAGATAATCACACAACGGTTGTGCCGTCAACTAGTTTCCCACTACTAGACCTGCAATCTTTCTCTGCCTTCGTCTATCGGCAAAACTCAAAAGAATTATTGGTTGCATGGACAATCTTCCTACAAACTCATTTCTACTTACCGACTCTACAAAAACTATCCTGCACACAAAGAAAGTCCACGTTGGCTTCTCAAATGGGAGCAACCGGATGAGAGATAACGAGAAGTCCCCCATTTAACTCTAACTCCCACGTTGAAATGTGTCAACAAATCCAATCATGCTCTGAATAACGTTTCTAACACGCTTTTTTTTTTCAGCACCCAAACAGCTCTAAAATACAAATACCACTTCCCATGTAACAGTAGAAGGAGATGAGGAATGGATGACAAGAAATTCATCTTCATAGAAACCATGCATATTTTCATCCTAAAATTTCTCAAGGAAGTTTGCAACATGTTTCATAAATAAAACTATTCCGCCAAACTCCCTCAAATCAATATAGTAAAAGCTTAAGGCATGAGTAAGTAACTAACTAAAATAAATACACTTTAGTATCGAAACCTAAGACAAGGAAGGGAGTCTAAGTTGAGACCAAAGTTTAACCAGTGTAAAATAACTTGCTACAATAACCATAATATTAATCACAATTGAGTAAATTAAAACCAGGATAGCTAAAGAAGCACAATCATGTAGATTAGAGAAGAGTTGGCCAAAAAGGAATATTCTGCGTATTATTACATCTAATTAAACCCTTTTACTTCAATTTCAGTGAGATTTTATGATGGCGTTGGTGGGTTTGTTGGACACCCGCCCCCCTGCGGGGGAGGGGGTGTTGAGTGAGTACACAGCGCAGCAACATGAATTTTATGAGATGTAATACCATCATCAATTTATGATTACAAAGTTCGAATAGAATGCTCTTAGTAAAGAAAAGAGAAACGGGTGGTCCAAGATCACACAAATGCACAGATAACACCACCATAATCAATCTATACCAAAGGACTAGATGTAACCTTCTATTCAACTGGAAACAATATGCTGAACCTAGACTCCAAAATTCCATAGTTTTTCTCACAGCTCAAACTCATCATCAAGCTTCAATTGTTCCATTGCAACCTCTTCCTCTTCGTCGTCAATAGCAAAGTAAGGATTATGTGCCTCAGGCTTGAACTTATATCCAGTAAACACATAGAAAGCCAGTGTTGCCAACTCCCCTGCCACCACGCTGGTCCAAAGATATCTGTAAGACGTAATGGTCTCCAGCGCATACACAACCACCCTAGTGAAGTATATGTAGCAGATGACCACGATGTAATAGTGCCTAAACAATGTCAGCTTCATCAGGTTCACAGCTGCTTTCCCGTCGCTCCTTGCTGCCTCCCGCAAATTCTTAATCGACCAAACAATGGGGAATAAAACAGCACAACAGCAGATGACATCAACCAAGAGAAAGATTTGCTTCCAAGTGATCCAGTCCTGTCCATAAGGTCCAGTTTCATCGATCACAACCTGAGCTATATTCGCCACTACCTGTAGTGGGATCACAATCATCAGCACCTTCTTCTCCCGATCTTGCAAGTATGGCTTCAAGAATGACCAGCCAGTCCCAATCAAAACAATCAGAGTAAACAAAGTAATTCCTTTCAGAAAGCTGAAAATATAAAACAACACATCCCAACCATGAGCACTGCCAGTTCTTTTAATATACGATTTATCCTCAGCCTCACACAGCAAATTCAATGCCTTCATAATCACAACAGCTAGCATGAAGAAATGAATCCCAAAAACAGTCAATCGCTTCTTATACAAAATATAGATCCAGAAACCAGCAAGGCAGAAGTAAACCAAAGAGAACAAGAAGTACATCCGGGGCAGTATCGTCCGTCCCGCAGACAAATAATCTCTCTCACCATTCTTGCCGTCGAGATTATACATCGCCGAGAGAACATTCATAGAAACCTCTAAATTCTGGTAGCAATTAGCAAAGACAAGGGAGTATTGATCGGAGTCGACCTCCTTGTAGACAGCGGAGAAACTGGTGGCGCCGCCGGGGGCACCGCCTGTCAGACGGTTGAAGGTGAAGACAACCTGGACTTGGGTGGAATCAAGGGCACACGAGATATCGGAATCCTCTAGTTGTTGTAGCACGCGAAGCCATTTGTCGCGAGTGCAGAGGAAAAAACCAACTTTGGAGAGGTCGATGTTAGCGTTAGAGAGAGAGATTTCGGTGACGTTGAGTTCGAGGCGGCCGGTGTGGGTGAAGCCGAATCCGTCGAATGGGATGATGGGTCGGGAATCAGATCTGATCTTTGTGTTCCGGATTTCAGCGTAGGATAAAGATATCCAGAAGGAGAGAAGAAGGAAAAGGATAGGGACGAGGGAACGGAAGGGAAACGCCATTGAGCTGATGGTCGAGAACTCGAGATCTCAGATCAAAGAGAACCCTGCAAGCTCGTCGCCCTGAGGTGATGAAACAGCGACTGTTCGATAGAATGCAACGAAATTTGGAGCTGTGTAATGTATGGATTAAGGGAGGTTACGATGCCACTTTCAAAGAAAGTAGTATTAATTGATATATTCGATTTGATGACTTTGGGGACGACTTCCTGTATTCAGATCGAGGAAGCTTCGACTGATGGGCAAAGGCTATGTTTGAATTAAAAACCATCCAAGAAGTTTCAACTTGACACTCACAAAAAATAAATTTCCTTGGGCTAAGTTTGTTTTGAAAAAAGTTAAGTGAAAAAGAAAATTTGGAGGAAAGAAAATTGAAGAAAAAAAATGAAAGAAAATAATTTTCTTTCCTTTGTTTGGTTGTTGGAGAAAATTTAGTGGAAAATTGAATTCTTGAAAAATATTTTTAGCGTTTAAAGAAAAGTTTAATATTATTATTTAAATTTTTTTATATATTTATGAAAATTAAAATATTTTATTAATATATATAAAAAATTTCATAAAGTTTATAATAAAATTATAAAATTTGTATAAATTCAATATTAATACCAAATTTTTTCAGAAAAATTTTAAAATATTACATGCAGAATGTGGAGTCCAAATCTTCACCTTAAAAATAAAATAAAATAAAATAAGTTTCTTTGTTCAATGAGAAGCTAATGGGATGTCATGCGGCGATAGATGAGAAAATAGTGTAATGATAAATATTTAATTAGAAGAAGATTTCGAGGCGTGGTACGGTGATAGACGAAAAATTAGAAAGACATTCGACGCAAACATAATACGGAGACTAGATCAATCTTTGTTCGATGATTGCATATCTTTAATTCATGGGGGAAAAAAACTTTAACGGGTCAATTAATTGCGCAGAGTAACGAAGGTCGGAGGTAACACTAGAGGCAGAGGAATACGGCGAGCAGTTATATTACAGCTGCGTTGCACGGAGACGGGGACGAGAAGAAACATAAAAATATCATTTTAAAAAAATCTAGGAAATGGAGACGGTAAGAAACGTCAAATATATATATATATATATATATATCTACTAAAATTAAGAGAAAAAATAATAATAAATATCCTAAAATTATTATATATATTAGTTAAGTTTAATCATTAATTAAATAATTTTAATATAATTTCCAATATCAAAAAGTTTTTGGAAGAGGGAATATTTTTTATATGTTTTCCGGCTACCATCTCCATGCTTCACTTCAGTCCCTACTCTCAAATATATTGGAAGGGTGACTTAATCCATATAAAAAGTAGTAACAGATGACCAAAAAATTTTCCTTTGCTTTCTTTTGTTTTCCTCCGGTTCGGCCTAAGAAAGTTGTACAGTGTAAGTTTTCACAATATTTTTTTCCTTATTTTCTTTTCTTTAAATTTTCCTGACAATCAAACATAACAAAATAAATTTCCATCTAACTTTTTTTCCTTTCCTCCTGGTTTTTCATAAACCAAACGAAGCCTTAGTTCGTCCTCAATATTTTGCGATCGATTTCTAAAGAGTGCATAGATGCTCCTCCCAAGAATAAATAAACAAACAAGCAAATAAATAAATTTAGGGTGCTGTAAAATTATGCATTCATATCTTATCAGATTTTTATTTTTATGTCTAATTCAAATGGATACATGTGTCATGAAAATTCAAGTTTAGTTATAAATAACATATGATTATTTTCTTTATCAGGATATTAAGCAATTAGATATAATACTAGATATATTTGTCATGTATCCTATTTCACCTATTGTAAGCATTAAATTATTAGTATACCAAGAAACGTAATATATGTATCCTATTTCTCTTCTAATCAATATTCATATTTTATATAAATTAATTAATTGATCAAAGGCGTATCAATCGTATTCTTTGCAATAGTTCAAAGGCAACCAATGTATTTTTCTATTCTCTCTCTCTAATTCTATATTCAATATATATATATATATATATATATATATATATATATATATTTAAAGAAAATCGACAATACTGGTTCCAAATATTTATTCAAAAAAACATGAAAAAGTATATAATAATTTTTTTCTTTTGCCTTTTACACTTTGAGAATTATAAGATCAACATCATTTAAACCTTATTTTGAGAAGTTGTTAATATCGCCTTTAGTAATTAGTTGTTGATGTTGTTTGTTGTAATTTCCTTTTCTTTGCTTAATAATATTACATGATATATATGATATGCTAGTTAAATTTTAGTCGTAGGAGTGTAAATTTACCAAATTAGAGTAGTCATCAATGAAAACAAATAAAAATAGTCTAATTCCTTTTATTTAATTTTATTTCATTCACAAGGAATTTTAATCTTATAATATTATATCAAAAATACATTTTTATTAATGCATTTTAAAAATGTATTTAAAATAAATTATTTGCGTTGAAGAATACTGATGCAGGAAAAATGCTCAAGAATTGGCTTTCATAATTATAGAACCAATTATTATTCATTTAGAAAGTGTATCCCGCAAATTCGAAGACCAATGGATGGTTATGTTGCTCGAAACATAACAAACAAGCAAATAGGTGTCTACATGCATGTGTATGGCATGTAAGGAGGGAGTGACCACATGCATGAGGAGTTTATTGGCAGGATTTTCGAGCATCATTAGTAATTTAGCTTATTTATTAATTAAGTAGTAAAGTAGGATAATTAAGTTAGTATAAAGTTAGCATAAATCTTTTAGCTTGGAATCTTTTGAATTATCCTTTAGCTAGTGGTAGAAAGGTTATAATATACATGAATGTCGAGCATATTGATAATTAAAGATGGAATTGAATTGAAGTTGAAGATCAACATTGAATAAATTCTGTGTGAGATCAAACTCAAACAAATCGAATTTGTGTGAATGGTTTGGCTTGAAATTTTTAATATCTTCGTCTGTGTGAATTAGAGATTAATCCATATCTTATCTACTATTCTTAATCCATATTTTCCTACCCTAATTCCCATCAAAATCCTACTCAAATTCGTGGTTAAACCAAACCCAAACCCTAAATCGGTATACAAAACCGAAGCCCTAAACCATTCATTTGAAACCCTAAACCATCCATACCAACCAAACACCGCTTACTTACCTCTTTTCGAACCAAACTCTAATCCTAACCCTAAACCACAATTCCAACCTATATACAAACCCTAAATTTCGACACTAAGCATCATCATTAATCCATCATCGAATGCATAGATTAATTAGTGTGTTCCATTCGAACCATCATCATTGTTAAACCCTCATCACCGAATCACCATCATCACTCTTCTACCATAATTCAAACCACCATCATCTTATTTACATCAATTTTGAAGCTTTAGTCTTTTTAACTCACCATCACTAAGCCTTTATCATATTATCCAAACTCCATTCAAACCATTAGTTCCACATAATTGAATATTACACCCTCCCACACACATTAATTTTGGTATTAGAGCCATAGGTTGGTGGAATTGAAATCAAGATTCTTCAAGAAAGTGTCCCATATTCAAGAATATCCAAGAATTTATCAAGAAACCACAAGAGGCCACATGATTAAGGGAGTGTTTGGGGAGTGTTGAGTTCGGTTGTTAAGGAAAATGATGGATAACCAAGGAGAAGATTTGAAATATTTTCTCAAGACCTTGATTGACAAAATCAAGGAGGTTAAATTGTAGGTGGTAAGAATAGAAGCTTCCCAAGCCCATGAGTCCCATGTTCAGTCAATTAACCAAAGGGAATAAGTAGAGGAAGGGCACGTGAGAAGGGCATAAAACCAAGTGGAAGAAGAAGAAGAGAGCGTGGGAAATTACGTAAGGGCACGTGACACTTTGAGGAAAACTTATGATGATGTGGAAAAAGAAATCCGCTTTGATCTTCCTGACTTTGAAGGTAATCTCGAATTGAAATCTTTTCTTGAATGGTTGCAAATCGTTGAGTCGATTATTGAGTATAAGGAAATTTATGACAAGAAGCAGTGCCGCATAGCGATATTAAAGTTTTAAAAGTCTACTAGAGTGCGCTAAGATAATGCAAAAAGGAGATGAAAGAGAGAAGGAAAACTAAAGAATAGGTCACAGGAAAAATTAAAGAAAAATTTGAAGAAGAAGTTTGTACCTTGGGAATACAAGCAAGAAAATTTTATAAAAATGACTACGATGAGGCAAGAGTTATTTGGAGTTGAAGAATATATTTGGGAGTTCAAGAGGCTAGCTCTTATATGTGATTTCTAAGAACGAGAAGAAAAAGGGTGTGCACGATTCATCAGGAGTTTGAATATGAATCTTTGGGAGAAGGTAGAGGTGTATCCTTATGAAGTGTTTGAAGACCTAGCCAAGTTATCCATCAAGTTTGAGAAACAATTGAAGAGGAAAAAGCCACCAAGCAAGTCAACCAATGCTCCATATGGTTTGACTTTCAAGGGTGTTTTGAAGCCACCAATTAAGACCATGCTATGAAGTTCACTTGTGAAGAAAAGGGTAAATATCAAGTGGTTGATAAGGTTAACAAGCAATACTTCAAGTGTAGAGGTTATGATCACTTTGCTAGGGATTGCCCAAACCAAAAGGCATTGACTTTGAAGGAGATAGAAAATATGGAGGCTTGTGAAGAGAATGAAGACCTTGATGAAGACCTAGAAGAGGAGAGTGATAGCCTGGAGGATGCTTTAAAAGAAGGAAAAGTGGATTGCTATGTGTTGCAAAGGGTGGTTCAAGTACAACCACAACCTTTACTTACTCAACGGGAGAAGATTTTTTAAGGCCACATGTAGAATTGGTGATATGTGAATTCATCATTGATAGGGCTTATGCACTAATGTTGATAGTGAGAAGATGGTGAACAAGATCGGTTTGGAGGCCAAGGGCATCCAAGACCATATTCACTCCAATGGCTCAACAAAGACAAAGGCGTAAGGGTAACAAAACAAACTCTTATCTCTTTTAAGAATGGAAATTATTTTTATGATGTTTTATGTGATATTCTACCTATGGATGCTTGTCACATTTTGTTGGGGAGGTCATGGCAATTTAATAGGAAGGTTGTGCATGACGGGGTCCTTAATGAGTATGTGGTGTGTAAGGACCAAAAGAAGTTTAGGCTCAAACTTAATTTAGATGGGGAGGATTCGATTTTGAAGAGTGAAAAGGAAGAAAAAAAAGAAGGTAGAAGTTGAGTGTAGGAAAGGAAAAAAGAAGAGTAATATGGATTTGTTGATCCTTAAGGAGTGTGAGATGAATGAAGCCATCGGAGATGAGAAGATATTCTATGCCTTAGTCGTAAAAGTGGTCCAACGAGGGGAGAATGATACTATGGATCTGAAATTACAACAAGTATTGAAAGAGTATGTCAATGTGTTTCTGGAAGATTTGCCAAGTGGGATAACTCCTTTGAAAGGTATTGAACAAGCTATTGATCTTATGCCAGGAGTTTCATTATCGAACAATCCCACTTGTAGATGCAATCTGGAGGAGGTTAAGGAGTTCCAAAAACAAGTGCAGGAGTTGTTAAACTATGGTTATATTCGGGAGAGTATGAGTCTATGTCGTGTTCCAGATTTTTTACTACCTAAGAAGGATGGTATGTGGAGGATGTGTATTGATTATAAATCCATCAACAATATCACAATAAAATGTAGATTTTTGATGCCAATATTGGATGACATGTTATATGAGTTGCATGGGGGAAAATTATTCTCAAAGATTGATCTTAGAAGCGGCTACCATCAAATGAGGATAAAGGAAGGGGACGAGTGGACAACAACTTTCAAGACTAAGTATGTATTGTATGAGTGGTTGGTGATGCCATTTGGGCTATGTAATTCACCAAGCTCCTTCATGAGATTAAATGATGGAGGTACTTATACAATATCTTAGGATCTTTGTTGTTGTTTACCTCAATGTTATCTTATTATATAGCAAGAGTGAGTTCGAACGCATACAAAACTTGAAGAGGATATTTGATAAGCTTAGAGAAGTGAAGCTCTATGGTAAGATGGAGAAGTGTGATTTCATGATGGAAAGGGTGATCTTTCTTGGTTATATTATGAGTGGGGATGGAATTCAAGTTGATTTGTTAAAGGTGGAAGCTATACAATCGTGGCCTATTCCTACTAATGTCCATGAAGTTTGAAGTTTCCATGGGTTGGACTCATTATATAGGAGGTTTATCAAATAATTCTCTACCATTTTAGCACCCATCACAAAATTGATGAATAAAGGAGAGTTCCATTGGAATGATCAAGCGATATAAGCTTTTGAAGATTTGAAGACAAATCTCTCAAATGCACCAGTGTTATCTTTAGCTTGTTTTGGTAAATTATTTGAAGTAACATGTGATGCAAGTGGTGTAGGCATTAGGGGTGTGCTTTCATAAGAAATGAATCCAATTGCTTTCTTTGGTGAAAAGTTGAATAGTGTAAGACTCAACTATTCGACCTACGATAAAGAGTTCTATGCACGTTTTAATCTCTTTGTCTGTGTGAATTAGAAATTAATCAATATCTTTTCTACTGGTCTTAATCTATATTTTCCTGCCCTAATTCCCATCAAAATCCTACTCTAATTTGTGGTTAAACCAAACCCTAAATCGGTATATAAAACCAAATCCCTAAACCATTCATTTAAAACCCTAAACCATCCATACCAACCAAACACCACTTACCTGTTTTCGAACTAAACCCTAACCCTAACCCTAAACCATGATTCCAACCTACATCCAAACCCTAAATTTTGACACTAAGCATCATCATTAATCCATCATCGAATGCATAGATTAATTAGTGTGTTCCATTCAAACCATCATCATTGTTAAACCCTCATCATCAAATTACCATCATCATTCTTCTACCATAATTTAAACCACCATCATCTTATTTACATCACTTTCAAAGCTTTAGTCTTTTAACTTACCATCACCAAGCCTTTATCATATTATCCAAACTCCATTCGAACCATTAGTTCCAAATAATTGAAGACCACACCCTCCTACACACATCATATACAATATTAGAGTAATAATTCTATAATGTAACATCTTTAAAATAAAATAATAAAATTTTATTATAAATTATATCATGATCTAAGTATAAATTTGCTCCCATATCTTACTCTTCTTACCTATTACATTGACTAACTTTGAAATAAAAAAAAATAGTCATCATGCATAACCAAAAATTTAGAGAAAATGAAAAAGGAAATCAAATTATAATGTTTACAAATCAAAAATAAGGCACAACATAAGATAAATAAAATAGGACCAAGGAAATAGTTGCGATGGGACCTAATATAAAATACTTTATAGGTAATAATTTTTGGTGGGTCATGGGTGAGAGACATTTCTTTCTAGAAAATTGGGCATAGTACAACATTTCTTAAGCTACCTACCAAAACGAAATGAAATTATCCAATGGGATTACTCCAACAGTTTGAGTAATTTAGAACCACCGAAACAACATCATATTTTGACATAGAAATCTAAATATAAGGTAGGCATCTCAAATCTTAAGGGCCCAAAACCTCTTAGATCTGCCAAAGAGAAGTGCTAGATTTCACCGATGGGAAGAGT
Source organism: Tamarix austromongolica (assembly GCA_039764185.1). Classification (NCBI taxonomy): domain Eukaryota; kingdom Viridiplantae; phylum Streptophyta; class Magnoliopsida; order Caryophyllales; family Tamaricaceae; genus Tamarix; species Tamarix austromongolica. The sequence continues at coordinate 14,024,326 of CM077809.1, read as the reverse complement.
TGAAGAACACGTGTCCAACACTTCTTCCCTCTCCCCAAATCCCTTTGGTTTTTCCCTCCCCTGTTTCTCTTTGCTCCTCTATATTAGTCAGAGCCGGAAAAAGTTGATCAAATCCGTCAAGCCTAATCCAATTCATGCAAAATCGAACCTAACTTAACCTAAGAAATTCATCAACTTGCCCCCATAATAACTTAAACCAAAACTGACCCAATCCAATGCTAACTCAAATTTAATTGATCTAACCCAAACCCAACCTATAAACTACCATCACCCTGACTGACTATCAATTCAACTCAACAAGACCAAATTCGATATTAACTAGCTATGATAACAAAACAAAAATCCACACATCTTGTTATTTAGTTAAATATTTTAAAAATATATATTATTTTATAAGTTTTACTTATTTTTCTTACTTTTACTATGGACATATTCACTAATAATATTATAATTTTAATGATTTTTTTGCATAAAAATCCAATATTAAAAATTCATAATAATAAACAAGTATTCAAACTTAATAACACATTTTTAATCACACACTTACATAAATTCAAACTTAATGCTTGCTTACAAGATTAATGAGTTGAATTAATTTTGATAGTCAATATCCGATTTGACCCAAACCCAAAGTGAGCTTATTCGAGATTATCTTAGTCTAAACTCAACCCAATTAATCAAAATCCAAACAAACCCAATCCATCAAGTTAGCTTTAACCTAAAATCATTTAAAAACTATCTAGCTTAGCCCAAACCCAATCCAAGAAGCTAACCTAAATGGCCCAAACCGGCAACATAAGTCGATATAACCCGAATTTGCAATGACTTGACTCATAGGGAATGAATTGAGCCTAAATGAATCGACCTGACTTGGCCCACAATTGACATATAAACAATCCAACCTAAGACTAACCTGATATACTATAACCTAACTTGTCCAACCTAATTGCCACATCTTGAAATACCCACAAACCTAATTTTAAGAATTATTACTAATTAAGGATTTATTTAGAAATTAATTAAATTAATTATTTTTATTAAAATAAAATGATATTAATTAGGGCAAATCAAGAAGAAATTTATAATTATTTTAATTAGGAGAAATTTGAGTATTTTAGCTAATTAAGGATTTTATTTTAGAAATTAATTAAATAAATTATTTTATTTAAAATAAGAAGGAGAAATCCAAATTAATATGAATTTTATAAATAATTTAATTGAAGAAAATTAGAGTGATTTGCTAAATAAAATGGAATTTATGAAAAAAGCTTTTAAAAACCCTAAATTAACCTAAAATGGAAATTAAATATTATTTTATTTAAATATTATAAATATCCTAATTAATTTCATTAACCTAACCCACTATTTTTCTTTTTCCATTTTCCCTTTTCCCTTTTTCCTTTCTTTTTCTTCCTTTTTCTTTCTTCTTTTATTACCTTCTTCCCCCAAATTGGGCCTGTCGCCGCCGACCCAAATCCTTCTCTCCTTCTTACTTCTTCTTTTGGCAACCCAGCATCCCATTCCTCTCATTTTTCTTTTCTTCTTCTTTCAGCAACCCAACACTACATTTTATGCTTTTTTCTACCCTAAACGCTGCATTTTTTTTATTTTATTTCCTTCTTGCCCGATCGGCCCGGTTCCTTTCTTCTTCTTTCTTTTCTTTTCTTCTAAATCGCCGGTCTACACTATCTTCTTCTTCCTCCTTCTTTATTCTCCCTGACGCTGACCTGCACCTGCACCACCACCATCGCCCTAGTTTTTCACCACTGATCTCGCCCCTTTGACCCGCCATTTTCCTCCCTTTCTCTTCCCTCTATTTCAGTGACCACTTAGACCCAACCTACCTCCCTTCCTTTTCGCGCACAACCTTCTCTTTCCTACGCAACCACCTCCTTCTCGATTTGAATTTTGCCATCTTTTATTGTCGCCGGTGATTGGAACCTTATCTACATTACCCCCCTACTTGACCCATAGAACCCTAACCTCCTTTCTAAAATCTATAAATACCCCCATAATGAGGCATGCATCAAAATTTTGATCCTTACCCAGAAATTCCCGACCTTGCCACCACTGCCACTTCAAACGCCATTTCTTCTGCCTCTGACCAACAATGCCACCCGTTCTAGCCACCCGAGTACTCCCTGCACCGCCCTCTAACTAACCAAACCACCCATCCCCCTCGATTCTTCCTGCACAAGTTCCTCTAGTCATGTAAAGTTGCTTCTCGAACAACCTTTTCTCCCACCTCTGCCACCCTTCGTGCCACCGTCCGCCACCACTATCGCCGCTTCCACTACCTCATTCACCTAAATTGTACTGCAGACCCTCCTCTATCTTCCCCTACCTTTCTTTTCCTCTTCCTCCCTCTCCTCCTCTCTTTCTCTTCTTCTTCCCCATTCGGCCACCATCATTGCCTCCGTGCGCTGCCACCTTCTTTCTACTCCTCTCCCTCTAGGTAGTCTCAAACACCCAAACTCCCACCTTCATTCTACCTCTCATTTTCCCAGCATTTAACTTTTTCCTTTTTCTTCACTTTTTTCGGCCACCGCCGCCACCACCGTGCACCACCACCGGTGTCGCTTGCCACCACCAGCCTAAGGTTGAACCCTAGACCTTCTCAACCCTTTTACCCTATTTTTACAAGCTTTATTTTATTATTATTATTATTATTATTATTACTATTATTATTGTTATTGTTATTATTATTATTATTATTATTATTATTATTATTATTATTATTATTATTATTATTATAATAAATGTTATTATTATTATTTCTATTAACGGCCGAAGCCCTATTATATTTTTTATTTTGATTTTATTAATATTAATATGACATTATTATTATTATTACTATTTCAAAATTATTATTATTTTTATTCCATTATTATTATTACAACTATTTTACTATTAGTGTTGCTATTATTATTATTGTTATTGTTATGCAATTATTATTATTATTATTATTATTATTTTCAATGTTAGTATTATTATTATTCTATATAGAGCTGAAACTCTATTGTGCCTATTTTGAATTATAGTAGTGGTATTATAAATATCAAGTCTTATTATTATTAATATTATCATTATTTTTATCATTTACATTTATTATTATTATTAGTTATTATTATTATTATTATTATTTAATAAATTTATTATTATTCAATGTAGGATCGAAATCCTACTTCATTGTATCTTCGATTATTATCATTACTATTATTACCATTATGATTATTATCATTTTTGCAATATTATTATGGTTTTTATCATTATCATTATTACTATTTCATTATTATTATTATTATTACTAAATTTTGTTATTTATTTTAATAATGTTATTATTATAATTATTTTGGTAAAGGGGCCGAAGCCCTTATTTCACCATGTTTTTGAGTAATGCCTTTATTATTATTAGTGTTACTATTTTTATTATTCTTGTTAATATTAACATTGATATTATTTTTAGTATTTTTGCTATTATTATTTTAGTATTTTATTGAAAACCTAGTCTTAGAATAAGTTAGTATTTAATAGTATTTTTGGTAGGAGAGAATCTGATCTTTAGTTTTTCCCTCATATAGGTGAGACCAGTTAAAGCCTTAAGGAGGCATAAGAGCGTGCTCCAAGATCGGTGTCATTTTAGGTAAGGGTGTTACTAAGGACTATTGTGTGTTGATGTGCATTATATGCTTTGTATGTTGTGGTTAGTTATGGATAACTAGGGTTTGGAGTGGCTGATTATGGTTGGTTATGGATAACTAGAGTTTGGAGTGGCTAATTATGGTTTGGAATGGTTAACGAGGGTTTGGTGTGGTTAACTAGGGTTTTGGTGTGGCTTCTTAGGGTTTTCATGATATCATGTGTATTTGATGATTAAAGGGTAATTATGAGGGTGTAACTTATGAGTTGTGATGTGTGAAGTGTTAAAATTATTTGGGTTGTGTGAGGTGGAGTAGGATGAGCCACTTAGGCCAAATTTAGGGTTTTTGGGAAAAATCTAGAGTAAGGAATTAAGTAGACTTGGAGGTATGTAGTAATGGGCCTTGACCCACATATTTCGGTGTTGGAGTTCTAATGTGAGTTTGAGTATAGAGGAAAGGTTGTTGGACAAGTTAGGAGATGTAGGGTTCTCATGATATGATACGGGTCAGTTGGAGGATAAGTGTAAAGGGAGCGATTCATGCATGTCTAGGGTGAAAGTTTTTGAATAAGATACTATAATACATTAATCATTTAAAGTGGAATATTTTTGAGCCAGGCCAGACCGATCCACCGACGAATAATAGTGGTTAGGGCATGATGTCCTATATGTGATTGGTCCACCGGTAATAATAGTGGTCAGGTGTTGTATCTATGCTTTTTCGGTCCACCAACTATAATAGTGGGAGATGTTGTGCTCAAAAAAATTGAACATATTTGAGCCAAGACATGGGAAGGACACTAAGTACTTACAGTAGAACACCGTGCAAGAAGGGGCCAGACCAGTCCACTGGCGAATAATAGTGGTTAGGATCTTTATGCTTTGTGTGTTTCTGGTCTACCGGCTATAATAGTGGTCAGGAGCTTTATGCCCTGTGTATTTCCGCTCCACCGACTATAATAGTGGGGTTCCCATACTCGTATGGATTTGATAAAAAAGTATGGTGTGAAATGAGTTCTAATTAAAGATTAATTAAATAATTAATCCGGATTATAAATAGGCCTTTATGTATCTACCCAAATGATTGTACGTTATTATGTTATCATGATGGATTATGCTCTTTTATTTCTTTTGCATTATTTATGTGATGTTATGTGTTGGCCTTAATGCATGGTTACCTTGCTTAGTACGTAGCATACCGATCATCCTTTTCATGGGTGCTGCTTATTCCCATGAGTAGTAGGTCCTTCTGACTTTGTGCAGGTGGGTGAGACATCAGGCGGGGCTGAGTATTGAGCTTGTTTTGACTCAAAGTTCGAGATTAGTGTGGCCTGATCTTCTCTTCTTGTTATCTTATTTACTTCTATTATTCCTTTTGTATCAGATTTTTCCCTTTATGAGTGACTACTTTGTATTGAGTATTCCAGATGAAACTTTTATCTTATGAAAGTTTTATTTCTTCATTTTGGAATTTTGACCATGTACTCTGATTCATGATTCTTTACGAGTACTATGATCTTTGATGTTATGATCTTTTTAGTTCTTTCATGAACTTTTGATTTAAGTTTAATGTTAATATTTTCTTAGCCTTAGCACTTGGTATTGAAATGGTCGGAGAGAACTGGTTTGGTACTAAGTGTGGGGGTAACATCCTCATAATTCACATGTTTTTAAATTTTATATTCTTCCACTTTAAAAAAAGTAGTGAATTTTGGGGTGTTATACATCTAACCTTGGTTACCCACCCATTTCATGCATAATGTTTCTTGGGGACTTGATGGACGGGTTGAATAGCCCTAGCAATGATAATCTAGTCCTTCCATGGCCATTTCTCGCGTCATTGAACAATGAAGAACCACCATGGAGATTTATTGATACTATATTATGCAATAAGTGAATAGGAATGATAAATAGGTAGCTCCTCTATATAAGGAAGTTTGGCTTGTTCTTTCTTGTCAAATTCTTATAGAAATTCAACATATAAAATTCTTATATAAATATTATTAAAATCCCTATTTTCACTTATTAAGTTTCTTTTAATAATAGTATCCCTAATCTTAGGATAAAATAGGAAATAATAGTATTTTGGTAAGAGGAAAATTAATCCTTAGTTTTTCCCTCTTATAGGTGAAACCAGTCAAAACCCTAAGGAGGCATAGGAGCATGCTTCAAGACCGGTGTCGTGTTAGGTAAGGGTGTAACTAAGGCTTTATGTGTGTTATGTGCCTTATATGCCTTGTATGCCATGTTGTAACACCCCAAATTGGACACACATTTTTTTAAGAAGACTTATAAATTAAAAACCCGTAAATTCTAGGGATACTACCGCCATACTTAGTACCAGACTAGTTTACTCCTACCGTTCCAGTACCAAGTGCTAAGACTAAGGAAAACACTCACAACAATATTAAATAAACCAAAGTTCATAAATACGGTAATCAGAGTACATATACGTTCTTACATAATTCAAAATACTAGAGATAGTTTTTCAAAGAAGAAATAACGACCATAATAAAATTGTTTCTAAAATTTCACATAATTAAAAGAAAATAGAAATGATAATATTGAGTGGAAAAACCAGCCACACCACTCCTAGGACTTGAATCCAGCCCAATCATCACTCGGCCCCACCTGGTGTCCCATAAACATCAATGGCATTATAGAAAGCATCGCCTACCTACAACAGGTTAGATAGGCCTTCTGCTTGTGGGAATGAGCAGCATTCATAAAAGAAGTGATCAGGACACTAAGTACTGAGTAAGGTAACCAAGCACTAAGGCCAACACATAAGCACATAAAATCTTGCAAGATAATAATCAACTTACAATTTCAAACCCACATATATGATACATAAAAGCTGACAAAGCATTACACAACTTAATAATCATCAAGCCCACATAAGACCCAAAAAGGTCCAGATCAATTATTTAATCATTCTTTTATCGAAATTTGATTCACACTATGCCTTTTTATCAATTCCATGCGAGTACAGGAACACCCCACTATTATAATAGGTGGGTCGGTCACACATAGATCATCAAGCCCTAACCACTATTATTACCGGTGGATCGGTCACATATAGGGTAAAATCCTAAATACTATTATAATCGATGGATCGTTCACATATAGGGTAAAGGCCTAACCACTATTCCTAATGGGTGGATCGGTTCGACTCCTACTCGTATAGTGTTCCACTGTAAGTAATTAGTGTCTTTTATTTGCCTGAGCAAAACTATGGTTTATTTTTATTGAGATCGAGATCCCCCACTATTATAACCGGTGGGTCGGTCACACATAGAACATTATGCCCTAACCACTATTATTACCGGTGGATCGGTCATATATAGGGTAAAACTCTAACCACTATTATAACCAGTGGATCGATCACACATAGGGTGAAGACCCTAACCACTATTCCTGACCAGTGGATCGGCTGGTCCCATTTCAATATCTTCCACTTTAAATAATTAATATCTTAAGTATCTTACTCACAAGCTTTGACCTAGACATGCATGACTACTTTCCATGGTTCTCATCCTCCAACCCTAGTTATTCTCACCAGACCATGGCAACCATGCAAACCCTAACTCCCATTCAACCATCAACTCCCACCATGCAACTCTAGCTCTACGTAAACCCTAGCTCCCATGCAACCCATTCACTCCCATGCAAACCCTAAAACTTCCATGCAAAACCCTAATACCACCATGCAAACCCTAACACCTCCATGCAAAACATATTACCACCATGCAATCCTAATACCACCATGCAAAACATAATACTGCCATGCAAACGCTAACACCATGCAACCATTAATGCTATCATATAAACCCTAATATCACTATGCATACGTTAATACCATCATGTGACCCTAATACCTTAACACCATATTCCATGACCTACATGCATGTCTTATGGGTCACATCAATTCATATTAAAAGCACAACTTATACATATTTTATACATGCCATAAGGAATCATGTGAACACACTTCAACACCACATCATACTACATATACAATAGATATAAGATACACTTAAAACATATTATATTGCATGTCACATGGCAAGTAAGGCATATAAAACACATTACACACAATGGCCTTAGATACACCCTTACCTAAAATGTCACATATCTTGGAGCATGCTCCTATACCACTTGAGGACTTTGATTGGGCCCACCTATTATGAGGGAAAAACTAGAATTAGGTTCCCTCCTAAAAATACTATTAATTACTAACTTATTCTAAGACTTGGTTTTAATTAAAATAATACTATACTAAGATTAACTATACAAAATACTACTAAAAATTCTAATAATATTATTAATGTAATTTAAAATGAAAAGGTGATATAAAGGTTTCTACCCTTCACCAAAAATAATGCTACTAATGATAATAATAATAATAATAATTTTAATAATAATAAAATATTAGTAATAATAATAATATTAATAGAAATAATAATAATAATAATAATAATAATAATAATATAATCCTAAAATTACAAGGTGGGGTTTTCAACCCTACCTCCAAATAATGAAAGTACTATTCAATAATAGTAATAATAATATTAATAACATATAATACTTATAATAATATTAAAATAATAAAGATAATAATAATAGTAAAATAGTAATAATAATACTAACATACATATATGTAAATACTAATTAGAAATTAAGGCCTCTACCCTCCCTAAATAATTAACACTAATAATAAAATAATTATACTAATAATAATAATATTATTATTAATAATGATAAAAAGCTTATAATAATACAAATAAATACTTATAATTCAAACTAGCCACCTAATTAACTCAAGGATAATCTCGACCCTACCAAGGAAATTTATCAATAATTTTAAATCTAATAACAACAATAATAATAATGATAATAATAACAATTATAATCGAATAACCATTAAAGTTTTGAATAAAAATAGAATAAATTTAAATAAATAGAAAAGAAGGGCTGAGAGGGTCTAGGGTTTCACCTTGAGTCGGCGGAGATGGGTGGCACCAACGGCGGCGATGGTGGCCAGAAAAGAGGGTAAAAAGGGGAAAAGTTAAGGTTTAAGAAGAAAGGGTGGAGAATAAGGGTGGAGGTTGAGGTGCTGGTGGTAGCCTAGGCTGAGAGGACTAAAGTGAGGGTGGTGGCGCGGTAAGGGATGGCGGCGCATGGCTGTAGAGGTGGCAGCTGAAAGGAAAAAGTGAAGAAAAAAAGGGGAGGAGAAGGAGAAAAGAGGAAAGGAGGTTATGGCTAGGTGGAGGAGAATTAGTAGAAGCTTTTGGGTGGTGCATAAGGTAGTAGAAGTGGCGGATGTGGTGGGGGATGGTGGCTTGAAGGTTGCAGGGGTAAAAATTTTAGTTTGATGGGTAGGAAACTTCGCACGGCTGTGGTGGCTCGTGCGAGAAGAATCGAGGGAGATGGGTGGCTCAGTTAGCTAGAGGGCAGTGTAGGAAAGATTTTGGGAGGTAGAGCTGGTGGCGAAGTTGGCTAACGACGGCAGCCGACTCGTCTGAAATCACAGTGGTGCACATGTTAGCTCTTAGGGTTTCGGGGAGAAGAAGTTTCAAAAACACCCACACCAGGGGTATTTATAGAGTTTAGAGGGAATGGTAGGGTTTTGGAAGTCGACAGGAGGGTATTGGATGTTGGGTTTGGGGTAGCCAACGACGTCAATTGGCCGACAAAAATTTTGTTCGGGGTTAACCCTTTGCGAGAGAATAGGGAGGAATCGAGAGAGAGACGAGGAAAAAATATTATACCAAGTTGATCTACGAGTCAAGGGGAAGATAATGAGGGGAGAAACGGCCAGCCAAAACATGCATGGTCGACGCTGTCATTTTTGGACCTTCGAAGGTGTAGTTCAACAATGGAGGAGGAAGGAAGAAAAAGGGGTAAACCGGGCGTCCGGGAGAAAGGAAAGAAAAAGAAGAATAATTGGCCGGCTGGTGTCAGTTAACATGTTCATAAATGAGACATGACGTTTTAGAGGAAGAAGGTATAAAATGCAGCATTTGGCTGCCATAGAAAAGAAGGAAAGAAACGGCGTTGGGTCATGGAAGGAAAGAAGAAAGGAAAAGGGGTTCGAACGCGTTGCAGGCCCAATCGGCGAGAAAAGAAAAAGAAAAAGAAGAAAATAAAGAAAAGGAGGGAAGAAAAAGAAAAAGGAAAAAGGAAAATTTAAGTGGTTTGGGGTTAAATAAATTAATTAGAATATTTTGGGTATTTAAAATAGAAATACTAAAATAAAATAATATTAAATTTCCTTTTTAGGCTAATTTAGGATTTTTAAAAGACTTTTCCTAAATTCCTTTTTAATTTGCAAAAATACCAATTTTTCCCTTATAAAAATATTTATAAATTCCTTAATAATTTACCCTAAATAAATCCTGCCCATTTGAAATAAAATAATTGATTAAATTAATTCCCTAATAAATCCTTATTTAATTTTATTTCTTAAAATAAATATTTTTGGGGCATTTCACATGTATCATGATATGTTATGTATTTTATGCTTAACGTTATAACTATTTTTATGAGTAGCTTAGCTTGAAGTTAAGGTATGATTATGTGTATCTTATGGCATGTTTATTATATGTATATTTTGTGATTGTGATGTGATGTGTTGTGGCCTTTAGGACATGCATGCTAGGATATGTAATATAATGGTATAGGTTGAAAGTATGGAAAAGGAAAATGGGGGAGTAAGTTGACCAAATGATGCGGGTTTTAATCTAGGATTTTGCATGGAGGAATCTAGGATTTTGCATGGAGGAATCTATGATTTTTGCATGGAGCAATCTTGGGGTTTGCATGGAAGAATCTAGGGTTTTGCATAAGAGTTTTAGAGCTTTCCATGAAAAACTTCGAGGGTTTGCATGGGATGTATAAAGTATGCATGGGGTGAATTTTACGTATGGAATGTTGATTTGGGATGTGAGGAAGGTAATGGAAGAGTTGTTTGGATGATTGGAGGCTTTAAGTGAAAAATAGTACGTGAAATAATATAAGGGTACATAGGAGACTGAACTAGGGTTTGGGAGGAAACCCTAATCTAAGAAGGTGATAAAAAGGAAAAATAAATGAGGGTGAGTGGAGTATGAGATGAGGATGGAAGATTACCATGTGAAGGATGAGCATGGGCATCATGGGAAAATAAGAGTGGAAGGTGAGAAATGGAGGAGTGACATGGGAAAATAAGGATGCTAGGGTTTGGCATGATCAGCTAGGGTTTGGTGACCATCTAAGGTTTAGTGGTCATACGTGTACTTGGGGAATAAAGTGAGATGATGAGGGTTGTATCCGAGGGTTGTGATGTGTGGAGTGTTAAAATAGTTTGGGTTGCGTGAGGTGGAGAAGGATGGGCCACATAGGCCTAAATTAGGGTTGTGGAAGAAAACCCTAGGGTAAGACAGTGAATGGGCCTGGAGGCGAAAGTAGTGGGCCTTGACCCACACTCTTAGGAGTTGGGCCTCTAGTGTGAGTTAGGGAAAGAAGGAAAGGATGATGGAGTGTGTTAGGAGGGGCAGAGTCTCAAAATATGGGATGGAACCTCTTAGGAGGATAAGTGTAGATGGAATGTGACATGCATGTATAGGGTGAGGACTTGTTGAATAGGACATGGTAAGACACTAATCATTTAAAGAGAAAAACAGTTGAGCTGGGCCTAGACCGGTCCATCAAAAGATAATAGTGGCTAGGAGTCGGGGTGTCCTAGAGACTGATCCACAGGCAAATAATAGTATTCAGGCGCATTATGCCTGTATGTGTCCGGTTCACCGGCTATAATAGTGGGGGATTATGTGCTTAACAAACCGAACATAATTGTGATAAGACATGGGAAGACACTAAGTATTTATAGTGAAACACCATGAGAGTCAGGACTAGACCAGTCCACCATCGAATAATAGTGCGCAGGAGCATCGTGCCTTGGAGACCGATCCACCAGTGAATAATAGTGGTCAGGAGCTTTATGCCCTGTATGTTTTCAGTCCACTAACTATAATAGTGGAGTCCTCGTACTCGCATGGAATGATAATAAGCATGATGTGAATTGAGCATTGATTAGAGATTTAATAATCAATTTATCTGGACTACAACTTGGCCTTTATTTATCTGTAAAGATTGTATGATGTTATATTATAGTACTTGAATTATGTGACTTTATGTGTTGGCCTTAGTACATTATTACCTTACTCGGTACGTAGCGTACGGACCACCATTTTCATGGGTGCTACTCATTTCCACAAGCAGAAGGGCCTTCTAACTTTGTGAAGGTTGGTAATTCTGTTGTTGGAGCTTTCGATGCTTATAAGGCATCGGGTGGTACTGAGAGTTGAGCAAAGACTTGGCTCAGAGATCGAGAGTGGCGTGGCCATATTTTCTCTTTATGTTCTTCTATTTCTTTATGTTGTTGAAATACCCCAAAACCTAATTTTAAGAATTATATCTAATTCAGGATTTAATTAGTAATTTATTAAATAAAATATTTTTATTAAAATAAAAGGGAATTAATTAGGGCTATTCTAGAAGAAAATATTAAATATTTTTATTAGAAAAATTTGGGTATTTTAACTAATTAAGGATATTATTTTGGAAATTAACTAAATGAATTATTTTATTTAAAATAAGAAGGAGAAAATAGTTTCAAATTAATAAGAATTTTATAAATAATTTAATTGGAGAAATTTAGGGTGTTTTGCTAATTAAAATAGAATTTATGGAAAAACTTTTAAAAATCCTAATTTAGCTTAAAAAGGGATTTAAATATTATTTTATTTAATATTATTATTTTTAAATATCCCAAATATTCTAATTAATTTAATTAACCTAACCCACTATTTTTCTTTTTTCCTTTTTCCTTTTTTCCCCTTCTTCCTTCTTCTTTCGGCAACCCAAGGCCCATTCCTCTCATTTTTCTTTTATTCTTCTTTCTATAGCCCAGTGCTACGTTTTATCTTTTTCCCCCTAAATGTTGTGTTTCCCCCGGTTTTAATGATCGTTGCTCGGTCCAGTCTTCTTCTTTCCTTTCTTTTCTTTTTCCTAGTCGGCGGTCTGGGGAGCCGGCCGATCAGGCGGCAAGGTGGGAGAATTAATGAAACATGGCATTTTGAATCTCGGGCCGCCAAAGGAGAAAAAGAAGGAAATGGGCCGCAGTAGGAGGAGAAGCAGGCTACAGGAAGGAGAAAAAGAAAGAAGGAAATTAGGTCGCGCATAGGCCCAAGTCGTGGGAGGGGAGAAAGAAAAAGAAAAGAAGAAGAAAGAAGAAGAAAGAAAAAGGAAGAAATAAAAGGAAAAAGGAAAAAGGGAAAAAGAAAAATAGTGGGTTGGGTTAATTAAATTAATTAGGATATTTAGGATATTTAAAAATAATGATATTTAAATGACATGTGTATTATGTATATATGATAAAATGTTACGGTATGTGATGTTACGTGTTGTGACCCTGTAAGACATACATGTGAGGGTATTAATGTGGTTTGTGTGGAAGAAAGGATGAACAAGGAGAATGAGAAAAAAGTTGGCCAAGGGATGTGAGTTGACCTAAGTATTTTAATGATCCATGAGTGGAAGAGTAAAATGGGAAATTTATGGTTTCATGATGGAGAATCTAATCTATGGTGTTATATGAGAGAATCTAATTTATGGTTTTGTATGGGAGAATCTAATTTATGGTTTTATGTGGAGGAATCTAACTATGGTTTTGTGTGGAAGAATCTAATCTATGGTGTAACATGGGAGAATCTAATATATGGTTTGTATGGATTGAATTTAGGGTTTTGTATGGAGAAACCCTGGGTTTTGTGTGGATTGAATTTATACTTATGTATGAAGGAATCTTGGGTTTTGCATGAAAGAATTTAGGGTTTGTAGGGCAGATTTTATGGTGTTGCATGGGAGAATATAAACTAGGGTTTTGTATGGATGGATTTAGGTTTTGCATGGGTGAATCTAGGGTTTGTGTGGGAGTGTTAGGGTTTGTATGAAAAAGTATGAAGGTTTGCATGGGGAGGTATGGATGAATGGTTTTGTATGGGTTAAATTTAGGGTTTGGTATGGAGGAATCTTTGGTTGTGTATGGATTGAATTTAGGGTTTGGTATGGATGAATCTTTGGTTTTGTATGGATTAAATTTAGGGTTTCATGTGATGTGTAAAGTTTGCATGGGAAGGTAATTTACGTATGGAAATATAATTTGGGATGTGAGGAAGGTAATGTAAGTGTTGTTTGGGTGTTTGAACACTTTGGATGAAAAATAGTACGTGGAGCATTATAAGGGTACGTAGGAGACCAAGCTAAGGTTTGTGTGGACAATTAGGGTTTGGTGTGGTTGCTTAAGGTTTTTGTGGTAGCATGTGTACTTGGTGATTAAAGTGTAATTATGAGGATAGAATCTATGAGTGGTGATGTGAGGAGTGTTAAAATAAGTTGGGTTGTGTGAGGTGGAGTAGGATGGGCCACTTAGGCCTAAATTAGGGTTTCTGGGAAAAACCCTAGAGTAAGGAAATAAGTGGACTTGGAGGTGTGTAGTAGTGGGCATTGACCCACATATTTTGGTGTTGGAGTTCTGGTGTGAGTTGGAATATAGAGGAGAGGTTTTTGGACAAATTAGAAGGTCTAGGGTTCTCATGATATGATACGGATCAGTTGGAGGATAAATGTAAAGGGAGTGATTCATGCATGTCTAGGGTGAAAGATTCTAAATAAGATACTTAAGACATTAATCACTTAAAGTGAAAGATAATAAGACGGGTCCAGCCAATCCACCGGTTAGGAATAGTGGTTAGGGTTTTTACCCTATGTGTAACCGATCTACCGGTTATAATAGTGGTTAGGGCAAGATGCACTATGTGTGACTGGCCCACCGGTTATAATAGTGGGGGATCCCAAGCTCAATAAAAAAAACTAGAGTTTTTGCTAAGACACTTGAAAGATACTAATAACTTACAGTAGAACACTATGCGAGCCGGAGCCGAACTGATCCACCGATTATAACAGTGGTTAGGGTTTTTATCCTATATGTGACCAATTCACCGATTATAATAGTGGTTAGGGAAGGATGCTCTATGTGTGATTGGCCCACCAGTTATAATAATGGGAGGTTCCCGTACTCGCATGGATTTGATAACAAGCATGGTGTGAATCGATTTATGATATGAGATTAATTAAGTAATTAATCCAGATTATGAATGAACCTTTATGTATCCACCCGAATGATTGTATCATATTATGATTTCAGGATGGTCTATATGCTCTCTTTGCATGTTTTATGAGATTTATGTGTCAGTCTTAGTGCACGGTTTCCTTACTCAGTACGTAGCATACCGATCACCCTTTTCATGGGTGTTGCTCATTCCCACGAGTAGTAGGCCCTTCTAACTTTGTGCACGTGGGCGAGATATCAGTCGGGTCTGAGTGTTGAGCTTGTGGTTGGCTTGAAGATCGAGAGTGTCGTGGTCGTTTTCACTCTTCTTGTTATTTTATCTCCTTATGTTATTTCTTCTTGTATCAGATTTATCCTTTTTTGTTTATTACTTTATATTGAGTATTTAAGATGAACATTTTAACCGTTGTCTGATTATTTCCCTTTGGACATGAATTATAATTCTCTTATGCGTACTCTGATTTTTGAATGTTATGCACTCTTGATTTAAGTATTAATTAAAGTTTTACAAAAACTTCTTTTAGCCTTAGCACTCGGTACTAGAACAGTCGGAGTGAACCGGTCTGATACTAAGTGTGGTGGTAACATCCCCAGAATTCATAAGTTTTCAATTTTAAATTTTTTCACTTTTGAAAAAAAAGTAGTGAATTTTGGGATGTTACAGTTATTCCTTTTTGTATTGGATTTCCTAGAACTAAACTATTATCGTTTGTAGACCCTATTCCTTTCAAGGAACTTTGACTATGTACTTTGAATTATGACTCTTTTTCACACACTCTGATTTCTATCTTATAATTTATTGTACTAATTTGGATGGTAAACTTTTTATGCGTACTTTGATTCCTATGTTATGATCTTTCTAGTTCTTTTTATGAACCCTTGGTTTAAGTATTGACTTAAGTTTAACAATAATCCTCTTTAGCCTTAGCATTTGGTACTGAAACGGTAGAAGTGAATTGGTCTGGTACTAAGCGTGGCGGTCATATCCCTAGAATTTACAGTTCCGTTATTTCGCTTCCATTAAAGGTTTTTATTAAATGAAAATGTTCAGTTGTGAATTTTGGGGGTGTTACAACACACCTGTCCACTATTATAGCTAGTAGACCGAAAAACCAACCTCACTAGCCCCGACTCACATAGTGTTCCACTGTAAATAATTAGTATCTTTCCATGCCTTATATTTTTGGTTCACACATTTCTCATATTAATTCCGTGTGAGTACAGGAATCCCAATATTATAGTCAGTGGACCGGAAACACTCCATAGGATAGAACGCAGCTGACCACTATTATTGTCGGTAGACCGGAAAAATATATCCTCAGTAGCCCTGACTTGATAATCTTTCACTTTAAGTGCTTAGTGTTTTATTGTATCTTATTCCACACATAACCCAACTAGACATGCATGACCCACTCGAGTTCCCGAAAATCCTATCCCATATCTTGGGACTTCTACTTTTTTTGGTACATCCTGACATTATTTCCCACTCTTTCCTCATTACCATGAATACTCAACTCCGAGGCCCACGTTCCATATCTTTGAATCAACTTAATATCACTTTCAAGGGTCTTCTTCCAGGAAAACCCTAATTTGGCCTATATGGCCCAACCTGCCTCTATCACATACAACTCATATTCCTCTAATTTTTCACCACACTCGATTTATCCCTGAGCACTAAATTTTACTTCTCATATAATAAATGTGGCCATAAAACCCTAGTTGGCCTTCCCAAAACTCTAGCACCTCTCTTTCCCCATATGATGTTATTCATTTATCACTCTTACTTACCATCACCTCTTCCACATGACACATGTCCAACACAATCTATGATCGTGAGACTTCCTTCCATCTCTTTCCACTCACCATGAACCCAAAAATCTTATTTATTACCAAAACCATCACTTCCCTCTATTCCACACTTAACAACCTCACTATCCAACTCCCACACATGATCACCAAAAACCCTAGTTAGCTCCTCGAAAATCCTAGTACTTCTCCTTTTTTTTATGCCACCCACTCAACACCCAAATACGTTCTTCTCACTTGACTCACTTTTCCTCCATATGACACCCCTTCCATCCTTTATCCTCATTCTATCCATTTCCATTAATTTTTCCTCCCTTACACGTTTCTCTCACTTAGGGTTTCCTCCCAAAACCCTAATCAAATCACCCATGCATCCTTATATCAACCCACATACTATTTTTCATATATGGACTCCAATCACCCTAACAATTCTTCCCTTACCTCACTTGATCCTCAAATCAACTTTTTCCACAAAAAGTCATCCCCATGCAAAAGCTAACCATCTCATGCAAACCCTAGACTTCCCACGCATGTTATGATCTATTCCCTTAATTTTATTCCCATTATTCCTCTTTTTATCCACCCATAGGTCATAAGATAATTAGGCAATCATTACCATTTTCAAGTTAACTTACTTTCCTCATTCTTTTCCATTTCTCTCAGAACCACATCATACTACTTAGGACCTCCTATCATGGATGTCATAAGGGGTAGTATTACATAAGCACAATTCAAGTACAAGTAATAACATCACATTACACATATCATAAACACATGCAACTTATCTTAGCTCCATGCTTAGCAAGCTGCGCTACAAGAACATGATAATATAAAATATAAAGCACACACATCAAACCAACACACATAACACACTCTTACACATAAAAAGCACCCATTTTACTCCATATAAAACATATGGCCACGAAACCCTAGTTGACTATCCTAAAACTCTAGCACCTCTCTTTATTCTTACAAATCATGCTTATATCACTAATTTGGCTTATATGGCTCAATATTCCTCTATCCCCCACAAATCATGCTCCTCTAATTCATCCTCACTTGATTCATCCCCAAGCACCCATTTTACTCCATATAACACATGTGGCCACGAAACCTTAGTTGGCCATCCCAAAACTCTAGCACCTCTCTTTCCTCTTACATTGTTATTCATTCATCACTCTTACTTACCATAACCTCTCTTCCACATGACACATATCTAACACAACCTATGACCCCGAGAATTCCTTCCCATCTTTTTCCATTCGTCATAAGAACCCAAAACTCTTCTTTGTTACCAAAACCATCACTTCCCTCGATCCACACTTGATTTAAGAAGTTTTCACCAAATTTCGAAATTTCGAAGTGTTTTCACACCTTAACAAAACTCCCCTATTTTTAAATTTCTTGAGTTTGGGCCACTATAAGGAAACAAAGGGGTAGATTGGAAATAGTCTGAAAAAGAGGAATAGTGTGAGATAAGTGTTCGAACTATAACATTCCCAAAATTCACTACTAAAAAAATTCATTTTACTTAGAAGGATTAGCAAAAGTAAAATAACAAACTGTGAATTTTGAGGATATTACCACCACACTTAGTACCAGACTGGTTCACTCATACCGTTCCACCACCAAGTACTAAGGCTGAAAGAGTAAAGCAGAATTTACAAATCATACTTAAACCAGAGTAGCATAATAAACCATTTACAAGGATAAAATCTACTAGTGGTAATTACAAAAATGTAGATTACATTTAAATTAGGGAGTAAGAGGGAAAGAGAGAAACCCTAAAGGTCCGAATAATTTCCTTATGCTCTTTTCCATTGGACACTTTAGTAGCACCTGTAAATGGACCTGCAAGGGACACTGCCCATTAAATAGGCAGGGGCCTGACGAATGGAACCCTTCAGTACTATGGTACTGAGTAACCCCTTTAAAACACACTTAAAAGCAGGCTCGCAATATAACACATGAAACATAACTATATACATATAATAATAAGAAATGCATGCACCACAATTACATACTTAACAAGTCCATCAAATATTTATAAGTCATAATGCGAAATGAATACTTTCGAGCTTTAAGCCATTAGTCCATCATTATTCAATCATCTCTCGAATTTTATATCTATGTGAGTGCGGGAACCCCACTATTATAGCCGGTGGATCGGAATACATACAAAGCAGAACGCTCCTGACCGTTATTATTGCCGGTAGATCGATCTCCAGGGCAGAATGCTCCTGGCCACTATTATTTGCCGGTGAACTGGTCTAGCCCCGACTTCACATGGTGTTCCACTATAAGTGATTAGTATTTTTCCATAATTTATTCACATCCATGATTGGTTTTATTAAGCTCGGGATCCCCACTATTATAGCCGATGGATTAGAATACATATAAACATCATCCAGGGCAACACGCTTCTAGGCCACTATTATATCCGATGGACCAGTACTCATAATCATAATTGACTAGGCCCAACTCACAAGTCTTTCACTTTCGCGATTAGTGTTTTTCCTCTTTAATCATCACAACAATTCTGTTTATTTGCCTCGATAGGGAGATCAAGATCCCAAGACACAAAGGTATACTGGTCGCATTGGTGCGTCTAAGCTACTGAGTACCTGTAATCCCCCAAAAATTTCGAAAACCTATATTTTAATAAATCACTTTTATTTGAAATAAAATTTGCTTTTAAAATTATTTATTTTAATTATTTTATGGATTTTAGAGTATGTAAATTTGGATAAGAGTATTTAATAAATTAAAAATAAATATTTTGCTATTTTTCATATTATTTTATTTAAATAATTTTCCCAAACTAATATTTTACCAACTTTATCCTTTTTAAACTAATATATTTGATTATAATGAATTAAATTATTAAACTAAATAATTTATCAAGAATATTACATTTTATGATTTTATAAATTAAATTATTTTATTTTTTCCCTATTTTTCCATGCACTTTTTGCCCTTTTTCCCTTCCTTCCTCTTTCTTCTTTTTTTTTCCTTTTTTTTTCTTTCCCCTCAGGCTGCCTCACCAGGCCAGCCCTTCCCCGCCCGATTGGGCCTTCGGCTCGCTTCTGCCCTCCTTCCTCCCCCATGCCTGACGCACACCCAGCCCACCCTCCTTCCTTTATTTCCCCCCTGGACCGGTCGCTCCCTTCTTTCCTGCGCCGGTCCAGCCACTCGCCTAGCCCTCTTCTCCTCTCTTCCTCTACCTCTGCCCGACCTGCTCTCATCGCCATGCCAGCCCTGCAACTACGGCCGCCTGCCATCACCACCTACCTCCCTCTCCCTCTCTCTCTTCCCCCGTCATTTTCTTTCCTTTTTCGAGCCAAACCGGCCCTTGGACCACACCCCGCGTGACCCTCTCCCTTTCCTTCTTCTTCCCCCTCTTTCCCCTGCCACCCGACCAACGCTGCAACCTGCAGCACCGATCGCCGGCCAGCCCTGCCTCCTCTCTTCTCCCTCTTCTTTTTCTCCATCTCCCCAGCCCTTCATTCCCCTCATTTTCGAGCCTTCTCCTTTTCCCCGAGCTCCCTCTTCTCTCCTTCCTTCCCCCTCCATTTCTTCCCCTGTTTTTGATCACCGCCGCTTCCAACCGCCGAAACCGACCCCTGCGCCGCTGTAACACCCCCAAAATTCACTATTAAAAAATTTCGTTAATTAAAGGAAATT
Organism: Tamarix austromongolica; assembly: GCA_039764185.1. Lineage (NCBI taxonomy): Eukaryota > Viridiplantae > Streptophyta > Magnoliopsida > Caryophyllales > Tamaricaceae > Tamarix > Tamarix austromongolica. The sequence continues at coordinate 14,004,023 of CM077809.1, read as the reverse complement.
AGCGGAAGCAAATTAAGTAAAACGTGAACTTTGGGAGTATTACCGCCACACTTAGTACCAGACTGGTTCACTCATACCGTTCCAGTACCAAGTGCTAAGGCTAAGAAAAATGAAATACAATTTGAAAGACATTCAACATGCATAAATCAGAGTAATTTACAAGAAATTCAACATACTTAAATCAGAGTAGCGCATCAAATCGTTTAGGGAATAAAATCCACCAATGGTGGTTAAAGTAACAACATAACATCAAAAACCAGGAAATTAAATGAAGAAGGAGGAAAACCCTGACGATACCTGATAACTCCTTACTCTCTTTCTCGTAGGTCACTTGAGTAGCACCTGAAAATACCTGCAAGGGCACTGCTCATTGAATAGGCAGGGGCCCCATAAAGGGAATCCTTTCAGTACTACGGTACTGAGTAACCCTTTAATACCACACTTAAAGACAAGCCCGCATATGGCACATAGTGCAAGCTACACACATAAATAATGAGAGGTGCATACATAACAATAACATGCATAATAACATATAAGTCACGATCGATACTTTGGGCCTTAAGCCATGTCATATTGTAAGATCAATACATTCGGGCCTTAAGCCATTATTCCGTCATCATTCAATCAGTATCATATTTTTTATCCATGTGAGTGCAAGAACCCCACTATTATAGTCGGTGGACCGGAAGTAAACACACAGGGCAGAACGCACCTGACCACTATTGTTGCTGGTGGACCAGAAGGTAAACACACAGGGCAGAACGCACCTGACCACTATTATTTGCCGGTGGACCGGTCTGGCCCCGACTCACATGGTGTTCCACTATAAGTGATTAGTATTTTTCCATAATCTTATTCACATACATAACTGATTTTATTGAGCTCGGGACCCCCACTATTATTGTCGGTGGACCGGAATACATATAAACTCATCATCTAGGGCACAACGCTCCTAGCCACTATTATAACCGGTGGATCGAGATATATAAAGAATCATCATCCAGGGCACAACGATCCTGGCCACTATTATAACCGGTGGACCGGGATATATAAGAATCATCATCCAGGGCACAACGCTCCTGGCCACTATTATAATCGGTGGACCGGTACTCAATATCATAATCATCTGGGCCCGGCTCATTAATATTCCACTTTCAATAATAGTATCTTTCCTTTCTTTAACTAGCACATCAACCATATTTATTTGCCTCGAACGGGAGATCAATAACCCGGGACACAAAGGTACACCGGTCGTACCGATGCATATCAGCTACTCAGTACCCTTTAACCACGAACCCAAGGACACAGAGGTACCCTGGTCGTACTTGTGCATAAAGCTAACTCAGTACCTACCGACAAGGTCACCTAATCCATAAGTATACATACCCCCTAACTAGGTCCGTAGAGCTAGAAAGAGTAAGATATAGGGCTTGGTTGGAGCACAAAGGCACACCAGCAAATACCAGAATAATCGTGGACTAAACCATGTCCTTAGGGTAGCGACCCCTAAGGAGTCACCATTCCCGATCTCAAGGTCTTTCACTTTAAGTAATAGTGTCTTAATTAAAGTGATCACGAAAAGCACAGTAATCAGATACTTATTCGCTTTCAATCGTTCCGATATCATTAATCGTTTCTTATTCAGATGATTATACAGGATATCACAGAGAAAACCATTAAGGCCATACTAATTATCAAATACTCTTACTTGGCTAATCAGCATCATTTAAATCATATTATGATGGTCCATAATCACAACGACATGTTAGGTACAAATTACTCATTTACCCCTTACTTATATAATTGCTAAGTCATCCATTCCTTACTTGATAGATTACCATATTACCCTTTAGGTTGCATAATTACCAAATTACCCCTTATCCAATTTAGGTTATCAAGTTGTCTCCTACACTTTTTAGATTACCATTCACCCCTCATAATTGCTACACTTAACATATTTCCCATTTGGTTGGTTATATTACCAAATCACCCTTCTCCTTTGTTATAATTACAAAATTGCCCTTGAGTTGGATAAATTACTAAATTACCCTCCTTCCTTATCATAGTTACTATTTTTCCCCTTTAGTTGGTTAAATAATTATCACTTTATCCTTTAATTGGCTAAGTCACCAAATTGCCCCTTTAATTGGATAATTACCAAATTGCCCTTCTCCTTTATCATAATTACCATTTTACCCCTCTCAATTATTTTAATTGCCATTTTACCCTTTTTAATTACCATAAATCCCAAATTACCCTTCTTCATAATTACAAATATTAATTTACCCTTCTTCATTATTAAAATTACCATAATGCCCTTCAATTGGTTAATTTACCAAATTACCCTTCTCTAGTATCATACTTATCCAATTGCCCTTCTACAATCATAATTATCTTCGTTGTTATCATAATTACCAAGTTACCCCTTACTACCGAGTTTACCATAATATCCTTTTATTTACAAAATTACCCTTCTACCCCTTACTTCCAAATTACCATAATATCCTTTATTTATAAAAATTACCACCATACCCTTTTACTTGTAAAATTACCATAACACTCATTTTTCTTTACAAATTACTATTTTACCCTTTTACAACCAAAGTTACCATTTTTACCTTTCCTTACAAAATTACCATTTTGCCCTTCTTTTCTAAAATTACCATATTACCCCTTACTTATAAATTACCATTTCACCATTCACTTATACAATTACCATATTACCATTTACTTATGAAATTACTATTTTGCCATTCACTTAATCAATTACCATATTACCCTTTACTTATGAAATTACTATTTTGCCCCTCTACTTCCAAAATTACCATATTGCCCCCTTTTACTTGAAAAATTACCATAATGCCCTTCTTCATCCAAAATTACTATTTTACCCCTACTTCCAAAATTACCATTCTTACCACTTACTTATAAAATTACTATATTGCCCTTTTTCCTTCAAAATTACCATAATACCCATTTACTTGAAAAATTACCATAATACCCCCCTTTACTTATAAAATTATCATTTGGCCATTTAATCATAAAATTACCATATTATTCTTTTATCTCAAAAATCACCATAATGCCCTTCTTTATCACAACTTACAACTTTATCCTTTACTTATAAATTATCATTTAACCCCTTTCTTTTTAAATTACCAAAATACCCCTTTTACTTATTAAATTACCGAAATACCCTTTTCACTTATAAACTTTCCACCCAACCCCTTTATTCACCATTTTTATGAATTTACCATCACTACATAAAATAATGATATTAGTGCTTCATTCTTATCATCTAAGTCCACCAACTTGTCATTATTCAACATAATACTCATTAGCAACTACATACATTAGATCACATACTTCATAAGCATAATTACTAAAATACCCTTAGACAATAATATTACTCATGCATTAGCAACATAATACATCATAAACAAGCATTTAATATTTCCATCAATAATCAAACTTCTTCCTTAATTATCATACCTACACATGGCACAAAGGTTATCATACTTTTCCTTTTTATCAAACAATATAAGCAACCATATATATATATATATATATATATATATATATATATATATATATATATATATATCATGCTAAGCACACAAACCATGCATAAAATCATACTAAATCCCTAATGTGCTAGCATACGTTTTTCCATGTATTTAAGGGAGGATTAATGGTTACCTTAATCCCGCAAAATATCAAATCTTACCAAGCATAATTAGCAACTCGACACCTAAAAATAATATCCATCATATTTATGTTAGAAATAAGAATCCAAGCATAAAACTTTATAAAAATTTAATTAATAGAACACTTAATATAAAATACCATTATACCTTAAAAATTAGCCAAGTAATTTTCAAAATAAAGGGGAGCTCACGCTGCATGAGCAGTGTGAGTTTCATGAAAAACCATGGGGGGGAAAGGGCTCAAAGAGGGTGAAGGGAGCAAATTTTGTTATTTTCGGGTTAGGGTCTTTAGGCTAGAAAAGAAGGTGGATTGGGTAGGTTTCAAGGCAAGGGAATGGTTCAGAAGTGAAGAGGGGGTGTAGGTGGAGGCTAAGGGTGGTTTCACGGCGGCATAGGTCGGCGGAGACGGCAGCGGCAATGCGGCGAAGTTGGCTGCCGAGAAGGGTCGAGGTGGAGGAGTTGTGAAGGAAGGAAAAGGAGAGGGAAAAATGGAGGGGTGCAAGGGTTGTTTTTTGCCAACTAAGGCATGGCGGTTGTAGAGGGGGTTGTAGGGTGTCGAACGATGGGTTGGGTGGCGGTAGAGGTGGCCGGACGGCGGGAGAAATGACGGTTGTAGGTGGCTAGGTGGTAAGGGGAAAACTGGGGAGAAAAAGAAAAGGGGTGGAGAAGGGAGGAAGTGTAGGGCTCGAGGGGCGGCATGGTGGTGCAAGGTGGTATTAGGTGGTGGCAGGAGGCGGTGTAGGGGTTGGGATTGGTGGTTCGAGCGACGGCGGGCGGCGGTGATAAAAAACTGGGGGAGAAAATGGGGAAGGAGGAAGGAGAGAGGAGGGAGTAGGGCTCGAAAAAAATGGGGAAATGAAGGCTTGGGAGATGAAGAAAAAGAAGAGGGAGAAGAGAGGGGGCAGGGCTGGCCGGCGATCGGTGCTGCAGGTTGCAGGGTTGGTCGGGTGGCAGGGGAAAGGAGGGGAAGAAGAAGGAAAGGGGGAGAGCATGCGGGGCTGTGGTCCAGGGCCGGTTTGGCTCGAAAAGGGAAGGAAAATGACGGGGGAAGAGAGAGGGGGAGAGGGAGCAGGTGGTGGCAGCTTGCAGAGCGGTGGTTGCAGGCGTGCTCGACCATGGCAGAGGGGCGCTGGTCGGGCGTGGGAGAAGAAGAAGGGAAGAAGGGGCTGGCGGGTGGACCGGCGCAGGAAAGAAATAAGGCAAGCCGGCCGGTCCAGGCCCAAAAGAAAGGAGGACGGCGTGCGGGTGTGCTGGACGGGGCACGAGGAGGGGAAGGGAACGGGTCTGGCCCAATCGTGCGGGGAGAGGGCTGGCCTGGCGAGGCAGCCCGAGGGAAGAAGGAAGAAAAAAAAGAAAAGAAGAAAAGAAGAAAGAGGAAAAATGGAAAAAGGGAAAAAGGGGGAATGGAAAAATAGGAAAAATAATTTAATTTAATTTATAAAATCATAAAATATAATATTCTTGGTAAATTATTTAATTTAATAATTTAATTTATTTTAATCTAATATTTTAGTTTAAAAAGGATAAAGTTGGTAAAATATTAGTTTGGAAAATTATTTAAATAAAATAATATGATAAATAGCAAAATATTTATTTTTAATTTATTAAATACTCTTATCCAAATTTACATACTCTAAAATCCATACAATAATTAAAATAAATAATCTTAAAGCAATTTTATTCCAAATAAAAGTAATTTATTAAAATATAGGTTTTCGAAATTTTTGGGGTATTACAACCGCCTCCTGCCACCACCCCCACTACCCTTCACCATCTCGCCACCCCTCAAGCCCTACACTTCCTCCCTTCTCCACCCCTTTTTTTTCTCCCCATTTTCCCCCTTACCGCCGAGCCACCTGCAACTGCCACTTCCGCCGCCGTCCGGCCACCTCTGCCACCACCCAACCCACCGTTCGACACCCTGCAACCCCCTCTATAACCGCCATGCATCAGTTGGCCAAAAAATCCCATGAACCCCTCCATTTTCCCTCTCCTTTTCCTTCCTTCACAACCCCTCCACCTCGACCCATCTCGGCAGCCAACTTTGCCGCCTTGCCGCCGCCGTCTCCGCCGCCCTATACCGCCGTGAAACCACCCTTAGCCTCCACCTACACCCCCTCTTTACTTCTGCACCATTCCCTTGCCTTAGAACCTCCCCTAACTACTTTCTTTTCCAGCCCAAAGAGCCCAACCCGAAAATGGCTTATTTTTCCCCCTTCACCCTCTTTGAGCCTTTTTCTCCCCATGGTTTTGCATGAGACTCACGCTGCTCATGCAGCGTGAGATCCCCCTTATTTTGAAACTCATTTGGTTAAATTTTGAGGTATATTCATATTTAATTAAAGTGTATTATTATTAAATAAATTTGTTTTATAAAGTTTTATCCTTTAATTTCTTACTTCTAACCTAATAATGATTAATATTATTTTTAGGTGTTGAGTTGCTAATAAAGCCTGAATCTTTAACCGGGGGTACCGGTAAGATTTGATATTTTACGGGATTAAGGTAACCGTTAATCCTCCCTTAAATACATGGAAAAACGTATGCTAGCATATTAGGGATTTAGCATGATTTTATGCATGGTTTGTGTGCTTAGCATGATATATATATATATGGTTGCTTATATTGCTTGATAAAAAGGAAAAGTATGATAACCTTTGTGCCATGTATAGGAATGATAATTAAGGAAGAAGTTTGATTATTGATGGAAATATTAAATGCTTGTTTATGATGTATTATGTTGCTAACGCATGAGTAATATTATTGTCTAAGGGTATTTTAGTAATTATGCTTATGAAGTATGCGATCTAATGTATGTAGTTGCTAATGAGTGTTATGTTGAATAATGACATATTGGTGGACTTAGATGATGAGAATGAGGTACTAATATCATTATTTTATGTAGTGTTAGTAAATTCATAAAAATGGTGAATAAAGGGGTTGAGTGGAAATTTTATAAGTGAAAAGGGAGTTTTAGTAATTTTGTAAGCCACAAAGGGTATTTTGGTAATTTTGTAAGCAAAAAGGGTATTTTGGTAATTTCAAAAGAAAGGGGTGGAATGATAATTTTATAAGTAAAAAGGATAAAATTGTAAGTTGTGAGAAAGAAGGGTATTATGATAATTTTGGAAGTAGGGGTAAAATAGTAATTTTGGATGAAGGAGGGCATTATGGTAATTTTTCAAGTAAAAGGGCAATATGGTAATTTTGAAGGTAGAGGGGCAAAATAGTAATTTCATAAGTAAATGGTGATATGGTAATGGTATAAGTGAATGGTGAAATGGTAATTTATAAGTAAGGGGTAATATGGTAATTTTGGGAAAGAAGGGCAAAATGGTAATTTTGTAAGGAAGAATAAAAATAGTAATTTTAGATGTAAAAGGGTAAAATAGTAATTTGTAAAGTAAAAAGGGGTGTTATGGTAATTTTCATAAATAAAAGGATATTATGGTAATTTGGAAGTAAGGGGTAGAAGGGTAATTTTGTAAATAAAAGGATATTATGGTAAACTTGGGAGTAAGGGGTAACTTGTTAATTATGATAACGAAAAAAGATAATTTAGTAATTAAATTATGATTGTAAAAGGGTAATTGGATAAGTATGATACTATAAAAGGGTAAGTTGGTAAATTAACCAATTAAAGGGCATTATGGTAATTTTAATAATGGAGAAGGGTAATATAGTAATTATAAATATGGAGAAGGGTGAATTAATAATTACAATTATGAAGAAGGGTAAATTAATATTGGTAATTATGAAGAAGGGTAAATTAATATTGGTAATTATGAAGAAGGGTGATTTGGGAATTATGATAATTAAAAAGGGTAAAATGGCAATTAAAATAATTGAGAGGGGTAAAATGGTAATTATGATAAAGGAGAAGGGCAATTTAGTAATTATTCAACTAAAGGGGCAATTTGGTGACTTAGCCAATTAAATGATAAAGTGATAATTATTTAACCAACTAAAGGGGCAAAATAGTAATCATGATAATGAAGGAGGGTAATTTAGTAATTTATCCAACTCAAGGGCGATTTAGTAATTATAACAAAGGAGAAGGGCGATTTGGTAATCTAACCAACCAAATGGGAAATATGATAAGCATGGCAATTATGAGGGGTGAATGATGATCTAAAAAGTGTAGGGGATAATTTGGTAATCTAAATTGGACAAGGGGTAATTTGGTAATTATGTAACCTAAAGGGTAATATGGTAATTTAGCGAGGAAGGAATGGATACTTAACAATTATATAGGTAAAGGGCAAATGAGTAGTTTGTACCTAACATGTCTTTGAGATTGTGGAACATTATAATATAATTCAAATAATGCTGATTAGCCAAGTAAGAGTATTTGATAATTAGTATGGCCTTAATGGTTTCTCTGTGATATCTTGGATAATCATCTGAATAAGAAACGATTAATGATATCAAAACGATTGAAAGTGAATAAGTATCGGATTATCGTGCTTTTCGTGATCACCTTAATTAAGACACTATTACTTAAAGTGAAAGACCTCGAGATCGGGAATGGTGACTCCTTAGGGGTCGCTACCCTAAGGACGTGGTTTAGTCCACGATTATTCTGGTATTTGCTGGCGTGCCTTTGTGCCCTAGCCAGGCCCTATATTTTAATCTTTCTAGCTCTACGGACCTAGTTAGGGGGTATGCATACTTATGGATTAGGTGTACTTGTCGGTAGGGTACTGAGTTAGCTTTATGCACCAGTATGACCAGGGTACCTTTGCGTCCTTGGGTTCATGGTTGAAGGGTACTGAGTAGCTGATATACATCGGTACGACCGGTGTACCTTTGTGTCCCGGGTTATTGATCTCCCATTCGAGGCAAATAAATATGATTGATGTGCTGATTAAAGAAAGGAAAGATACTATTATTGAAAGTGGAATATTAATGAGCCGGGCCCAAATGATTATGATATTGAGTACCGGTCCATCGGTTATAATAGTGGCCAGGAGCGTTGTGTCCTGGGTGATGATTCTTTATATATCCCGGTCCACCAGTTATAATAGTGGCCAGGAGTGTTGTGCCCTGGATGATGATTCTTTATATATCCCGGTCCACCGGTTATAATAGTGGTCAGGAGCGTTGTGCCCTGGATGATGAGTTTATATGTATTCCGGTCCACCGGCAATAATAGTGGGGGTCCCGAGCTCAATAAAATCAGTTATATATGTGAATAAGATTATGGAAAAAATACTAATCACTTATAGTGGAACACCATGTGAGTCGGGGCCAGACCGGTCCACCGGCAAATAATAGTGGTCAGGTGCGTTCTGCCCTGTGTGTTTACCTTCCGGTCCACCGGCAATAATAGTGGTCAGAGGCGTTCTGCCCTGTGCGTTTACTTCCGGTCCACCGGCTATAATAGTGGGGTTCTCGTACTCACATGGATATAAAATATGAGATTGATGGAATGATGACGGAATAATGGCTTAAGGCCAAAATGTATTGATCTTACGATATGACATGGCTTAAGGCCCAAAGTATCGATCATGACTTATAAATTATTATGCATGTTATTGTTAGGTATGCACCCCTCATTATTTATGTGTGTAGCTTGCATTATGTGTCGTATGCGGGCTTGTCTTTAAGTGTGGTATTAAAGGGTTACTCAGTACCGTAGTACTGAAGGGATTCCCTTTATAGGCTCCCTACCTATTCAATGGGCAGTGCCCTTGCAGGTCTTTTCAGGTGCTACTCAAGTGGGCTACGGGAAAGAGAGTAAGGAGTTATCTGGTATCGTTAGGGTTTTATCTTTCTCTTTAAATTCCTGGTTTTAATGTTATGTTGTTACTGTAACCACCATTGGTGGATTTTTTTCTTGTAAATGACTTGATGCGCTACTCTGATTTATGTACGTTGAACTTCTTTCAAATTGTATTTCTTTTTTCTTAGCCTTAGCACTTGGTACTGGAATGGTATGAGTGAACCGGTCTGGTACTAAGTGTGGCGGTAATACTCCCAAAGTTCACGTTTCATTAATTTGCTTCCACAATTATCTTTTAATAAAACGAAAGTTTTCAGTAGTGAATTTTGGGGGTGTTACAGTACCCTTCAACTATTAACCTAGGGACACAAAGGTACCCTGGTCATACTAGTGCATATAGCTAAATTTAGTACCCTACTAACAAGGACACCTAATCCATAAGTATGCATACCCCCTAAATAGGTCCGTAGAGCTAGATAGAGTAAGATATAGAGCCTGGATGAGGCACAAAGGCACACCAGCAAATACCAGAATAATCGTGGGCTAAACCAAGTCTTTAGGATAGCGACCCCTAAAGAGCCACCATTCCATATCTCGAGGTCTTTTACTTTAAGTATTAGTGTCTTAATTAAAGTGGTCACGAAAGGCACAACAATAAGATACTTATTCACCTTCAATCGATCTAATATCATTATGTATTTCTTATACATACGGTTATCCAAGGTAACATAGTGAAATCATTAAGGCCATCGTAATCTCATCTAATTCCGATTCAGGATTCATTCTTGTAATACTTACTAATTATCAAATACCATTATCTTACTATTCAATGTTGTTTGAGTCTTATTATGAAACTCCATTATCCCCTCAAGATATTAGACACGAATTATTGATTTACCACTTGCTTGTATAATTATTAAGTCATCCCTTCCTTACTTGCCAATTTACCATATTACCCTTCATGTTGCATGATTACCAAATTAAGCCTTGCTCAGTTTAAGTTACCAAGTTATCTCTCACACGTATTAGGTCACCAATCATCTTTCATAATTGTTACACTCATCATATTTCTGATTTGGTTGGTTAGATTGCTAATTGTCATTCTCCTTTGTTATAATTAACAAAATTCCCTTTGGTTGGTCAAATTACCACACTACCCTTCTCCATTATCAAAATTACCAAAACGCCCTTCTCCATTATCATAGTTTGCAAATTATCCTTCTCCGTTATCATATTTACTAAATTGTCCTTCTCTATCATCATAATTACCAAATTACCCTTCTCCATTATCATAATTACCAAATTACCCTTCTCCATTATCTTAATTACCATATTACCCTTCTCCATTATCATAATTACCATTTTACCCCTTTTCATTATCATAATTACCATTTTACCCTTTACTTTCAAAATTACCATAATACCCTTTTACTTATAAACTTACTATTTTACCTTTTTCCTCCAAAATTACCATAATACCCTTTGACTTACAAATTTACCATAATACCCTTTTACTTATAAACTTACCATTTTACCATTTCCTCCAAAATTGCCATAATACCCTTTTACTTATAAAATTACCATTTTACCCTTTACTTCCAAAATTACCATAATACCATTTTACTTATAAAATTACCATTTGCCCCTTGCTTCTAAAATTACCATAATACCCTTTTACTTATAAAATTACCATTTTTCCCCTTGCTTCCAAAATTGCCATAATACCCTTTTACTTATAAAATTACCATAATACCCTTTTATTACACCATATTTATCAATTTATCACCACTACATCAAATATTAATATTAATACTCTACTCTCATCATCTAACTCTACCAACTATTGTATTTCAACATCATACTCATTAACAACTACACATATTAGGCTACACTCTTGTCCAAGACATATTATTAAAATGCCCTAGGGCTCATAATAATATTATTCATTCATTAATAGTCACATTAACATAACACATCATAAATAAGTATTTAAAATTTCATTAATAACTAAACTCCTTCCTTAAGCATTATTTCCATACATAGCATATAAACCAACATAATTTTCTTTTTATTCAATACAAGAAACTACATATAGTATATTAAACAACATATAGCAAGCATAATCGCATATTAAAATCCCTAATGTATTAGTATATGTTTATCCATGTGTTTAAGTGGGGTTTAACAATTACTTTAAATTCTCGCAAAAATGAACCTTACTAGTATCCAAGTTGAAGATTCAAGCTTTAGATAACAAAGTCAACACCTAAAAGTAGTATCAAAGCTTATCATATTAGAGATGAGAACCCAAAGCATAAAAATTTACAAAATTTAATTAATGAAATTTTAATATTATTATACCTTAAATTGTTAACCAAATAAACCAAAAAATGCATCAAATCATACTACTCATGCAGCATGAGCTGCTTGCAAAGAAATGGGAGAGAGGGTCTCAAAATGGTATGAAAAGGAGAAGGAAGTGGTATTTTCGGGTTAGGGTTTTGGGGCTAGGAAAGAGGGTAGATGGGGGAGGATTTAGGGCAAGGGAAGAGTGCATGGAATTAATGGTTGTATAGTGGTATTAGAGTTTGCATGGTGGTATTAGGGTTGCATGCTGGTATTAAGATTTGCATGGTGGTATTAATGGTTGCATGGACGTATTAATGGTTGTATGGTGGTTTTAATGGTTGTAAAGTGGTATTAGGGTTTTCATGGTGGTATTAATTGTTGCATGGTGGTATTAATGGTTGTATGGTGGTATTAGGATTTGCATGGTGGAGTTAGGGTTTAGCATGGGAATTAATGATTGCATAGGATTTAGGGTTTGCATGAAAAGTTTTAAAGGTTGCATAGGCTGTGTAAAGTTTGCATGTGAGTGAAATTTACGTATGGAAGGTTGATTTGGGATATTTGGAAGATAATGTAAGTGTTATTAGGGTGTTTGAACATTTTGGATGAAAAATAGTACATGGAGTTATATAAGGGTTCGTAGAAGACCTAACTAGGGTTTGTGTGGACAATTATGGTTTGTTGTGGTTGCTTAGAATTTTGTGTTATCATGTGTATTTGGTGATTAAAGTGTAATTATGATGGTGAAATTTTATGACTTGTGATGTGTGAAGTATAAAGAGAATGATTTGTGCATGTCCATGGTGAAATATTTTGAATAAGATACTTAAAACATTAATCATGTAAAGTGAAAGATTGTTGAGCTGGGCCCAGACCGATCTACCGGTGAATAATAGTGGTTAGGACATGATGTCATATGTGTAACCAGTCAACCGGTAATAATAGTGGTGATGCTTTATAACTGTGCGTTTTCGGTCCACCGGCTATAATAGTGGAGGATTCCGTACTCAACAAAATCGAACATATTTATGCCAAGACATAGGAAAGACACTAAGTACTTACAGTGGAACACCATGCGAATAGGGGCCAGACTGGTCCACCGACAAATAATAGTGGCCAAGTACTACAGTATCCTAGAGACCGATCCACCAGTTATAATAGTGGTCAAGAGCTATATACCCTGTGTGTTTTTCAGCCCACTGGCTATAATAGTGGGGTTCCCGTACTCGCGTGGATTTGATAAAAAGTATGGTGTGAATCGACTTATAATAAGTGATTAATTAAGTAATTGATCTGGATTATTCATGAGCCTTTGTACTTTTACCTGGTTGATCATATGTATTTATGACTGTGTTCTTCTATTCTTCTGCATGATTTATGTGCTTATGTGTGGGCCTTAGTGCTCGGTTACCTTACTCATTACTTAGCATATTGATCACCCGTTTCATGGGTGCTGCTCATTCCCACGAGTAGTATGCCCTTCTAACTTTGTGTAGGTGGGTGAGACATCAGTCAGGGCTGAGTATTGAGTGTGTTTGGCTCAAGGTTTGAGAGTGTCGTGGCCATGTTATCTCTTTATGTGAATTATATCCATGTGTTATTTATTTTGTATCGAACTTATTCTTTTTATGATTTATTATCTTATATTGAGTATTTCAAATAAATATTTTATCGGTTGTAAGCTATTTCTCTTTTGAATATGAATAATAATTCTTTATGCGTACTCTGATTTCTATGTTATTATCTCTTTAATTCATTTTATGAAATCTTGGTTTAAGTTTTGTGTTAATCTTTTTAGCCTTAGCACTTGGTACTAAAATGGTCGGAGAGAAGCGGTTTGGTACTAAGTGTGGCGGTAACATCCTCATAATTCATGAGTTTTAATTTAAAATTCTTCTGTAAAAAAAAGTAGTGAATTTTGGGGTGTTACAGGTGAGGGGACTTGTTTCAACCAAAGGGGGTGTGGGGGTGGTAGAGGAGGTTGCAGGGAGTGGCTTGGTGGCTTGGGTGGTGGAATAGGCGACGGGACAGTGGCGAAAAGAGGCAGTGCAGGGTGGTTGTCTATGAAATGCCCCAAAAATTTCTAATTTTATAAACTATATTTAAAGGATATTTACTATAAAAATTATTTAAATAAATTATTTATAAATTGAATTAATTAGGGCAAATCAAGAAGAAATTTATAAGTATTTTTATTAGAAGAGAATTTAGGTATTTTAGCTAATTAAGCATTTTATTTTGAAAATTTATTAAATAAATCATTTTATTTAAAATAAGAAGGAGAAAATAGTTTCAAATTAATATTAATTTTATAAATAATTTAATTGGAGAAAATTAGGGTGTTTTGCTAATTAAAAAGGAATTTATGGAAAATCTTTTAAAAATCCTAAATTAGCCTAAAAAGGGATTTAAATATTATTTTATTTAAATATTATTATTTTTAAATATCCCAAATATTCTAATTAATTTAATTATCCCAAACCATTATTTTTCCTTTTTCCTTTTTTCCTTTTTCTTTCTTTTCTTTCTTTTTCTTTCTTCTTCTTTTCTTTTTTTCTTTTTCTCCTCTCCGAATTGGGCCAGCCCAGCGGCCCAGTTCCTCTTTTCCTTTCCTTTCCTTCGTGCGGCCTAGCCTGTGCAGCGGCCTGCTTCCCTGTCTCTTGTCGCGCCGCGTTTTAATTGTATTTTCACCAAAACTCGTCGTGTTGTTTAATGAGCTAACCCTCGCGACCGGCGTCCTTTATCGCCCTCGCTGCGCCGCGTTCTTTGTCGTTCCTCACGAAAACGCCGCGTTCTTTATCGTTCCTCATGAAAACGCCGCGTTGCGTTTAACCATCGTTCGATCCGCGCCGACCGCCCGGTCTTCCTCCCTTTTTCTTTCTTTCTTCCCCGCGAACCGAACCAACCCCCTCCTCCTTCCTTCTTCCTCCCCTCTCCTCCGTTGACGCTACTGCAACTCCCACCCCCAAAAATGGCGGCGCCGGCTACGAGAACTCTGACCAGCCGAGTCACCTCTCTTTTTCTCCCTCTTGACCTGCACATGAGCTTGGAATAATCAATCATCCTTAACTCTCGCTCATTCTCTCTCTCTGGCTTCGCGAACCTTCGACCCAACTCAAGCAATCGCCGGCCGACTTCTGACGACGGCCACCCAAACCCTATCACCCAAACCCATCCTAACGATCTCAAAAACCCTAATAACCCATCTAAACTCTATAAACATCCCAGTCGTGGATGATTTTGAAACTTCTTAACTCTCGAAACCCTAAGTAAGAACCGCCCGCCACCGTTACTTCAAACGCGTATTCCGCCGTCGATAGCCAACTTCAACACCACCTGCGCATCCCAATCTCTTCCTTGAAATTCCCTCTACCTAACTAAGCCCTTAAAATCCTTCGATTCTTCTTGAATGAGATGCCATAACCATGCAAAGTTTGTTGCTCATCTCGCCAGAATTTTTACCCCGAAACCTTAAACCACCGTCCGCCGCCACATAAGCCACTTCTGCCACCCTATAAACCACCCAATATCTTCTTTTGAGTCTCCTACGCCGAACCATAAGCTTATTTTATTTTTCTCCTTTCCCTTTCCCTCTTGTTCTTCATTTTTACCTCTCTTAGATCCATTTTCCGGCCACCTCCGGGAACCACCGTCGGTTCCATCTATACCCTACGACTCAAGGTGATACCCTAAACCTTTTAAACACTTAATTTTGAATTATTGATAATTATTCTATTTTTAGCCTAAATTTTAGTGTTAATTCAACTATAATTATTATTATTGTTATCGACTGTATCCTAATTTCTAAATTTTTTTGATAGGTATGGGAGTATTATTGAGTAAGATATATTATTAATCTCGGTCTTTAATTATTTAATTAAATTATTACATGTTTATCATTATTATTAATAATAATATTAATATTATTATCATTAGTGTAACTATTTAATTTATGTTTTAATTATTTAAGGAGGGGCAGAGAACAAAAATTCTAATTAAGCCTCGCACTATTAATTTCTATTAATTTTATTAACATTTTAAACATTTTTTCTAATTATATTATTATTATTATCATCTTTATTAACTTTATATTATAAGTATATATAACTTTAATATCATTATTACAATTTTGAATGGTATTATTATTAAGTTGGGGTGGTTCAAAAACTACCTTGTAATTTTTAATAATTTTGGTATTATTAATATTAATTTTCTACTAATAAAAGTATCACTAAAAAAATTATAATTTATTATTATTATTATTATTTCTAAATTTGGTTATTTAATTTACAAATAATATTTTTAGTATTATTTTGGTAAAGGGTTTGAAGCCTTTATTTCACTTTATTTTTGAGTAATGCCTTTTTATTATTGCTACTATTTTTATTATTCTTGTTAATATTAATATTGATATTATTTTTGGGTATTTTTATTATTATTATTTTATCAAAAGGCTAGTCTTATATTAAGTTAGTGTTTAATATTATTTTGATAAGAGGGATTCTAATTTTAGCTTTTCCCTCATAATAGGTAAAACCAGTTAAAGCCCTAAGGAGGCATAGGGGCATGCTCCAAGACCGGTGTCGTTTTAGGTAAGGGTGTTACTAAGGCCATTGTGTGCTTATATGCATTATGTGCTTCATATGCTATGTATTCTATGTTTATAATTATTAATTATTTGTATGTGGTATGACATGGAGTTGAAGTATGTTTTTGTATGGCATGCGTACTATGTGTATGTGACGATATGTGTTATGACCTTGTAAGACATGCATGAGCGGATGTCGATGTGGTTTGTGTAGGAGAAAGGATGAAAAAGGAGGATGGGGAAAAAAAGATGACTAACGGAAGTGAGTTGACCTAATTTTATGGTTTTATAAGGAATAATCTAATGTATGGTTTTATGTGGAAGAATATAATTTATGGTTTTATGCTGAGAATATAATTTATGGTGTTAATTGGGAGAATCTAATTTATGATGTTATATGGGAGAATCGAATTTATGGTGTGTTTGGGAGAATCTAATTTATGATGTTAATTGGGAGAATCTAATTTATGATGTTATATGGGAGAATCGAATTTATGGTGTGTTTGGGAGAATCTAATTTATGATGTTATTTGGGAGAATGTAATTTATGATATTATATGGGAGAATCTAATTTATGATTTGATTGGGAGAATCTAATTTATGATTTGTTTGGGGGAATCCAATTTATGGTTTTGCTTGGAAAATTCTAATTTATGATTTTATGTGGGAGAATCCAACTTATGGTCTTATATGGGAAAATCTAATTTATGGTTATGAATGGGAGAAACTAATCAATTATAAGGTAAGGATGAATATTTGGTTTGGTATGGATTGAATTTAGGGTTTCACGTGGAATTTTAGGGTTTGCATGAAGAAGTTCAAAGGTTTGCATGGGGAGTTTAATGTCTCCATGGGTATGAAATTTATGTGGGGAAGTTGATTTTGGATGTAAGGAACATAATGTAAGTGTTGTTTTGGCGTTTAAACACTTTGGATGAAAGATAGTACGTAGAGCATTATCTGGGTACGTAGGAGACTGAGCTAGGGTTTGGAGTGGCTAATTGTGAATTGTCGTGATTAATTAAGGTTTGGAATGGCTAATTATGGTTGTTATGGTTAAATAGTGTTTGGAGTGATTAATTATGGTTTGTGGTGGTTGATTAGGATTTGGTGTTGCTGCTTAGGGTTTTTGTTGTATCATGTATTTTGGTGATTAAGGTGTAATTATGAGAATGGGATCGATGATTTGTAATGTGTGGAGTGTTAAAATGATTTGGGTGATGTGAGGTGGAGTAAGAGGGGATGTTAAGGCCTAAATTAGGATTTCGGGATAAAACCCTAGAGTGAGATGTGGAGTAGAATTGGAGGATAAGTGTAAAGGGAGCGATTCATGCATGTCTAGGGTTTGGTGGTAGCACATGTGTAATTTGTGAATAAAGTATGATGATGAATATGGAATTTATGAGTTAATGATTCGTGCATATCCAGGGTGAAAGCCTTTAAATAAGATACTTAAGACATTAATCACGTAAAGTGAAAGATGTTGAGTCGGGCCCAGACCGATCCACCGGCATAATAGTGGCAGGGAATATTTCCCTCGCGACCAATCCACCGGCTATAATAGTGGCAGGGCATGTACCCTCGCGACCGATCCACCAACAATAATAGTGGGGGATCTCGAGCTCAACAAAATCAAACATACAGTTGCTAAGACATGGGAAAGACATTATCTACTTATAGTGGAACACCGTACGAGAAAGGGGCCAGACCGATCCACTGGCATATAATAGTGGCATGGTATGTTACCCTCGCAACCGATCCACCAGCTAAAATAGTGGGGTTCCCGTAATTGTATGGACTTGATAAAGAGCATGGTGTGAAAACATTTCGATAAAGGATTAATGAAGTAATTAATCTAAACTATATTGGACCTTGGCACTTTCACCTGATCGTTCATTTGCCTTTATGTTATTGTGTTAGTGATTATGCTATGTTATTATTCTGCATGGATTATGTGCTTATATGTTGGCCTTAGTGCTCGGTTACCTTACTCAGTATGTAGCGTACTGATCACCCTTTTCATGGGTGCTGCTCATTCCCACAAGTAGTGTGCCCTTTTGACTTTATGCAGGTGGGTGAGACATCAGTCGGGGCTGTGTGTTGAGCATGTTTGGCTCAAAGTTTGAGAGAGTTGTGGTCGTATTCATTCTTTATGCGATTTTAATTCCTTCTATTATTTTATTTGTATAGGAGTTATCCTCTTTGATTTATTACCTTGTATGGAGTATTTATCCTCCTTGATTTCGCACTATGATTTCTATCTTATTATTGATTCATGATTCTTTACGCGCACTCTGAATTTAATGTATGATCTTTCGAGTTATTTTATGAACTGCTGGTTTGAGTTTAATGTAAATCTTTTCTTTATCCTTAGCACTTGGTATTGGAACGGTCGGAGAGAACCGGTCTGGTACTAAGTGTGGCGGTAGCATCCCCAGAATTCACAGGTTTTAATTTAATCCTTTCTATTTTATGTACTTCCACTTTTCAAAAAAAACAGTGAATTTTGGGGTGTTACAGTCTAGAAGGGGGAAAGAAAGAGAAAAAGAGGAGGAGAGGAAGAAGGGGAATTTAGGGTGGCTCGAGGGGTGGTGTGGTTGTTAGAGCAGTAGTAGGTGGTGGCAGAATGTGTTGCCAGTGGTTGGTGAGGCGGAGGAGGCGGTGGTGTAAAAACAGGGATGGAAATGGATGGAAAAGAAAATGAGAAAAGGAGATCGGGGAAAGAGAAGTGAAGCTCAAAAAATGGGGCAAGACAGGCTAGTGAGGAGAAGAAAAAGAAGAGGGAGAGTTAGGGGTAGGTGGCCTGTCGAGGAGGTAGTAGGGTGGCAGGAGGGTGGTTGGGTGGTAGGGAGAGGGAAGGGAAGAAGAGGAAAAAGTCAGGCATGTGGCTGGGGGTGTAGGGTCGGTTTGGTCCAAAATGGGGAAGAAAGAGACCGGGGAGAGAGAGCAGGCGCGGTGGTAACTATAGGGCGGCTTGGTGGTGGTAGGCATGGAGTCAAAATAGGCAGATGTTCAGGCACGAGCAAGGAGAAGAAAGAAAGGAAGGAGGAGGGAGCATACCGGGCGGTAAGAAGAAAAGACTAGGCCAGCCTGGGTAGGAGGGGAAAAGGTAAAGAAAAGAAGGCACGGGTTGGGCCTGCAACATGCGTGGGAGAAGAAGAGGAGGAGAGGGAAGAAATGGGACTATGGCCCAGCCGCGTAGGGGGGGAGGTAGGCCTGGTGTAGGCGGCCCGAAGGGAGAAAAAAATAAAAAGAAACAAAGGAGAAAAAGGAGGAAAGGGAGAAAGAAAAGAAAAAGGAAAAAAAGGAAAAGAAAAAATAAGGAAATTATAATAATTTAATTTATAAATTATTAGGGTATAATATTTTTGGGTAATAAATTTATTTGATAATTTAATTTAATATAATTAAATATATGGCTTTAAATAGGATAATTTTAGTAAAATATTGGTTTGAAAAATTATTTAAATAAAATGAGTATGATAAAATAATAAAATATTTATTTTATATACTGAAAAATCCACAAAATAATTAAATTAAATGAATTTATAAGCTAATTTATCCCAAATAAAAGTAATTTATTAATTTATAGGTTTTTTAAAATTTCAGGGGATTACACAAACCATAAAGGGGTTCACCGTAACGTTCCTTTCTTGTGTAGCTTCCACTAAAGATGAACGACCGAGTGAGGCAACTTGAGGAGGCCTTTGAAGCCTTTATGGAGTTCGTTCAATGTCAACCCATTGTGCCAGCTCCGTAGCCCACTACCCCGAGGGCGCCGGTGAAGATTAGCTTCGGAGGGTCACCGGACACCATCCTCCGACGTACTCAGGCGAGGAGGACCCCGTGATCCTCGAAGGGTGGATCCAAGATATAGATTGCACCTTCGAGGTATTGGACTACCCCCAGCTCGGTAGCCCAGCATAGTGGCCTTTTTCTTGAGAGGCGTAGCAAATGCCTGGTGGATAGAGCACCGTACCCGGGACAGTCCCTTAACAACTTGGGAGGAGTTCACGACCGCCCTCCGCTCCTGGTTCTACCCTAAGAGCCTGAAGAGGGATAAGCTTCAGGAATTTATGGAGCTTTCCCAGGGATCAATGACTGTGTGCCAGTATCATGCTCGCTTCACCGAGCTATTGCGTTTTACCCCTGGGATCGCCACCAACGAGTCCGTAGTGGTGTTCTAGTTCGAACAAGGGTTGAATTTTGGAATCCATAGGATGATGGGTGTAGTGCCCTTCACTAATCTAGCTATCTTGTAAGAGCGCGCTTGCCTCGCCACCATGTTGGTCAAGGAGCAGGCCACCATCCTCGAGAAACAAAAATCTGAGGGCCAGAGTCCTAGGGGTGCGACATAGCCTTGAGTAGGAGGACCGATAAGACACCAGACAAGAGATCAATTCAGAGGTTAGGGACTACCAAAGGGACCCACCTGCAAACGTTATGATATGAGACACCCAGGAAAAAACTATGAGGGCAGACGCGTGTCATGTACGATTTGTGGTAGATTGGGTCACCGCTTAGCTAATTATTGTGATTAGCCGTGCTTCCAATAGTTTCAAAATTAGGACAAGCAGAGGGGACCCCTAGTTCCCCAAAAACAGGCTTACCAACAGCACTATAAGACTTCACCTCCGCAGTTCCAGCAACGAACACCTGTTCCAACCAATGCTCCCGGTCGAGACGCCAAAGGAAGGCCTTAGGGATCCAAACCCTTCCCTTAGAGCGGAGGTCAGTTGAGTGGACACTTGAACGTGATCGCTAGGATGGAGGCTGACTGCTGGCTAGATGTCTTTCCTAGTACGATTACTATATCTCCTCTGCCAATACTTATTCCCTTCGATTCGAATGCATCCTTGTCCATTGTGGGTGCTTCTTTGTTACTAAGGCTAGGTTTTGTCATTTACTAGCATAGGGATTATTAGTGGTAATCTTTTTGGGTGACAGAAGCGAATATACCTAGTTATCTCCCAATTGTGGCCTTAGTTTTAGACGGGAAATACCTCTTAGTAAACCCTAGGAAATTGCAAGTGACTTCAGGATGAAGTCTTTCGTTAAGGGGGTAGTTGTATAGTTTCTCATGATAGTTGTGTCCTTATCCGCTTAGGACGTTCTATCCTTAACCCTAGGAAATTGGAAGTGACTTCAGGTCGAAGTCTTTCTTTAAGGGGGTTAGTGATGAAATACCCTAAAACCCTAAATTAGAAATTATGGAAAAATAAGGATTTATTAGGAAAATTAATTAAATAAATTATTTTATTAAAATAAAGAGAGTTAATTAAGGTAAATCAAGAGGAAAATAATAAAGAATTTAATTAGAAAAAATTAGGGTGTTTTGCTAATTAAAATGGAAGTTAAGAAAAATTTATTCAAATAGCCCAAATTAATCTAGGAAAGGATTTAATTATTATTTTCTAAATAATAATCCAAAATACCAAATACCCAAAATACCCCACCCCACCTATTTTCTACTTCTTCCCTTTTTCCTTTTTCCTTTTTTCTCTTTCTTTTCCTTTTTCTTTCTTTCTCTCCTTTCTCCTTTCTTTTTTCTCTCCTTCCCCAAAATGTGCCAACCCGTCAACCCAATTCCTTTTCTCCCCTCCCCTATGCCGCAGGGCCCAAGCCTGTGTTGTCTCCTTTTTCCCCATTGCCCAACCGTCCGGTCAAGTCGCCCCTTTCTTTTTCTTTTCTTCCCCCCGGACCACCCTTTTCCCTTTCCTTCTTCTTCCCCACGTGACCTGCACCCCGACCCTACAACCCTTCTTCCATCGGCAGCCACCTACTCCATCTGGTTGTCCTTCCCTGCTCTCCCTCGTTGTTTTCTTTCCAATTTTGACCTAACCAAACCGTCCTCCCTCCTCCCGCATGCCTGTCATTTCCTTTTTCTCACCCTGACCAAACACACCCTCCAATTTTACAAGCCTACACCACCTGCCATCGCTGGCCGGTGACCTACCTTACCCACCTTGCTTGTCCTCTTCTTCCTTCGTCATTTTCCCCCTTAATTTAGCCTATAAATACCCCCATAGGGAGCCATAATTGAGCTTATGTTTTCACAGCTCAGAAACCCCAACTTTGCACTACCGCCTAAACAAGCCCCTGTTCCACCACCGTCGGCCATCGCCAACTCCCACCTAAGCCTTCCCTACACCACCCCTTGCAGAACTAAGCTTCCCTCCTTCCTTGATTTGACCTACACCAGCCACCTCGGCTATGCATAGTCAGCTTCCCAATCAGCCTTCACTAACCCCTCTTCGCCCTTTGCATCACCGTCCACCACCAATTCCACCGCAACCAACACCCCCTCTACCCTCCAAAAATACTAGGGAACCTTCCCCTACCTCCCTCTCCTCCTCCCTCCTCCACCTTCCACCACCATCGGCCACCACACCTACTATTGTGCGCCACCACCTTTGGTTGCACCACCACCTTCATTCCATACCTCTCCGCCTAAGGCACCCTCCACAACCTCAAACATCCCCTCATTCCCTCTCCTCTAGCCTATAACCCCATCTCTAGCGTTATATTAAGTTGATTCAGAAGTATGGGAAGTGGGCCTCGGTGTTGAGTTTTTGTGGTAATGAGGAAAGAGTGAGAAAGGATATTTGGATGTACGAGAAGAATTAAAAGTCCCAAGATATGAGATAGGATTGTCGGGAAGTCAAGTGGGTCGTGCATGTCTAAGTTAGGGTTGGGTGTGGAATAAGATACACTAAAACACTAAGCACTTAAAGTGAAAGATTATCGAGCCAGGGCCCAGTGAGGTTATATATTCTCCGGTCCACCAGCTATAATAGTGGTCAGGTGTGTTTTTCCCTCCTAAGTGATTTTTTGATCCACGGGTTATAATAGTGGTCAGGAGCGTTTTGCCCTACTGAGTGATTCCGATCCACCAGCTATAATAGTGGGAGATTTCAAGCTCGATAAACCAAACCTCATATGGTAATAAGTCTTGAAAAGATACTATTTACTTACAGTGGACCACCTCATGAGTCGAGGCCAGTGAGGATATATGTTTTCAGTCCACCGACAATAATAGTGGTCATGTGCGTTCTTCCCTGTGGAGTGTTTTCGGTCTACCATCTATAATAGTGGGGTTCCCGTACTCTCATGGAATTAACATAAAAGAGATGTAAGGTAAATCATTAATATAAGTTCGGCCTAATCTTATAAATCTAGATTCTTATACGCCTTATGTGTTTATTCTCTTGCGTGCTCCTTGTTAGTTTTACCCATATGATTACCTTACTCAGTACGTAGTTTACTGACCACCCGTTTCATGAGTGTTGCTCATTTCCACGAGTAGAAGACCCATATGAGTTCGTGCAGGTAGGAGATTATGTCTTTGATGCTTATGACACTTACGAGGCATCGGGTGGGGCTGAGAGTTGAGCCTAGACTTGTCTTAGGGATCGAGAGCAACCTCGTCGAACTCTATCTTTCCTTTTATTTTACCATGTATCATTTTTATGCTAGTTATGTTATGTCGTTTGGTATTTTATATTTTGGAAAACTTTAGCTACTTACTCCTTGGGTTATAACTCTTAAACTGCACTCTAATGTTTGTATGGTAATGATTGAGTTCTTCTATGGGTTCTCAATTTTAATTAAAGACATATGTTTGGTGTTAATTTTGTTTAGCCTTAGCACTTAGTACTGGGATGGTAGGAGTGAACCGGTCTATTACTAAGTGTGGCGGTAATATCCCATGAATTTACAATTTTGTTATTTTACTTCTGTTAAACCTTTTGATTAAAACGAAATTTTTCAGTAGTAAATTTTGGGGGTATTACACCCTGTCTAGCTTGCACATGATTCTATGAGTTCCTAATTTCCTATTACTCTAGGTGTATGTATGCCCTGTAAAATGTATATCTACTACCATTATGTTATTTAAACAAGTTCTAAAATCCTTTACATCACCCACACAAAGGCCCGCCCCTTGGAACTTCTTACAATCATGCAATACTACAGTGAAGTCTCTAAGAACAATCTAGGGTGAGTGTGAAATAGTAGTAGCTTCAACCATTGCCAAAGATCTTTCCTATTATTACCCTGGTTATATGCATATATGAAAGAATTATAGAAGTCAATACCCGTAGTGCAACAAGTAACATGAACTTGAATACCTTATGCATGGGTATGTAAGAGTTTCATTTGCCATTTTCTTGTGTCCCATAAACAACAAACTCTTCCATTATGGTGGTGTGAATAGTTATCTAGAAAATCAAAATGATTACCTAGTTTCTTCCTTATTGGAGGAGCATTTAAAGCTTTTATTCTAGTTTCTAAAAGATCTATAAGAGAAACATTATTTACATATAGCTAGTGCCTTAGTTCCTTTTGTTTAAAAGGTTTATTAAGGCCTCTCACATTCCATACACCCTACATAACTAAGCAGAGGTTTTTGAAAAGGCAGTAATAAAATTCTTCCCTCGTCCATTGGTCCATTCTCCTCTTCTTGGGGAGTGCATCTACTGTTAACAGGAGCAGCTGAGATAAGAATGACAGATAGTTCTTTATTTGCATTCTTGTGAAGTGATGTCTGATTAGGGGTGGTCCTTAGAGGCTGCTGTTGTGGCCTTCACATGGGTTTCCTTTGTTGCATAGGTGCTTCATTTGATTAGGGGGCTTGGGATTTTTAGGTAACACATGCTGAGGGGAAACATCCCCTATTGGATATGTAGCATGGTATGTGTTATCTCCCACTGTTGTTGCTTGTGTTGATTTCTCTTTTTTGGGCTAGGACCATGAATTATGGCCAAAGGAATCACAAGATGTGTAAAAGGAGGGTCTCCATTCATAACTAATAGTTTTTTTTATTATACTACCCTCAGGATCTTTAATGTCAACTTGGTCCACATATCTCTTAGTCACATCCACCTCTACTAATGCTCGGGCATAAGAAATTCGCTGACCGGATTTTGTGAACCCATCTAAATAGAGGGGGAACCCTATAGCACTAGTAATATGGCTAATAGAATCCACATCCCAGTATTCAAGGGGGTGATTAGAGAGTTTTATCCATAATGGCATGGACTGAAATTTTTCTTTGAAAAACTAGAATTGTTGATGCCATGGTTTGAGAATAAAAAGGTACGTTCATAAATGTCTAGTAGGGTGATTGGAGTACCTAGTCTCTATCTTGATCTGTTTTGAATTTAAACACAACGAACCCCTCATCAATCATCATATAACCAGACTTGTGGTGATTGAAGTATAGGCCATTGGTTACGGATAAAGGACTTAATATGTCCCAAAGTAGGATGAATACCAATGACATAGCCTATCAAGGTGCCCATCTATTATTTACAGTTTTCCACAACCTTTTCTTTAAGGATGGAAACCTTCCACCGTTTTCTTGCAAGTGTAGGCAGGATGTAATCGAGGGCAATCGAGTTCGAAGTGGATCTATTTGCAATGACTGTGTCCCTCCATGATTTCTAAAAAGATATATTACAAGTATTCGGATCACGGTTATCACCATCGGCAACTTTTTGAACCCAATTTTCATTATCATAATTATGATTAAGATTAGGGCAAATAGTCGATGATCGTAGAATTGTTTCTTGAACACAATTAATGGATGACTTCAGTATTATCCTCTTTCACCACATTAACATCAGGATTCAAAGAATTAAGATTTAGATTCGATGACTTCTCTTCTTATAGCAGAATCGATGGAGATTCAGCAGACAGTGATGGAGAAACCTTTGCAAGATCGGACAGTCGGGATATGGTTTTCTGTATAGTCAAACTATTTCTTAGCGAGCAACTCTTCCTGGTAGCAGGCGCTGATCTCCTTGTATTGTCCATGGGAGAAGGAGGGAGGAGAGAGCTCATCTGAGAACCTAACCTTATCTGACTCTTCAATAGTAGCTAATTCACTACTAATGTTGTCATATACAATGACTCAAGCTTCAACCATAAGGCAAATGCCATTGATTCCTTTGCCACTTCCTACAATATCTCATTTAAAAAGCACAATTATATGGTAAAGAGGGCTTTAGATATACCTCTTTCAATCACTCATCCCTCAACGGATTTGGCTTATTAAAATGACCAGATAACACTTTTTTCAATTCGTTTTGAATTAGGATCACCCACATCTTCAACTTTGATAATCTCAAATTGATAAATTGATCGAGCTTATCAATATTAAATCTTATGCCCATACTGATTACCATATATCTTCAACAACTATTGTGGATTGAATGGATAAAAAAATTAAAATTAACAAAATGATGAAAAATTGATGATTCAATCACAAAAAAGAATAATTGAGGAAAAAATTGAGATATTTACTCTTGTGTAATCATAGATGATTAAACAAATCAATCAATCAATTACACAAATATACAATTCTATTTTAATGGAGAATTCTATAGAGAATAAGAAGTTGGATCACATGATTTGATGGCTAGGGTTTTCTTACATCTTTTTTATACTAGAAAAAATATTTTACGAGGCAAAACAACATGTTTTGAAAGTAAGAAAAAAACAAGATCCTTGTTTGTGAAACTTGACCCCTCGCATTTATTTTCTTACTCTTAACTTTTCGCTCAAAACTCACATCAACGCATTTTGTGAATAAATGCAACCCTATTTATCAAAAATCTACACTTAAACTCTCTGATACCTATATGAACCCACACAAGGTTATGTTATGTATCAAATATTTAGTCAAAGCTCACACCATCAATTATGAGGCTTGTGAGCCCCATATTTAAGTTTCCCTCACCACTTCATCTTTCTCAACTCCCTTATATATTATGATATGGTGTACTATATATTAGGAGGTGGTGGATGAGATATAGGGGTGTGCAGTGGTAAAAAACAAGACAAGACCGGATGGACCTAGACTGAACTAGAATCTGGTTAAAGACAAAAAAAATTTGAAGCTAGGATCAGGGACCATACTAGAATTACTGATCCAAGACCGGTTAGGATGGGAATCAATTAACTATATATTATTTATATTAAAAATATGTATTTTTAGATAAATATTAATACGATTTGGGGTATGATTGAAAGATTGAACCGACTAGGACCACATCGGATAGGATCAAAACTAATTAAGGACCAAAATTTATTTACTTTAGGAACGAAACCGGAACTGGAGATAGGAATATCGGTTTGATATTGAACGGGAACCTAAAATTAGGGATGGCAATGGGTCTCGAACCTGACCCAGACCCGCTAGACCCGCCTCATTTTTAGCGAGTCTGAGTCCATGATTTTTGGACCCGACGGGTCTGAATCGAGTTTGGGTCCACATATACCTTAAAGGGTCTGGGTCTGGGTCCAGTTCTAGATCCAGACCCGACCCGCCAGACCCGTTTAATATACATATGTGTGTGTGTGTGTATCTATGTGTGTGTGTGTCTATGTGTGTGTGTGTGTATACATATATAAATACATACTAATATTATGTTTGTCATTATTGTCTTAATCTTATATAAGCTCCTTATTCATTTTTTTAAAAATTTATTTTTGTATGCTTACTTTAAAAACAATATGTATAACATTGTATTCTAAAAGTTAAGGATATAAACGAGGTAGATTTTACTCAAAACCCGATGGATTTTGTCTAACAGATATAGATGATCGAAAAAAATACCTGTTGGGTTCGAGTACGGATACGGGTATGGGATATCCATACCCGTCCCCGTAGCCATACCCGTATCCATATTCGTATCCATTTATCCGATATATAATTACTTTTTTACCTTTAATTTAAAATAATTATAGTATAAATTAAAGTTAGAATTATCATTTAGCTTAAATTTAAATGGGTTTATCTATCGGGTGATAGATTTATCTATTAGATAATATCCATTAACGGGTAAACGGATAATCCGTCGAGTAATGGATATCCAACGGATACGAATATGGATATGTTAGCGGATATAGATTCGGATACGGGTACGGATTTAGGTATGGATTTTATTATCGGATATGGATATGGGTATACCCGCCCTGAACCTGCCCCATTTACATCCCTACTAAAGGTATTAAAACACCATTTGAAAAGTTAATATAACTATTTTAATATATTTATTTTTTCACTTAGATGATTTTTTTTAACAAAAAAAATACATATTAAGTTATATAAAACATAAACATATTTGTATTAGCATAGATTATTAATTATTTTTTAAAAAAATAACCGGACTTATTTAGGAATTGTTTAGGACCCATTTACCCGCTAGACCCATGGATCTAGATCTGGGGTCTGAACTTTAAAGACCCAACGGGTCTGGGTCTAGGTAATATAAAGGGATCCGGGTCTGGGTATGGCTGGACCCAGCCCAGACCCAACCTATTACTATTCCTACCTGAAATAACTAGTCTATCTAGTCTAAAACTTTGGTTCAGACCGATTTGTGGACACTCCTAATGAGAGATGCACACACACCGCATTTTTATCAATAAGAATAAGAGCGCTTCTCTTTTCTTTATATCATCTTTACTCTATTTATTTGAGTTTCTTAATATCAAAACATATATTTTTTTTTCTTAAACTACAACCTGTCATAAAAGAGGCCTAAGAAGTGTTTGCCAACTGGTAGGGCTGTTCACGGTTCAAATATCCGATATTTTAAATATTTGATTATTAAATACCCAAAATTTTAGATATCTAAAAATGATATTTGATATTTAATTTGAAACTTCGGATATCCAAATTTTTGGATTGGATATCAAATATAACCAATATTATCTGAATAAAATTTCAAATATAAAAAATCACTAAATCACAAATACATTTAATATTATCCAATCTGTTGAGCAAATATCCGATCCATTCAGCAAATACCCGACTTGCTCAACAAATATATGATGTTAAAAATAAAATTAAAGTTGCTAAATCACAAGATTTAATTGGATTATATTAGATCAAAAAGGGATTATATTAAAAATATAATTTCAACTAAATTAAATTTTATCCCAAATATTAAATCAAATAAGTAAAAATTATAGGCACACACATATCTAAATTTATTTATATATAAAATAAAAAATTATAAAAAAATGTATTATTATTTTTATTCAAATTAGATATTATTTGTATTTATCATATCAGATATCTGATTTGTTTGATTTTTCGTTAACTTAATTGGATATTTGATTTAAAAAATAAATCGAATCAATTATTTATTTTTTAGATTAGATTACTTTAAATATTAGATTAAATAAATAAATATCGGATAATATAAATAACTTTTTTTGAAAGTATGTGTTGTACGGAGAGTAACGGTTGAATAATGAGTCGGACATTCGTCTATGGTATCCCCGGACTCATTGTCTATGGTATCCCCGGACTCATTGAGCAACGGCCCAATATGGTTTACATATGTTGTTGTGACTTGTGTTGTGATATACAACGAAAGCCCCTAGGCTGCGCAGCAGTGTGCACTAGAGGTTTTTGAGAGCTGAGAAGCGGGCGCGGTTGTTGTTGAGTAAGGCGCTTATTCTGCTGGTCCTCTTGACTTTATAAATAAACGTATCTTCTTTAAAAGTTCAGGAATTGGATTTAGGGTTTGGCCGCCGCATCGGGTGCTTTCCGTCGATGAGTTACGGTATATATCTGCATTAGTGCACTGAGATAGCAGACACAACAATTCAACGTTGTTCTTCTAATTCTTTTTCTTCAATTTTCGGTTTCCTTTGTTTTGATTACTCCTATTGAAGATATATCTTTCATGAATCAAGTGCATAATCTGTAGAAAGAAACTCAGTTATCTTCCTTTATTTTGTTTTCGCTTCGTGAAACCGAATATTTGTTTTGTTTCACCGTCAATCTGATTGCGTCATTGATTATGTGACGGGGATTTCTCCTAAATCCCTTTGCTTATTATTGGGGCAAACTCTTTAATTTTCCATGTTTGTATATCCCAAAAGTAAAACGTCACAAAACGAGCCGATAGATGTTGAGGTTCCTTTTTTCTTCTCTTCGGAGAGTTGGAACTTCCATTTAAGTCGGCGATCTCATATTCCATCGCCTTGTGGAGCGGCGTCGCTGCTATTACCAGTTTGGATAGGCCATGAGACATACATCTATTTAATTTTCAATGATTTTATTGATATTGTTGCTTGAAGTCTTTCGGTAAAAGTTCAAAAAAAAAAACACCATCTTTCGGGACTGAATGGCATTTTAAGCCTTGCGGACTATTCTGCAATCCTGAAACCTATCTATATATAATCTTCATAATTGTTTGTTATTTTTCTACCTTGTATATTTTCATTGGATTCCCTGATATGTTTGTCTGACTCTGAACGAGACCAGATGGAATTAAATATTCTTGGTTTCATTTTTAGTCATCTGATGTGAAAAATTAAATTTTCTTGGAGTATTTTGGGCGTCTAGTACAATTGTACAAACCACCACAGGCATGTGATTACTATGCCTATTGTCATACGAAAGTGAATGGAAGATCGTCCGCTACTCGTTTCTCATGGAAGCCTGCTCTGGGTTTGATTTCTCGGACTACGTCGTAGCACATATAGTCCAATTGAGATTAGCATCCCAAAATCTTCGAGATACCACGCTGGACATATATCATCCAAGAGACAACCCTTTGTCTCTTCCATTTACCACACAACTGCGAAGTGCCCCCATCAAAACATACCACCCTACTAGTACCTCGGTTGGCCGTCATGGCAAGACAGGAATATCATGCCAATGTATCCTCTGAAAGACGGAAATTCTGTCTCACTAAATTTCTAATAAAAAATAAAGTCAATTTCAAACAATTGATATATATTTTTTATTCTTATCTATTATATATACATTAAATATTCTATTATATATTAATAATTTTGATATCTATTAGTTTCTAAAAAAGTAGAGGGCGGATGTGGTAGAGAAGATATTGATGTCTTCTAATCAACAACAACATAGTTCTAGCTAACAACTTCTCCAAATAAGTCAGCGTTAAGGCCTTCACTCATGCAAGAGAAATCTTCATTGATATCAGTTTTTAATAGATTTTTAATGGTTTTTTAATATTTTTGTGAAGAGTAGGGGATCAAATTATATTTTTAATATTGTAATATTCCTAAGTCAATGGATAGGTAGAGTTGACAAACAAGACCATCGTTACTACACTCAAAAGGAGGTTTAGCCAATTAAAAGAAATTGGGTTGATGAGTTGTTTGAAGTTATATGAACATAGAACCACTATTTGCTACTCAACGATGAACATAGAGACTTAACACTCTTTAGGAAGTATTGCACAATGTGTACACCATCGATGGACAAAGAGACTTGACACTCTTTAGGATGTTAGTCTACCAACAAAAGGTACCCCAACATTTCAATAAGAATATTCAGGCAATCAATTTTAAGGTAGGTGACCAAATTCTCAAGAAAGTCTTCCAAAATATCTAAGAACTTGGTGGAGATAAATGAAGACCCAATTGGAAGAACCCCCCCCCCCCCAAGATGACCAAAGTAGTAGGCTTAGAAGCCTACAAGTTACAGGATTAAGATAGAAGAAATATTAGCAACAGCTAGAACATTATGCATCTAAAACTATACCATTTTCGTACAATATCAAGTAAGGTATTTCTTACCTTCCACCAACCTACAATATTAGTATATGCTCTATGTATCTATTTCAAAATTAGTATGCATGCAATACTTATTCTTTTACTCAAACAATTAATTACATTTATTTGGTTCAAAGTGTCAACATGCCACGAACCACCACAATCCTAGTGGGATGTAGGCCACAACGTGTAGGTCACAATGGCCCCAAATGTTGCACAATGATACAAAATTCGTCGATTACCAACCCCAAAAGATAAGTACATGCATGCTTGAATCAACTAATTATATGTACAGTCTTTTGTAGGGACTTGGGAAGTACAAGTTTTAATTTTTTTTTTGCAAGAGCTAGGATAGCTTGTAGATGCTTGAACAACAAGCAAGTATATAGTTCAATGAATCTATAAAAAAAATCTAAAAAATTGAGACAGATTGTCGTCTGAATAAAAGACTTATTATTTATTTTGAAGGAGGATTTACAATAAGGAATCAATAACAGAGCTTACATCATACAATGTCTACCAAAGCTATTGTGGCTTACAAAATTTGAGTCCAAGAGACTAAGCTTATAAGCATTGATCAAGACATATTTATACAAAACGTGTGTAGTAGACCTAAGCATGCATAAAAAAATATAATGAGTTATCCCACTCGACTTGAAAAGTTATGGGCTCTAAGAGTAGTGTAACACTTGACACAGATGGCGTGCATAATTACCCTCCCCTATTCGAGGGAACAAAATGAGGGAGTCACACGAGTGCAGGTGAAAGGTCTTAGGGATTTAGGAAGGGAGAGTCACTTGGGACATCTCTGCACAATTGAATCCATGAGGAAAGGTGGCTAAAACTAGGACCAGGACATCTAGAGATGGTGCCCCTCATTGCCTAGCCTTCTACCACCATCTGAGGTCTTGACATCCCCGATTAGCAATTAAACCAAGGGATGGTCATGCACGCCTCTAGTGGACCCATTGAACAATTGAGAGCAATTCAACTCCAAGAAGGAGACCCATTCACTCGACTCCAGAAGTCGGATTGACGCTTCCTTCTCCAACTCTCAATCCATCAATGAGAATTAACTAGATCTAGTTCCCTCTTCCCCAAGAGGTATTTAAGAAAGGTCAAGCTCCTCCTCAGACTTGGAGTTTAGTTTCCTTGTCCTTCAACTCGTGATGGATGCACTCTACATCGATAACCAAGATGGCATTGCCACGAAGAGCCTACAAAATAAAAATCATAAGTAACTAATGGAGAACTAGTATTTCTACAACAAAAGTTGTAAAGGAAGAACACACATAAGGTTTTCACATCAACAACCTAAAGCTGTAACACCCCCAAATTTCACTCCTGAAATTTTTTTTTGAAAGATTAAAGCGGAAGCTAGGAGCGAATTTGGGAGATGTTACCGCCACATCTAACACAAGATAAATGTCAACCATCTATCTCAGGTTAGATGCAAGGCTAAAACCTGTCAAACAATTAAATCTAAATTTCAAATCCCATCAAACAATTAAATCCGAATAGTAAACACTTATCAGAATACGAGAAATTTAAAGTCAATTACAAAACCCTTAGAAATCTGAAAACAATACTTGCAACTTCCAAAGGTGAATACAATTAAACAAAATAAATCCCGAAGGATAAATATCCGGATCGCCTACTCACTCAGGTCAAGCCTTCCACCCCAAAACAGTATCCGATCTTAACCTGCACAAGAGGTCTGCTCCCCACCATCGGTGGATCATCACAGGACCCATTCAACCAGTGTAGTATCAGTACGGGTCCAATACTGAGTAAGTCTCGCTACCCTACCTTATAGGAGAGATATCATCAAGTGCATATTAAATTGTAGTACAATACGTTAATACAATATCATACATACTCACAACCCACAGCATGAATCTTGCCATACATTCATAGTAACATTTAAAACATATGCAACATCCCAGTTAACATATACGCGTGGTATAACCGAAATAATACGTGACTCATTATGCACATAAACAACATGTGGTGATACATATAATAAAAGCTGGCCAAGGTCCAACTAGACTTATTCTTTATTCTCATTAATAGTATATTCATTCCACACATATTCTCTAATGATCCATGTAAGCACGGGGACCCCACTATTATAGCCGGTGGACCGGAAATCGAACCCCAGAGCAAAACGCCTCTGGCCACTATTATAGCCGGTGGAACGGAAATCGAACCCCAGAGCAAAACGCCTCTGGCCACTATTATAGCCGGTGGAACGGAAATCGAACCCCAGAGCAAAACGCCTCTGGCCACTATTCTAACCGGTGGAACGGACTGGCCCCGCACTTTCATGGTGTTCCGCTGTAAGTGATTAGTATCTTTCCCGTGGATTAACTTATTCGTGTGGGTCTGTCGAGCCCGAATCCCCCACTATTATAGCCGGTGGACCGAAAATACACACCCAGGGCAGAACGCCTCTGGCCACTATTATAGCCGGTGGAACAGAAATCGAACCCCAGAGCAAAACGCCTCTGGCCACTATTCTAACCGGTGGAACGGACTGGGTCGGGCTCATCAGTCTTTCGCTTTACGTAATTAATGTCTTATTCGTATCTTATTGAATTCACATCACGCCCTTGACATGCATAAATCATTCACTTCATACTTTACACATCAAAAACAATAAAATTCCACATTCATAACTACACTTAATCAATAATACACATGATAACACCAAACAACTCTAAGCAGCCATAACGAACCCTAATTGACCACACCAAACCGTGCCTTAACCCTATTTTACCATAACAACCATACTTAGCCATCCCAAACCTTAATTACCCTCAGCAATTCACAATGAGCTACTCCAACCCTACTTAATCACAACGACCCAGAGTTAATCACTCCAAACCCTAATTATGTCTCCTCCAAACCCTTATAATACTCCACGTACTATTCCCCGTCCAAAACAGTTAAACACCCAAATAATACTCGCATTACCTTCCTTATGCCCCAAATCAGCCTTTCATAGGTAAATTTTGCTCCCACGCAGACGTTACGCATCCCATGCAACCTCTCGAACGTTTCACACAAACCCTAAATCCCATACAATCATTAATTTTCATGCAAAACTCTAACTCCACCATACAAACCCTAATACCACCATACAAACCCTAATACCACCATGTAAACCCTAATACCACCATACCAACCATAATACCACCATGCAAACCCTAATACCACCATAAGCCATTAATACCGCAAAGAAATCTTTAATACCACCATACAAACCCTAATACCACCATGCAATCCCTAATTTCCCCCATGCAACCTTAATTTATTCCCACTCTTTTGTTTATTTAATTCCACCTTCCCCTCATCGTCTTACAAATGGTGAACTCCTTAGGTCATCCATACCTATGTTAGCCGACGTACTTCCCTTTGGTTATTTTAACCGCTTATTTTTCTTTTTCAAGTCCCCACTTCACCACACTTCCTCACATAACCCCGCATGCATGTCGTAGGGTCACATCACATCACATCACATCATTCTTGTTCCACAACATATTAGTACACAAAGACGAGAACACGGGGACGTACCTTGGTTCCATGCTGCGCTACACAAATACATAGATAACATACAGGATTATAGCATACAACCGCACAAAGCATACAAGACAGGTAAAACATGCAATGCACACAAGTGGCCTTAGTTACGTCCTTACGAAATACCCATAAGTAGAGGTAAGTAGAGAACTTACCTGGATCCGAAGCTAGCTAAGCGAAATGAGAGGGAGAGGGATCCCTAGTTCGTGGGTCCACGAGAAAGCTTTTCCTAGACCCGATAGAAATCAAAACTAAATTAGGAACTATCCTATCAATCAATAATCCATATATTCTAATTAAATAAACACAAACGACACAATTGATCTTTCTTAGAAAACGTGTCCAAAATTAAAACTTAAAAGCATAGCTCTAATAAAATTTAAGGTTAAAACTAAATCAAAACGGATTAATACAATTATCCTTTGGGACATTTCAACTTAATTTGGAAATCTTGAGAAAGAGTAATCGATCATAAGGTAATTTATCGAAAATAACTTATTTATTAGGTTTTACAACTAAATAGGTAACCCAACCATTTACATAGAACCCAAATCCAAACCGATTAGGTTAAAATAGAATTTAAATGGTTTAAAACCCAAGGATAGAATTCGATTAGATAAAATACACATAGCAAAAATCAATTTTATAAAATCATCCCCGAAAATTAGGGTTTTTAATGCCTAAACCACAAATCGGCCAAATCACTTTGATTACCTCAAATTGATAGTTTTAAAACACAATTAAACTAATTTTAGATAAATCTAGACAATCAATTTCAACAAAACGATCTTCCGATAAATCAATTCCAGATGATCAATTTCAAAATCAGGGTTTTAAAGTCCACGGCGTAAACTCAGGTAGTTCAATTTAATCAATTCAAATTAAAGGTATTAGAAAGCAATTAATACCATTTCAACCATTTCTATACATTCAATTTTAGAAAAACAACAATACAAGTAATCGATTTCATAATCTCACTTGAAATTTAGGGTTTTAGGCCCGAAAATACAATTCGTTAGAATTCTATAAATTCAATCAAATTGAATGTTTAGAAATGCAATTAAAAACATTTTATAACATATCAAATAATCAATTGCTCAAAACTAGTAAAAGAAATACACAATTTAGCCCAATTAGGGTTTTTGGGCCCGGAACGCAAATCCGATCAATTCTTGGCAAAACATATAAACTGACGGTCCGGAAATGTAATTAAACATATTCTAATGTAATTTATATAGTTAATTGAATAAAATAACCCGATTACCCAAACCAATTTAAACCCGCGGGAATTTTGACCTAAAAATTCAATTCCGGTCAATTACGCACAATTTTCCCAAATCAACACTTCTAATATAAAATTAAATACATTTTAAACAATATTATAAAATCAATTGAGTGGAATAGCTCCATTATATGATCCAATTTCATTATACCCGAAATTTGACCTAGGAATCAAATTCCGATAAGACCTGCATAAATTTCTCAAATTGACGGTTCCAAAATGAAATTGGATACATTTTAAAACATATTGTATAATCAATTTGTCCGAAATCGCAAAAACGAGCGGATCCGAAAAATTTGGGCATAACCCGGCTAAAAATCCAAATTTTCCAAAATCTCAACACAACCACACAATTAACCTATCCAAATCAATCTTACAGCATATACATACATAAACAAACAATCAATTTAGCTTTTTATAAGCTAATCACACTCAATTAATCAAATCAAGGGTTAGGGTTTTTCGGAAATTTATACCGAATGAAATCAACACAATCGGGTCAAGAAAATGCCGGAGAAGCTCCGCTGGAGGTCGAATAGTGCTCGCCGGTGGTCAGCGTGGCTCGTCGGTGGCCGGACGGTGGCGGCGCAGCCTGCGGCTCGTCGCTGCTGCACTCCGCCGCCGTTGCTGCTCCTGCGCACTGCTGGGCGTGGCTGCTTCGCGCGGCTACATGCAGTTGGTGGCGACGAGGGCAGGCGGGGTTGGAGGTCGGCCGGTGGTTGGCGAGGAGGAGCTGGGGAGATGGAGAGGGAGGCTGGGTCGGCTAGGGCTTCTGGCTGCAACACGCGACGCACAGGAGAGAGGTCGGGGTAGGGAAGAGAGAAAGAAAAAGAAGGGAGGGGGGCGCCGGTCGGGGGCTGGTTGGGGTTTTTTTTTTTTTACAAACACAAGCACAATATAAAATAATAATTATTTAAAATTTATTATTGGAAGAATTTTGTCTAAAATTTATTTAACGAGAATTTATTTCGAACGGATCCGAAAGCTTAAAATTAATAAAAAGCTATCTAAAGAATTCCGGAAACATCTTCAGAAGAATTTACCAATGAACATAAAAATTTATATTGTTTACGGAAATATATTATAAGGCCTCGAAAAATCATTTAGAAGCATATAACAAAATATTTAAGTCAAATTCTAATAAGTCAAGATTAATTTATATAATTTCCAAAATCCGTTTTCCACAACCCAAAAAGCATAAAACGAAAGGAAATGAATTCTAGAAAGAAATTCATAAATAAATTCCGAAAATCTTTTTAATTTAAAACTTCCCAAAAATATTAACGATTACCGAAAATGAATAAATTTAAAGTGGGAAATATTTTTTACGAATAAAATTATTAAAATAAATTTAACTATTTAAATAGAAATTCTATAATTTAAATAATATATTTCGTTAACGAAATATAACTTCAAAACCAAGTCGTAATCACATGACGAAGATATAATCGAAAACGAATTAAAATATTAAAAACCAAAATACGAGAAAGAATGGAAATATATATTTTTAACCGAAGATCGAAATCATAAGAATATAATAAAATCATTGTCGTGAACGAATTTGTCTAGAATGGTTCACAACGACAATGATTAATTACATTCAATTATGAATTCAAAATCATCGATAAATCCGTAAAACGAATCGAAATTAAAATAATTAATTATTTACATTAAATTACGCTAATAAAATCATTAAACTTAATAATTTGGATTTTAAAAATACGGGGTATTACATCACTACCCCCTTAAAAATGAACTTCGTCTCCGAAGTTCGGGAAAACCTAAGTAGTGGAAACTTGACAAAATAATTGAATAAAACATTGACCACAATAGATAGGTTAAAGTAAATCTGAAGAAAATAAAACGATGTTTACGAAAACAAATCAAGCAAAGTTGAATCAAAATAAGGAGTAGGAAGTAAAATAAAAGAAGGAGAATTGATATTTAGTAGATCAAATACAGTGGAATTCGAATACGGAATAATTACATACTTAAAGTCAAAACAATTTACAAAAATATTATTATTTAAAACAAGGTCTTACAAAAGGATATCAAAAGTATAACATGAAGTTCAAATAGAATAAAGGAACGAAACCTCTAAAGATTACACAACCCTAATAACACCACTAATACATAATATGCACATAAAACTTTATACAATGAGTTATCTCTAAAACGTTATACAAGAAAACAAGGCTAACACTTGGCTCAACGAGTCACAAAAGGTCCTCCAAAAACACCAACCACATACCCCTAGGTCAGAGGATATTTCCAACCCCAAACACTTCAGTAACAAGCTCTCTAATCTACGCATTAACCATGATAGTCTAAACACTTAAATTTAAAAATACTACTACTATAGCAACTACAGCATTCGAGCCCCAATCTTTATTTATCTGCAATTCGTTCATAGTTCTCCTCATACAAGACAAAACTTAATACACTATCACTCATGAGCAACCAAAAAAAAATATGCCTACTTTACGAGGAAGGATCTTCATACATTAACGCTAAAATTACTAACACAAAATACAAAATGGAAACAACCTGCGATTGAATGATAATCGATGGAAACTAGATATAAACCCAAAATGAAAGTTATACTGTATTATTAAAATCACTAGGGAAATTTAGGCACCCTAAACTCTATTTATGAACCCAAACACCTCAATCTAAACCTCAACATTATCATTATTATCGTCACAATGCTAGGTTTATCCCAATTGAAAATGATACATCTACTTAACATCACTATCAGGGTTACAAACCTAAATTTCTTACAACTCCAAAAAGTGAAACAACTTCACCACAATAAGTCACTATATCTGGCAAGGTATACATTAAGGTTTTTAAGCCGCTAAACCTGCAAGACTAGGGTTAACCTAGTGGGGTCACTACCCCCTTAAGAGCAAACTAATTACAAAACCATAATAAGCGCAACATATAAAATGCAGACTTAACAAAAATCATGCACGTAAAACAACAAATGGTCATATATAAGGACATAATTACAACAATAAATCACAAGGCTACTTACACTACCCAATCTCATTATCCTCACAAGCTAATCCGGATTAAAAAAAATCATTTGAAAGAAGTGAAATATATTTTCGTTTAGAACATTTAGGATCGTGAGAACCGAATCTCCAACCGAAACCCGGTTCTCAACAACCAAAAGCTCTGATACCAACTTGTAACACCCCCAAATTTCACTCCTGAAAAAAAAAATTTTGAAAGATTAAAGCGGAAGCTAGGAGCGAATTTGGGAGATGTTACCGCCACATCTAACACAAGATAAATGTCAACCATCTATCTCAGGTTAGATGCAAGGCTAAAACCTGTCAAACAATTAAATCTGAATTTCAAATCCCATCAAACAATTAAATCCGAATAGTAAACACTTATCAGAATACGAGAAATTTAAAGTCAATTACAAAACCCTTAGAAATCTGAAAACAATACTTGCAACTTCCAAAGGTGAATACAATTAAACAATATAAATCCCGAAGGATAAATATCCGGATCGCCTACTCACTCAGGTCAAGCCTTCCACCCCAAAACAGTATCCGATCTTAACCTGCACAAGAGGTCTGCTCCCCACCATCGGTGGATCATCACAGGACCCATTCAACCAGTGTAGTATCAGTACGGGTCCAATACTGAGTAAGTCTCGCTACCCTACCTTATAGGAGAGATATCATCAA
This sequence comes from Tamarix austromongolica, assembly GCA_039764185.1. Classification (NCBI taxonomy): domain Eukaryota; kingdom Viridiplantae; phylum Streptophyta; class Magnoliopsida; order Caryophyllales; family Tamaricaceae; genus Tamarix; species Tamarix austromongolica. Next base: position 13,963,534 of record CM077809.1, on the reverse strand, counting down.
GTGCATATTAAATTGTAGTACAATACGTTAATACAATATCATACATACTCACAACCCACAGCATGAATCTTGCCATACATTCATAGTAACATTTAAAACATATGCAACATCCCAGTTAACATATACGCGTGGTATAACCGAAATAATACGTGACTCATTATGCACATAAACAACATGTGGTGATACATATAATAAAAGCTGGCCAAGGTCCAACTAGACTTATTCTTTATTCTCATTAATAGTATATTCATTCCACACATATTCTCTAATGATCCATGTAAGCACGGGGACCCCACTATTATAGCCGGTGGACCGGAAATCGAACCCCAGAGCAAAACGCCTCTGGCCACTATTATAGCCGGTGGAACGGAAATCGAACCCCAGAGCAAAACGCCTCTGGCCACTATTATAGCCGGTGGAACGGAAATCGAACCCCAGAGCAAAACGCCTCTGGCCACTATTCTAACCGGTGGAACGGACTGGCCCCGCACTTTCATGGTGTTCCGCTGTAAGTGATTAGTATCTTTCCCGTGCATTAACTTATTCGTGTGGGTCTGTCGAGCCCGAATCCCCCACTATTATAGCCGGTGGACCGGAAATACACACCCAGAGCAGAACGCCTCTGGCCACTATTCTAATCGGTGGAACGGACTGGGTCGGGCTCATCAGTCTTTCGCTTTACGTAATTAATGTCTTATTCGTATCTTATTGAATTCACATCACGCCCTTGACATGCATAAATCATTCACTTCATACTTTACACATCAAAAACAATAAAATTCCACATTCATAACTACACTTAATCAATAATACACATGATAACACCAAACAACTCTAAGCAACCATAACGAACCCTAATTGACCACACCAAACCGTGCCTTAACCCTATTTTACCATAACAACCATACTTAGCCATCCCAAACCTTAATTACCCTCAGCAATTCACAATGAGCTACTCCAACCCTACTTAATCACAACGACCCAGAGTTAATCACTCCAAACCCTAATTATGTCTCCTCCAAACCCTTATAATACTCCACGTACTATTCCCCGTCCAAAAGAATTAAACACCCAAATAATACTCGCATTACCTTCCTTACGCCCCAAATCAGCCTTTCATAGGTAAATTTTGCTCCCACGCAGACGTTACGCATCCCATGCAACCTCTCGAACGTTTCACACAAACCCTAAATCCCATACAATCATTAATTTTCATGCAAAACTCTAACTCCACCATACAAACCCTAATACCACCATACAAACCCTAATACCACCATGTAAACCCTAATACCACCATACCAACCATAATACCACCATGCAAACCCTAATACCACCATAAGCCATTAATACCGCAAAGAAATCTTTAATACCACCATACAAACCCTAATACCACCATGCAATCCCTAATTTCCCCCATGCAACCTTAATTTATTCCCACTCTTTTGTTTATTTAATTCCACCTTCCCCTCATCGTCTTACAAATGGTGAACTCCTTAGGTCATCCATACCTATGTTAGCCGACGTACTTCCCTTTGGTTATTTTAACCGCTTATTTTTCTTTTTCAAGTCCCCACTTCACCACACTTCCTCACATAACCCCGCATGCATGTCGTAGGGTCACATCACATCACATCACATCATTCTTGTTCCACAACATATTAGTACACAAAGACGAGAACACGGGGACGTACCTCGGTTCCATGCTGCGCTACACAAATACATAGATAACATACAGGATTATAGCATACAACCGCACAAAGCATACAAGACAGGTAAAACATGCAATGCACACAAGTGGCCTTAGTTACGTCCTTACGAAATACCCATAAGTAGAGGTAAGTAGAGAACTTACCTGGATCCGAAGCTAGCTAAGCGAAATGAGAGGGAGAGGGATCCCTAGTTCGTGGGTCCACGAGAAAGCTTTTCCTAGACCCGATAGAAATCAAAACTAAATTAGGAACTATCCTATCAATCAATAATCCATATATTCTAATTAAATAAACACAAACGACACAATTGATCTTTCTTAGAAAACGTGTCCAAAATTAAAACTTAAAAGCATAGCTCTAATAAAATTTAAGGTTAAAACTAAATCAAAACGGATTAATACAATTATCCTTTGGGACATTTCAACTTAATTTGGAAATCTTGAGAAAGAGTAATCGATCATAAGGTAATTTATCGAAAATAACTTATTTATTAGGTTTTACAACTAAATAGGTAACCCAACCATTTACATAGAACCCAAATCCAAACCGATTAGGTTAAAACAGAATTTAAATGGTTTAAAACCCAAGGATAGAATTCGATTAGATAAAATACACATAGCAAAAATCAATTTTATAAAATCATCCCCGAAAATTAGGGTTTTTAATGCCTAAACCACAAATCGGCCAAATCACTTTGATTACCTCAAATTGATAGTTTTAAAACACAATTAAACTAATTTTAGATAAATCTAGACAATCAATTTCAAAAAAACGATCTTCCGATAAATCAATTCCCGATGATCAATTTTCAAAATCAGGGTTTTAAAGTCCACGGCGTAAACTCAGGTAGTTCAATTTAATCAATTCAAATTAAAGGTATTAGAAAGCAATTAATACCATTTCAACCATTTCTATACATTCAATTTTAGAAAAACAACAATACAAGTAATCGATTTCATAATCTCACTTGAAATTTAGGGTTTTAGGCCCGAAAATACAATTCGTTAGAATTCTATAAATTCAATCAAATTGAATGTTTAGAAATGTAATTAAACACATTTTATAACATATCAAATAATCAATTGCTCAAAACTAGTAAAAGAAATACACAACTTAGACCAATTAGGGTTTTTGGGCCCGGAACGCAAATCCGATCAATTCTTGGCAAAACATATAAATTGATGGTCCGGAAATGTAATTAAACATATTCTAATGTAATTTATATAGTTAATTGAATAAAATAACCCGATTACCCAAACCAATTTAAACCCGCGGGAATTTTGACCTAAAAATCCAATTCCGGTCAATTACGCACAATTTTCCCAAATCAACACTTCTAATATAAAATTAAATACATTTTAAACAATATTATAAAATCAATTGAGTGGAATAGCTCAATTATATGATCCAATTTCATTATACCCGAAATTTGACCTAGGAATCAAATTCCGATAAGACCTGCATAAATTTCTCAAATTGATGGTTCCAAAATGAAATTGGATACATTTTAAAACATATTGTATAATCAATTTGTCCGAAATCGCAAAAACGAGCGGATCCGAAAAATTTGGGCATAACTCGGCTAAAAATCCAATTTTTCCAAAATCTCAACACAACCACACAATTAACCCATCCAAATCAATCTTACAGCATATACATACATAAACAAACAATCAATTTAGCTTTTTATAAGCTAATCACACTCAATTAATCAAATCAAGGGTTAGGGTTTTTCAGAAATTTATACCGAATGAAATCAACACAATCGGGTCAAGAAAATGCCGGAGAAGCTCCGCTGGAGGTCGAATAGTGCTCACCGGTGGTCAGCGTGGCTCGTCGGTGGCCGGACGGTGGCGGCGCAGCCTGCGGCTCGTCGCTGCTGCACTCCGCCGCCGTTGCTGCTCCTGCGCACTGCTGGGCGTGGCTGCTTCGCGCGGCTACATGCAGTTGGTGGCGTCGAGGGCAGGCGGGGTTGGAGGTCGGTCGGTGGTTGGCGAGGAGGAGCTGGGGAGATGGAGAGGGAGGCTGGGTCGGCTAGGGCTTCAGGCTGCAACACGCGACGCACAGGAGAGGGGTCGGGGTAGGGAAGAGAGAAAGAAAAAGAAGGGAGGGGGGCGCCGGTCGGGGGCCGTTTGGTTTTTTTTTTTTTTTTACAAACACAAGCACAATATAAAATAATAATTATTTAAAATTTATTATTGGAAGAATTTTGTCTAAAATTTATTTAACGAGAATTTATTTCGAACGGATCCGAAAGCTTAAAATTAATAAAAAGCTATCTAAAGAATTCCGGAAACATCTTCAGAAGAATTTACCAATGAACATAAAATTTTATATTGTTTACGGAAATATATTATAAGGCCTCGAAAAATCATTTAGAAGCATATAACAAAATATTTAAGTCAAATTCTAATAAGTCAAGATTAATTTAGATAATTTCCAAAATCCGTTTTCCACAACCCAAAAAGCATAAAACGAAAGGAAATGAATTCCAGAAAGAAATTCATAAATAAATTCCGAAAATCTTTTTAATTTAAAACTTCCCAAAAATATTAACGATTACCGAAAACGAATAAATTTAAAGTGGGAAATATTTTCTACGGATAAAATTATTAAAATAAATTTAACTATTTAAATAGAAATTCTATAATTTAAATAATATATTTCGTTAACGAAATATAACTTCAAAACCAAGTCGTAATCACATGACGAAGATATAATCGAAAACGAATTAAAATATTAAAAACCAAAATACGAGAAAGAATGGAAATATATATTTTTAACCGAAGATCGAAATCATAAGAATATAATAAAATCATTGTCGTGAACGAATTTGTCTAGAATGGTTCACAACGACAATGATTAATTACATTCAATTATGAATTCAAAATCATCGATAAATCCGTAAAACGAATCGAAATTAAAATAATTAATTATTTACATCAAATTACGCTAATAAAATCATTAAACTTAATAATTTGGATTTTAAAAATACGGGGTAGTACAAAAGCACCATAGGGATGCCCATGTAAATGCTATTGATATATTCCAATAATACGTCTAGAATATTTGCAATCTCAAGAATGACATATTCCCAATTTTCCTTGGCATTAGGAGCATTGGCTAGAGTTTCTCTATCCGCACTACCAAATGATTGTTGCCCCGAGTACCACAAACTTGGTATGAGGGAGCTTCCCTTCGTTGGACCTTAGGGAAACAAAATTTGGCAAGCTAGGATCAGTTCGCAGTCTTCTAGCTTATTGATAATGAGTCATATTTGCAAATATAGAGGTTTTCTAGTTTTGTACGTAAATGCCAAGTTAGCTATGTTATCTCATGCGCCACAACACCCCTATTTTTACACTCTTAGGGACCTCACCCAAAGGGAAATGAAACAAAAAATGGATGAGAATTTCAATTACATTGTAGTGATATGGTGCAATAGTCATAGGTCTCCACACCCCCTAGAATGGTGGTAAAATTTATTTCTATTAGCACGAGTTACTTCAATAATTCCCAATTTTTGGGAGATATAACTATCCTTAACATCATCAACATGACTGCCTGATTGAATTTTCTCTATTAAAATGTTTAGGCTAACCCGTACGCTCATTGGCCCAAGCACTTTATTTTTTTTCAATCACACGTCGATACAAGTGCTTCATTTTTCAAAATATTCAAAACATTGGGTAGCCACCCTAGATACCAATTGTGCCAAATTACCTTTTGAGCACAACGTGGTCATGGGGTAAGGAAACCTCTTAATAACACAATTATTTGAGTATTGCCTACAACTAAAATGATATAGTAATTGCATCCTCCCAAATTGAAAAGTGAAGTAGAGCTCCCATAGTTATAAAATTCCCTTGATAACCCCTTACCCGATTTTTGAAGGGAAGTAAGTGAATACTCTCACATAACTTTCAAATAATAATTTGAAACACTTTCAATTTCCTTCCCTAATTTTCAAAGGGAAATAGTGTAACACCCCATTCTTAGCACTTGAAAATTTATTTTAAAAGAGTTAATTATTGAAGCTAAAACATTAAGAACTCAAGGTGTAACTGCCACACTTAGTATAAGTCTAGTTTTTATGATTATTCTTACACTAAAGTGTTAAGGCTAAAAAAATTATGCTCGAATTAAAAGCAACAAATCATACAAAAGTAAATTAGAGATTATGTTACATGATTATATTGCTCTGATATAACAAGATAGTACAATGGTTACAACAATCACAATGAAGAAATACAAAAAATAGACACAAAATCTAAGAGATATCTGCATCAAAAGATGCCGAAGTAGACATTGACTATTCCTAACTCTCAACCCCAAAAGACTAGCCATCAAGTGGTACACATAAGCACAAAGTTTCAACTGTTCATTGAATAAGTAGGGAATCAAGAAATAACCTCGACAGGGGTGAATAGGGTTATTAAAAATGGTAATGAGAAATTAAAATTTTGGCACACAATATATAGTGGTTCAAGAATAAAATTTCTCTACATCCACTACCAAAATTGTTTACCTTTTAGATTTTAAGTCTCTTGTGTATTTTGTTGGTGATCACTCATCTCTTGGTTTATAAGCCTATAATCTTAATGACATTTTAGGAGATGATTTACAATTCAGTCTAGGTATCCTCTCTATGTTTTTAGACCTACTAATCTAATGATATCTCTCATGAATGCTAGAAGAAAACACACAACCTCATTATAATGAGCTTTTAAGAGAGTTGTAATTGATTATAAAGTATCAAAAAAATAATACATATATGAAATTTAATGAACAATTTGTGAGTGTGTTCTTACTAGGAGTATATTTTATAATTAGAGAATAAGTTTTAGCTAAGTAGAGTAAGAATAAACACTTTAAAAAATTTCTCAACTTAATATGAATATGAAAGCAAGTTGTTGATAATTAATTGCAAGTGGAAGTAGAGTGTTAAGTTATAAAATTAATGAAATCTCAAAAAGTTATTTTTATTTTTCCTCATAAATGTTATTTATATTTATGGCCAACAATGTAGTTATCATAGTAAAAAGCATATATTTGTTACACGAGCAATGGGTGTAATTTTTAGCATTTAATGCTAAATAGTAAATCGGTTTGAGGCATCAGTTGAATAGTTTCCCTAACCAGTCAATCGGTTAGTAGAATCAACTGAAGGATTACATTCAAAATTGATGTAAAAATGTTACTGTTGCATAAACTAGTCGATCGGTTATTGGAGCTAGTTGATCAGTTTTGTATTATACATTCTTGATTTTATGAACATATATGAATAGTTGAATGATTTAGCAAACTAGTTGATGCGTTTTCTCAAACCAGTCAATCGGTTTAGTCCTTGTGAAAAAAACCATTTTGCATTTTATCTCAAACCTTAGCTTGGTTGGTTAAACCAGTCAATCAGTTTCTAGAGCCAGTCAATTATTGATGAATGCAACCACAAATTGATCCAATAATGTTGAAAGATCCTTGCCATCAAGTCCATGTTGACAACAAGTGCATTAGTGAGCGCAAAAGGCATGACTATAAACTTATAATGCCCATATAGTGTCCTAAATGTCGTCTTCATGATGTACGCATCTGTAATGCACAATTGGTGATAACCCGACCTCGGGTTAATCTCTGAGAAGATCATAGCATCTCGAAGCTGCTCGAAGAGATCATCAATCCTCGAAAGTAGATATTGGTTATTCACTATCAATTGGTTCAAAACTTGATAGTCAATACACAGATGAAGGCTCATATCCTTCTTTTTCATGAATAGGATTGATGCTCTCTATGGAGACACATTCGGGTAAATGTACCCGTGAGTCGTCAATTCGTCCAACTGAGTCTTCAATTCTAGCAACTCTATAGGTGCCATCTAGTAAGGTACCTTTGACACTTGTTCTGCTCCTGTTACTAGGTTGATGGTGATTTTAATCTCATGCACTAGCGACATACTAGGTATCTTTTCTAAAAATTCATATGGGAAGTCCTGGGAAATTAGAATATCTTCTAAGGCAGCCACATCCTTTTTCAACTCTTGAACACTACACAAGTACATGGGGTAACCTTTCTGTGCCAAAGAGTACAACTTATGGGTAGATACAACCATTGTCGTAGGTCTAGAATTGCATATCCTATAGGAGACCCTAGTACCCCATAGTCCATGCAATGCTATATGTTCTTATGTGTAGTCTATCACTGCTTGATATCTCCTCAACATATCAATCTACGGTATGAAATCAAAGTCCTATAGGTCCATCTCGACCAATTATTTTAGGAAGTCTACCTCACCTATCTCTAAGACCACATCCAATTAAAGCCTAGTTCAATCAAGTCTATCCCTAGAGGGCAAAGCCATATATATAACTACACTAGCAGATATAGATAATGCAACTCTATCAATGAACGTATTAGATGCAAACGATAAGGAAGCACCTTAATTAAACATCACATGCACTGGTAAAAAAAGAATGGTGAACATATCCATGACTACATCCAACTATCGATCACCCTTCGCTTGGCTAATGATATTTAGGCACTAGCTTAACTGCCATCCCTAATATCCTCCTTGATACCCTCCGGCACCCTGGGCATGTCCTCCTCTCCGAGGGAATGGGTGAGACCCCTATGGTCTCCCCTTAGATTCTCTAGGATGTGTACCGGTTAAAGCATATGCCATATATTGACATAACCGTGGTGGCGGATGGTAGGTCTGTTGCTAATAAACCTTCTGTTGTGGTACCAATGGACCCTTCTACTGGAACTGACCTCCTTGTGGCTAGTACTGACTCCTCTAATATTGACACTTGAATGGTCAATGATGAAATGCCCCAAAAATTTCTAATTTTAAAAATTATATTTAAATGAGGTCTTATTATGAGAACTAATTAAATAAATTATTTTTATTAAAATAAAAGGGAATTAATTAGGGTTATTTAAGAAGAAAATAATAAATACTTTTTATTAGAAAAGTTTTAGCATTTTAGCTAATTAAGGATATTATTTTAGAAATCAATTAAATAAATTATTTTATTTAAAACAAGAGGGAGAAAATAGTTTCAAATTAATAGGAATTTTATTAATATTTTAATTTATTAAATTTAGGGTGTTTTGTTAATTAAAATGGAATTTATGGAAAATATTTCAAAAACCCTAAATTAGCTTAAAAAGCGATTTAAATATTATTTTATTTAAATATTATTATTTTTAAATATTCCAAATATTTTAATTAACTTAAATACCCAACCTAACTATTTTTCTCTTTTCCTTTTTTCTTTTTCTTTCTTTTCCTTTCTTCTGCTTTTCTTTTTCTTTTTCTCCTCCCCAAAATGGGCCATCCCAGCAGCCCTGTCCCCCTCTTCTTCCTTTTCTTCACGCAATCCAGCACGCGTAGCTGATCCTCTTCTTTCTCCTTTGCTGCACAACACTTCCCTTATTTTTCCATCGAAACTCGTCGTTTGGTTTAAGAACCTTAGCCCTCAATGTGCCGACCGGCCCGGTCTCCCCTCTTTTCTTTTCTTTCCCAGCCGTCTGGTCCACCCGCCTTTTTCTTTCTTCTTCTTCTTCTTCTTCTTCCTTCCTTCCTTCCCCTATTGACGTTGAGCACCTGTAACTCTGCCACCCAACCGAAAATTTTGCCGCCGGTTATGGCCATTCTCCTTCCTCTCTCTTCCTCCTAACTCACTGGCCCTTTTAACCCAACCATTTCCCCTTTCCTCGCATGATCCCCTCCCTATTTCCCTGCGCAACCCTTGCCCTGTTTTAACTCCCACCGGCCAACCTCGCCGCTGTTAGCCCTAACCCTACTTGGTTAACCCTCGATTGACCCACAGAACCCTACCCTTTCTTCTTTTCTCTATAAATACCCCCCATAATCAGCAAGGGTCGAGCTTTTAATTCTTACCCAAAATTTCTTGCTGCCGCCTTCGGCCAACCACGCCACCCACTCCGCCTACCAAACTCTTCCTTGCATTGCCCTCTAGCTAACCAAGCATCCCATACCCCTCAATTCTTCCTACGCAAGCCACCCCAGCTGTGCGAAGTAGCCTTCCCAAACAACCCTTCCTTCCACCTCCACCACCCTTTGCGCCACCCTTAGCCACCTCTTCCACCACTTCTGTCACTTCTTTCATCTCCCAAACTGTACTGCAGACCCTCCTCTACCTTCCCCTACCTCTCTTTTCCTTTTTCTCCCCCTCCTCCTCTCTTTCTCTCCTTCTTCCCCATTTGGCCACCACCACTGTCGGTGTGCGCCGCCACCCTTATTATGTCCCTCTCCCTCTAGGCAATCTTAAACACCCCAACTCCCACCTTAATTCTCCCTATCTTTTTTCCAACATTCAACTTTTTCCTTTTTCTTGCCTTTTTTCGGTCGCCACCGCCGCCATGCACCACCATCGGTTCCGCCTATCCCCACTAGCCTAACGTTGAACCCTAGACCCTCTCAACCCTTTCCCATATTTTAGAAGCCTTAATTTATTTTATTTTATTTATTTGAATATAAATACTATTATTATTATTATTATTATTATTATTATTATTTATATTTTAATATGTATTATTATTATTAGTAGTATTAATATTTTGATTATTATTTCTATTGAGGGTTGAAGCTCTATTGTATTTTTAATTCAATTTTATTATTATTATTCTTATTGTTTCTATTATTACTATTATTAATATTAATATGTTATTATTATTATTATTATTATTATTATTATTATTATTATTATTATATATATATTTACTATTTTGAATTACTACTACTATTATTCCATTATTAGTATTACAAATATTTTACTATTATTATTATTATTATTATTATTATTATTATTATTATTATGCGATTATTATTAATATAATTATCATCATCATCATCATCATCATCATCATCATCATCATCATCATTATTATTATTATTATTATTATTCTTTTGGTAAAGGGGCCAAAGCCCTTATTTCAATTTATTTTTGAATAATGTCCTTTTTGTTATTATTATTGTTACTATTATTATTATTATTCTTATTCTTATTAATATTATCTTTTTTATTATTTTCAGTATCTTTGCTATTACTATTTTAGTATCATCATTATTATTAGGGTAAATTCTTCAACCCTATATTATCAACTTTTATAATATTTCTATTATTTCTTATATCTTTAGTAAAGTTAGAAATTTGTTTAATGTGATTTTTATTAATATGTTATTATTTTTTCAAAATCCTAAGGAGGCATAGGAGCGTGCTCCAAGACCGGTATCGTTTTAGGTAAGGGGTGCTAAAGCCTTTTGTGTGCTTATATGCATTATTTGCTTCGCATGCTATGTATCATATGTTTATCATTATTAATTATGTTTTGTTTGGTATGATGTGGAGTTGAGGTATGTTTTCATGTATTTGCATAGCATGTGTATTATGTATATGTGGTGATTCGTTTGTGACCCTTTAGACATGCATGTGAGGATGTATAAAAGTGGTATTATGTGGGAAAAAAGGTTGAAAATGGAAAATGGGAAGTAAGTTAACTAAAGGGGAAATGAGTTGACCTAAGTATTTTAATGATCTATGAATGGAGGAATAAAATGGGAAATTTAGGGTTTCGTGTGGAAGAATCTAATTTATGATGTCGTGTGGAAGAATCTAATTTATGGTTTTGTATAAGAGCATATAATTTATGATGTTGTATGGGAGAATCTAATTTATGGTTTTGTGTTGGAGAATCTAATTTATGGTTTTGCATGGTTTTGTGTGAGAGGAATTAATTTATGGTGCTATGTGTGAGAATCTAACTTATGATGTTATATGGGAGAATCTAAATTATTATGTTGTATGAGAGAATGTAATTTATAATTTTATATGGGAGAATCTAATTTATGATTTATATGGGAGATTCTAATTTATGGTTTTATGTAGAAGAATCTAACTTATGGTCTTGTATGGGAGAATCTAATTTGTGATTATGAATGGGAGAATCTAATAAATTGTATTATATGGATGAATCTTTAGTTTTATATGGTTTGAATTTAAGGTTGTGTATGGATGAATCTTTGGTTTTGGTATGGGTTGAATTTAGGGTTTGGCATGGATAAATCTTTAGGTTTTATATGGTTTGAATTTAGGGTTTGGTATGGATGAATCTTTGGGTTTTATGGTTTGAATTTAGGGTTTGGTATGGATGAATCTTTGGGCTTTATGTGGTGTGAATCTAGGGATTGGTAAGGATGAGTCTTTGGTTTTGTGTGGATTGAGTTTAGGGTTTTGTATGAAAGAATTTAGGGTTTCGTATGGATGGACTTAGGGTTTTGCATGAAAAATTTGAGAGGTTGCATGGAATGTGTATAGTCTGCATGGGAGTGGAATTTACATATGGAATGTTGATTTGTGATGTGAGGAAGTTAATGTAAGCGTTGTTTGGGTGTTTAAACACTTTGGGTGAAAAATAGTACGTGGAGTAATATAAGGGTGCATAGGAGACCGAGCTAGGGTTTATGTGGACAATTAGGGTTTGTTGTGGCTGCTTAGAGTTTTTGTGTTATCATGTGTATTTGTTGATTAAAGTGTAATTATGATTGTGGAATTTTATGATTTATGATGTGTGAAGTGTAAAGGGAATGATTCATGCATGTCTAGGATGAACGCTTCTGAATAAGATACTTAAGACATTAATCACGTAAAGTGGAAGATGTTGAGCAGGGCCCAGACTGATCCACCGACGAATAATAGTGGTTAGGACATGATGTCCTATGTGTTTCCGATCCACTGGCTATAATAGTGGTCAGGCTTTGTACCTATGTGTTTTCGGTCCACTGGCTATAATAGTGGAGGATTTCGAGCTCAACAAAAACAAACCCTACAGTTGCTAAGATATGGAATAGACACTAATCACTTATAGTGAAACACTGTATGAGAAGGGGCCAGACCGATCCACCGGCATAAAATAGTGGCAAGGAATGTTTCCCTTGTGACCGATCTACTGGCTAAAATAGTGGCAGGGCATGTACCCTCGCGGCTGATCCCGACTAAAATAGTGGGGTTTCCGTACTCGTGTGGACTTGATAAAGAAAATGGTGTGAATTAATTTCTGATAAAAGAGTAATTAAATAATTAATCTGGAATAATCATGTACTTTATGTGTGGCCTAGATCATTTTTAGGTTGTATAATTTCCTTCATGACCTTATATGCACTATATGTGTGGGTTTGAAATTATAAGTTGAGTATTATTTTTGCATAATTCTATATGCTTATGTGTTGGCCTTAGTGCTTGGTTACCTTACTTAGTACGTACCATATTGATCACTCGTTTCATGGGTTTTGCTCATTCCCACGAGTAGTATGCCCTTCTGACTTTGTACAGGTGAGTGAGACATCAGTTGGGGCTGAGTGTTGAGTATGTTTGGCTCGAAGTTCGAGAGTAGTGTGGCCGGATCTACTCTTCTTGTTATCTTATTTATTTCTATTATTTCTTCTTGTATTGGATTTATCCTGTTTGATTTATTACCTTGTATTGAGTATTTCAAATAAAGCTTTTATTGATTGTAAGATTATTCCTTCCGAGGAATTTTGATTTCGCATTCTGATTTCTATTTTATTATTGATTCGTGATTCTTTACACGCACTCTGATTTAATGTATGATCTTTTTAGTTCTTTTATGAACTGTTGGTTTGAGTTTAATGTTAATATTTTCTTAGCCTTAGCACTTGGTACTAAATGGTCGGAGAGAACTGGTTTGGTACTAAGTGTGGCGGTAACATCCCCAGAGTTCATGGGTTTTAATTTAAATATTTCTTTTGTAATTTCTTCTGCTTAAAAGTAGTGAATTTTGGGGTGTTACAAATGACATCTCTTTCCACAGAGTTAACAGTGAGCAGATCAACCCTTGTAGTCTCACCCTAGATTGTCTCTGCCACACCGTCGGCACACAAAACATCACAGTGGCTCCTAATATCAATAGGACCCCTTGGTTGACCCCTCTATAGGAATCCTAAAGGTTTGCCCCCTTGGAGTTGGATCCTACCACCATAACCTTGCGTCTCCAACTTCTTCTTACCTAGGATGAAAGCCTACTCCTGAGCCATCGTAGAGGCAACACACGTCCATTCATATAAGGTGGTCAAGTCCTAAAAGACCATTGTACCCATCATCCTACGGATGCTGAAATGGATCCCTTGTTCAAACTAAAAAACCACGGTCGAATAATTTGTCATTATGCTAGGTGTGAACCTTAGTAGCTCCGTGAACCAATTATGGTATTGTCTCACTTTTATGTCTCCCTAAGTCAGCTATATGAATTCTTTCAACTTGTCCCTCTTAAGGCTCTTCAGATAGAACTTGGTACATATTACCATCTTGAAGTCATCCAAAGACATTAGTAGCTCTCCTTACCCATGACAACCTATCCACAGGCATCTACAGTCCCATAGAGAAAGAATGTTGCTATGCATGCATTTGAGCAAGTGGACATTCCACTGCCTCAAAAGGTCCTGTCCATATCCTAGATCCATCCCTCTAGGATTATTGGATCCTCCTCACAGGCATAGAGTAGAGGGTGGTGTCTAGTAACCCTTCGAAGCTAATCTTCATCGATACCTTCCTGTGGGTAATATAGAGGTGGGGGTGGCGGCTGATACTAAACAAACTCTATGAAGGCCTCAAATGCCTCCTCTAAGCATCCTACTTGATCGTTCATTGCCGTAGCAAGTTAGCTAGAAAACAAAAGATATGCTAAGATAAAACATTTCTAGTTGACTAACACTTATTACACACAACACATTTAGAGCCACTTAGGCTACTCGTACTTGATTCCTCACAATTTAATACGGTCTTTTGCATAATTGATATTTTTGAAATACAAGATAGACCAATAAAATTAGATATAAGATTGTTTGAAACCAAATTTTCTAAAAATAAAACACGGTAATCAAAACCAAAGCTCTGATACAAACTTGTAACACCCTAAAATTTACGACTAAATTTTTTTGTTTAAGTGCAAACATAAATCAAACATGAATAGGTGTTACCGCCATAATTGACATGATTTTAGCCTATTTACCATTCTCACATCAATTACAAGACATAATAACCATAGAAGAAGGATACTTTGATAAACATAAGAAAGAGTTTTGGAGGCTAACTCTGAATACAAAATCTAAATACATAAAATAAATATCCTGTAAGAAAATGTCAAAAGGGCTATTTGATTAAAAATAATAACTGGATTACATAAATCTACGATTACCAAACCCCACACATGAGATATAATCACTCCTCCCCAATCAGAGTATCATAAGTAAGATAATAGTCTAGTGGGTCCTCATTAACTTGCACAAGTTCAAATAGGTCCTCTACTCATGAAAATAAGTAACACTCATAAAAAGGATGAGTAGTACACTACATATCAAGTAAGGTAGCAATACAGCCAAAAAATGTCACACAAATTTATAAGATCACAAAAAGAGATAACGTGCATATAGAATAATCTCATTGATACCAACTTATTTATTCATTTCCAAATCATATAATAATAGTGTTATTATAATAACCTATTCTAAAATCCTTCAAAATGTGTTTAAAATTATGTTGATATAAAATAATTTAGTTTTGGTTTTGAAATGGTCTTGAAATTCTAATAAAATTGTGAATTTAAAATGTACCAATTGATTGGTTTGCCTAAGTAATTTACTAGTACACTCAGAAATTGATAGATTTGTTCTTAACAAACTAGTCGACATGTTTGCTCAAATTAATCGATTAGTTATCCTGCAATTTTATATCCATTTCTAATTTTAATTCAAATTCATTTCTAATGTCTATGAAAACTTTTAATTATAATCCATTTGTGTTAATAAGCATATCTTAGTTTTTTGGGATTAATTTCACATTATTTAGATCATATTATGATTTTCATTGGTTAATTTTCCCCCAAAAAATACTTTTGAGGCCTACCTCATCTTCTCTCTTCTCCTTCACCTATCCCTCTCTCTTCTGATAGCTAGGGTGCATGGTTGACTTTGTGCACCACACCTGACCCACCAACCCACTGTCACGCCCCTACTTGACTACAATCAATCTCCAACACTCCATCAAGTCAGCCTTCACCTCTTGATTGTCCACACTCAACCTTTCCAGTCTCATCTCTTTCTCTCTCCTATGAATATCGACCAAGCCTCACCCCTATTCCCTTCATTCCTAATCCATTTTCATTCATCACCTATTTTTCTTGCTCTCTTCTCATTTTTCTTGGTGGTAGCACTCCTTCATTCTTTCCCTTTCTCCTCTCTACAAAGGAAAAACATAGGCTTTCTTTGGTTTTCTCCCTTATTTGCTCGAGCATTGTCTCCCCTTTTCTTCTTCTAATATGTTTTTAGTTCTCCCTTGTTTCTCTTAAGCAAGGAAGGATTAAAGTTTGAGAAATATTAAAGATTTTAGTTCATTCTTTTTGACATCCTATTTCTAAGAAAAGGTTGGGTTACATTCTTCTTCTTCTTCTAAATTTTCTTTGGTTTTTAATGGAGTTTTGAAAGGGGATTTTAATGTTTTTGACTTTTATTCTTTGAGGAGTCAAGGTCCTACTAGATAGCCAACATGTAGGAGTTTTTATTCTAGAATAATTACTTCAAGGTAAGACATTATTATCTTTAACATGAATGGGGTTTTGTTTCTTATTGAGGTTCTTTGTTTGGTGTGTTTTGTGTGATCATGGTCTAATTGTACTCTAGAATTCTAACATATGGTAGAATTTATTTCTAAATTTAGCATTGTTAGGTTTATCTGACTTTTATACATGAGTTATCAATTTGAGCATGATTCATTTAAATACCTACATCATGTTGTATCCATGTGCTTTTACGTGTGTTAAATGTCTTTTCATGTGTTTTATGCCGTAGAAGCATGCTATAATTAATATGGTAAAGTTTGGTAAATTTTGGTAGTGTGTATTACAAGTTTGGGTAATATTTTACCCAGCCCAATCGATCAGTTCATCGAACCTATCGATTGATTTTGCGAGAAGTTACATGATTTGGAAATTTGGATCGGTTGGTAGTGAGATCAGTTGATTAGTTTCATAAACTATTCGACTAGTTTCAATGAGTAGTTGATCAATTGTTCAAACCTATTGACTGACTAATGACCCTATAACCAAAAGTGGTTTGGTCTCTACTAACACCTATCAGCTAGTTCGACCGAACCATCTACTAGTTCCTATGAACAGTTGGTTGGTGAGACCAACCAGTCTACTTATCCTCTGATGTTATTTTGGTTCAAGTATGGTACAACCAGACTAGTCGATTAGTCTTAGGGAGCAATCAAGTGGTTCGGTTGTATGCCATCTACTTCGGTTGTTAATTGTTGTTATTCTTTTTGTGTTGCTATTCTTTTGGGCATTTTGTATTAATAACTCCATGTAAATATAACATTTAAATTTTGATTACAACTTTGTTTGCCTTAGATTTAAAAAGAATCATAATAGTGATATTTGGGACTTAAATTGGTTTAGTTTGGTGTCATCTCTAAACACCCAATTTGGTTAATTATGGAATTTTATTATGTTTGGTGTTATCACTTGGAAACACCCTATTGGTGGCTTTTATACCTTGTGATGTGTTTGGTGTTATCTTTTTGAAATACCCAATTATCTATTTGTAGATTTTATATGTGATTTGTGATATCGCTTAAAAATGTATAATAATTGAATAAGATTTCATTTGAGCATTTTTCTCTAACTTTCGAGGTAGCTGACTGAGATTTAGTTGGTGGGTCATCCTATGGTTTATAATTTTACTCAATACCTATTTTCTTCTCTACTAGGTTTTGGTCGGTAGGCAGAATGCATATATATTTGAGGTATAGGATTATACTATGGCAGGCTGACATAACATCACTGTCAAGAAAGGGTGGGTGAGGTATCCTAGTACAAGCCCTTAGCACTTTGTATTTTCCATTGCTTAGGTGAGTGTAGCATCCCATCTTTTTAACCCTCTTAGCGGATATATTCAAGGTGTGATGGGTGAGGTATCCTAGTACAAACCCACTTAGTGTACTTTGACCCTATGTGGTGGGTGTAGTATCCTAATTTGTGTTAGCCCTCGTGACAGGTGCACTCGATGTGTGGTGGGTGTGGTATCCCCAAAGAGAAAATCCCCTTCAATGTATCTGGACCTCATCTAGTGGGTATGGTATTCCAACCTTTTAGTCCTCTTGGCAGGTGCACTCGATATGTGGTAGGTGTGGTATCCCTATAGAAAGCCTCTTTGATGTATCATGACCCTATATGGTGGAAGAGGCATCCCATTGTGATTTTTTTATGCTACCATGAATTTTGTTCATGGTGGAAATCTAGGTGTGGTCAAACGAGCTATCTTGTTAACTGGAAACTCTATGATCACTAGAGGGAGAATTCTAATATTGTTTATATTGCATAGATTGTGATGCTTTTTCCGTATTGTTATCCTTTTGTGATTTCCATACCAACATGTATTATTGTAATACTGCCATGAGACTAAGTGCGAATTTGTATTGGTCTGCTTATTATTATGTTGCTATGTGACTTAAATGTGTTATATGAGCCTTACCATATTTTAGATAGTATATTTTACCAATACTTTACCATACTGATACTACACTTTTGTGGTCATTGTGATGATCTAACTTTTGGTCTAGGGAGCAGAGGATGATTTATAGGGGTATGAATCTCAGTTAGAGTATGTTGATGGTGATGATGTGAGTCATTGCTTGGTATCAGAGATTTATGTTTATGCTTAAGAGTTAGACTAACCTATTAGTAGTGTTTTTCCCACTGTGTTTTGAAGTTTTTGTTCTTTCATTTATTTATACTCTTGGCTCGATTTTGTGTATTTGGATTTGTATATTTATATCTATATTATGATTCTTGCCTTTATTATCTTGTATTGTTGAATTAATATTATGAGCATGCACCTTTCACTACAATAAAAATGTTATATAGAAACTTTTAAATAAGAACAGTTTACAATTTTGTTGATCGGGTTAAGAAAAATGAATTTTAGCAATGGTTTTAAACCATCGTAGTACTAGCAATAGTTTAAAACCTTTGGAATATTAGAGATGGTTTCTAAAACAAAACCGTCCTAAAAAAACCTTAGTGACCCACCCGCTCGAAAATATTCAGTGCCAATCTCCCTTCCCCTCTCCCCTCTCCCGTCTTCCTTCTCCCATATCCCATCTCCCTTCTCCTTTCTCCACCATCAACTGTTGAGATCTCTAGTTGGACGAGTCTCGCCATTGCCGCCCTTCTTTAGCCTCGCATTCCTTTAGTCAATTTTTTCTCTCAACTAGCCTCATCTTTGTAATTTTGATTCAAAGCCCTACATTGGATTACAAGTAAATTCAAAGCCCTTCTCCATCATCAACAACCATATTTTTTTTATTTTAATTTGTTGATGTGCCCTAGATTTGGTTTCGTGTGGTGTTAATTGAGTTGAACCTCTATTCCTGCAGCCTACCATGTTAATTGTTCGTGTGGTGTTGTGCTGTTTTTTCTTTTTCCTTTTTTGATATTTCTATTGGTATAATGTTTGGGTTCCAATATGCTAGTATAATGGGCAAAACCGTTTTGTTATTTAAATACTTACATTGAGTTAGGAGATGCTGGCAGCATTAGGGAAGAAGTTCAGAAATCGCATATGGTTGTTGTTTATCTCCCAATACTTACATCTAGCAAGTCTTCCTCTTAGAGTTTGAATGTTACATGGTGCTTCAAAAATATATTTGAGTTTGAATATCAGAGTTCCCAATTTAGTTTCAATAGTCTCTCACAATTAATTTAAAATTCATTCACTATCATTAGAAATATAGTTTTTCATAAGCGTAGTAAAAGAATTTTGCTATCCTCTTTTGATATCCTATTGTGTGCTCCCAAGTCTAATATGCAAATAAGTTGTATAAATACATGATATTATGAATAACTATCCTATAATGATTTGTTGTGGGTTAGTGTGCATATGACATTGTTAATTGCATAGATTTATTGTAACACCCCCAAAATTTACTACTGAAAATTTTTGGTTTAGTAAAAGGGTTTAACATAAGTGAAATAACAAAATTTTAAATTCTGGGGGTATTAATGCCACACTTAGTACTAGACTGGTTCACTCCTACCGTTCCAGTACTAAGTGCGAAGGCTAAATAGGTTTAACATCAAACGCAAGTCATTAATAAAACCATGAGAGCCCATGAGAGGACTCCCTCATAGTTATACAGAAATCAGAGTGCAATTTAAGAATTACAGCCCAAAGAGTAAGTAACTAGAGTTTTTCAAAAACATAAAATATCGTTCGACATGACATAACTAGAATAAAATGATTCATGGTCAAGTCAAAAGAAAAATAGAGTCTGGCTGAGTCGCTCTCTATCCCCAGGTCAGGTCTAGGCTCAACGCTTAGCCCCGCCTGATGCCTCATCGGTGTCGTAGGCATCAAAAATGTCGTCCCCTACTTGCACAAACTCAGACAGATCTTTTGCTCGTGGGAATGAGCAGTACCCATAAAATGGGTGATCAATACACTACGTACTGAGTAAGGTAACCTTGTGCTAAGGCCAAACATACAGAACATACAACATAGCATATATGGCATAATCACATAAGCAGCATGTAGTAAAACAGATGATGAAGGCCGACTATGGTCCGAGTAGACTCATTCTTTAGATCTTTGGTAAATATAGTTGATTCACATCATAGTCTTTATCAATCCATGTGAATGCGGGAACCCCACTATTATAGCCGGTGGACCGATCATGCAGGGCAAAATGCTCCTGGCCACTATTATTCGCTGGTGGACCAGTCATGCAAAGCAAAACGCTCTTGGCCACTATTATTTGCCAGTGGACCAGTCTGGCTCTGACTCACATGGTGTTTCACTAGAATTACTTCGTGTCTTTCCCATGTCTTATTATCATTATGTTTGGTTTGTTGAGTGCGGAAACCCCCACTATTATAGCCAGTGGAACAGTCATGCAGGGCAAAATACGCCTGGCCACTATTATTTGCCGATGGACCGGTCATATAGGGCACCCTCGAGGGGGCCCTTCCCATATTTTGAGACTCCTGCGCCCCTTCTCACGCCCTGACATCCATTCCTCCTTACGCTTACACATAATGAAAACCAACTCCTAAGGGTGTGGGTTAAGGCCCAACACCTCATGACATCAAACTCCACCTACTATCACCCTCTAGGCTTTCCCTTGAAAACCCTAATCGGACCTATGTGGCCCAACTTTCTCTCACTTACACTACCATTACTTCCTTTATCACCCCACACCTTATCTCATTTAGATCCAATCCCAAATCATATTGCTTTACCCCTCGATTCCACATGTGACCGAAAAACCCTAGTTGGCCACTTCAACCCTAGTACTTTTCTTCTCCCATAAGTAACCTCTCTCTTTTTCACCCAATATCTCTTCTCTCCCATGGAACCCATACTCACCCTTTATAAAATAAGTTCCCACTCTTAATATAACACCCTCATTTTTACTACTAAAAATTTTTATTTTGCGGAAGCGTTAATTACAAAATAATGGGTGTTACCACCACACTTAATATAAGTCTGGCATCCGCTACCATTTTTATACTCAGTGCTAAGGCTAAAACATTTCTTTACTCAAATAACATGATGACAAAAGTCAGAATACATAGAATAATAGATGAGTACAGTACTAGTTAAAAGCAATGTCAACAATCTATCAAAACTCAAGAGAGAAATTACAGGAGAACACAAAAGTCCAAAATAATTAGAGAATAGATAACAGAAGGGACACTGGATATTCCTACGCTCTTAGAACTGATTGACGGCTTTTAACTAGACTCGAGAACTGACCTAACAAAGTCCACTGCCCATTGAATAGGCAGGGGCCCATGAAAATGAACCCTTCAGTACTATGGTACTGAGTAACCCTTTATACCAAACTAATATAATAAACAACATGGAACACATGCAAGGCATACCATTAACATTGTATATGACATATGCATACACATACAAGGATTAAGATACAGCAGTTATTCAGATAATCATATTCCATCTTGGTTACAGACTATTCATATTCACTCTTTTGAAACACTTGAACTTACCAAATGGAAAACCCAGAGATACTATCTGAAGTATGATTAGAAGAAAACCCTAATACAATAACCATAAGGTATCATGACAATACATAGTATAAACATTAAGATATACATGAGATGATCCAACATAATAATCATAACAGATAAGCAGTGGTTACTAAACTACCTACTGTTCATGCGTGCCTATTTAGAATATAATAACACTTATCAACTAAGCATCCCTAGATGCTTTCTGAAACAATAATCAAAACCCACTCTACACCACAATTATAACATTTATAGCGTAATTCATGTCTCAACATTAACCCCAACCAATTACAAAATGTCATAGATATACTTACAGGTACAACATAATAAAATCCATACATCATAGGTATACTTACAGACACAACATCATAACCAAATACATAACGCCACAAGTATACTTACATGTACAATATAATAACATCCATAACCTCACGGGTATACTTCCAGATGCAAGATAACAATATACATAACGTCATAGGTATACTTATAGATACAGTATAACAATATACATAACATCACAGGTATACTTACATGTACATATAATAAGCAAATACATAACATCATAGGTATACTTACATGTACAATATAATAACATCCATAACCTCACATGTATACTTACAGATACAGGATAAAAATATACATAACATCACAGGTATACTTACATGTGCGGTATAATGAAATCCATCACATCACACATATGTTCACAGACATAATACCAATACAGGTAGGCACAAAAGCTGCTACCCCAAAACCACAGGTAGGCACAATGGCTACTACCAAAGCAATCCAATATCCAATAATAATCGTTCCAATCAAATCATATCATTTTTATTTTTATTTACTCGAGAGGGATACAATAATAACCCGAAGACATAACAGCACACCGGTTATACCGGCGCACAAGGCAACACGATACCCTCCAACCATCTAACCCAGAGGCATAACAACACTCTAGTCATACTGATGTACAAGGCACACAATACCCTCCTCACCTCAGACACCTAATCCTTAAGTATCGATACCCTCTATAGGGCTCGTAGGTCACCTATAGAGTAGACTAGGGCCTTACTAGGGCACAACCGGCACACCAGAAAATCAAACAAATCGAGGACTCCTACCTTGTCTCTAGGGTAGTTACCCCTAGAGAGAAACCATTTCCAAACTCGAGGTCTTCCACATTACGTATTAGTATTTTTATAAAGTGATCACAAATAACACACATTACACATTTATTCTCATTTCCATACTTATTCATTTTTCCTTTATTTCCAAATATCCAAGTCAAGCCTACAGTCAAAAGTATAAAACAAAGTCCAAGTCAATACTAAAGTCAACCTCCCAAAAGTCTAAGGCCATCCTATATCTAATTATTCACATTTGGGCGTACTAGGTCGAAATGACCAAAATGCCCCTGAGGTTAATAATTATCATATTATCATTCATGTAAATACTAAATCTATCTTATTTATTAATTTGTTGTGAAAAGCCTAAAACAAAATAATCTAATTTTTTATTACATAATTTAAATCATCAATCTTGTCAAAAGACCATTTTGCCCTTACACATATTTCTACATATGAAACCCTATCATATACTTTTGAAACGTACAAAACACATGATCGTACAATCAACAATAGATAAAACAGGGGGCTGTTAGAGAAGGAGAAAGAATGTAGGGCTGGCTAGATTGGGGAAGGTTGTGCCAAGTATGTATGCAGGGCTTTGTTTGGTTGGGGCTCAGGGAAGGATGTGCGAAAGTAGTAGGGGGAGCTGTTTGGGCAGAGTGTGCGGGAGTGTAACGGGTGTATGTGTGTATAAATGCAGGAGGTGGAGTAAAGTAAAAAAGTGAGGGAGATAGAGAAAGTATTTACGGGAAAGAGACAGCAAATGGAAAAGAGAGAGAGATAGAGAGAGAGAGAAAGAGAGAGAATAAAATATATTTTATAAATATATTTTAAATTTAATTCAGGTAAATTAGGATATTGGGTAGAAAAATAATTTGGAGAAAAATAGTTTGATTTTAGATAGGTTTAAATAAAAAAAAAAGATAAAAATAATCGGGAATAAATTTTAGGAATTTATTTTGGGTTACGAGTCACAGTTATTAATAAAATAATTTGGATAATATTTATGGATAAAAACTAGAATTAAAGTAAATGGTTAGTTTCTATCAAATTTTTAGCCTGATTATTTTTATATCTAAACCGCCGAAATAATACGAATAATAATAGCACTTTTAATATTAAGCCTTATAAAATAATAGTTATAACTAATCATAAGATTATTAATTTTAATTAGGGTTTCCTAAAAATGGGATATTACACTTAACCCGTACTCCACTCTTCCTTAATCGTTTTTACTTCCACATTTTTTTTCTAGATTAGTGGACCCTCTCAAAACCTTAATCGGGTCCCTTATACACCCTTACACAAACCTACATACTACTTTTCATCCCAAGTCTCCAATCACTCCACAACTCTCCCCTTAGCTCATTTACCTCCTAAAACAACTTTTTCTACGTAAAGATCATCCACATGAAAGTTTTTAGTGGAAATATGATAAACATGTAAACATTCTTCTAGATCCCTCTTAGGTTTTTTTATGTAGTCTAAGAGCCATGTTAGATTTGAGTGGAAATATGATAAACATGTATCGATTTATCTATGAGCCATGCAACTTTTTATTTAAGTGTAGTCTATTGTTATTTTTGTATGTGTAGTATTGTAAGATAAAGTCTTAGTTCTAGACATGCTTAGTGTGTAGTCTCATATTCTTAGTTCTTGTTGAATTAGTTTGGTTGTGTGTAGCTATGTTGTTGCTTGGATTTTTCACATATTTATAATGTTATTAAAAATATGGCATGCTTATGAATGTTGGATGGTAATAGGTATTCTAGAGATTAGAAGTTTTATTTCAAACAAAAAATGTGATTTTTTTATTGATTAACGAATATCATTCAAAATGTTCAAGTAAATTGGGAATATCTTTTTTCATAGATAAAAGTTGGATATATTCAAATAGGACCAATATCGAGTTTCTAGTGGGATTTGATAGTTTTTTAAAGCTTGCAACTTCCAAGGCAGCTATAAATGGAAAAATATGGTGCCTATATCAAAAGTGATATAATAGATATCGTAATCATAATGATATTGTCACTAGTCATACTATGAAAAATGTATTTCTAAAAAATTACACCATTTGGGTTCATCATGGGAAACCAATATGGGAACCAACTAATGATATGTCTACTACTATGAATGGCATTGGGCCAAACTTTGAGGATAGAGATCAAATTCTTGCACTTATGAGGGATGTATTTGGGGTTTGGATCTACTAATTAAAAATCATACAATTGAATCTGTGATTCCACTTCAAATAAGATTCAATGATGATTCACATGGTTGTGATAATATACCCAAAAACCAACCTATGAATACTCCTAGTGATGAAGAGGTTTACTATCATAGGTTGTTGAAGCAATGCAAGGAAGAATTATATCTTGGGTGAAATAATTATTTGAAACTATTATTCATTTTGCATTTGTGTCATTTGAAAAGTATGAACAATCGGTCTTCAAAGTCTTTTACTATGCTTCTTGAATTGATGTCCAATACATTTCCTATGTTGTGTCCATTTCCATATTATTGGTGTGAAGCAAAAAAGTTGATAAATGAATTAGTTCTTAGATATGAAAAGATTGATGTATGTCCAAATGATTGCATGTTATATTGGGATGACAGAAGAAATGATAGGATAATGTTAGACAATTGTTTAGTGTGTAAGACTTCACGTTGGGAGAATCCGATTGAAGTGGATTATAGTGACGAGGGTGAGCAAGATTCTAATATAAGGAAAAAAATCAAGGAAAGTTCTATGGTACTTCCCATTGATTCCAAGACTAAAATGAATATACATGTCATCAAAGATGGCCACGGATGTGAGATGGCATGATAGAGATCGTGTAAAAAATGGGAAATTTAGACATCCCGCTGATGGTTTAGCGTGGAAAGATATTAGTGCTCTCTATACTGATTTTGTTCTCAATCCTCACAATATTGATCTTGGACTTGTAAGTGATGGTTTTAATCCATTTCGAACATTGAGCACCAATTATAGCACTTGGCCAATTATTCTAGTTCCTTATAATCTCCTGCCATGAATGTGTATAAAACAATCATCATTTATTTTGTTGATGATTATACCAACGCAAAAGGGTCCAGGTAATGACATTGATGTGTATTTGTAACCTCTAATACATGATTTAATGAAGTTATGGGATGGTGTCAATGCATTTGATGTAGCTTTTAAGTAAAACTTCCAATTGTGAACTGCTCTTATATGGACTATAAATGATTTTCTAGCTCATGCAAAATTATCTGGGTGGAGAACAAAGGATGCACTTGCTTTCCCTTGTTATGGAAGTGCTAATTCTTCAAGATGGCTAATATTCAGTAAAAAAATTTTGTTATATGAGGCAGCATCGATGGTTACCGGATGATCACTTATTCTAGTTTCAACCTTCACAATTTTATGGAACAATGGAGGTTGATAGGGATCCAACTACACCTTTAAGAGTTGCTATTTCTAGGCAAATGGATGGCATCAATCATGTTTATGGAAAGTCATTAGATTGACCTACAAGATCCCCTCAACCTAATGTCAGGCATCCACCAGTCTTTGAGGAGAAGGAGGACATAGATGATGATAAGGAGGAGGAAGAGGAGGATATTTTTTATGATAGCCCTGTACAACATGCTAGGAAGAAAAGAAGTAATTTTCTTATCTTTCATATTGGAAACATCACCTCATCCATCACAATTTGGATGTAATGCACATAGAGAAAAACATATGTGATAATTTTTAGGAACATTTTTACACTCGATCAAACTTTCCAATAACAAGTATATTTTACTTGATTCTTCTTATACCATGAATGTTTCCGATAAGGTTTATTTCTTGTCAATTTTATAGAAGATTAATTCTGATGGATATGCATCTAACATCTTGAGATGTGTTAGTTTGAAAAATAAAAGGCTATTCAACCTTAGAAGCCACGATGGTCATATCTTAATGCATGATTTGCTTGTAATTGCATTAAGAGCATTCATGGGTACTTAAGTTGTTAGACTTATCTCAAAGTTGTCTTTGTTTTCAAATCCATATGTGGAAAACAACTTGACTTATAAGAGCTTAATAATTTACAACAAAACATTTTTTTGACAATGTGACACATGGAAAAATTATTTCCACAAAGCTTTTATACAAGTATGGTTCATCTAATTATGCATCTTGCGGAGCAAGTGAAATTCACTAGCCTAGTTTACTATACTTGGATGTATCTTATTGAATGGTAAGGAAATTTGTAATATTTCATATCTTTTTCAATATTTCTATGGTTGAAATCATATGGCCTGATTGTTTTATTTGACAGGGCCTTAGTATAATTAAAATCAAGTGTCCATAATAAAGCTCATCCTGAGGGTTTGATAGCTAAAAGATACAATATCCATGAATATTTAACATTTTGTTCATGTTATTTTGGAGATGTTGAATATATATTTAATTGAGGACTAAGGAATGATGAATTTTTTCAAGGTTTTAATATCTATTTGTTCAACATCGATGGATGATCAATAGTAAGATTCATCATCTTAATTTAGATGATTTAAGTCTCAAGCTAGCTTATTGTTACATGCTTATCCAACATGACTATTTTGATGCACATCGTAGGTAATATCACATGTAGTATAGTAGTTGTGTAACTTTATTAGTGGAAGTATTTTCTGATTAAATCTAATTCTCTTATATAGTTTTAGCGAATTCATATGAGAAAAGCGTCGAGCCAATAAGAATATTCAACCTGATGAGAATACTGAGAAAAAATGGGTGATTAAAGAATTGTCTCAATGGATTCAATGAAGGTTAAATGTGATTTTGGGTTATGGCTCAGATCCCGAAGTTACTATTAAGTGCAAGGTTAAATATGATTTTTCTATTTTATTCTCTAACTCATCTACAGAAATTTTATTCTCCTATTCATCTCCATTGACAATGTGGTTTTCAGAGTCATCCCTGAGAATGTTTTCCTTTTTAGACTTACACACACACCACATTAAATGATCACAATCTATCTTTTATATATTCAAAATACAATATTAGACCATGACATTAATAGAGTTTCCTTATCTTCACTTTCATAGAAATAGAGACAACTTCACTCTTTTATAAGTTCATAATTTTTCAAAAAATATGTGAATTGTTTCTTTTACGAAGATAGGGAAAATCAGTTCTATTAGGAGTCATGTATTTGAAAGTTAGATTATACTTATTTATAATGTTGTTTAACTATAAATATATATATTTGTGCTACAGTGAAGTATTTTAAGATACGACATAGGATACCAAGACATATATAGATCAAGTAGGCGTACATATACAATGGAGGCAAATACTAAGTTGATTAGATCCAGATACCATATTATGTAATGGATGATCGTAGGTGGTAAAGTGATGTATATGTACATTTTGGACAAAAGTATTCTAGAAATTGATGTAGCTACCTTGTCATTTTGGACATTGTAAAACATATATTAGTACCTTTTAATTAAATATTATTGATGCAGGTTTATGAATTACCAGATGTGTGTTATTATAAAAAAAAATTAGATGTAAATTATTGTAGGTTAATATTAATGTATATCTCGCAGGTTGTTAATATGGGAGCTATAAGAAAATTTTAGTTTATGGTGCATATCAAACTTAGGGACAGTTATAAATTGTCGGTATTATTTTAGGAGAGTAGAATTATAAATGATCAAAAGCTGTAGGTAAAATATTTTAGAGAGTGTTAAAAACCATTAGTAAAATATTTTATTGATGGTTTCATAAACCGTCACTAAAAACTTAGCAATATTGTGATTAGCTATGGTTTGTGTAAGCATGGATAAAGTTTTAGCAATGGTTATTATCCATCACTAATATCAAATTAACTTTCACTATTTAATGTTTTTACTGTAGTGCTTTCGTTCATTATTCTATTTTGCCTTACATTAGGCATGGGTTAGGTGATGCTCATATCTCTCTCATGGTTGATGTGGTGGTAACATTCCCCGATTTTTTTTTTCAAACGCTTCCGTAGTATCTTCAAAACAAAATTTTTGGGTTTAAAAATTGGGGGTATCACAGTTATGATAAATGCTCATAATTTTATTCACATTGAGTTCAGGGATCTCACTGTTCTTAACTCGTGTAATGGTATTATAAATAAAAACACATGGAGTATAGCTCTTGGACATTATTCTCAACCGATGGAACGGTATCATAAATAAATCCCTAGAGCATCAGCTCTTTGCTATTATTCTCGTATGGTGGAATGGACAGGTACAACCGGTCCTGAATCATGTGATATTTTATTGTAAATTATTAGTATCTTATTTATACTTTATTTATTTCAAGGTTATCACATAGTCACATACACATACACATGCAAGGCACCCATCCCAACCAATATTCCCATAACATGTTCTATTCCCCTTAAAAACCCTAATTTTATAAACCTAGCATAACCCCTTCTCTGGTATTCATTTAGTCACTAAATTCCATAACCATACTTAAAATGTTATTATTAACAACACGCTCAAAATCATGGTCTAACTCCCATGTATTACACATGTGATAATAGTCTACACCTAGGGTTACTATTCATGTTTCTTATAAAGCCCTAATTTTTTGTCATAACATTTTCCTTATATCTCATATGACCACCAAATATCATGTAAATTACCAAAATATTATTTTTGACATCATATCCCAAGATTGAGGTCCAAATCCCCCATCTTACACATCCGTTAATATCTTACCTTTAGGGTTACTATTTATATATCCTATAAAACCCTAATTTCACCATTTAATCATAAATTTTTCCCTAGAAATCATATGGCTCTCAAATGTTATATGCATACCTAAGACTTCAACATTAACATCATATCCAAATTTTATGGTCAAATTCTAACATTTTATACATATGATCACGATTCCACCCCTAGGTTTTGTTACTCACACTTTAAGCCTTTTTCCTCATTTATTAGACACAAAACATTCACTTTCAATCCAAGAATTTCATTTAGTGTCCTTAATCTATTTTGAACCATTTGACATCCAAAAGTAATAAATATGTTTTTTAACCATGTTGACCGAAATGCCCCTAAATACACTAAAATACCCATTTTCCACCCAAATCTTATAATTCACAACATGAATGATTTTTCTACCTCCCACACATACCATTGTCATGAAAATGCATAGCCAGGATTATATATAGATATTTCATATTCAACACAACTCATACTTTCACAACTTTCTTACATTTTCTTCCAACATGGAATACCACATATCATATAGTACCAATGTCATGATAACATTTTCATACAATAATATCAAGCATGTTAACATAAGTGAAGATACACATTTTTGCACATAAAAGCTCTAACTATGAAATGTATCCTTACAGAATTGGCTCTAGTCTCTAAGCACATCAGACCTACGTTTCCTCCTCCACTACCACTGAAGTATCACCTAGAAATAAAAATATACAAAGTTTAGACTTAAGAATTTTAAACTAACAGAAAACTAAGGAAAGAGAGAGGGAAGAAAATAAACGTAACC
Organism: Tamarix austromongolica; assembly: GCA_039764185.1. NCBI lineage: Eukaryota > Viridiplantae > Streptophyta > Magnoliopsida > Caryophyllales > Tamaricaceae > Tamarix > Tamarix austromongolica. The sequence continues at coordinate 13,933,037 of CM077809.1, read as the reverse complement.
AAAAGTGGAAACTTGGGTAAGGTGGTGCATGGCAATGACAATAGTAGCAATAGTGTCTGTTTAAGGATGGGGTGATGGTTGGTAGCAAGGTTTGAGGTGATTGTGGTGTTAGGATTGGCGGGAGTCAGTGGCAGGAAGTGGTGGTGGTGATGCTAGTTGGTGGTAGAGTTGGTGATGGCAATTTGGGGGTTGGTGGTTAAGGGCAATTGCTAGCAAGGGAGTGGTGTGGAGATGGTAGGGCAATGATATAGTGGTGGTGGTAGTGGTAGGCGACAAGAAAAGTTGGAAGTGATGGTCGGTAGTGGTGCAGGTAAGGGTAGTGGCTGAGAGAAGGGGAAAAGGTGGGAAAAAAGAGGGTTAGGTGTGGTGGTGATGTTGAGTCAAGTTGGATGTAGTGGTTCTGCTAGGATGGTGGTGGTAAGGAGAGGGGAAAGGAGGAGGCTGGTGATGGTGGTACAACGCTGGTGGTAATAGGGTATGGTTAGCCGAGGCTGTAGACATAGGGGATGAAAGAAAAAGAAGGCCAAGGTAATGGTGATTGACAACGTGTAGGCAAGGGAAGGGAGATGGTAAGAAGATCGACTAAGGGTAATGACAGATAGAGAGTGTGGTTTGGCTGGCGGAGATGGAGGTGGTGTGATGAACCAAAGAAAAGAAAAAAATAGAGCAAGAAGGGAAGGAGAGACTCGGTTGGCTTGTTAATAAGAGGGAAAATGAGAAGAGGGAAGGTGGAGGGGGATACCTATAGATGTGCATATATAGGTGACATGGCTAGGAGAGGGAAGATGATAAGGAGATACATGGAGCCTCGACATGTAGGGCAATTAAGGAAAGGGGCAGGGCTGTAGGGGTGTTGCAGGATGGTAAGGTGATGCTATAGGGTGGTAGGGCAACGGGCGAAGTAGGTGGCATAGCGTAAGGGGTTGCTTGATTGAGAGAGGTAAGGAAGCATGTGTATAGGGGTAGTGCAAGTAAGTCCTTATTTGTGACAAAAGAGGAAGGAGACGAGGGTGGGAGAGAAAGAAAAGAGAAAAGAAAGAAAAATAGAAAGGAAAAAGGGGGTTTAGCTGGACGTGGCCCATAAAAAGGAGAGAAGAAGAAAAAAAAATTTGGGCAGGGTTGGGTTGGAAAAAGCATCCTGGGGGAGAAGGAGGGAAAAGAGAAAAAAGAAAAGGAAGAAGAAATAAAAATGGGAAAATGGGAAAAAAGAAAAGAAACATCTTTTTGAGTGTAGAATTTGGGTTTAGGTTTAGGTTAAATTTTTGGATAAGTTAATCTAAAATTTTATCTATAAATTTTCTTATTTATTTATTTGGGGTTTGGGGTTTGGGTAAAATAAAATAAAAATATGAATATTAGAAATTAGATTATGTTAAAATGTTGATAAATCCTGATTAAAATTTTATAAAATTTTAGGATATTGCATAGCATGTCAAGTTCAACACAATTACATAATCATTACATTTTATCCATCATAACTCCTCAAGATCATTTGGTGGTAATATTATTAATACTTGGTCAATTTGGTCCGCTAATTTAGTTAATCAATCCATACCAAGAATTGAACTTCCATCATCCAAGAGTCATACCATAATATAATATCAAGTCTTAAATCATCATAAGGTTGAAAGGAAATGAAGTAAGCATTCCGTTCGAAACTAGTTTATTGGTTATATAAATTAATGGATTGATTTGGTGCAGCCAAACACTAGCATCCCTGTCGAGACCAATTGATTAGTTTATCTAACCATCTGTCTATTCTAGGGATGAGTTAATTGGTTCATCAAAACTAGTCGATGGGTTAATCCAAGATCAAACAAAAAATAACTATAGGCAAACCAATCAATTGGTTATGCTAAAGAGGATATCCATGCATTTATACACATGATTTATACCTCAAATACCAACCATAGTAACTCTATATCCTTTAGAAGTTATAAAGTTGAGATTAGTTAAGTTAAATTACTAACTCATGCTACATTTCCCATATTCATCAAACATGTGCGATAAACTCATATTTCCTCAAAATGACACAAATCAAAACATAATTCACCACAACACTACTACTATCATGCAATCATGTAAAGAATCAAAAATTAGAATCTAAACAAACCCACATGCTCATTTACTCCACACCTTGAGGCAAGAATAACTTACCTAGTAAATATTTAGCAAAACCATCAAAGTAGAAATACTTTAGTTGAAAAGCTTCAAACCTTGAACACCTTAAAAGAGATATTAATACTAAAAAAAAGTCTTCTTAAATTCATATAAAACCATAACACCTTAAAAACCAACTAAATCCTTAATATTTTTCTGCATCTAACCCATTACTGCTTAAACGTAAACCAAGAAGGAGTTATAGGAAGCATTAGAAGATGTGAAGAAGATAAGAAATGGAGTATATGAAGGATAAAGGAGTGGAAACACAAGGGAAGGAAAAATAGAGGGATTTCGGTGGTTGATATAAAATAAGGGGAAAATGAGAGTTAAGATAATTAATATCCACTATCTATTGTGTAAAGAAGGAGAGGGGTACCCCTAATTGAAACCGTAATCATCCCACTCAAATTTGATTAAATTTGGGAAATTTTCTCAAGAAATGACTTAACTTTCCCCTATGGCTCAAATGGTGATGGCTAAGACATTATAGGGCATGATGCCTTAGGGAAATCCTAAGTAAATAAGGGAAAAGGAAAAAATAGGCATGGGAAATAAATTAACAAACCTTGTAGAGATTATATGGAATGAAATCATTTGTCCGAACCTACACAAGGTAGAGAGGAATGAGCCAAAGAATGAGGTCATCATCCTTCTTTTTGTTAAATTTTGAGTCAACGAATCTATTTGAGATGGAAAAAAGGCTGAAATTAATAGTGAAAAACTATCAAAATGATTTAGAAATAATTTAAAGGTCGTTTACCAAAATTCAAGATCATTAGAAGACTTTTCTCATCAAAATTAAAATTTGAAAATTGCATAGATTAGGTCAACTGGTTGCTTAGTTTAGCGCACCCATTGACTGGTTTTCACAAGTCAATTGATTTTATAAACCAATCAATTGGTTGATTTGAATAAAAAATCCAACCTAAAAATGATAGACAAGTTGAACTAGTTGATTGGTGAGCCTACAAAATTAAGTTTTTCCTTATTTGCAAAATCCTTTTAAAATCAAATCTAAAATACATTTGCAAATAAAGGAAAAAAAATCATCCAATCATCATCAAACAAATGGATTTTTACACATTAAAGATTAAATTTATTGGGTATTGCAGGTACCCTGATTGCACTAATACATGAAGACAGCATAACACCTTATTGATAAGAACATTTAATCCATCAGTATGCATACCCTCTAACAATTCCGAAGAGCTAAGTAGAGGATATACATGACCTAATTAGGGCACTAAGGCACCTAGTGAAATATAAACCAAATTGTGGGCCAAACCTCGTCATTAAAGTATCTACCTCTAATGAACCACAATTTTATCATTAGAGTATACACACATTAATAATGAAAAAATAAGCCTAAAATTGCTCAATGCTATCATGTCACATATCAATATTAAATTAGATCATGCAATGAATCTAATGGAATGCTGAACAATTCTAGGGATGTAAACGGGGCGGATATTACTCGAAACCTGACGGATTTTATCCGACAGATATTTAAACGAATATGGATAAGTGAATATGGATACGGATATGGATGATGGAAACAAATACCCGTCAGGTTTGGGTATAGATACGGGTATGAGATATACATACCCATACCCATAACCATACCCATATCCATATCCATATCCGTAACCGTTTACCATATAGATAATTACCTTTTTACCCTTAATTTTAAAATAAATATAGTATAAATTAAGGTTAAAAGTTTCATTTATCTTAACTCTAAATGGGTTTATCCGTTAGATAATAGATTTATTTGCTGGATAATAACTATTAATAAGTAAACGGATAACCCGTCGGGTAACAGATATCCAATGGATATGGATATGGATGTTTTAACGGATATGGATTCGGGTATGGGTATGGATTTTCTTATCGGGTATGGGTATACCCGCCTCGAACCCACTCTGTTTACATCCCTAAACAATTCTTTTGGGACCACTAGTAGTGGGAATGCTTTTATCGATTATTTGACTGCTTTTGGTTTTGGATTTGATATAAACACAAAAAAATGTCCATAACTCTATTCTCTTAAGCTTTCACTCTCTTTTTTCATGGAAGAATTATGGGCATTGTTTTGCAATCTACATAGGTTTTAGTTTTGAGTGCACATACTAGAAGCTTGTTATGTCAACCTTAGAGGTGAGTTGGCGAGAGGATTGCACCATGGTCCAACCAAATTATTGCTTTATGACACTAATTAATCTCAAGACACACCAATTTCTTTGATAAGTTCTATACTTCTATTTTTTTTACTTCGGTTATTATTGTTGTTGTTACTTGCTTATAGTGTTGTTATCTCCTACATAATATCCTTGAAGACTTGGTGATATCTTGTTGACTTGAATTTTAATTCAAAGGTCATTTTTAACTTTACTTTCTTAATAGGGTGACATTTATCAACTACTTGTTTTTCATAGAAAAATTATGGGTAATGTGTTGTAGTCTCCTTAGTTTTTGGTTTTGAATGCATGTACAAGAAGCTTGCTGCATGTGTTAATCTTGGAGGCGAGCCGAAAGAGGATTGTACCACAGTCTGACCAAATTCTTGCTTTAGGGTAGTGATTAATCTCATGATGCTAAGGGTGTCCACTTAGCCAAACTTAGACCGACCTGGAGACCTATTTTTTTACTAAACTATGATTTGATATCCAAAAATGTTTCAAAATAGTTTATACCCAGATTCGAAATGTAAAAATCTAGTCAACTTCGGACTGGCCTTATTTTAAAAATGATCTTGTTTCTACCTGGTTACGAAACTAACCCAGTTTTAGCCTGGGTTTGACCATATGTCGACCTTGTTTAAGAGAAAATTTACAAAACAGGTTGAAATAGGGTCAGACCGAAGAATTTGGGTTAAACTTTGACCGGTCTAGATATTTGTTTTTTCATATAGCTAAGACCCATAACCCAAATCATTTTTTCAAAACGGTCCAACCTTGATCCTAATTTATTGGTCAGTTTTGGAATTCCAGATTGTTCTAATTTGTGCACGCCCCTATGTAACACAACCATTTCTTTGATAAGTTTTATTCTTCTATTTTTATTTTTATTATTTTAAATTGGTTATTATTAATGTTGTTACTTGTGTATATTGTCGTTATCTCCTACATAATATCCCTAAAGGCGTAGTGAATTTTGGTCAACTTGAATTTTAATTCGAATATCATTTTCAACTTTACTTTCTTAACGAGGTAGCCCTTATCAACTATGGGTATGTTTGTGTTGAAAGTTTGAGTTGATTTTGTTGAGTCAAATGTGTGTTATGTTGGACCACAAGAATGTGCTGATGTAGCCGTCTGGTAAGCCTGAGCTGGGCTAGGTCTTTGATCCGCAAAGACGGGTTGCTTTCTTTTTGGACAAATTTTGTCACATACTAATTTTGATTAAGTTACTCGGATCACGTTTTCCCTCTATTGCTTTTAACTTTATGTAACATTCCACATCGTGGAATCATTCTTCCAAGACCATCAATAGTGGAAATGGTTTTCTCATTTTTTTACCTTGCCTATTCTCTATATATGGTGGCTTTGGGTTTTGGTTTTGATGTATAGAAAAAATTGTCCATAACTCTTTTCTCTTAAGCTTTTACTTGTTTTTCACAGAAGAATTTTGGGTACTCTTCTCTGATCTCCATAGCTTTCGGTTTTTTTAAGTGTATGTACCAAATGATTATTGTGTTAACCTTTGAGGTGAGCCGGTGAGAAGATTGCACTATTACTTCAGGGCAGTGATCAATCTCACTACACAACAAATTCTTTGATAAGTTCTATTCTTCTTTTGTTTTTTTTTTTTGTTTTTGCTTTTGTTTTACTTCGGTTATTATCGTTGGTCCTTGTGTATACTGTCTCCTACAAAGTATACCCGAAGGCTTAGTGATTTCTTGTCGACTTGAATTTTAATTCAAAAGTCATTTTCAGCTTTACTTTCTTAACGGGGCAGCCTTTACCAAATATTGCTTTCTTAGAATTTGTCTTTTGCGGCGGCTGTGCGTGACCGCTGATGGCTACCTTATGCTTGGCTCCCGTGCGTACAAAGACGAGAATTTCGCCATTTTAAAACCAAGGTCGGGCTAGTTAAAATTTTATATTGAAATTCATAAGAAATGATTCTATGATAAAGTCTTATTTGCTCATTGGGTGCTTCTTGCTATGCTGATGCCGTGAGGGCTCTTATCTGCTGTAAAAAATATGAGCCTAGATCGATACGTGAAAGTGTTAAATATTTTATGGGGACATTGCTGATGGTCCATAGCTCGTCTCATTAAGTTGATCATGATGGAAGCTTGGATTTGATACTATATAGTCTCCACGATTTATATATGAATTGCTGAATTTAACGTGAGTAGATGTTTAAGCTTTGTTTTGCAAGTATATTTATCCCGTACTAGTAGAATATAGGTTGGTGATGCTACTGTCAATATATGATTCTTCGCGTTTCTCATATCTGCAGCTAGTTCTCATACTGCTTAATTAAGGAACAGAGGGACTACTTGGTAGCTTCTCTTGAGACCACGAGGTCCAGGAAGCTAGTGTACCCTTATATAATTAAGTGCTACTACCGCTACTATTACATGGAGAATACTACCTTCACTGTTCCCAGTTCTAATTTTCCAGTCAAGTCATTCATTTTCTTGGAAACCGCTGGCTATAATTAAGAGCACTCTTGCATCAATTGTGTGCTGAATGTTCAGCTGAGAAGAATGCAACGGCACCAACAAATGGGGCATTAATATATGTAGCTGGTTCAGACTGCTGGTAGTTGTTTCGATCATCTGAAAAGTTATCCATATTATCGGGTCCACCCACTATGGCTCCAACTAAGGGATTTGGATTTGGAGATCCTGAGGAGAGATATTGAAACCCGTCATGGCAGGCGATATGATTAGGTTGTGCATGTATTGATGGTAGGGATGAGCCTCTGTGATGAATATGCTGTGGGTATTTATTTCCAAATCCTACCATGTAAGACATCTTTGCTGGATTATCTCCCAGGATGTAGTCAACCTGCTTCTTAGCCAGTGAAATGAGATCCTCTGCAGTGATGGATGAACTGCCACACGTGACAACGCCTCCCCTATTTGAGCCGAGGTACTTGGCATAAGTCAGCAGGAGGAATGTTGCGGTTGTAACATATTGGAGATTGCTCTCACTTTCTTTGTAGAATAGCCCGCCTGTAAAGAAGAAATGGGTATTGTTATTATATGCATGAGATATCTCACCAGAAAGTGAATTGCTCCAAATAGCTAGCTAGCTAGTTAGCTACATGACCTGGAGTATACTGAGCTTGAAAACTGCTTGTTCCTGGACTGAGGGAGCATATATAGTTGTCTGAGTGTGTTTTATACTGTTGGAATTCTTCAGCTCTCTTCTCCAAGAAGTCCTGTTATAAAAAGCCTCATGAAGTAATGAGTTGTCCGATCTAATAAGTTTTTAACCAGTTGGCAGTATTCAGGTCCAAGAGGAAAATAATTTACCTTGGAGAGAAGGATCTTTGTTCCAGCTCTCTTATCATCCCAGCTGAAGGAATAGTCATCATCATTGGCACCAAGTGTCTGACCATTGGACTCAATATATGATAAGTAGGATGTATCGCCTGAGGCTTTATGAATCCACGATGCACCCCATAAAAGCTCATCCTTATCGTATATTAATAGAGGTAGTGTGAGTATGGATCATGATTAATAATGCGTGTGTAGCAGGATGGAAAATATGCTGCTGCAAATGACGGCTCGACACTTACATGGTATCCAGAATAGGAGCAGTAGAATGGGCATGCAACTGAACCAAGAGAATCGCTGTAAGTGCCTTGATATTTGTCTGCAAATTCAAAGACCTGCGAAAAGCCATCAATTAGTACTTTGTTGATTAGATGAATCACGGTCGGGAAACACAGACATAATTTGTCGCGGACCAATATGATCCAACTCGTCAGGGGATGCTTACTTTCATGGAAGCTTGAAGCAAGTTGGAAGCATAGGATGGATCAGAGCCCTTGAAAACTATAGAAGCTGCGGCCAATGCAGCGGCTGTTTCAGCTGCTACATCAGATCCTGGTTTTTGTGGTGTAACCATGTATACGTTACGTGGAGTGTCCATGTCCTCAGGCCTTTCCCAGCACTTGTGATCTTGGTTTGGATCTGCCACCTGTATATCCAGTGATCCAGAAATGTTTGCATTTAGGCAACGGTTAGAGCAATTCATTTATTTATGAGAAAGAGGAAAAGTGTTGTCATGCAGCTAGCTAGCAAACTAATATTCATTCTCGCCAGTCTGGAAAGTCTCAGGCAACCATTTCCCTTTACTGTACTGTTGTTAGTACCACTTTGGAGAATGCCTTATAACAAGCTATTCTATAAAATTGTTGAGGGCATGCAAAGAGGCAATCATGTCTGTATCATCCTGTGTTCTAGAATAACTCAATGCACTGTTTATATGGTCTCTCTCTCCCTCTCTAATATGTCTTGCCTTATTATTCTGTGGCTTCTTTAATTATCTCCTTAAAGTATAAGCAGCTTATATTAAATTATTTCAGAAATTTTAGTCGAAAAAAAAAAGAGGAAAAGAACTCTAGCTTTGTTGTTTATTAGGAATTTTCTAATACAGCTTTTTAGAAGTAGCATTCATTTCATTGCTCACTTGAACATATAAGGTGTCAGGGGTGGAAGTAGCTGCTTTTAGAAGATAATCAGTGGCCCAGCGGATAGCGTCTTTGGCGTGGTCAATCTGGTTGCCCATGGAGCTTCCAAACTCAATAACGCTCCATGATAGCATTGTAGTGGTAAAAGCCATTGGCAAGCCAAACTTGACATTATCACCAGCATCATAGTAACCTCCCACTAGGTTCACCTGCAGAGAGAAATCATCAATTGAAGCCGAGAGAGAAAGGAAGGTTTTTTTTTCTTTTTTTTGGGGGGGGGGGGGGGGGGAGGGGGGAACTCAGGTGGTGCGTGCATACATAGTATTCAGTAGTAGTATTAGTAACAAATAAAATCATGTTGTTGGGTAGTGATAAGGATGATTACGTGGTAAGAGGAGCCGTCAGAGAGTGCAGAGTCACCTCTCCAGGTAAGTCTTTGGTTAGATGGTAGTTTTCCTGATCTCTGCCCTTCGAAGAAAAGAATGGACTTTTCGAGGGCATCTGAATAGTCTCGAGGAGTGAAGGCCTTGCAGGAAGATGTGAGAGAGTAGGCAGTTAGGCACAAAATCAGCATTTTTGTGGTGAAACATTTCGTGATTAGAGCCATTCTGTGGTGTGAAAACCGCAGTCCCGCTCTTGTTTTACAAGGGAAGCAGGCTGAGGAGTGGCTTAGCTAAAGTTCAGGATGAAATGTGGGCATTTATAGACTCCATAAGAGGCAGGAAGTTAAACTTATGGAGTTCGTTGGTCGTTAATTCAATAGGGAGAGGACAAAAGCAGGGTCACGGGATCAACTGCGCAAAACAGGATTGCTGGAATTGAAGTCGAGAACGACGTCAAAGAGAGAAGGAAACCTATCACTCTGATGTACTCTTGCTAGGTAGGACTAGGAGGAGTGCTATGATCCTGTTTTTCCTCTGACCCGGTACCCGTGCGAGGAAGGAATCGGTTATCGGTGGAAATAAAGGTGTTTAAGCGATTGATTACGTGCGTAGATTAAGGGAAAAGGAGGCCATGAGACTAATTTTTTTCAAAATTAACGTCTGTGAATTGAATTTGGGGAGTTTACTTATTTATTTATCTTGAATACAGCAATTCACGGACGGACTGGTATCAAAGGGGTAACCGCAGTGCCGTGACTCGCATGCGCATTTATAAGCTTTTGTTTAATCGTTTTCATTCAGTATTATGGTTCACATGCGCGTATTTATGAATGATAGCCTCCCATTATTCAAAGAACATTATCGGGCATCGTATCTAGTAGTGTGTCACAGCACAATTTTAAAGGTTGAATTTTTATTTTTATCTATGTGATGGTGTTAGAATTCCCTTCTAATCGGCCAATCTTATATTAACCATACTAAGAGAATACAAGAATTCAATATAGAACATTGGGAACTGCGACAGAATAAGAAGAACCAAACAATTTTTATTAATGTACTTATCTCAAGCTACACCAGAGTACAAATGAGGATACAATACTTAGAATTCTTAAGTAATGGTTGAATGCCTTTGTATGTCCCAAGGGGAGTTTTTATAGAAGACCATGACACCCCCGTGGCCTAGGTTTGCACTCCTTTGATATATACCAGAGTGTTTCCACGTATAAGAGTAACTTTCTCCCACTCTCTCAACAATTCGATCTGTAAAAAAAGGAAAGGATGATAAAGAGATGTTTATATTAATGGCTGAAAAATCAAATAACAATGGATTGAGCATTCGAGAGGCTCAATTCTCTCCCATTACAATCATCCCAATTTTTCCCTCCTCTCTCCTCCCCCCTTTTATATCTGCTATAACAGACTTTAGCTATTCCCCGCTCTCCCTATGCCACCTCATCATTTTTGTTAATCAAATTACTGGGTATTTCCCTCCTTGCCCTTGCTTCTCCTTCTTACATACGTGATCTTCACAGGTGCTCCAGGAAGGTTTATTACATTACCCCCCCCCTCCCAAATTTCCACCTTATCCTCAAGGTGGAAGGTTGGGAACCTCTCCTATATGACTGCTGCGTCTTCCCAAGTGGCTTCAAAAGCTGGGAGATCCTTCCACTTAATTAACACCTCCCTTCTAGCTGTCTGCCCCCTCGTAGTAGTGTGTATATCTAATAGGTCTTCTGGCTGAACTACTAGCTCCATGTCCGCGAACATCTGTGCTGGAATGGTCGAAGAAACTAGGGTATCACCAATGGCTCTTCGAAGTTGAGACACATGAAAGATAGGATGAAGTTTAAAGGTGAGAGGAAGGTTGAGCTTGTATGCAACCTGCCCCACCTTCTAAATAACCTGAAAAGGCCCATAAAAGCCTGCTGCCAGCTTCTCACATGGTTGTTTAGCCAAGGACTTTTACCTATATGGCTGTAACTTCAAATACACCCGCTCTCCAACTTCGAAAGACTCCTCTTTTCTCTTTCTATCAGTAGTAGCCTTCATTCTTTTTTGTGTCTTAATTAGATTCAGGCGAAGATCATCCAATATAGCCTCACGTTCCAGCAAGTACTCCTCTACACTCTCAACGGGGGTATGTCCTCAGCCCAACCTCAAGACATGGGGTGGGTCCCTCCTATATAGCACCTTGAAAGGATATAGTTTGGTGGAGAGGTGGGGAGAAGTGTTGTATGAAAATTCTGCCTAATGAAGCCATTTCACCCATGCTTTAGGTTGTCCTGCGACAAAACATCTCAAAAAGGCCTCCAGTCCCTTATTCACTACCTCCATCTGCCCATCCATTTGGGGATGGCCGGATGGTAGGTTGTGCTTCTTTTCAACTCTGTTCCTTGAAGATGGAATAATTATGTCCAGAATTTGCTCATGAAAATTCAATCCTTGTTTGTCACTATTGATGAAGGAAACCCATGCAGCCGAACTACTTCTTTGATAAACAACTCAGATACTAAAAATGCACTAAAGGGATGTCTTAATCCTAAAAAATAAGCGTACTTCGATAGCCGGTCAACTACCACCAGGATAGTTTCCACCCCTTTGTACAAGGGTAACCCCTCCACAAATTCCATGCTTATATCATCCCAAACCATTGAAGGTAAGGGTAAGGGCTGAAGCAAGTTAGAAGGACTCTGAGTAGAAGCCTTTTGTTGTTGACAAGTTGCACATTTCTTCACATTTGCAGCCACATCTTTTCTCATGCCAAGCCAATACCAATATGTGGCCATTCTTAAATAAGTTTTCAAATCTCCTAAATGGCCACCAGCATGGGAATCATGATATTCTCGCAACAACACATGAATGTAAATGGAGGATTTTGGAATAACATAATGCCTCTTATACAACAACCTGCCCTCCACTATATGAAATCCCATATGCTTCTTCTCCCTGGTCTCCAGCTCTTTTTTAATTTGTTGGAGCATAGGATCAGCTTCTATCACTTGTTTTAATCCATCCCACACTACCCCTTGAGTAGTAACAAGAGCCCCACACTCCAACTCCCCTTCAGTCTTGCGAGATAAGGCATCTGCTACTTTGTTAGCCACCCTAAGTTTGTACTGTATTTCAAAATCAAACCCAAGTAGTTTACTAACCCACTTCTTATAGTTAGCCCCGATCTCTCTTTGTTGTAAGATGTATCGCAGGCTCTGCTGGTTAATTCTCACTAAGAAATGCCTCCCCAACAAGTAATGTTTCCATTTTTGTATCACTAACATCAATTCCTTCTCATACACAGACTTCAGTTGATTTCTTGGGCCCAAAATCTTGCTAAAAATGCAATGGGTCTGTTGTCTTGCATTAATACCACCCCAATCCCATAACCCGACGCATCCGATTTGACCAAAAATGTTTTCTGGAAGTCAGGTAGACATTGCCAGCACTGGGGCTATCACCATTGCTACCTTCAAGGTCTCAAAAGCCTGAGTAGCCTGGTCTGTCCACCCATAATTATCTTTTTTCAATTGATCCATGACAGGTTGTGCAATTTGAGCATATCGGACCACAAAATTTTGGTAATAACCAGTGAGCCCAAGGAATCCCAACAGTTCCCTTAGATTCTTCGAGATCTGCCACTCAATAATGGCTTTCACTTTATCCATATTCATGGCTACCCCTTTACTCGAAATCTCATGTCCCAAGTAGGCTACCTCCTGCTTCCCGAATTCACATTTCTTGATACTCACAAATAATGTATACCCCTTTAGAGTGTCCAACACCACTCTCACATTATCCACATGTTCAGCTCCGGTGGCACTATATATCAAAATATTGTCAAAAAATACCAAAACAAACTGTCTCAGAAATGGCCTGAAGACATCGTTCATGAGAGACTGGAAGGTGGTCGGGGCGTTGGTCAACCCAAAGGGCATGACCAAGAACTCGTAATGCCCTTCATGGGTTTGAAAGGCCGTTTTGTGAGTGTCCTCAAGTCTGACTAAAATTTGGTGATAGCCAGCCTTCAAGTCTAGTTTTGTGAATATGGCAGCTCCGTGTAGCTCGTCGAGTAGCTCATCAATGATTGGAATTGGATATTTGTTAGGCAATGTCTCCTTATTTAAGGCTTGATAATCAACACAAAATCTCCAAGACCCATTTTTCTTTTTGACCAACAATATAGGGCTTGAGAAGGAACTTGTAGAAGGCTGGATTATGCCGGCCTCCAACATTTCTTTGATGAGTCTCTCAATTTCATCCTTTTGGAATTGGGAGTACTGATATGGCCTCACCCCAACCGGGTTTCTTCCCTCCTTGAGTACAATTGAATGTTCATGCCCTCGCTTAGGAGGCAGCCCTTCAGGCTTGGTGAAGACCTCTTTGAACTCTGCCACGGTGGCTTCTAAAAACTTAGGCACCTTAGGGCCTACTTCATGTTCTCCTTCCACCTGGTTCAATTTTAACCATATCCCTTCCCCCTCCTTGCGCAGAGCCCGTATCATGGCTTTTAGGAAAATTTTTGTTCGAGTTAACAATGGGTCCCCCTTCAAACTAATGGCCTTCCCTTCCTATTGGAATTTCATTTCCTGTGTCTTCCAATTGGTCACCACAGAGCCCAATTTTTCTAGCCACTGCACCCCTAAGATTATGTCGAAATTTCCCAGACCCAGAGGCAAAAAATCCTCCAACATCTGAACCCCTCCATCCAATTCCAACGGTACTGCCCTGCAAATTCTAGAGCCTTTTACAACTTCTCCATTACCTAGAGAGAAACCAAACCCTTGCGAAGGGGTGATAGGTATTTGTAATTCCCTAACAATGGCCAGGGAGATGAAATTGTGTGTTGCGCCTGGGTCGATCATCACTATCACCTTGCGCTCTCTAATTCTTCCTTTTAGCTTCATTGTCTTCAAGTTAGTTAGGCTGATAACGGAATTCAATGAAACTTCGGTCAGAATTTCCTCTGTCAGCAACAACGGCAGCTCCACGTCCGTGGGATCCCCTTTGGTTTCCTCTAGATCCTCATCGTCCACTAACATAATGCTCAGTTCCTTTTTTCGGCACCTATGTCCGATGCTCCACTTCTCGTCGCAACGGTAATAGAGCCCCCTGGCCCTCTTCTCTTGCAGCTCCTTCTCGGCTAACCTTTTGATGTCGCCTATGGACTTTGACGGCTAGGCGGACATCTTTGGGCTGATGGCAGAGGATTGGATCTCACTAATATTCTTGGCCCAACTTCTTGCCAGGGCGGGGTTGGATGATCCCCCAGTACCCTAAAAATTGGAATGGGGCCCTTAGTTATAGATGGAATAAGGCCCCGATTTTGCTGGCCCAACGTAACTCTTCTTCGGTCTATTCACTCTATTCCGCTACTCGATCCGGATGGCCAACTCCATGGCCTGATCCAAGTTAAGTGGGTTCAACAACCGGACCTCGGCCTTTATCTCCTCCTTCAGACCATTTATAAATTGGCCCATTAAGAGACTTTTCATGATATTGTTCAGGGGGAGCCATCTCAATGAATTTTCATCGATGCTCCACCACCGTCGACACTTGGGTCGTCGCCAGCCATTGCTCATGAAGCGACCCGGTGTTTGCCGGTCGGAATTGTTGAAGTACCAGCTCCTTCAACTCAGCCTACAATTTGATCCGCCTGCGTTTATTCTCCCAGTGGTACCACCTCAATGCGTCTCTTTCCATGGCCACCATCGCATCCTCTAGTTTCTCCTCCTCGTTCAAGCAATAGAAGGAGAAATACTTCTCTCCCCTCAAAATCTATCGATCGAGGTCATTGCCTTCAAATGGTGGTATGTCTAGCTTACGATATCTCCATCCTCCTCCTCCACCTGGAAATCCCTCGACTCACACCCCAATCTCTGGGACCTCCCCCTGACCCAGCACCCCCATTGCTCCCTTCACCAGGAATTCCTCCTCTGGTTCCCTCATTCATCCATGCCAGCTAGGCCTCATAGTTTTCACGGTTTCTGATCAGTTTATCCTCCAGTCTGTTAGCCACCACCTGGAGCGCTTCTCCATGGTTTTTCTCCGCCTTCTGGAGGTCCTCCGTGAGCTGCCCCATCAGGGCTTGCCTCATCGCTGGCTCAACTGTTGTTGATACCTTCTCCGAAATGGATCCCTCCAAGAGGGTCATTCTCTCCTCGAGTGATTCCACCCTTTGTATCGCATAATGGGCCATGAATCGGTATGCTCTAATACCAAATGATATGTACCAGAGTGTTTCCACGGATAAGAGTAACTTTCTCCCACTCCCTCAACAATTCGATTAGTAAAAAAAGGAAAGGATGATAAAGAGATGTTTGTATTAATGGTTGAAAATTCAAATAACAATGGATTGGGCATTCGAGAGGCTCAATTCTCTCCCATTACAATTGTCCCAATTTTCCCTCCTCTCTCCTCCCTTTCCCCCCTTTTTATATCTGCTATAACAGAATTTAGCTATTCCCCGCTCTCCCTTTGCCACCTCATCATTTTTGTTAACTGAATTACTAGGTATTTCCCTCCTTCCCCCTGTTTCTCCTTCTTGCATACGTGATCTTCACAGGTGCTCTAGGAAGGTTCATTGCAGGGTTGTACCTATTCAGTAACAATTCCCCACAATCCTATATATAGGACTTTTCAAAATCGAGGGCATGCCCCTCCATCTGAACCAACACAACCCCTGGCCAATAAGTGCCTTTGGAACCCTTTCGAGTTCTAGGATTAGGCTCCTTCGTGTCCTTGGTGTCTTTTTGAATCAAAGCCTTGCCAACCATCATGTCCCTTATAGGAATTTTCATGTCTTCCCACTCGTGCCTTTTCAAACCGGGTGGCAGTTACCAACTGTTACCGTTGAAATTTTCCTCTTTGGAGCCTATTTGGCCTACCAGAGGGTCTTTGGGGTGATCCTAAGTGTTCCAGCCAAACATTCCCATACGCAATCGTTACCTTTTTTAATTTGTATAGGAGCCATGAAAGGGTGCCAAGCCATTCCTTCCAAAACTAAACAAGCGTGACCCTTGTCCAATCATTGCCAACATCCAGTACTTGGCCTAGCCAAGGCCTTGTGGCCTTTGCGTGCCCCATAGCCTCATGCCTATTGAATATCCTCAAGCCACATTGAGCCCTTAAGCGTAGGTCGAAGACCATGTGTCCCATGCCCCCATCCACAAAAGCAACCTTGAGGGAGTATACCTCCCCCTATAGAGTTTTTTTTTTTTTGGTCTTTATAGGCCTGGCAGGAGTAACCATGGGACTTACTGAGTTTGTATGCTAGGAGCCCCGGGTTCCAGATTTCTCAAATCACACCCCCAAGCACCCAACGCTTGATTAGGGCATAAAGATAAGGTGTTCCCACACCAAGTTAGAGGGGCCCTAACCTTAGGCTATACTCAGTTCGTCAGCTTAGTCGTTCTTGAGACATCGCTCAAGCTGTAGTGCACTACACATCCTTGTGGCATGCCCCCATGCCTTGACTTCCATTAGCACCAACTCAAGGAAAAGTTAAGTGTCACCGAAAAGGGGTCTAACATAGTGGCAGTAGTAGTAGTATAGAATTCTGAGGAATCGATTGATCGTCAAAATATGGGATAGCCAGCTAGCCAGGAGGCTCTCTCATAAATAAAAAATTGCGGGTAGAGATCAAAACATAATCATGTGAGCACATTTTAGGCATAGGTCATTTCTATCACCCTGTGCATGGAACTTTGGAAAATTTGTTGAATATTAACTTATTTAGAGCTACTATTAAAATAATTATATATTTTAGATTAAAAATTTTCTAAAATAAATAATTATTTTAGATAATTTTAATAGGTAGATACAAATAATATCAATATTAGTATCTAGGCCATAGATTAATTGTATTACTTAGTTGACTGCGTATTTGTACTATACTATTAGCAGATGGAAAGAATTGAGTTTTAGACTTCATCCGTCTCTAATCCTATGATTTTGTAAAACTCAGTCTTCCGTCCATGTCCCAATCCAGATTCTTCTTATTCAAACCCATATAATATCTTAGTTATTGTTTTTATTCTTATATTTCTGCTGTCGTGAGCCTTGATTTACGCACATATCTTCTTATCCACGCTCTCCTAACCTTATCTTTTAGTAGTTTATTGATAGAACATCTTATGTAAGAAGTCTTGTTAAGCTAGTTTTGCTGTGGATTGAACGAACTAAACTTTTGGTATTTAATGAATGATCTCTACTCTCTTGATCCAGCTTGGAATCTTCGATCCACAAGATTCTGAAAATCCGGATTTTTTTTTCATTTGGCTTTTGACTAGCGTACACATCCTTCCTTAGCTAGTGTCGATATTGATAGGCGTTAGCAGTAGGAACGAATAAAGTACCTCAAATATTACAAAAAAATATATTTATTTATTAAGCACCTACGGGCTACGGCGGGCATCCCTAATATTGTACGTTATTACTAAATGATTTGTAGACCCGTGCAAAATGTAGGGCGGGATGCACGGCCGTCTGATTTCGTTGCTTTATTTATTTATTTTAAGTCCAATGAGTTATAGATCGACCTTAAAAATTTACAAGTATCCATAAGTTTTTATTGATTTGATTAATATTTAATTTATTAATAATTGATCTATTAATAAAATAAATAATTTTTGTTTTATATTTTTTATGATAATTTATATTTAAAATAAAATATATTTTAAAACTAGCCATTTTTTAGAGTATTAATAATGATTAAATTATGGTAAATAATAAATTTATCCTTTTTTCCTTATAATTAAAATATTTAAAAAAAATAAAATTATATCATATTCATCTTAAGTCAAGAATAATTTTTATATGAAAAATAGTGTAAAATATAAATAATAAAGTAATAAATATCATCAATATTATAAAAATTAGTTTTATTTTAATATACTATATATAAGAGAGAATCCGACGGGCATAGATTATTTTTAATCAACATTCACTAAAATCGTATTAAAAATAAAATAAAATTAGTGTATGTGATAATTCTAATATAATCTCTTTTTTACTTGTAAAATGTAACAAAATGGTTAGCTAAAAAATAAATAATGATACTTAAAAAAATTAAGATTTATGGACTGATCTAATCTCTTATGACCCGGTGTGAATCTAGACCCAAGCAAAGTCTAACAACTAATGATCGGACGACCCATAATCTGACTTGGCGCCGATCCAAAATAGGCATGTTCGTCTTTTCAACTTGACTAAAGCCGTCTAATGATCATATCTCTACTCCCCTTATAGCTACAGGCTACTCAAAAATTACTAAAATCATTGGATTTGATATCTAATCGACCCAATACTGAAAATATGGGAACACGCTGCCCGTGATAATGACAAGACTTTAGGATAGTGCGGCTCTTTAAGACTTCAGGTCCCTAATTTTAGAGTCATAAAAAAAAAAAGGTCTCTATATTTAGGCCGCTAATTTGGGACACACATAGGGAGATCTTCGATAGTAGACGATTGATAAACAAATCAATTAGGAGTTTTGAACACGTTGATTGGCAAAAATCTCAGAGTTTGAATAATTAGAAATGCAGAGAAACTTTTGGATACTAGATGGTTTAAAATAAAATACAATTTAGAATTGGTTTTACTTCCAAAACCCTAATTGTGTATAACTTAGGCCATGCTATTGTTTTATGGTTAATGAATGAATGAATAGAAAAATACATTAACGATTACTTCTTGACTAATTCGTTTGATTGTACAAAGTAATTTTAAAAATTTAGCTAGTTTAATATACTCCTCAATTTTTCCTTTCTTTATAATAGTTTGTTTACACTCAAGTGACTAATACCAAAGTTTTCCTCCCATATTTTTTTTTTTTGGTTCTTGGTTTGGATGAAAACTTTGGCGTGTACTTTATGCTATTGTTAAGTGTATATTTGGATGAATGATAGTTGTTAGTTGTTGGATATTTATGTTAGTTGTTTGACCTTATTTACTAAGTAGAAGTACTAAAAATAGTACAAATTTTGAAAGTTTACGGCCAACTAATAGTTGTTTGAACCCAAAATGTTATCCCAAACATTCACCAAGTATGTTTGTACCCTTATCCAAGGACCTATTAGTTCCTCAGAAAATCAATTAAGAGTAACAGCCATTTTTACAAACCATTATTAGTATTTAAGTATCTTTGTTTGTCTTTCCTTAATGAATTGTTAATATCATCAGAGTTGCTTCTCAAAAATGAGATAAAAAGAAAGATATTGTAACAAATCCATTTTTATAACCATAAATTGTATATTTTACCAAATAATTTGTGAAAGTAAAGTAAGAAATGCAAGATGATATCACCATATCCAACATAAGAGAGGTACAACTAATATCTAATCTATATTAGTGAAAGGCTAAAAGTAAACTCATATCCCAAGAGTTAGGTATGGTCATCACCTAACTCGAGTCCAATACAAGACTTACAAAACTATATGAAAAAATAAATACAAAATCAAAATATATAGTAGAGCCTAACAAGAGCTAAAACAAAATAGAATATGAGCTACCGAGGATCCAAATCGAAATGCGTATCGAGCCAACTGTGATGCACGGGGACGGCAGTTAGGTGCCGTCCCCCGTCCCGGAAACGTCTCCGTCCCGGAAACTCCTCGGAAACGTTTCCTGATTAAAAATTATATTAAAATTATTTAATTAATATTTTTATTAAAAAAATATTATTTAATCAATATTTTATTAAAAAAATATTATTTAATTAATATTTTCATTAAAAAAATATTATTTAATCAATATTTTTTTGACGTTTCCTGCCGTCCCCGTTTCCTAGATTTTTAAAAAATGTCGTTTCCGCGTTTCGTCCCGTCCCCGTCCCCGTCCCCGTGCAACACTGCTAGGGACTCGACATTTTCAATTGCACATAACCAAAGCAGAATAGACATGCACATGACTGAAATAGTGTGGTATCAGTGTGACAAGTGTATTGAGTAATATCTAATTGTCACACATGAACATATTTAATGCAAAACACATTATTACACTATAATACTTTGTGCTAGCTTTTGGTATTTAATCACGCATAAGCAAAGATAATAAATCCCTAAGGTAACTCTAGGAAATCAATTCTAATTATTACTCTTCCACATCTCGTGGTCATATAGGCATGATTTTTTATCTTTTAACCTATGGTATATCGAGTGTTTACAGTAACACGTATCAATGTTCACATATGGACATAATGTCTAAACACAAATAGACATATAGGTTAGCACCATAATGATAATGGAAAGTAACATTAGCTATAGGCGTATAGAATGAAATCCAAGGTATAAGCTTAGACATCTAGTCCTAACAGCAGTGGACATAACCCACGGGGTACAAAAAAATAGCAATAAGGCATCCAAGCCAAAGCATAAAGGGACACTTTTCCTACTACAATGAACCAAGTCAAGGGTATAAATGATGAGGGCATTTAATCTAAATTCACATAAGGACTCAATACATAGCCATCTCAGCCAGGAATCAATACACATAGCCATCTCAGCAAGGAATCAATAATAGGAGCTTGACTCTACTACATATGAACATATATGTCAAGAGGCTTCTCCAAGCATGACACGTCAACTGCATATCAGTTACCAAATGCCACAATAGCTTGGACATCCGATGCCCACCACCAATTGTCTCCTTCCACGATGGTCTCACCAACGGTATTTTAATCTTTATTTGTGCACACTCCTTATAGGCTTCAAAGAGACCTATAGAGTATAAAAGGCAATAAGCTACTATACAGATAGTAGCCCCCTTTTTTTAAAAAAAAAAAAGGAAACATAACCTATAGGACGTCAATCGATTCTAACAAATAACACATAATCTGTAAGGATTATCGTAACGTTTCATATCATAGAGATAATCATTCACACCTATAAGTGTTTATGGTTAACATAAAACCTCAAAGAATGCTCACATATCGATCAAAGTAATAAAAACCATCGATCCAAAGGATCAATCAAAATCTTTAAGGAAAAATCTAAAATTAGAGGCTAGAGACCACAAGGAATACTTCTATACTAGTAAAAATAGTGCACTTCTTACCCAGTAAGAATCCTAAAAAACTAAAAGAAAGTCAAACATGACCCTAAAGTCTAACCTATCACATTATTCATCTATGTAGTCATTTAATGACCAAAATATGCTCTAAAATCCTGAAAATCATTCCACAAGTTCATATACCTCAAATCATAATGTAAAAACACCAAAAAACTAATTTTTATTTTAAGAACATAAATAAGTGAAAAGTATAGATATAATTGGCTTAAATAAGTCTAAATAAGGTCTAGGGATGGTAATGGTTTGGGTCTGGGTCAAGTCCTACTAGACCCAGACCTATTGGGTATCAATATTTTAGACCCGAACCCATTATGCCTAACAGGTAAATGAGTCCTAAATGAGTTTTAAATAGGTACATATATTTTTAGAAAAAATAAATAATCTATGTAACTACAAATACATTTTTCTTTTATATAAATTAATATGTACTCTCTTCGTATCAAAAAGAAGTTATTATATCATTAAATTTTTGTATAAAAAAGAAAGTTATTTTAGAAAAATTAAAGCCTACTTTTCATTTTTATCCTCACTTTTTTTTTAATTATATATGCATTAAATGCTTTGCTATTTTTCAATGAAGTGTGTAAGTGTAATTTTAAGACTATTTTTATTACTTTCTTAAAAAATGTGCAAATCGATATAATGACTTTCTTTTTTATACGGATGAAGTATTTTATTTTTTATTTAAAAAATACTTTGAGTGAAAAGATAAACATTTCAAAAATAGATACTTTAACTTTTAAAATGGTATTTTAATACTTTTGGAATAAAATATTTTACATATGGCTTATAAAGTATATGCACAAAAATAAAATTTAAAAAATGATTCAGGAGTTCAAACAAGATCACAATAAATATGTCCAGGTCTAGGATTACTAAATCCAAACCCATTTAGATATATATATGGACTCAGATCTGTTAGATTTGAACATCATAGACCCAAATCCCCTAAAATGAGGAGGGTCTGTAACTTATTGCCATCCCTAACAAGGTTTTATGCCAAATTTAGAAAAAGTTGCTATTTATGAATATCGTCATTCACCTGTCGATAAAAAATGTCATTTTATAACAAGAAACTTAAATCTAAAACCAAAAATATTTTATTACTGGAAAGTATTATTTACTAATATTCACTATTCATATTTAGTTACTATTTAAAAGGTCAAAGTCAATGGTCAGAGGTTGGCCATTGACCCCTAATTATACTAAAGATAACATTTTTAGGTTAAGTATTCTTTTTAGTGAAAATATTTTTCATAAAGATGATTAACCAAGATTAAACCCTTTTAAGGGTTATTAGAGGGTAATTAGGCTAAAAACACTTTGAATGTTTCAAGAACATATCTAGAACATTCAAACTTTCAATAAAAATTATAAATCCCTTAAACATGTATTTTTAGCAAACATATCATGTATCAAAGTTTAGCTAGAATTTACAAGGATTATCATCATATCATCTAATTAAAAAAAATCCATAGCATTATAAAGAACACTTGAAGATGCCCTAGACTATTCAAGAACATGTAAACTTGGTAATATTCCAATCATAAATTAAAATATCAAAACATTTTTGAATCAATATATGCTTAACATCAAGGTTCATTTATTCTTCAAGATATACAACATGGTATAATAAATTTCATCAAAACCACAAAACCCCAAAGTTGGACTAAAACCCTAAACCCACCAACCATGGTATAAATCCATAGATTCACAAATTAAACATGCTAATATGAAGTAAAAAAAATCTTACCTAAAGTATAATATCTAAATTAGTAAAATAAAAGATTAATTAAAGATTATTCATACTCTCCATAAGCCTCCATGAACGTAGCCTAGAAAAACCAAGGGAAAGACTAGAGGAATAAGCTCACAAAATCATAATCAAAGAAGAAAGAGAAGGTGATATTATATTCAAATTTGGGAAGCAAGATTAAACTTCATCCAAGGTGAAAAAATGGAAGGACAGACCACAAAAATGGAGTAGAAAAGAGATGGAAAAGTGGAAAAAAATATGATAGAAGAGAAGAAAATGAAGGAAAATTAGTGGAATCATGGTGGATGTTATGGTGGAATAAGGTGGTGAAAGTGGTGGCATAAATTTTGAGGTGATGTGCTAGTTTTGGGATAGAAAATAGATGTTGAATATGACAATGATAAGTTTGAGGAGAGGATAATATCAAGTGATTGAGTTAGAAGAAATTTTAGGAAACTTAAGAAGGTGTATAAATTATATTATTATAAATGCACTAGTTAGGATATTTTTGTGTGAAAAATATCAATGAAGGAGGAAGGAAAGAAAGGGAGAGAATTTTTTGAGGGAGAAAAGGAGAAAGAAGAAATAAAGAAAGTTAGCTAAGGTTAAAGTTATGAAGGGTAGGTTAGTTATTGTGTATCAATCTTAATCATTAATATTTAAATGAAAATATTTCATGAAAATATCAAAGGAAAGGAGTGGAGGAAGTGGTTTCATGTTGAAAGAAATATAATTGGCCAAGAATCAGCTGCCACACAATGATATAAAAGGTGAATGAAGAAGGGAGAAAGTTTCGTATACTTAAGGGAAATGATAACTTTGTGTAAGAGTACAAGGCCTAATTGATAACTACAAGGGAAAAATCTAAGATAAAAAAGTATTTCCAAAAGAGATTTTTTATCCTTAATAATTAACAATGAAAGTTTAGGATCGATCCGTACAAGATTAGATATAGTTTAGAAGGTAAAATTGCAGTTGATGACTTATTATATTTAAAACTATCTAAATAAAAAAAATTATAAAAAAAATTATATAAAAATTTTTAAAATTATGAGCTCAATTATACTAAAATATAATTTTTGTAAAATTTTTGTAATTTTTTGATAGCTAAATGGTCATTTTTGGACTTAAAACACTAAAATAGGGCTAATAGGGACATGAATAATATATTTTTTAGAGAGCTCTATTTAGAATTTTAAAATAGCACAGGAGACCCATAAAAATCCAAGGGCTATAGAAATGAAAGAATTATAATGATCCTAAAAAATATTGATATCCAAAAGTGGTTCAAAAGATATCACATAAATGAACTTACAAGAGAAGGTTACAAAACTAGGGTTTCTAATTTGATAAGGATGTATTAAAATATTTAAAATAATATAAATTTTATTTTTAAATACAAAATATCCT
The DNA here is from genome assembly GCA_039764185.1 of Tamarix austromongolica. NCBI lineage: Eukaryota > Viridiplantae > Streptophyta > Magnoliopsida > Caryophyllales > Tamaricaceae > Tamarix > Tamarix austromongolica. The sequence goes on along the minus strand of CM077809.1, from coordinate 13,908,608 downwards.
TAATAGACTAATATTTTGAGAAATGGGGTATTACATATATCACCACTTGGAAACTTACCTCTCATGGCAATTACTCTACTATTTTAACCTACTCCTTACTGTGTATCAATACCATTGAAGCTATGAATTGAAAATGGATATGAAAAAAGGACATTGCTTCATACATATAATATTCTTATAACTTTTACATCATGAGAGATTTTACATTAGAGGATCACTTTATTTTAGGATATCTTGAATCACTAATCTTACCCGAATTGTGCTATAGATTTTGACCTACTCCTACACCAACTACTCTTTTCTTTTCCTTTTTTGACCCTGTAGCTCCCCTAGTTCCCTCCCCACTTGCACCTTCCCTACCATTTATGTCCCCTACCACGTTTACCTTTCCCTTGCCTACAACCTCCCCTATATAGCCACCTAACCACACACGCCGACCCCCCTATCCTCCTCCACCTCCTCCTCCTCCTCCTCCTCCTCATCATCATCTTCTTCTTCTTCTTCTTCCTTCATCTCTTATCCCTCATGGCCTACTCTTTACCCTAACCTTATCTTCTCTTTTCTCCCTTATTCTTAGTTCTGCCTACCCTTATTTTTCACCTTCGACACCCCCTACGACCACCTCTGTCACCTCCACCACCAACCAAGCCTCTATGTCGCCAGATCCTCAACCCTACCTCCTCCTTACACTACCCCAAGCAGCCAACACCTAGCCTACCCTAGAGCCCTATCTCCTCTTCCTTATCTCCCCTTTGATACGCCCTACAACTACCACACTTTCATTTGGCCACCTCTCCCCTCCCTTTCCACCACCCCCACAACTCTTCCTAAATATCTTTTTCCACCCACCCACCTTCTACACCATCAACCACAACCACTCAACACCACCTGCACCTTCCCATCCCCCTTCTCTTCCTTTTCTTCCTCTTCTATCCCTTATTTGCACCTTTCTCCCTGTAGCCTATGCTGCCTTCGAGCCACCTACACCACACCCCAACCATCGGTCATATCCTCCTTCACCTTCTACACCTAACAACCAAAGCTAACACCTTCATTCACCACCTACAGACTCTTATCTGAAGCACCTTTCTTCTCCCCCTTCCACTTCGTTCAATCTGCATGGCTCACGCTGCACATGCAGCTTGAGTTATACTATGTAAACTTTTATATACTTTAGATAATATTAAGGTATAAGGGTAGTTTGGTAATTTCATATGTAATAATTATTTTTAATAAAAATATTTATTTTGTTTATTTAATATGAATATGGTATTTTGGATATTATTTTTAGATACAAAATTTTATTAAATGGAGCCTAATCATTTTTAGTCGGATACTGGTAAAGTTTATTTTTACTAGAAATCAAATAACCTTTATACCCCACTAAAATATTTGGATTATCATATGTTAGAAAATTAGGGTTTTTGACATATGATTTGTGTAGATATGATCTGTTACAAATAATCCCATAATTATTAATGCTATCTTGGAAAATGGAAAAAGAATGCATGTTATGTTGTGTAATATGTTATATGTGTGAAAGGGTGATTAAGAAGTAGTCTAAGGTTAGGAAGTGATGATTTATGTTATGTGTATATCAAATGTTAGGTTAAGGACGTATGGACACTTGTAGTAAAAATATTACTACTATAAGCCCTAGGGACAATTTGACCATTTAGACACGTCATGAAATTTAACCCTAACTAGGATGCCTAATATGTTATAAATTTTGATAATAATGGAGATAAGAGTTTGGGGTATTATAAACACATGTGTTGGTATGAATATCAACATTTTATGGCCTGGGGGTATTTTGGTAATTTTTATATATGGTGGTGATCATCCTAATAAATATACGTGCTAAGTTTTATGTGATGTTGGAAATGAAAATAGGGGTTTGAGGTATTTGTAACATATGTTTGGGCATGAATAGTAATATTATATGACCTAGGGATATTTTGGTAATTTAAAATTTGCAATGTTGATTATCCTAATAAATATGCATGATAAGTAATAATTGGTAATAAGTATGAAACTAAGAGTTTGTGGTATTAGTAACATATGTTTGGACATGAATAATAATAATATATGACCTAGGGGCATTTTGGTAATTTTACATGTACTATTGTGATTAGTCTAATAAACATGTACGATAAGTATTAATTGATGTTAAATGTGAGAATAGGGGTTTATTGTCTTAATATCACTTATTTCAGCATGATAACTAATATTACATGGTCTAGGGGCATTTTGGTAAGTTTATATGTACTATGGTGATTAGTATAATAAACATACATGATAAATATTAATTGACATTAAATATGAGAATAGGGGTCTATTGTCTTAGTATCACTTATTTCTGCATGATAATCAATATTACATGGCCTAGGGGTATTTTGGTAATTTGGAGTGTATCATGAGGAATATGCTAATGAATATACATGATATGTGATGTTTGTTATCAAACATGAGTATAGGGGTCTCAGTATATTAGATATGCATGTTTCAACATAATTATAGCTATTATATGGTTTAGGGGTATTTTAGTAAATTGGGGTATGCTATGATATTTATTCTTTTTAGAAAGTGCATTAATTGTTGATTAAGCATGAGAATGTGTGTTTGGTTGTTCTAGAAGCGTGTGTTAGGGTTTCATGTGCATAATGGTGTAAAAGGGTAAAATGGTAATTTGATGTGTTAGGGTAATTTAACTTCATGGTCAATAATTCATTTATGGTGTGTTATCCTTTTTATGGCATGAATAAAATAGAATTTGTGATGTAAATGGATGGTAAAGAGGTAGCCTTAGCTTTAGGGGTATTTTGGTCATTTTGACTTAAAGTGCTTAAGTGTGAGTATTTGAGCCTAAGATGGCCTTAGTGGACTACTTATGTTAACATTGACAATGATATTGATTCTGGTTACTTCATAATGATGGAAACAAATACAAATGGTTAAGTATGATGGATTGATTATATGTGATTAATGTGTGATTTTCATGGTTACCCTATTAAAATACTTATACTTAAAGTGAAAGACCTTGAGACCGGGAATAGTGGCTCTTTAGGAGTCACTACCCTAAAGACGTAGTTTAGCCCATGATTATTATGGATTTTGCTGGTGTGCATTAGTGTCACAGCCAGACCCTACATCTTATTCTATTTAACTCTACAGACCTAAGTAGGGGGTATGCATACTTATGGATTAAGTGTCTTTGTCGGTAGGGTATTGTGTACCTTCGTGTAATAGTGCAAATAAGGTACATTGGCATCCCTAGGTTGATAGTCGATACGATAATGTGTTACCCTTATGTGCCAATATGATCGAGGCACCTTAGTGTCTCTAGGTTTGTTGATCTCCCCTTGAGTAAATAAAAATAGAATTGTTAGATAATTGAATGGAAATGATTATTGGTATATTTCGATTGCTGTCTTTGAGCCTACCTATGAGTTGGTAGTAGCCTTTGAGCCTACCTGTGTTTTGGTAGCATCATTTGTGCCTACTTGTGAGTTGGTAGTAACCTTTGAGCCTACATATGTTTCGGTAGCAGCCTTTATGCCTACCTATGAGTTAGTAGTAGCCTTTGAGCCTACTTGTATTTCGGTAGCCGTTTTTGTGCCTACCTATGATTTGGTAGTAGCCTTTGAACCTATCTGCATTTCAGTAGCAGTCTTTGAGTTTACATGTGGTTTGGCAGCAACCTTTGTGCCTACCTATGATGATGTATGTATTGGATTGTATTTATGGGCCTACCTATGATGATACATGTGTTGGATTGTGTTAATGGGCCTACCTGTGAATTAAGAAATTGTGGGTCGGTTAAGAGAGTTGTGCATATTGTTGAGAATGATGTGGCTTTCTAATTGTACTACAAAGAGCACCATTTGGTTGTTCCATAGGTAAGTTTTAGTTATTTCCAAGTGAACGAATATTGGTAGCATATGATCTTGAAGCATGTAGTTATATGCATGATTATCACATTTCTACTACTTTATGCATAATTCATCATTCATATGATTGATGTGATGCATCTACTTTCTTGCATGTGGGTTTTACGTATTAGTCTTATATAATGGGTTATTCGGTGCCATTGTACTAAAGGGTTCATTTCTTGGCCCCTTGTTTATTTAATGGGCAATAGCCTTTGTAGGTTAGCTCGCAATCTCTATTCAAGGATTATTAATTGGGTTAAGAGCATAGGGTTATCTAGGATTCTGTTTGATAACTTGAACCGGAAGTTACTATATTTTATTTACAATCTTTATATTTTCTTCCACTGATTTCATTTTGTAACCATAGTTAGTGGGTTTTATTTGGTAGGAGAATTAACCTCCCTAACGATTACACTACTCTAATTTATAAATGTATTTTTTTAATTTATGTAAAGTAATGTTTTAGCCTTAACAATTAGTATTGGAACAGTGGAGGAAACCAATCTTGTACTAAGTGTGGCAGTAGCATCCTAAAATTTACTATCTTAGCTTCCACTTGTAACTTTTAAAAATAAAATTTTTTAATAGTAAATTTTAGGGGGTGTTACACCTTAGCACCACCATACATTCCACCGTACTCCCTCTCATCCCGAGCTTCTCCACTTATTTCGATTATCCCCATTTCCACCCTCCTTTACCTTGTATTTTCTTTGCTTGTATTTTCAAGTTCTAATTGTTTTTATTCTCATTTTCATAAGTATTTTTTGGTGATTTCAGAAAAGATGAGTTAGCCTTACATGCTTAGAGACCAATATCCTTTTTTGGTAAAGATATATGTTGTAGTTAGGGCTTTTATGTATAATATGTATTTTTGTATTTAATATCATATTGATATTGGTATATGGATGATGTTCTTATGAAAATTTTATTATATGATATCCTAGAAGTGAACAAAATGTGAAAGTATCATTTGTGTATTTAGTCAGCTGGCATGAATCTAGGTACATGGTATATACATATTTGGAATTTTGTATTTCATATAAATATTAGAGGTTTAAATTAGTTAATATTGGGACTCGTAAGATTTTTGTGGAATATGAGTATTTTGACTATCTTAAAGGCATTATGGTCATTTTTTTATAATATGGAAAATAGTCATATTATGATAACTTTTAAGGGTGTTATCAATTATTTCATAAGTAATGTGATTAAATGATGGTTGAGTAAGACATAAGCTACCTAATATAAGATTATGAGGTTTTCGGTAACAAAATAGTATTTTGGTCAATAAGGGTTAAAATGAAATTTTGGTAATTTACAAAAGGAAATAAAATTTAAATAAGCTAAGTATGATACTCGGAATATTCAGGATAATGATGAGTAGCATAAGTATAATAAAATGAGAAGTTATGCTCACCTTATAAAATTAGGGTTTCTTAGAGACGTTATAGACATTTTCTTGTAGAATGCCCCCATAACTATATTGTTGTGCCTTATGTGTTTCCAATTATGTGGTTATGTAGATACAAATCATATATGTACCTATATGATACCTTATGTGTGGAGGAGAAATTTTTATGTATCAAGGTTGGGTGTAGAATCATATTATCCAGTGGTTAGCTTTTATTTAGATATATTTTTAGACTCTTATTTCCATGTGATACTTTTTTTTTGTATTTTGATATTGCACTCAAAATTAACCTCCAAACTTTATCTATGTTTATGAAAGTTCTCCTATTCTCTATTTATTATATTTTAATTCTTAACTATTTTACCTTGTATTTGACGTAAGGATAGTATGGTAAGCTAGTCTTATGTCAAGTATGACAGTAAAATCCAAGTAATTTGATATTATGCTCCTGCTAAGAATAAAAAAATTTAATAATAAAAAATCTAATAATAAGTTTTAGGGTGTTACAAGTTAGTATCAAGGCTTTGGTTTTGATTACCGTGTTTTGTTTTCAAGAATCGATTTTGAAATGATCCCTTATCTTATTTTATTGGTCTATTTCATATTTTGAAAAACACAATTCTTCAAAAACCTATATTAACTTATGAGGAATTGAAAAAGAGTAGCCTGGGTGACCTTTGAATGTGTTTATGTGTAGTATGTATAAGTAAGATGGGAATATTATTCTAACATGTTTTTTATATCTTGTAGTTAGCTTTCCATAGCCTTAAATGGTCGTGTTAATCATTTGGAGGAGACTTTCGAGGCCTTCATCGATTTTGTCAAGTGTCTGTCACTGCCATATCAGCCTTATCTACCACTACCATGATAGATGGAATTTATAGACTATTTTCCTACGTAAAAATGTCATTTATTCTTCATTAATTTTATAAGATTTAATATTTTCTTGAGTTTTTCTTTTTTGAATAGATTTTGCAGGAAAAGATAAAATTGAAGAAATTTAAAGGAGAAATCAACGAAAGAAGAAATCAAGCAAAGAACACATCAAGAAACATTGAACCAAGAGAAGTTGTGCTAAAATTTTAAGGGAAGAATAGTGAAAGAGCCAAGAACACGGTACCCTCTTGTTTCCTAAACATAGGCCATGTTAAAATCTCAGTTCTTATATTCAAAATCCAGAATTTGGCAGAGAAGTCAGAGAAAAACGTGGAGGTCCCGTGTTTCCTAAACACAAACTATGTTTTTCTTAAAATTTGTAACCGCTCATGCAACTTGTTTTCTGATATATTCTCTATCAATTCGGGGTTCGAAAATCAGTTTTTAGGATTTGAAATAATTAAATGTGCTCTATTTTTCTATTCCATCTAGAAAATACATGTATATCACAATTCCAACTTCCTTTATCTTTCTTGTATTCCATTGAACAATTGACAATCAGCAATTCAACTGATAAGTCATTCTCTACTCCTTTATCAATTGCAAGTTCTACATTTTGATTGAATGTAAGTAAAGTTTCTGCAATTGTGTTTTTATTTATCTTGTTGTTAGTGTGTTGTTACTATTATTAGATGTTGTTTGTATTAATTACAAGTTATTGCATGCAATAGTGTGATTTACAAGTATGCAAATGTTAGAGTAAATAAAGCAGGTAGGATGATTTGAGGATGGAATTAGGTTTCAAATATAACAATGTAATTTGAAGGTTTGATTCTAGATGAAATTTAATTAAATTAATGGATGGAATTGAATGATTTCATATCATAGATTAAGAGTTTAAACTAATTAGATTGATCACCTATTTAGTTTAGAACTTAATCTCTACTAAGATAACATAATTAACCTATAATTGTTAATTAATGTGTCTAGAGTAGCAAGAAGATTAATTGTTAATCTTATCTGTTAATTCATACAATTACATAATCCAAGCTTATGTGGTTATGATTGTAGTTGATTGCTTCCATTCGTAATGCTATCATTAATTGAATCTAGTGTTCGTAACCTAGGTTATTAAATGGTTAGGTGATAAATTGAGAGCTTATTCAATTTATTAGAATTGAGAGAAAGTAAAGAGATGAATTATTATGAGTTTGTAAAGGTCAACATTAAATTATTTAGAATCATCTTTTTCCATAAGTATTTGATACCTTAATTCCATAGTTAATTCATCCCTATCCTAATTTATCAATTAGAGAAAAAAGTTGTCTATAGTATAGAATTAGCAATAGAATTACTAAAATTGTGTAACCAGGGTTTTAACATCAATTACAAAATTAGTAATTAAACACCATTCCTTGTGGGTTCAACTCCTTCTTACCATTTACTACGTAATTGGGAATTAGGATTTATGCATTAAATTTGTTATGCATACAATAGCGCATCACACCACCTCCACATTACCCATAGGAGGGTGTTGAGATGACTGGCTTCAAAGGGTTATTAGACATCACCCGTAGGGATCTACACTGGTGATGAGGATCCAGTTATTCTAGAGGGATAGATTTGGGACATGGAATAAACTCACAAGGCATTCGTTTTACCACCTACTCAAAAGGTTAGCATAAAAACTTTCTTTCTTTGGAGATTAGTATACATTTGGTGGGTAGGTCATCGTGTCCAGGGAATACCACTTATGTCCTAGAAGGACTTCAAGATAGCGATATGAATCGAGAGCCTTAAGAAGGATAATCTTAAGTATTTATTATATTTAACCTAGGGGAGTATGACAATGGGATAGTACCATCCTCGATTCATAGAGCTACTAATGTTCGCACAAGACATAGAAGCAAGTGAGTCAATAGTGGTCTACCAATTCGAGCAAGGGTCTCATTAGTATCTAGAGGATGATGGGTGACATGAATTTTTAGGATCTAGCCACAATGTATGTGCAGGAATGTGTTACCACTACGATGGTTTATGATCAGGATTTTATTCTAGATTAGAGTATGCCAGAGACATAGAGTTCAGGAGGTTGGGTTCTATTTTTGTGAGATGGACCTCTAAGTTATTAGTGTAGGGGTTAGACAGGCGAACAAAGTAGATCTATGTGATAGTCAAGGAGCTTCATGAGTCACTTATGTTTTGAATCTAATTTATGGTTTTGAATGGAAGAATCTAGTGTTTCATATGGGGGAATCGAATCTATGGTTTTGAATAGAAGAATCAAGGGTTTCGTATGTGAGGAATCAAATGTATGGTTTTGCATGGAGGAATCTAGGGTTTTACATGAGAGAATATATGGTTGTGCATAGGAGAATCTAAGGTTGTACATGGGAGAATCTAATCTAGGGCTTCTTATGGGAGAATCTACGGTTTCGTATGGGAGAATATATGGTTTTGCATGGGAGAATCTAATCTATGGTTTTGCATGGAAGAATCTAGGGTTGTGTATGGGAGAATTTAAGTACATATGGAAGAATCTAGGGTTGCATGGGTGAATATAAGGTTTCACGTGGGAGATTTAGGATTTGCATGAAAAAGTTCAAAGGGTTACATGGGATGTGTAAAGTCTGCATGGGGGTGAAATTTACGTATGGAAAGTTAATTTGGGATGTGAGGAAGGTGATGGAAGTTTTGTTTGGTTGTTCGAACACTTTGGATGAAAAATAGTACGTGGGACAGTATAAGGGTGCATAGGAGATCGAGCTAGGGTTTGGTGTGGCTAGCTAGGGTTTGGTGTGGCTACTTAGTGTTTTGTGGTCACACGTGTACTTGGTGATTAAAGTGTGATGATGAGGGTGAAATCTATGGGTTGTGATGTGTGGAGTGTTAAAATGATTTGGGTTGGGTGAGGTGGAGTAGGATGGACCACTTAGGCCTAAATTAGGGTGTCGGAATAAAACCCTAGAGTGAGAGGGTGAGTGGACTTAGAAGTGTAAGGTAGTGGGCCTTAACCCACATACATGGGATATGGGCTCTAGTGCGAGTTAGGGTAATGAGGAAAGGGTGTTGGACCAAGTTGGGAGGTGCATGATTCTGATAATGTGTGACGGTTCCTTTTAGAGGATAAGTGTAGAGGGAGTTTTTCATTCATGTCTAGGGTTAAAATTCTGAATAAGATACTTAATACATTAATCATGTAAAGTGAAAGATTATTGAGCTAGGTACAAGTCCATATATCGGGAATAGTGGTTAGGGTGTTCCATCCTATATGTGTCCGATCCACCGGCTATAATAATGGTCAGGAGCTTTATGCCCTATGTGTTTTCTACCCACGGATTATAATAGTGGGGAATCCCTAGCTCAATAAACCAAACCCTAAGTTTGCTAAGACACATAAAAGATACTAAGTACTTACAGTGGAACACCATACGAGCAGGAGCCAAACTGATCCACCACTAAGGAATAGGGGTTAGGGCGTCTCACCCTATATGTGACTGATCCACCAGTTATAATAGTGGTTGGGTGCATATTGCCCTATATGTGCCCAATCCACCAGCTATAATAGTGGGGCTCCCGTACTCGCATGGATTGATAAAAAGTATGGTGTGAAATGAGTACTAATAAGAGATTAAATAATTAATGAATCTAGAATATAAGTTGGCCTTTATTCATTTATTTATTTGAAGTGGTCATATGTTGTTGTATTATCATCCTTAGATTGTGTGGTTTGTGTATTGGCATTAGTGCACGGTTACCTTACTCAGTATGTAGCGTACTGACCACCTATTTTATGGGTGCTACTCATTACCACGAGCAGAGAGTCCTTCTGACTTTGTGTAGATGAGTGATGCTTATTTTGATGCCTTCAATGTTCATAATGCATCATTCGAGGTTGAGTGATGAGTATAGACTTGGCACAAGGATCAAGAGTGGTGTGGCTGGATCTCCCTTTTTGACCGTTTTACTTTGTATTGAATGTCCTAGACGTAACTTTTACCAGCTATAAACTATATTTTCCTTTTTAGAATTTTGACAATGCACTCTGGTTTATGACTCTTTTCCCACGCTCTGAGTTCTACCTTATAGTTTATTGTACTCCTTTGAATTATAAACTCTTTACACGTACTTTGATTTATGTGTTACGATCCTTCTAGTTCTTTTTATGAACTCTTGGTTTAAGTATTGATTAAAGGTAACAATAATCCTTTTTAGCCTTAGCACTTAGTACTAGAACTGTTGGAGTGAATCGGTCCGGTACTAAGTGTGGTGGTAATATTTCTAAAATTCACAGGTTCTAATTTTATTTGCTTCCATTTTTTTATGAAAAAAATAGTGAATTTTGGGGTATTGCAAGGACCTTTTGTATCTGAGCAATATACTTATCAACAACAAATCTACTAGTCATAGCATCAGTGGTAGTAAAGGGCACTTGCCTCAGTAGGTGTACATCCTAAAGAGGTTAAGGGGAGACCACGGACCTTGCCCATTTCCCTACGAAATAGGACAAAACTAGGGTTTTATCGGGTATCATATAGGATACCAGGGAGGACAATTAGGCAGGTGTATAAATGTCATCATCTAGGCAAAGGCTGATCGGTAACTAGATGTGGTCACTAGTACATTTTCCATCCTCTCATTACTAGTGTATATGTTATTTGATTTAGGTACATCATTGTCATTTGTGTCTACCGCTTTTGTTGCTAGAGCCACTTTGTCTCCATCTGCTAGTGTCGGCGTCGCTATATCTGTGGTTTGTTTTCTAGGGATAGATTGGATTACACTAGACTCTACTCGGATGTGGCCTAAGAGATAATCGAGGTAAACTGTCGATAGGACTTGATTGAGATGGATCGATAATACTTTAATGTTATCCTTGGGATTAGTATGTTTAGGAGGTATTGGGAGTTGATAGATTTTGCTTAGGAATGAGTTACATTGTTGGGACCTTAAGGTGGTAAGGTCATCTATAAGAGGTGCAAGCTTAGGCATAAAATGAAGGTTGACCATACAATATATTTGTTGGTGTAGAGAGGTTACCTTATGTATTTATGTAGACTTTAGGAGCTAAACAATGATGTTTCAACATTAGAGAATATTTTAATTGCTTAATAGTTTCTTGACGTGCTTCTAAAAAAGGTATTGGGTATGCAACCGGTACGTGAGATAAACTTCACCATTAAGCTAGTACTAGGGGCGAGCCATTTTCAAAGGCACCCTATCGGATGGCTCATGGGTTAATTTTCTCGAGTGTGTCTCCATGGGGAGCACTAGTTCTCTTCATGAAGAAGAATGGTGGGAGTCTTCACTTTTACATCAACTGCCAAGGTTTGAACTAGGTGATAGTGAAGAATTGTTATCCACTTCCGCAAATTGATAACTTGTTTAATCAACTTAGGGGTGCTTCAATCTTCTCAAAGATCGACTTGAGGTCAATATATCATTAGCTATGCATCGCAGAGGCATACATCATGAAGATGATGTTTGGGACACAATATGGATGCTATGAGTTCACGGTGATGCTTTTTGAGCTCACTAATGCACCTGTGTATTTATAGACTTAACTGCGAGGATCTTCATAATGATACTTTGATATATTCTTAGAGTAGAAAGGAGCATGAGTAGCACTCCACACGATTTTGTCATTCTTTAGAGCGCATAAGCTATATGTAAATTCTCTAATTTCAAGTTTTGGTTTCGGGAGATTTCATTTTTAGGCCATGTGGTATTAATGGGAGAAGTCATCATAAATCCAGAAAAGATTTTGATAGCCATTGAGTAGAAGACAACCATTAGTGATTTCGAGGTTCACGGTTTATTGGGTTTAGCTGGATACTATAGGTGTTTTGTTTAGGACTTTTTGAAGGTAGATCATCCCTTGACAAAACTTCTTAAGAAGAATACCATATTTCAACGGGATGATACATGTGAGGGCGCTTTTCATGAGTTGAAGTAGCGTTTGACTATAGTACTGGTTTTAACTCTGCCATTAGGATCATATGGTTAGTAGGTCTATATTGATGTGCTAAATCATGGATTGGGTTGTGTGTTGATACAGCATGGTAACGTAGTGGTTTACACTTTTCGTCAGTTCAAGCAACATGAGTAGAACTACCTGACACATAAGATTTTGAGGCACTATATATATGGGACTCAATGCATTTTCTTCACTAACTATAAAAGCTTCAAGTATATATTCACTCAGAAGAAGTTGAATATAACACAAAAGAAATGGCCAAAGTTGGTGAAGGACTCCAGTATTAAGTTTACCAACCATAAGGATAAGGCTAATGTCGATGCGAATGCCTTAAGTAAGAATAAATCACACTCCTTTAATTCTTATGTGGTGGATAATCAGTTGGTTTTGGAGCTCGGTGAGATAGGGATAGAGTTGATCTAGTAGGGTGATTTGGAGGTCCAAACGAGTACTTTAACAACTGCACTAATGGTATTTAATGAGATTCAAGCGGGACAACCTGGGGATGTTAAGCTTAAGTGGATTTGGTAGAAGATACAAGACAATTGAGCTAAGATTGGTCAAATCCATAAGGATGGTAGAATTCATTACAAGGGTCACTGGTGAATACTTCAGAGCTGCATAGAACTTAAGTACTAGATTTTAGAGGAGGGTCATCATATTCCATATTCCATTTACTTAGAAGGAGATAAGTTGTATAAATACCTCAAGAAGATATGTGTGGTGGAATATACGTGTATTTGTGGTGAAAGATATGCACAATTTTGGTGATATATAATTAGATCAATGTTATAAAATTATAAGTAAATAATGATAATATATGTATACATATATATATTGAATCTTATGAAATTTTAGGTAGAGCATGGTGAAAGATTAGTTTTCGTATAAGAATTTTTAAATTGTAGTAGCTATAATGCCAAAGATATATAAAATAATATTAAAATATCATTTTTAGAATAATAATGATTCAATTTGAGAGGTTATTTGAATAATGTTGGAAATTTTTAGTATAAATATGGTGAGAGATATGTTAAATACTTTGACAAAGATATTTAAACAATGTTGGAAATTTTAGCAAGTATAATGCCAAATATAAATAAAATAATATTAAAATATCATTTTTTTAGTATAAAAATAGTTTAATTCATGATATTGTTTGAATAGTGTATGAAATTTTTAGTAGAAGTATCGTAAGAGATATGTTAAATAGTAGCAAAAGCTACTTACATCTATAGTAAAATAAAAGTAGTTGTGTTGACAGATTTGTATGCTAGTAGTAAAAGATTAGTAGAACTAGAGTGAAAGATCAACATGATGATGGTAAAAGATCAATAGACCAGGGGTGAAATATTAGTAGAATTGTGTAAAAAATCAACATGATAAAACCATCAAATGGCTAGTAAAAAACATATATAATAACCATGAAATATATATGAAAATTATTTTAAAGTTAAAAGTGTGTCGATAGGGGTGTTTATTCATAAAGAAAAAAATATCATGAGCATTATGATGTATTTTTTCCAATATTCCTAATTAAAAATATTTTAGTTTAATTTTTCTTACAAAAAAGCTAATGTAAGCAAGTCAAACAACATAGCACCGTGTGACCATTTTCACAATATACACATTACTTAGATTAGATGTTACATCAACCTTTCAATCTACCTTCAATATGAGAAAAAAGGCCTTCAAAATACACTTGACCTAAGTATGGCAATGTTTGTTTTAGAAGATACTCCAATTTGGACAAGAATTTATGAATGAAATTTTGTAAAGATTTTAACATTTGTTGATAAGATCTCATCTACTTATAGTAGATTTACATCTCATATAATTTTATAGCATTAAGTCATACTCGTACGTTTGTTAATTGTAATACTTGTTATTCTCGTTTATTTATCTCCCTCGCCACTTTATTTGGTTTTTTTACTCCCTTATATAGCATGACATGATGTTCTATATATATGCTTGGAGGTGTTGGGTGAGAGATGTACACGCATCGCATCCGTATCGATCAGAATAAGAAGACTCTCTTCTTTATTCTATATATTAACTTCTTATATTTATTTGAGTTTTTGAATATCAAAAGTGATTTTTTTTTCCTAAGACTACAAGAGGCCTAAGAAGCGCTTACCAACCAGGCGTTTGTGTTGGCAGTCCTCAACGATTCGACTAATGAGTTGGACTTTCGTCGATGGTGTCCCCGGGCTCTTTCGAGCAACGGCCCAATATGGTTTAGATATGTTGTGATATACAACGAAAGCCCTCGGCTTTGAGATTTGAGAAGCGGCCGCGGTGGTTGTTGAGTAAGGCGTTTGTTCTGCTGGTACTCTTAACTTTAGGGTTTGGCCTCGGCAACGAGTACTTTCCGTCGATAAGTTACGGTATATATCTGCTTTAGTGCACTGACTACTGAGATAGCAGGCACCACAATTCGACGTTGTTCTTCTAATTCTTATTCTTCAATTTTCGGTTTCCTCCTATTGAAGATTTATCTTTCATGAATCAAGTGCATAATCTATAGAAAGAAACTAAGTCATCTTTTTTTATTTTGTTTTCGAATCATGGAATCGATGACATGTTTTGTTTCGCCGTCTATTTGATTGCGTCATTGGTTATGTGACGGGGATTTCTCCTAAATCCCTTTGCTTATTATTGGGGCAAACTCTTTAATTTTCCATGTTTGTATATCCCAAAAGTAAAACGTCACAAAACGAGCCGATAGATGTTGAGGCTCCTTTTTTCTTCTCTTCGGAGGGTTGGGAACTTCCAATTAAGTCGGCGGTCTCATATTCCATCGCCTTGTGGAGCGGCGTCGCTGCCATTACCAGTTTGGATAGGCCATGAGACATACATCTATTCATTTTTTAATGACTTTATTGATATTGGTGCTTGAAGTCTTTCGGTAAAAGTTCAAAAAAAAAAAAAAAAACACCATCTTTCGGGACTGAATGGCATTTAAAGCCTTGCGGACTATTCTGCAATCCTGAAACCTATCTATATATAATCTTCATAATTGTTTGTTATTTTCTACTTTTCTTGTATATTTTAATTGGATTTCCTGATATGTTTGTCTGAATCTGAACGAGACCAGATGGAATTAAATATTCTTGGTTTGATTTTTAGTCATCTGATGTGAAAAATTAATTTTTCTTGGAGTATTTTGGGCGTCTATTATAAACCACCACAGGCATGTGATTGCTATGCCTATTGTCATACGCAATTGAGTAGAAGATCGTCCGCTACTCGTTTCTCATGGAAGTCTGCTCTGGGTTTGATTTCTTGGATTATGTCCAATTGGGGTTAACATCCCAAAATCTTCGAGATACCAAGCTGGACACATATCGTCCAAGAGACAACCCTTTCTCTTTCATTTACCACAAGTATTGAGTGCCCCCATCAAAACTTACCACCCTGCCAGTACCTTGGGTGGCCATCATGGCAATTGGCAAGACAATATTGTATTGTCAATGTACCAAGTTGGACACATATTGTCCAAGAGACAACTCTTTGTCTCTTTCATTTACTACAAGTAGGAATGTTGACAAACCAAGTCGGTTTGCAAGTTTTTTGAGTTGACTCGTTAATAGCTCGGCTCAACTCCCTCATTAGATGAGCTTAAAAAGTAGGCTCGAGCTCGGCTTGATTATTAAACAAATCCATACTAAACTTTTTTTTTCGATAAGTAGAAATTTTATTACTATCGAAACCAATAGAGGGGTAAGTGGATAAGAGGAGGCAGGTGAGGCAGGACCACTGGCCAACGGTGGTAGACCGGCGTAGGTCTGCCATGGAAGGGGGTTGGTGGTCAGGGGAGAGAAAGGAAAAAGGGGCAGGCATGTGTGAGGAGGGAGGATGTTTGGTTAGGTCAAAAGTGGAAAGAAAATGACAGGGGTGAGAGGGAAAGGACGGTCGGTCATGGAGTTGGTGGTTGTCAGTAGAGTCAAGGCTACAGATTGGGGGTTGCAGGTCGAGCTGGGTAGAAGGAAGGTGAAGGGAAAGGGTTGGACTGGGCAGTTTGGGAAGGAAAGAAAGGAAAAAAAAGGCGGGTCAGGGGAAAGAAGAATGGTTGTGTGGGCTTGGGCTGGGGTGAAGGAGATGAAGGAAGGATAGGGTTTTGGGCTGTGAGGGGTTGGCCCAACTCAAGAAGAAGGGGGAAAAAGAAAGGAGAGAATGAGAGAAAAGAAAGAAAAAGGGAAAAAGAAAAATAATGGGTTGGTTAGGTGTTTAGGATATTTTAGTATTTTTGATTATTTAAAATAATAATATTTAGAAAAATAATAATTAAATTCTTTTTTAGATCAATTTGGGATATTTTGAATAAATTTTTCAAGTTCCATTTTAATTAGCAAAATACACTAATTTTTTCTAATTAAATTATTTATTATTTTCCTCTTGATTTGCTTTAATTAATCCCCTTTATTTTAATAAAATAGTTTATTTAATTAATTTTCCTAATAAATCTTTATTTGACCATAATTCCCTAAAATTAGAGTTTTAGGGTATTTTATCAATCTCTAGGGAAAAAAATACTCATGGCCACTATTATCATCAGTGGATTGGTCTTGGCTTGGTTCAATAGTCTTCCTCTTTAAATGGTTAGTATTTTATTTATGTCATATTCAATAAGTCACCCCTTCAATTAGACATGTATGCCCCCAATGAACTTCCCTAACCTATTATCACTCTTCAACCCTAGACTTCCTGAAAGACCCTATCCCATAGCCTAGGATCTCTACACTCTCCAAGACTCCAAGACTCCTTTTTTTTCCTTCCACCCTACTCACCATGAACCCAAAAAACCCCACACATGTGGGTCAAGGCCCACTTTCCCATTTATCCACCTAAGCTCACCATCACCTACTAGAGTTTCCCCTTATAATCCTAATTTAGCCTATGTGGCTTTAGCCTCTCCTTTTTCTATATAGGTCATACCCCCTTGATTACAAAACCATAACTCCACTCAACCCACTCCAAACATCACAACCCTACTCTCTAACTTCCGCATGGAATGATGAAGCCTAGTTGGTCATCCTCAAAACCCTAATACAACCTTTTTCTTTTTTACATTCCCCCCGTACAAAAACTCCACCCTCCTTTTCATTTGACTCTAATCTCCATATAACACACTCCTAAGCACAACCCAAAATTCAACCAACCTCTTTAAACTCTCTCATAACACCCCTACATGTAGGGTTTTCCCTAAAAAGCCCTATTTAGGCTCCCATGCATTATTCCACCAACTCACGTACTTTCTATTTCCCAAAAACACCAATCATCCAAAATACTCTTTCCTCCCCATGTTTAACCCTTAAAATAACTTTTCCCACATAATCTTTTTCTCTATGCAAAGACTAAACACCCTATGCAAGACTCACTCTTCATATGCAAGATTTTACTCTAAATCTTCATTTTATTACTTTCTTCCTTTATTTTCTCATCCATATTTCATAATACAATTAGGCTTTTCCACCGCTTCTCCTTACCCACTCCACTTTATTTATTTATTTTAGTTTCTCCACAACTACTCAAACTCACCTAAGGTTTCTAAGCATGCATGACATACCATGAAAACTATCCATAAGAGCATGTCATACATAACAAGCCATATTACCCATATTACACATAATATAAATCATACACCACATACCTTATCTCATTGCAAGCCAAGCTACATTGCACTCATATTTAGTTCATATTCACATATAAGTACACATCACATGTCATGAGGCCCATAAGCATATAATTTATAACAAACCCAAAGCCTTAACTATATCCTTATCTAATAGAACACCGGGCTTGAAGCATGAATCCTACAGCTCCTCATAGGAAGGATTTTTCTCATAACCTATAAAAATAGCATACTAATCATTTAACCTTCTTCCTACTCCTTTTTCCTTTTTCTTTATTTCCCTGATTAAATATTAATAGTAGTAGTAGTAGTAGCAATAGTAGTAGTAGTAGTAGTAGTAGTAGTAATGTTAATAATAACAAAATATTTAAAATAAAATATACTAAGTAAGTAAAAGGGATAAGGGCACAACCAGAAGGAATAGCAGGTAGGGAGCGGTAGTGGCGGCGGTGCACGATAGTGATGGTGGTGATTGAAAAGGAAGGGTTTTAGGGTAGGAAAAGATGAGAGGAGCTAGAGTTTTTGGGTCAAAGAGGGTTGTGGTGGTGTCTCACGGCGGCAGTGCAGGCGGCTACTATAGTGGTGACTAAGAGGAAATGAGAGAAAAGGAGGATGAATGAGTGGAAGGAAAGGAGAAATGGTGGTGTGGAGAGGTAGGGAAAGGTTTTTTGTGTAGAAAGGGAGGTAGTGAGGGTGGTGGAGGCATAGGGTGGTGCAAGCAACAAAGATGGGTGCAAAAGAGCTGCCCACTTTGCACAAGTTGGGAGAGAAGAGGAAGGGAAGTTAAGGGCAGGGGAAGGTCTCATTGGGTGGAGGGTGATGTAGGGAAGAGGAAGAGAGGGTGTGGCAATGGTGGTATGGTGCAACAGCGGCGGTTGAAGGGGTTGTACAAGTAAGGATGGTGGTGTTTGATTTGTAGAAAAAAAGAGAATTGAGGACGCAGGGGGTGTATTTATAGGGAAATATGGCCTGGGAAGTGGACAAATGAGGGAAGAAGACAAGGGGAGGAGGTGGTTGGCTACCAACCAGCATGTAGGCCAGCACAACTACACACTAGAGGGATAGTGCAAGGGTTTTGCATGGGGTGCAGCAGTTAGGTAGGGTGTTGGGGTCACAGGAGGGAGGGGATAGGTGTAGGGAAATTCTAGCTATATGCCCTGCATGTCTGGATGAGGAAAGGGGGAGGGGAGAGAGAGAGGTAGAGCTGCAAAGTAGCCATGATCTAGCTCCTAATCGGGGGGAGGTTGAAGATAGTGGCAGAATGGGAAGAAGGGAAAGAAAGAGGGGAGAAAAGGAAAAAAAAAAAAGGGAAACAGGCATGGGTGGGGGTGCTAGGCCACACGGAGGAAAAGAAAAAAGAAAAGAGAGGAGAGGAGGGGGAAGGGATTGGGCCTGCACTGGGTGTGCCCCAGTTGGCCAAAGAAGGGGAAAGAAAGAAAAAAAAGGAGAAAGAAAAGGAAGAAAAAAGAAAAGTGAGGTGGTTGGGTGGTTTGGAATTTTTTTTGAATTTTAGGAATGATAAAATTTAGTGATAGTAATAAAATAATTTTTTATTAATTTAGAAATTATTATTATGAGATACTTAAAAATTTTTAGTTTAGTAAATAATTCTAGCCTTCATTAATTAGATCCCTACATCATTTTTCCCTTTATGGCCATTATTATTATTATTGTTATTATTTTTATTGCTATTATTATTATTATTATTATTATTATTATTATATCATTATTTTTTAAAAAAATGGCATATATAATTAAACCTTATCCATTTAATCCTTATTTTATTTTTAAATCCTAAAATAAAGTTTTGGGGTATTACAATTTAAGTAGGTATAATGCCAAATATGAATAAAAAATATTAAAATATCATTTTTAGTATAAGAATGGTTCAATTTGAGACATTATTCGAATAGTGTAAGAAAGTTTTAGTAGACTTGTGGTAAGTGATATGTTAAATACTAGAAAAAGTTACCTACATCTATAGCAAAATATATCTAGTTGTGCTAAAAGATCATTATGATAATGGTAAAAATATTGGTAGTACTAGAGTGAAAGATCAACATGATAATTGTAAAAGATCAATAGAATCGGGGTGAAATACTAGTATAATTAGGGTAAAAAATTAGCATGATAAATCATAAAATAGCTAGTAAAAGACACGTATAACAACAACGTAAAATAAATGAAAATTATTTTAAAGTCAAAAGTTTGTTAATAGGGGTATTTATTTATAAATAAATAATATTAAAAGTATTATTCTATGTTATTGCCAACATTCCTAAATAAAGGTATTTTAGTTTAATTTTTCTTATAAAAAAAACTGATGTAACCAAGTCAAACAATGTAGCACTGTGTGACCATTTTTATGATATACACACCACTCAGATTAGATGTTACATCAAACTTTCAATCTACCTTCAAAATGTGAGAAAGGTCTTCAAAATACATTTGACCTAAGTATGACAATGTTTATTTTAGAAGATATTTCAATTTGGGCAAGAATTCAAGATAAAAAATTTTGTAAATATTTTAACATTTACATCTCATATACTTTTATAGCATTAAGTTATGTACTTATCAATTGTAATATTTATAACTCCAATATATTTGTCTCCCTCACTACTTCATATTTTTTAACTCCATTATATATTATGGCATGGTCTTTTATATATATTAGGAGTTAGTAGATGAGAGATGTACACACCTTGCATTTGTATCAATTAGAATAAGAAGAATCTCTTCTCTATTCTCTATATTATCTTATTATGTTTCTTTGAGTTTCTCAATATCAAAAATAATATATTTTTTTTTCTAAGACTACGAGAGGCCTGGCAAGTGTTTACCAACCGGGAGTAGGTATTGGCAGTCCTCAACGATTCGAATAATGAGTCGGACTTTCGTCAATGGTGTCCCCGGGCTCGCTGAGCAACGGCCCAATGTGGCTTACACATGTTGCAATTTACAACGAAAGCCGTAGGCTTCGCACGGAAGGTCTTTGAGAGCTAAGACGAGGCTGCGGTTTTTGTCGAGTAAGGCGCTTAATCTGCTGGCCTCTTAACTTTATAAATAAACGTATCTTCATTTTAGAGTTCAGGAATTGGATTTAGGGTTTTGCCGTGGCATCGAGTTTCCGTCGATGAGTTACGGTAACTATCTGCATTAGCGCACCGAGATAGCAGACACCTCATTTCAACGCTGTTCTTCTAATTCTTATTCTTCAATTTTTGGTTTCCTTTGTTTTGATTTCTCCTATTGAAGATCTATCTTTCATGAATCAAGTGCATAATCTACAGAAAGAACTTTCGTTTTCTTTCGTTATTTTGTTTTCGAATAATGAAATCGATGATATGTTTTGGTTTACCTTCAGTCTGATTGCGACATTGATTATGTGACGGGGATTTCTCCTAATTCCCTTTACTTATTATTGGGGCAAACTCTTTAATATTCCATGTTTGTATATCCCAAAAGTAAAACGTCACTAAACGAGCCGATAAATGTTGAGGTTCCTTTCTTCTTCTCTTCGGAGAAAGAAGAGAGTCGTAACTTCCATTTAAGTCGGTAGTCTCATATTCCATCGCCTTGTGGAGCGGCGTCGCTGCCATTACCAGTTTGGATAGGCCATGGGACGTACATTTAATTCTCTTTTTGATTATTTTATTGATGTTGCTGTTTGAAGTCTTTCGACGAAGTTAAACTTGAGAATTGATTATTCAGTTCGTATAGATTGGTCCATGAGGAAATCAGATTTAAAGAACACCATCTTTCGGGACTGAATGGCATTTTAAGCCTTGTTGACTATTCTGCAATCCTGAGGCCTATCTATATAGAAGCTTCATATTTTTTTTATTTTTTATCTTACTTTTATTGTATATTTTCGTTGGATTTCCTGATATGTTTGTCCGACTTTGAATGAGAGCAGATGGATTTAAATATTGTTGGCTTGATTATTAGTCATCTGATGTGAAAAAATTAAATATTCTTGGGAGTATTTTGGGCGTCGAGTACAGACTCTCACAAGCATGTGATTACTATGCCTTTTGTCGTACGGAAGTGAGTAGAAAGATCGTCGGCTACTCGTTTCTCATGGGAGACTAATCTGGGTTTTATTTCTCGGGTTACGCTGTAACATATAATAGTCCAATTGAGATTAACGTCCCAAAATCTTCGAGATACCAAGCTGGAGCTGGACACATCATCCAAGGCCAAGAGACAACCCTTTGTCTCTTCCATTTACCACAAGAAGTGCGAAGTGCCCCCATCAAAACATACCACCCTACTAGTACCTCGGGTGGCCGTCATGGCGAGTATATAATGCCGAAGTACCGATTGAAACACGAGCATTTGTCTTACTAAATATTTAATAAAAGTTAAGACACTTTAAAAATATTAAAATATATTTTAACTTCTATCTCCATTTTTTTTGTTTATGTATTTAATATTTTATTATATTTTAATAATTTTTGTAAAAAGTTGAATTAGAATTTGTATTTATTAGTTGTAGGAAAAATATTGATATCATCTAGTCAACACCAATATATGTTAGTTAGCTTACTTCTTCAAATGACTTGACTTAAGCATGTGACAATGAATAAAGAGTTATTTTTGAAAGAATACCATATGTCGATTTATATTTTTTAGAGAAATCATCATGGATAACAAATTCTAATTTATTTCAAATGATTTTCAAATTTTTTACAAAGGGTAAGTGATCAAGTTGCACTTTTTAACACCACAATGCCTTTGAACCAATGGGCAGGTAGAGTTGACAAACAATACCATCGTTGTTACACTCAAATAAAGGCTTAATTAACCAAAGTCTTAATTAACCAAAGGAAACTGGATTGATGAGTTGTTCAAAGTCCTAGGTGATTGGATGCTCAAATAAAAAATTCACAATATCTAAGAACTCGTAGGTAAACCAGTACCTAACAGGAAGGGCCCCTACAAAGATCAAAAAGTAGCAGGCTAAGGAGATTACAAGCTATAAGATAAAGATTAGCAATAGTTGGAATCTTTCTTATACTGAATCAAGCTACAATATTGGTACATGCTCTACATATCTATTTCACAATCAATATGCATGCAATACTTGTTAGTTGTTACCCACCATCAGACAGAGTTCTTTTACTCAAATAATCAATTATACTTACTTCTACTTAACACCACAATCCTAAAGGGATGCAGGCCACAATGACACCTAATTTCACAAAATAATAAGTGGTTATGATTGGACCAAAAGCAATTTGAACACCCACTTTTAGATCTTAAGAATGTTTGTGCAATCTTGACCTCGCATAACTACATTCAACTAGAAAAGGAGGGCCTATTCCATTAAACAAGATGGACACCTACACACGTTAAGATGCCACAATGGGAGTTGTACTCTTTTTCTTAGGCCATGTTTGGTTTGAAGAAAATTTAGTGGAAAGGAAAATGTAGAGGAAAGAAAATTGAAGGAAAGAAAATTAAAGAAATTAATTTTCTTTCCTTTATTTGGTTGTTGAAGAAAATTATGTGGAAAATTAAATTCTTGGAAAACGTTTTTAGTGCTTGATATATGAAAAGAAAATTCTAAGAAAAATTAAATGTTGTTATTTAAATTTTTTTTATATATTTAATTAAAATTAAAATAATATATTGATACATAAAAAAAAAGTACATAAAATTTCTAAAAAATTTATAAAAATTCCATAAAATCAATACTAATTCTAAATTTTTTTATAGAATTATTCTAAAATATTACATGAATAACTTACAATAACTTTCAAAAAAAAAACTAAAAAAATACAAAATATTTTATATTCCTTTCCATTTAAAACATGCTACAACATATATAAATTTCAATGCCACCTTATTGCCCCGTCTTTCAACGGAGATAAGCTCAAGGTACCTAGCGTGTGTGTGTGTGTGTGTGTGTGTGTGTGTATATTGGAATTACGTGAATAAGAAATTAAAAATATGTCCGTTGATGATTGATTATGTGTGGCCTTCCTTCCTGTTTGATGCATATACGTCGGGGGTTGAAGCAGAGCTATGCATGGCAGACGGTGGAATGCACTAAGAAAATGATTCGATCGCTGCAAAATGCAATGGATTCGGGAGGAGGAGGTATAAAAATAAGGATCACGAGGTCGAGATAAGTGGATACATGGCTCGTCAGACCGCAGATATAATATCAAGGATTGAATTTGGTAGGAATTATCATAAAGGAAACACTATTTTCCAACTCTTGACAACCAACCCTCCAACATCGCTGTGCTCAAGCGAGTAGGCATCTCTATTTGCCCGGCAGCAGGTACGTTACGTCACTCCCCCTTCTTCTTTATCTTCCTCTCTCTCTCTCTCTCACTCTCTCCTCCCAACCCTCAACTTTACTCGTATGAAAAATACGCAGAATAGACCAAGAAACCCACTTATCTTAACATAGCGCAAGAGGATTCACCTCATGCGAGCGAAAAATTTCCCCAAGTCTTCCTCTGTTTTTTCCTTCCTTTCCGCCATTTTGCTTCTTTTTTTTTTGAAAGATTCGTTGAAAGCTTATCATTCGTTGAATCATTTACCCCTCGGCCCCCGGTCCAAGCTCCAAAGCTATTAACTGGACAATTTATGTTCTACTTATTTACCTGTGCCCGTCCGTGCGCCCGCTGGCTGTCCGTCCGTGTTATCTTGCCTCTGTCCTTTCTAACTAGTGAATTAACTCTGAAAAAGGCAAAGAGGATAATTAAATTAGAACATCAACCGAGTTCGATCTCTTCCTAAAGGAATAACCAAAAAACATAATCCCAATTTCCCATTAACAAATTCAACGACCATAAGCCCCAAACTTAAGAATCAATTTAGGGTTCCAAATTCAAATCGAAAGATAATTAATGTTACCTGTTAAAATTGAGTCGGTGGATTCGCATTTCAAGTTGGAGTTGGTTGAGCGAAATGTTTGCTAACAGAAAGCTTGCTCGAACCTGACAGACGACTACTGTGAAGGTTATTCCCTGTTGGTGGAGTCATGAGATGAGTAAGGAAGGTTGAAGAAGGAGATCAAAAAAACTTGAAGGAGAAACAGCTATGTGATGTTGAAGGAGGAGGATGGTAAGTTGAAGCTGTCCACGAAATGAAAGCTCTCGAAAAAAAATTCGTCGATGTTTTCCGTAAGTTTTTGTGAGAAAAATGGTGTGGTACAACTTTCTCTACCTTTTTTCTTTTTATTTTCTTTCTTTAAAGTTTTCCCAGGAACCAAACGCGGGAAAGTAGATTTTCATGTAACTTTTTTTTCTTTCCTCATTATTTTCTCTAAACCAAACGAAGCCTTAGACAATTTTTTTTTTGCTCAAGGGATTTTACCCTTAATGTTTTAAACAAGCCATCATGAGATTCACACCCCGCATTGCCAGCACAAGACTGAATTTTTCAGCCCGACTAAGGAGTTTTGAGTAACGAGAAGTATTTTTGGGGTAAGGCTCTAATTATGTACACTCCTCTAGTGTAACCATGATGGAATGTTATGTCTCATTATGCAAATTCTGTAATACTACATCACATGTTGGATGCATCAAACCATATTAATGAAATTACCTTTTTTATATATTACTGGCACCTTTTAAAAAATTTCTTAACCAAGCACATAAAGTAGTACTAAAGGCTCCTCCATGCTCAGGAGGACCTTACACACAAAAAAGGGGAGCAAACACCCCAAACCTACTTGGGTGACTTGACTCCACACCTTTATCCTCCTTCATGACTAGATGAATAACTCCCATGAGACTAAACTACTCAAACACCTCCTAGTTAGATTAGGACTCCTAAATCAAAACTAGGAGCTTGTAGTTCTCATGGAAACCTACGAGCAACTCCTTCATCTGTGCCATCTCTTCTAATAGGTGTCGAAACTAGTTCAAGATCCATTTGTTCTCTTAACTTAGCAGTTGCCCCCAATAGACCTATATATTAAAGTATCGCTTATAGGCTTCATGGTACTTCTCTCTCACATGAACGATCCTCTCATTTGCATGGAGCTTGGCTCTTATCTCCATGAGGACCCTTATTTCGGTTGCAAGGTAGCCTTAAAGGAGTATTTATACTTTTTCTTGGAGTATTTCTACTTTGGAGTGCACCTCAATGTTATCGATGCAACCTTCTATATTCTTGCCATTTACACCCCATGCCTTCAACAATACTCTCATTAAGCATATCAAAGGAGCACAAAAATCTTTGACCCCATCCCCTGTGATAGGTAGCTAATATTCTAAGAATTTATTTGACTTATTGTCATGCATCAGCCTTTTCTTAGGGTTTTGCATAGGATAGAAGGTTGGGTTTCTTAAAATCTTGGTGAAGTGGTCATATCTTCAAACAAAGAAACAAGAAAAGGCGTAAAAGAATTAATAAGATATTTCTCTAACCAAAATTGATGCAATCAGAAATGCTCTGAATCATTAAGTAAGAGAGCACCACTATTTATAAATCTCCACAATGCAATTGTAAATACCACTATGCAATTGTTTTCCTACACATATGCCCATAGATACATAGCAAAAACTACACTATAGGAAATCAACTAACCCTTGAGTTGCAAATCAACCAAGGTACATCAAATAATCACTAATCCTATTATTTCTATACACCTACCACTTTTAGGAAATGGAACAGTTACCTAACTTCCTGTGAGGAACAATATGCAAAACACATTACGTAACACCAATTAATTCATCAGTTGCCAACCCCAAAGATAAGGACACACATGCTTGAATTAATAACTACTTGTATGCATAGTTCTTTATGGGGACTTGGGATTAGGGTTACACAAGGATGGGGATAGGGATAGGAAAATGGGGATGGAGAGAAACGTGGAAATGTCATTTTGTAAAAATTTAGGAAACGGTGATGGAATGAAACAACAATATATATATATATATATATATATATATATATATATATATATATATATATATATATATATATATATATATATATACATATATACATACATACATATTATATACATTTTTAAAAAATTATGCCAAATCTACTAAAATTAAGAGAGAAAATTAATTAAAAAATCATAAAACTACTACTTATATTAGTTAATTTACACCATTAATATTTTTAAAAATAAATAAATTAAATATTGTTGGTACCACTTCTAGCACTAACAAATTTTTGGAGGGGAAAACGTTTCTGAAATGTATTGAAAACAGAAAAAGGCACCTAAGTGTCGTTTCCGTGCTTCGGTGCTTGGGATGTGAAAGTTTTTAAAATAAAAGAATGAAAGAGGTACGTTGGCTTGTGGTGGCTTGAATGACAAGTAATTATACCAATCAATGAAGCCAAAAACAAAATCCAAAAAAGTGTGACAAATTTTCATTCATAAATCTTTTCACTTTGTAGGAGAATTTACAATAAGAAATCACTAAAAGAACTTACACTAGAAAATACATTTATATATTAAGGAGGATTTGAGTCCAGGAGAATAAGCCTATGAGCATTGATTAAGATACATTTATACCAAAAGTGTGTAGTAAACTTGAGGAGGCATTAAAAAAAAAGTTACCACACTTAGTATCACTCTAGTTTCCACTATCATTCTTTCACTAAGTATTAAGGCTATACTTAAATTAAGAATAACAATCATAAGAAGCATAATAGAGATTATATTATAATATTACATTGCTCCGATAAAACAAATTGGAGAATGGTTACAACAATCAAGATGAAGAAATATAGAAAAGGGACACAAAAGTTTAAGGGATATCATGATTAAAAGATTCTAAAATAGATGCTGAGCAATCCTAAATTTCAACCCTAAAACACTAACCATCAAGTGGTACTCACACACGATCCTGCAAAGTCACAACTACTAATTGAATAGGTAGGAAAACTTTGAAATAACCCTAGAGGGGGTGAATAGGATATGAAGAATAGTATTGAGAATTTAAAATTTTGACACACAATATATAGTGGTTTGAGAATAGAATTTCTCTACATCTACTACCGAAAGGGTTTGCCTTTTTTATTTAAATCTCTCTTGTGTTTTATTGATGATCGCTCATCTCTTATTTTATGAGCATATAATCTCAATGACCTTTTAGGATATGATTTACAATTCAAGCTATTTATCCTCTCTATATTTTTAGATCTATTAATCTAATTATCTCTCTCAAGAATGTTAGGCTACACATAACCTCATTATAATAAGTTTTGAAGAGATTTGTGGTTGATTACAAAGTATCTGATAAATAATATATATATAAAATTGAATGAACAACTTTTTGAGTGTAGTCTAGCTAGAAGGAGTATACTTTACAATTAGAGAACAAATTTTAGCTAAGTAGAGTGAACACAAACACTTTTGAAAAAATCTCAACATGAGATGAATATGAAAGCGATTTGTTGAGAATTAATTGTAAGTAGAAGTTGAGTATCAAGTTATGCAATTAATGAGAGACCAAAAATTTGTTTTCATTATGCCTCATAAATGTTATTTATACTTATTTACAAAAAGGTGTTTAGCAATCTAGCCAATGTGTTTGCTTAAACAAATTGATCAGTTTAATACAACCAGTCAAGTGTTCAATTAGAGGAAAAACCATTATTTCTCATAATTTAAAGTCTACAATAACCAGTCAATAGGTTTCTTAGTTTTTGAAAGTTTAAAGTCTTGGTTTTTAAACACTAACCAATTGATCGATTGTAAGACTAGTTGATTTGTTTTGAATGAAACCAAATATATGTAAAACATTTTCAAAAGGATTTGGGATTAAAAACCAATGAAGAATTCATATCAAACAAACTCTAAGGAAGATTTTAAAACATCATAAGAAATTAAAACAAAATGTATTATACTCAAACGACTTTACAATATAACCTAAAACTTAGAATATACACTTTGAGGTATTAAGTCTTAGTAGCTTGATATAATATTCTATTATACTTTGAAACTTGATTGCTCTTTTGAATGTCACACTTGAGAATTGATTTGGATAAGTGTGTTTTGACATTTTTGCAATCAACATAGCTCGTGTACACTTAAACAAACATATTAATCATATTAAACCCATTTATTATCATCAAAACAAGATCTAAGACATCGATTGACCTAAGAGGCTAAGAATTAACCTCTTTTTGATGATGACAAATAAAATGTGTCAATATGGTTATGTTAAGGATAAGCTTGAAGCAAAATGTAGAAAAAGGGAAAATCATGCAGGAAGCCTACTTATAAAGGAGATAGTAGGGTAAATATTAAGGAATTCTCCCCATGAACAAGTGCATACATAAAACATGTAGATCAACACAATTTATGCTATGATACCAAGTACATGACAATCTCCCATGAGAATGTACAACTCATATAAAATGGTTAGCATAAATTAGTGTAAATGAGTGCAATGAAATATAAGCAATCGGCAAATAAGCCAAATCATATATATATAATCAAAATGTAAAAGAGAGTACATGAAATAAGATACCACAAAGTACAAATTTCAACTATGAAAATAAAATACATCTTGATACACATCATTAGCCTACTATAAAGTCAAATGAGGACATATAACTACATAATCCATGAATATAAGCATGAATAAATAAAAATGTTACCCACACACTAATGCAACCATGAACTATACAGAGTCATGATCAACACTAGAGGTGCCTGAAACAAACAAAGGTGGGGTAAATGGTAGTCTTCAATCTCAGTGTCCTCAGAGTCAGTAGTATGAATAACATCCCGATCAATCAAAGTACCCTCAGTAATTGACTCATATGGAATGAGATCTAATAGAGGAGGGTCATCGATAGGTAGCATATTAGTCCCTATACCTATAGTGGCCACATCTCTTATTATATTGTCTACCTTGAGCTCAAGATCACCAACTCTAGTAGCTAGCCCTACACCCATATCATCATGTGCCAAATCTTGATGATACGACTCTAAGTATGGCTAAACCATGATCATATGACACTTATATAAGTCTCCATGGCATCTTAGCACCTCTCAATGACTACCAAATTGGTATCTAACATCGTATACATCTAGAGTAGCAGGTAGTGGATGATGGGCATGGTCACTCAACCCTAAGTACCGATAGGAGGAGGTGTAGTAGAGGAAGATAATATATCAACAGATAGAGTTGCTCCACCAATGGATGGGAGATCAATAGGCACCACCACGTCATTAGATGATGGAGGAGTGCTCCATTACTTCATTAGTTGATATCCTACAAATATGAAGTAATGTAGCATGATCCTTCACCGTGAGGACCAATGTCTAACCATCCTGGCTCATCTCATACCCTATGCATTAAAGTGTCACCTCATCTAATATGCCTAGCCCTACGTGAAGAGAAAGATGGGTAGAATAAAAATCACCAAATAGTACTCCAAAAACATTGGGGATCCTTGTGATGAGAGATCCATATCTTAAAGTAACCTGACTGTGGCTCATCATGTGTGACATATGTCTAAAGATGTTGATGCCAAACCTCATTGGATTCCTAGATAAAATGTGATCAACTCCATATCAATCCTTAGTAGTCATGTCTGCCCTTTAGCTAACTCGAGGAAAGAGGATGGAGTTGATAAAGTAATGGAGCACCCTCTTTCTCTTTCTAGGTGGTGGGCAGTAGGAACTGGCAGTGCCTCCATGTACATAATGATGTCTATCTCTCTCAAAGAAAATCAGGCCATATGTCCCAATCCTCATCCACTCACTGAATTTCATATCTGTGCTAATTTCACCCTAAATCCTAAGTATCCTAGCAAATATAGCCTCATCATGTATAATAGGGACACATAGGATATGTGTGGTGAGAGAAGATCCAAGAATGTGTGCTAATAGGTTGATGTAGAGAAGGATAACTAAATCTAAGTATATAAGATCAAAAAGAGTGAAGAATGGAAGGAGTTGGATATCAGAAAGAGTCTGCATGAATAGGAGCTTGAAATGCTTGATGGAAGTGTCAGAATTAATGCGCTTGTAGGTAGAACTTTCTTACCATGGAAGGACTTGATCCAACTCTGTTGGTCATCTATGGTGAGAAATAATAATAGATAATGAGAAGAGATGATACAGATCATGTTTAGTGATTGAATATAGTCACGTTAAATGGGATCTACCCTAAACCCCAATATACAATTACCCGAGACTAGCTAATATAGACCCTATAGACGTAATCGTTTAAGATGGCCCAGGCTTAAATACCCAAGAAAAGCCCTAATTTTACAGAAAAGATAGCTCAAGAGTGGAGGATTGAACCCCCTATATAAATTTTCCAGATATACCCTTGTTTTTTAATTTGGGATCACATCATTCCCACCCCCTTTAGACTACACATCCTAGTGCTACCTCTATAAGCGATTAACATGAGTTTGTAGGAAGGTTTTGACTATGCTTAGGCTTTGATATCAGATGATGTGGACCTCATCTAACTATTAGATATTGTTACACCAAATGTACCCCACCTAAAATCGTAGGCATAATCGCTCAGGACAAACTTATATGTACCCCAAAGGTGTAATCACCTTGTCAAATCCAGGAGTACCTACCTGAGAAGAGTCCTAACTCCATCAAAAATCTATCTCAATAGTGGAGGGTTGAACCCTTCTCCATATAAACTGCCTAGAGATCCTCTCAGATCTTAGTGATCTTGGACAATCAAGAATAGGATCTAATGGTGGGTGGATCACCATACAGGGTTGGATAAGTAAGATTAGGAGTCTATGGTGGACGTATATGCTCCACGATGGGTGGAGTAAGCTTCATGAAATTATATGTATTAGTGGGCTCCTCAATCCTAATGGATTTTCTAGTAGGGTGAATAGGTAAATTATAAGATTTTTTTAGAAGGACCCTAAGTTTTACCCTTCCCTTTGTAGGTATGAACAACTTTGTATTTTTACTTTGTCATTTTTTTATAATTAAACTAAGAGCAAATTACTGTAGAGTTAAGAAATGAATCTATTAACTAATGAAAATAAATGAAGATAAAGATTAATGATTGTATGCCCAACATTATACGTTATCTACCCCAAAATGTAAAGTTAATAAAAGAGTTGAGATCTTCAATTCTGCCACAGAGAAGAATGAAGCAACATACTTACCTAGAGAGGGATCATGAATCCAAACATGATCATTTG
Organism: Tamarix austromongolica; assembly: GCA_039764185.1. NCBI lineage: Eukaryota > Viridiplantae > Streptophyta > Magnoliopsida > Caryophyllales > Tamaricaceae > Tamarix > Tamarix austromongolica. The sequence goes on along the minus strand of CM077809.1, from coordinate 13,876,647 downwards.
TATGCTGACTATTTTTTGATAATCTTACATACACAAAGGTTCAATTCTATCACAGGTTTTAAATGAGGAGACATGCTTTTGTACATGTCATTGAAGCTCTCAGTAACCATAATCCATAATTTACACAAATAATTGATGGTTGTGGGAGGCATAGCTTATCACCCATACAGAAGTGCACAATTACCATGTGAATGTTGGCATACAGAATGTTGATTGATGCTTGTGATGAATATGTGTGTATTGGGGAGACCACAACAAGATAATGTATTATCAAATTTTATGATAGTGTAGTCACAATTTATGGACAAGAATACTTGAGGAGGGCAAACCAGATTGACCTTTAATGGTTGCTTCAGGTTAATGAACAACGTGGCTTCGTCGGTATTAATTACATGCATTAGTAGTGGAAGAATTATCTAATAGCTTAGCGAGGTCAATATGCTTGAGGGCATGGAAAGGCAACCATTTTTCTTAAAGTTATTGCTTTGTATGATATGTGGATATGGTATGCATATTTTGGCACTCCATGTACATGTAATGATCTTAATGTTCTAAAAAATTCTCTTGTATTTGATGGCATCTACAATAGTTAGGCTCAACTAGTAGCATTTACCATTAATGGTAAAAATTATAATTTAGGCTATTATCTCATTAATGGTATCTATCCACTATGGACTACGTTCATCCAATCTATACAACATCCATAAGATGATACGAACAAACTACTTGTGCAACATCAGAGTTGGTAATGAAGGATTATTAAGTGTGTATTTGGAGTTTTGCAATCATACGAGATTCAACACTATTTTAGGATTTACAAACCTTGAGTGCTATTATGCATGTTTCTGCCATATTACATACTTCAATTATTGAAGTTGTGTATGTCACATATATACTTGTTGTTGATATGCTGTAATTTCATCAAAGCGGTATGGAGGATCTATATTTTTTTTGTGAAGGTATTGTCCAACATGTCCAATATATTCAAAACATGATCAAAGTTTGAGATAAGGAAAATAATTATCAATTGTTAATGGGTTTGATCGAGTATATCTAACAACATTTTGGTCGAGGCATTATCTAATATCTACATGCTATTTTTATTGTCAGGTATTCTGCATAAATTTTTATTGCAGTGATGTATTTTGGATGAGTTGCATTATTTTCAACCTATTTCATGTAGTATCCCATCCTTCAATTGTATTGTAGTTCATGATATTATTTAAAATTTATGTATATGTCATTGTACTTTAACTACTAAAAATGTCATAATTTTATGTTTTTTAAAGTAATTATTATTAAAAGAAATGGTATAATAGGAATTTTGTTGTATAATCATTAGGAAATAGAAAATAATAGTCATTTAAGGTACTCTGGAAAATTTTAAAATTCAAATATATTTTAAATAATGATTTGAAAGGCAATATATAAAAAATATCGATTAATATTAATAATAAAATATCAATTTAAAAAATGAAATAAGTAATAATATTAAATTTTGGAATTCATAATATAAAAAATCATATTTATTATTATTAATTTAAAGAATAAATTAATAATAATAATAATAATACCAATTTTGAAATTAAAATTAATAATAATAAAATTTTAAAATTTTTTTATTAATAATACTTTTAATATTAAAAATACATTTTTTAGAACTAAAATATTAATAATTAATATTTTTTCAATAATTAATAATAAATTAAATATTTGTGCTTTATTGTAAAACAAATGTTATACTTAAATGAAAAAAGAAAAGAAAAGAAAAGTGTATAAATTTGTGGGGTATAAATTGATATGCTTGTATATTATATTATTATGTTGAAGAGTAAGAATGTGGAGATAACTAATGAGCGCGCCTCACGCGCTTCTTTCTCCCTAATTATTTCCACTTGTTGGTGACTATGGCGAAGAAGAAAACCACCAAGTGTAAGGCGACTCTTGCTTGGGAAGAAGAGAATCAACGATATTCTTCAGTTTCAGTAGGAGTTGAGATTGAAGAGTCTAGTGTCAAAGGGGATTCGCTTTCATGCGATTTGAATTCTGCTAATCTATCCCTGGTTTTGAATAAGTGTAATTTTGATCCTCCGATTGCCATTAATTCCCTGAATCATAAATGCTCTATCATGGATGATGCCATTGCCCTGATTCGGAAAAATGATGATCCTATTGATAAACCAGATGGTCGATCTTGGCAGGATATTTTAGTGAACAATAGAATACTTGAAAGGGGAATAACTCTAAAATATATCCCGCCTCTTATTGTTGATGGATCAAATAAAGCTATGATCTAAGAGGATGAAATTTCTAAAGAAATTAAACGGCGGGAGAACTCAACGGTTGGGATGGTGGCTAGGATTCAACCTAGTTACTACTAAATGATTCAGTTTGTTAAATAAAAATGGAATTTCCTTAAGGTGCTTCCTAAGGTGTATACGCATGAGAAAGGTTTTTTGTTTTCAAATTTGCTTCTCAAGATGATATGTACCAAGTCCTAAATAGACCTTTTTGGAGTTTCGGGATTAGGCCAATGCTGCTAAGGAAATGGACCCCTAAAGTATCAATGTCTACTAAGGAATGGAGGATTATGCCATTGTGGGTGATCTTCCATGGCCTTCCTTTACACCTATGGTCTGATGATAGTTTAAGCAAATTGGGCAGTTTTTTAGGGCAACCTATTTGTGCTGATACAGTTACAACACCGAGGGGGAGAGTCTTTTTCCTAAGGGTGCTTATTAAAATTGATATCAATATTCCTCTCCTTGAAAGCATCACTATTTTATTGCCTGGAGAGAAGGAATTTCAATAGAGTGTTTCTTATGAATGGAGACCAAAGTTTTGTTCATATTGTGATGTTATGGGGCATGAATCTGTTCAATGTCGAGGAAGGGTTGGACAAAAGGCCACTAAAGCTCAAATTTGGAGAGTTAAACCTGTGACTATCAATGAACAAATTCCTCTAGTGGAAACTTATAAAGACCTGACCCTTGAGATTCTTAAGACCCCCTCAGGACTTGATTTAGTTCTATCTGATTCTCATAATTCTAAGATTGTTGAGAACCTTCCTGGTAAACAAATACTTTTAAATAAGGGTAAGGAGGTAGTTATTCTAGGAGGTAATACGTCTTATATGGTTTCTACTGAATTTGGTTCTCCGGTACAAGGGAGTATTATTAAGAGGCTAAAAGTTGTGGATAGGGGTGGTGGAGTCTATTTCCCCCTTCCACATGACCATTGCTGTTTGGAATATAAGAAGGTTTAACAAAACCCTCAAGCACAAGATTGTGAAGAACCTTGTGATTAATCAGAGAATTGGTTTGCTAGGGCTTTTAGAAACTAGAGTTAAGAAGGATAAGGTTTACTGTATTATCCACAAGCTAGGCTTCAATTGGAAATGGGAGAATAACTATGATCATCACCACAATGTTAGAGTCTGGCTCTTATGGGATGATTCTGTATATAATATCCACACTATTGAAAAAACTTCCCAAGGGATTCATTATCTTGCTACTTGTTTGATCTCTCAAAAGAAATTTTTGATTACTGTTATTTATGCCTATAATACTGGTGTTCTTAGATGTGAATGGTGGGATCGGATGAAAAGGCTAGCTAACCAGACATTTCCCTGGTTAGCTATTTGTGATTTTAATGTGGTAACTACATCTCATGAAAAGATTGGTGGTAATATTAACGCACAGGATGTGCTTAATATTAACCAGTGTCTGCAAAATTGTGGGCTTGGTGATTTGCCTACTGTTGGATCCAGGTTTACTTGGACTAACAGGAAGGAGCATGGTTCTAGGATTTATTGTTGTTTGGATAGATGACTGAGAAATATTGAATGGTTAAATACTTTTCCTACAACTAAAATTCACTATATTCAGAATCCTACACCAGATCATGATGCTTTGGTTGTTCATTTGAATGCGTTGCAAACTATGGGATATAAACCCTTCAAATTTCTGAATCTATGGGTTGAGAAGGAGGGTTTTCTTGACCTTGTGAGAAGAATTTGGCAAACTAATATTAAGGGCACTAAATCTTATTAGTGTATGAGTAAGCTCAGATTATTAAAGCATGAATTGAAAATTTTCAATGATAATCAATGTGGGAATGTTTTTCATGAGCTTGCAAAAGCTTATCAGGTATGGCAGGACAAAGTAAATGTTTTGAGTCAACATCCGTTTGATCAAGACATTATCATTGTTGAAAAGTTGGCTCGGTTGGAGTGGGAGAAAAAAGCCAGAGATGAAGAGATCTTCCTACAACAAAAGTCTCATATTCAGTATATCAAATTGGGGGATCGCAACAATAAATATTTATATGCTAGTTTGAAGGAGAGGAGATCTCATAATAGAATCATCTAGCTGGTAAGTGACCACAACAAAGTTTTCATAGATGAAGTTAATATTAAGGCTGAGATTGTAGGGTTCTATAAGAAACTCCTTGGTTCTGCTAATGCCGAGCTCAAACATATCAACATAGCAGCCTATTATCAAGGGCCTACTCCGACCTCTGATCAGAGGCATATTTTGCTGACCTACCCTACTACTGAAGAGGTAAAAAAAAGCTATTTTTCTATGGGAAACTTGAAAGCCCATGGACCGGATGGGTTTAATCCTTTCTTTTATAAACAGTTCTAATCTATCATTGGTATTGATATTGCTGAAGCTTTTTCTGAATTATGGTTCTCTAGGAAGCTCTTAAGGTAGATTAATAATAATGCCATTACTCTTATTCCTAAAATTAGTGGTGCTACTAGAGTCCAAGAGTATAATCCTATTGCCTACTGTAATGTGCTCTAAAAAATTTTCTCCAAAGTGTTGGCTAATAGATTGCAGAATGTTATGCATTACATTGTTGGGGACTCTCAAGCTGCTTTTGTAAAGGGGAGAAATTTAGGAGATAATGTTCTTATGGCCACTGAATTGGTGAAGCACTACCAAAGGAAGGCTATATCTTCTAAAATGATGCTTAAATTTGACATTCAAAAAACATTTGATTCCCTCGAATGGCCTTTTTTTTTATAGAAAATCTTCCTTGCATTTGGTTTCCCTTATCATTTCACTCAACTGATTATGGCTTGCGTTACCTCTGTTAGAGTTTCATTCAATGTGAATGGATCTTTGACTTATCCTTTTGATTGCAAGAGAGGTCTTAGGCAGGGTGATCCATTATCTCCTTATCTTTTTGTGATTGCTATGGAATACTTCACAGGGACTTGCACTAGCTTTGGAGTGATGATAGGTTTCTTGGTCATCATGGCTGTAAAAAATTCAAGATCATTGATCTGTGCTTTGCTGATGATCCGCTGCTGTTTACAAGAGGGGATGTTCACTCTACTTTGTTACTTAATTAGAAGTTGGACGATTTTTCTAAATGCTTTGGATTGAAAGCATATCCTTCTGAGAGCTTGGTGTATTTGGGTGGGGTTCCTCCTAATGTTAAATCTCAGATTTTGGGGATTCTCAAGTGTGAAGAAGGTGCTTTTCCCTTTAGGCATCTGGGTGTGCCCCTTGCTTCTGCACAGTTGGGGATCTCCCATTTTCAACTACTAATTGAAAAACTCTCTGCTAGGATTCTTCTCTGGACCAACAAGCATCTAAGCTATGCTGGTAGAATCCAACTTATCAAGTCTGTGTTGTTTGGTCTTCAGAACTTCTAGTCCCAAGTTTTTATTCTCCCAAAAAATGTTATTTCTCATGTTGAGAGTATTTGTAGGAGTTTATTTTGGATAGGCCTTAATTTTGATTCTCATAAGGCTTTGGTATCTTCGCAACATATCTGTCTTCCTATCAAAGAAGGGGGTTTGGGTCTAAAAAACATTTATTATTGGAATATTACAGCTACGGGAAAGAGACTTTGGCAGATGATGTATAGTAAGGAGATTCTTTGGATTAAATGGGTACAAGGCTATTATATCAAGGGTGCAAGGTTGAGTGTTGTTCAATGTAAACCTCAGCATTCTTGGATTTTTAGAAGAATTCTTCTTCTCCTAGATGGTCTCCTTAATATATTCCAACAGGGGTGTATTCCAAATGATGAGACCTATAAAACTAGGAAAGTTTACGACATGATTAGGTTGAAAGGGGATGTCAAGCATTGGTACAAGCTAGTATGGAATCACTCTGGTCTTCCTAGACATAAAATCATTTACTGGCTATTATGCAGGAAGGCTCTTCTTACTCGAGCTAGACTTGGGAAATGGGGAGTTACTAATGAGATAAGCTATAGTATTTGTGCCCTGAAGTAGGAAGATTGAGCTCATATTTTTATTCTTTTCCCTTTTGCTAGTGATCTTTGGCACACCATGTATAATTGGCTTGGTATTTGTCCTCCTTTAATTGATTAGGATCAGTTTAAATCTTTGATAATCCAAAGGAGAAAGTATAGAAGAGGAGAACAAGATATTATGAGAATAATGATTGCTGTTATTGTTTACATGATTTGACACTCTTGTAACCGATATATCTTCCAAGCTAAGGTCCCTTTATGAGAAGAAAGTGGCTCGAGAAATTATCCTCCAAAATTTCAGTAACCTTTCATCACCTAAGATTTAAGAAGAAGGCTAAGTGTGGTGTTTTGTTAGATAGTCTTGATAGATTTGTCTAGTTCCTCTTATAAAATTTTTTGTTTACTTGTAATACATTCTCTTCTTTTAGTAATTAATGAAATTCTAATTACTTACCAAAAAATAATAATGTGAAGATAAAAAAAAGAAGATGACAAATCATATTATAATAACATTATTAAGTGTGTTAGAAAAAGTAATAAGCGATAAAATGAAGAGCAAGAATGAGTCAGATTTTCGTCGATGGTGACCCCGGGCTCGTTAAGCAACGGCCCAATATGGTTTGGATATGTTGTGAATTGTGATATACAACGAAAACCCTAGGCTTCGCACGGGGGGTCTTTGAGAGCTGACAAGCGGCCGCGGTGGTTGTTGACTAAGGCTCAGAGGCTCTTAATCTGCTGGCCCTCTTATCTTTATAAATAAACGTATCTTCAATTTAGGCTTCGGGAATTGGATTTAGGGTTTGGCCGCTGCATCGAGTTTCCGTCGATGAGGTACGGTATCTAATTGCAGTAGTGCACTGAGATAGCAGACACATCAACTCAACGTTGTTCTTCTAATTCTTATTCTTCAATGTCTGGTTTCCTTTGTTTTGATTTCAATTGGTTCTTCTAATTCTTATTTTTCAAATTTTGGTTTCCTTTGTTTTGATTTCTCCAATTGAAGATCCGTCTTTCATGAATCAAGTGTATAATCTACAGAAAGAACTTTAATTTTCTTTCTTTCTTTTCTTTTCTAATCAAGAAACCGATGATTTGTTTTGCTTCAGCTTCAATCTGATTGTGTCATTGATTATGTGACGGGGATTTCTCCTTAATCCCTTTACTTATTATTGGGGCAAACTCTTTAATTTACCATGTTTGTATATCCCAAAAGTAAAACGTCACAAAATGAGCCGATAGATGTTGAGGTCCCCTTTTTTCTTCTCTTCGGAGAAAGAAGAGAGTTGGAACTTCCATTTAAGTCGGCGGTCTCATTTTCCATTGCCTTGTGGAGCGGCGTCGCCGCCATTACCAGTGTGGATAAGCCATGAGACATTCATTTATTCTCTTTTACATGATTTTATTTGATGTTGTTTGAAGTCTATCGACAAAGGTTTAACCTTGAGAATTGATTATTCTGTTCGTATAGATTGGCCCATGAGGAAATTAGATTAAAAAAGAACACCATCTTTCGGGACTGATGGTCTGTTTGTTTTGGGGTGGAAGGAGGTTAATGGAGGTGAATGAATTGATTCACCCCGTTTGGGTATCAGGTTAATAATTTTACCTGGGTGAATCGAGGTTAATGTTTCACCTCCATTCACCTCGATTAACCTCGTTTTTATTAACCTCCGATTTCGGGGGTAACGGAGGTGAAGGTAAAAGAATAAGTAAATTTTTGACTTGATAGGACCAAAATACCCCTCAATATGACTTATTTATTTAATATAAGGGTATAAATATCATTTATTTTATTATTATAATCTTTATTCACCTCAATTTAAACGAAAATCTTAAAACATTCACCCCGATTCACCCAAGTTAGGTTAATATCATCCAAACAGAATTTTAAAATATTCACCCCGATTCACCTCCATTCCCTTCACCTAGGTTAATTTTTAATGTTTACCCCTACCTCGATTCACCCCAATCCAAACGGAGCCTGAATGGCATATTAAGCCTTGCTGACTATTCTGCAATCCTGAGGCCTATCTATTTATTTATTTTATACTTTTATTTTTATATTTTCATTGGATTTCCTGATATGTTTGTCTGACTTTGAACGAGAGCAGATTTCGCTCTCTTCTTTAAGGTTTGTATTCTTGCTTTGATTTTTAGTCCTGATGTGAAGAAGTTAAATATTCTTAAGAGTATTTTGGGAGTCTAGTTCAAACTGCTTCAGGCATCCTATGTCAATTGTCACAATTGTGATTACTATGCCCATCTTCATACGAATGTGAGTAGGAGATCGCTTCTCATGGAAGCCTGCTCTGGGTTTGATTTCTTTGATTACGCTTTAGCATATATTAGTCTAATTGAGAGTAACATCCCAAAATCTTCGACATGCGTAGCTGGACGCATATCTTCAAAGAGACAAATATCATGCCAATGCACTGAAACATGGAAATTCGGTCTCACTAAGTTTTTAATAAAAATAAAGTTAAACATTAATTTTTTTTTTACTTTTATCTACATCTTACTATTATTGTATTAAATATATTATTATATTTTAATAATTTTAGTAAAATATTAAGTTAAAGCTTATTATATTTATTTGTTTCTAATAAGGTATATGATGGATGCAGCAGGGAAGATATTGATGTCATCTAATTAACAACGGCTCGTATTAATGCATATTTGTTTTAACCTTTTCAAAGCGGTTGTCCATACCGTCAATGAAGTAAAGAGTTTTATTTAAAAGAGTACCATTTGATGACTAAGGGTTTTTAGAGAAATCATTGTTGGTCACGATTTTTAATTTATTTCCAAAGATTTTCAAAAATTTTACAAAAAGAGGGGGATCAACCTAAGCCTCTATTGTTGAATAGAGAGACATGTCACTCTATATGATGTCAGTCTACAAATAAAAGTAATTCAACATTTCAATAAGAATATTTGGGCATGACATTTTAAGGTATGCAATTGGATACTTAGGTATGCAAATGGAACCCAATTGGAAGTGCTTCTATGAGATCACTAAAGTAGCAGGCTACATTTTAAGGTTGGAAGGTTGGTGTCTTGATATTCAAAAAAGTCTTCTAAAATATCTAATAGCTGACATAGGTAATTTGAGACCTGATTGGAAGAGCCACTATAAGATCACTAAAATAGTAGGCCAATGAACTTATAAGCTACAGGATGAAACATAAGAAACATCATCAATAATTGGAGCACTACATATCTAATACTATACTATTTTTAAGCAATATCAAGTAAGGACTTTCTTACCTTACACTAACCTACAATATTGGTATATGCTCTATGTACCAATTTCAAAATCAGTATGCATGCAATGTTTGTTACCCATCAGGAATTTTTTTTACTCTGATAATCAATTATACTTATTTTTAGTGGTTCAAAGTGTTAATATGCCACTAGCCACTGTGATCCTAATGGGATACACACCATAATGATACCTAATGTCTCATAATGATAAAGAAACCAAAAGTGATTTGAGCACCCACTCTTCAATTCTAAGAATGTTTTTGCAATCATAGCCTTTCGTAACTAAATTCACAAAACACTAGAGAAGGATACCCCATTCCTTTGAATAGGGTGGCCACCTACACTCATCAAGACATCACAATAGGACCCTATTCTTGCCCTACTTCTGAATCCCTATGTTGTAGGTTAAAGGTCTTATAGGTTGAGGAAGGGAGAATAGCTTGGGACATCCCCACACCACCATACCTACAAGGAGAGGTGGCTAAAACTAGGATTGGGACATCCGAAGATGGTTCCCCCTTGCCACCTTACCCTTTACCACCCTCGTAGTCCTTAACATTCTTGATTAATGATTGAGCCAAGGGATGGTTGTGCACGCCTCTAGTGGACTTATTGAATAATGGAGCCCAATTCAACTCTAGGAAGAAGACCTGCTCAACTAACTCTAGAAGCTAGATTGATGCTTCCTTCTCTAACTCCATGATCCGTCGATGAGCATTGAGTAGCTTTATGCCCCTCTTCCCTAGGAGACATTTAAGAAGGTCAAGCTCCTCCTTGGATCTGTAAAGCTTAGTGCCCTTGATTTTCATCTCATGATGGAGGCACTCTACAATGGTGCTACTATAAAGAGCTTACAAAACACAAATAACAAGTAACTAGCTGAGAACTAGTATTAATAGAACAAAAATCGAAAAGGAAGAACATGCATAAAGTTTTACATCAACGACTTGAAGCACAATAGAGATGCTCATGTAAGCATTGTTGATATGTTATGGTAACACGTCTAGATCATTCACAATCTTAGGAATGACATATTCCCATTTTCCTTTGGCCTCAGGAGTGTTAGCTAGAGTTTCTTTACTTGCACTCTCAAATGATCGTTGGCCCCAAGCACCAATGACTAGGTACTAAAGAAGCTTCCCTTTGTCATAACTTAGTGACACGAGAGTTGTTGTGTAACACCCTAACATTTACTATTTTTTTTATAAAAAAACGGAAGCACTTAAATTAGAACCTATGCATTCTAGGGATGTTACTGCTACACTTAGTATCAGATCGGTTCACTTCGATCATTCCAGTACCAAGTTCTAAGGTTAAAAAGGATTATTTTCAAACTTAAACCGATGGTTCATACAAAGAACTAAAAATATCGTAATATAAAAATTAGAGTGCAAAATCAAAATTCATCAGAAGGAATAAAGTCTACAAATATTAATATTTAATTTAAAAAATCCAATATAGAAAAGAAATATCATAAAAAAATAGAATGATATAAGAGAGAATTCGGCCACGTCACTCCGATCATCGAACCAGGCCCATAATCAACACTCAACCCCACCTAATGCCTCATGGACATCGAAGGCATCGAAATATGCATTGCCCACCTGCACAAAGTCAGAAGGGTCTACTACTCATGGGAATGAACAACACCCATGAAAAGGGTGATTGGTACGCTACGTACTGAGTAACGTAATAGTGCACTAAGGCCAACACATATAAGCACATAATTCAAACCAGATAATAATAAAACAACATACGATCACTTTGGAGAAATAATAATCGAAGGCCATTTATAGTCCAGATTAATTACTTAATTAATCTCTTATAAATACTCATTCCATACCATACTCTTTATCAAGTCCACATGAGTACAAGAACCCCATTATTTTAGCCGGTGGATCGATCTCCAAGGTAATCCGGCGCCTGACCACTATTTTAGTAGGTGGATCGGTCACTTATGGGGTAACATATCCTAACCACTATTTTATGTCAGTGGATCGGTTTGGCCCCTGCTCGCATGGTATTCCACTGTAAGTATTAGTATCTTTTATGTGTCTTAGCAAACTGTAGTGCTTGGTGTACTAAGCACAAGAACCCCCACTATTATAGTCGGTGGATCAAATATACCCAAGGCAACATGCATTACCATTATTATATGCTAGTGGATCGGTCTCTAGGATACCTCGGTACTCGACCACTATTATGCCGGTGGATTAGTCTAGGTCTGACTCAATACTCTTCCACTTCACATGATTAATGTCTTAAGTGTCTTATTCAGAATTTTAACCCTAGGCATGTATGACTAACTACCTCTGCGCTTATGCTCCAAAGGGACTCGTCTCACATCGTAAGACTCCTGCACCTCCTAACTTGCCCCAACATCCTTTCCTCCATATCCTATCTCACATTAGAAGTCCAACTCTTAAGTATATGGTTCAAGGCCCACTACCTTACACTTTCAAGTCCACTCAACACCTCACTTTAGGGTTTTATCCCAAAACCCTAATTTAGGCCTATGTGGCCCATCCTACTCCACCTCACACAACCAAGATTAATTTAACACTCCACACATCACAACTCATGGATTATACTCTCATCATTATGCCTACTCCTCAAGGACATGTGTGGTCACAAAACCCTAGGTAACCACACCAAACCCTAACTGGCCATAACAAACCCTATATTCCTCATGTCCACAGATCACCCTTCCATTTTCCACATTTCACTTATTATTTTTCCCTACCAATCATACTCATCCTCACTTGATCATTTTCGTCATTCTCTCGTAATCCACTTACCCTTATTTATTTCTCCTTTTTACCATCTTCTCAAATTATGGTTTTTCCCCCAAACCCTAGCTCATTCTCCTATATACTCTTATATTGTCCTACATACTATTTTTCTCCCATAGCCTCTAAACACCCAAACAACTCATCCATTACCTTCCTTACATCCCAAATCAACTTTTGATACGTAAAATTCACCCCTATGCAGACTTTACACACTCCATGCAACCTTTCAAACTTTTCATGCAAAACCCTAAAATTCCCATGTAAAATCCTAGATTCACCTATGCAAGCCCTAGATTCATCCATAAAAAATCCTAGATTCCTCCATGCAAAACCCTATATTCCTCCATGCAACACCATAGATTAGATTCTCCCATGTAAACCGTAGATTAGATTCTCTCATGTAACACCATTAGATTCTCCCATACAAAACCATAGATTAGATTCTCCTATGCAAACCATAGATTCTCCCACTATTTTATTTTATTTAAAATTATCATTTTATTCATCTACTCATGGATAATTAAAATACTTAGGTCAACTCACATCCCTTGGTCAACTTATTTCCCTCGGTCAACCTCTTTCTTCTCAGTCAACTTACTCCCCTTGGTCAACTTCTTTCCCCATTCTACTTTTTCATCCTTTCCCCCACACAATACCATATTAAAAATCCTCACATGCATGTCTTAAAGGGTCACAACACATTATATCACATTCCATATCATTTCACCACATATACGTATCAACATACACAATGAGAAGGCATATAAGCATACCAGGACTCCAAACTGCTTCTTACATAAAATAGTTAACATAAAATAAATATATGATACACAACACAACATTATATAAGGCATATAAGCATTTAATACACATAACACACATAAGGCCTTAGTTATACCTTTACCTAAAACGACACTGATCTTGGAGCATGCTCCTATGCCTCCCTAAGGCTTTGACTGGTCTCACCTATATGAGGAAAAAACTACAAATTATATTCCCTCCTACCAAAAATATTATTATTTACTAATTTATTCTAAGACTAGGTTTTTGATAAAATAATATCATATTAATAATAACGGTAATAATAATACTAAAAAAATACTAATACTAATACTAATAATAATAATATGATTCAAAACAGATGGTGAAATAAGGGATTCAACCCTTCACCAAAATAATACTAATAATAATATTAGTAACATTAATAATAAAATTTAGTAATAATAATAATAACGAAATAGTAATAATAATAATGGTAAAAGCTATACTAATATTGAAAAATAATAATGATCATAATGATAATAATCAAAGATAAAATGAAGTATGGTTTCGACCCTACATTGAATAATAATAAACTTAATAAATAATAATTATAATAATACTAATACTAATAATAAATACTAATGATAAAAATATTAATAATATTAATAATAATAATAAGACATGATATTTATAACACTACTACTAAAATTCAAAATAGGCATAATAGGGTTTCAGTCCTATATAGAATAATAATACTATTACTGAAATAATAATAATAATAATAATAATAATAATAATAATAATAATAAAATTGAAATAAACTGAATAGGGCTTCAGCCCTTAATAACAATAATAGTATTAACATTAACATTAATAATAATAATAATAATAGTAATAATAATAATAATAATAATAATAATAATAATGATGATGATGATGATGATGATGATGATGATGATAATAATAATAATAATAATAATAATAATATACTCAAAATAAAGGAAATAAAATAAAATAAAGCTTATATAAATAATGAAATTGGGTTGGGAGGGTTTAGGGTTCAACCTTAGATTAGTGGGGACAGGCGACGCTGGCGGTGGTGCACGGCGGCTGGAAAAAAAGAAATAAAGGGAAAAAGTTGAAGGCTAGGAACAAGAGAGGAAGAAGGAGGGTGTAAGTAGGGGCGATTATGGTTGTCTAGAAGGAGAGGAACATAATGAGGGTGGTGGCGTAGCCAAAGGTGGTGGCGCACGACAGCGGTGGCGACGACCGACAATGGAAGAAGGAGAGAAAGAAAGGAGGAGGGGGAGAAAGATGAAAAGAAAGGTAAGGGGAGATAGATGAGGGTCTGCAGGGGTTTTTGGAAGGTGAAAGAGGCAATGGCAGCGACATAAGTGGTGGTAGACGGTGGCGCGAAGGGTGGTAGATGAGAAAGAATGGGTTGGTCGAGGGGGCTACTTTGCACAGCCAGGGTGGTTCATGTAGGGCAAATCGAGGGGCAAGAGAGGTGTCATTAGTTAGAGGGTGTTGAAAGGATTAGTCGGGTGGGTAGAGAGGGTAGCGGCGTTGGCCAAAGGTGGTGGCAACGGTGTCTGAAGTGGCGGCGGTGTACAGGAGAGATTTTGTTGGGTTGCGGGAAAAAGTCCCGAGATCAAGCTACTGAGGGGTATTTATAGAGCTTAGATGAGAGGGTAAGGTTTTGTGGATTGGTGAGGGAATAGGGCAGGTAGAGTAAGGGTCATCGGCGGCGACGATTGGCTGGTGGAATTCAAAATCGTGGTAAGGTGTTGCGCATGAAAAATAGTATTAAATAAAATAATTTAATTTATAGAATAATACAATATAATATTTTTGGGTAATAATTTAATTTAATATAATTAAAATATAAGGGTTAAAAAGGATAATTTTAGTAAAATAAGTGTTTGAAAATTTATTTAAATAATAAGAGTGTGATAAAATAAAAAAATATTTATTTTAACTTATTAAATATTTATACCCAATTTTATTTACTCAAAATCCATAAAATAATTAAATTAAATAGGTTTAAAGGTTAATTTATCCCAATTAAAGTGTATTTATTAAATTATAGGCTTTTAAAATTTTGGAGGATTACAATTATTATTAGTATCATTATGGTCACTACTTTTGTATTACTAGTATCACTATTATTATTATTATTAGGATTTTGGTTGATATTAGTATTATCACTACAACAACTACTACTATTACTATTAGTAATATTGAAACTATTACCTTTCATAATATGAATATCGCTATAATTACTTTAACATAAACCGTTGTAGATACTAAGACCTATTTTAATTAGTAGTATCATGATTAGCTACTTTAAGAATAATAAACTTACTTTTACTTATAAAACTACTATTATCATTCTTAGCCCTAATAATAGGTTATGATAAGGGTAAGGTAGGAATAATGGTAATTTTGGTAAGAGGGAGATTAACCCATAGTATTTCCCTCTTATAGGTGAATCAAGTCAAAACCCTAATGAGGTGTAGGAATGTGCTCCAAGACCGGTGTCGTATTAGGTAAAGATGTGGCTAAGAACAACTATGTGTGTATTATGTGACTTGTGTGTCGTGTATTATGCCATGTTGCGTACTTATGATTATGATGACTAATTACTTGTAACGCAGCTTGGAGTTGAGGTATGCTTATGTGAATTCCTTATGGCAAGCGTATAATGATCATATATGTTTTGCTTATGATGTTATATGATGTGTCCCTCTAGGATATACATGCTAGGGTGTTTAATAATATGATATGGGGTAAAAGGATAAAAAGGGGAAAATGGGACGTGAGTTAGCTAAAGGGGACATGTGGTTAACCAAATTATCTCATAATCTATGAGAGGAAAATAAAATGAGGTTATGATCAAAATGAATGAGTGACATGAATCTTGTATGGGAAATTTCTAGAGTTTGCATGGGATGGATGGAGTCTGCATGGGGATGATCTTTACATGAAAAAAGTTGTCTTAGTGCATAAGTAAGGTAAGGGGAGATTTGTGGAGTGATTGGAGGCTTGGGGTGAAAATAGTACGTAGGTTGGTATAAGGGTGTATAGGGGACCTGATTAAGATTTTGGGAGGAAACCCTAATTTGAGGGGAAATGTGAAAGTAAAAATAATTAGGGAAGAGTGTAGTATGGGATAAAAGTAGAAACTTATTATATGAGGGATGAGTATGGGTGCCATGGGAAAGAAGAGATGTTAGGTGAAAAATAGAGAGGTGAATTGTGGGGGAAGAAAGGTGATAGGGTTTGAAGTAGCCAACTAGGGTTTCTCGGTCACATGTGTAATCAGTGAGTAAAGTGATATGATTTAGGTTGAAGCTAAATGAGATGAGGTGTTGGACGATAAAAGAAATAATGGTAGTGTAAGTGAAAGGAAGTTTGGGTCACATAGGTCCAATTAAGGTTTAAAGGAAAAATCCTAGCAAGTGGTAGTAAGTGAATTTGGATATCATAAGGTGATGAGACTTAACCCACACCCTTAGGAGTTGGGTTTTCATTATAAGTAAATGGAAGGAGGAATGGATGTCAGGGTGATAGGAGGCATAGAAGTCTCAAGATATGGGACGGGCCCTCTTGGGAGGAGAGAAGTAGAAGGTTGGTGACATGCATATCAAGGGTGGAATATTTATTGAATAAGACATGAATAAGATATTAACCATTTAAAGAGAAAGATTGTTGAGTTGGGCCAAGACTAGTCCATTGACGAATAATAGTGGCCAGGAGCCGGGGTGCCCTAGAGACTGGTCCACCGGCGAATAATAATGGCCAGGAGCATTTTGCCCTACATATTTTCTAGTCCATTGGCTATAATAGTGGGGGATCCCATTCTCAACAAAAAAAACATAATGATGATAAGACATGAAAAAATACTAAGTAATTACAGTGAAACACCATGTAAATCAGGACCAGACCGGTCAACTGGTGAATAATAGTGGCTAGGAGTGTTCTACCTTAGAGACCGGTCCACCGGCAATAATAGTCGTCAAGAGTTTTCTACCCTGTATGTCTGGTCCACCGGTTATAATAGTGGGGTTCCCGCACTCGTATGGATTGATAAAGAGTAAGTGTGAAATGAGTATGTTGATCATCGATCTAAAGAATAAGTTTATCTGGAGTGTAATCCGACCTTCATTATTTATCTTGGTGTATGATGTCTATATGATCATACTTGGTTATATACCTTATATGTTTGGCCTTAGCTGCATGGTTACCTTATTCAATATGTAGCGCACTAACCGCCTGTTTCATGGGTGCTGCTCATTCTCACGAGTAGAGGGCCCACCTTAGTTTGTGGAGGTAGGAGATGATATATTCGATGCCTACAACACTTACAAGGCATCGGGTGGGGCTGAGAGTTGAGCCTGGACTTGGCTTGGGGATCAAGAGTGACCTGGCTAGATTCTATTATTTATTTCATTTTACCTTATATAGTTTCATTTTAAATTTGTTCTATCATACAATATTTTATGTCTTTGGAAACTTTAATTATTTACTCCTTGGATTGTAACTCTTTTAACTGCACTCTAATTTTTGTATGATGAATGATTCGGTTCTTTTATGAATTCTCGTTTTAAGTATTGACCTATGTTTGATGATAATTCTCTTCAGCCTTAGCACTTAGTACTAGAAAGGTAAGAGTGAACCGGTCTGGTACTAAGTGTGGCGGTAATATCTCTAGAATTCACCGTTTTGTTATTTTGATTTTGTTAAACCTCTTCATTAAATAAAAAATTTTAGTAGTGAATTTTGGGGGTTTTACACCTACGAAGATGGCCATCAATTATCATGTAAAGGTCAGAGGAAGTTTCTAACAATTATACTCATCGAAATCGTTACCACGTCATCCATTCACAAAGTTAAATCCTTTGACTTAGGTAGTGGGGAAATAATTGTATGGAAAAAAATCTAGCACATTAGTCCAGCCCAACACTTTATAATTGAGAGACTTAAAGCCCACCACCATCACCCTCCAATTAATTTATTGATCGGTAAAAAAAATGATAGGTATATTTGAGGATGTAAATATCCTTGTTTGTAAGTTCTATGTTCAAGTTGATTTTATCATTATTGGGATAGAATAGGATTCTTAAATCCTCATCATATTGGGACAACCTTTCTTAGCCATCGTTGAAGTGGCAATCAATGTGAAATATGTAAAGCTCTCTATTAATATAGAGGATAGAAAAGTGGGGTTTTACTTATCTTAGTCTATGAAATTCCCTTTAATCGATGAAGCTTGTTATAGGATTGACACAATTGACATGGTGGCTAGAGAGGAATTTACTAGATATATTTCAAGTGATCCACTTGATAAATGTTTGATTAAGTGTAGAGAGCATGATGATGATGACAAGGAGGTAGTTGTATATGATAGTATGCTTTATGAAAGCACCACATATACTAAGGAACTTGAAATAGTGGTTGAAGTTGGAAAGGAGATGACTGACCTAGGTTGTGAAGAGAAAGTTTTACCTAAGGTAAAATTAAAATCACTTCCTTCCTCATTTAGGTATTAATTCTTGTACTCTATTGGTGAATATATTGTTCTTGTGAATACTAACTTCACTAAATGGGAAGTTCAAAACATTATTTAGGTTATTAGGTTGAATAAGGATGCAATAGATTATTCCATTGATGATATTAAAGGATTTTTATTCCTCCATTTACATGCATCAAATGTTGTTTGAATAAGGATAAAAATCCTCCATTAAATGCAAAAGGAGATTGAACCCAAATATAAAAGAGGTTGTTAGGAAAGATGTATTGAAATTACTTGATATAAGGATTATTTATCCTATCTCAAAAAATGAATGATTAAGCTCGAAACAAGAAGTACCTAAGAAGGGAGGCATGACCATTGTGAAAAATGAGAAGGATGAACTAATTCTCACTAGAACAATCATTGGGTGGTGTACATGCATTGATTATAGGAAATTTAATTAGGTGATCTGAAAGGATAATTTTCCTTTCCTTTTTATTAATCAAATTTTAGAGCGGTTGTCAAGGCATTCTTCTTTTTCCTATCGATATAAGTATTCAATATTCTTTCATATCCCAATTCACCTTTCTTTATCAAAAAATGCCATTTGGCTTGTGTAATGCCCTAACTACTTTTCAGTGATGATGATGGCTCTATATTTCTAGTTTCATTGAGAATATGATAGTGGTGTTTATGGATGTTTTTTCTCTCTATGACACTTCCATTGATGATTTCTTGTGTAACCTCTCTAAAGTTTTTGAAAATAGGTAAGGAAGTAATGAGCACTTTATAAGAGGTAACCCAAGTTTTCCTCTTAATCTATCTTTCTTTTCTTTATTTTAATTTTCTCTTTGAGTATTCAATGTTCAATGTTGGATTTTGATTTGTATTTAGACATGTGACAACATGGCTAGGATGTGACAGTGAACATAGTTATATCAACAAGTAGAAAAGAAATAGGTTGTGTAAGTCCAATATAGCCTAACAATGCCCATAAACGCTACATTATTAATAAATAGGGGAAAATGTGCTTTTTGATTGTGACACGGCCAGATGTTGTTGGGCCACATGATCATGTCAAATGTTAGACCACTAGAAAAAAGTACTTACTTTGTGTGAGCACAATTGTGCTCCAAACCCGAAACGATAACCCTCCCCTTCAATCCCTAACACCCCTAACCTTCTTTATCTCACCTTCAACATCTTATCCACCAAACTCACCATTAACCCTATATTAGCCATTCACCTTACTAGGCCATCATGCCTCCACTGTACACCACCACAACATCCCATTTGTTTGACCCCCACCATCTCAACACCCCTTTATCCCCTACAAACACCAACATGCCACCACTTCAACCCAACACCCACCCACACCATCACATACCAATATCCACTTAACGATTTCCAAAAATCATTTATGGCCTACAAGACCAATGGATACTGCCACCAATACTACCCTATCAAGTTTTTCTGACACCAAATCTACATATTTTTGGTCATTCCTTTAATTCAAGACTTGTGGTCCATGTCTTTGAGACACCTTAGGGTTAATGAAGCTTCACCCACCAATGAACCACCTTTAACCCGATAACAAGTAGCAATGGATAACCCTCAACCTTTGCCTCCCAGTATTCCCTTTAGTATTGTCTTTGACCCTAATATTAATCAAGAAACATGGCTTAACAACTTAATCTCTCCAAAATTCATAACTAATAAATTCATTGATGATGGCTTGTTATGCCAAATGGGATTCCATGAAAATGCATATGGGTTGTTAAACCAGATTGGTTGGGGTGACTTTGTGCAATTAAGTCAAATTACATATAGGAAATATGTCTTGTAGTTTTAAAGTTTAATTTTGGTTGATGCTAATGATTATAGGTTGTTTGGGAAAATTTTCTTCTAACTGTTTAATAGGAATTATATGATCATTGTTGCTAAATTCAATTGTAACCTCAACTTACTTGAGAAAGGGGTTTGAGAACCCCTGATAATTTTATATAAAGATAGCATTGAAGATAAATTAGCAATGATAAGGGGGTCCTTATACCATATGATCCTTCCAAAATAAGGCCTTTGTGATTTATTACCCCATATTTTTCTATTTATACTAGCTTATGGCATCTTCAATTGGGTAGAGATATCATGTGGTTGTCAAGATACAGAGGTATTCTTTTTTGCATTGTATGGTTAATCATGTTGTGGTGGATGTTGGGGTTTTTCTTGGCTAAGGAATTGGAGAAAGTGGGAACAACTAGTATGGGAGACATCGTCATGAGATGAATCATCATTATCCTTGCTGATATAATGGGTCTAAACATCATTAATCTATCCATTAAGAGGCGTATTGCTCAGGTTGATGTTTCATGCTGTACTGTTATTGATCTTATCACTAAGATTGATATTACTTATTGGTTTACCTCTAGAGGGTATCCTTTTGTTCCTCTTTCTAACCCCAACCATACTACCACCAAAAAGTAATTTAATTGGCAGCTACCAATAGGTGACTTACTTAACCCACAACCTCTACCGCTACCACAAAACCCTCTTGTAACACCCCAAAATTCACTAATTTTTTTTTAAAGTGGAAGAATTAAAATAGAAATACTTAAAACTTGTGAATTCTAGGAATGTTACCGCCACACTTAGTACCAGACCAGTTCTCTCCGACCATTCCAGTACCAAGTGCTAAGGCTAAAGAAAATATTTACATTAAACTCAAACTAATAGTTCATAAAAGAACTCGAAAGATCATACATTAAAATCAGAGTCCGCGTAAAGAATCATGAATCAATAATAAGATAGAAATCAGAGTACGCATCAAGAATTATAATTTATTTCCAAAAGAGAATTAACTTACAACCGATAAAAGATTAATAAAAGGAAATAGAATCACATAAATATTGAAATATGGCCACAACTCTCTCAAACTTTGAGCTAGACAAGCTCAACACATAGCCCCGACTGATGTCTCACCCACCTGCACAAAGTCAGAAGGACATACTACTCGTGGGAATGAGCAGCACCCATGAAAAGGGTGATCGATACGCTACGTACTGAGTAAGGTAACCGAGCACTAAGGCCAACACATAAACACATAAATCATGCAGAACATTAAAGGGCATAATCATAAATGCATATGATCAACCAGGTAAAAGAACAAAGGCCTATATATTATCCGATTCAAATATTAATTAATCTCTGATTAGAACTCAGTTCACACAATGTTTTTTATCAAGTCCATGCGAGTATAGGAACACCCCACTATTATTGCCGGTGGGCCGGTAACTTGCGGGACAAAGTCCACACCACTATTTTTTTGCCGGTGGATCGGTCACTTGCGGGACAAAGTCCACACCACTATTCCTGACCAGTGGATCGGTCTGGTTTCTGCTCACATGGTGTTCCACTGTAAGTAATTAGTATCTTTTAAGTGTCTTAGCAAACTCTAGTTTGTTTTTATTGAGCTCGAGTCACCCCACTATTATTACCGGTGGGCCGGAAATGCACAGGTATAAAGCCTAACCACTATTTTTACCGGTGGAACGGTTACACATAGGACATCATGTCCTAACCACTATTTCTGACCGGTGGATCGGTCTTGACCCGGCTCAATAATCTTCCACTTTAAATGATTAGTGTCTTAAGTATCTTATTCATGGACATGCACGAATCATAAATCATAAATTCCATATTCATCATCATAATTTATTCACCAATTACACATGTGCTACCACCAAACCCTAGACATGCATGAATCGCTCCCTTTACACTTATCCTCTAATTCTACTTCACATCTCACTCTAGGGTTTTATCCCGAAACCCTAATTTAGTCTCCTCCGTACCCTTAATTTGCTCCACGTGCTATTTTTCATCCCAAGTGCTAAAACACCCAAACAACAATTATATTACCTTCTTTACATCCCAAATTAACTTTCCACACGTAAATTTCATATCCATGCAGACATTAATCTCCCCATGCAAACCTTCGAACCTTTTTCATGCAAACCCTAAAATTCCACGTGAAACCCTAAATTCAACCATGCAAACCCTAATACCACCATACAACCATCAATGCCACCATGTAAACCCTAATACCACCATACAACTATAAATACCACCATACAAACCATGATTCCGTCATACAAAACACTAAATTCAATCCACACAAAACCAAAGATTCACCAATACCAAACCTAAATTCAAACCATATAAAACCCAAAGATTTGTCCATACCAAACCCTAAATTCAATCCATACCAACCAAATATTCATCCTTACCAAACCCTAGATTCAAATAACATAAAACCGAAGATTTATCCTTACCTTACAATTGATTAGATTCTCCCACATAAAATCATAAATTAGAATCTCCCAAGCAAAACCATAAATTGGATTCCCCCAAACAAATTATAAATTAGATTCTCCTAATCAAATCATAAATTAGATTCTCCCATATAATATCATAAATTACATTTTCCCAAATAACATCATAAACTAGATTCTCCCAAACAAATCATAAATTCGATTCTCCCATATAACATCATAAATTAGATTCTCCCTATTAACACCATAAATTAGATTATCCCAAACACACCATAAATTCGATTTTCCCATATAGCATCATAAACTACATTATCCCAAATAAAACCATATATTATATTCTCCGCATAAAACCATAAATTATACTCTTCCACATAAAACCATACATTAGATTATTCCTTATACAACCATAAAATTTGGTCAACTCACTTCCCTTAGTCAAATTCTTTCCCCATCCTCCTTTTTCATCCTTTCTCCCACACAAACCACATCGACATCCACTCATGCATGTCTTACAAGGTCACAACACATATCGTCACATACACATAGTACACATGCCATACAAAAACATACTTCAATTCCATGTCATACCACATACAAAATAATTAATAATCATAAACATAGAATACATAGCATATGAAGCACATAATGCATATAAGCACACAAAAGGCATTAGCACCCCTTACCTAAAACGATAATGGTCTTGGAGCACGCTCCTATTTGACCGGTCTCACCTATTATGAGGGAAAAGCTAAAATTAGACTCCTTCCTATCAAAAATACTATTAAAAACTAACTTAATATAAGACTAGGCTTTGATAAAATATTAAAATAATAATAGTAAAAATACCAAAAATAATATCGATATTAATAATAATAATAAGGTTAATAAAAATAGTAACAATAATAATAAGAAGGACATTACTCAAAAACATAGTAAAATAAGGGCTTCATCCCTTTTACTAAAATAATACTACTAATAATAATATTAGTAAATTAAATAACCAAATTTAGTAATCATAATAGTGATGAAATAATAATAATAATACATTATTAGAAAAAATAATGTTAAAATATTTGTATTAATAATAATGGAATAATAATAATGGAAATTCGAAATAGAAATAATAATAATAATTATACTTATAACATTTTAATATTAATAATAGTAAATATAGAAATAATAAGAAGAATAATAATAAAATCGAATTAAAATACAATAGGCTTCAGCCCTCAACATAAATAATAATAAAAAAATTAATTATAATAATAATAATAATATAAATATTAAGAATAATAATAATAGTATTTATATGAAAATAAATGAAATAAAATAATTTAAGAGTTATAAAAATAGGAAAAATTGTTGTCACCGGCCAAACAACGCTGTCGGTGACCATAACCCTACTTGTCCAACTATCTAGCTGATCCACAGACCCTAACCTATCATTTAAAATCTATAAATACCTCCCATAATAACCTGTATCGAGCCTTTGGTTTTCATTACCTAGAATTTTCCCTTTTCCACCGCCACCCCTTTAGATGTCTCGTCCGCCGCCTCCGGCCAACTTCGCCTCTATCCCTGGCCACTAAACTCTTCCCTGAACCACCCTATGGCTAACCAAACCACTAATCCCCCTTGATTTTTCCTGCACAAGCCGTCCTGGCTGTGCGAAATCCCCTTCCCAACCAACCTATTTTTCTATCTCCGCCACCCTTTGCGCCACCCTTAGCCACCTATTCCGTTGTTTCTGCCTCTTCTTTCACCTCCCAAATTCTTCTGTAGACCACCCTCCACCTTCCCCTACCTTTCTTTTCCCCTTTATCCCTCTCCTCCTCTCTCTTTCTTCTTCTCCTCCATTCGGCCACCACCCACCGTCGCCGTGGGCCGCCACCTCTGGCTGCGCCACCACCATCATTCTGTCCCTCTCCTTCTAGGAAACTCAAAACACCCCAACTCTCATCTTAATTCTCCCTATCTTATTCCCAGCATGCAACTTTCCCCTCTTTTTTTTCTTTTTTCGGCTGCCGCCGCCGTGAACCATCGCCGGTTCCGCCTATCCCCACCAGCCTATGGTTGAACGCTAGACCCTCTCAGCTACTTTTTCTATTTTTATAACCCTTAAATTATTTTATTTCATTTATTTGCATATAATACTATTATTATTATTCTTAATATTTATATTTTTAATATGCATTATTATTATTATTATTATTATTTATGTTGAGGGCTGAAGCCTATTATATTTTAATTCGATTTTATTATTATTCTTCTTATTATTTCTATATTTACTATTATTAATATTAAAATGTTATAAGTATAATTATTATTATTATTTCTATTTCGAATTTCCATTATTCTTATTCCATTATTATTAATACAAATATTTTAACATTATTTTTTCTAATAATGTATTATTATTATTATTATTATTATAATTATTATTTCATCACTATTATGATTACTAAATTTGGTTATTTAATTTACTAATATTATTATTAGTAGTATTATTTTAGTAAAAGGGATGAAGCCCTTATTTTACTATGTTTTTGAGTAATGTCCTTCTTATTATTATTGTTACTGTTTTTATTAACCTTATTATTATTAATATCGATATTATTTTTGGTAATTTTACTATTATTATTTTAATATTTTATCAAAGCCTAGTCTTATATTAAGTTAGTTTTTAATAGTATTTTTGATAGGAAGGAGTCTAATTTTAGCTTTTCCCTCATAATAGGTGAGACCGGTCAAATAGGAGCGTGCTCCAAGACCAGTATCGTTTTAGGTAAGGGGTGCTAAGGCCTTTTGTGTGCTTATATGCATTATGTGCTTCATATGTTATGTATTCTATGTTTATGATTATTAATTATTTTGTATGTAGTATGACATGGAGTTGAAGTATGTTTTTGTATGGCATGTGTACTATGTGTATGTGACGATATGTGTTGTGACCTTGTAAGACATGCATGAGTGGATGTCGATGTGGTTTGTGTGGGAGAAAGGATGAAAAAGGAGGATGGGGAAAGAATTTGACTAAGGGAAGTGAGTTGACCAAATTTTATGGTTGTATAAGGAATAATCTAATGTATGGTTTTATGTGGAAGAGTATAATTTATGGTTTTATGCGGAGAATATAATATATGGTTTTATTTGGGATAATGTATTTTATGATGCTATATGGTAAAATCGAATTTATGGTGTGTTTGGGATAATCTAATTTATGGTGTTAATAGGGAGAATCTAATTTATGATGTTATATGGGAGAATCGAATTTATGATTTGTTTGGAAGAATCTAGTTTATGATGTTATTTGAGAAAATGTAATTTATGATATTATATGGGAGAATCTAATTTATGATTTGATTGGGAGAATCTAATTTATGATTTGTTTGGGGGAATCCAATTTATGGTTTTGCTTGGGAGATTCTAATTTATGATTTTATGTGGGAGAATCTAATCAATTGTAAGGTAAGGATAAATCTTCGGTTTTATGTTATTTGAATCTAGGGTTTGGTAAGGATGAATATTTGGTTGGTATGGATTGAATTTAGGGTTTGGTATGGACAAATCTTTGGGTTTTATATGGTTTGAATTTAGGTTTGGTATTGGTGAATCTTTGGTTTTGTGTGGATTGAATTTAGTGTTTTGTATGACGGAATCATGGTTTGTATGGTGGTATTTATAGTTGTATGGTGGTATTAGGGTTTACATGGTGGCATTGATGGTTGTATGGTGGTATTAGGGTTTGCATGGTTGAATTTAAGGTTTCACGTGGAATTTTAGGGTTTGCATGAAAAAGGTTCGAAGGTCTGCATGGGGAGATTAATGTCTGCATGGGTATGAAATTTACGTGTGGAAAGTTAATTTGGGATGTAAGGAAGGTAATATAAGTGTTGTTTGGGTGTTTGAGCACTTGGGATGAAAAATAGCACGTGGAGCAAATTAAGGGTATGAAGGAGACTGAATTAGGGTTTTGGGATAAAACCCTAGAGTGAGATGTGAAGTAGAATTGGAGGATAAGTGTAAAGGGAGTGATTAATACATGTCTAGGGTTTGGTGGTAGTACATGTGTAATTGGTGAATAAAGTATGACGATGAATATGAAATTTATGATTTATGATTCGTGCATGTCCATGGTGAAAGCTTTTGAATAAAATACTTAAGACACTAATCATTTAAAGTGGAAGATTATTGAGCCGGGTCTAGACCGATCCACCGGTCCAAAATAGTGGTTAGGACATGATGTCCTATGTGTAACCGATCCACTGGTAATAATAGTGGTCAAGCTTTGTACCTGTGCGTTTCCGGCCCACCGGTAATAATAGTGGGGTGACTCAAGCTCAATAAAAACAAACTAGAGTTTGCTAAGACACTTAAAAGATTCTAATTACTTACAGTGGAATACCATATGAGCAGGAACCAGACCGATCCACCGGTCAGGAATAGTGGTGTGGACTTTGTCCCGCAAGTGACCGGCCCACCGACAATAATAGTGGGGTGTTCCTATACTCGCATGGACTTGATAAAAAGTATTGTGTGAACTGAGTTCTAATAAGAGATTAATTAATAATTGAATCGGATAATATATAGGCCTTTGTACTTTTACCTGGTTGATCATATGCATTTATGATTATGCCCTTTAATGTTCTGCATGATTTATGTGTTTATGTGTTGGCCTTAGTGCTCGGTCACTTACTCAGTACGTAGCGTACTGATCACCCTTTTCATGGGTGCTGCTCATTCCCACGAGTAATATGCCCTTCTAACTTTGTGCAGGTGGGTGAGACATCAGTCGGGGCTATGTGTTGAGCTTGTTTGGCTCAAAGTTCGAGAGAGTTGTGGCCATATTTCAATATTTATGTGATTCTATTTCCTTTTATTAATCTTTTATCGGTTGTAAGTTAATTCTCTTTTGGAAATAAATTATAATTCTTGATGCGTACTCTGATTTCTATCTTATTATTGATTCATGATTCTTTACGCGCACTCTGATTTTAATGTATGATCTTTCAAGTTCTTTTATGAACTGTTGGTTTGAGTTTAATGTAAATCTTTTCTTTAGCCTTAGCACTTGGTACTGGAACGGTCGGAGAGAACTGGTCTGGTACTAAGTGTGGCGGTAACATTCTCATAATTCACAAGTTTTAAGTATTTCTATTTTAATTCTTCCACTTTTAAAAAAAATTAGTGAATTTTGGGGTGTTACACCTCTCCCACCACCGATACATCCTTTTTCTCAAGCAATAACCTCCTCATATAGTACCTCAATTGATTAGATCGCCTGGTATGATTTCCTAGAGTAAATCTTGTAATAGTTACATGGGTCTATATCCATACTACGTACTAAATTCAATTCATGTTTTAATATCATGGATGCATGTTTGAATGGGTTTGACACTACCATGGGGTGTATGCTTGAGCTAATACAACAATTACAAGCCTAACATATGAGTCAAGGCTATTCTCCACCATGTCCTTTTGATTAATATGTGATCCTCCTTTATCTCCCTCTTCTTCTATTTTTATGTCTTTCAAATTGGGGACAATGTGCATAATTAAGCATGAAAGAAATACAAGAGTGGAGCTTTTTGCATGCAACATATCCTTTTTATTTATTCATGTGTGTTTAGTATGTTTTTCTTTATGTTTTGAGTGCTTGTTTCTCCATTTTTATTTTAGTGCGCCTTTTCAATATTTTGTGTATTTTTTCATAATGAAAAAAAAAATATATAGTAGAAATGAGAAAAGAAGTGAAACACTATTTGTAGCTATATATATTTGATTTTACTTATGTTATGGTTGATCTTGGAATCTTTGTTTTACGTCTAGTTGGTTAGGGTGTTATCTGTGAAAGTTTCAATTTTATTTCACCGTGACTCTAAATGCTAAGGATATATGAATGGCTTTCATATTAATCCATCTAATTAGTACATAGGCTCCTCTGGTGACTTAGACTACTCTTTATTTATTGGAAAAGTACTCAACCTTGCTAAAGAAAGGAGGTCCTAAAGTCTATCACACCAAATACCTGGCACAACACCCTCAAAAGTATGGTTTTCATGTCAATTGGTATCACTTATGATAAGAATCTTGAAAAAAAAGATAAGAGAGAATAAAAATTCAAAGAAAATGAGTACTCTTTTGAGACCTTTAGTAGAAAAAGTATAGGCCAAGTATGATTCCATATCTTTCTATAACTGTAACACTGCAAAATTTACTACTAAAAAAATTTATTTGCAGCTTTAAGCATGGAAGCTAAAACAATTAAAACGAAGGGTGTTACCGCCACACTTGGTATAAGTCCAGTTTCCTATACCATTCTCATACCAAGTGCTAAGGCTGAAACAATCACTCCACTTAAATTAATAACATAATTATAGAAATTAGAATAGAGAGAACATTAGATAAATACCGTGCTAATTAAAAACAATATCAATATTTTATAAAGCAACTGAACTTATTATTGAACATCCTAGAGATACTCTCTGAAGTAATAATTAAAACCCAACTCTACACTACAATTTTAACCTTCACAGCATAATTCATGTTTGAACATAAATCCCAACCAATTACTTACATCATAGGTAGGTTCACAGGTATAATATACTAAGATCCATATCACCCCATGTATACTTACATGTACAAAATAATAAAATCCATAACATCATAGGTATTCTCACAGGTACAACATAATAAAAATCCATGACATCACAGGTACATTCACAGATATAATACCACTACAGGTAGGCATGAAGGCTGCTATTGAAACCATAGGTAGGTATGAAGGCTGCTACTAAAACTTTAGGTAGGCACGAAAGATGCTACCGAATAATCCAGTAATCCAATAATCATTATTTCAATCAAATCAAATCATTTCTATTTTTATTTACTTTCTCAAGGGGAGATCAATCAACCTGGAGACACAAAGGTACTCCGGTCATACCGGTGTAATAAGGCAACACGGTATCCTACCGACTATGAACCCAAGGACATAAAGGTATCCTGGTCGCACTGATACACGACGGTAACACAATACCCTAATGACAAGGACACTTAATCTATAAGTATACATACCCCTATTAGTCCGCAGAATAGAATAGAGTAATATGTAGGGCCTGACTGAGGCACTAAGGCACACCAGTAAAAATCCAATGTCAACCGTGGATTAAACCACATACTTAGGGTAGCGACCTCTGAGGAGCCACTATTTCCAATATCGAGGTCTTTCACTTTAAGTATTAGTATTATATTAAGGTGACCACGAAATCGCATACAATATAGGTAAATCCAATTTTCCATACTTAACTGTTTTTGCTTATTTCTAATCATTGGAGAAAACTATAATCAAGGTCAACATTAAAATATACTAAGGTCGTCATAGTCTCAATTATTCACATCTGGACACTTAAGGCCGAAAATGACAAAATATCCTTAAGACCAAAATTTGTAGATTATCATCTATGTAAATACTAATCCCATTTGATTTATTCATTTGTCATGAAAAGGCTAAAACACCATAAATAAATTACTTATTACGCGATTTAAATTATCAGATATGTCAAATGGCCATTTTGCCCGTATATATAATTTTGCAAATAAAATCCTTTTTCACACTTTTAATCTATCAAAACACATACTCACATACTCAAAAACAACTAATACATATTAGACATGATTTCCAGGATAAATACCATAATACACCAAAATGACTAAATTGCTCTTAGGGCACACATCCATAATAATTATTCCATAATTATATTTAAGCATGCTCAAACTATTATTTTATACATAATTATCATACAAATTATTTTTTTGTCATTAGAATCATTTTAATCATACTTTCATACCCGACATAATTTATATCTAGTAACATGATCGTCTTACCCGTTTTTATGATAATAATAATAATTAACACATAATTATAATGTAACAAATCATATTTAACATATTTCATAAACCGAAAATCTTAATGTGCTATCATGCAATATTTATTATTTTTATAGAGTATAATGGTCACCTGAATTTTAGCAAAAATAAAAAAATAGCGGTATCCTACTAAAATTATCGGATCCCACTAATAAATCTTTTGCACCTAAAAATAATACCAAAATTACCGACTTAATACCTATTAGGTAAAATAATAATTATAATATAAAAATATTTATTTTTCTAAAATTATCAAAATACCCTTACATTTAATATATATACCAAAACATTATAAGGTAATAGTGCACTCACGCTACACATGTAGCATGAAGACTGCATGCACCAGGGGATGTTGTTGTTGGCTGAGGTGGAGGGCTGCAAGGGTGAGGTAGGGGGTGGAGATGGCGGCAGCTAGCTATAGTGGTGTTGGCTAGGTAGAGGTAGTGGGGAGTGGTCGGGTTGGAAAGTGGAAGGGTGGCGACAGATGGATTGGTTGGGGCTATGATGGATAACTCGATGGAATGGTGGGATGGTGGGCTGCTAAGTGGTGGTGGTTCGAACGGTAGTGGGTGGAGGCTACTGGAGCTACAAAGAAGGGTGGGGAAAGAGAGGAGGAGAGATGAGGAGCTACTGGAAGGATGGTGGTCGGCGGTTGTTGCAAGGATGCTAGGGTTGCATGAAATGGTTGGGGGAGGCTAGGAGTGTGTGTGTGTGTGGTGTGGCTGTGATGGGGAGGGGTTGGATGATGAAGCCAAACAGGGCAGAGAAAGGGGAGTAGGGGCTATGAGGGATGTTTGGTGCTGGGTTCTGCTCGGTCGAGGGTGATGGGCGATGGGTTGCGCAAGAAGAAGAGGATGGGGAGGTGGTGCGTTGGGGTGCCAATGGTTTCCCAGGCTGGGATTGCACGATTAGTGGGGGCTGGTGCTGCAGGGACTGCTGGAAAACGGTGGATTTGGTGTGCCGGGGTGTAGTGCTAGGGATTGAAGGGGTAGAGAAATGAAGGGGTAGGGGCAGGGTGTGTGTGCGTGGTTGCTGGTTCGGAAATGGGGTTGGTGCGCCGAAAGGATGGGGGTTGTGCGTGTGTATATATATAATGCAGGGGGAGAAGGCTTGTTTGGTTGGAGAGATGGAGTTGGAAGCTACGGGAGGGAATTGTTTGGGCAGTGGAGTGCATGTGTGTGTGTGTAGAGTGTATGTAGGGGATGTAGCATGTATATGAAAACATAGAGGATGCAGCGTGTAGTAATGAGTTGAGGGAGATAGGGAGAGTGATTGGAGGAGGAAATTAGGGCAAGCAACATGTAAGTTAGTCAGGTAAAAATGGTAGGATAAAATAGGTAGATTTTATTTATTTAGTTTTAGGTTTAATTTGTATAGGTTAGGATATTGAATAGAGAAATAATCCGAGAAAAATTATCTAGATTAGGATAGGTTTAAAAAGGGTTGAAAAGAGTAAAATAATCGGGAATAAATTTTATGAAATTATTTTTGGGTTATAGATCAAAAAATTATTAGTAAAATAATATAAGATAACATTTACGGGTATAACTAGGATTAAATTAAATAATCCAATTTCTATCAAAATTTTAACCTGATTAAAGTTATACTTAAACCGTCAAAATAATACGAAAAAATAATAACATTTTTAATATTAAACTTCCTAAAATAATAATTATAGCTAATCATACAATTGTTAATTTATAATTAAGATTTTTTTTAAATGAGGTACTACAATAACACAACGAGTTCTAATGAGCCAACTAAAAGAAATTTTTTGTCAATTCTTTATTCCAACGTTGGGATTTTTGTTTGACCTCAAGTCAAGCAAATCACTTTTGCATGTGAGATTAGGTGAAATTGGATGCTTTTGCATATATCCATTATCTTTGTTGTCACCCCCTTTTCATCTAAGCTATATATCCTAATTTAAATGCTCTATTCATTTTTCTTGGGGACAATCTTAGGTAGACAATGAAAAAATATATATTGAGTGATAGTGAAAGATTGATTTATGTAAAAGAATTTTAGGAGATTATTTGGATAGTGTTGAAAATTTTAAGGATAAATATTGTGAAAGATATGTTAAACACTAGTCAAATATACTTACATGTGTAGTGAAATAAGTGTAGTTATGGTGGTAGATATGCATAGGACTAATGATATATATTTAGACTAATGTTGACAAATTTTAGGTAAATAATGATAAAAAAAACATATGTTGAGCCTTAGTGAAATTTAGGTAAACTATGGTGAAAATATATTGAGTCATGGTGAAAGTCCAGTTTTCGTACAATAATAGTTAAATTTTAGTAGATATAATGCCAAAGATATATAAAATAATATCAAAATATCAATTTTAGGATAAGAATAGTTTAACTCAAGAGGGTTTTTTGAATAGTGTTGGAAACTTTCGTTAGAAATGTTGTGATAGATATGTCAAATGCTTTAGCAAAGATATTTGAATAGTTGAAAATTTTGGTAGTTATAATGCCAAATATAAGTAAAATAATTTTAAAATGTCAGTTTTAGTATAAGAATTGTTTAATTTGAGTGATTACTTGAACTATGTTGGAAATTTTTCATTGAAAGAAGAGAGATATTATAAGTAATAGCGAAAGCTACTTACATCTATAGTGAAATATATGTAATTGTGCTGAAAAATTAGTATAATAATAGTAAAAGATCAGTAGAACTAGCATGAAAGATCAACATGATAATGATAAAATATGAATAGAATGGGGACGAAAGATTAGTAGAATGAGAATGAAAAATTAGCACGATAAATCATCAAATTGCTAGTAAAAGACATGTATAACAATAACAAATATATATATAAATTATTTTTAAGTAAAATGTTTGTTGAAAGGGGTGTTTATTTATAAAGAAAAATTTTAGAAGCATTATGATAATTTCCCTCCAATATTCCTAATTAAAGATATTTTAGTTTAATTTTTAAAAAAAAAAAAACTAATGTGAGCAAGTCAAATAATGTAGCTTCGTGTGACCATTTTCACGATATACACATCCCTCAGATTAGATGTTATATCAAACTTTCAATCTACCTTCAAAACGTGAAAAAAGTAATCAAAACATAATTGACCTTATTTAAAAAAAGATTTCAATTTGAGAAAGAATTTGTGGATAAAAAAAGATTTTAACTTTTGATGAAAATATCTCATATATATATATTATGTACTTGTATAGCATTAAGTCATATGTTTGATGTCATCATCATGATCATGGAACATGACCCTTGTAATTCCTATCACTCTATATCCCTCATCACTTTATTTCTCCCATCTCTCTTATACATTATGACATGTTGCACTGTATATATTAGGAGGTGGTAGATGAAAGGTGTATACATATCTCATTCGTACCAATAAAAATAAGAAGACTCTCCTCTTTCTTTTCTATAAAATCTTATTATATTTATTAGAAAATTTTAATATTACAATACTTTCGGTACATGAGTGCTACAAATTTGTTTCAAAAGTGATTTTTTTTTATATGACTAAAACTACAACCAATCATACATAAAGAGGCCTAACAAGCGCTTACCAACCGGGCTTACGTATTTGCAGCCCTCAACGATTCGAGTAATAAGTCGGACTTTCGTCGATGGTGTTCCCGGGCTCGTGGAGCAACGGCCCAATATGGCTCAGATATGTTGTGATATACAAAGAATGCCCTAGGCTTTGAGATTTGAGAGGTGGCCGCGGTGGTTGTTGAGATCTGCCGGTTCTCTTTAACTTTATAAAAAAACGCATCTGCTTTAAGAGTTCAGGAATTGGATTTAGGGTTTGGCCGCGGCATCGAGTATTTTCCGTCGATGAGTTAGGGTATATATCTTTATTAGTGCACTGAGATAGCAGACACCACAATTCAACGTTGTTTTTCTAATTCTTATTCTTCAATTTTCGGTTTCCTTTGTTTTGATTACTCCTATTGAAGATTTATCTTTCATGAATCAAGTGCACACTCTATAGAAAGAAACTTAGCTACCTTTCTCTATTTTGTTTTCGAATCATGAAATCGATGACATACTTCGTTTCACCGTCTGTCTGATAGCGTCATTGATTATGTGACGGGGATTTCTCCTAAATCCCTTTACTTATTATTGGGGCAAACTCTTTAATTTTCCATGTTTGTATATCCCAAAAGTAAAACGTCACAAAACGAGCCGATAGATGTTGAGGTTCCCTTTTTCTTCTCTTCGGAGAGTTGGAACTTCCATATAAGTCGGCGGTCTCATATTCCATCGCCTTGTGGAGCGGCGTCGCTGCCATTACCGGTTTGGATAGGCCATGAGACAAACATTTATTCTTTTTTTAGTTTAATGATTTTATTGATATTGTTGTTTGAAGTCTATCGATAAGGTTTAACCTTGAGAATTGATTGTTCAGTTCGTATAGATTGGCCCATGAGGAAATCACATTAAAAAGAACACCATCTTTCGGGACTGAATGGCATTTTAAGCCTTGCTGACTATTCTGCAATCCTGAGGCCTATCTATATAGGAGCTTCTTAATTTTTTTATTTACTTTTATTTTATATTTTCATTGGATTTCCTGATATGTTTGTCCTACTTTGAACGACAGCAGATGGAATTAACATGTATAGAGTGTTGCTTTCTTTGTATTCTTGGTTTGATTTTTAGTCATCTGATGTGAAAAAATTAAATATTATAGGGAGTATTTTGGGCGTCTTGTACAGACTGCATCCTATGAAAGACTTTCCCTTGTCTTTTCCTGGCACAATTGTGATTACCACGTCAATAGTCTAAGGTTTCTCATGGAAGCTTGCTCTGGGTTTGATTTCTCGGATTACTCTGTAGCATGTACTAGTCCAATTGAGATTAACACCCCAAAAATTTCGAGATACCAGGCTTGACACATCATCCAAGAGATAACCAATTGTCTCTGCCATTTACCACAAGTGCGAATTGCCCCGGCAAAACATACCACGCTATTAATATATCCTAACCCTCCGCATCTACCAAAATAGTACGAGTACATCCGAGCCTCTTTGCTCTTTCGTTGCTGTCAGATTATTTACCCCTCTATTCATACCAACTATAGACATACATATTTTTGTATATGTGTACATAAAGTATACAACCAGTATCATTTTGAACCGGATCACTATTATAAGTAATCATATATACATAGATGCTAGTATTTTATTTTTCAATAACAAAAGGAATCCAGTGAAGGTGGATGCACTACTCTAAGAAAGGAAGAATTGAACAAGATAGTATTCCTATCATTCTGCTTTTAATTTTACATGGGCTGCACTATGTATATGATCTTAGGACGTATTATGTATATGATGTGCACAGTAAGACTGTAACGGTAAGGTTGCCCTGATCGATGCTGCATAATCTGTGGAACTTAGCTGATCAATTAAGCCTGTAGTTTTGGACAAAGTTCGGAATTCGGGTTTGCCATTGAACCTGTGAAAAAATAGCGACAATTATATGGACTTTTGGACGCAGGATATGCAATGATTAGTTTGATTCTGAGCAAGATTAGTGGGAGACTTACACAAATTTTCATAACAAGGCTGTTTTGATACAGGATCTTCTTCAAATGGAGGTGGAGTTTGGCCATATATCATCTCACAGCTCATATCTTCAAAATCTGCACCATTTGTTCATTGAAAGTTTGAGCAAGCTAGCAAGGGTCTGACAATAAGTCGAAAATAGCAGAGGAAAAAATCCGAGGTGAAAACTAAAAAGGGTTTTCTTACTTGGGTTCATGGTTAGAGGGAGGCCAAATTCAGTGGTGAAGAAATCTTGAGTTGGAATTTTGCACATATTCACACACATCCCTACACATCCACTGTTCTCCAAGTACCTGCACTTCTTTATATGAACTCCACTTTTTTGCTGCACCCCATTCACCTCCACCTCCACAACCTGCACATTATTTTTTGATACACCGGCCCTAGTCAGTACATGAATATGGAGTTACTTTGTTGGTTTTACATCAACAGCAAATGCAACTCCTGGCTATTATATATCCATCCTTCATGATTTTCATTACCTGGGAAGGTCCAACTAGCCAGTGGAAGAAAGGCACAGTTAGTGCAGCATTGAACTCTGCCGCCCATTTTGTTGGTGGAAACAACTTCCTAAACTGCGACAATAATTATAATCTCCTTCAAAAGTCTAAAAATTTGGTGCTATCGATGATTTTATAATGCAATTGATTAAAAGTTTGCAAAACCAGCGGACCTGAGCAGGAGCACCGGGGGGAAGCATGGACAAAAGCACTTCTCTAACAACTTGTTGCTGCTGTAACCTAGACCTCCCTTGCATAACCCTCTTGGAAACATCTACAAAACTCTCATAATCGTACTTAAACCATCCCTTTGTTCCATCATAATCTTTATGATCAACGCTGCTACTTCTCGAAGATGCAAATTTCTCCATTTTTTTAGCAAAAAGTGTCATGAACGCCTTCTCGAAGAATCCATCCTTGTACTTGGTCTTCTGTCCAAATGGAGCTGGCTCCCCGGATGCCTCTGCAATGCCACATCGGATTCTCATACTTGGAACATTTTTGCTGGGACGTCTTGGAGTCGGAGTCCTCTGCATGGTTGGGAGCTGCTGATGAACTACTGGTTTGAAGCTCAAAATCACCATGAATTTTATTTGTTTTGTCCTAGCTACTTCCAATCAATGCCCACCTCCCTTTTAATCTCTTTGTTCACTTGATCTAGAACGTTTCTAGATGCCGTATATTCACTCGTCTGTCTAATTGGTTTGGTTTTCCCCTTCTTTCTGTGTTTTTCTCTCTCCCTTTGATAATACTATTTTACAGAACATTAGCCCAGGGTCATAGGGCATACCTGAGGCGGTCGGGAGTCGACCGGGGCCTATAATATACCCCCCTTCTTCAACTTACTGCCATATCTTTTTAAGGCCAAATCTTTGCCACGCACGAAATGCCCCTCTCCTTTTCTGTCTTTCATTATCTTCGTTTTTTTTCCTCATCTTTCTTTTCTTTCCAGTTTCAATTTTTATTTCAACTCAATCATCTTCTTATATCCTGGGTTGGGCTGCGGCTTTTATTCAGATCACGTCAGTATATATGACTAGACCTCGTCAAAGTACAGGCTTGACCGGGTCAGTATTCGGCCTAGTTCAGGTTTAGTCCTTTATGGTCGGGTTTCATGTAGGACTTAGGCAAACACCAAGTCGGGCCGAGTTGGTCTACTGGCTTTACAAAATTTTATGTATACTTTTATTTATTTTTAGTTGACTATTTTTAATATTCGTTGAGAGGTAAAAAAGTGTAAGCTATTTTTATTTACAAAATTTTATGTATACTTTATTTTATGGTAAAAAGAGTAACCAATAAGAGATAAACTAGATAAACAACCAAGGTAAAAAGAGTAAGCTAAGTCATAGAAAGTTTATAAATCCAAATATCTTTATCCATTTGTATAATTTTTTTTGGATATTCACTCTACATCTTTTAGACTAGATATCTCAATTTCAGATATTCAAAAAATATGTATTGGAAATGGATTAGATTTGGATATATCATTATAGTACTATTTCATCAATTTTAATATCTTTTGCAGATAGTTTTTTTTATAAAAAAAATAAAGAATATATATTAGTTAACATTCATATTTATATTCATATAAGTGTATTATTTTCTCTAAAAAATTATTAAAATATAAAAAGAAATAAATCGTAAAACTTTAAAACTACAAAAACACAATGTTATGATGTATTATTAAAATAATCAATAAAATATCGGATATTTTTTGGATCAAATAATCTTATCAAAAATATATTTTTTTGATTAAAATTGTATTAAATAGTCTAAATGTCGAATCAAAATTTGAAAATATTAGATCTAATTTTTAAATCTCGGATTATTACATAGTCCTAATAATAGATAGGATACTCAAACCATAATAATAATAATAATAACACTTCATAAGGATACAATGACTACCCTAGATCTCCACCATGCATATAAGGCATAGCAATAACCTCTAAAGGACATATAATGCCCATGGACAATACATTTCACACCCATGTACAATAGACCATAGGGAGAAGCTATATAATGTATACTAGATTTATCCTCTACAACCAACCACCACCGATCTTCGACTTAGAGTAGACATAGTGTTGACACCTCCTAATGAAATATAAGTGCAATAGAGTAGAAAATTTATTAGAACCAACTCGGGTTCATGCTTGAAGGCAATCAAGTATATACATACAAAACCTAATAAAAAGAGCCTATAGACAACTCAAAGATCTTTGGCTAAGCAACTTCTAAGAGTTAGGGATCTAGACTCAAACAACCTCAACATATAATAGGTAATATTTAAGTAATAACTCATAATAGATAACAACATAAAATGAGTCACAACTCATAGGGTGCCAAAACCACTTAAAAAGAACCCAATGATCTAGTATCAAACTAAAGTTGCCAAGGTAAAACCAAGGAATGAACCCCATAACAAGAAAAGACATTAAATCCAACAAACTTTCCAAGGGCATAGGAGCCCACAAAAAAAAACTCTAAAATCACATTGAAACACTACAAGGCCTATGAGTCAAAACAGACAAATCCTTAACAAAGGTGCACAAGTCGAAGCAAGAAAACCAAGGGTAAAGCCTAAGAAATTAAAACCAAAGGCATAAAGTCCCATAAAACAAATTTAGTAAAGTCACTTTAATATGAAATCCAAAAAATACTTTGAAACACAAAAAGCCATATGCTAGGCTATAAGAGACCAAACAGATGGTGTAAAACAACATAGAATGCCAAAATAGGACAAATGAAGACTTTATTTCAAACCCCTAGTCATGTAGAACACTATTCATGGCTAATAGAAAATATCACTTTATATTGAGAAACTCAGATCCAAAAACAATAAGAAAGTTATTACTAGGTATTAGTATTCATTTGGAAATACATTATTCATGCTCAATTACTACTTTGAGGTTAAAGTTAATGGTCAAATATTGACCATTGACCCCTAATTACACTAAAAAAGGTCTTTTATGTTTAATTATATATTTTAGTAAAAATATTTTATCATAAACATGATTAATATTTCTCTAACCATACTTAGAATAATTAGAGGGTAATTAGATTAGGAACAATTTGAATGTTTCAAAAGCACAAAAAATAAGTCTAAAGGATTCAAAATTTCAACCAAAATTAAATGCCCTTAAACATGATTTGCAACTAGTGTATCTAAAATCATAATAAACAGCATCGTATCATCTAATTAATCAAAAACTAAAAATTCAATAAGAAATCATGAACATGCTAAAAGACACTAAGAACACTTGAAGAACCCTATACTAGTAAAACATTAAACCATAAATTCCACCATCAAATATACTCAAATCCAGGCATGCTTTATATCAAAATTCATCTACAAAATACAACCTACATCATGGTAACATGTAATCAACTATTAACGTCGAGGCCAAAAGGATGAAATCCTCAAATAAAGCCAAACATGTAATAAATCAATATTAACATAATTAAGTCATGCTAATAACAAAATCTATCTGCTTTTAGTATGTATTATGTTTACCTAAGAATCCCCAATAAAAGAGAGAAATCTAAGAGCTTTAAGATAAGGATGATTTCACGTAATTCCTAAAGATTAAACCACTTTGTTTACTTAAAAAGAGATAATGGCTTAATCCTTAACTCAAAAGAAAAGGAGAGGAAGAAGAATGTAAGCTTTTGGGTAGTGGTTTTGGTGTGCATAGATAAGGGGAATCTAAGGGATCTATCAAATTCGAATATGATAAGTGTAGAATGATAAGGATGACTTGGGTAAGATTTTAGATATTTTAGGGAACTTAACTTAGCGTACAAAGTAAAAAATTCAAAGAATAAATTTTTTATGCGGAGATAAGGCCACTTATAGCCATCATGGATTTTGATCCATATATCTTGATTTATTAAAGTAAATCCAAGAGCTAGGAAAGACTCCCATAAAGATAGAATATCCACAAGAGCTGAAACGAGAGTTTCAATGACGATTTATGCTTGAAAGAGATTAAATAAATATTGACAATTCTGAAATAAATGATATAAAATTATTGTATCATTTTATATATAATATTATAAAATATAATGGTTCCCAAAGTTTCATAAATTTTATAGAATTGAAAGGGCCATTTTAGGGTACAAAACACTAAAATAGAGCTAATTGTAACATAAATAATACTTTTGTATAGAGATCTTTGATTAATATTTTAAAACATCCTAGGAGAATAAAAAGAGCCAAGGAATCCAAATATGAAAAAATTATAATGATTTGTTAAATCAGATAAGAAGATCTCATAGAAACAAACTTAAGAGAAATGATTAACATTTGAAAATGAAACATTTCAAGAATGAAATAAGAGCTTTTATTCCATAGAAGGATGTAATAAATGTATAATATAGGTAGTTGTGTTATATTCAAGACAGATCCTAAATAAATTATATTTTTGAGAAATGGGGTAACACACATTTTACTTTAACCTGATTCAAACATTTACTTTCACACTCAATGACACTCCATTTCTGCCATTTATTGCTCATACTACTTCTTCCCATTCCACCATTGATTCTCCCACTATCCTTCTTATTCTTCTCCATTGGTCATCTTTATCACAACCATTTCTCACTGTTCCTTTTTCCCCTCTATATGTTGCTATTTTTCTAGTTGAGTAGGTGTGTATCTCTTCTTCTTTCTTCCCATCATTATTTTTTCTTCATAGTTGGATTTTTCCATGAATTTAATGCTTGGAAAATGAACCAACTCCCTCATTTGTTTGTGTAAATTATTTGATATATCATTAGAAGTTCTTTGGAGCCATTGTTGTTGTTGTTGTTATTGTTAGTGTAATATATGTAATCTATCACTCCTTAATATATACTAGCCTCTATATTTTATAAACTTCATCTGGAAGACAACCTAATAAAAAAATATGTTATTGCATTTATTTTGTTTCTTAATTTATTTTTATCAATTTCTTTTTTAAGATAAGGTATTATGGATCATGTGTTAGTAGGTTGATCCTATGATGGTTTTACGTATGGCTTCTGATAGTGATGATTTAGGAAAAGGTTAAGGAAAGATAGGAAGAGTTAGGATGTCAAAAATTACAAAGTTGAAAGACAAAGAAAGGATGTCAGATGGAGAGAATGAGACCCAATATATTAGTTATGCTTATGATAGAGCTCATGCAGTGATTATTATTATTATTATTATTATTATTATTATAATTATTTGAGATATGTACCTACCAACTTGAAGGATAATTTTTTTGGCCTATATAATGGTATGATGAGAATATATAAATTATTATATCATATACAACTCATTAGGTTATACATACTAATAATATATATTGCTTTCTAGTACATATTTGATGTGCCAAGATGCTATAATAAAGTTTTACTTTAAAAATGTGTCAAGTTTTAGAAAAACTATAATTTTGAATTGACCATACATCACATTATTTTTCTAGATAACCTTTATCATTCATAACTCCTATAATATTATCAAGGCATGATTAATAAGGAAACTTGGGTCAAGTTTGCAAGGTGTCATTTTTTAGAAGAAGATAAGGTATAGTATGTAACAACTCATAATATATATTAAGTTAAAAAATATATTTCATCATACACCAATTTTCTATATTATTTTTACTATTAAAGAATAATAATAGTAAGCGACAATACAATTTGAAGAAAAATTCACACGCTCATAAGTACTTGTGCATCAATAATAAGGCTGCTAAAAAGCTATGGGTAAGAAATCAATAATTTAATAATATTATTGTTATGTTTGAACTAATGTATATTATCTTGAGATCTAACTTGAATATAAAGGATAAAGAGTAAAGGTAAAAAATTGCAAAGGATGGTACTCCATCTATACCTCCTACACAAACAAATATTTGGATGAGGTCAAAAAGCAACATAGCAATGGGAAATACTACCAATGAGCTAACACAAAAAATCTTTGGGTACCAATAGCTATAATTTTTTCTCTAATAGTATGATGTTCGAAACACAAGTTGAATAAAGTAGGATAAAATATTTTTTGACTCAAGATTTGGTGACCTAAGAACATGGTGGTCAATTTAGAGGGATGCATTGTAATGCCACCTTGACAAGTGTTTTATTGGTACCTAGTTCTCACACTTTGAAGGAATATGTTAGGAATATGAGGGATTAAGTGACACTACTACACCAAATCTGAAATTATCTTTTGTAATATACTTTACTTTTAATTATCTTCATATTAATTGTTATACATTTGACATATATGTATATAAAGCTCTTGAATATTATAGGACAACTATCCATGAAATCTATAACTAAATGTAGAAAGGCTTATTGTTGCCCAATGTACTATTTTTGTTGAGGAAAACTCAATGCTACACTATGTCCCATTATGGCCCAACCTTTTTTTAGTATGTATTAACAATATTCACAATGAATTTGCATTTAAGAATTTACCTTTCATGGAGGATCATGAGTTTCTAATTTTTATAGGTAAATTATTTAAATGGCCAAGTCATCTAGTTATTCTAAAGGCCAATGTAATATTTATAATCGTTAGATTCAAATGACAATATTATTTATAGAGAGATATATATTAATTACTTATGTTAACTTACAAATTTCTGTAAGACCGCCAAAATTATTACTTAAATTTTTTGTTTTAGTAAAGCATATACTTTAAAAAAAATGATTGTTATTAATACATTCAACATGATGAAAGGTACGACCAACATATAACCTATATTAGTTGTATGGCTAAAAATAACTTGTATGTAAAACAATTAGGTGTGGCCAACACCTAAATTTAGGTTGAGACAAAACCAATAACAAGCTAACAAGAATGGAAAGGAGGTCAAGATTAAATATCAACAAGGATTTTTTTTACAAAATACTTGATGTCCCAAAAGGCGTCAATAGGAAACAAGAAAAATATTTAAAATTCCAAAATTGGACCATAATAATACATCAGATAGCCCCACTCTCTTTAACCTAGACTTAAGGCTACCATTGCTATCAACAAGCTTGCAAGGTCTTAACTATCCATTAAATAGGTATATAAATCAGGACACATGTCATATATCACATAAAACACTTGTATTATTATGTGGTTTTTGATATAGTTATATAAGTGTTTTTATATAGTTCTATGACATATGTTATGAGTTATATGCCTTTTGTTTAAGTTATTGCTTCTTGGACAAGTTTTGTAGGATTGATACTGTTAAGGTTAAAAGGAGCAAAAGGCTAACAAGATGAGGAATTGGATGAAACTTGATCAAATGAGTCAATATGACATATTATTCACAAATCAAATGGATCAAGAAGTATTCAAATAACCCAAAAGGTCTAGTATTTAAACCTAAAATTGTTATAATGGTGTATAATATCATCTCAACACTGTCCGCGTCAAATTCCACCACCAAAGTCCCTAAGAGTAGTGAACATAGGGGGATTGTGTTGAGTAACATGGGTCATGTTGGCCTAATTCTCTCCCAATCACGTTCTTTTTTGTTATTAACCCCAAAGCTCAGTTTGGGGTTAACTTAGAGGCTTATAAATAGCCATATTTAATGATTTTATGTAACAAAGTCATTGAGAGTATTATTCTTCATTCTAATTCTAAATCTAGAATTCTATGATTTTGTATTTAATTATTCTTAAGATCAAATACTTTATGCTTAATCTAGGTTATATATTTAATTTGATTATGTTTATTTTATTTAATATCATGCCTTTTTTTAGGATATGGCGAAGCCCTATTATTTATGATGTTTAAT
The DNA here is from genome assembly GCA_039764185.1 of Tamarix austromongolica. Lineage (NCBI taxonomy): Eukaryota > Viridiplantae > Streptophyta > Magnoliopsida > Caryophyllales > Tamaricaceae > Tamarix > Tamarix austromongolica. The sequence continues at coordinate 13,831,980 of CM077809.1, read as the reverse complement.
TGATTAAATGTTTGATTTATAGATTACTTTGTGTTTTATGTTATTTTTATTGATTGTGTTCGATTATTAGCCTAACCATCTTTAATTAGCATTTATTAAGTTGAGATTAGAGTGAGAGTTGATTCTCTATTTTAATTAAAATAGTATAAATAGAAATAGAATGAGTTATGAGGGTAAACACATGTTTTCTACAATAATTGGGAAGAAATGTTAATTAATTATCCTAGCAACATCATTTTTTATTTAAATCCTTTAACTAGAGATAACAATTATAATAATAATTGGTGATAAAATTGCAAAGCATGATAGTGTGTGTTAGCTACATATTCATGCTTACACATAATTGGTAATTGAAAAAGTTAAGCAATTGGTTAATTGAACTTTATAATTGAATAGAGGTGAATATAGACTCGTTTGTAGCTTGTTATTCATTAATTGAACCTTTCTTCCATTCTACCTGTTTAGCTCCACAATTCCTGAGTGAGTTAGTTTTCTAGTTAGAATTGTTACTTTAGATTAAAAATTGTTTGTTTAATTTATTTTAATAGCATAGGTCTTATTCAAGCGATTAGAGTCTTTGAGTTATTAGTTAGTATTTGTGCGATGATAATATGGTACACATAGTGCCATATATTGCATGCGAATTATACTCTTTCCAATATACATATTTAGCCAACACTAAGAAGACCATGAAACATAACATATTATGAAATGTACATAATACTCTAAGCATGCAAAAGTCTTGTGGACACTTAAGAATAAGGAAATACTCAATCATTTTACATACAAATAATTTACACAAGAACATTAATATGAGATAAATTACATATAAAGCATAATTTTATACATCAAGAGATTCATACGACCTTTAACTAACAACCAATCCATAAATACAAACTCATATCCAAGAGTATACCAAATTATACTTAATCTACTCATAAAACAATGGCAATGCATTGAAATAATGACTAAACTAACACACTAAAAACCAATCCCAAAATAAACTATGGGTAGCTCATGGAGGCAACTACAAAACCAACACACCAAAAGCCAATTCCAAAATAAACCACCATATAAGAGTTAATTCCTTTTCAATTAATCAAGGGAAGATAATATCAATCCGGGGCCACTAAGATAGCCCAACCATACCGGTGCATAATCAACATAATACCTTATTAACTAGCAACCTAGGGACAAAAATGTACCTTATTTAATAACAGGGAGGCAGGTGGTGGCAGGCAACGATGTAGAAGGAGAAAGCATGGCGGGGTGGTCAGGGATGGAGGAAGAAGAAGAAAAGAAGAAGCAAGCCGATCTGGTGAGGGAGAAAAGAAGAACATGCCCAACCCGTGCGTGAGGGAGAGGGGAGGAAGGAAGAGGAACTGGGCTAGCCTAGTCGGGGGGAAGAAGGAAAGAAAGAAGGAAGGGGGAGAGCGGGCTGGGTTGCCGTACGGAAGAAGGAGGAGGAAAGGGAAGTGGGCCGGCAACCCATCACATAGGGGAGAGGCCATAGGTTTGGCAGCCTGAAGGAGAAGAAAAAGGGGAAAGAAGGAAAGGAGAAAAAGGAGAAAGAAAATGGAAAAAAGGGAAAAAGGAAAAGAGAAAATGGGGAAGAAATAGATAAAATAATTTATGGAATAATAGAATGTAATATTTTTGATAGATAAATAAATTTAATATAATTTAATATATTAGTTTAAAAGGGATAATTTTAGTAAAATATTGGTTTGAAAAATTATTTAAATAAAATGAGTATGATAAAATAATAAGATATTTATTTTAATTTATTAAATATTCATATCCAATTTATATACACAAAAATCCATAAAATAATTAAATTTAATAAATTTAAAAGCTAGTTTATCCCAAATAAAAGCTATTTATTAAATTATAGGTTTCTAAAATTTTGAGTATTACAATACACAATTCAAACACCATTTTAGCTTATCAAAAGCTAATACATAGAATTTCAATCCAAAACACATTTAGGGTTAACAAAATTATAACAAACAAAATGCTAGAAATTGGAGTGGTTGAGAATCGTTGGAGCTTTGTTGAAGGTTTAGCACGACTCATTAGTGGTTAGCCGATGTTGAAGATGGATGGACTAGCAACACAACTTATTGTTTTCTTTCATCGTTGTGGTTGTTTGATGCTGTTGTAGGATATCGTTGGTGACTCATTGTGGTGGCAACGTGGTGCAATGGTGCTATGGTGTGGTGGTGGTGCTGAAGGTCAAAGAATGAAGGAGGATAGAAAAGGAAAGGTTCTAGGCCGAGAAAGGAGTAAAAGGAGGAGAGAGAAGAAAATTGGAGGATATGAGGCCTGATCAAGTGTTTTAAAGGGATTTTTTTGTATACTATTACAAATGCATACAGGTCATAAAATATCTAGGCAATAAAGGATAATTTTATTAGAAACTCATATAACAAAAATCATTCCCTAATGACCTAAATAAATAAAATCGATATAAAGCTTATTAAAAAAATTTAGATCAAAATACAAACGATAAATATAATTTGTATTATCTATGAAAATGAATAATACAACCTTTAAATAACATTTAAAATTCTTAAAAAGATATTTAAATCAAACTATATGAATCCATAAATAATGTAAATAATTTTTCAAATAAGATTATTAAAACATTAAAAAATGTAAATTCAAGATAAATTGATTTTGGAAACCTTTATACTAAACCCTAGTGTAATCTTGATATAAAATCAATATAATGGATCGTCAAAATTATTAGCAATCCATTTTCTAAATATCATTGAAATTATTATATGATAATCATGAACTATTTTCAATAGAAATCGGAATGTGTTTCCAAAAACACTAAATAGAATTTCTAAGGGTTGCATAACCTTGTAAAAATTATAAATCTCATGATAAAAAATATAGATATAACATATATTTGTTTCTAAATTTTTACTGGCTCAACTAAAAATTAGGTGGGTATGATGATAAACTCAAAATTTGAACGAAAATCCTTTTTGTATCAAAAAAAGGAGATTTAAATTGTTATGAAAAAAAATCTTTAATATAAAACTGTGTTCACAAGATGATATTTTCAATTTAAAGTGAACTCATTTCCATTAATGAGATATGACCCTAACGATGGAAGCGGGACGGATCGAGGACGGTGCCCCATCTCCTTTAGTTTAATTTATATTCTATATAAAAAAAATTAGGGATGGGTTTGGGGTCCCCGAACCCAATCTCCAAAATCTCTCCTCGAACTCAAACTTGAATGAGGAATTCTCGATGGGGCCTTGAACCTGCAGAAAAAATTGCCATCCCTATATGACCCCAAAACAACTTGTAATTTACTACATGACTGCACTCGAAAATGAAGCTCAAAATAACAAATTAGAACACTTTTTCATCAACAAAAAAATTTAAATTATCTTTAGTTTCAAATTTATAAAATATTTATATAATGAAAGATTCTTGATAATTCAATATCGGAAATTGAAAGGATGCAAAATATATTAAATTGTGCATATAAATGGAAACATAAATATAATTTTTTTATGAGCATCAAAATCATATGAATTTTATTAAAATCTTAGTCATGAATGAGTGTATCTAGAATCATCTATAATGAAAAATGGTTAATTAAAATATCGATATGAAGTCAAAATCATCGATAAATCAATAAAATAAAAATGCATAAATTTAAAGACGAATATAAATAAATTCAAAGTTTTGATGAAAAGAATGTCGTAAGAATTATAAACCAAAACAATTAAAACATTAAATCAGATATTTATGAGAATGAAAATTGAAATAAATCAATTTGATCTTGATAAGATTAAATATTAAATTTGATAAATAAAATTGATATTTTAGGCAAGTTAGGTTTTGCAACAAAGTGGGTTGTTATAATGTTGAATTCTCAACTATGACAATTTTGTTTCCAACCTCTAACATTTGTATATCATAAATGATGTGTATTTTTGTGTAGGCATATAAATGTTCTTATTCTATATAATGAGTATCTACTGTCTAACATGTATATTCTTATACTATAAAATTTATCAATATTATCAAACATGTGTCTTGCATATAACATATGTATTCTTATTTTATAAGATGTGTATTCTTATGTTGAAAAATATGTATTTGTTTTCAAATATCTTTTTTCCTTTCTTATACTTCTATAAAAAATGATGTGTATTATTTATATGAAAGAAGTGTATTATTGTCGTGAAAGACGTATGTTATAGTATTAAAATATGTGCATCTTTTTTAAAACATGTGCATTCATTCCTTTCAATTGTCACGATATTTATTTATACCAAGGAATATCCTCAAAGACATATATTTATATAATATAAGGTGTATATTTTATTGATGAATATGTGTATTTTTGTAAGATGAGTATATCTTTACTTATATAAATAGAGGATGTGTGTTGATATCCTGAAGTATGTAAATTTATATTTTTAAATGTGTGTATTTTGTTAGAAAATATGTGTATAATTCCACCAACATTTAAAATGAAATTCATGACATTTACAAAAAGTTGTTGTTACACACACACACACACTTTAAGATGTGTATTTGTATCCTGAAAGAAATGTATTTATGGCATGAAAGATGTATACGTTTTCCCTTCTTCCTTTCCTATATAAGGATAAGTATTTATATATTAATAGATAAGCATTTATATTTTAAAATATGTGCATTTCTCGAATAATATATGTATTCTCATAAGATGTATAAATTCTTCATTTACACATTGTATTTTCTTTTAATCTAAAATATATCAATATGGTATTTATTTATAGAGAAAATTCTAAGAATAATATTGATAAAATATTTTTATTTTTAATAACCTAAATTAAAGATAATTAGATAATTAAATTTTTATAAAAAAATAATAACATCAAAAAATATTATGGGACATGCACCATGCTTGAGGCATATATATTCATAATGCCGATTGCCTTAGAAAAGTGACGTCGTGCTTTAACTTTGCCTAATAAATTCTCCTTGTATACACTCGAAATTTGAAGGGTAGAAATATATAATAGGCATGAAATTATATTTTTATGTTGAGAGATTTTTATTTATTTAATAAGTCATGAGATATCAAAGTTGACACTAACGAAGGTATGTTTGTTTCTTACCTTAGCTCCATCTTATTCGATAGATTATTTTATACAAGGTTTTATGGCTACTCTCACTTTTTTATTTTTAAAAACAAATTACTACTTCTTCCATTTTACAATATATATATATGGCTTTTGAATTCCGTAGATAAACTGAAAGTTATTAATACATTGTAAAATATATTGATAAAAATTATAAAAATATTTTTTATAATTTTTTAAACAAACAGCATATAATTTTATATTATGATTTATTCTATTTTGAGTTCGACTAAAAATTAAATTTAAATGACCTATAATATAAAATGAAGGGAGTATGGAGTAACTTCAAATAAACAAATATATATATATATTCAAACATATTATTAGTGACCAACGCTTTGTTGGTTGTTTCATTGTTTGTATGGTAGTGATTCTAGTGAAACAGTGCTCAGGTAAGAAAAATATTTGAGGCAAAATTTTCAAAATATTTTGTATTGTCTATACATTATAATTATTAGATGCTTAGATTCAGCCGCACAAGGTTCTGTTTTTATTTATAAAATGAGGGTGAGTTTGGGTAAGAATATTTTTAAATTAATTGCAAATTTTCAATTAATTAAAAATTAAAATTTTGAGATTATAAATTCCTTATTTGGATAGTAATGAACATAAAGATTTTTTAAAAAAAATTTAAAAAAAAGTTTTATCTAATTAGTGAACTTTTACAATTTTTTTTTAAAAAAATCCTTAGAATATTATAACTTCCATTTTAGAATCTAAGTATAGAAATTTCAAAACTTTCTTACATTTAGGTTTATATAATATTTTATTCAAAAAATATAGGTATGTGCCATGCGGTAACATGGATGAATCTCATATATGTAGATATGACAAAAGTTGATCCGATCTGTCGGACCCGACCCGATCCGTATAAAATCCTACCTGACATAATCTAATAAATTTATCAACCTGATCTGATCTAAATTTGATCAAACCTGATGCTGACCCAAATATAAGAAACATGACTCGACCCTAACCTGTAATTTGACATCAACGTGACTCGTTATTAATACGACCCACCACTAACTTGACCAGTTATCAACCAGACGCAACTCAACAAAATCAAATTCAATATTAATCAATTATGGTAATAAAAATATATCTTATTATTTATTTAAATATTTTAAAAATATATTATTATTTAAATTTTATTTATTTTTCTTACTTTTATTGTGAACTTACTTAACCAATGATATTCTAATTTTACCAATTTTTCACATAAAAATACAACATTATAACACTATAATAATAAACAAATTACAATTAATAATATATTATTAATCACATGATTACATGAAAATAAATTTAATGCTTACTTATGAGGCTAATGATTTAGATTAATTTTTGTGGTCAACGTCTAGTTTGACCCAAATCTAAAGTGATTTGATCTATGATTAGCTCAATCCGAACCCAACCCAATCCATCAAAACCTAAAAAATATCTAATTCATCAAGTTAACACAAACCTAACCTGTCAAATTAACACGAATACGAAATTACCAAAATACGAGCTTTCCCAGCCCAGTCCTGTCCCGATAGAGATATAAACAGGGCTAACTAAGGGTCGGTACACCCATAATCGTATCTATATCCATATTCGTAATCGAATTTGTATTCATACTTGAACGGATACGAGTGTGGATATGAGTATAGGTACGAATATGAATATTTTAATCTTAATTTATATTACATTATTTTAAAATTAATGTTAAAAAGGTAATTATATATTGGATAAACAGGTACATATACTAATAGAGGTGGCAATTAGGTCGGCTGGGTCAGGTCATTGCCTTATTTGGGTTGGGTCGATTCCAGGTCATTTCAAGTTAATTTGTCGAGTTGGGTTCGTGTTAAACAAATTTGAGTTCGAATTATTTTGGATTAACTCGACTGATAGAGTCGGGTTGGTTTCGGGCCATTTTCTAGTTCACATAACTAGGTGGGCTTGGCCCTTTGGGTCATTTTGTGTAATATGGAGGGTTGGTCTCGTTGGATCCGAGTTGTTTTGGGCTAATTTGATTGGTCGGGTTATTTCGTACAATTTGACAGGTTGGGTTTGAGTAGTTACGGGTTAACTTGATGGGTCGGGTCGGGTTGAGTTGAGTTTTGATGGGTTGAGTCAAATTCAGATCCAGGTAATTATCATTTATTAATGGTAAATAATAGACACAATCTTAATATTACTAATATAAATAAATAAAATAAGAATATTAGATACACTTTATTTTCACAAGTAAATAATAAAGATATTTATAAATTTTAATAATAAAAAATATTGCATGATTTAATATAACAAAGATATTTATCATTTATTTGATTAATTAAAATATCTAATTACTTGAAAAAAGATAATTTTATAAAGTAAAGGTGATCATAATATGACTACACAATGTATAATTATCATTTATTATATTGTAAATATTAGACACCATCATAAGATTACTAGTACAGATAAATAAAATAAGAATATTAGATGTACTTTATTTTCACAAGTAAATAATAAAGATATTTATACATTTTAACAATAAAAAATATTTCATGATTCAACCTAACAAAGATATTTATCATTTATTATCATTTATTTGATTACGTACTTAAAACATTTGATTACTTAAAAAAAAGATAATTTTATAAAATAAAGGTTATTATAATATGACTATACAATGTATAATTATCATTTATTACATTGTAAATATTAGAGACAATAAGATTACTAATACAAATAAATGAAATAAGAATATTAGATGTGCTTTATTTTTACAAGTAAATAATAAAAATATTTATAAATTTTAACAATAAAAATATTGCGTGATTAAATCTAACAAAGATATTTTTCATTTATTTGATTAATTAAAAAAAGATAATTTTATAAATTAAAGGTGATCATATTATGACTATACACTGTATAATTATTATTTATTACATTGTAAATATTAGAGACAATCATAAGATTACTAGTAAATAAGAATATTAGATGCACTTTATTTTCACAAGTAAATAATAAAGATATTTATAAATTTTAACAATAAAAACATTGCATGATTCAATCTAACAAAAATATTTATCATTTATTTTATTACATAAAAAATATATAATTTTATAAAATAAAGGTGATCATAATATGACTATTCATTTATTACATTGTAAATATTAGAGACAATCATAAGAATACTAGTACAAATAAATGAAATAAGAATATTAGACGTGATTTATTTTCACAAGTAAATAATAAATTTATTTACAAATTTTAAAAATAAAAAGTATTGTGTGATGAATCCTATCTAGCATTGTATAGGGGGTGTATTCTCTTGCCATGACATGAAAATTGTACAAATTGATTCCTTCCCCAAAGTGGATGAATAACATGTGTCGACCAATTTTCTCCAAAAAAAAAAAGTATTGTGCGATTCAATCTAATAAATATATTTATCATTTATTTGATTACTTAAAGAAGATAATTTTATAAAATCAATGTGATCATAACTTGACTATACAAGGTATAATTATCACTTATTACATTATAAATATTAGAGACAATCATAAGATTACTAATATAGATAAATGAAATAAGTATATTAGATGTGCTTTACTTTCACAAGTAAATAATAAAGATATTTATAAATTTTAACAATAAAAAACATTGCATAATTCAATATAATAAAGATATTTATCATTTATTATGATTTATTTGATTACTTAAAAATTTTTATAAAATAAAGGTGATCATAATATGACTATACAATGTATAATTATCCTTTATTACATTGTAAATATTAGAGACAATCATAAGATTACTAGTTTGAGCCTTGAAGGTCATTTTGATGTGTTTTTTTTAATTTTTTTATTTATCTATACAACCTATAGGTTATAACTTATAAGTTTATAATTTATGCATGAATTATGGATGCTATCGGAGAATTTCCTGGATCTTTTAATTTTGTTAAGTTATTGTTGGGCATAACTATTGCTTGTTAGATTTTGTGGGTGATAAAAGACACTAATATGATTTTCTATTAAGAGCTTCTTCAAATAAGTGGATGTAATTGAATAATTTTTGGAAATTATTTTGTAGGCTTGCAGCTGGATGTTTGTCTTTTTTATTTTATTTTTTTATTTTTCAATAATATATCTTATTTGTTAAGGAAGATGTTAGAAAATTTTAGAAGATATTGTCATTTGTCAAGTTAAATGAGTTTGCTAATACATAAAATATTTTATTTTATTTTATATAAAAACATGGAGTAATGATCAAAATGATTCAAATAATAGATTGATACTTGTTAGTTGTTAACTTGTTATACATGCCATGGATGATGGAATTAGATAAAAAAATGTTATTTTATACTAGAAGTAATAACATATAATATAATAATCAATAATTTGCTAGTTGAGTAATATTAATGATTATTTGTATAAGTTCATTTGATATTATAGGACATGTGTATGTTTACAAGTTATGAATTTATAAAAGTAGTTAGGCAAAAAAGATAAAAGGTATTAAAACATTATATAATATACACTTTCACCACTCAAATTACTCTAACTCATTAACCTTGTAAGTAAGTATTAAGTTTGATTTCATATAAGCATGTAATTAAAATATGTTATTAATTATAACTTGTTTATTAAATTATTATTATGACTTCTTAATGTTGTATTTTTGTGTGGAAAAATTTATTTGGATATCATTAATAAATAAGAATGTCTAAAGTAAAAGCATGAAAAATAAATGCAATTTATAAAATACTATATTTTTAAAAGCTTTAAATGAATAATAAAATATGTGTAATTTCTTATTATTATAATAGATTTTGATGTCGGGTCGGGTCAACGTTGGATCCGATTGACGTTGGGTCAGATCAAATTTTGGTTGGGTTAGCATCGGGTCGGGTCACTATCGGGTTGGATCTATGATGGGTCATGGATTAGGATCAGGTCGGGTCGGGTTAATTTTTATCGGGTTAGTGTCGTGTCGAGTCGGATCAATGTCAGGTTGAGTCGGGTTGGGTTGCTAAACTTTACTGGTTTAATTGGATTAGGTCGGGTTGGGTCGGTTGGGTCAACTTTTGCCAGCTCTAGATAAATATACGGGTATGAGTACGGATATAGATATACCATACCCGTATCTGGTGAATATTTTTTTCCATCATCAATACCCATTTATGTATATCTATTTAAATATCTAGTGGATAAAACCCATCGTATTTTGGGTAAAATTCACTCCGTTTACATGCATAGACCCGACCTGACAAACTAATCTAAAATAATCCGAACCCAACCCGACTCGAACCTAAATCATCTCAACCCAAACCCACTCTGACCCAGTAAAATAATCCAATACAACTCAAATCTGCAACAATCCAAACCCGAAGTCAAACAATAAGGCGATCCAAAATGACTTGACACGACCCATTACCGACCCACAAAGGAGAATGACCAACAAACAATCCGATCTGAGAACGACCCGACCTACTATAATCCGACTCAAACTTGATCCGTCCTACCCAATTGTTACCTATACATATATGGTATTTTATTTACACGTGGATTTTTTCCCCATAAAAAGTATGGAAAATTATGGCAACAATCATATAAGCTAAGCGGCAACAATTATCATAATTAATCCATAGTAATGTCGTTTTGTTTTTACATGTAGTGTATTAAAAAATATAGTTGGTGTATGCTTAACATGTTTTTAATAATTAGCATACGCAAATACCCTTCCTATCAATAGACTGGGTATATTTATTTAGTATTTCAATAAATACAAACATTTTAAGAGCGACTAGGTACCGTCGTTCTTGAACCAAGTTCTCCGATCCATCCAAATCGACCTCTGTCTGTGAGTCTGTCATCTGCAAGTAATGAACCCCAAACCTGCCGGGAAGAAACGGAATCTTTTTGAAGAAGCAGCATGGCGTCTATACCACCGTTTTATTGTTGTATAGGGTGTGACATATGCAGACAAACCGCAGACTTAAACCAAAAAACTAAACGAGAGAACAAAGAGGTAGACGATCGAACAGGCAAGGGCCTCTAACAAACACACACATATATATATTATATCACATCAATCGTTTCTGTTGGAGTAATGACAAAACATTCAGTATTGCTGAAACTGGTTGGTTTGAGTTAATCAACTTGAACTATTTTATCTAGATATGGGTTGTACCTAGACACACAGGCACATGTGTGGTATATAGTTTGACCCCTCATCTATACAAAACATCTCAAGCTCATTAACTCAAATTAATCATGTAGTGAGAGAATATAAAAACTTAACAAAACAAAACTTGTCCATGAATATGGGACTTTGAAAATGAGCCAACAGCAGCTTCAACAATGTTGAATGTTCTGCCATTGTTCCAACAATCCCCACCGGTGGTAAATAGAAAGTAAATTACAAAAGATTTGGGTAAAGAAGGAATAACACTTAAGTATAAATATAATGATGATTGAAATGATACATAGTGAAATGAGGCAACATTCGTATCTAGAAAGTGAATATTCAGCCTTTAACATTGCTAAAGCTACTTTTGGCTCTTTTTCAAAGTCTCACGTTGATGGATAAGCTTTGTTTTGTTGAGTTTTTATATTCCCTCACCACATGGTTGGTTTGAGTTAACGAACTTGAGATGATTTGTATGGGTGATAGGCTAGACTATATATCACACGTGTGTGCTCGCACTGTAGCCAGCCCGTCCGATCTGGGCTAGGGAAATTTAAATGGTTTTCTATTAGTTTTCTTAGTCTTTATCTGTTGTGTTTTTTATGCTTGAATTTAAACACTTCCTCCAATTTCTGGTCATGTAAAGAGAGTAAAACATTACACTCTTCCACAATTTTTTTTGTTTAACTAAATATTTTTTATTTTGGATAGCACAACTTACAAACCGAGCATTTTTGCTTCCCACAAGACGATTAACTCACTTTCTCTGATTCTTCACAAATTCTAAACATTAATTTTGCAAGTTTCATTCCTTCTATCTAGAGTGCACATGATCGAATGCGTATTCCTTCTATCTCGAATGTACATGATCGAATGCGTTGTGCTAATTTTGGAGGTAAATCGGTTAAGAAGGGATCCGCACCCGAGCCGGACTGAATTTTAATTCACGACAGTAGTACTTGATCACGATATAATATCATATTTTGAAAGTATCATTAATTATTATTGTTTAGTTCGTATTAATTGCTGCGTATATTTCTATTATAATCCATCAGTTTCAACTTTCAACTCCAAGTCCAGAACAGCTGCTGCGTACTGATACTAGATAGCTGGCTCGTCATGACCTAGCAAGCTATCTAGCTAGTCAACGACTGAATTCCCTGTCGTTCTTGTCCGGACTCATTAAGCTCAGCCAGCAGCAACGGTTCCCACCCCGCCAGGTTGCCTAGTAAGATCGAGAGGGAGTGTTCCTGACCTCCGCAGTGGCCACTCCCTCTGCACCTTGTCTGGCGACCATCTTCTTATCCCCGGGGGAGCCTTGCGGTTGAATCCTGAGAACAGTAGGCGCGTAACAGCAAAATGAATTAATATACAACTTTTAATTGTCAACCCAATATATAAAGACGATAATTATGGGGGATGTGTGTGTGTGTGTAGTTTACCCCAACAACATCCCGGAGTTTGATTTTATCGTCATCACGAACAATATTAGCATCGAGTGCAGCAGCGGACTGAGCAAAGGCAGGGACTCCGCCCGGGGTTATGATTTTACTTGTATTACCAGTCGCCCGAGCCTCTGCTGCTTGGGTGGCTGCAGCATCTGCCTGGCCTACTGGCCTATCCCCTGCTTTTGTGTCCGCCGCTGCCTCAAGAGCCTCTCCAATTGTCATCCCACCTCTCATAATGGCTCCCTGTCCTGCTCCCCGCTGCAGCTGGTCGTCGTCCGACCGCACAACCGCCGTTCCCATTACCTAATTTGTACGTACGCACGCACGTACGCATACCCACGTAAAGTTAACGAGTTGAACATTCAATTATATAACCTCCAATCGATCAATGTATTAAGTATGAAGAGAGGTACACAAGGCACTACACTCGCACATATATAATATACCAATTTTATACCTGTCCGCCGACTGATTCGGTGAAAATACGAGCTCCAGGAACATCAGTTTCAGTAACGACAACACCTTCCTCCCTGGCTGTCCTGCTGACATCTCGGTAGCCGACAAGGCCAGCAATCTCATTCATATCAGCAGCAGACTGCATAGTAGCTGCCACCCCTTCCTTGATGGTTTGACCGTACACGGTGTTTTCAGCAGACTGCATCAGAGCAGCGTCTCCTGGCTTAATAAGTTGCGACGCCAACTCACCTGAGACGTTGAATGCGTCTCCGTACTTGATTGGATCGAACTGCTCCTCATCATCCGGACTCCGAAGATGCCGCCGTTGCTCTTGAGCCATCGTTCAGAATTAAAGCTTAGTAGCTAGTTGATTATGCTTGCTTAATATATAGCCTCTATCTCCTTTTTAGCTTTGATCGGATCGTATCAGAGTTCTGTGGCTTTTATACGTGCCTCCGCCTGGCTAGATCGATCGGGGATCTTAATGACTGTTTGGACTCTGAGATGGGATAAGTTTGTATGCGGTGGTATGCCGGTCCATTATTTACTGATTGTGTCTGAGAAGGAAGAGATGAGGAAGCGGTGAACAGATACGCACTCCACATTGCATTCGTTGAGGAAGGCCATTTGTCTCATATCCAAATTTGGCTGCTGGCTCCGGCAACACATGGCAGTACCTCTCTTACGCTGCCATTTCTCTCCGTGTGTCCCACAACCTTCTTTTCCTCTCGCACCAAAAGGCTGCTCGACGACCTTGGTTGGAGGAAGGTAAATCACGGTAATTCAACGGTTAAGAACATAGTGGTCGAGTGTCCATGGTATCTACAAGGAGCTACCTCCACATTGGAGGGTTGAAACTCGCACGCTGCGGCAGCCATGAAATTTGAACCTAGGACCTCTTGCACCAACTAACCATGCTTCAACCGTTAGGCTACGCCCGTGCGGGTACACCCTTCTTTTCCTGTTTGTAGGACTTAGTACCTCCTCTATTAAAAATCGCGCAAATTTCATTTTAAAGTGCCAAAACAAGGCATCGTGTCCTTCAAACAATTTTATTTAAGTATTATATAGTTTGAATCTATTTTTATATTAGTGCCATCCTATTATTGCCTTTACTCCTAAAATAGTAAAATGATCAATAAAAAAAATAGTTTTACATGTTTTTCTAGGTGTAATCGAAAATTTCTAAACCTTATTGATATATTTTTTTTTTCAAAATCTTTGCAATTTTTTAAATTAATCTTATGAATTTTGTAAGATTTCAAAGTTTTTTTTTTAAAAAAATCCAAAAATATGAAAAAGATACCAATGATTCAGATTTTTGCAACTCGCCTTAAGAAAATATATGTAATATTAACAAAATTCATCACTTTAGTAATCTAATACTGAAAATATAAATAAGAGGTTGCTTTAGTAAAAATAAATTTGAAGCATATGGTATATAAGACATATAACCGTAAAGTTGATGATATATCATTGTAATCAACACTAATTTGACTTTTTTCTTAATATTAATGAAATTCAAACCCTTGATGAAAAACATAAGAAAATTGATACACTAAATATCTCTGTATTAAATAAAATCAAAATGCATGATATGTCGCTGGTCTAATTTAAATTTGCATGAAATGTCTCCATTTTTTATTTTTTATTTTTTACTTTTGAAGTATTATGCATTTCAAACGGAATTGGAGATGATGCATGTATTGTAAATATATGCAGACGTACTGGCTTGCATTTTCCTAAAATATATAAGGTTGAAATAATCAACTCACCTTATATACCATTATATTTAACGAGTTTCAATTCATTGAAAACGTATAAAAAGCCTTAATTAATATGGAAATTCAACTAATGAAAAAAAAAAATTTAATACCTTAAACATAGAAACCCTGTAAATATTGTAGGACTACTTGATAGTGCATCGAATGAAGTAGTTGTTTTAATAGCATGCAACTAATCCAACCAAACTAGAAAAATCAAATGGTCCAAACAGGTTAGCTCGATCGCTTGAACCAGCTTTGTACATACCCTAGATGGTATTGGTATCAAGTAGCTAGGACCGGTTTAATGGACTAGTCTCGTTTAATCACTATCCTTGAGAAGGCTTATTTGCTAATAGGCTTCTAAAGAAATAACGTCCTCCGAACCCCGGCATCCGTCGATACCCACTCAATGACGAAATTTGCCAACTCTGTAGAAATGACTAACCGGTCATCACGTAGCGTCAAAACTGCATCCGACTCGATAGACCAAACAACGAATCCTTCCTCTTGCCGACACTTAGCAGGGTTCTCCAACTTACGTGAGCACGTTGTCACCAGGTCACTCTTTTTTCTTATAGTCCCTTTGGATTTTGGTAAATCGAAGTAAAGATAAATATTAAAATTAACTTCGTTTGAATTGGGGTGAATTAAGGTGGAGGTAAATATTAAAAATTAACTTAGGTGAAGGAAATAGAGGTGAATTGGGGTGAATATTTTAAAATATTATTTGAATGATATTAACTTAACCTGAGTAAATTGGAGTAAATGTTTTAAATTTTTTATTTAGATTGAGGTAAATAAAAATAAAAATAACAAAAAATAACATTTATACCCTTTTATTAAATAAATAAGTCCTATTGAGGGGAATTTTGGTCCTATCAAGTCAAAAATTTACTTATTCTTTCACCTTCACCTTAGTTACCTCCGAAATCGGAGGTTAATAAAAATGAGGTTAATCGGGGTTAATGGAGGTGAAATATTAACTTCGATTCACCCAGGTAAAATTATTAACCTGACATCTAAACGGGGTGAATTAATTAATTCACCTCCATTAACCTCCTTCCATCTCAATCCAAACATAGTAAGTGAAGGGGATATATGTGAATTAGGGTGAATATTTTAAAATGTTGTTTGGATGATATTAATCTAACATAAGTGAATCGTGGTGAATGTTTTAAAAATTCCGTTTAAATTGAGGTGAATGAAGCTTTAAAAAAATAACAAATGACATTTATACCCTTGTATTAAATAGATAAGTTCTATTGAGGGGTATTTTGGTCATATCAAGTCAAAAATTTATTTATTCTTTCACCTTTACCTCAGTTACCCTCGAAATTGGAGGTTAATAAAAATGAAGTTAATCAAGGTGAGTGGAAGTGAAACATTAACCACGATTCACCCAGATAAAATTATTAACCTGGTACCCAAACGAGGTGAATTAATTGATTCACCTAAGTTAACCTCCTTTCACCCCAATCCAAATGCTGGGTTAGTATTCTCCTACATGACACTTAGCCATTTCTCTTATTTGTTATTTAAACACCCTTTTTCCTATAATTAGACAAGACCGAGCTTAAAAAATAAGGGTAAGAACATCAACCATGTTGCATGAAGGAGTAAGTGAGAGCTTGTGTGTACGTAAGAAGTGTAACATCCCGAGTCAAAACGACCACGAGGGGTTACCTTGGTGTGTTTTTGGATTGATCGGTTGACCACACACATCAACATGAGTCATTTCAGCACACTTTATTCTCATTCACGCATTTTCTTTCACCTTTACCTTGGTTACCCCCGAAATCGGAGGTTAATAAAAATGAGGTTAATCGAGGTGAATGGAGGTGAAACATTAACCTTGATTCACCTAGGTAAAATTATTAACCTAGTACCCAAACAAGGCGATTCACCTCAGTTAACCTCCTTTCACCCTAATCCAAACGTAGGGTTAGTATTATCCTATGTGAAACTTACCCATTTCTCTTATTTATTTATTTATTAAGACACCCTTTTCCTATAATTATACAAGACCGAGCTTAAAAAATAAAGGTAAGAGCATCAACCATGTTGCATGAAATAGTAAGTGAGAGCCTGTGTGTGCGTAAGAAGTGTAACATCCCGAGTCAAAATGACCACGAGGGGTTACCTTGGTGTGTTTTTGGATTGATCGGCTGACCACACACATCAACACGAGTCATTTTAGTACACTTTATCCTTATTCACGTATTTTCCAAAAAAAAATTAGAAAATTTTCAAAACTTCCTAGGAGGGTCACCCATCTAAAAAATTGCTCAATGGCCAACATGTTTAACTCTATAATTCTTAGGAGGGAGTCACAAAAAAAAGGCATACTATGTTAATATAAGTAGCTAGATCAAGTCTTATAACACTCCGCTCAATATGGAGGTATTACATTTACCCACACTCAAATAACACGACGTCCTCATTGATCCTCAACCACTAACTATCTCATTATAGTTTATCTTAAAAATTGTCCAGCTAAGCAACTAACTGACTTATCCAAGTTCATATCATGATCGTGGTTTCATTTTGATACCATTTATAACACCATGAGTCAATATTACTACATGGGGGGGTACTCTTTAGTACTTTTAGATTAATCGGATGGCCCCACAAATCAATACAAGTCCTTTCAAAATGCTCTGTTCTCACTCACACACTTCTTAAGAAATTTTTTTAAATTTTTTTTAAAACTTCCCATAAAAGTCACTCATCCTAAAAATTGATCCATGGGTAGCATGTTTAACTGTGGAGTTCTTAGGACTGAATCACCAAAAGGATGGTAAACCATATTGATATAAGTAGCTAAATCAATCCTTATAACACTTTGTTCAATTTAGGGGTATCACAAGAAGAGAGCTCTTATTTATAAGTAGAGAGTTATTTATAACTCTTGGATATATGGTGGGACTAAATAGGGGCCTCCTCTATTTATTGTAGAGGTTCCCTATTCCCCTTCCTCGAAATGGAAGAATTAAGATTTTTTACAAGCCTAATAATTACATGAGAGTTCTAGATACTTCCTTTATAAGGCCTTCCAACACTCCTACAGGATAAGGGAATCAAAAAAGTTCCACAACATCTATAATATTGCTAGAATATTGCATAAGTATCTACACACTTTGATTAGAGTATATACAACTCTAGAATGTTCTAGATCCTTTTGATAAAATAATTGAAAAAAATTAGTAGGTCCTAACATTTTCCCCCACTTAAGCCCTTAACATCCTCGTCAAGTCCTTTGAGGTCTTGAACGCTTCTATCTGGTCATGGAACTACCACAAGTCCTCCTCTCATTCCTACCTTACCTTACTATTGAATAACCCTTCTCCAGCTCACATGGTGTTTGATCCAGTTGGGGAAATCCTCTAGCCTTATTTACTCGATCTACCATGATCTCTCCAAATTCATTCTCAAAAGTTATAACATTTGTGAGTGGTACTCAATGAGACTTACCCTTGCTTGAGTTATCCTTATCCTTAAGGTAAGGCTTCGGATGACTTGCATAGAATACAAGGTGAACCTTGAGCTTTTGTGGCAACTCCAATGTATATGAAGTTCTTCCAACCTTCTTTACAATTGGGTATGACCCCTCATAGCATTGTGGCATGCCTTTGTGTACCTTACTATAGCCCTTGAATTGCTCGATTGGAAGCCTCTCCATGACTTCACCCCCACTTGCAATACCCTGGTTTTCCTCTTTTCGTTAGGTTACTTCTTTATCTTCTTGACTGCCTTGGTTAAGTTCACCTTAACCATGTCTAGCTGCTCATCCCACCCTTATCTAAAACCTTAAGCAATGTAGTTTGATGACCCATCACTAACTTAAATTGATTCTTTTGTGTCACCTCACTCTATTAGAGATTATATGAGAATTGGGTCATATCTAATAACTTATCTCAATCCATCTAGTTGGCACTCAAGAAGTGCCTAGAGTATATCTCCAACAAGTGATTCACACACTTGGTCTAGCCATCAGTTTGTGAGTAGAAACTTGTGGAGAAGTGTAAGTCCAAGACCATGAGCTTAAATAAATCCCTCCATAAGGTCTCAATGAATCATGGATCTTAGTCATGGATAATGTTATGAGGAATAACCTAATATTTCATAACATGTTTGAAGAATAAAAACTTGACTTCCTTGATTGTATAATGTTGCAAGGCTAGGATGAATATTCTATACTTCAAAAATTGATCAACCACCACTAAGATAAAACCATACCTCTTTGTAGGTAGTGCTAAAATAAAGTCTATGAAAATACTCTCCCATGAAATTATTAGAATAAGAATAGGCTCAAGTACGCCAATTAGCTTGCTTTATTTTACCTTATCTAGTTGGAATAAAAGACACGTCTTCACATATGCCTCCACATAATCTTTCATGTTAGGCCAATAATAGGAATTTTCAAGTAAGACCAAGGTCTTAAACATACCAAAATGTCCATCCCACTTAGAGTCATGCAATCCCATATAAAACCCTTATTTAGGTTATCCCACTTAGGAATATAGAGTTAGGTACTAAAAATATAGAGCCTACCAGCATCCACCCAAAATATTCAAGTCCTTCCTTCCTTAGCTAACTCCACCAAGTTCTTAGATAAATGATCTTAAGTCAAACCATCCTTGACTTGATCCATGATGTCACATTGTGGTTGGCTCATAGCTTCTAATTCTGCCTTCCAACTTAATGCATCCACAACTATATTTACCTTTCATGACTTATAGTCCATGTTATATTCAAACTCAACCAAGAAGTCTTGCCATATCTATTACTTGAGACTTTGCTCCTTTTTCCTAGGGAAGTAACTAGTTGCAACATTGCCAATCTTGATCACGAACTGACTCTAAAGCAAGTAGTGCTTCCCAAACCAAAAGTAATTTATAATCATCATCATTTCCTTATCATGCCAATACTTTCTTTATGTATCATTAAAATTCTGACTCTCATAATCCGTAGGATGACTGCCTTGCATCATAACACCTCTAATAACAAGTATGATGCATCCATGTGTACTTTAAATGGCTCTGAGTTATAGGGAAGGGCTAATGTTAATTCTTATATCATAACTTGCTTAAGATCCTCAAAGGCTTGTTAACAATATCTTGTCAACTCCTATACAACCTTATCCTTAAGCAAGTTGGTTAAGGGTGTGACTTGTACCAAGTAACCCCATATAAATTGAAGATAATAATTATCAAGGTATAAGAAATACCTTAACTCTGAAACCCTCTTAAGAAACTCCCATTTCAATGGCATGTCACACTTTAGCCTCATCCATCAAGATCTTTTTCTTTAGAATTCCATACCTAGGGAATAGTACCTCCACTTGGGAAAATGAGCATTTCTTTAACTACATGAATATCTCATTCTCCTAAAGCACTTGGAATACCTTCCTTAAGTGTTCAATGTGCTCACCCAAGGTTTCAGTATATAACATACTATCATCTAAGTATAACATAACATGTGCATTTGTAAGGCCAAAAATCATAAATAATAACTCATAGGATCCATACTTTTTCATACCACAATGAGCTTATCCAATAAAATATGAAAGATATTATTCATAAGGGTGAAAAACATAAAAGGTACATTTGTAAGGCCAAAGAGCATAAATAAGAACTTATATGATCTACACTTTTTCATACATTTAGTATTCGGCCCAACCTCTTCAGTTATGCAGACTTACTAGTATCCCGACCTCAAATTCAACTTGGAGAGCCATCATGATTTTGGAAGCCTATGAAACAAGTCTGCCACTAATGGGATCAGATGCTTGTTCTTCATTGGCCTTTCGTTTAGTGCTCTTTAAGTCAATTCACATGAAAATCCCTCTATCATTCTTCTTTTGAAAAAACATTGGGGGTACCAAACAAGGCTTTAGATGGCCTTATAAACCCTATATCTAATATATGATTGAGTTGTGTCATCACTTCTTTTAACTCAGGTGAGGCCATATTATAGGGTCCTATAGCAAAAGACTTAGCATCTAGTTCCAACTCTATCACATGATCTACATCCTTTTGGGGTGGGAGATACTTATGTAGCTTGGGTGGCATCACATCCTTATACTCATTAAGGACTCCCTTAATCTTTCTAAGCATATCTTATCTAACCGGTGAAGATTCACCATTCAACATAGTCAAGTAAGTGACCTCACCTTCCTAAGTCCCTTAGATACTTGCATATCATAAAATATCTTGGAATCATGACCTTTATAAATATGCATGGTGTTAGCATATGAGAATGATAGTGGGCATACCTTATCAATGAAATCCATGCTAAGCATCATCTTGAGGTTGTTCGTGGGCACCACCATCAAGTCCATCATGACATCCCATTAGGCCAACCAAATGGGTACCCCATGAGTAACACCAATGATAGGTCTAAAATTTTAGTTTGCATCCTTCATCCATCCGATCTCCTTAATATATTTTATCATATGTCTTGTGGCTTCTCCTTCAACCACAAAGTTGTATAAGGCTCATGTGTCCACCATTGCTTTGGTGTCTCCATCATTTACCTTGGCTTCGACATACATTAAGCCCTTAGATGACTTGATACCATCCCTCCTTTAGCTTCACCCTAGCATTATCCTTTAGTGAGTTGAGGAATCACATAGAACCCATCTAAAATTCCTTCTTTTGTTTTTACGATGACATTTGTTATAACGGCCAACATCATCGTAATAGACACTTATATTGTAATGACAAGTCATCATCGAAGGAGTAATTTGATGACTAAAACGAAAGAGGCTACAACGACAATGGGGGTTACTTTGTATGATTATTATGATAAATATATTTTAGATGTGAATTTTATATTTTTATGAGAGGATTTATGATGAACGAAATTGTGTTGAATGGGGTGTTCGTAGTTTATTTTAGTGTATGGATCAACAATTGTTTATTTTTTTATTTTTAGTTTGGGTCTTCGATGCCTTTGAATGACGTATACTTTTGATATAAGACTTCTAGCCTACTATGATTTTGTATATATATATATATATATATATATAAACTCAACCTACATCTGACGACCAACATCATGCAGATGAAAATAATCAAGTCTCTTCCGACCCACTACCCCTATACCCGAAGTCCAATAATATCTGGAATGACATCCAAAAGAAAATGTAAAAACGAAAAAAGTCTCTTCAAATTTGAATCTTTACTTGAGAAAATTCCTGACGATCTGGAGAACATATGGATAAGAGTTAATAGCCCACTGTGATCTGCAATCGACATTGTTGGCAGGGAGGGAGGGAGGAAAGAAGAGGAGCTGGGTCCTAAAGTTTGACCTCAAGGCATTAAATGCACGTTCATAACGAAGTAACAACACTAATGTACGTAGCATGTAGGTAGGGTGGAGCCATAAATTATCTATTACTAGATCACGCACTGGTTTGCCTTCAATTGTTTGAATTTCTCTGTTGCTTACCCGTTTATATATATATATATATATTGTTTTTTTTATACAGAAAAGGAACAAATCATCAACTGATATTATATTGACGTAGAATATATAAACTACAATATAAGTTTTATATATGCATGGATGATTTTAGGAATGCCGATGCCAAAAATATAAATGCAGAAATTATACCAACCCTCGTCTTTACGGATCACTTATAAAAAAAAAAAATCAATACGTGTATTGCCTTGCCCTTAAGCGACAACGTACGATTACGTTGTCAAATTAATTAAGCCAGGGATATATAATATAATGTAGTTGCAGATTTGTGAAGGGTCGGTAGGCAGTTTGATGAGGGGTCTTTATTACGAGTTATTTGGTAGTAGTAGGTTAGTACGTAGTACATTGATCAGGCACACCTTATAAACAGAACAAAAAACGGTTAGTAAGTAATTTACTGCCTGCTAAGAGGCCGTATATGATGAAATGTGGTAGGCTAGCACTAGGGCTGCGTAAAAAATCCGGGATCCGAAAATTTGATCCGACATTTAAAAATTCGATCCGACATTTCGGATATTCGATCCGATTTTATTCTAAAAGGATATCCGACATTTGGATATCCGTTTTTTTTGGATTATCCGATCCGA
Source organism: Tamarix austromongolica (assembly GCA_039764185.1). NCBI lineage: Eukaryota > Viridiplantae > Streptophyta > Magnoliopsida > Caryophyllales > Tamaricaceae > Tamarix > Tamarix austromongolica. Next base: position 13,808,908 of record CM077809.1, on the reverse strand, counting down.
AAAAATATCCGATATTTTATTGATTATTTCAATAATACACCATATTATTGTGTTTTTATAGTTTTAAGTTTAAAAATTTTATTTATTTTTATATTTTAAATATTTATAATAATATTTTAATACTTCTTTTAGATAAAATAAGATATTTATATGAATATAGATATGAATATTAATTGATATACGATCTTTATTTTTAAAAATATTATAGCAAAAGTTATTAAAATTGATAAAATAGTATTTTCATACGGATATTGGATATATCCGAATTCGGTCTATATCCGGTCTATATTTTTCGGATATCCGCATCCCGAATATCCGGTCTAAAAAAATGCGGAGTAGATATCCAAAAAAAATATCTGAAAGAATACAAATATTCAATTTTCTACGCCCCTAGCTAGTACAGTGCCGCCAAAGAAAAGCCAACCCTTTCTTCGCGGAAGCTAAAGTCTTCTTAACCCAACCCGAGAATATGCCGGAAGCTAGGGTAGGCAGCTGGGGCGGGCTCGCTCCTGTGCCTCTATGGCCCGTCGGTGCTCGGTATGGGGGGTCATGTGGCCGACAACCACCCGAAGGCAGCAATTCGTTGCATTTATTATATATATGAGATATTATTTTGGTTTTGGTTCCTATTTGGACGAGTTACTTATTAGTAGGGATGGGCTCGCTCGTATAGTCACACACACAAGCTACGAGTATTTATTGTGATTTACCACCAAAAAATAAATGACTATAATTTGGACCTCGTATGATTAATATTGTTGGCTGCGTGTACCTTCTATAAATCCCCCTCAATTTGTAGTTGCTCTGTTTTTTTTTTTAATATCTTCTTCCCACGACCCACGTAGCTAGCTATAGTGTATATCCTATGCTTTTATACTATATTATAACCTTATGTCAATGAAAAATTATGAGCCATATGCTTATTTTAACAGAACGAGCTTTTCATATTTCTCAATAGCCAATGCAAATTCCATTTACCTTCATAATGGCCGGACTTGAAGATAAAATAAAGTGATACTATATATTAATATTTTTATATGTGTATTTCGAATAAACTATAGCTACTTTTTTTTTTACATTGGTTCCAAACAAAGGGAGCTGAAATAAGTAATCAATAATAAGTAATTTGGCTGCGAAATAGAACCTAAAATATCCAACAATTTTTATCTTATCCGAAATCAACGATAGAAAACGATGATGACATATTCCGAACGATCAACCCATCAAATGTTTAATTAACTTCTCCATCGTGATATAAAATATTAGGATTGTTTATCTTATCCGAAATTTTTTAAATAGTTATTAAAATTTAAAATTAAATAATTAATTCAATTTTTTTAGAATAAACAATCAATTCTGTCAATAGAAAATTAAATAAATTAAATATTTGATCTGATAAATATAAATAATATCCAATTCGATAAATAGATGCACACATATTATCTACAAACTGTTTATTTTTCATAATATTTTATTTTGTGTGTAATTAATTTAAAATGAGAGTGTTATATATATAATTAAAAAACATAGTGTTTATTTTAAGTAAATTGTATACTTTATTATTATTATTATTATTATTATTATTATTATTATTATTATTATTATTATTTTTACTAAATATTTAAATGTTATCCAAAGCTTAAAATTACTAATTAAATATAATGTAATTTAACTTTCAAATCAAATCGGTTCAAATTGTATCAATTTATTATATTTAGATAGAATAATTTTTTTTATCAGATAAGAAATTTTGGATATACATTTTTTTTTCGGATAGTTAAATTTTTTTATCAAATATTCAATCCGACCCTCGCCGATAGAGATCGACCTTATTTTCTATGTTCACGGATGGTGAATAATCATATGTGATGTATATTTTTTATGGAACGGTCATATCTTATTCTAATAGTTAATATTAAGCGATTTGTATACATTACGATTTTAATGTTCAAATAAGTACATATGTTGTGTTTTTACTAGTTAGTAATTAGAATATGAGTAGATGCATGGTTTATTCACAAAATCAAACCATCATTGTATCCTTAATTAATAAGCTTATGGCTTGTTTCATAAGATCCTAGTCAATGATACCTTCCCATATAGTTTGTCTTTTGTTGCCATAAATGTCTCACAAGTTAGGTATTTTCAATCATCCTTTGAAATGAAAAAAAAATGTAGGGGGATTAGATAAATATATATATTTAGTGTAATATTATAAATATTAACCCTTTATGATTATATAAAAAATAATGTGTTATTTTTAATTTTAAAATAATTATATAACTACTCTACTAAATATTTATGTAATCCATAGATGACCATTCCAATAGATAATTTAATGTAGTGGTCATTTTCTAATTCATTCATTTGTTTGGATTTAATGTTCTATAATATAATTCAACACTCATTTTGAATAAAGTAATATACTCTTACGAATAAAAATAAAAATATTATCTGACTTCCTCTGATTTTAAATATTTTATTGCATTAGTTTTTGTACCAATTAATTAGAACACTCATAAAAAATTAAAAATTTATCTAATTCAATCGATATCCATTCCATATTTATAGGTATCTAAAAAATAATACATCTAATTTAATCAATAGGAATGAATATCCTCTCCGATGTTTACGATTATTCACAATTGAACACCTCTGCTAGTTTCCTCATCTTATTATCAATTCAAATCATATTAGATAAGAAAAGTTATATCACAACAAACAATAATAGTACTAGTAGTAGTACAACAAAAAAAAAACAATAGTACACACTAACATTTATAATAATAATATTTTCAATATAAAAAAACTATAATAATAATTATAATATTATTATTAAATTTATTTTTATATCACTATTATTATTATTATTGTTATTATTATTATTATTATAAGTCATGTATAATAATAATAATAATAATAATAATAATATTTGAAAGAATAATAAAAATGATGATAACAACAATGACGACGGCAACAACAACTTATAATAATGGTACATAATAACATTTATAATAATAATATTTTTAATAAAAAAATAATTATATTATTATTATTAAATGTATTATTATATAACTATTATAGTATTAACAACATTATTATCTATTAAATTTATATATAATAATAATATTTTAAATAATAATAATAATAAATATTTAAAAAATTAAATTAAATTATTAATATTATTTTATTATTATTTATAATAATTTTATATAAAAATAATATTTCTAAATATCAATTTTATCTATAATACTAATATTAAGAGAAACAAACTTATATTTTTATTATTATGGAAAATATTATTATCATTTCTATCACTATAATTATAATAACAACAATCATAATTTTTTTATATTTCAAATTATTGTTAATTTTTATAATAAATATTATTATCATAAATAAACCAAAATAATATGATTATTATATTAATTACATAAGTAAAAAAATTTAGTTAAAATTTTTCATTTCAAAATCAACGTTATTTCAGAAAATTTAATACTTATCTTTTATTTTTAATCATATTTTTTCTTTCTTCAACTATAAATTAATTGTCATATTATTTTATAATGCATAGTATAATTGTTATATTAAATATATATTTATTACTTTTTAAAATAATATGTAAATTATAAATAAAAAATTAATTCAGAAATAAAAAGAGAGAAAAAATATTTTTCTAGTACAGTGGAAATATAAATGAAAATATTCAACTTAAACTTGATACCAAAAGGTCCGTAGGAGTAGAATGCAGGGAGACTTGAAGTCGACGATAATTAACAGGAGGAGCCGCTGAAGATAGTGCACCGCTGGGGCGAATAAATGCGTATAATTTCTATGAATTGCACGGGGATGGCCGGATGGGGAATATCTATCCCTTGCAACATACTACTAGACAAAGCACTTTTAGTGATAACGACTATCGTCGCTATAAAAAAATTTTAGTAACCACAAATCGTAACTATAAATATATTAACGATGTTACCTAATTGGAAAGATATAGTCATCGTCATAAATATAGAGCAATGACAGCTCCTAACTGTAATTAAAACAAATAATATTGTCTTGAATAATTTATTTTATCGATTAACATGTGACGACGATATATAGCATCGCTATTTATATCTATTTGCGTAACATGACTGGTAAAAAAAAAATGTGTTCAATTTGTTTCCAACAAAAATTTGGTAAACTTTTTTTTTTTATAGCGTCGACATTATCGTTGCCATAGACTTCTTTTGCGATGACATGAATCATGTGTTATACATATTTATTTTAATTGTTGCAGCTATACATCCTTTAAAACCCTATATTGAATTATTATTCCCAGCTTGTCATTTTGTTTTCTTTGCTGTGCTCCTTCTCTCTGTACTCTGAATTAATTTTGACAGTTAGTTTTGTTATCAATTTTTACATTTCCTTTGGTAATTTATTGTATTTATGCATTTTTTTTGTTGGATTTAGTTGTGTTTGTAGTTGATTTTTGAAGGTAGAATTTGAACCACCACCTCTATGGCCCTATTGCCATAGCTCCTCCAACCAAATGTTATTTTTGGGTTGTTTCTTAATATTTTTTTTCTTTTTGTTCATTTAGTTTAGTTGATTTTGGATTAATTGTGTGTGTATATATATATATATATATATATATATATATTGTAGATGTTGCTGGAATCTTGGCGGAGTCTTGCTGGACGTATTTTCTGCCGCCAATATTAAACCGCATTTCTAGATTTTGCTTGAAGATTTCTGGTGTATTAATGTGGTATAACTTAATTATTGTTAAAATAATTTTTTGTATTATACTGAAATAATATATATGATATTTGATGCATGTAAGGTTGTAAGTAAGCCGAGTCAAGCCGAACCGAACATCGTTGAGCTCGGGCTCAACTCGTCTTACTAAATGAGTTTAAAATAAGGTTGAAGTTTGGGTTGTTTAACTAAACCAATAAATCGAGCAGAGTTGAGCTCACAAACCAAAATTATAAAATATATCGAACCTCACTTTTTTAAGCTCAATTTATTTAATGAATGAATCCAAAAGTGAGGTAAATTAAAATTTTAAAAAGCTAAATCAAACGGAATACCTAGTTGGCTCAACTTATTTACGTCCCTAGATGCGCGCGTATGTGGGGGGTGTGGGTGTAGGTGTAGGGGTGGGTGGGTGTGTGTGTGTGTGTGAGAGAGAGAGAGAGAGAGATTTAATATTTGATTTTAATTCTAGTATATTATGGTTGTAATCATATGAATCATGGGCATATATATTAATATATATATTCTTTTCAGCCTTGGAATCAATGGGAAGTACCGTAGAACTTTCCTTGGTTTTTTCCTTCTATTAGGATCTCGCTCACCCTCATCGATGCAATCCATTTCAATCGGATTCTCCCAACATGAAGTATTACACACCAAACAATTGTCTAACATTGTCCTATCATTTCTTCCATCATCCCAATATAACATGCAATCATTTGGACATGCATCAATCTTTTCATATCTAAGACCTAATTCATTTATCAACCTTTTTGCTTCATGCCATGAAGATGGAAATGGACACACCATAGGAAATGCATTGGACATCAATTCAAGAAGCATAGTAAAAGACTTCGAAGACCAACCATTCATGCTTTTCAAATGGCACAAGTGCAAAATGAATGATAGTTTCGAATAATTATTGCACCCAGGATATAATTCTTCCTCACACTGCTTCAACAACGTATGATAGCGAACCTCTTCATCACTAGGAGTGTTCATAGATTGGTTTTCAGGTAAATTATCATAATCATGGGAATCGTCATTGAATCTTGGTCGAAGTGGACTCAAAGATTCAATGGAAGGATTTTCAATTCCTTCATCTAATACTCCAAATGCATCCCTCACAAGTGCAGGAATTTGATCTATATCCTCAACATTTGGCCTAATGTCATCCATACTAGTAGACAAATCATTAGCCGGTTCCCATATTGGTTCCCCATGAAGAACCCAATTGGTGTAATTTTTTAGAAAGCCATTCTTCATAACATGACCGGTCAAAATCAGCTGGATAACGATATCTATTATAACACTTTCGACAAGGGCACCATATCTTTCCATTTATAGCCGCCTTAGAAGTTGCAAGCTTTAAAAAATTATCAAATCCCACTAGAAACTCGGTACTGGTCCTATTTAAATTTATCCAACTTTTATCCATGAGAAAATATATTCCCAATTTATCTGGGCATTTCAAATGATATCAGTTAATTAATATAAATATATTATGCAAGAAATGCTACTCAAATTGAGAATGTAGAGAAGAAGATTGAAGTCACTCAACAATGACAAACAAAAAGGGAAATCTTGGAAACAAACAATTGATGTTCATTTATGTTTTCATTGTGAATTTCTAGTATTATAATTTCTCCCTGCATCGTGAGCCATAACCATCCAAGTCACACTTTCTTGGTTGCATTTGGAGATGTTTTATTATATTACTACTACTAATAATAATTATAATAATTTAAATAATAATCATTACTATTATTATATTTATAATTATATAAAATTAATAATTAATTATATTACTTACATTCATATTTGTATTAATATCCCTTAATCATCATCATAATATTCCAGCATAATGCAACTTAAGAAGTCTTTTATGTTTAGCTTACAAGTGTATTCCACTAGGTAATTTTATTGCCGATGAAGATCTTGCATAAATTTGTAGTAAAGAGGAAAATTCAGTAAAATTAACATAAAACAAGGACTCAAAATTCAGTAAGTAAAGAGGAAAATTGAAAATTGCACACAAACCAAAATATCTAATTACTTAAGGTATTGTAGTATAATAAGATTGTGATTAGGATTTGCAACAAGTATAATTTGATAACCAAAAAACATAATTTCTATAAGAATTGAATTTTCATGTCGTAAGTCCTATGTTTTTTTTTTTATCTTCACACAACTCCCTTGGGTATTAATGATATTGCATATCAAAAGGCTCCAAATATGAAAGCCATTGTCAATATAATTGTCCCACTGTTATACTTAGACCAATATCCTCTCATCCACAAATCATACTCAAATTTGCCATGGTAATTCACTTGAAAGTTGGAACTACTTTAATTTGTATTGAAATAATTATCAGAAAAGGTATAGAATCAAGCCACACAAATAATAAAAATTAAAAATCCCAATTCCAATCTAAGTGTTGCCTTCTACCCTGCAACACTACTAGCACTATTAACTTTCCCAAATAACCTTAATTGAAGTCTTGCTAACCTAATTACAGCAACATTTAAGCCTCCACTTTTTAACATATATAGCATAAATGTGTTGAATTATATATAATTATAGGCAAAGTTCTTCCTATCTTATAAATTATACCATATTAGCAAACAAAGAAAGTTTATACATTGCAAAACAATCAGGACTAATTGCAAAACAAGGACGCAGAAGAGGATGAAAATATAGTTGGCTCACAATCCCAACATGCATTGCAAAACAAGATTGTTCAAAAACTAATTGCAACCCCATTTTTGCTCACAATCAGGAATAATTGCACGAAAGTATCCACTAATAAGGATAGTAATTAACAACAATTGTTAAATCGGGCCTCGAGCTTACCTTACACGGGAGAAGAACAGATGAAGCAGAGCGGCGACAACAGAAGGAAGGGCGAACACGCGGCGGCAATGGAAGCAGGAACGCCGATGCGCGGCAGCGACTGAAGATGGACGGCGTCTCACTATTCACCGGAGCAAGGAAGAAGGAAAATAGGAATAGCAAGGAAGAAGGAAAAGGAAGAAGATAGGTGTGGTACAGCAGCCAAGAAGAATGGGGAGGGAATAACGCAGACAGGGGGAGGGTAGCTAAAATTTTCAATCGGGCGGGTTATGTTTTGGGTTAAAATTATACCGACGGTTTAAAACCGTCGCTAATATACCGAGGGTTTAAAACCGTCGCTAAACTACAAATGGTCACTAATTTATCGACGGTTTAAAACCGTCGCTAATATACCGACGGTTTAAAACCGTCGCTAATGTTAACGGTTTTTTTCACGCAAGCGACGGAACCATAAACCGTCCCTACTTAAACGTCTATATACGTCGTATTTCCTGTAGTGATTTTTTAAGTGTGTATGATATATATATGTATGTATGTATGTATATATATATATATATATATATATATTGATACCACTTTGTTACGTGCTTAGAGGTTTCGGCCCTAGCGCCCCTGGCGAGGCCAGCATCCCACATTACGAACCGTCGAGCACCATGCCGAATATACGCAACATCCCACCATACTAACACAAATAAGATGCATAAGAGGGACACCGAGTCGTACCTGGAACACAATATCGACATTAGCAGCCATCAGGCAACCAGGGATCACCCATATTCGCATGGCTCATTGGCTAGATGCTTGGGCAAGTCATGGACCGTGACATTATATATATATATATATATATATATATATATATATATATATATATATAAGCATACTTTAATTGTATGTATCTAATTTTATATTGTAGCATGTATATTAGTTAATATGGTGTAATTTATATTATTTTTTATTTAGTATTAAATAAAGTGGAAAAATAAAAGATTAGAAATTGTCCCTGTGTGTATGTATATTAGGTTAATGTAAGAATATTACATTTAAAATAAATCATATATATCAAGTATAGGGTTAGAAATTAGCATAATTCGTTTCATAATTTAAGGCTATTGTCATTAATTCTTATAATTTATTTCGTTTTGAACCTTGTAACAAGAAATCATCTATCATTCTTAGTTTTATAGTTTAGCACTACTAAATTAAAAATATGTTATAGTTTTTAAAAAATATTCTTTGAATAAATTTAAAATATCATCTTTGGAGGCAATGACATGGAACACTAAGGGTTGGGTTTTGGATTTTAATATGGATAATTTTGATGAAGATGAAAATTATTGTAGTGATGAGTTTGATTATTGTTTTGATTAGTATGCACATGGTATTTATATTTGTATTTATTATCTGAGAATTCTATGTAATAATGGTGTTATATAAGTTGCTCATTTTGCGTTATACCATATTATTTCACAATTAATTGTGTGTATTACACTATGGTTGATGTAGATGCTACACAACATGGCAACGATGGAAGTAGTGATCCCTCTCTAGGTCCTTGTCGATTGTTATCCAAACGTGAGTCACGTAGGTCTACTAAAAAAGGGTTTCAACTTTTTTTCACGAGGCCCCGGGTAAGAATTACACTACTTCCAACACATATCTCAGGTACCTCTTAAGATGAAATGACTACAATAATCTGAATAGTTATCGTGTGTGAGTTCAATTCCGAGCAATAAATAAGGTCACTAGTTGGGAGTTAGCTTTTTATGGACACCCGCAATCACAAACACGTGTTCCCTACACTCCTAAGTCATATGCCACAATTTAACTCTGTCTTGTTAACCCAGGGTAGGATTGGCGGTGACGTCTAAATTAAGCGTATTGCCTTTTAAGATATAAACGAAAAAATATTTGATATATATATATATATATATATATATATATATATATATATATATATATATATATATATATATATATACACATACATTTATCTTAGTAATATTAATCTATAATACATTTATTATTGTACCACCACGAGAAAGGAAAATGCCTTAATTTACATAGAGAATGAAGAAAATGATGATGATGATGATATATTTGTTGGATTAGATTGGATAGTTTTTTAGTATGAAAAACATTAGGAGATGAAATGATTTTGTTAACAAGTAAAATATTCAGTATACTTAAAATCAACATATATATTATGGTTATTTTTAATATATATTTTGAATTATAAATGCTTAATGTTTATCTATTTCTCTCTCTCTCTCTCTCTAAATATATATATTGAATGTTTATAAAAGTATTTTTAAAATGCAATAATTTTTTTTTAAAAAAAAGAACATGTTGTGGCTATAAATGGTTATAGCAATAACATTTTTAAAACCAAATATCTAAAAGATGTCTATGTAAAAACCATTTTTAGCGACTATATGTCGTTGCCGAAAATTATAATATTTTTAGAGAATGCAATATAATTTTAAAACACGTAGCGTTGGCGCCGCTAAAAATATTATAGTGATGATATGTTTGTCCAACGCCGCAGATGTTTGTTGGCATGAATTTGTAGCTGCGACTCTATAGTGATGATATGTCGTTGCTACGGCGACAATTTTCCAGCTTTTATTGGCACTCCATGAAGAACTTGCCCTCTTAGGAAGTAAGGAGGGAGGAAGTTGAATTTTATTTAATGTCTCAAAAGAAAAAATACACTAAATTTGAAGAATGTGGTTTAGAAGTATAAAAAATATTTATTTGTAATGACGGATGACCATGAGAAGCCGACTTCCGACCATTAACTTTTGTTGCGCCTGTCCGAATTACTCCGTCCCTGCAACTTCTAACAAACAAGGTCACCTGTCCCTTCACCGACTCAGACATGTCCTGAAGGCGGATGATGGAAATTGAACCCAAATCTACGGACAAGAAGCAAACGTGCCACTCTACTAGATCAATGTTGTCTTCGTGAACTGTTTTCGGTGTCAATTCATCACATTGATGCTCTTATGACTGATGGGTGGTTATGGATCGTGGCGTTTAACTGAACAACACAAGAGGCACCTATCATGGAAGCTGCCGAGACTCTCAGCCACCTATCATGAGCTTACCACGGCTTCTTGTTGGAGAATTTAATGAGATTATGTACTTTCATGCATGGAAATTAGGGAGGTCCACCATGAGATTCTCAGTTAATAGACCAATTCAATGATGCAATAGAGACATTTAATTTGGGATTTACTGGATGTAGGTTGGACCGGGCTGTTGACGATATAGGCCCGATCGCGATTTCCTCGGCATAGCGTCGAACACCACCCCCAGATTATGGTCTGATATCATGTTCCTATAAATATTCGGAACTCATAGCAGCTGTTGAAATCAGGAACGCGTTTTGTTTCGCATCGAATGTGGGTCGATAGATAATGAGTCATGTAACAGAATAGTTGCAGGTCGCTGGAAGAATAAATATCCCAATAGCCGGCCTAGCGCTTTTATGAACATTAAAACAGTGTGCTAGAGCCACTGCACCGGAGACAGAGAGTCGTTTGAGAGTGTCAGAGAAAACCTCGATGTGGCTCGTGAATAGGTGAATGATTTGGACGAGGCCCATTTCGCACCGAACCAAACTGAGCAGTGCGAGTATTGGTCTATTGAGCAGGATAGGTTGGTGTGTCTGGGATGGGGGGAGGGAGGCGGAACATAACGTGGCAATAACGAGGAGCGCCGGATATTCATAAGATCAGTTGGTAGAAGAGCAAGATGCGCCGTTGGCATAAATTGGTGCCGACAACTCTTTGACTTTTACGTATCAGGATTTGCATTATTTAAAATATCATATCGGTAGGGACGTAGGGTGAAAGGTTTTTCCTATTTTAAAAACATAAGGGAGCGTGACATAAATAATGTTTTATTTTATTAGTAAATTTGTACTTATGGTTCGGTTATTGGTCTACGTTTATATTTTATAGACTCAATCTAGACTCATCTAATATAAAAAAGTTTAAATTTAGATCTAAATTTATCGGATCTAATAAATAAATCGATCTTAAATAGATTTAATTATTTTTTTTAAAATAATTAATAATTTATATAAATATAAATATATTTATATTTTATATAACTTCATATTTATTTTTCGTTAAAAAAATCATCTGAGTAAAAAAATTAATATTTTAAAATAATTATGATAACTTTTCAAATAGTATTTTAATATTTTTAGAATACAATCTTATACATATTACTTATAAAGTAAATATACAAAAATAAAATTAAAAAAAATAAATAAGGAGCTCAAATAAAATTATAATAATGATGACAAACATAATATTAATATGTATATATATATATATTGGCGGGTTGGATCTGGATCTGGATCTAAAATTAATGGATCCAGAACCAGACCCATTTAGGTATATATAGACCCAAACCTGTCAGATCCAAGAATCATGGACTCACATCCGCTAAAAATAAGACAGATCTAGCAGATGTGGGTTGGATCCATGACCCATTACCATCTCTACTTGTACTAGATGAAAGCATAACAAAATCAAGGGACTCTTTAGCTCAACAAGCAAATGAATTGCAAGTCAAGAGGGTTGGAACTAGTAATACTTACTTTAAAAGTTTATTCAAGAGAAGCTCATAGAGATATGCATGCTACTATGGATGACCTCAATATTATATTCCAAAATTTTCTAACCCTACTTTTTAATAATTTGATTCTTAATCCTTCCCTACCCCTTTATCATTACTTAATCATCTAACCTTTTATCCTTAATCCACTTACCCTACTCTTAAACATTTCAGCAACCCTACTTTAGATTTCATCAATCAACAATCGACCATCCTGCATACAAAATCAGTATTTGTCCAAGGGATTCAACAATTGACCAGCCTGTAGAAAAAATTAGTGTTCTTCCGAAGGATCTAGTGGTGGACTAACCATTGTGTTCGATTGACCGAATGCTGAGCGATTAGCCCTAATTTGCTTATTTTGATTTCTTTTGACTCCTACTTAATCATTATGCTCAATATTCTTATAACACCCCCAATTTACCTATTAAAATTTTTTATTTTGTGGAAGCATTAATTATCAAATTATTTGGTGTTATCGCCACACTTAGTATAAATCTAACTCCCTCACCTTTCTTATGTCAAGTACTAAGGCTAAAACAAAACCATAACTAAGGAAAAATAGCAAAAATAAAATATCATACATAGATAGAAGTTACGTGTAAATAATATCAGCATAACAAGATGACCAAAATACAATAAGGGGCATAAGAGTCCAAAGGAAAAAAATCAATTATAACCAAAAACTAGTACCCGTAGGTATAATGCCGGTTTATCCTAACTTTTAGATCCAAATGCCCACTCTAAGAAAGGGACTTCTTCCTAAGGACTCCATTTATCCTTCCTGCTCTTATACACTTTATGCCATTCCATGACCCTCACATTGTCATCTACAAAATTAGTATTAGTACAACTTTCTTATATTGCGTAAATCACAATACCTAGCAAGAGGAAGCATACCCACATTTAACATAGTCACATAGAATCAGAAAAAGCATACTTGGACACAAAACATGTACCATAACCACTAACAATATTCATGGAACAACGTATACAAATACCCAATCTCAAGCTCAATAGTAAAACATGCTAGTTAATTTCTCATTATTTTTAAGGTACAATAAATATCTTTTATTAGCTAAATACATTCTAAACATAGTGGTACGACAATGAGGTAACTACCAAACCAACAATCCAAAACAATACCAAGGTAGGGCAATGAGGCATCTACGAAACAAATAAATCCAAAACAAACCAAGTTAGAGCACGAGGGTGACTATCGAACCAACAAATCCAAAACAAAACCAAGGTGGGGCACTGAGACCACTACCGGACCAACCAATCATTACTTTTCATTTTCTTACACAAATTTTTTTTCCATTTTTACTTACTCACTCAAGGGGATACAATCAAGCTAGGAACATCGAGGTACACCTAGTCATATTGGTACATAAAGGTAACATAATACCCTTACCTCAAACCCAGGGACACATCATTATGTCTAGTCATACTAGTGCATAAAGGCTAAATAGTACCCTCCCAACCTCGGTACCATATTTCTTAAGTATCAATACCCCCTATAGATCTCGTAAGTCACCTATAAAGTAGAGTAGGGCCTTTACTAGAGCACAATGACACACCAACGAACCTAAAAAAGGTATAAAATCTTACCTCTAGAGTAGCTAATCCCAAAGATAAAACCATTCCCAACTTGAGGTCTTTCACTTTAAGTATTAATGGTATATCAGATGATCACATAAGTCACAAACAACACAATAATTTTTCGTTTTCTATACTTAACCTTTTCCCCTTTTATTACCAATTATTAAGGTAAAACCTAAGGTTATAGATCTTTGACAAGCCAAGTCAAAGCTAAGGTCATCCTATCAAATGTCTAAGGCCATCCTAGCATCCAATTATTTGTAAAAGATGCATTAGGTTAAAATTACCAAAATTCTCTTCAAAACCCTAGCTTTACCATTTTATTCATTTATGTACCAAAGATTATCATTATGAGAGATGTGTCATGAGCAGGAAAAAAGGCAATATTCTACATTATTTTAGTACGTACGTAATCTTTGAATTTTAACAATTAACTATATTTTTTACTTTTCATTCATTTAGTAGGTTGTGCCCACAAAACCCTAATTATGTGGCTCTCACGTACCACATCTTCCATGCATCATGTACATATACATTTAAAGCATAATACATCATTTAACTAGGAAAATTATCATCACAGTACATATAGGGGAATATCTTTAATCCTAGGTCATGCGATTATAATTTATCATAAGTTAGCCCTAATCATGCACATATACTTCCATGTAAATCATCATAACCCTTAATACTATGCAATAGCAATCATGAGGCATTTTCTATGGAATTTAAATAATAACTTGACAAGAATGAAAATCCTAATAAAACCCTAGACATGCGAACGTAAATCATTTGACATATTACCATGCATATAGCTTAACTTTCAACAATTTTACATATCATCCCCTCAACATGTTATCATTTTGTCATGTATGCTATAATACATGAAAAGCATAAAACCTTAGAATGATTCTATGCCTAAAAAATTCTAGAATGCTCACACATAAATTCTACTGTCTTATGAGTGATTGGATTTGTCTAATCCAAGCTTACACGAAAAAGAAGTCTTCTTGAAGTCTTCAAGAATTACCTAGGAATTTAACATCTAAACATATATGTATTGGCATTTAATATTTCACAACAATAATCCAAATTTACTAAAATAACTCAAGGATTATTAACCGATTGAAATAAGGCAAATAAAACTAAAGAAAACTTTTAGCAACCGGAGGTATCGTGTTTGATGCCTCTGACGTGCTAGATGCATCAGGTGGGGATGTGTGATGACCGTTAGAGTTACTTGGGGCTAAGAATAGATGCCGACCAGACTCTCTACTTTTCTCTTGCTTTACTTTATCATTGCATAACTTTTTCCCCTCGGGGGTTTGACTTTATATATGTTTTAATTCTGTATTAACGCTTTGATTCCGCAATCTGATTTTCTCTTTATGAGTATTTCGAATTTCTATGTTTCCCCACCTTAAGTGTGTTTATAAACATTTCAGTTTCCTATGAATCTCTATTTTAAGTATGACCAATATCTTGTGACAATTTTTCCTTAGCCTTGTGGTTAGTGCGAGATTGGCCTGGGCAGGGCTTATACTAATCATGGCGGTAGCACCCCCGTGCTTATATTTGTTTTAATTAAATTAAAATTTTCAATTGTGATTTTTAGGGGTGTTACAACTTGAATGTTAATTAAGTATTTAGCTCATTGATATAATAAAATATTAATACTTAAAGTGGAAGATCACACAAGTCATGATAGTGAGTGTTTCATTTATAGTGGATTAGTTCCATTAGAACCACAGGACCCTAATATACTCTATGCAATTCTGAACCATTGACCAATAGACAGTACACATACTTAAGAATTAAAAGTTTATTAGTGGCTACTAGGTGTGTTTTACCCTAGTTTGATTCTTATCTCCCATGTGTGGGGTAAAGGGGAATGGAAGTAATATAGGTGAGGTTCCTGTGCTCGAGTGTTTAAGTGAAAGGAATATGTGATCAACTAAGTATGATTCTAATATGTTTTTCTTGTAAGACTTCTAACATGAGATGTATTTGTAAATATAGTATTTCTATTATTGGATTTTGTAAATCATTATGTGCATAACCTTTATATGTTGCATGCCTTATCTATTTAGGTGTTTGTATTGCTAAGTACATTTTGCATTAACTCTCCTTTCATTGTCACTATACATTTCCATGAGTAAACAACCTTGTTATTGATGTTTAGGTGTTTGTTGACGTGCCTTGATGAATTTGATGTCTTACTTGTGGAGGACTATTTTTATTTTTTTGGGTTATGGATGTAGAGTCTCGGTTATCTAGTAGTAGTTGTTGTTCTTGTATGGATACCCTTATGGACGTATAGATCCATAAGTATCTCTTTTTCTGTTTTCCTTACGTTGTACTGAGAGTTTATTTCCTAACTTTGGTTTTATGATTTATGAAATATCCCTCGATCTCTATTCATTATTTTTGAATCGTATTGGTTTTAGCCTTGTACTTAATATGAGAATGGTACTATAATTGGATGTATATTGAGCACGGTGGTAAAATCCTATTATTTTATGTATTAGCTTCCATGATAATAAGATTTTTCAATAGTAAATGTTTGGGGTACTCGTAACATGCCAAAATTTACTACTATTTTTTTTGTGAAATCGTTAATAATAAAATATTGGGTGTTATGTCGCATCCAATATAAAGGAGATACTCTTTACACCCCCTATGTACATTGGATGCAAGGCTAAAAATTAACTTATACCTAGAGATCAGGTGTGGAAAATACTTGATGCTACGACAATATGAGATTATAAAATAGGGAGAGAATATATATATATATATATATGATAGAAAATAGGTGACTAAAAGTACATAGAAAAATATATCCAAATAGCCATATCCTTAAATCAACCTATAATCACTCACTGTAGGTAAGCACAACTAAAACATTGAATCAACATATACTTGTAAACAAGGTAATAACTACTTGTGAGAATAAGGAACACCAATGAAAATGATGATTGGTATGCTACATAATGAGTAAGGTAACACTACACATTATAGAAAAAGGCGTGTATGGTACAAGATTCATAATGACAAGATAGATACTATACATGCATATATGCTCAGAATAATAGACAATCCAAGAGAAAGATGCATGTAAAGTTTATCATTATGTATTCACACAATCCATTTACTTAGTCACATTGAGATAAGGAAACCACTATAGTATAATAACTACTCTCCTCTTTCCTCCACATATAGGAAAAATATAGTTAACCTCACGGATACTTTCACATCTAATTTTTAAGTATGCATACCCTTATAGGCTAATTGATTAGTAAGATAAAGTAGACCACAGTCATTTGGTTCCGTTAGGACTAGGTAATCATTTCAGTAATAATATAATTTCAACATTTGGTATCAATTTGGTCCCATCTTATATGATTTTCCACTTTAAGTAGTAATATTTTATTAAGTTTTTAACCAATACTTAGCACATTAATAAATGCATTACATGCTTTACTTAGGTCATTGAACTTCCATCTTTATTATCATTGACTTAATTTGAGATAATTGTTTATCATGACTCCCAGTTATTATGAATTTATTCTAATAGTTGATAACATTAAACACTTAGAGTGTATCACTAATAATATATTGAACATGTTACACAAGTAAAGGCAAGTCATAATAATAATTATTAAATACCCTTATAAACTATAATTTCACAAATACATCATAACTTCATCCTTAAGGCTTTCCAACTCATCAAATTTAATAAACTCACCTAAAATATTATTGAAAAAACTATATCCAAAAATAATTACTTAACTCCGAATTTTTACACATAAAATACCGATGTTACCTTTTCGATTACTATTCCAAAGTCAAGACATTTTTTTATAAAATCATATCTTATTTTATTCATAATTTATCAAGATAATTCAAATTTTATAATTTTCATATTTCAATCCATATAATACCTCTACAACACCCAAATTTCTAGATTTTACTAAAAAGACCTAAATGTCCTTAATTCACCTAAACATCTCCAATTTTATTACTTTCATAACTTCAGCCATTATCATCCAAAACTTAACATATTGTATAAAAATATATTTTAAAAACATTAAGGAACATTTATTTTATTCAAAAACTTAAAAAATACCATTTTATCCCTATGGCCAAGACTCCTCTAAAATTTTACAACCTTTTAGTCTCCAAATCTTACTAATTTTACACACAACCACCTTTACATTATTTTCATACTAGAAATATAATTCTCAAAAATTAAATCAATACACAACACCACAAAAAGGCCACAAGGCCAAGTCTTTCCAAAGACATAAACCCCCCAAATTTTTGATTTCAACATATTACACCAATCAACATACTTAGACATAATTTAATCCACTCATTCCAAGACTTAAAAATATAACATAATATACTTTCATGCTTAAATTTTGTGGCAAAGCCTAGCAAGGCATAAAATAGAATAATTCTCATAAAATCACAAAACGTATAAAAATCATGTATTTAATAATTAATACATAGATATGAAATTAAAAGAAAGTCTAAGATGATTTATAGCATGAAACATAACAACATGGAAATTCATAAACTTAACACATAGTCACAAAAATCCCTAAAAAAGAGACGTGTAATTTTGCTAAAAGTTGAGACAGTCTCTAAGAAAAAAAATATATTCCTAAATACCTTCTTTCATCCTTTAACCACCTCAAAAATAGATATATTAGATAAGGATAAAATATTAAAGGTTAGAATAGAAGATTAAAACAAAAAGGGAGGAAAATGAACCCTCTATGTTTGAAAGATGGGGCTTGAGAACAAGCTTAGAAAGCCTTCACCAATCTATAATGTTAAATCTCTTTTGCTTAAAAAAATACCAAAGATTTAAATTTAAGATTTTAAAAGTAAGGAGAAATACACAAGAACAATATAACTAAGAATAAGCAATAGAGGAGAGAGAGGAAAGAACAGAGTTGAGTGTATAAAATTGGATAAATGTGAAAATTACCAACCAAAGGGAACAATCTCTTGTAGATATCTATAATTGGTAGGAGAGAAGAAGAGGAATCAGATGGGATGTTGCTTATAAGAAATAAGAGTGATGGGAGTCATGTACATAGGTGATAAAGTATAAGAGAGTTAGTGAATGGTGATGGAGGTGATCATGGCTAGATTTTTGGTTATATGAGCAAGTACTGTGTGAGATCAAATCATGGGGTATGGGGAGATCAAAATTTTGAAGTCCAAATGTTTAAAAAATTAAAAAATGATAGAAAATTATTAAGGTAAGGCAAAAAGTCCAATAAATGGTTAAAATAGAAAAAATAACCAAATAATTCCCAACGATCATGAAAATTTAGGAAAATATGAGGAATTAATTCAATAACTCAAATATATAATGATATAAGGAATATAAATTGATTTGAGGTAAAAATAAAATTTAAAAAACTAAAATGGTGAAAGTTATCCCACTTTGGTTGACTAAAAGAGGTTGACAATCGACTGCTTGAAGTCCTAAATGATAGGATTAGGAACATAGCTAGTCGAGCGACTAGTAGTAAGGCTCGATCAACTATTAGGCATCTAAATTTAAAACTAGGGTTTTAAAGGGTAGAAGGGTAAAATAATGATTTGAGAGGTATGAATAAAGTGTTAAAACACAGTTTAAGGTTATAGAAAATTTTAGGAGATTAATCACCTAGGAATTAGGGTTAGAAAAAATTAAGGTATTATAGTGCTACACTTAGTTCATAAGTTATCGAAGCCATGTACAATGAACTCATTAAAGAGTTCATGGGTGTGAATTTTAAAATAGATCTTGCTTGATCAAATGCATCCCAAAAAAATACATGGAGAAGATGGTATCTGTGCCTTGTTCTTTTATCAATATCGGTATATTGTAGGTTTAGATGTTTATGCACAACTCTTGCAGGTTTTGAATGAGGGAAGG
Organism: Tamarix austromongolica; assembly: GCA_039764185.1. Taxonomy (NCBI): domain Eukaryota; kingdom Viridiplantae; phylum Streptophyta; class Magnoliopsida; order Caryophyllales; family Tamaricaceae; genus Tamarix; species Tamarix austromongolica. The sequence continues at coordinate 13,789,140 of CM077809.1, read as the reverse complement.
ATGTCAGAAAACAAGAATCGCACCTTTATCAACTTAATTCCCTAAGTAAAATAGTTAAAGAGAATAATGGAGATCTAATAAATTAGCCTGTACAATGTAATGTATAAGCTTTATTCAAAGGTTATTGTCAACTAGAAGAAGAAAATTGAGCTACTTATCATTGACAAGTACTTGGCTTTGTAGAGGATTACCTCATCATGGATAGTTTAATTATTGTGCTTGAGGTCCTTTCAAGTTTTTTTATGATCTTAATTATATATATATATATATATATATATATGAAAAGGATCATCAAAATCAAATCATATAATTGTAATATCAAATGTATACCACAATAATATGACCCTGATATACTTATATGCTACAAAATCCCACAACTAAAGTTGAATAGGCACTAAAAAACTAATTATTAAGCTATTTTCTATTTTGGTTACTAATTAAGTTGTAAAAATTAAAAAAAATACAAATTGTCAAATTATATGCATACAAAATAAGTTGGTATATGTATTGTGTATACAGAAAAAAAAACTAGCAACACCACAAAAGAAAAGAAAATGAATAATTATGAACTAAATAGAAAGTAGTAAAAAAATTGTATCACAAAATTTAATACATTTGTTTTTCTTTCCTTCAGACTCTTTAATAAGTATTTTTTTCTCCTAACATTTAGCTTATTATTGTTGTATTAATAACTTGTTTGTTCTGCATTTGCATTGATTAGTGTTCAATATATAAAATGTATAAAATAATAGGGGTTGTAATTTAGAGTTAAGGATAAATATAGCAGGAATAAAAAGGAATAATAGATCTTAAGGTAGATAGATAAAAATTTATAGTCAATATGTAGGATAATAAGATCCTACATAAAAATGTAAGATTTTATTGATTCTACATAAAATCATAAGATCCTACCACGATTCTACTACCTTAAGATTCTACCTATGATTGGAGATCATTTATTTGCTTTTATATTATAGAATAGTAAGATCTAGATTGATATTTTAACATAAATGGTCCTTTCATGTAATGCAATACTAAGGGGAGAAAGGCATATATAGAATTCACGATTGATATGAGGAAAGTGTGTCTCTAGGTGGAGTCATATTTTGTTGAAGAAGTTATTACTCATTTGGTCTTTCATGAGAGGTTGGTTATACTTATCTCGTTGTGCGTATCCATGGTCTCTTATTTGTTCTTGGTTAATGGGAAATTGAATACGGCTTTCAAAGTAGAGGTGAAGATTGTAGCAATGGGATTTGATATCCACGTATATTTTTGTTATGTGTGTGGTTGCTCTATCTTGATTCATTACATTGTCTAAGGTTGAGAAAAACTTCATCTTGTCAAGGTAGCACAACAAGATCCATTGGTTATCTACCTTGATATTTTTGATATTTTCTTCCTAAGGGTTACAATTATGATATGTTTCGATTGTGGTAAATTGGGGTGAGGGTAAATATTAATAATTAACCTAGGTGAAGGAAATGGAGGTGAATCAGAGTGAATGCTTTAAAATGTTATTTGGATGATATTAATCTAACTTGGGTGAATTATAGTGAATGTTTTAAAAATTTCGTTTGGATTGAGGTGAATGTATAAAGTTTACTTATATTTATTCATTTACCTCTATTACCCCCAAAATCCGAGGTTAATAAAAATAAGATTAGCCAGGGTGAATAGAGGTAAAATTTTAACCTCCATTCACTTAGTTGAGGTTAGTAAAACCTATTCCCAAATAGGATGAAGCAATTGATTCATCTCTATTAACCTCCTTTCATCTGAAACCAAACACACCATTAAGAAAATAGGGGATGGAAAGGATAATTAGATCTCTATGCAAGGGTAATTGATTAATTATGAAAAATCTAAAATTATACAGGCTAGGAAGGATCAAAATAAACACGTGATTGAACTTTAACATGTCCAATGTTATGATTGATAAATTGGTTTCCCCATAGTAATTAGATACTTAAAAAATAATATTTAGGATTATCAAGGATCATATATAGCATAAGATCAAGAGTTGGAGGAGTTCTGTGATATCTAAGGCATGAAAATAGATCTTGATTGAGGTGGTTCTTCATGCAATTCCCACGTATGTTATAAGCATCTTTAAGATCCCTCACGAACTATGTTAAGAAATCCAACCCATGATTGCATGGTTTTTGTGGAGCTCTAGTGGGACGCAATGAGGTATTCATTAGCTTAGTTGGGAGAAACTATGTGAGCTAAAGTGTAGGTGTGTTTCACACTTCTTCGACATTTGCACATTCAATGTGGTTATACTTGAAAAACAAGCATGGAGGGTAATGACAAGCACATACTCCCTTCTTACATGTATTTGGCATGTAAGGTACGATGTGCAATTTGAATTCATGATTGCACATATGAGGCTCACACCAAGCTTTTTTGTGGAGGTGTGTATGAAATATCCCAAAACCCTAATTTTAAGAATTTTAGCTAATTAAGTATTTATTTTAGAAATTAATTAAATTATTTATTTTATTTAAAATAAGAGGGAGTAAATAGGGAAAAATTAATAGGAATTTTATAAATTATTTAATTGGAGAAAATTAGAGTGATTTGCTAATTAAAAAAATTTAGAAAAAATATTTCAAAAATCCTAAAATTGGCCTAAAAAGGGAATTTAATATTATTTTATTTAAATATCCCAAATTACCAAAATAATCTAAATAACCCAACCCACCTATTTTTCTTTTTCCCTTTTCCCTTTTTCTTTCTTTTTATTTTCTTTTTCTTCCTCCTCCCTTGACCTAGGCCAGCCCAGCAGCCCGTCGCCCTCCTTCTTTTTCTTCTCCTTCAGCACGACCCAGCCCAGCACGTCGTGTTTCAAATTTTCTTCCTCCCCAAACTGGCTGGTTCCCTCCTTCTTTCTTTCTTTCTTTCTTTTCTTTTTCCCCAGCCGACCGATCCACGAGCGCACCCCTCCTTCTTCTTCTTCCTTCTCCCTTCCTCGTCAACCTGCAATTGCCTCGAAGATCCCGCCGCCTGCCATCCAGTTGATTCGGCCAATCTTTCCTCCCTCTCCCCTGCTAACTTCCCTACCGATCGACCTAACCAATCTCGCTCTCTTCTGGCGTGATTTTCCCTCTCCCTAGCCAATCACCCCTGCCATGAAACCTGCCTCGATTGATCGTGTGTCGGCTTGCCGTCACCAGCCGGTGCACCTCACCCACCTACCTAATTTTCTCGTCACCACTCTAACCTTAGCCCTCCTTTATATCTATAAATACCCCCATAACTAGCCCTATTCGAGCTTTTGATTTCAACCCAAAAAAAATCACCCTTTGCACCACCACCCTTTCAGACACTATTTCCATTGCCATTGTCTAACACCGCCGTTCAAACCACCCATAGAACCACTCCCTACACCACCCTATAACTAACTACACTTCCCTTCTTCCTTGATTTGCCTTGCACAAGACACCCTCGGGTGTAACACCCAAAAATTCACTACTTTTTTTTAAAAGCGGAAGAATTAAAATAGAAATACTTAAAGCCTGTGAATTCTGGAAATGTTACCGCCACACTTAGTACCAAACCGGTTCTCTCCGACCGTTTCAGTACCAAGTGCTAAGGCTAAAGAAAATATTTACATTAAACTCAAACTAACAGTTCATAAAAGAACTCAAAAGATCATACATTAAAATCAGAGTGCGCATAAAGAATCATAATTAATAATAAAATAGAAATTAGAGTGTGAAATCAAAATTCCTCGAAGGGAATAATCTTACAATTTATAAATGGTTAAGTCGAAACACTTAAAACAAGGTAATAAATTAAAAAGAGTAAATGCAAATCATAAGAAGTATCATAACGAAATGAAATCACATGAAGAAAATTATGGCCACGACACTCTCGAACTTTAAGCCAAAACATGCTCGACACTCAGCCCCAACTAATGCCTCACTCACCTGCACAAATTCAGAAGGGCATACTACTCGTGGGAATGAGCAGCACCCATAAAAAGGGTGATCAGTATGCTACGTACTGAGTAAGGTAATCGAGCACTAAGACCAACACATAAGCACATAACCCATGTAAAATAAAAGATCATAAAGACGATCATGATATCATAACAACGAATAATCATTCAGGTACATACGTAAAGGCCCAACTATAATCCAGATTAATTATTTAATTTATCTCTGATAAGGAATCGTTTCACACCATGATTTTTATCAAATCCATGTGAGTACGGAAGCCCCCACTATTATAGCCGGTGGATCGGAGGCACATAGGGTATCATACCCTAACCACTATTATAGCCGATGGATCGGAGCACATAGGACTACACATCCTAACCACTATTCCTAACCGGTGGATCGGTTGGCCCTGGTGTTCCACTATAAGTAATTAGTATCTTTTAGGCATTTTAGCAAAACTCTGGTTTGAGCTTGTTGAGCTCGGGAGCCCCCACTATTATAACCGGTGGATCGGTTTACGCATAGAGCATCCTGCTCTAACCACTATTATAACCGGTGGATCGGTCACACATAGGGTAAAACCCTAACCACTATTCCAAACCGGTGGATCGGTTGGTCCCGTCTCAACGATCTTCCACTTTAAATAATTAGTGTCTTAAGTATCTTATTCAAAGCTTTCACCTTGGACATACATGAATCACTCCCTTTACACTTCACACATCACAAATCATAAATTCCATCCTCATAATTAGACTTTAGTCACCAAATACACCTGATACCACAAAAACCCTAAACAGTCACACTAAACCCTAAATCCACACAAACCCTAGCTCGGTTTCCTACGTACCCATATAATGCTCCACGCACTATTTTCCATCCAAAGTGTTCAATCACCCAAACAACACTTACATTACCTTCCTTACATCCCAAATTAACTTTCCACACGTAAATTTCATACCCATGCAGACATTAGTCTCCCCATGCAAACCTTCAAACCTTTTTCATGCAAACCCTAAAATTCCACGTGAAACCCTAAATTCAACCATGAAAACCCTAATACCACCATACAACCATCAACACCATCATGTAAACCCTAATACCACCATACAACTATAAATACCACCATACAAACCATGATTCCATCATACAAAACCCTAAATTCAATCCACACAAAACCAAAGATTCACCCATACCAAACCTAAATTCAAACCATATAAAACTCAAAGATTTATCCATACCAAACCCTACATTCAATCCATACCAACCAAATATTCATCCTTACCAAACCCTTTATTCAAATCACATAAAATCGAAGATTCATCCTTACCTTACAATTGATTAGATTCTCCCACATAAAATCATAAATTAGAATCTCCCAAGCAAAACCATAAATTGGATTCTCCCAAACAAATCATAAATTAGATTCTCCCATATAATATCATAAATTACATTCTCCCAAATAACATCATAAATTAGATTATCCCAAATAGACCATAAATTCGATTCTCCCATATAACATCATAAATTAGATTCTCCCAAACACACCATGAATTATATTTCACTCTTCCACTCATGGGTCATTAAAATACTTAGGTCAACTCGCATCTCTTGGTCAACTTCTTTCTCCATCCTCCTTTTTCATCCTTTCTCCCGCACAACCATATCAACATCCTCATATGTATGTCTTACAGGATCACAACACATATCATCCCATACACATAGTACACATGCCATATAACAACACAAAAGCATGCCTGAACTCCATGCCATACCAAATATGCAATAATTACAATAATAACATGGGATACATAACATACAAGGCACACAATGCACATTAGCACATAAAAGGCCTTAGTAAACCCTTACCTAAAATGTCACCGATCTTGGAGCATGCTCCTATATTACTTGAGAGCTTTGATTGGGCTCACCTACTATAGGAAAATACTAGGATTAGGTTTCCTCTTAAGAATGCTATTATTTCTAACATATCCCAAGACCTTATTTTTAATTAAAATATTATTATACTAAAATTAACTACACAAAATACTAGTAGAAAAACTAATAATAACACCAATGAACTTCAAAACAAAAGGGTGATACAAGGGTCTCCACCCTTCACCCAAATTAATATTAGTAAGGATGAAAATAATAATAATATAACTTTAATAACAACTAAATATTATAAATAAAGATAATAATAATAATAATAATAATGATAATAATAATAATAGTAATAGTAATAGTAATATATAAGCCTTATATTTTAAGGTGGGATTTCAACCCTGCCTCTAATTAATTACCTACTATTCATTAACATAAATAAATAATAAAATTAATATCATATATAATAATATTAAAATAATAGAGATGATACTAATATTATTATTAATGGTTATAAAAATAGAAATAAAAATACTAAAATACATAAGTGCGAATGTTAATACAAAATTAGGGCCTAAGATTTTCCAGAATAATTAATAAAATGATAATAATAATTATTCTAATAATTATAATATTAATAATAAGAAGAAGAATGATAATAATCATATAATAATTCAATTAATAACTTAAGATTAGAAACTAACAATAAAATTATTTTATTACCACTCTCTACCCTGCAGGTACAATTCAGCATAAATTTTATATCAAATAATAATAATATTAATAGCAAGGAAATAATTATTATACTCGAATAGTTACTAATAAATAAACTAAAAATAGAATAAGTTATAATAAATAGTAAATAATGACTAAGAAGGTCTAGGGTTTCACCTTGAGTCGGCGGGGATGGGCGGCACCGGCGGTGGTTCACGGCGGTGGCCGGAAAAACAATCTAAGAGGGAAAAAGATGAAGAAAAGGAGAGAAGGAGTAGGGGAAAAATTAAAATAAGGCTATGGTTCGGTGGAGGAGGATTAGAGGGAGTTTTTGGGTGGTTTATAGGGTGGAAGAAGTGAAGTATGTGGCGGCGGACGGTGGTTTAAGGATTCGGGGTGAAAATTCTGGCGAGATGAGCAGCAAACTTTGCACAGTTATGGAGGCCCATGTAAGAAGAATCGAAGGTTGAAAATGGTTTAGTTAATTAGATGGAGTTTCAGGGAATATTTTGAGGTGCAGAAGCGGCGTCGAGGTTGGCTAACAGCGGAGAAAAGCATGTCTAAAGTTGCGGTAGTGGGCAGTTCTCACTTAGGGTTTCGAGGAAGAATAAGCTCCAAAAACGTCCACAACTAAGCTATTTATAGAGTTGTAGATGGTATAATAGGGTTTTGGGGGTCGGCAGGAAGTTATGGGGTGCAAGAATTTGGGCAGCCGGCGGCGGAAAACGGTCAGCCAACGTTTGGTTTGATTCGATAGTTCGCGAGGTTGGGGAGAGGAAACAGACGAGAGATAACGGACAAGAGTTATGCCAATTTATTCCTCGAGTCAAGGGGAATACAATGAGGCAAGAAACGGTTGGTAAAAGTCTCTGTAGCCGGAGACGCCATTGATGGGGTCGGAAGCTGTAGCCGCGTCGACGGAGGAGAAAGGAGGAAGAAGGAAGAAGAAAGGGAGGTGGACCGGCGATTCGGGGAGAAAAGAAAGGAGAGGCAGGCCGGGACGGTCGGGCGCGAGGAGGTAAGTTCATTAATTCAAACGATGCATTTTTTGGGAACGAAAAGAAAAACGCAGCGCGGTAAGAGAGAAGGAAGCAGCCGCTGCGCAGGCTGGGCCGCGCGCACGAAAGGAAGAAGTGAAAAGGGGAACTAGGCCACGGCTGGCCCAGGCGGGGAAAAGAAAAAGAAAAAGAAAGGAAGAAGAAAGAAAAAGAAAGAAAAAGGAGAAAAGGGAAAGGGAAAGGGGGAAAGTAATTATATTGGGTATTTAAATTAATTAAAATATTTGGGATATTTAAAAATAATAATATTTATATAAAATAATATTTAACTCCCTTTTTTGGCTTAATTAGGATTTTTAAAAGATTTTCCATAAATTCCATTTTAATTAGCAAAACACCCTAATTTTCTTCCATTAAATTATTTATAAAAATAATATTAATTTGGAACTTTTTCCTCCTTATTATTTTAAATAAAATAATTTATTTAGTTAATTCCCAAATTAAAATCTTTAATTAGTTAAAATACCCAAATTCCTCCTAATTAAAATACTTATAAATTTATTATTGATTTGTCCTAATTAATTTCCTTTTATTTTAAATAAATTAATATACTTAATTAACTTTTATAATAAAACATCATTTAAATATAATATTTAAAATTAGAAATTTTCTGGGCATTTCACCGGGCATGCAAAGTAGCCTCCTCGACCAGCCATTCCTTCCATCTCTACTGCCCTTCACACCACCGTTAGCCACCACTTCCGCTGTAACCACCGCCTCCTACACCTCCTACACTACTTTGCAGACTCCCCTCTACCTCCCCTACTCTTCTTTTCCCCTTACTCCCTCTCTTCCTCTCTTTCTCTCTTTCCTCCACTCTCGGCCACCACCACTACCGTCGTGCGCCACCACTATTATACTACTCCTCTCCATCTAGGCAACCATAAACACTCCAACTTCCACCCTCTTTATCCCTCTCCTTTTTCCGGCACTCAACTATCCCTCTTTTCTTCTCTTTTTTTGGCCACCACCGTCGGTGTCGCCTGTCGCCACCAATCTAAGGTGGTACCCTAAACCTGCTCAACCCTTTTACCCTATTTACACAAGCTTTGATTATTTAATTTTATTATATTTCTATTATTTCAAATATTACTACTACTACTACTACTACTACTAATGTTATTATTATTATTGCTATTGAGGGCCAAAGTCCTAATATGTTTTCATTTCAACTATATTATTATTATTATTATTATTATTATTATTATTATTATTATTATTATTATTATTATTATTATTATTATTATCATCATCATCATCATCATCATCATCATCATCATCATCATCATCATCATCATCATCATCATCATCATCATCATCATTATTATGTGTTATTATTATTATTAATAGTATTATTATTATTTCAATGTCGGGTCGAAACCCTACTTTTCATTATTTTTGATTTATACTATTATTATTATTGTTGTTGTTGTTGTTGTTGTTATTTTGTATTACTATTATCGTATTTATTATTATTATTATTATTATTATTATTAACATTAGTTGTATTAATATTAGTATTAATTTAGGTGAAGGGTTAAAGCCCTTATTTCACCATTTATTTTGAATTATACAATTATTATTATTATTATTATTATTATTATCATCATCATTATCATCATCATCATCATCATCATTATTATTTTTAGTATTATTCTTATTATTAAGGTAAAACCTTCAAACCTTATATTATCATCTTTTACAATATTACTATTATTACTTTTATCTTTAGCAAAATTAGTATGTAGTTAGTGTTATTATTATTATATTATTATTTTATCTAAAACCCTAATCTTAGAATAAATTAGGAAATAATAGTATTTTTGGTAGGGGGAATCTAATCTTTAGTTTTCCCCTCTTATAGAGAGACCATTCAAAACCGTAAGGAGGCGTAGGAGCGTGCTCCAAGAATGGTGTCATATTAGGTAAGGGTGTAGCTAAGGCCTTATTTGTGCTATGTGTATTATATGCCTTGGATGCCTTGTATAATGTCGTGTTGTATATCATGTGCTATTAGTTGACTATTTTATGTATGGAGCAACTTAGAGTTAAGGTATGCTTATGTGCCTTCTTATTGTATATGTTGATATGTATATGGGGTGAAATGTTGTGGAATGTAATGTGATGTGTTGTAACCCTTTAAGACATGCATGTGAGGATGTTTAATGTGGTATTGTGTGAGGGAAAGGATGAATAAGGAAAATGGGGAAATAAGTTGACCAAAGGGAAATAAGTTGACCAAGGGATGTGAGTTGACCTAAAAATTTTAACGATCCATCAGTGGAAGAATAATATGGGTTGAAAGTAAAATGAAGGAATGGGAGAATCTAATCTATGGTTTTGTATGGAAGAATCTAAGGTTTCGTATGGAAGAATCTATGGTTGTTCATGGGAGAATCTATGGTTTTACATGGGAGAATCTATGGTCTTGTATGGGAGAATCTAGGGTTTCGTATGGAAGAATCTATGGTTGTGCATGGGAGAATCTATGGTAGTATATGGGAGAATCTATGGTTTTGCACGGGAGAATCTATGGTCTTGTATGGGAGAATATAGGGTTTTGCATGAGAGAATCTATGGTTTTGTATGGAAGAATCTTGGATTTCACATGGAAGAAACTATGGTTTTGCATGGAAGAATATAGGGTTTGCATGGGAGTTTAGGGTCTTGCATGAAAAATTTTGAAGGTGTGCATGGGAAGGTTAGCTTTTGCATGGGAGTAAAATTTACATATGAAAAGTTGACTTGGGATGTAAGGAAGGTAATGGAAGAGTTGTTTGGGTGTTTGGAGGATTTGGGTGAAAAATAGTACGTGGGACAGTATAATGGTACATAGGAGACCGAGCTAGGGTTTGAAGAAAAACCTTAATCCGAGAAGGAGTAAAAGAAGAAATAAATGGGGGTGAGTGGAGTATGAGAAGATGATGGAAATTATCAAGTGAGGATGAGCATGATTGGTATGGAAAAATAAAAAGTGGAATGTGAGAAATGGAGGGGTGACATATGGATATGAGGAAGCTAGGGTTTAGTGTGTCTACTTAGTGTTTTTGTGATTATACGTGTACTTGGTGAGTAAGATGAGATGTTGAGGGTTGAACTTAAGGGTTGTGATGTGTGGGGTATTAAATAGTTTAGGTTGAGTGAGGCAGAGAAGGACGGGCCATATAGGCCCAAATTAGGGTTTCTGGAGAAAACCCTAAAGTGAGGTAGTGAATGGACTTGGAGATGTAAGGTAGTGGGCCTTGACCCACATACTTAGGAGTTAGATTTATGGTATGAGTAAGTGGAATAAGGAAAGGATGTCGGGATGAGTTAGGAGGTGCAGAAGTATTAAGATATGGGACGGGCCTTCTTGAGAGGATAAGCATAGAGAGAGTTAGTAATGTATGTCTAGGGTGAAATCTATTGAATAAGACACCGTGAGACACTAATAATGTAAAGTGGAAGATTATTGAGCCAGGCCTAGACCGATCCACCGGCATAATAGTGGCCAGGTGCCGGAGTACCCTAGAGGCCTATTCACCGGCGTATAATAGTGGTTCGGGCATGTTGCCCTATGTTTGACCGATCCACGGGCTATAATAATGGGGGATCCCGAGCTCAATAAACTAAACCCTGAATTTTTTAAGACACATAAAATACACTAAGTACTTACAGTGGAACACCATGCGAGCATGAGCCAAACCGATCCACTGGAAAGGAATAGTGGTTAGGGCGTCCTGCCCTATATGTGACCGATCCACCGGCTAAAATAGTGGGGCTCTCATACCCGTATGGATTGATAAAAAAGTATGGTGTGAAATGAGTACTAACACTACTACAAACACGGGAAATAATAACGGGACATTAATAACGGTAGTTCGAAAACCGTTTTCAAACGCGTGAAAATTAATCAGCGGGAAGTTTTGATAACGGTTCTAGTTAAAAACCGTTATTAAAAGGGCAACGTTAAAATTTGGACGGATGTTTTAATAACGGTTTTATATAAACCCTTATTAAAAGAGGATTTAATAACGGTTCATATTAGAACCGTTGTCAAAAGTCAGAAGCTTTTAATGACGGTTCCTGGAAGAACCGTTATTAAAAGATGTTTTAATAACGGTTCTCTCAGGAACTGTTATTAAAACCCCAAAATCAAACTTTTATTTCGCTCGGTTCTGTTTCGTGCCAAAATTTTCAGACTCTCTGCACTTTCGTTCTTTTGCTCTCCTTCCTTCTCCTTGAAAACCCTCGCACCGCCACACCGTGCACCACCAACTCGCACCACCAGGCTCCTCTCAAGTAAAGGAAACTCTCGCACCGCCAACTCTCCACCACGCCTCTGCCATTGTTCTGAAGCTAGCTGGCACTTGCACCTTCATCCTCCGTCGTGTTTGAAGCCCTTGCCTCTCTCAACATTCTCACCGTCGTGTTTGTAGCTAGCTCACTTTATGTATGTGTTTTTTCTTCCTCTCGTAACTTTTTATCTACTTATATAAATGCCAGGGTTTCGTTCAAAAATGTGTTGTTGAATGTCTTGGCTGAAAATTTTGCTGTTTGTTGTTGAATTTGTTGCGTTATTGTTATATATTAACAAATGCATGTGTTGGCCGAGACCTTTACATATTATTTTTGTATTTGTTTGTATGGAGAATATAGATTCAACATTATTTAGAGCTACAACCATAATAAACAAAAGAGAAGACATTATTGAGGTTATTTAGAGCTAGATTCAACTGTAAACTTTGGAGGGTCATAACTTTTTCATGCGACCTCGGATTTAGGTGATCTAAGAGGCTATTTTGGGTATTTTTTCGAGATCTACGACGTGGCAAGAGGCGGAGCCGGTTTGGGCAATTTCGGAGCCCAAAAAAGGCCATTTTGGCCTCTAAATTTAGGTTTTTTTGTGATACAACCTTTTTAGGGCCTTTTTTACAAATTGAACCTTTAATTTAGGGTATGATGGTGTTATATAACCTCTTGATTATAGTGGTAACATATTTTGCCTACCTTTGTATTATTTTGTATGTAGGGTAATACATGTTTTCATTTATTTTAGTTTTTACTTTTATCAGAATTGTTTTTCCTCTATTGTTTATTTCTTTATTGTAATTATGGATGAGATAAGAGCTTCAGGTACCTCCAAAATTGAAGATCTTCGAGACAAAGGAACTTAGATGATGATGATGAAATTGAAGTTTTTAAGGGTTCAAGTGAAGAAGACGAGCAATGGATCTTATAGTCTAGAATAGATTGGTCAACATAGATCCAAGCCATGTATGTTTGCTTTTCCATATTTTTCTATTAATGAATCATGACATACCTAATGGCTAACTGTATATTAATTGAAACATGGGTGTTGTAGTTTTTCACCGATGACTATGCACGAGGCCAGCAATATAATGTTGATGAAATTGATGAAGTTAGAGGCTAAGCACGTGCACTCATTCATTCGGTAGTGATCTATATATTCTACATGCATTTTTAGGTTTGTATTTCGTCTACCAGCCTAGATCTGTGAACTCTTTACTTTGGGGTGTAGAGCTACCAAGTTGTGGTATGCCCACTAATTTTATTGCTAAGTATAGTTGGTGTATTGAGACATGCATACCAATTATAGATTGATTGAAATTATGGTGTGATTGCAGATTTGGTATGAATTGATGTTGTTTTACATTGCAGATTTGGTAATTGTTTTAACATACAGATTTGGTAACTGTGTATGTGCGCAGGAACAAAACTGCAAAAAAAAAATTGGAGTTTTAATAACGGTTCTTATAAAAACCGTTATTAAAACCTTGTTTTAATAACAGTTCTGATGAAAACCGTTATTAAAATGTAGGTTTCAATAACAGTTCTTCTAAAACCATTATTAAAACCTACATTTTAATAACGGTTTTTAAGTAAAAACCGTAATTAAAAACTGGAGTTTACGCACATATTCGCGGGTTTTTGTGTATTTTTCATGATGGTTATGAACCGTTATTAAAGATTTAATAATGGGCGATTCAATAACGGTTGAAAACCATTATTAAAACTATAAAATAACCGTTATTAAAACCCCTTTCCGTGGTAGTGTAATCAGAGATTTAATAATTAATGGATCTGGATTATAAATTGGCCTTTATTCATTTATTTATCCGAAGTGATCGTGTGTTGATGTATTATCATGCTTGGATTATGTGTTTTTGTGTATTGGCATTAGTGCATGATTACCTTACTTAGTACATAGCATACCAATCACCCATTTTATGGGTACTGCTCATTCCCACGCATAGAGGGCCCTTCTGACTTTGTGCAAGTGGGTGATGTTTATTTTGATGCCTTCAATGTTCATGAGGCATTAGGCGGGGCTGAGTGATGAGTATAGACTTGGCATAAGGATAGAGAGTGGCGTGGCCTGATCTCCATTTTTTACATTTTTACTTTGTATTGAGTATCCTAGACGTAACTTTTACCGGCTATATACTTTATTTCCTTATTGGAATTCTAATAATGCACTTTGGTTTATGACTCTTTTCAGGCACTCTAATTTCTATCTTATAGTTGATTGTACTCCTTTGAATTGTAAACTCTTTACGTGTACTCTAATTTCTGTGTTATGATCCTTCTAGTTTTTTTATGAACTCTTGGTTTAAGTATTGATTAAAGTTTAACAATAATTTATTTTACCCTTAGCACTTGATACTGGAACGGTCGGAGTGAACTGGTCTGGTACTAAGTGTGGCGATAACATTTTCGAAATTCACAAGTTCTAATTTATTTGCTTCCATTAAAAAATATAGTGAATTTTGGGGTGTTACAGTGTATGGGAAACTCAGTTGGTGGTAAAATATGGATTAACTTCGATGGTGGGAAAAGGCAACAAAATCAATGTGTGGCATGACAAATGGATCCCATTACCTTATTCTCTTAAGATCATCGCATCATGTAATGAGAATATGGCAAAGATGAAAGTGGTAGACCTCGTCAATGAAATACATGTACAAAATTAAGAGGATATGAGGGCACATTTTAAGGGGAAAAATTAAAAAGGTCCAACCAACAAACATGTATAGTCTAGGAAAGAGGATGAGAGAAAATATACCGTGATTGTATTAAATGGAGATGATGACCATGGAGCAGTGTATAATCAAACACTTTCAACTTGTTGGAGATGAGGATGAGGAAGAGGATGACAACGGGCAATGGTGTTGGTTGCTGGTGACGATGTCATTCAATAAGCGAAGTTGTTCACTTGGGTAGAAAGAACTACAATGATGGGTAGTAGAGCGTCAATCGTTTGATATTAGGGGCAACTGAGGTTGTTTTACAGTGATTAAAATTACTTAAATATCCTATATTTATTTTTCCATTTATTTATAAGTTTGATGTTGTGTTTTGTGTTAATTTGTCGGTATTCTAGATCTAATCGTATATGTCAATCAATGCAATCCTGGGGCTATAACTTGTTCCTATGTTTGCTTATTAAGTATTAGCTTGTATATGGTTTATGTATATAAACAGTATGTGAGATCACTAAGATGCAGTAGCAAGATTGAAGTAATTAGAAATGTGTGCGTGGGGGGGGGGGGGAACAGATGAGGCAGAGAAAAGAAAAGAAGACGTAGTATCACAAGTAATAATTTAGCCTCTCTTTTTTTTTAGGGTCAATAATTTTGCCATGCATGAATGAGTGTTTGCTCGACAATTGAAGAAAATTAATATTTACCACATCCGTCGATCCATCCATGTGAGGAGTGGGACTGCGTGACGTGAGGTGTGGATTTTATGAAAGACAAATGCAGATGAGGATTCTTAATTAGGACCGCCTGCTTTTTGTGCCTACCCTCCTTACTTCTTCTATTTATTTCTTGTTGCACCATAAAGTCGAAATCCCTCGCCCCCAGGGCTTCTTCTATTTATTTCTTGTTTACATCATCAAAGGTCAAATTACTCAAACATCCTAGTAGTCAATTATTAGTATATATATTAGCGGTATTTATTTTTTAAATCAGGAAAAAGACGGGAGGAGGGAGGCGGGAGTTACAGGTAGAATGAAACGAAGCTTAGTAGAATGCCTCAAACGTTTCACCTGGGACGGACTTAGGCTGAGGAGGTTCAACTACCACCTACCATTGCCCTTCGTCCAACAAACTGATTTTAATGACACAATTGAATTTTCATCCAATCGATCTCTCTCTCTCTCTCTCTCACACACACACACACACACACAGAGTGCCAGCCCCCAGCCTCTCTTCTTTCCTTGACTTTTACATCCCCCTTCCTCATTATTTCTCTGCCTCTCTGGGCTCCCTCCAAACTCCAACCCTAAAACAAGTAACTTTTAATAGGAGCCTTCCTCACTTCCTTTCCTCAAATATTATCATTCTTCCTTTCCTTCAACAGAAGAAAAAGAAGGGGATAAAAGAAACCCCTTTTCTTTCTATTTCTCTCTCTCTTTTTGCTTTTTTTTTTCTTTTTTCTTTTAGTTAAAGTTGTCAATATTATTAACCATCTTCTTCTCTCATCCCCATAAACCCACACTTTCTTTCATCCAAGCAACACGTTTCCAGGTAAACTTAGATTACCAACACTTATAAGTGTACTTATTTTGAGCCCATTTCCAGGTAACGTTAAGTTCCCTCTAGCTACACTGCATTCTCCTCAGTTTAAACACCGACCGTTCTAGAACCGACATTGTTGTGTTGTGTCTCTTCTTACAACAAGAAGAAAATAGTAGTAGTAATAATAATAAATTGTTGTA
Source organism: Tamarix austromongolica (assembly GCA_039764185.1). Lineage (NCBI taxonomy): Eukaryota > Viridiplantae > Streptophyta > Magnoliopsida > Caryophyllales > Tamaricaceae > Tamarix > Tamarix austromongolica. Next base: position 13,772,815 of record CM077809.1, on the reverse strand, counting down.
AATGGGGACCTTAACCTCTCCAATATAAAGTTAGAACCTTACTACACTGTTTTTGTCTCCCCTGTTTCCGTTGATCACTCAAACATCCACACACAAAAAAGTAACTAAAAAAGAATGGATGAATTAGTAACGGGGAAAAAAGGTAGATCAATGATAGGAGGAACAGGGAGAGTAATAAACGAGGCGATCAGCATAATCGTGTTCTCCATCTTAGACATCGTAGATTTCGTCCTCTGCCTGGTTTACAAAGTTGCTGATTTCATGCTCGAAGCAGAATGGAGACCCTGTTACTGCTCTCCCGGGAAAGAAGCCATAACAAGGAGCGGCAAGATCTTGGTTTCAGAGAAAGGAGTGTCTAAGGTTGTGAGTCTGCGCAGTACTAGTCCTTCGGATGCCCATTCCAGTAATAAGTTGCATCTGGAGGATGTTTCGGATACGCTTTACAATCGTCCGTCTTTATTCTCCGAAATGTCTAAGACTACGGTGAATGAGCTGAGGAAGTTTAAGGTTGTTGAGGCGGCTGCTAAGGTTAAGGTCATCGTACGTTTTTCTTCTTCGTCTGCTGCTGCTGCTGCTGCTACTGCCGGCGGTAATTCATCGTCGTCGTCATCATCGTCTTCTTCTTCTTCATGTGATCAGAAGAAGAATGCGTCGACGGGGAAGAAGATGGGAAAGTCGTCTTCGAGGGTGTGTTCAAGCTTTACGGTTAACTCTACCATTGTTGAGATGTTGCAAGGCAAGATTGGGAGACAGCAATCGCATCCCATTCCGAGATGGTCGGATTGTGACTGCAGAACGTGCACTTGTTGGACCAATTCTTCTAAGGAGAACCTCTACGTTCGTATCCATGGTGCAACTCCTCAAGGTACGTACGGAAACCAAAGTAATTATACATGTATCTACTTACTGCGTGCGTACGTACGTAATGCTACTACTAGTACCGTATGTATATATGTATATATATATATATATATATATATATATATATATCTATATATATCAATTATTTCTTTCTTATGAGACTCTGTTGTTCTTTTTTTTTTAATTATTTTGATTGCTTTCGAAATTTTCAATTACCGGCTAGCTAACCCGTTAGTTTTGAAGTTTCGCTAAAATCTGACCATCACCTATCTTTCCCTTCACCTCTCCCTCCGGGTGGTTGCATGCAGTTGGTGTTACTTTGTACCTTTTTCTCCAGACGAGAGTAACTCTCCGTCCGTATTCCGCGATGACCGACTGACGCCATCAATTACTCCTACCTCTTCCAATGTGGACCACATGTCGCGAAAATAAATACATAAATAATATTCTATTATTAAACCAACAGCTAGCATGAAATTCTATTATTATACATACATACCCCCCGATCAATTCCATTCCTAGCTAGGGCCGCTCAAATTAATAAACGCAAGCTAGGAATACTGTATTGTTACTTTTGTGTGTGTGTGTGTGTTTTTTTTTTGTTTTTTGTTTTAATTTAATTTTATTGGGATGCTGCTTTTATGTATGACATTGATTAGTTAATTAATTACATACATACATACACACACACATACATACACACACACACATACATACATACATACATAACTTGTATTATTATGTATATAACTATTATTTTGGCTCGGCTTGGCAGAAAAGAAGGCAACAGAGGACGTGTTGTTTATTCACGGATTCATCTCATCGTCAAAATTTTGGACGGAGACGGTATTTCCCAACCTGTCGAGCTCTGCGAAATCCAAGTACCGATGTTTCGCGGTCGATCTATTAGGCTTCGGAAGGAGCCCCAAGCCGTCGGACTCGCTCTACACGCTGAGGGAACACGTCGAGATGATCGAACGCTCCGTTCTTGATCCGCATAAGGTCAAGTCGTTCCACGTCGTAGCCCATTCCCTCGGATGCATTCTGGCTCTAGCCCTCGCGGTCAAGCACCCTGCCTCCATCAAATCCCTCACGCTGCTTGCCCCGGTACGTAATTCTTCTTCTTCTTCTTCATTGCAATTAGCATACAGGATGATTGTGTTGCGTGTATGTATAAATTCATTAAACACATATATTGTGTGGCAGCCCTATTTTCCGGCTCCCAAGGGCGAACCAGCAACGAGGCATGTCCTACGGTGTGTGGCTCCCAGGCGCGTCTGGCCTCCGATTGCTTTTGGGTCATCCATCGTCTGCTGGTACGAACACATCTCTAGGACTCTCTGCTTGCTCATCTCCAAGAACCACCGCCTCTGGGAGTTCCTAACCAAACTCATCGCCAGAAATAGGTACGTACCTAGCTGTACAAGTACTGCTGTGCTCCCCCTCTATCTAGCTAGATAGTCGTCCATAGGACGAAAACACTGCTTTTAGGGGTCTCCATCCTGATCGCGAATCCCGTACCGCTCCCGACGTTGTACGGATACGGAAACAGACGCGGGGCGAAACAGGGGCGGGAACGCGCAGGGTCGCGACAACTCTTTAAATTATAAAACTATGTTTTACAGTATACGTTTTCAAGTGGTGTGGGTGTGGGCGCGAAAATATAAAACGGAGCGGCATTTTTCGGAATAAGTTTCCACTCATTAACGACCCCCCCCCCCCCCGGGTGCCTTCAGCCTACCCGTGAAAAGTGAAAAAAAGTACTACTAATCTAATATTTACATTAAGAGCGTAGAATAACTTATTTTTATATGCGAAATAAAATTACTAAAAACTTTTTTGGACCTACTTATAAAAATAATTATTTAAAATAATTACTTATTTTAAAAAATTTTAAACTAAACTTTTTTCAAAATAAATAATTATCTTAAATGACTACTTTTAATAAATAGTTCCAAACAATCACTAACATGCTCCGTTTTACATCATCATCGGTAAAGATTATTAACTCCTACTTAGTAGACGTGGAGTTTGAATTAAAAAACAGTCTTAAAATTATATTTATATTCTTGATTAACACATAATAAAATATTTAATGCACAAATAATAAAAAACATTAAAAAAAGTAAAAAAAAAATATATATATAAAATATTTATATTCCAATATCTTTTTATATTAAAAAAATAAAAAGGGAGAGGGAGTTGGAGGGGGAGGGGCCGCATCGGACCCCATTTATGATATGTTATTTATACCCTTTTTGTACCCGCTTCCTAATCAACAGAGCAATCCCAAGTCCTCATTTTATCCGAAATTAGGACCTAATTAATATTGGACAAATCAATTATCAAATCAACCACCCCACACACCGCATTGAATTCTGAGAATGGGTACGGCGCCATTAATCAACGTTGAAGCTCAGCCGGTGGAGTCCCCGACGCGTATATTAACGAAACGCACGATTCAACTTTTGCTTTCCAGCAAAGTCCGGCCTTGCGGACATTCCATTAATGGAAGCTTAGCTAGGTAGGTTACTTTATTTAATATCACTACTACTAGTATGAAATGAATTGTACCAAGTCTAATAGCAGATGAAATTTCTTCTGGCCCAAGGAATTAAAAAAAAATTTTCAACTTCAATTCATTCGATTATCCCAAATAACTACTCCGGCAGCGGATGATATAATAATTTTTCATAAAAATAATATAAACAAAAGGCTTACAATAAATATGTTGGCTTTGCTATTATAAGCTACACGATTAAATAATAAGATATAATATTTAAACGATATATTTGTTCTAAAATAATCTTGAAACATCATACGTCTCGCTCGCTAAAAACCCTAAATAAGCGGCTTTTATTATGCATCCATTCAATTTTACATGTGACCGGCTCGGCCATGAAAGCATTCATGGTGGGTTGAGTCCGGGTATAGCTTACGTTGTGTAGCTGCAGGCTGCAGTAGTGTGGTGCATGTGACTTCTTGTTTTTTGTCTCCCTTTCCTTTCTAAATGTCAATAAATTAAGGTGAACCGTGAACCAATAGGTCATTACTACTAGCGTAGCGCCGCTCTATGTATGCGTTCTCAACCTTATATATATATATATATATATATACATAAATAGGTACCTGTGCGTAGCTTAGCTGGTTTGCGTGTGTAGCATTAATTTCGTCGTTGCAAAGGCCACCAATACACATACGAATCAGCCTGTCCGTTTCGGTCCTCCGGGGCGACCTTAATTAATTCAAGGGCAGCAGTCACTTAGCCAGTTGTCGTATCTAGTAGGAGCATACTGCCAGTGGAAGGGGACGGGGAAACGGGGACGGAACGAAACGCGGAAACGTCATTTCTTAAAAATTTAGGAAACGGGGACGGCAGGAAACGTTAAAAAAATTATATATATAAATATTTTATATATATATATATTTTTAAAAATAGATTAAATTTATTAAAATTTAGAGAGAAAAAATAAAAACAATTAAAATTAAATTTTACATTAGTTAATTTTAATTATTAATAATTATTTTTTAATATAAAAATTAATTAAATAATATATTTTTAATAAAAATATTAAATAAATAATTTTAATATAAATTTTAATCCGTAGAAGTTTCCGAGAAGTTTTCGAAACAGGAAACGTTTCGGGGACGCGGGACGGCACCTAAGTGCCGTTTCCGTGCATCAGAGCATACTGCTAGTGTATATGTTTGGTTTGTAAAGTGCAACGACAAGGAAGTCGTACGTAATTATTATATACTTGACAAATAATCAATATAATATAGGTCGTCTGTGGTTGGGACTTTAGTTAATCGAAGGTGATCTTAGAAAGCGATAGTTATGTACTTAATTCTTAATTATTATGTGGATTTGATTTATATCTACCGTACTAGTACTACTACTACCACTACCATGATATTAATTACTACTAGTTATGTAATCGTTATTAATTAATCAACAACTGATGGGGATGCATGTGCATATATATAAATGTATACATATATGCAGGATTAGAACATTCTTAATAGAAGGTTTCTTTTGCCATACACACAATGCAGCATGGCATACCCTACACAACATAATATGTGGGACGGCCAGCAAACTTGAAGGGTACCTAGACACGGTGAGGGACGGACTGAAATGTGACGTCACCATACTACACGGGAGAGACGACGAGCTTATCCCGATCGAATGCAGCTACCATGTTCAGTCTAAGATCCCGCGATCTAAAGTCAAGATTATTGATAACAAAGATCATATCACCATTGTCGTCGGCCGTCAGCAGGCCTTTGCAAGGGAGCTCGAGCAGATCTGGAAGCAGGCGTCCTCTTCTGCTGCTGCTTGATCCTTCTTCTTCTTCTTCTTCTTCTCCTCCATGTTACTATCCCCTGGCAGTCGGTACGCTCTCCATTTTCAATGTGTTGTTAGCAGGTGACGTGAAGTTCATCTGTGACGTCGAGGGGAAAATGAATGGCTCATATATATATATATATAAAATATAAAGATCGTCTCTGGATCGAGATGGGGCAGTTAAATTTATTTATTTTTCTTTTTCTTTTTCTCCCTCTGGTTCGTTTCCTCAACTGTGAAGTGAAATTATATGTCTGCCCACTACGATTGGGTCTGCAGAAATGTCTATTCATAATCGATCCCCATAAGCTTGTTTATTTGATTAATGATCGATCGATCCTAATTTGCCAGCCAGGATCATTAAGACTTCCTTTTTTTCCATTAATATCTCTGTCTGTTTACATTTCTAGCATGCATAGCCAGCTTGTCGTCTCTGAAATTTCGAGTAACGATCGTATCTGGGCTGCCTACATGTATATATATATATATGCCCGGGACAACCACTTCGTCGCTATGCTTTATCGATACCGGCGACGTAATAGCATATAATCGCTAATGTTGGAATCCTAAATATTAGAAGCCCGGCCCACTTTCGCATCTCTTTTCTATCAGTATCACTCCTATATATTTATGATAATTATAACACTTATATGGTAACCTGCACTCGTCCTTACCGGCTTCGTATGTTTATATTTTTATATATAAAAAAAAAGAGTATATTTGTAGCTAAAAAATTTGATCACATACTTTATCTGAAATTAAGTTTAATTACACTTAGAGCTAATAAGTTAAATGATTTCTGTCAAAGGTTTTGGGCAATACTATTCTGTTAAGACTCTTTATTTAAACTTTATAGAGACTAATAAAAACCACGTATCATATATCTACTAAGGCCTTGTTTGGTTTACAGAAAGCAGCTTCTGTAGTGAGTTCTATTTTTAAGAAAGTATTTTCCAGGGAAACACTTCCTATAAAGTAATATTATTTTGTGTTTGATACGTATATCTACTTTCCCTTTGAAGTAAAATCACTTTTATATGTTTGGTAGAGGTAGGAAATAGATCGGATGGGTTGGAATCGTACCGGGTTGTAGCGAGTCGAGTTATTTGTATGTCATTCTCTTTATGGGTTGGTTATTGGTTAGGTCGGATCATTTTATCATTTTGGTAGGATTCATATCTTTCCACATCTAAGTTGTATCAAGTTAATTCACCAAGTCAAGTTTGGACAGAGTTGCGTTTGGTTGATTTCGGGTTAATTTGATGGGTTAGATTTGGGTCACTTTAAGTTAACTTTACAAATTGAGTTTTTTTTTTCTTTTCAATTTTGACGGATCGGGTTGGATTCGGATTAAGCTAATCACGGATCGAATTACTTCAAATTTGTGTCAAATCGGACATTGACCACCAAACAAGTATTAAGTTTGATTTCATGTAAACATGTGATTAAAAATATATCGACAACTGCTACTTTTATATAATATTATGACTTTTTATGCTGTGTTTTTGTGCCACAAAAATTGATAAAATTAGAATATTGATGATGAATAAGAATATTTGCGGTGAAGGTAAGAAAAATAAGTAAAATTATAAAATAATATATTTTTATAAGATTTAAACGAATAATTAAACATGTATAATTTTTTATTATCATAAATGGTTAATATCGATTTTGGTCTAGTCAAGCTGGGTTAATGATAGGTTTTGGGTTGATGGTAGGTTTCAAGTTACCTTGGGTCATAGGTTGGGTTTGGTTCAGGTTTCACTCGGGATGGGTCAGGTTGGCGAATTGGGTCAACTTTTTTCATCTCTTATTTTTGGTTCAATATTACACTACCAAGGAAATAATGTAATAATTGCAATAATATTCTTTTTTAATAAATACAGTTACTTTTTATTTATATTTTAAGGGTACTTTGAGGATTGAAAAGTAATTTAAATCTCAGGAAGTAACATTCACTTAGGTCTAACTCAATAAGTTTCTTCCTCATAAAGTATATAGGAAAAATGGTCAAGGGAAAGTTCTACTTTCTTTTAACTTTAAATTACTTCCAATTAAACAAAGTTAGTTTAAGTATTTTCTTTCTCTAACTACCCTAAAATAAACTACCTTTAAGATAGATCATGTAGTAGAATGTTGTTAATTACATTATTATTAATATCTTACTCCATAATGGGTGTTTGGTATGCTTTAAATGAGCATGAAATTGATATCTCATACATTAAGTTACTTGTAGAGTGTAATTAGAACAGAAGAAAACTTCATTTGAATGACTACCTATTTTATTTTGAACAATGACAAGACAAAAATTACCTAGTTTCAAGCACACTATACTAATATAATCTTCATGCATCTATATTACTCCTTTTGTTTCTCAAATGATTTTGTTAGCGCAAAACTTTAATTTTAAAATAAAAGTTGCTTTCAAAAATTTAATGCTTACTTTTTATTTTTATCCCTTCTTTTCCTCTTTCTTCTTCTATATATTAATTGTTATATTATTTTTTAATAAAGGATATAATAATAATAATAATAATAATAATAGTAAAGAATTTTTTTATTATCTCCTAAAATAATATATAAATTGATAAAAAAAATTCTTAAAAAATGGAGGAAGCACATTATTACTCCTATACCAAACATACCGAAGTGTATGGCCCGGGTAACAATATTTAAAAGGAAATGTACCTTAAAGCAATTTCACTTTTCACATGCAAATATCACCATGTAAAAGAAAATGATAAAATGTATTATTTGTTGTAAATATTCTATTAAATCATAGGTTTAATACTCTCATTAGTACCATAAGTTGTAGTAGCTTCTCCACTATGATTCCACCTCCAACTCTACGTATCCTCCATCTTCTTTCATATTCTCTAACTCTTTCTCATGATGAATGTAATAAGTGTGGGTATTATATATATGGGATATTGTGAATTGTAATTGTAAGAAGAAATCCATATGTATGATAATTTAAATTATTTACAGTGATGAAGCAAATCTAAATGTTGAATTGTGTTGAGTGACAAAACTACATTCTCTAAATTTTTTTCTTAGATTTTTCAATTTATGCTTCATACAATCGTATACAATGAGCGTAACTCATTTTGTCTCGAAAATAATAACAACCAATGACCTAGCCCAGTCTCCATCCTATTTTCCCCCACCTGACCCCTCATCTCTCTCTCTCCTATCCTCTACCCTTTTTGATCATCATCAACATATCGCATACCATGTCACTCTAATGGAGAATTCCTTCCCACTTTCTCCAAACATGCACTAAATCTTTGTTTATTTTTTCTTTTTTTGTTTGTTTTGTTTCAACCTCTCATTGTACACTATGTTGTTGTTGACTAACCTTCACTCTTCCACAACAAACTCTAGCTATATAACAACTTTCATTTATTTAGGAGTTTTTAACTCATGCATTTATCAATTATCTATAACTAACTTGCAATATATATATACATCATACTCGTGTAAATTATGATTAAGCCGAGTAAATTAACAAAATTACATGGTACTAAAAGTGTTCAATCCTTGCTGCATATATCTTCCTCCTTCATGGACACTTCTTCTTCCTTTGCTACTCTTGTTGATTCTTCTCCTTCTCTTCCTCTTACTCATATTCAACATTAAATCACCATTTAACTTGATTTCTCCAACTATCGTCTTTGGTTACCCAATTTAAGCCTTATTAATAGGCCATGGTCTTGAAGGCTATGTTGATGGCTCTAATCCTACATACCTTCACTGGCATAAGCAATATTAGGTTATTCACAGCTCAACCTGTACTTGCCTAAGCTGTTGGTCTCTCTACATCATGAGCTATTTGGCTTTCCCTCAAAAGCCACTATGCCTCTCAATCCAAAGCTCAAATCATGCATCTCCATAATGCTCTTCAAACCCTCCAGAAAGATAACAAATCTATGATTGAGTATTTTCTTCATGCAAAACAATTTGCAGATAACCTTATTGCCTTTGATCATGGGGTTGGTGATGCTGATTTGTATTAGATCCTTCTTGCTTGAATTGACTCCACATATTGTAATACCCCCAAAATTTATTACTAAAAATTTTCATTTTTAAAATTTTAAGTGGAAGCTAAGACAGTAAATTTTGGGGTGCTACCGTCACACTTAGTACCAGACCAGTTTCCTCTCCTGTTCTGATACCAATTGCTAAGGCTAAAACATTACTTTACTTAAATTTCAAGATTATAATTATAAATTAGAGTAGCGCCAAATTTAGGAAGGTTATCTCACCTTCCAAATAAAACTCACTAACTATGGTTACAAAAAGAATGTCAGTGGAAGGGAATTATAAAAGATTGTAAAGGAAAATACAGAAAACTCTTAGTTCAAATCACCAATCAGAATCTTGGATAACCCTAAGCTCTAAATCCCGATGAATAATCCTAAAATGAGCTTGTGAGCTAACCTATAAAGGTCACTAATCATTGAATAAGTAGGGGCCTAAGAAATAAACCCTTTAGTATAATGGTACTGAATAACCCATTATACAATGCTAATATATAAGGCTCGTATGCAACACATCAGATGTATCACATCAATCACATGAACATGGAATTATGTTTATATTCACCGAAATGCGATAATCATTCATATAGCCACATACATCAAGGTCATATGCCACCAAAAATCATTCACTTAGAAATAACATAACTTACTGTTGGAACATCCGAGCAATGCTCCTTCTAATATCATTAGAAAACCTCATCATTCTCAACAGGAGGTGCAACTCACCTAGTGAAACCACAACTTCTCAATAACACCACAGAAAGATTGCCATGCACATCAATAGATCATATTAGTTCATTCCTTATTATCCGGGCTCATGATATTTAGTGCAATAATTAGTCAACTCATGAATTTTATATCCATGTGGGTTCGAGACCCCACTATTCTCACAGGTGGATCATTAAATAAGGTACAACCTCAGAGCAATATGCTTCTAGCCCTTATTCTCACTACGCAGATTGATAAATAAGGTACAAACTACTGAGACCCACATGGTATTCCACTGTAATTAATTAATGTCTTTCCATAGGTTATTATTGTCCAAGGATTTTATTACTTGAGTTTCATACCCTTCTATTCTCACTGGTGGATTAGTAAATAAGGTACAACCCTAGGGCAGCACGCTCCTAGCCACTATTCTCACTGGTGGATTGTTAAATAAGGTACAACTGATCCCAACTCAAGTGATCTTCTACTTTAAGTGATTATTGTCTTCCCAGAGTTATTATCATTCAATGGTTTTAATTACTTGAGTGCGGGATCCCACTATTCTCATATGTAGATCGATAAATAAGGTACAACCATAGGGCAGCATGCTCTTGGCCACTATTTCTCAATGGTGGATCGGTAATAAGATATAACCAACCCTAACTTAAGTGATCAATAATAAGATATGACACACAAATATGCACAACTCAAGTATGGCTTCTGTCTTACTACTATCCCAAAATAACCCTGTTCCCTTGGAAACCTTACTTTCATATATCGGGCATATACTTATCCCCTAATGATACTTTGAGTCCCTAGTTTATCAGAAAAACCCAAATATGTCATTAAAAACCCTCTTATCATGAGTCATAACCTATTTCCCCTAGTTCTCACATATGATAACAATTAGCCCCTAGGTTTACTCCTCAAAATCCTAGTTTTCCCTAGTTGACCTAACCATTTCTCTACTATTTGTTTAGCCCTGATTTTCCATGACCAGGCATATGTAACTATGATTATCCATCCCCTAAATTGTTGTCAACTAAGTCTTCTATTCTGCACATATGATAATAACCTCCCAAATTGGACCCCTCTTGAAACCCTAATTTCCTCATTGTGGTTATAATTGCTCCCACTTATTTCACAGGCTATTTAATTTGGTGCACAATCCCCAAATAGAGTGATTAACATCATAATCTAGGGTTAGAGTCCAACTCCCCTATTTCTTACATATGATAATAATCTACCCTTGGGGTTTCGTGATTTGGCCTACCAAAGTTCTAGTTCTACCTTTTTGGTAACCTCTCATCCCTTAGCACTCCAACGACTTCCCTCATTGTGCAAAGCTACCCAACCATATCATCATTAACCCTCATATCCACTCTCCGCAACCAAACCCTACTCTACTTACCTATGGTCATAGCTTCCTTTGGGTTTGACTCACATATGCATGTTTATTAGAATACTTACCCTAGTATATGCCAAATTACTAAAATGGCGCTATGCCATGTAATATTGATACCCATGATGAAATAGATGATACTAAGACAATGAACCCCTATTTTCATATCCAACCCCAATTAATACTTATTATGCATGTTTATTATACTACTCACCATAGTACATGTACAATTACCAAAATGCCCTTGAGCCATATAATATCAATATATCATGCCCAAACATATGCTACTAATGGTACAAACCCTTATCTTTATACTCAGCATCAATTATTACCTACATACACATTTATTAGAATAACCACGATTGCACCTTCAAAATTACCAAAATACCCCTAGACCATATAATATCAAGTTTTATGCCCAAACACGTGTTGCTAATACCACAAGACCTTATTTTCATATTTAGCACTAATTATTACTTATCATGCACATTTATTAGGATAACCACCATTACACCTTCATAATTACCAAAATGCCCCTAAGCCATATCAACTTTCATACCTAAACATGTGTTACTAATACCACTAACCCTTAATTTCATACTTAACCTCACATAACACTTATCCTGCACATTTATTGGAATGATCACCATCATATAGTAAAATTCATCAAAATACACCTAGATCCTAAAAATATTGATATTCATACTAAATCATGAGTTTATGATAAACCAAACTCCTATCTCTATTCGTAGCAATATTTATGGCCCAATTGACATCCTGATTATGGTTAAATATTGTGATGTGTCTAAATGACCAAACTGCCCCTAGGGCTCATAATTGTAATATTTTTACTACAAGTGTCCATAATTACTTAACCTAACATTTAAAATACACATAAAATAAATCATCATTTCCTAACATTAGACCCCCTTTCTCAATCACCCTTTCACTCACATAACATCTCACACAAGATAACATGCATTCATTTTCCATTTTCCAAGATAACTATATTTGTAACAATTTATATCTACACAAATCACATGTCAAAAATCCTAATGTACTAGCATATGATATCCAAATATTTTAGTGGGGGGTATAATGGTTACCTGATTTTCAGCAAAAACTAAAATTTATTTGTAACCGGCTAAAAGATTTGAGCTAGGCAGTCTAATGATGTCAAGCTTGAGCATATTCAATCAAAGATAGCAAAGAAAAGAGCTGATGGTTTTTGGATTCATAATGATAGTAGGATCTAATATAGAGGTAGGTGGTGTGTTTCGTAGAGTTGTGCTAAGCTCAAGCGGTAAATAATGGAGGAGGCTCATTGTACTCATTATTCTATCCACCCTGGGGGTTGATAAGCTGTAGAAGGATTGTGATAGATATATTGGTAGTCTTGCATGAAGAAAGAGATAGTAGAATTTGTGGTGAGATGCTTGACTTGTCAAAAGGTTAATATCAAACACCAAGGATTGGTAGGTTTAGTTTAATATTTAGAGGTTCCTAAATGGAAGTGGGACTCCATCTCGATGAAATTCATATCAGGTTTACTAAAAACACATAGCGGTTGTGATATGATCTGGATTATTGTGGATAGGTTAACAAATTTGGCAGTATTTGTGCTAACGAAGGCTACTTGGAGTATGGATCAACTGGCCATGGCAAACATGAGATATGTGGTGAGGCACCATGGTGTTCCTTTTGACATAGTCTTCGATAAAGATTTGAGGTTCTTATCACACTTTTGGGGGAAGTTGTAGGAGGTTATGGGCACGAAGATGAAGATGACCACTGCTTTTCACCCCTGCTACTAATGGTTAGATTGAGTATAGGATACAGACATTGGAGGATATGTTGTGGTCCCATACACTTGATTTTTAGGGTAGTTGGGAAAATTTATTAGATCTAATTGAGTTCTTATACAATAACAATCATCACACAATCATTGGGATGGCACCATTCAAAGCCTTGTATGGACGCAAGTGCTAGAGTCTCCTATATTGGAGTGACATTAGTGATACTATAGTGTTGGGACCAGATATTATTGAAGAAGCCCCTAGACACATATATTTGATTTAGGAACAAATGAGAATAGTTCAAGAAATATAAAAGGGTTATGCCAACCGAAGGCGAAGGTTAGATGGGTATGTGGTAGGTGATAGTGTTTTTTCAAGGGTCTTGCCCACCAAGCATGTTAAGAGATTTGGTAGGAAAGGCAATCTTAGCACACAATACATTGGTTTGTTTGAGATTCTAGAAAGAGTGGTGAAGTTTCCTACCATTTGGTATTACCTATGCAGTTATCTCGAATTCACAATGTTTTCCATATTTATCATTTATGAAAGTATGTTGCTGATCCCTTACACATTATCTAGCATCAAGAGATCAATCTTTTTGACTCATTGATCTATGAGGAGAGGCCATTGAGGATCCTTGACACCAAAGTATGATGGACCCAAATGAATGATATTTTATTTGTGAAGGTTCTTTGGAGTCACCATAGAATTGAGGAGACCACATAGGATATGGAGAAATACATGAAAGACACACTTGGAGTTTTTTTCGAAGGTGTGTTCTTAGATTAACTATCGTTTAAGAGGGTAGTATCCCTTATGTCTCTAAATTCATATTTTCACCTTTACTCTTTTCAATATTTTGTTCCCTAGACTTCGGAGATGAAGTATATTTTAATGTGATAGTAATATAATACCCCATTATCTCAAATACCACTTTAAATTCAAGTCCTACCATACACATATAATAACATGCGAAACATATGTAATATCTTAAACCGATAAGAGATTTAGATAAACCAACCAAGCATTTATGGATAATGTTAACCAACCAACCAAACATTTTTGGACAACGCCAAACCAGTATTGGACCCGTACTGATACTACACTGGTTGAATGGGTCCTGTGATGATCCACCGATGGTGGGGAGCAGGCCTTTGATGCAGGTTTTGATCGGTTACTAATTGGGGTGGAAGGCTTGACTTGAGTGAGTAGGTGGTCCAGATATTTATCCTTCGGGATTTTTTTTGATTAATTGTATTCATCTTTGGAAGTTACAAGTGTTGTATTTAAATTTCCAAGGGTTTTGTAATTGACTTTTAATTTCTCGTAACGCTGTCATGCTTTTAAAATTCGGATTTAATTGTTTGACAGGTTTTAGCCTTGCATCTAACATGAGATAGATGGTTGACATGTATCTTGTGTTAGATGTGGCGGTAACATTTTTCAAATTCGCCCCTAGCTTCCGCTTTATTCTTTCAAAAAAAAATTTCAAGAGTAAAATTTGGGGGTGTTACAATGGACCAAACTCATATTGAGTATGGCGATAACACCCACTATATTATGTTAATTCTTCCACTTATAAATGAAATTTTTTACTAGCAATTTTTGGGGTGCTATAATAATTTTCCGGCATATATGCCTACTATATATTATATTTTGTTGAGCATGAGAACCATGTGAAAAAGGGTATGTTAGATATACATGATTAGGGCTTTATGTATTAAATGGGCTTAATTGTGTTTTAACGATAAAATAATAATTTTGTCACTTCAGAAATATTCTGAAATTGTAATTTGATATTAAAGTGCTTATTTTATTATTATTATGCTACAATATACATTTTTCTTAACTTTGATAACAATAAGTATTATAGTGGAAAATTATTGAATAAATAATATCTAAGGACATTTTGGTCATTTATGACTTATTATGCTTAAAAGTATAAATAATTAGATTAGGAGGACTTAAATGGATTCCTAGTTTTACTTTAGTATTTACTTTGACTTTAGCTTGGATTGTTAACCTTAGGTTAACTTGAATAATTAAAAATAAAGGAAAATGATTAAGTATGGAGTTGGAATCATTGTACATTATGAGATATTTTATGATTAGCTCATTAATATATTAATATTTAAAGTGAAAGACCTTGATACTTAAAAATAATTGCTCTTTAGGGTTAGCTACCCTAAAGATGAGGTAGGATCCCTCAATTTTGTTTGGTGGTTTCATTTGATGCCAACTAAGGCCCTAATATACTATAAAGGTAACTTATGGGTTTATAAGAGGTATTACTATTTAAGGATTATATGTTCTAAGATGGAAGGATATTGTGGTGATTTGTCACACTAGTATGACCGGAGTATTTGTACGTCTCTGGATTACAAGTTGGAAGGATATTATGTTTCCTTAGCATATTGGTATGGTGGGTGTATGTTATGCTTCTTTGGGTTATTAATGTATCCCCTTGAGTAATTTAAAAATGGAAGAAACTCGTATATGAGGATTTAATTGAGTTATTTTGTCATGTTAGTTTGGTAGTTGCCTTTATGAACTGCTTTATTTCGGTTCGTTAGTTTGGTCGCTACCTCCTTACACTACTTGTTTTTAGTTTGTTGGTTTGGTAATTGTATTATAACTTTCATCTTCTGTTTATAAAATTACTTGGATTTGATATTTTGGTTTAATATTTACTTCCATACACTATTTGGATTTGGTATTTTGGTTGGTAATTGTATTACAACTTTCATCTTATATTTATGAGTGGCATAAAGGTAGTTATTGCAAAAAGGCTTAATTATTATTTGTATCTTCCCCTTCGTGTAATTGGATTAATAAAATAATAATTATTTGGTTAAGTGTGATAAGATGAGCATGTGTCCATGGTATGAGATAAATTATGGCAAGAATAGGGTAATTATCTCCGGTGTAATTGGATTAATTATTTTATGTTACCTTATATGTGTTCCATGTGATATTTGTATAATTAATGTTGTGCAGTGATTTACTTAGTACTATTGTACTGATGGGTTTTGTTTTATGGTCCTTTAACTATTTAATAGGTAGTCTTAACCTTACAGGTTTTGGTAACAGCTTGGGTTGGATCAGAACATTGTTTAGGGTTACCTGATGTCTCTTTATGGTTTTATTTATTTGTTTTTTCTTTTTTTTTTCCTTATTGGAAAATCAAGTGTTGCTTAAACCATTACCTTTAGTACATAAATTTTTTCTCTCTTCCGCTTTATTTTTGTCCTTTGGTTTTGTCTCGACCTTAAACTAAGTGCTAACCACACTTAATGTTCGTGTTTGAGTGGTTTTATCCTTACATCCATTATGGGCTATGTATTGATCTTACCTGCCTTAGTGATGGATGTGGTTGCAACACCCACTTATTTTACATAATTGGTTTCATTAAAAAAAATTAAGTGCTAAATTTAGGGGTGTTACACACATGTAGTTTCATGAATTTTTTTAAGCCTCTACTATCCAACACTAATTTAGGGATATTATAGATACCCTCACACAAGAATGCAATGTCTTTATTACTCCTTGACCATTGGCCATCTCATTACAGTTTATCCTAATATTTGTTTAGACTGGTTTATCTAAGTTCAACTTGTAGTCATGGTTTTTCTCTAATACTTGTAACACCCTAACCTTACTAGGTTTATACCTAGTTACTATAGATTTATTTTATCATCAATGAATTGCCCCATATTTCACACATGAGTATTTTTTAGTAAGTGTTTTATCAACTCACACATACCCGTGAAAACTTCCACCAAACAAAAAAAAATACTCTAAGTTACCATCTAAAATTTCTTTTTTTCCTAGTCCACACCTATTCATTCATATCCAATTTGTTGGTATTCAAGCACATGTGGGTAAACTAAGAAAGATCTAGAATGAAGGTCAATTAAAAAGAAGGATAATTATATATCTTCTATAAAAAAAAGGTATACATTGTTGATATAAATAGTTTTATTAATTCTTTAAAGCATCTAATATCCACTAGTAATATAGGGATATTACACCTACACATCAAATACAAGAAACAATAGTTTGGAAGGGTTGCTAATTGTCCACAAAAAGAAAAAGAAAAATAAAAAAAGAAGAAGATTGAAGTAGATAACAACATCAAAAGCCAACTCATTCGAGAAAGCAATACACCATGCATCTCCTTGTCTTTACATGCATATAGCTCATGACATCCAATTATTAGTATTTACAAACACCTACTATTTAAGACTACAAGGCTATAAAATTTCTCAAGATAATCATAGACCATCAAAATCAAGTATGATATAAACATCCACAACAACAAAAAGGCAAAAGTGATGACTTCTTCCAACTCAATCAATCTTCATTGCTAGATGAAACTACTATTAGGAGTGTATATGGTTTGATTTGGTGTGATTTTGATCTCAAATTGAACTAAATCATAATTTTGAATTTTGAAAAAAAAAGAATCTCAAGTCAAACTATAGTTTTATAACATGGTTTGTTTGCTATTTATGCACTTGAAATTCTAACACTCATGTCAAAGTTTATTTTATAAATGAAAAATTATATTCTTAAACTAAACATCAAGTCTACAATATAATTTCAAAAATTTATGACCAATATAAAGTCAAAAATATAAAACTAAATACATGATCAACATATAATGTATGATTGGATAAGCATTTTGGACTGAAACAATTATTTTTCAACTACAACTTTCAAAGTTTATATTATTTTTATAAAGTAAATCAACCAACAACAACAATCAATTGTAGTTACATTAATGATAAAAATTACAAATTACCACTTGGAAGTTATAAATTATTTCATAAAAAATATATTTTTATGTATGTATGTATGTATGTATGTATGTATGTATGTATGTATGTATGTATGTAAGTGTAATGGTATTTGTCAAAATTCATTTAGAAAATGCAAGGAACATCATTTCAAGCTTAAAATAAAAAATTATCAACTCAACCATGAAAATCAAGCTCAAAATCCTAGCCACCATTAAAGCAACCAAGAACATGTAAAAAATGCTTA
Source organism: Tamarix austromongolica (assembly GCA_039764185.1). Taxonomy (NCBI): domain Eukaryota; kingdom Viridiplantae; phylum Streptophyta; class Magnoliopsida; order Caryophyllales; family Tamaricaceae; genus Tamarix; species Tamarix austromongolica. Next base: position 13,754,614 of record CM077809.1, on the reverse strand, counting down.
AACCATAATAATCTTTAATCACATATAAAACATGCAAAATAAAACCCAAGTTATAATATGTTATATACCAAAATTATTTTAAGAACACCAAGGATTATTATGGTATCCACAAATTAAATTAACAGGCACAAATTCCATGGAAATGGCCTAAAACCCAAAAGCACCAGAAGAGTGAGAAATAATCATTTTCAAGGAGAGTAAGAAGATCTTACATGAAGCCTAAGCTCCAAATTAGCAAATAAAAATGAATAAATATGAAGCCTAAGAGCTACACACACAAACAATTTATGGTTTATGAATTATAAAATAAAGAAACATGAAGCCTTTATACATAGCTTGGTTTAGGTTTGTTGGTTCGATTGTTGCCTCCGTGTACTACTTGGTTATGGTTTGTTGGTTTGGTAATTGCCTTTATATACTACTTGATTTTGATATATTAGTTTAATATTTACTTCCATACACTATTTAGATTTGGTATTTTGGTTGGTAATTGTATTATAACTTTCATCTTATATTTATGAGTGGCATAGAGATTATAGCAATAGTTCATTTAACAAGCAAAAGACATTAAGTGCTCATACAAAGGTTTGATAATATCAATCGAAAGTGATAGTTATAAATAAATCAAAAATTTAAACTGAGTTTGAAAATATTAATTTTAAAGAGGCTAAAGTGAAACGCTCTCATTTATTATTTTTGTAGAATACCATTTTCGTCCATAAAAATGTATACAAAAAGTTATATGTCAAGTACTAAACTTATGTCAAACCTTTAAAAGCTCTACAAAAATGTTAAAAGTCCTTAAAAAAAACATTCTTAAAGCCTTTATCTTATTCTTGTTCATCCTAGTGATACTCTAATTAAATAATTTATTAACAATATAATCATTAATAATATGTAGTATGTTTGTATTTGTAACAGTTTGTTTCTTCATCTTAATTTAATTATAAATGTGTTATAATATTAAGAGAGAAACCTGAAATCTTTGGTATTAGTACTCAAGAGTTACCATTTAATCAGTAAGCTAAATCTTATCGATAGTCATACTTTCATTAGTTTATGTGTGTATGCTAAATAATGAGTATACATGGATTGTCTGTATTTGTAATTAACAACTGCACTTAAGGCCGACTGGCTAAGCAGTTGGTACTGGTAGCATCGCTCAGGTAGGAATTATTACTTGCTAATATCATTGTTGTATGCACTATGTAGTTTCATTTTATCTTTATTTTAATTTTATGGTATATATTTAATTTCAGTGGTTGCTATAAGACTATAATACTGCACACTATATGGGAAGAAGTTGAAGCTCAAACATGGGACTTAATTAACCCAAATTTCAATTTTAACCACTAATCTAAGAATGCAACAATTTTTTTACTTATTAATTTATTTTTGTAACTGTAAAATTAATATAAAAAAACAAACAAGAAAAAAAGAAAGAAGAAGAAGAAATGATACATGTTAGGTGGGTCGGCCTGTCGGTCCCTGTCTCCAGGATGGGCTATCATTGGGCCTTGTTTTCTCTTTTGAGGCCGATCAGCACAATGAATAGAGCATGTTTTGTTCTATTCTCATCATTCATAGTTCTTTCAAAAGGCGGATCTTGCAGGAGTGTGGAGCAGTAGGAGGTTATGGTAGCGATGGAGGATTGTAGCGGAGGAGGGAGATATAAAGGAAATGAACAGTACAGTATTTGTAATTAAGCTGAGTAGTCGGAAGTCGGAACTGTATGAGACCAGAAGGCTTCGATGGAAAATGGTGTGCTCATGATCATGATGCTAATATTATTTTTATTGATATTCAATATCTAAAATTAGACGTATGTTTTGAAGCTCAGCCAGGTTGAAGATCAGTAAGGTCGCACATAGTTGAAATTAGAGTTCAGAAATATTTTCGATATATCAGATAAATTTTTTATTCAAATTAACTATCATACAACGAAATGATTAAAATAGATGTAGTGGTAAATACGTTTTTTTTTTAATAAAAATTATAATATAAGAATATATGACACAATGAAAATTTTGACCTAAGAGCATACGCTGTCCTTCCTTAGAATAAAGAATTTAAGGAGTATCCTCAATATTTCCATTTTATTTATATATTCTTTTTTATTGATTAATTTTCATTTAGGTTCTCCGATGGACTAGTTCTTCTATAACATGGATTAAAAAACATCCATGTAAACTGACGAGTAGTGATGTGATATTGTTGTAGCTGTAGCTAGACGATTAGTGTACCCATATTATAAGACTAAATTCTAAAAGTGGGTTGGTTTAGTTGATTGTATAGTGTGATGATGTTTATGGTTGTAATCATTCTTTCGAAAATAATAAATTTTTTATCGATAAATGATGCGATGTTGTAGTCGGTGTTTGTTTGACTCATTAGTCATTTCCAATTAATGAAAGATAATTCTAAATCCTTTTAAATAATGCAAAGAGGGAGTAAATAACTTCTATAAAGTGCTAGTCAATTTACTATTCACTAATAGGGAAGATATATATAGCATAGTAGCTACCCTTCCTCTACCCATCTTCAATGATATTATTGCCTTATTGGAAGCATACCTATTAATTATAACTAATGATTATTATTCATTATTTAATATAAAGTATGCTTAATATTATATTAATAATGCATTATAAAATAGTAGCATCATTAATGTTATATTAAAGTTATTTTTAAATAATACTGATTATTATTTAAATATATCAATTAATAATATTATTATATATTAATGGTTGTAGAAGTAGTAATAATAAAAGTGATTATATTATCTATATGAATAATAGTTATAATTAATATTAAAATTTTTAAATATTATTAATATAGTCTGTATTATTAACTAATTATAATTTGTTAACATACCATTAATCCGTAAACTTATTTTTCAATATATTAATCAAAAGGTGATTCAAGAGACCTAGGATGAGGATCTCATTACCCACTTAGTGATCTTGGGATCCACAAGCTTGTGACATATCGCTTTTCAAAAATCTAGTTTTAAGAAAATATCATTTATAATTTATTAGTTTTATTTTTTTATTTAGATTGGTTATTGTGTTTTATTCACAATTCTTGTAAATATTTGTTAAATCTTTCAATTTGTTTTATAATTTTATCGATATTTTTAAATTAATATTAAAATTTATTTAATCATTTATTATTATGAATAATTTAAGAAAATGTATTTACAACTACGATTTTATTAAATTTACGTAATATCAACATACTTTAAAAACAAATTCATATCTATCATTTGTTTTCATTTAATATTTTAAATTTATTTTTGATTATATTTTTATCGTGTGATTTTATTTTAAATTTATATTTTGTTAACAAAAATAAATTTTTTAAAATTATAAAATTTATTTGTAGTAGTAAAATATTTTAATGGCTTTTAATTGTAGCAAACATTTTTCATCTTTGAATTTATTTACTTTTAAGAAGTCAAAACATTTGGCAAATGTTAAATTAAAGGTTTCTGTAACTAATTTGTGATTTTCTTTTCAAACTAATTTTCTTTTTTTTTTCTCATTTTAATTTGAGTAGAGATTTTTAATAAAAAAAATTGAATTATTTATAGTTGCTTAAATTATTATAAAATGTCAATTTGATGTATCTTAAATATGATTTTTCAATTATATTTCTATTTTAAAAATTAATACAACTTATTTTAAATAATAGTATGTAATTGGATAAACATTTGTTTTCCCCCCCAAAAAGTGTGTGTGAAATTATTTCTATTCAATATACTTTGGTTGAAAATATTTGTAGCTATCTTATGTTTAGAAATTTATTTTTATATTGTTTTATATATGTATTATTTGGGGAAAAAAAAATCAATCTCACCCTTCCTCTTTTCCATTCCCCTTTTCTCATGCCTCCCCTGAACCCATCGAACTCATGCTCTCGTACCTAACTTGACCATCGTATCCCTTCCTCTTGACCCTCCATCCCCACCCATCGAGCCACCTCATTGCTATCAAAAATAGGCGCTAGCAATAATGATGCAACAATACATCCTTGTATAGCATATTATTTAAAAATTTTAATTTACTTTTTTGGTGATCATTATTTTAATTTTTTATGAGTATGTAATACATTATATTTTTAATTGAAATTGAATTGTATTTATATTATTTGAGTCATTCTAATATTAAGGAGAAAATTCCCTTTTAGTTTTAGAAGTTTTAAGAAAAAACGATATTTTTAGAATGTTTTAAGTAACCCGAAAGTTACTATTTTTAGAAAATAGTTATTTTCATGTAATATTATATTAAAAATATTTTAAAGATTATTATTTTAGTGGTTTTACATTTGTTAGAATTAAAAAAGATATCCCTTATTTTTGTATGAAATAGCAAAAAGGTAAAATAAAAATTTTATAAATAAATAATTTTTTTAAAAAAAAAAGGAATAAGTAATTAAAATAATAAAATTCCTACCTTATGAGTGACGTGGGGTATGCTATAAACATTCCCATTTTTAGCAATTGATTTTTTAAATGGTTAATTGAGAAATCAAAAGTGTTAATAACGTAAGGTGTTATGATCGCACTAGTTTTAGTTTGGTGTCATCAACCATTCAAGTACTAAGTCATAGGTGAAATCCGCAAGCGAAAGACTCATTGTAAGTATCAAGGTTGATACCATGGGGACTTGGTGCTAATTACAATCTTTTCAAGAGGGTGGCTATCTTAGAATAATTGATAAGAGATGGATAATAGCGATAAATAAATAAAATGGCAAGAACAATAGAGACTAATAATTACAATTTCAAAAAATAAAAAATAAGAGTAGGATCGAACTTCAGTTATAATTCCACTATAGATTAATAAATCAATCAATCATATGCTGGAGTGATTAATATGTTAGGAACAATTAGCCTAATTTAACCTTTAATCTCTTTCAAGATTTAAAAGTCATGCTCAATTGAATCTAGTAACCTATTTTCATGGTGATAAACCAAATTGAACTCATTAAGAACAAGCTAATTCTATTGATATCCGAGAATCAATAATTTACTTTCGTGATTCATGAAATCTCATTCAATTGCTAATTTTTGGTATTAATCTTCACCTTTCAATTCTTCGATTAATTACCTATGCCTAGTGAAATTGGTGATTGATCAATTTAACCTAATTTGAAGTTCTAGTAATTGAATAGTGTAAAGCGAACAATTCCTACAACAATCCAATCAATTAATCAATAAACAGTGGAATCAAACCTCATTCAATCCTAGAACAAAAGATTACTCACGTATAGTTGAAATCATGAAACATAATAAAAAATAGAAAAAGAGAAATAGAAAGGAAAATAGATAGAACCGATTGATAAACTCCAACTAAAATGCTCTAACTGTTCAAGATTCAATGGCAAGAGAGAAATTTAATATAGAGTTCTTCTAAAATTCAAGAGAGAAAAGGGGATAAAGATGAGAGAGAATATAATATACAAGGAAAAAGTGGCTATGAGATAATAGATCAAAAGGAGGCTCTCCCCAAATCCTAGGTCGTGCCCCTCTTACATTACAAAATTACCCCTATATTAAAAAAAGGCTTGTTACTAATAATCAGGCAACACTCTATGTCAGAATCTTGTATTAGACAAATTTTGGTAAAATACTTGTAATATCTTTGTTCGAAATTGAAATGAGGTGATCTCAGATGAATTGAAAATCTGAGAACAAGATCAACAACTTTTATTATTTGCACTTCTCAAAATTCATATTGAATCTTTATCAAAATTATTAACTTTTTTAGTCAAATGCAATTGCCTCGAATATTAATAAGGTTAGATCCATGCTATGTTCATAATGCACTGTTTTAGCCTTATTTTTATCCATTGAATGTACCTAGAAAATAAAATACCAAGGGATGTAGTATCCATGAATCTAATAAAAGATCTAACTTTATGCATAGAAAATATATGGAACCAAGCATATAACAAGCATGAAAATCATTCCAAAATTAGTCTTTTTACCAATTTCTCAACTCCTCTATGCTTTAACTATTTCTTTTCCCCAAGCAAATCATACATGAAAAAGTAAATAGGAAAAGCTATAGATGCAAACAGGAACCCTTTCTTGGAAAATATTATTTTAGGAAGCATATCACACCAACTCAAGCGAACTTTCTAAGACCTAAAACTCATTAAAATACAAAACAAAATTCTTGAAAATATTTCAGGTTTCATGCTTAGGAAAGAAATATAAATGTTGTATCACCCCCACTTTACCACCTAAACATTTTAAGTTTTTTTGGAAGCATTGATCACTAAATTATTGGGTGTTATCGCCACACTTAGCATAAGTCTGACTCCCTCACCTTTCTTACACTAGTTAGTAAGGCTAAAACAAAACATAACCAGATTAAATAAGAAAAAATATAAATATTACATAATGGAGTTATGAATAAATGTCATAGTATAACATTAAAACCAAATATATAAAGGGACATATGAATCTAAAGGAAAACCGATTGTAACAAAAACTAGCACCAAAGGGTACGACTCCATTTTCCCCTAACTCTTAGACCTAAAGGTCCATTCTGAAAATAGAACCTCCTCCCAAGGAATCCACTTATCCTACCCACTCTTATAAGCTTCATTCCACTCCATGTCCCTCACATACTCATATGCAAAAGTAGTATCAGTATGACTTCCTCGTACTAAGTAAATCACAATACATCACTAGAGGTAGCATACCTACACTTCACATAGTCCCAAGAAAAACCAAAAAGCATACTTGAGCACAAGGAATGAACGATGAAAACAAAAAATATTCATGTATACACATCTAAATCTTAAACTCAACATTAAAACATACCAATCCGGTTCTCATCATTTCAAGGTACAAAGTCATATTGGGTTAGTTAAATACATTCCAATCATAATGGTAGGGCATTGAGGTATCTACCAAAAAAATCTAAAACAATACCAAGGTAAGGTACTAAGGTGTTTACCGAACCAACAAATCCATCACAATACCAAGGTGAGGCACTAACGCGACTAATGAACCAACATATCCAACACAATACCAAGGTAGGGCACTAAGGCAAATACCAAACCAAAAATCTATTCCTTTCATTTTATTACATAACAATGTTTTTATTTTTACTTTCTTACTCAAGAGGGATACAAATCAGCCTAAGGACACAATGGTACACCTGGTCATATTGGTGCCCAAAAGTAACACAATACCCTTACCTCGAACCTAAGTACATAATGGCATGCTTGGTCATACTGGCACTCAAAAGTAATAAAATATCCTCCCAACCTCTATCACCTAGTCTTTAAGTATCGATACTCCCTATATGGCCTGTAGGTCACCTATAGAGTAACGTAAGGCCTTAAACTAGGGTACAGTTGCACACCAGTGAACCAAAATAATGATGGATAACATCTCACCTCTATGGTAGTGACCCCTAGAGAGCAACCATTCTCAACTTGAGGTCTTTCACTTTAATCATTAATATTTTATAAGATGATCACATAAGTCACATACAATACATAAATTTTTATTTTCCATACTTAACTATTTTTCCTTTTATTTCAAATTATTTAGATAAATCCTAAGATCATGGGTCTATGTCAATCTAAGTCAAAGCTAAGGTCAACCTATCAAAAGTATAAGGACATCCTAGCATTCAATTATTTGTAAAAGATATAATAGTTCAAAATTACCAAAATACCCTTCAAACCCTAGTTTCACTATTTTATTCATTTTCATACCAAACATTATCATTATAAGAAATTGGTTATGAATAGTCAATAAGGCAGTATTGCACATTATTTTATCATGTAGTTAATCTTCACATTTCAGCGATTTATTGTATTTTTCACTTTTCATACATTTAGTGGGTTGTGCCCACCAAAACCCTAATCACGGGACTATCATGTACGTATTCCATGAGGCATGAGTAATCCCCTGAATTTTTAAAAGCCTATATTTTAATAAATAGATTTTATCTTAGATAAATTAGCCTTTGAATCTTTTTAATTTAATTATTTTATGGATTTTTGAGTATATAAAATTGAATATATTTATTTAATAAATTAAAATAAATTTTTTGTTATTTTATCATACTATTATTATTTAAATAATTTTTCAAATTATTATTTTACTAAAATTATCCTTTTAAACCCTTATATTTTAATTAAATTGTTAAATAAATGTATTACCCAAAAATATTGTAATTTATTATTTATAAATTAAATTATTTTAATTAAAACAAATTTTCCTTTTTATTTTTTTTCCTTTTTCCTTCTTTTTCCCTTTTCTTTCTTTTTCTTTTTCCTTCCTTAGGCCGCCGGCTGGCTGACCTACTTCTCCTCCCCTCCTTTCTTCCCCCTTAGGCCGCTAGCCCATTCTTCCCCCTTCCCTCGTCGCCCGGCCTCCTTTCTTCTTCCTTTCTTCCCCAACCGGGCCGACCCACCCCTTCTTTCCTTTGGCCAGTCTGCTCGCGCCCAGCACTCGAGCCCCCCGACTCTTCTTTCTTCTTCTTCTTTCTTTCACCGGCGAGATTTTCAACCATCGGCACTCGCTGTAACTCCCTCTCCCCCATTGACCTCCCTAACTCTCTCTCTCTCTCTCCAGCCATTCCTTGCCCCATACCGACCCCACCATTCTCCCTTTCCCACTCCCTGCCATCACCGTTCCTTCTCCCTCCCCCTACAACCGTCATTTCCCTTCTAACCTACAGCCACACCTCGAGCCTCTATCCCTTCCCTTCTCTTCCTCTTCTATTTCTTCCTCCTTCCCTGCTCGTTCTGCATTTTTTCTCGAGCCTCCCCATGCTTCCCAACCCTCTCTTTTCTTTCCTTTCTTCTCCTTCCCTCGCCCTCTCTATTTTGTTTTACCGCCACCGCTTCGCCGCTGCCACCTTAAGTGCCACCTGCACCACCTCCTTCCACCCTCTACCTCACCCTCAAGCCATCACAACCCCCATCAAGCCACCCCGTAGCCCCATTCTTCCTCCTCCCTTCTTTTTATCTTCTTTCCCTTCCTTCTCAGCAACCACCCTGCACTACCATATGCCGTCGTTGTCCCGCCACTTCTGCCACCACCTAAGCTACCAAATTACTCCCTGCAACCCCTCTACCACCCCAATCCTATCTTGCCAAAAAACCACCCAAAGGCCTTCATTTTCCTTCCCTATTTTCCTTCCTCACCAGCCTTCCATTTCGACCCCTCCTCGGTCGCCACTTTCGCAGCTTCGCTGCCGCCACCCTTAGCCGCCATCAACCCATCCCCGACCACCACCTACACCCCCTCTCCACCTCTATAACCTTCCCTTGCCCTAAATACTCCCCCAACCACCTTCTTTTCTAGCCCCAAACCACTAACCCGAAATTGTATATTCCTCCTATTTTCACCCCACCTTCGAGCCCTCCTTTTTCTTTCCTTGCATGCATCTCATGCTGCATGAGCAATACGAGCTGCTTCCTTTGTTGATTAATTTGAATAAAATTTTTAAGGTATAAATATATTTTAGTTTAATTATTTGATTAATCAAGTGTTATAAAGCCTTATAATTTAGGCCTTTATCTTTTCTCATATAATGAATTTTGATATTATTTTTAGGTATTGGTTTTGATAATCAAAATTTGGACCTTTAACCGGAATACCGGTAAGGATCATTTTTGTGGGATTCAAGGTAACCGTTAAATCCCTCTTAAACGCATGGATTAACTTATGTTAGCACATTAGGCATTTTTAATGTGTATTATGCTTGATATATGTTGTTTGGTATATTATATGTGGTTATTGTGTTGGTTGATAAAAAAAGAAGAAGAAGCATGATAGGTTATATGATATGTATGGAAATAATATTTAAGGTAATAATTTGGTTGTTAAAGAAAATGTTAATTATTATCCATGTTGTTTTATGCTATTGTGATATTTAATACATGTTTAATATTTTGTGAGCATTAGGGGATTTTATTAATGTATATTGTACAAGAGTATGGCCTAATACATACATACTTTGGAGGGCATGTTAAGAGGTTTTTCTTTATATTTTCAAGGTAAATGGGAGGACATACTTCATTTAGTGGAGTTATTGTATAACAACAACTACTATAGCATCATAAGTATGAAATCCGTTGAGGCATTGTATGGGTATAAATGTCACATTCTATTGTGTATAATAGTCCTATTTGATTTAGGATAGAAGAAGGGCCACTCAGATTCATCAAAAGAGTTATGCTGATTAGCAATGACACAACAATGGTTTTTAGGTGGGAGACAATGTTATGTTGAGAGTTTCACCCATCAAGTTGCTGCAAAGGTTTGGTAGAAATGCAAGCTCAGTCAGCATTTCATTAGACTAAATGAGATGTTTGATAGAGTTGGTGAGGTTTCGTATTGCCTATCACTCCCACTAGAATTAGCTTGAGATCACAATATCTTTCACACCTCATATCTAAGAAAGTACAACGTAGATCCATCATATGTGATCAAATCCAATGTGACTAAGTTTGATTAGTCTTTGACCTATAATGGGATATCATTGTAGATTTTTTATATCCGTGGAGGAAGAGGAGAAAAAGAGAAAGGAGAAAAAGAAGGAAGAAAAAGAAAAAAGGAAAAAAAGGAGAAAAGATTGGTTGGGGTTTTTAGGATATTTTGGTATTTTTGAATATTTAAAAATAATGAAAATTAGTATAATAATAATTAAATTCCTTTTTATATTAATTTAGGATATTTTGGGTAAAATTTTATAAATTCTATTTTTAATTAGTAAAATACTCTAATCTTCCCTAATTAAGTTCTTTATTATTTTCCTCCTTTTTTTAATCTTAATTAATCCCATTATTTTATTAAAATAATATATATTTAATTAATTTCACTAAGAAATTCCTATTTTATTATAATCTTCTACATTAGGGTTTTTGGGGTATTACACAATTACTTATGTTGACACAACATTTTGGAAATCTTTTGTAGTAATTTTTTTTTGGAGATATATCTTGAGTAAGTTTGAAAAAATAATTAATCCAAAAATATGCCCAAAATATTACCTCAAAACTAATATTTACATGATTTCAAGCATCTTATTAGTTTTGAATATGATATAGAATTTATCAAAAGAGATTCAAATTCTATCTCATATTTCTTGACAAGAGAATTTCTTCAGGAAAGAACCTGATATTCCTCCAAAGAAAGGAAAACAACCTGTCTCCTTAAACCTTTCTACATATAATCCTATCAAATCATTGTATGATTCCACCACAGAAGATATCCTCATCACAAATTTTCCATATGGACAAACAATAGAATGAACAAATTTAGGTTTCTACCCTCAGAAATCTCTAGAAGCACTCATGACACTTCAAAAAATTATACAAAGCGTACCATCTTCATCGACAGGTAAAATAACTCTCCATGTTTTAAAAATATAGGAGGGATCTTCTTCTCAAAACCCCCTTCTCAAAATACGATTTCAAAATCCTCTTCTTCAAGTATTTTAATTTTATCAAATCCATCTTTGAAACAAAATTGTTCCAAACAAAAAGGATTTTCAAACATCTTCTGATTATTTAGGCAAACTCATTTGCAAACATTTACGAACATAGAGGATGGTTATTTTCATCCTGTCCCTTTTCATACTTTACAAAAACACTTTTATGGATGGTTTTACAAACCTTGAGATTTGCAAAAGCCTCAAGTATATTATATGGAAATTCATGAAAATATCGGTTCACTTTCCTTTAAACACTTCTCACATAAAGATACTCCTAATGAACCAGCATATTCAACCTACAAAATTATCCATCCTAAAGATTGGGGTAGAGCCCTTGAAGTTCGAAGATGTATCCCTAAATCTTATAAAACCTCAAAAACACTTTATCTATTTCTTTCAACTATTAGGATTACCAATACGTATAACACCTTTTGTATCCTAGTAGCCAAAAAATCCATTCCTTGCATTTCTACTTCCAAAACATTACCACATCTGATCTTCCTATTTGGTTTATTAAATGGTGGAAAGAATTCGGCTCTGTACCTCAAATATTACCACCACAGGTTAAAGAAGCCCTTGATTCCTTCAAAACACTTTATTGTCCATCTCTAAAAGAGAAACAATTCTAACCATTATTTTATTACTATTCTATGTTATTTTGTCCATGGGTTTTCTTCCATGAAGTAGAACATCAAACTATTAAAGGTATTTCTACCATTGTTAGACATTTCAAGGTTGAGTGGTGGAATAAATTTCTAGCCTTTGATAAAATTTCCAAACAATATATCTAATTTTAGGCAGAAATACAAATACCGCTTCAATCAATCTCCCAATTTCCTCTTTAAACTAATCCATCTCAAGCTCATTTCCTGATACAAAAGTCTTAGATAGTTGCATGAATTGTTGCAACAAAACCCACGATGAGTATCTATCCATTCTCGACTTAATTTTATCATCACTAACTAAAACCTCATTTGCATCAACATCATCTTTAGAACTCCTTACTGATTATGGTGATGAAAACAAATATGAATGTTATGGAATTATTGCTTGATTTTATTGTTACAAATAGGTCCTTTGTCATAAAAAAAAGATAGGCCAAAAGGAAACCTTATTGCAATTACCAATAAAAAAAACATAAGGTAGTTACTTTAGCAAAAGTCACTGTAACAATTATTGTAGCAGACAAAAGTATAAAGACAGAATTACTAAGCATATTTTAGCCTTTCATTACAAAAGAACAAGCTACTTTGGACCATCCTAACTTTCAGTCAAAATTAAATACTACTTTTGGTGGATTCCAAAATATTTTCCATCACAAATATCAAAAGAAGTAATAATGATGTCATAAAAATCTTGAAGTCTCCACCTGATAAATAGAGAACTTGAAGTTCTATAAGGAGGCATTAGATTTCCTTGGAAAATATTCCATATAGCTCTCTTCGCTCATTTATTAAAAACCTCATACGCTAAGCAATATTAACAATATTTTATAAGCCTTCTTGTAACATCACAAATCCCCTTATAATTTTCAAACTCAAATAAATAAATAAAAATCAATGTTTTAGATCCCTTATTTTTTTTATAGTATATATATTAACATGGTTCCCTTAGATCTTGTGGCATATTTGGTATACATACATACATATATATATATATGCTACCAAAAACATCCTTAATCATACTTAAACTTGCAAAAATCCTAATGAATTCTATACGTGCTCAAATCCCAACATATTTTCTATTAAATTTTAATTAAAACACCTAATGAACACAGTGGAAGCATAAAAACAAAAAAAATCCAACTCTTTCCAACCTAAACAAGCCCTAGACATAAACTAAAGTTTCTAAAAATTCCTTCATGCAATTTTAAATATATTATTGTATAACAACATAAACACCTAAAAAAGTATACATCCATGATTTCATAATTATACTAAGAAAATAATAAAAGCGTCATACCCTCATATTTACACAAATATTATGCTTGAATTTAAAAGAACAAAAAACATGCTTAATTTATAACAAATCATATATCAACATATAAGATTATATCAACCTTCAGCTTAGTTGAATTCACTTCAACCTTAATATCCTAAATATAAGCATAAATAAGCTAAGAGCACATGCCTAATAAAACACCACAAAACCTCTTGGGCTACCTTTGAAAAAGCATAAAAACACAAGTTAGGAATACACCTCAAACCAAAGGTAACAAAATTCAAAGGAAGAGGGGAATATCAAAGCTTACACTTAAATATTGGTTATGGAAGAACATGAAATGGATAAAGGAAAGAAGAATAACACATGAAAAAGAGGAGTATAAGGAGCACACAAGGTTTTGACAAAAAAAAATCGCAATTTTCTAACAGCTAGAAGATCCTTTAGGGGCTTAAAACACAATTAAGATACATTGGTACCATAAATAGTGTCTTCAATACAAAATAAATAGGTTGAAATTTTTTTTAAAAAATCTAGGAGACTCAAGAAAAAAATATATGAAAATTTCAAAGATCTATATATACATAAAAAAGAAGAGTTTTGAAAGAGTTGGAAGGCCAAAAGTTGCTCGTAAAGTCTCAAGAGAGTTAAAACAATAAAAGAATGCAAGGAAGTGTGAACGAAATGTTTAAAAAGTGTATTCAAGGTTTCTTATCTTTTAAATGATATAATTGTAACACCCCCAATTTACTACTGAAATTTTTTGTTTTAAGCAGAAGCATATAATCAAATAGTTGAGTGTTACTGTCGTAATTGACATAAGTCTGGCTTACCCTACCATTCTTACGTCAATCACAAGCCAAAACGATTAGAAAATTTAAAACATGATAGAAAGAGATGAGAAAATTTTTAATAACATCAAATAAGCATTTAGAGATCAACTCCGATTACAATATCAAAATACAACAAAAAAGATCCCATGGAACTAAGAGTCCAAAAAGGGTATCCGAGTAAAACTATCATCTGGATAACATGACTCTATGCCCAAAACCCTGATACAAAGAAATCACCCCTCCACATATATGGCATCATAAGTTGCGAATTCATCCACCTGATCCTCATCAACCTACATATATATATCTACGTCGTCTACTCGTTGGATTGAGTGACACCCATAAAACAAATGATCGGTACGCTACGTACTAAGTAAAGTAATGGTACAATCAAGTAGGGTTACACATAATACGAGAATTCTCTTAAGCAAATCATGCATGTGTAAATTAAAGAATGCCAGATAAATACTGATTCCAGGTCTTTCATTAGATATACCATGTTTCAATCTTTTATTTACGTTGAGTTTAGGGATCCCATTATTCTTAAACCGGTGGAATAGTCTGAAACACCTCTCAAAGACAACACATCCAACCCACTATTATTGTCCAGTGGAACGGAGCCAACATCTCTCAAAGTAAATACTCCTGAGCCATTATTATTAAATCGGTGGAATGGTCTAAGACACCTCTCGGGGACAACACACCTAAGCTACTATTATTATCCAGTAGAACAGACTCAACACCTCAATCCTGACTCAGATAGTCTTTCGCTTTAAAGAATTAGTATATTTCCATTTATACTTTAACTATTAATTATATTGTCATTCACATTGAGTATGAGGCCCCACTATTCTTAATTTAGTGGAAAAAACTAAAGCACCTCTTGGAGACAATACACCAAAGCCAGTATTATTATCTGGTGGAACGAAGCCTTATAAATACCTCGACCTGACTCAAGTGATCTTTTACTTTACATTATTAGTGTCTTATTCAGAATTGATTGTATATTTTCATAGTGAACTCAAGACATACAATTAAACACATAAGTACGACAACATAATTATCCTCAAATGACCATAATACCCTTAGGGTAGGCAAGACAATCGCATTCTCCTAAAGACTTATAAAACCCAAAGCATATACATTTGCAATCATTATCCAAAGTACATATCATTAGTTTTCCATAGATATCTTGTATCCAATATTATACCCAAATACAAACTTACATAATTTCATCATTCTCAAGAATATCATTTCATAGCATTTGCATAATTTAATTACTCAATACAACATATTTAATACAAACGTATATATCAACCATAAAAGTATCATATAAATCCCTTGCTATGACATGTATCCTTACCGACAAAGACATCAAGCTCTATGCATGTAAATCTTATACCTCCTCTGAGATCACCGGAATATCACCTAAAAAAATAAGATAAATTACAAGTAGGATCGAAGGTTAAAAATTGAGAGGAAATTAAGGTAAAGGAGGGTAAAAATGAAATTAACCGGAGTCAAATGGAAGCTTGAATTGTATGGAAGTGTATAAGAATGTGTGGTGGAGCTATGGTTAAATTTTGGTGGTATTTGGACAAGATTTGGGGTGAAAATAGGAGTGTACGACTAAAATGGGAAGGTGCATGGCCAAGCAGTGCAAAGTGGAGCGCACGACTAGATAATGCAAAAGTGGAATGACTATGCAACGTCAGTACACAACTGGTCAAGAGAGAAAAATGCATGGTCAGGCGGTGCAAAAGTTACATGGCTATACAACAGGAGATTTTAAGTGTTGCCCGCCCGTGCGGTAGGCAGTGCATAAACCGTGCACTCTACAACTCTACAATGAACAAAGAGAAGAAGAAGGGAAAATAGGCGGTGGTCGGCGGCGATGGCCAACGACGGCGAGGGGAAGGTCGAGACAACCTTGGTGGTCGATCCACCGACAAAAGGGTGGCTACTGGTGGCTTGGGTGGTGCTCGGTGGTAGCTTAGGTCATGCAGATGCCAATAATAGGGAAATAAGGAGGAAGAAGAACGAGAAAAGAGAAGGAAGAAGGGAAGAAGGTCAGGGAGCTCTGGAAAAGGGATTTTTGACTGAAAATGGATAGATTAGGAGCCAAACAAATAGAAATGAAGAGAGTATGGTGTGTGTATGTATATATATATATATATATATATATATATATGTACACACATACATATATCTATAACTCTCTGTGTGTGTATGGTGTTAAACGGTAAGAAGAAAAGCATAGGGGGAAAATGTGTGATGGGTGGTGCAGAGCCAAAATGGTGATAGTGGAGGTGATGGTTGAGTGTGGTAATGAAAAATTCAAGTGAGATTAATGGTTAGAGTGTAGGATGTGTAAGGATAAGAGAAGAAGAATAATAATGGCAGGGGAAGTGATGGTGGTGTGTGGGGTGTATAGTGGAAGAGGAGGAGGAGGAGGAGGAGGAGGAGGAGGAGGAGGAGAAGAAGAAGAAGAAGAAGAAGAAGAAGAAGAAGAAGAAGAAGAAGAAGAAGAAGAAGAAGAAGAAAAGCATGAGGGATGGCAAAGATGGTCTCATGGTGCATGTGGGAGGGCAGGTTGATGGTACAAGTTGCAAAAAAAATCAAACATTTCAGCTTGGACCAACAGGAGAAGAGGGAAAAAAGGAAGAAAATAAAAGGAGAAAGAAAAGGAAAAAAGAGAGAGGGTTAGGTGATTAGGTGATTTTGGATTATCCAAGTAATTAGGATTCGTGGAAATTTTAGCGGATTTTGATTTTGGTTTACAAATTACGATTTATCCGAGTTAAGGTTTTGGTTAATTTTTCAGGATTAAGAAATTTAGTTAAGGCTAATAATAAGATTTATTGAGGTTAGAATCAAATTAGGGCACTAATGATGTGAGATTAGGCTAAGTAAATTTTCGGGGTAATAAAATAATCAAAAATGCAAATAAGATAACTTTATTTCCTTATTATACAAATCCCAATTAATTTATGATTTTCAATAAAAATAGGTATTACATCACTATCCTTTAAACGAAACTCTGTCCCCAAAGTTTGGTAAGGGAAGAGACTGAAATTGAAATCTAATTTGAAACAATGAGTCGGAATGTAATACCCCAAATTGAGCGGAGTGTTATAAGGATTGATTTGGCTACTTATATCAACATGGTATACCATCCTTTTGGTCATTCTATCCTAAGAACTCTACAGTTAAGCGTGCTGGTCGTGAAGCAATTTTAGGATGGGTGACCTCCTGGGAAGTTTCGGAAATTTTCTGAAAATTTCTCGGAAAGTGCGTGAGTGAGGACAAAGCGTGTTGAAAGGACTCGTGTTGATCTGTGGGGCTAACCGATCAATCCGAAAGTGCTCCAAGGTAGCCCCTCCGTGGTCGTATCGACTCGAGGTGTTACAAATGGTATCAGAGCGAAACCGCAACTGTGGGCTAAACTTGGATGAGCCAGTTAGCCACCTAGCAGGACGATTCTTGGGATGAACTGTATTGAGACAGTCATTGGTTGAGGCGCAACGAGGACGTTGCGTTCTTTGAGTGGGGGTGAATGTAATACCCCAAATTGAGCGGAGTGTTATAAGGATTGATTTGGCTACTTATATCAACATGGTATACCATCCTTTTGGTCATTCTGTCCTAAGAACTTTACAGTTAAGCGTGTTGCTCGTGGAGCAATTTTAGGATGGGTGACCTCCTGGGAAGTTTCGAAAATTTTCTGAAAATTTCTCGGGAAGTGCGTGAGTGAGGACAAAGCGTGCTGAAAGGACTCGTGTTGATCTGTGGGCCAGCCGATAAATCCGAAAGTGCTCCAAGGTAGCCCCCGCGTGGTCGTATCGACTCGAGGTGTTACAAGGAATTTGGTTAGAAAGATGCCAAGAAGAGTACAACGATGCAAGATAATTGAAGAAGATACACTATGAAAAAAAATCTATATTTAGCAACAATACTTTTTGTTGCTAAAGATATAAAGTCAAATCAAAACAAATATATTGCAACGATAAGTTTTCTTATGGGGTCATTGTGCATCATGGCTAGAGTTGATAAAAATTGACCCAACCTGGCCCGCTCAAAATCCAACCTCACTTAACTTAATAAATTCATCATTTTGACTTAACCCAAACTCAATCCAAAACTGACTGGACCCCAACCTATAACCTGCTATCAACATGACTCATTATCAACTTGACCCCCTATCAACTCAACTCAACTAGACAAAACCAAATTCAGTATTAACCAGCTATGATAATAATAAAAAAGACAAGTCTTATTATTTATTTAAAATTCTTAAAAACATATTATTATTTAAATTTTATGTATTTCTCTTACTTTTATTGTGAGCTTACTTCTTCACCAATGATATTCTAAAATTACCTATTTTTTCATGTAAAAACACAATATTAAAAAGTCATAATAAAAAAATAGCAATTAATAACACTATTAATCACATGCTTACATGAAGTTAAACTAAATGCTTGCCTATGAGGTTAATAAATTACATTAATTTTGGTGGTTAATGTACAATATGACCCAAATCCAAAGTGATTTGATCCAAGATTAACTTAACCTGAACTCAACCCGATCCATCAAAACCTAAAAAGACCTGATTTGTTAAGTTAACCCAAACCTAACCCGTAAAATTAACTTGAACACAAGACCACCCAAGCATGAGCTTGTTCAGCCCAAAACATGCCCAATAAGGATGTAAATGAAGCAGTTTTAGAGTGGGTATGCCCAAACCCGTACACGTACCCGATAAAAAAATTTCATACCCATATCCCAAATAGGTATCCACTAATACATCAATATCTATATCCATTGGATATCTATTATCTAACAGATAATCAATTTACCCATTATCGGATATTATTTAGTGGATAAATCCATTACCTAATGGATACACTCATTTAGAGTTAAGCCAAATGATAATTTTAAGCTTAATTTATACTATATTTATTTTAAAATTAAGGGTAAAAGGGTATTTATATATTTGGTAAATGGGTACAGATATGGATATGGGTATGGGTACAGATATGGATATCCTATACCTGTATCTGTATCTAAAGCTGATAGGTTTTTTTCTCCATCCTCCATATCCATTTAAGTATCTAAAAACTAAAACCCATTGGATTTCAGGTAAAATCCGCCCCATTTATATCCCTAGACCTAACATGACTGGACAATCTAACTCAAAATCATCTGAACCTAACTCGACCCAACCTGGTCTATTAAATTAATGCAAGTTAGATCTATAATGACCCAAACCCAAATAATAAGACAACCCAAAATGACTCAGCCCGACCTACAACTGACTCACAAATAACCCAACTCAAAAATGACCTGACCCATAAAACTCAATCAGAATCCGACTTGCCTGACCTGATTGCCAACTATAATCATGGCGTTAAAAAAAATAAAGCAAAAATAGTAGTCTTTTAAAAAAAAGTACATAAATGCAATAAAAATTGTCATTGCCAAATAAATATTTTTGCAATACTATCATTTTACCTAACCGTATGTGTTTATATATCGCAACAACATTTTTCGTTGAGAAATATTGATCGTGCTTTGACAACAATTTATGTCGTTGTAAAAACCTATAATTAGTAACAAGCTTTTTCATTGCAAAAACTTCTAATAAGCAATGACTTATATTGTTGCAAAATATTAATCTACTTCATCAACCCATTTTTGGTAACAATTAATATTATTGCTAAAGCTTGTTATTAGCAACATTAAAAGTCATTGCAAACATACATTAATTACAACGACTTATGTTGTTAATTTAATATGATTTATGTAATACCCCAAATTTTTAAAATTCAACTTTATTAAGCTTAACGATTTTAGTTGCATAATTTGAAATTAAAAATTCAACAACCATATTTATCGTTGCGAAAACATACAATTGAAACAACACAATAACCCGTTTAAACACAATTGTAATAAATGACTTATGAAATGTGTAATTGATGTCCATAAAACATGTCATATATACATTTCATTCTTAAATCCATACATCCAAAATATATAAAAATGATTCTTAACACATACATCTTAAACAATATCAACAATGAATCAATTGCCAATTTCTATTAGGCAAATACACATAGGTTCAATTTGTATAAAATAATGTCAATACGAGTATATCTAAATAATCTAAGCACTACCAACATGAGATGGAGATCCAATTATCATAATAGAACGAAATTACATGGTAACATATGTAAATGAAGCAAAATTGGGTATTAAACTAACATTTCAATCAATTATATCAAGAAAAGAATTATCAAATTGAATGAAAACTTACTAAAATTCTACTTGGCAATTAGGGATTTGACTGTACTGATGGATGATTAGACAAATTGGTGTGCTCAATCAATAGATTTAGACGAAGCTAACATAATAGAGGCCAAATTGGGAGTTGGAGAAGGCAGTGGCAACAAAGAGAAAGGAGACAATGGTGGAGAGCAAAAAATAAGGTAATGGACGACGAATAAGATCACACACAAAATGACGTAAAAGATTAGATGAAACATATAAGAGAGAAATGGAGTTGGGGGAAGTTGGTCTAATTTTGTTTATAATTTTTTATTACTTTTTTTTTGTCATTTTTCATATGTTTTGCAACAAGTGGATGGTGTTGAGGAAAATGATTGGTATACAACAACCAATATAGTCATTGTAATAAATTAACAAAATATTAGACAAAACAATATCATTGTTGATAGTTATATGTATGACTTACAACAACAATTACCATTGCACATATTAGATTTGATGAGAGAAAATAAATTAATACTTAACAATATTTAGCAACGACACTTAATCATTGTTGTCATAAGTCATTTTTTGCAACAACAAAGTATAGACGTTGTAATAAAATTGTTGATAAGTTTTTTTTTGCAGCAACTTATCGTTATGTTAGAATAAACTAAATATTTGCAACAAGCATAGCCGTTGCATTAAATTTAACTAACATTTTGCAAGAAAAAAAAAATTGTCGTAAAAATATTTTGTATATTATAACATATAAATATCGTTGCAAATAAACCATCATATTTATTGCAATGACATTTGTCGTCGTAAAATATTTTTTAATAATTACCATATAAATGAATTATTTTTTGTAACATCAAAAAATTATCATTGCCAAAAGAATTTTTTTTTACAACAATAAAGGTTGCGTCGTAAAAGTATTGTTGCTATTAAAGAATTTTCTTATAGTAATAGACAGTGAGAAGCTCAAAGAGAAGAAAGAAAGTAAAGTAGCAAACACAAGAGCAGCACACAACAACAACTACAAGAACATCTCAGATGGCTCCTAACATCTACACAGGGGGTTTAACAATTCAAGATTATCCTCAAACCAACTCCAAGGGTATGTAATTCCCCGACCAAAAACACATTACACTTATATAATAAATCAGTTATGTAAACCTTAGGAGGTCATCAATCGTGGGAAACTATACGAAACTAACACAATCTAATGAGGGTAACTGCCCCCATAAAAGAAAACAAACTAAAAGAGCTAACAACACATCACATAAAACATGCAAGGCACCTACACTATCCAAACACACGCCTCACAACTAATTCCGATTTCAAAAACCAAAATAGAAAAGATGGAAAAAAATTTAGGATGTGAATCCAAAGCTACAACTTGTAACAACTTCATTTTCTAGACTTGAAATTTGTTTTTTTAAACGATTTTGCAGAATTCAAATAAGAAATATAGGTTATTATTATCACATCCAACATAAAAAAAAAAAAAGACAACACATACCTAACTTAAGTTTATACGCTGTGATCGGATGGAATTGACACCCGATCCCAGACACTATAAGGCTACAAAACGAAAGAAAGAAAATATAATAAAGAGAAAGGGCACGAGAGCCCAAAGAAAGCTGGGTCGAAGGCCCCAAACTAATGCTGCATAACTTTAATATCGGCCTGACCCCATGGAAAGCCGTAGAACAACAGTCATTTGCATCTGCACACAAAAACTAGCTAGCGTTAATTAAGCAGGTTATCATGTTGTTGCTTCCAACCTAATTAATTAATTATTCGTGAGGAGTGGTAAGACCAGTAGAGATTAAATATCAGGCGAACATGGAGCCTTTTTTTTTGGGTGATGAAAGGACAATGACATGGAAATAAGCTTTGATGTGCTGTAAGAGAAACAAAATGCACAAAGGAAGAAGAAAAGATTTTGGGGGGGGGGGGAAGACGAAGAAGATGATAAATAGTATGTATAGGTAGGTAGGTAGCAAGCATATAACGTACCCGTGGACTTCGTGGTTTCTGTACTGCTGATATTGCAATAGTGGCAAGTACGACAAGCTATATAAAGTAATGTCGAAAAGAAAAAACACAAAAGGAGATAGTGTAGTAATAGTTGCTTCTGATCATACACAATAGACAGACACACAGTATATAGTAATGCATCGTCGTCGATCCTGCTGAACCGCTGATGAGGCTCGTTCAGACAGACTATGAGCTCATTCATGCACCCGTAAAATGCAGTGACACAGCAAAGGTCCAAATCAAAAACTGTACCCTATATATGTATATATATAGATGACAATGGCTCTTTGATTTGTCCGTGATATATATAAGTAAAGCAAGATAATACATGAAAGAGGAAATAGTATAGGAATATGTAAACTGCAAGATACATGTATATATATATATATACAGACACACACATATAAGTTCGTGAGTATCAGTGCAGAAACAAATAATAAAGAGCGCCTGGCTGGTTGGTCCATAACTTGATTTCCTTCTTTCTTCATAACCCATACAAAAAGACAAATGACTTCACATCCCACAGCGTAGTAAATAGTGTCGAACATGCTCGATCTACTCGCTCGTTCAAACGCAAGCACTATATAAGTAAGCATAAAATTATGTGAATCCGCTAAAATTAACACTCGCTGTAAACTTTATCTTTAAGAAGTAAGAGATGATTATTTATTAAGGCATGGTTTGGAACATATTTTTGGCCACAAACCGTTCTTCTTTTTTTGGATATTCGTTTGTACTACCAGCCTCCACCGACAACTACTTTCTCAAACCATGCTTATGATGTAGGCGGGCGGAGCCACTTTTAACTTCAGCAGCATACTGCTTCCGAAAGACTTGCATAGAACGAATTACTCATGAGATGAAGATATTCGAACTATGTATCCATTAATCTTAATTACCGGGTCAATAACTTGATTTATACACAAACGCACGCGCACACACACAAACCAAAAAAAAAAAAAACGCTCTTGATGCAATTACAAAATAATTACTTGATCAGTTATGTATAATGAGACACAAGTATACCCCGTACGCGTATGATAACTGCACGTACCATCATCAAAATGCGAGGACAACGAATATGTATGTATGCGCAGATAGAGATAGCAACCAAAATTAACTAAAAAGAAATCACTAAGATGTGTTATAAACTTGATGTTTCACCTTTGGATCGATGCAATCACATAATGGTTTCTCCTCTGGGTAATTTATAATT
Source organism: Tamarix austromongolica (assembly GCA_039764185.1). Taxonomy (NCBI): domain Eukaryota; kingdom Viridiplantae; phylum Streptophyta; class Magnoliopsida; order Caryophyllales; family Tamaricaceae; genus Tamarix; species Tamarix austromongolica. The sequence continues at coordinate 13,730,838 of CM077809.1, read as the reverse complement.
GATGGGTTAAACCTCAACTCTTCTTTATTAAACTTATAAACGACGGTTAAACCTCAGCTCTTAAAACTAATTTTGTGGTGGGGGTTAGATCTCATTACTTATCAAACAAAGATGAAACTCTTAAGTTGTTTAGATTATGCTCAACACGAGCCACATCGCTCCCGCTTCAAACCGATCATGTTCTTCTAATTTAGATTATATATATGAAGATTGAAAATATAATTAAAAAGAAAGAAACCCTAGACAGCTACGTAAAATTATTTGATCGATAAATATGACCTGCAGATCGATCAACGGAAGTAATAATTACCACTATATATAAAGTAATCTGCGATCATCCAATGATTATCATAAAGAAAGAGAAGTCGCAGGGTTAGTTTGTATAGTTAATTTAAAACTGAAAAGAAGACATACATCTAACTTTTATTTCACTAAAAACGAAACAAATAGAGAGAGGAGTGGGAGGGGGTGGGATCGGAAGTTAATTTTTGTCTACAGCAATGATGCCATAAATCATCGGTCAGTGTACAAAACAAATGGGAGGAAAAAGAAAAGAAAAAAGAGGTGGCTAGGGAGGGGAGGAGTCAAGATTCATCATCATTACACCAATCTGCTCCTGTCCCTGCAGATCCCCCCCCCCCCCCATAAACCCTGCTTTTCTTTTCATTGAATATGAATCTGGACCTTCTCATGATGACGTATAGTTAAATACTCGCATATGGAAAAGACAAAAAACAAGATCCAGAAAAACTGTACGCATACGCAGAAATAACAGATGACAATTAAATTACTAATTGATATATACACAAAGGAAAAAAAACTCACTTACAGTGAATCAAAGACACGATGATGGTGGTGTTCGAAGGATCGATGGAGGACAGAGAACAGGATTAAATATGACGGGGGCAACAAGACCAAGGGAGCAGAGATCGATTGGGGGGAATGAAGCCTGGTCCGAAGTCAGTCGTCAAACGGCCGATCTGATCTCTCTATAGCTAGAGCTTTAATTAGATCCAATTAAGACCACTCACCGTTCTGCATAATAATATTAATACTAATACATGAATTAATATGAGACACGATCGAAAGTACGGCGGCACCTCGAGCCAGACAACATTCCCCTCAATAGATATAAATTAGGTAGCAATTGCTTCCGATCACCGGTCTTTCCATCCCATGACTAGTTAGCGCAATCGATGTATAAGTCGGGATGCAAGGAAGGGGCCGGCGGTTGTGGATGGGTTTTGGATGACAAGGAGAAGGAGAGGTGAGTATGCAAGGGGATGGAGATAAATATGAATGGAAGGAGCAAATAAATAAACACCGAAAAGCCAGAAGGCAAAAAAGGGCAGGGCCCCCCCTACGCGACCCATCTCCCTTCTCATGACTCAACTACTGGGCCCCCTCTCCCCATAATAATGGAAAATTAACCCACCGCCCTCACAACCCACCCAACCAAAACTCTCCCTCAAGTCCTCTCATCTTATCACCATCATGGGACGAAAACCTTGTTTGACTCAAATTTTTTTTTTCTAATTCAGTTTGTTCGGAATGTAAATTTAAAAATACATTTTTACACCATAGAAATGAAATCCGATTTTCAATTCTATAAGATTTATATCTTCTAAATTCTTTTAAGATTGAGTTTTATTTCTTCTTTGCTTTGATATTTCAAACAATAGATTTCCTTAAAAGATAGAAATGGAATCACATTTCCACAAATTTTAAGCATTCCAAATGAGTGGTAAAGGAGAAGGGGATTGAAATTCCAAGGAGATGCCTTGCTCATGGAGGGCTAGAAACAAATATCCATGTACTTGTGCAATGTTCGGTGGCCAAGGATACATGGCGATGGTGTCCAATGATGGTAACATTAAAACCTAGATATAGAAGCTGGTGGGACTAGTTTGATCGGGTGTGTGAGATGGATTGTAATATGTTCAACTTAAGTGGAGTCTTGTAATGATTGATATGACTACTCAAATACACATAGTATACCATTCTTTTACCAATGCTATCATAAGAAATTTATAGTGAAGTGTACTTGTTGTATAGTAATTTTTTAAGATAGGTGATTCTCCTGAAAAGTTTTAGAAATTTTTTAAAAAAATTCCGAGAAGTATGTGAATAATGACAGAGCGTGTTGAAATGACTTGTGTTGATTTTTGATGCTAGCCGATCAATCTAAAAGCACTTAAAGATAACCTCACAATCGTTTTTGGCACATGTGGCTACCAAGTGGTTCTCGCGTGGTTGTATCGACTCAAAGTGTTACAAATGATATCAGAACTTGGATGAGTCAATCAGCCGCCTAACGGAACAATTCTAGGGATAAAAATGTATTGAGACAATTAGTGGTTAAAGCGTAATGAAGGCGCTGAGTTCTTTGAGTGGGGGTGAATGTAATACCCTCAAATTGAACGGAGTCTTATAAAGATTGATATGGTTACTTATATCAACATGGTATACCATTATTTTGGAGATTTTGTCCTCATAACTTTACAGTTAAGCGTGATTGCCATAAAATAATTTTTAAAATGAGCAATCCTTCTATAAAGTTTCAAAAAAATATTAATTTCTCAATAAGAATGTGAGCGATGACAAAGCATATTGAAAGGAATCATGTTGATTTGTTAGGCTAGCTGATTAATCGAAAAAACACTTTAGGATAGCCACGCAACCATTGTGGGTCCAGGTGGCTACCAAGTGGCCCATGTGCAGCTGTCACTACTACAAATACAGTCTTTTACGACGACTTTTGTCGTTGCTAAAGACGTTAGATGTTGTTGTAAAATATCCATTACGACCACACATCATCACTGATATATCATTGTAATTTCTTTATAGTAAAACACTCGACAAGACAACGACGGAAGTCGTTATTAAAAACAACCCTTATTGAAGTGACTACATTGTTGCTATATTACTACTGTGATGGCAAAATTTTAAAAAATTGTGGAAACTAAAACTATCTATTGCAATGACTAATGAGTTTACTGCAGCGACCCCATTGTCGTTGTAGGCAAAATTTATGAAAAATTTCATCAACCTACAGTGATGACTAATGGGTCTACAACAGCCATCCTGTTGTCATTGTATGCCCAATTTTTATAAATTTTATCACCATATAGCAACAACTAGTAGGTATATAGCAGTGACCCATTGTTATTGTATGCCCAATTTTTGAAAATTTTATTAGCTTACAGCAATGACTCTAGCCGTCACTTAAAGCTAACTTTAGTTTTTTTTTTCTAAATTTTTATTATGACCCTATAAAATTTAAATATGTTTTATTTTCAAAATAATATTAAAATGTAATTGATAATATTAAATAAAAAACATTCGAAATACAATTATTGTTCATAATTTGAAATTGTTATTACAATTTTGTTATCTAGAATAAACAACTAAATCCTACTCATTGTCCTCATCCTCATCATCCTCCTCTTCTTCCTCCCCTACATCCTACCCTGACACTATAAGTCTATGTATAAGGCCTTGTATTATAATAGTTTACAACTTGATAGTTTATTTTTTACACTTTATTACTTTGCTGTGGTTTTGAACAATCTTATTTAGCTTTCGAAGTTTTTCCTCAAAAGCAAAAGCGTTGGTGTTGCTACTAGCAGAAGGTGGTGATACCAATGCTAGTAGAGCCGCAGACCATGCTGATGAAGAGCCCTTCAATAATCTACCAATAGATCTCTCATGGATGTCACGTACAATGGTTGCCTTATCAATTTATATCGGCTTGTTAGACCCACATTAACTCTCAAGTGATTGGACTTGAGCCTCTTCAATCACCCTTTGTAGCTTCTCCATAATTTTATGTTATAAGAAAAGTTAAAATTAAGAATAAATAGATTATAAACAAAATATTATTAGATTAATTCATTTATAGAATTATAAACTTACATATTTCCTCTCAGCATCCTCACTCATCTATTTCTCACACATATTGATGGATTTTGACTTGGAGAGTTTTAGACGTGTTGGAGCTGTAACAATCATGACATTAGTTAACCAAATGAGTGAAAAAGAATATACTATAAGGGAAAAGAATCATTATTTGACTCGCACTGAGCTGAAATACTAGAAGGACATCAAGGGGTAATTACCTCCATCCCCACCATAGTACCTTGTCATAACATCGACCATACCTATCAATCTTTCACAAAAAAAATTGACAAACAATAATAAAAGGAATTTGATAACAGTCATGAATGCTAAATTCTAATATAGTTAAGATAAAATTTATAAAATAGATCCTAATATACATAAAATAAACATTTTAAATAAGATGAATTAGTCATCACTACAAATATTGTAATCATTACATGCATTTTCATTATCCGAGTTTGAAGCATCCTCATCCATATCAACAATATTATCTGTCGTACTAGGTATGGACTCATCATTAGGAGTAGAATTGGTTTGGACTTCATCACTTCTGACATTATGATGCCGAAAAGTTAAGTTATCAAGGTCATCTGCTTCAAACGCCAAATCAATAGTAGACAAGTCAACCCCATGTACATCATCAATCTACTCGATGGTTGATTTCCCAAAAAACTTGCTAATGAGGACCATTCAGTAAATCATAAACATACATAACCTGCTTTGCTTGAGATCCTAATATATAATGATCCTTTTTGTACTACTCATACCTCGTATAAACACTTATAATATTGTTATTCCATATTATTCTTTTCTTCCTTGCATTAGTGTCAAGCCATTTTTACTTGAACAACAAAATAGAATAATCATGCAAATAAGATAGCTCGATGATCTATTGTATCTATCCCTTATTTTGTGTTCTTTTATTTTTTTTCTCTTTCATGAGTTAAGAATCTAACGTCGTTTACAATATAACTAGTATAAGTTGCAACCACTCTCAATGGACCACTAACAAGAGATAATAACTTGTTAGTGTATTTAGGTGATCTCAACTGATGTAAATTATACACCTATAGTATATATAGGAAATAAAAATGATTATTTATTTATTTATGTAATAATTAATTAGTAATGATTATTGAAAATTGAATGAAGATTTTAATTACTTTAGGATAAAACCAATGGGAAAATTATTTCTTTTAAATGCCATCCAAGTTACCACCACATCTATGTATCTCATTCATGTAACACAATATATATGTAGTAGGCTTTGGACTATGTTTGCAAATTTCATAAAGGTGAGGTTATTGCCAATATTTAGTAGAATTCTGAAAGTAATTAGGCACTGGAGTAGTAAATCATTCCCAAACTTGAGGTATTTCACTCTAAGTATTAATATTTTATTAAAATGATCACCAACTACACATATGGTAATTAATCCATATTTAACCATTTCCCTTTATTTACAATTATTCAAGTTAGCCATAAGGTAAATAGTTTAGGCTAAAGTCTATAGTTAAAACAAAGGTCAACTTGAAAATCTTTTAGAGCCATCCTATGTACACTTATTTAACATTTAGGCATAGTAAGTCACAGTTAATTAAAATACCTTTATAGGTTATTTACTCATCAAATTCTCACTTTAACATCAAATGTTATTAGAATTAAACAAAATTCATGGCATAGCTAAATAACATTAAAATAAATACTTAACATCAAAATTATAATTTTGGAATGTTTTAGAAGTGGAAAATTACCATTTTTTTCATAAAACACATTAAAGCCTATTTAGCACATAAAGCTCTAAGCATGCATATCTATCATACCATACTTCACATACTTCTCATGACCTATATAATATAACAAAAACTAGGCATACATGATGGAAAATTATAAAATTCAAGTGAAAAGATAAAAATACCTCTAGAGTATGCAAGACTTAAATCATTCATTACTATGCTTGCATAGTTGCATATGCTCAAACCTCAACATATCATATATCAATTTTTGAGTAAAACATGTGATAAATCTAATGGTAAGCTAAAAAGTATAAGATAATGTCTCAAAAAGTACATAAATCAAGCAGGTCATTGCATACAAATCACATGCCCCTATACTTAGTGAAAATAATAATGATACATGGTTCATACATATTTTTTATGTAATTAAAAGGAATCATAAATTAATTTAGCATAATACAGAGTACCTTAAATATATTATCATGTGATTTTTACATCTTTAGTAAGAGCATATGGATTACGTCTTTTCCAAGAAAAAATGTCAAAAATAAAACATAAAGAGACACCAAAATCCCTAGCCTTCAACTATCATTCCTTCTTCCTGTCATATCCAACAAGAGGTTGGCATACCAAATAGGGAAGAAGAAGGATGGATAACTCTTCAGTTTTCTTTTATCTAACACCCTCATACTTAAACAAATATAGTGGATCTAGATAGGGTATTAGAGGAATAAAACTAGGCAAGAAAATAGAAGAAATGATAGGGGAGAGGGTTAGTTTTTAGTAGCTCAAGAACAAGGTTAAAGGTGTTTGTCAACTCAAAGGTAGCCTTCGACCAAAACAGAGGAGAGATAAGAAAGAAATTGCATAAATGTTGAATAATGAAAGAACAAAGCAAAAGAAATCCTAAAAAACGGAGGTGTTGGTCAAAAAATATAAGGAAGCAAGAGGGAGAGTTGACATGAGGCTTGCTTGCTCCACACTTGAATGAAGAGGTTTAGTCAAAATATAAGGTATAAAAGAGTGGGTGAGAGGTAAGGTGAGATGATTATGACCAAGATAATGGGTAAAGGAAGGAGTTCAAGTAATGATATGGTTCCAAGGTGAGAGAATATTGGGGAAAGTCCCACATGGTTAAAGGAGGGACTATAAATGCCAAAATAGAACAAAAAATGCACAAAGAATAACTCAACACAACTCCCCGAACAAGCTTTGGTTGATCGTTGGTCATATTCCTATACCACTTGATGTTGTTGCATTATGTTGCCATGCCTGGTCATCCATCCCTAAGGTCCTAGTCGACTATCCAACACCAAAATCCTAATTTTATCATTTATCTAATCATTTCCCACCCCAACTCAAACACACATAATTAACATATGCAACACACATTATCCACTTATAATTTCTATGATCAAGTTCATATAACATATTAAGTTGCAGTGATGTTGTCAATTAAGGTTTATAGAAAATGGGGTAAAATACTTTTGCTCTTATAGCAAGGACTAGCATAGGGTAGATTTAGGATCACTTTGGTTCCTATATAACCAAGTTCACTAATCACTATTAAACTTTCTCACTCCTCATTCATATGGTCATTCACTTTAGGTATTAATATTTTATTAGATTATTATGCTAAAAAATTAACCCTTAAGTTCACACTTAACATGTTGCCACTTAATTCACTTTCATTAAAAGCCTTGTTTTTAGTGGTCCTACCACATATTCCTTATTACATGAAATGTCACTTGTCACTAATTACTGAATGTATACTAACAATTTTTTACTGAAGATATGATAATAATTATGTTGAGGTTAAATAATTAAACATGCCACAAAGCACCCTAATAAAGCAAGGAAACAGAAAACCAACCAAGGACAAAAGGAAAACTACATTAGCGAAAATACTATAATACCCTTAGGAAAAATCTCATATATCGAAATGTCACATAAGCTCACCATTGAGGCATAATAGCTCACCAAACCCAATTTGATACTCAAACACATCACATTCAAGATAATCAACCCCAAAACAAATTCATACACCGCATAATTTTATACATAAAATGATTATTATACCCCTAGGGTTTCTAAGATCTTCATTTTGAGTCATTTTTACATAACAATTCAACTTATGTTAACCATAATTGACCCAAACCAACTACATTAACCCAAGTAAATCTTAAAAAACTCTAAAATTCCCAAACTGACATAAAATGACTATATTATCCTTATTCACCAAAAACACTTTAGATCTTGCAAAAATTGTAACTTAACCTATATACTTCCAAAACCTAACATATTATATACCAAACTTCAAGTAAAATACCCAAGTAACACAATGGTACACTTAGATTCTATAAAAAAACTCACTAAAATGGAAATTTTCCCCTTAGTCAATTATACTTCAAAAATTCCCAAAATTTAACTTAATTTAATCTACACAAAATTTGCACACAAAATCCTACAAACTATAAGAAATATCATGGTATAATTAACTCGAATTAAAACAAATAAAAATCTCACCAAATGCCAAATAGTTAAACCATCCAAAAATGTAAATTTTCGTCAATGCTACTCCTCAACATGAATTTATCCACAACACTTAAATAAATTATAGGATCTATAAGAATGTTCTTATTAAAAATGAACTCAGACATACATATCATGCTTGAATATATATATATAACTTGGCCTACACATGGTATTTTCCCAATTTTAACAAATAGTGAATAAATCACATATAATGCATGAATGCAAGATTTTTAAACTTAAATCATGTATTTATAAAGTAAATTATTATATCACGGTAATTAAAATAAGTACAACACTTAACATAAAAAATCCTAATATATGTTGAGATGAGAGTGTTACTAAAAGATAACACCATTCTCTAAGAAAAATAGTCCTAAAAACCTTCATTTCCTTCACCTAAAATTGGGTCACCCTTGTCTTGAAATGCAATGGCTTGAATATAGGATGAAAATTCACTGATCTATGAATCTTAATTTACGTTTTCTTAAACTAAACCACTATTGGATTAAGGTTCAAGATCCTAAAAATACCATAAAAGAAGGTTTAATGGGCAAAAACAAATGCAAGAGGAGAGAGGAGGACACAAAAATGGAAATTTTAGGAATGGCTTAGTGTTGAATAAGAATATAATATACTTATGCCCCCTATGGTTGTCAACAATAAGGAAGAGAGACAAGAGCGATCATATTTGTATGTTTCTTGCAAGCTAAAGATTGATGGGAGTGATTAAAAGAGGATAGAGGGTGTGAGGGAGTTGGTGAGATGTTCGAGGATGAGATTATGGTAAAAAAAAATATGGTCGATTGCTAAAGGACAAGATCAAATCTAATAAGAGGGTTGCAGGATGGTAGATTTCATGGTCAACCTTGACTTTGAAGGGTCAACAATAAATAAAATAGTTCATAGAAGGTAGAAAGTCTAATGAATATGTAAAAATATCAAATAATTCTCAAAAATTATCAAAAAATAAATAGGAAAAGGTTTGAAATGAGTTTAAAGACCCATATATATATATAATTAGACATATGAAATGATTTGGAGTTGATATTAAAGTAAGCAAGTTAGGGTAAATCATCCAATAATCAATCGATTGAAGGCAAGAGTCAGTCGACTACATGGAATTGAAGGGCATGGCATGGTCAACTGCTTTGTTGATGGAATCCAAACTAGCTAGGGTGTTGAAGAATTTAAGTGTAAGGTAAGTAGATTAAGGGAAAATGTAAGATTATTAAACAAGGTTAGGAGGTTAAGGAAGGGGTGAGAAACTAATCACACCAAAATTATCTGGAGTCATAAACTTTTGGATTATTACAAATTCAAGGCTTATTTGCATACTTAGAAATATTGTTCAGAAAAAACAACTTATTATCACAAAGTCATGGATACGGGTAGGTAGAGATTGATATGTGACTTTCTTCTTTTCCTAGTATAATTGTGCCTGTTATAATACCCTAAAATTAATTAGTGGTATATGGTAAATGTTTAAAATGATTGATATAATTATTTATGTTAATAATGTGTACCTTCTTTTTAGGAAATTTATTATCGGAAAATTTTATAGTTAAGCATATATGACTTGGATTAGTAAGCTAAGGATGAGTGACCTCATAGATAGAAAGCTTAAGGATAGGTAATCCCATGAGAAGTTCTATTTAAATTAAAAAAACGTACGAATGATGACAAAATACACTAAAAAAAATTCGTGTTGACGTATGATGTTACTCATCGATTATGAAAGGATTTCAAGAAATACCCATGATTAATGTAGGATCGGGGATGTTACATTTGTAATATCCTAATTGTATATCTCTCTCTAAAATTTAATCCTTGGATGAAAAAAAAAAGATATTATATATTTCACCTAGCATCTGTTTGACAAATGACAAGCAACATTATTTTCTTATTCATTGCTTTGCATATATATTTGCATGATATGGCCTATAGTATTTTTGTAAAGTTAAACATTATATTTATATTATATCACAAGTTATTGAAATCATTTTTAAATAAAAAAACATTAAAAATGTTAATACATATAATACTGTTTCGCCTTAGTTAATTAGTTCCGTTGAATATTTCCCAAACAGAAGCGGCTTATAAAACCCGGCCACGCACAAATGTCAGGAGGTACGACAAGGTATCAACAATCAACTCAAAGAAATTTGATACACCGGGTTGAATTTGTAGCCAATTTCTGTAGCTTCAAAATTTTTCAAAGGCATCCAATGTACATAGAGGAACTAATATAATAATTAATTAGCTTTTATAGTAGACTTGATAGAATTCAAACACCGATTATAATTACCGATGATCATAGATGGAATAACTAAATAAAATTAGTGCTTTAGTTTATGCCACGCATTAGATTAGACTTAAGCTTTAGGACCTTGCCAAACTTTTGGTTTTCGATTCTATCAAAAAAGTATATAAATATATATATACTAGTACTGTCAATATGTCTCTTGTATCTACATGCATGTTTTATTATATTGTCTCATGTCTGTAATTTAGCTCGGTGCCTTAAACAAAGGAAGGCTAGCTTAGGGTTTTTTTTTTTTTTTTTTCTCAAAGGGAAATAAAATAAAATAAAAATAGACAAATAAATAAGTAAGAGGAGCAGTTGAAAAGTGGAAAAGGTAAACCTTCTTTTAGGTGCAAGCTTTTACGCCACCCAAAGCTACAACTTTTTAGTAATATGATTGATTATTATACAAACTAAGATTCTCTTCTCTAACACAAACATTGAAAACAAAACGATGCACAAAATTTAGGGGAACGCGCTAATCAGAGCTATAAATACTAGTACTATTTTTAATGATATCTGCCTGTTGAAAGTAGAAATTTCCGCTTGTGTGGTCGCAACAAGCAACCAGCTGCCCTAGGCTTTATATGTCTATTTTAATATTGTCAATTCGATCTCCCATAACAGTATCAAACTATGAACGCAAAAAAAAAAATTTATCTATTAATTATTACGATAAAAGTCTTAAAATTATATTTATAATGTTTATTAAAAGATAATGAATTATTTAATGCATATATATATTAAAAAATGAGAGTAAAAATAAAAAAAGTAACATTTGACTTTTCTGATTGCAATTTGCTGATTGTAAAGAAAAAGTAGGATGCAGCGGATTCGTTCGGAGGACGTTCGCTCTGAGCGTCATAACTGACTTTTCTACTTTTGTAATCTGAAACCAGTTTTTTTATTTTTTATTTTTTATTATCTTTATATATTTGTAAACAAAATAGAAAATAATAATTTCATAAAGTTTTCCTTCAACAAAATTAAACAATTAAAATTGTTAATTCGAAATTAATTTTATTTATATATAAAAAAAAAACTAATTGTTAAAATTTGTTGTCTCGGACGTCAAAAGTCAAAACGGAGTGAGAAGCGGGGTAGCTCATTTATATATAACTAATGATAACGTTAACAAATCACTTTCGTCAAAGATATTTTCAGTGTGCAGACCATATATTTATGTACAAGCCACAGGAAGGCATTAATTATAAACTGACTGCCTTTGAGCAATGCACCAACGATACATCCATGGAAGAAATAAATAAAATTTGAGTGAATATTTCAGCCACGTTCCTACTCTAATTGTTTGGACCGTTTAGGTGATCACTTAGGCAGCTCAAGTGATTATCTAGATACGTGTATTTTTTTTCACCTTACCTAAAATTTAGTTTTTTTTGCTGTTGTAATATTTGAATTAAGTAAGCTGAATAAAACTGATGAATTGCCTAATTACAAAACACATAGTATTTATAGGTGATTGTTTCTCTCGCCTTCTTAGGTGATCATATATTCTGTATATTTGTTCTTATCTTTTTTTTTTTTTTTATTTCGACCCCAATATAATATTAGTGTCGTGGACTTAATCTTGTTGATGAGGTTAGATTGTTTAGAATTACAAAACACATACAATTCATAGGCAATTATTTCGTCGGTTCAACTTATTATCTAACCCACACAAGTGATTATGTACTTCGTTTCGTGTTCTTTCGAACTACATGCTATACATAACTTTTATTATGATTATTACTAATGGAATCTTAGTACCATATTTGCCAAGTGATTATTTGAGTTAAAAAAAATTAATTATATGCTACTTGTAGCTTTTATCGGTGATTATCTAACCTTTGTAAGTGATTATATATGTTTTATGTCTTAGCCATCCGTTTTACACGTTACAAATACTAAAAGGCACATCTGTACCACATAACTTTCTGAGTGTATCTTACACGATACAATCCGGTGCATAATCGAATTTGGCACCAATTAGAAGAATAACCATCCAAACCTATACATCAATCAACCTTCTTCTTCATAGTCAATGTGGTCCTTTGTTGGCATACATACCAACACGCAGAGGCATCATCAAGGAAAAACTAGCTAGGCACACTAAATATAAGAATAGTATTAATATACTATTATTATTTCATAGATTTCTTACCGCGCGTGAAAGTGCAAACGGACGGTTCTTACTTCGTTGACGGTAATATGCAAGTTATTGTTTCACCCGCTCTATCAGTAAGAGTTTATGTATGAAGTGAATTAATCGTTGACGATTAATTATGAAGGAGACTCGAACTCATAATTTCTAATAAAGCTACTGGATCTCCAATCCCAGCTACAGGGTTGGTTGGTAGCGGTGACTAGAGAGCTACCACCGAGATCGATCTCTACTGTTGTGTGTGTGTGTGTTTACCTTTTCCCCCCGGCTTCTGTTGAGGTTTGAAAAAACACAGGGGGGCTGTGGGGGTGGGGGGTTGGTTGGAGCCTAATTTGACTGCCGCGATTTCGTACAAAAGCCTAGGCATAGGGGACAGGGACTAGTAGGGGAGTAAGAGACTGACTAAGAGCAGAGACTTCTGCCAATAACCTCTATTATTAAACTAAAAGTACCATTAATCATACATTAATCAAGTGGATGCCACCATGCAGGCAGGCTGAAGCGCACAAGTTTTCATGCAGGCCAGCCAAATCGCTGACGGAAAGAAGAAAAAAAAAAAAAGGGACAAAAGGCAAAAAGGGCGTGGACTGTGGACTAATGACTTCTGAGAGCGCACAGTAGCCACCTACCTGCCTAGCTAGGCCCAGTTATTGCTTTCAGCGACCATCTGTAGTACTAAAAACAATTAAAAACCAGAGTACCAGACCAGACCCAACACACGCACTCTCTCAAATGTGATTCTTGCCTTGCCTGTCTGTGACTGCCTGCCTCTCTCAAAGTCGTAAAACCCGTCCCGTAGTATAATATAATATTAGTATTTTTCTACTTCTCTTCTCTCCCCTCTCTTTCACAGTGCAGAAGAGAAGACCGTCCCTAGCAAGCACCCTCAACCGCAAGCCCACTATTGCTCGTTACCCCTCCGGCCCTCCCGCTTAATCCAACACACTACAAACCTTAAAGTAGGCAAGCAAGTTACCAAATCTTGGGTAATTTTTTTATTATTATTTTGTATAAATTATAAAAATATTTTACTAAATAATTTATTTAGACGCTTATCATTTATAATTTTATATAAATTTAAAAATAGTCTCATATAATAAAATGGATAGTTTCTTATAACAAACTACTTTTTTATTATATGAAATCACTCTGCTTCATTATATAAAGTTACGTATTTCATTATACAAAATTAATTTTAATTTTTTATGAAACTATAAATGACGCATGCTTGAAAATTTGTTAAGTTAAAAGCTCTTAAATTTATATAAAGTTAATTATATAAAACTGTTCACTTTATTACGTAAAGTTAGGCGCGCGACATCACCAGAGTGATGTATTTCTCTCCCACCAAACAACACGCAATATGAGAAATCCTTAGCATCAATTTGGTTACTTTCAACATGCATCAAACATTTAACACACCTTACATGTGTTTTTGTCCGCCCTCCGATTCTTATTTACAAATAACCAAATAAATTCTTGCTCCCCCAAGTCTTCTTTACAATATAACCAAATAAATTATATCACTCGCACTCTCGCTCTCACACACATCATAAGATAATACTCTTAACACCTCAATCTATTTGAAGATTTCATTCCATCTTAAACAAACGTCTTGTATGCCTCAATGTTCCAAACTAATCTATCATGTTTCTCAATCACAATGCATGAAAGATCTTAAGTAACATCAACATTAACAGCAACAACAACAACATAAGATCTACTTGCATATGTATCTGTAACACATAAATTATAAACAAAAGTATAGTATTGACTGTATTGTAGACTTGTATGATTCATTGTTATTAATAGAAAGTTCTCAAAAGAAGTTTATTGTATTCCTACGACAGCCAACATGTTAATGGACAGTTTTGTTCACCTTTTGTACCGTGAAGGTCATGGAAAGAAGGAAATACTAGCCGTAGCGCTATGAGAAGGAAACCATATTTTTATGCTTTGGAAAAATATTAAATCAAACCAAGCAATTTTTTGAATAATCCAAACCAAACTATATTAGCGGTTTACTATATGGTTCAACACAGTTTATATTTTTGTATCTTACATATCAAACATTAATTGCTCCACTTGAAATCACTTTAATATTCTTTCAAAAATTAGAACTAATGAACAATCGATACTATATCATAATAATATCTAATGTACTATAAAGTTATGTACATTTGGTTGTGTAAATATAAATATTGTCTATATATAAGCCAAATATGTAATTGTAAGAAAAATAAAAAAGAAACACAATTCATGTAATGAAGAAATCATATAATATTTTATAGGCAAATTAATTTCTAACTATTTTAAGTATGTAAACAAACAAAGAGAGAGAGAGAGAGAGAGAGAGAGAGAGAGAGAGAGAGAGAGAGAGAGAGAGAGAGAGAGAGAGAGAGAAGAATATGAATACTTTTGGCCATACAACTAAGAGGAAAATCTCACTATAGCAAAACATTAATGACTAATACATAGACTTATAATATAACTATTAGCTAGAATAACACTTAATAAAACTTATTTCCATTACTATAGACATGATTTGTGATTTATAAACAATAATTTTAATTTTTTAACTTATAAACAAATTTTAAAAAAATATAAATCAAACCTTATTATGTATACTTCTAATTATATAAAAAGAGGAAACCATGGTCTGAATGTTTTATGTTAAAATAATGCTTCCTTCGATTATTTTTTAAATTAATTTTAATAAATTTTTAAATAATATATAGATAACAACAGAGAAAAATTAATAATAGAAGTGGAAGTTTGTTAAGATTTTTTTTTATACAAAAACTCAAAATTGAAATGATTTTTATTGTTTGGGAACAATAGGGTTGACAAATTAAGTTTGTCCTCAGCCCTCGAGTCTTACCAACCATGTCTCGTCACTGTACTTGGAGCCATACACACAAATTACGTGTCTGCAATGGCATATCAACGGATCATATTGAACCAAATAAAGGTGTGAACTGCTTACTTGCCTACTCCACCAGGCTACCAACGACGACGGAGCTGGACCCGCATGAACCACCGGTAACTTGAAGCTTGGAGCTAATAAAAAAATTTAAAATTTCCTGATATAATTATTATTTTATAATTAGATCCAACTATGGGTTTAATCGGTTTGGTAAGGATTTAAATCCGCGGAACACGAGCATCGACGACCAAGTTGGAGACTACAGGTAGAGTCGGAAAAAGTTGACTCGATCTGTCCAATCCGACTCGATCGTAGCGAAACTCGATTTAATAAAGTCTAAAAAAATTAGCAACCCAACTCAAACTCAAACCCAATCCGACATTAACCCATGGCCCGATATCGACTCAATCCGATGTTGACCCGACTAGACATCAAAATATATTATAATAATAATAATAAATTACACATTTTTATTATTCATTTAAAGTTTTTAAAAATATAGTATTTTATAAATTATACTTATTTTTCATACTTTTACTCTAGACATCATTATTCATTAATGATATCCTAATAAAATTTTCCACAAAATAATACAACATTAATAAATCAAAATAATAATTTAATAAACAAGTAATCAAATAAATGATAAATATCTTTATTAGATTGAATCATGTAATATTTTTTTTTATTTTTAAAATTTATAAATATCTTTATTATTTACTTGTGAAAATAAAGTGCATCTGATATTCATATTTCATTTATGTGTACTAGTAATCTTATGATTGTCTTTAATATTTATAATGTACTAAATGATAACTATATATTGTATAGTCATATTATGATCACCTTTATTTTATAAAATTATCTTTTTTAAGTAATCAAATATATGATAAATTTCTTTGTTAGATTGAATCATGCAATATATTTTATTGTTAAAATTTATAAATATCTTTATTATTTACTTGTAAAAATAAAGCGCATCTAATATTCTTAGTTTACTTATTTGTACTAATAATTTTATGATTATATCTAATATTTATAATATAACAAATGATAATTTTTTGGATACGAATTTGACTCAACTCATCAAAATTCGACTCGACCTGATCCAACAAGTTAACCCATAACTACTCAAACCTAACCTGTCAAATTGCACGAAATGAACCAACCTATCAAGTTAACCCGAAACAACTCGTATTCAATGGGACCAACCTATCAAATTACACAAAATGATCCAAACGGACCGAGCCTACCTAGTCATGTTAACCATAAAATGACCCGAAGTCAACCTGACCCTACCAGTCAAGTTAACCCAAAATGACTCGAACCCGAGTTTGCTTAATCCGAAATGACCCAAACCCAAAATGATGCGACCTAACCCACAACCGACCCTCAAAAGATAAATGACCCGACTCGAGAACAATCCAACCCACTATAATCCGACCCACCCGACACGATTGCCACCTCTAACTACAAGGACAACGACACAAATTTCGTGCATTACTATAGTGAGTAACCCTACCAAAGGCTAAAGGGCTATGTTAGTGTTATTAGCTGCGCTTTTAGAAAAAGAAGCAAAAAAAGAGATGATTATCTAGGCTTTTTTCCTTTGACAAAACGTGAACAAATGTTTTCTTTTGTTTTACCTATTGACTTCTTTTAATTGCTTCCTTTTTGGTAAAGATACCGACACGTGGGGGCTCACAATAGACACTTGGTGCTATTAAAAAAAATTAAGGATAAATTTTATTTATAGGCCACCAAGATCGTTCTAGCTATTTATGTAAAAATTTATTTTAACAATTCATACTTTATTTTAAAAGAAAATAATTATATTTATAATATGATAAATATACCTTTCATTAACATAACAATTCATACATAAAAGAAGAAGAAGAGAAAATGTCAAGATTAAACTAGAAAATATGCATTGACTTCTAAAATAACTTTCTCTTTAAGAAAATTAAAATAAACCAAAAATAACTTTCTTTTATAAATATAGATTATATTTTATAATAATTTTTAGTGAAAAATCACCATCTTTTCAATTGACTTTTAATGTCACATGCCTAACACTTTTTATAGACTTATTAAGATATTGACGTAAAAATAGGTATTATTAATACTTCGACCATTTATAAAAGAAAGTCATTAATATTTTTGACAATAACTTTTGATTATTTATTTATCTCAAAGTATAATCTTTGAATTATATGAAAATATAATTGCTATTTTGTATTGAAAAGTATTTTCATAATATTATTTTTTAAATAAATTTTAAAAGCATAAATTAAAAGATATTAGCAATTAAAATTAATGATCAAAATTCTCAAGGGGTTCCTATAACAAATAGATGGAATATCAAAAAGTAATAAGACCAACTTAATATATGTTTGGCCGTCCAAAGAAACTAGCATATAGCTTATTCAACCTAATAAAAGAATTTTTGACAGAAAAAAAAGGGTTTATTGGGATAACATACTTATTGAGGTTAAAAATGTGTAACAATATATGATGAAAAGCTTTTATAAGTTGAAAATTACTTTTTTCATTAACTTGTTAAGTAGTTTTTAGATTGATTTTCTAACATAAGATAAACACGGGGATGTAATAACCCCATTTTTTTCATCTAATTTTTTTAGTTTTATAGAATAATGTAAATGTTAAAACAAAAAATGAGAGATGATTTTGTCACATCTATCATGAGGAGATGTGCACACATTTACTAAATCATGACAAATGCAAGACTGGGAATGAAAAAAATAACAACAAAAAGAGAAATAATAATGCAAGATAGAACTCTTTATTAATTACCAAAATCTCAATACAAGGCTACAACCATATCAAACTGTCGAAAACTAAAACCATAAAATCCTAACATAGGACAAACATTAGAAGTCCTATTCTTTGACTCATCCCAAACCTGTAGAAGAAATTTAAACACTTACGCTAAGACTAATGGAAAATAATTTGTGTAGTATAAAAGTAAAATATAAACACACCTAATCGAAAACAAATAACATGCTCAACATATCTGATAATACACAAAGGTGTAAAAACATGTATAACTAGCAATTCATATGCAATACCATTAAGTCATGCATAAACTCAAGATAATATATGTACCAACATGCAATACTATCAATCACTCAATAGCAAGGATAATGTACATAATGCCTTCTACCAAAACATTTTAACAACAAGGATAGTGCACATAATGCCTTATATCAAGGCAACATCTCAGACAAGTGGTACAAATTCAAAGCGAGAGGGATTACAATCTAATTTGTGGTACAAAAACCAAGGCTACATAACTCGTACTTCCAAAAAATCTATCAAAGAATCCATTGCAATAGACTAGCTATGCACCAAAATCATGTGTCCAATTCCATAAGTACATGTACCACTATAAGGTTAGTGATTTTACCTATAAAGATAGAAAGGATCCTTTAACCTGAAGACCTTTAGTACTTGAGGGCCTAACCAATGCTTACGATTCTTACCCAAGTTAAATTATTTTTTACCTTAAATGATTCTTTAAAGGATTCCAAGATTCTCACATAACATTAACTCATCTTCTCAACAACTTTTGACCAGCTAGGGTCACAACAACTCTTAGCTAAGAAAGGTTGAAGGTTTGGACAACTATCCAAAACCTATATTCTTATTTATTCTCTTTTCAACTTACTATCTTATATTCAACTATTAAAAGGCAACATGGAGTGAACTAGGAGGTCTCAAAGGTCCATTTAGGTCTTAAACTATGATTAATTCCTACTTACCCTCTTTATATCATTAAAGGGTAATTAAGACATGATTATTAATGAATATGTTGAAGATTACAAAAACACATGTGAAAAACTATGAACAATTTCAATGAATAGTGAATACCATGTTGAATATGTTCATGAATACATATGAATATATTCAACAAAGCTTTAAAAAACTTTAATTATTCAAATCTTAAGTCATAATAACCCAAAGATATCCTATTTTATATGAACTTGTGCCTAAAAATGTCAATGAACATCATGGAATAATAAAAATTAGAAAAAGTTAATAATTATTCTCTAAAAGGCCCAAAACCCAAGTCTAAAAAAAAGCAAAAAACAAAATTGATAAATTTGCTTACTTGCTCCGTTTTGGCCATAACTTTTTACACATATAACAAAATCACAAACCATAACTCCAGATATTCCATGAAACACATGGCGAAATCTAAAAATATAAACTAGTATGGTAATCCATTTCTAATGCTTTTAGGGGGTTTTCCAACAAGAAGAAAATATTTACAACTTGTAATACCCCGTATTTTTGTGAGATTTATAAAAGAAAAAAATTATTATGTTTAATGTAATATGGATGATACCTTTCTTGATTTTGAATAATAGTTTGGTTTGATGTAATAAGGGATTTGGAAAATTTTGGAAAAACTGAATAAATTGAGTTTTTTGGCAAACCAATCAACACTTTTGTCATTTCAGCTATGGGTTTTGCTTGATAGAACCGATCAACTAGTTTGAAGAAACTGATAAACTGATCTGTAGAACAATCAACTAGTCTTACTAAAGAGATCGACTGATTTATTAGGCCGAGTGCTTTTTGAAGCTTATTTTTTGGGAAAATTTCTTACAACAAAATGAAACTCTTATATTTTGACCCCAAGATATTCCTGAGTAATTCTTAACCCTTTTGATCATTTATCCAACTTTAATTTTTGCCTCAAACAGATTTGAGGGCTTGATTTTGACAGATGAGAGGAGGATGACCTCACTCTTTTGTTCTTCTACCTCTCTCCTCTATACACCTCTGAAAGTATGCTTTGATTTCTAGACTTTCCCTATAAGGATGGGAGATTTTATTCCCATACTAATCTTCCATCTTCCTTCTTGTGTTCAATATTTTCTAGATGAGCACTACCTACATTTTCTAAAACAAAATCACCATTTATGCTGTGAGATGGAAGTCAACCTATTCTTGATAAACTTGCCCGTTCAACTTAGGTTCAAATGGTAAAAGCAGGGTTTTTAATCTATTTCATAACCTCATTTGTTTCTTAACCGATTTGTTGGCTATAAATAACCCTAGTCACCCCTTTTTCTCACCTCTCTTTTATACCACAAAAATACTCAAGTTCTCAAGAATTTGTGTTAATTACTCTCCATTTCAAAAAATTTTCAACTTGAGTTTTTCCTCTTTAGTGGAAAACTTTGCTAAGTTTCAAGTAAATTATTATTACCTTTAAAATGTGTCATGAATAAGCATGTGAGTTAGTGTTCTCTGTAAAATATTAATCTTTAAGTGTCTGTATGAGAATTTGGCATTTTAGTGATGCATTTTGACTTAATTAAGATTTCTAATAAAATGGGCTTGAATTATGAAGAATAGGGTTGATTGCTTGAAAATAAAGTATGATTTAATTTATGAGTATGTTAAAACTTGGTATTATGCTATGGCATGTTATGGTTTAGATGTGGTAAGATTTGAGAGTGTGAATCACATGTAAAATATCTATTATGTGTTGTGTAGGATCTAACCAATTGATTGATTAAGCCAAATAGATCAACTGTCCATAGAAAAATCAATTGATTGGCTCAAACCAGTATACTAGATTTTCTATGGTGACTATGATTACTCTTTACTTAAAATTGTTGATCGGTTTGTTAGAACTGATCGATTGGTCATAGAAAAATTGACTAGCCTGAACAAATTTATTGATAGATTAGATGGAACTTTGGGATTTGGCTAAGTCAAACTAACCGACTAGTTAGCCAAAACCAATCAACTAGTTCGGCTAGAGTGTGTTATTTTTAATTTTTAGACTTGATACATATTGAGACTATGCCTAATGATATTACATGATACTTTAATGATAAGAACACACATCTTAACCTAAATTAACTAACCTATTTGATGTATTAAATGATTAATAATTCATAGTATTCTTAATAAGTGCTTGCGAAGGCTTTAGTGGAAAATTCAGAGCGAGTATGTTTTGAATTCAAAAGGATAATGTAATCTGGATTCTTGGCCTAAATGGATTATCATGGATTGATTTAATAGTGGTTAAGAACTAATGGAAATCTCACCACATGGTTGGATGGTAATAATGGTTAAGATGGAATGAGTATGTGGATGTGTTACTCGGATGTTACATGGGTCTTGTATGATAACATAACCTTGGAAAATATTACACTAATCACTTAAGGTGGAAGATGATTGATTTGTGCATGGGTTTGGGTTACTTGATCCTCGATTAACTATCGAGGGTTAGTCCATCTTCTAGATTTGCCTTTGAACGGTCCTTACCTACTATAGACATTGATGATGTATTAGGGGATATCGATACTAAAGGGCCTAGTTACCTAGGTGGCTTTTGACTTTGAGCGAACTTTATGTCCATTTATGTTTACTTAAATTTGGCCGAACTTTTTATCCTCTGGTTTAGGTAGGCTTCCATGGTATATGAGACCATGGAATGGTTAACAGTCTAACACTTGATAAGAATAAGAATGTGGATAACGAAAGGGAAAGAGGAATGATGGCTTGTAAATAGTTAAAATAATGGATCATATTAACTTGGAAATGGAATTGAGGGAATAACTTGTTATTAGTTCATACGTTTGTATCCATGTCAGTTATGTTACATTACTATGCATGGTGAGCTAGGAATTGTCTAAGTCCTTGCATGGCATGAAACCCTAATGTATTATATGATTGTGGTAATATAGGTACACTTAAATGCATTATGTAAGTATGCTACTGTGCTCAACATGACTTATATTGTTGCACATGGCCTTGTATACTTGTGAATCCCATTGAGGAGGTAACTTAACTTACTCAATATGAATCATACTGATGTACTCATTGTTTGGTCACCTACTCAATCTCACGAGCAAAAGGCTATGTGTAGGTTTTTTAAGACGGGGGGGGGGGGTAGTGGGCCTATCTCATTTTAGGCTTGGGGGCTTAAGAGAGTGGAAATCTAGAGACTATTTTTTTGCCCTTAATGGACCAAGGGTTGGGGCAATGCCCTAGTTTTGTACTTTATTTTAATCTTTCTCTCATGTATTTGAATATTTTGGAGAATGTCGAGGTCTTTTCATAAATATTTTCTTTAGTATCTATATATCTTGTTTCTTGCATACTCTACTCTTATTCTTGATAGGTTTGATTTATTAGTCTTGTATATAACATGGGATGGGTGGATGACGCATATCATATATTAGGTGCGGCAGTAGCACTTTATTTTTTCTAGATGTATTTAGTATTTTTCCTCTTCCATAATATTTTAAAAACAAAAAATTTCAATGGTGAAAAATGGGGGTATTACAGAACCAATAATAACTTCATTAATGACCTTCTTGAATCCTATATAATCAATAGAATAGATTAGAAAATCAAACCCTCAAAAGCATAATAAAGGAGAAAAGATCGAAAATGAGAAGAATTTGAGTTGTGGAAGGTTGATCAAGCTTCATCAATGGTCACATGACTATGGAAGCCACGAAATTAAGGAGGAAAAAGGATAGAAGAAGAAGAAGATGATGTGTTTTTTTTGGGAGAAAAGTTATGAAATCTCATTCACATGAGTAGCTCCACCTTGTTTATAGGTATATATTGATTCAATGCTTTCATTTTACTTACATGTGGTGAGTGTTTATGGGATGGTTCAAAAGTATGTTTATCTAGATATCTTTCTCTAAACTTTTAGTTCTCTATTTTCTATCATATATACTCTATATGTTTTGCAATCTTGCATCATTGTAGGATCAAGTGCTTCCACATCTAATCTCTAGGTATAAGTTACTTTTTAGTCTTGCGCTTGACATAGATAGGGTATAAGTAGTACCTCTTCTATTTTAGATGTGGTATAATACCTAATATTTTATTTTGAATGTGTTTGCAAAAATAAAATTTTTTCAGTAGTATATTTTAGGATGTTGCATAAGTAATCCCTAAAAATATGATTTATGAGACCCATTAACGCTGATGGTATGTTAGTAAGTCCAAGAGACATAATAGGAAACTCATAATGGCCTTATTTCATTTGAAAGGTTATCTTTGAAATATAAAACTTAGCAATCCTCATGTTATGGAAACCTAACCGAAGAGCAATATTTGAACACACCATAGCTTGTCTAAGCTAATAAAAAAGGTCATTCATGCAAGGAAGATGACACTGATTCTTCACCGTAACCTAATTTAATCCCTAATAATTAGTGTACAACCTCAGACTCCCATCCCTCTTCTTAAGAAAGAGGACATGTGCTCCTCATAATGATACACTTGGTCTAATGCAACCCTTTTCTAACAACTCCTTCAATCAAGCCTTAAGCTCCTTTATCTCTATAAGTGTTAGGCGATATGGTGCCTTGCAACAAGTCATTGATGGACTCAACATCTCGAGCTCTCAACATACTAGGAATCTCTTTGGGGAAGACATGTAATACCCCAAATTGAGCGGAGTGTTATAAGGATTGATTTGGATACTTATATCAACATGGTATACCATCCTTTTGGTGATTCTATCCTAAAGAAATCCATAGTTAAGTGTGCTAGCCATGGAGCAATTTTAGGATGGGTGATTTCTAGGAAGTTTCAGAAATTTTCTCTGAAAGTGCATGAGTGAGGACAAAGCGTGCTGAAAGGACTCATGTTGATTTGTTAGGCCAACCGATCAATCTGAAAGCACTTTAAGATAGCCCCCGTGTGGTTGTATCAACTCGGGGTGTTACAAATGATATCAGAATAAAACCGCAACCGTGAGTTGAACTTGGATGAGCCAGTCAACCACCTAGTGGACGATTCTTGGGATAAACTGTATTTGAGACAGTTAGTGGTTGAGGCACAACGAGGACATTGCGTTCTTTGAGTGGGGGTGAATGTAATACCCCAAATTGAGCGGAATGTTATAAAGATTGATTTGACTACTTATATCAACATGGTATACCATCCTTTTGGTGATTCCTTCCTAAAGAACTCCACAGTTAAGTGAGCAATTTTAGGATGTGTGACCTTTTGAGAAGTTTCAGAAATTTTCTAAAATTTTCCGAGAAAGTGCGTGAGTGAGGAAAAATCGTGCTGAAAGGACTCGTGTTGATCTGTGGGGTCAGTTGATCAATCTAAAAACTCTCTAAGGTAGCCCCTGCGTTGTCGTATTGACTCGGGGTGTTACAAGACATCTTGATACTTTTGAATAATTGGTAAGATCGAGGTGTTTCTTTAGCCTTAATATCTCAAACACTACATAAGAAGAGTGGATACCATTTTCGATCAAGGGTACCAAGAGTGATAGTATAATCAACCATCATTGAAGATCAAGGATTACATCTCTGATAAGAGACCCTAACACCCTTCAATCCTTGATGAACCATAAGTTTTGGTGTGTAATCTAATCAGTGCTCGATGCATCCCTAGCATGTCCATACTAACAATCACATCAAAGTATTGTATCTCCAACTCTGTGAGGTCTAGAGGAAACTTAACACCACCATCAACTAAGTTTACCCCTCTATAGAGTCTAGGACAAGCCATCCTATTACTTGATGAAAACACAACAAATAAAGAAATACTAGTAGAAGGGGAAAGGAAACTCTACAAACAAATATATATGACACAAAGGAATGGGTTGCATTGGAATCAAAAGGTACATAAGTAGAAAAAGATGAAATAGTAAGCATACTGGTCACCACCTTTGCATAATGCTTAGCCTATGACTATCTGGTCATGTTTAAAAGACCAAATACAAGAAATTCAATACCATTGCTTGATCCCTGACCAGACTAATAAGTATGGACATTTTGAGACCCTAATAGTGTAGCATAGTTGAAAACACTAACTAGTGATATAGGTACTCTCAAAGCTTGTTGTTGGTGAACTAATGTGGTACTATAGACCTAAGACCAACCCCTTTGCATACTACCACCTCAACTTGGCGCTCAAAAGACCTTTGATCCAATATACCATAGTTATGATATGCTACCATGTTGATAGAGAAATCCTCCCCTAGGTTGTCTGCTATACAATGCTTACATCTATAGTGTTTCTCCCCAAGGTGAGTTCAATAATGCCCTTATATCTAAGGTGCTAACCCCATTAAACTTCTATACCACAAAGGTATTCTCCCCCAAAATTTTCCATATTTATTCCATTAGGATGCCAACGAATCTCAAATTTCCGCTTACCCCTAGATTAGGTACTCCTATTCTGAATCACTCGAGAAACCTCTAAGGCTTACTCATACATACTAACCATGCAAGGAAACTCTAACTAATATCTCATGGTATTTGATCCTAAGGCCCAACTAAAAATGGTGAAATTAAAATGCCTCACTCACCATGTGTTTAAATCACGTATAAAACTCCTCCACCATCATACTCCCATGCCAAAATTCTATCAACTCATTAATTTTCATAATATGCAGGTAAACAAGGTAGAATCTAGCTTCTAATACCTCAAGAAATGCTCCCCAAATGGTAGGCTCTATTTTTGTATGTTGGACACTCCTCCAACATGTGTTTGCTCGACCCCTTAGATAGTACAATACTATGTAGACCCTCTTGATAGTTGGGTAGTCACATGTTTTTTGGTCTTTTTCATGTCCTTGATCCACCTTTCTATGATTTTGAAGTCCCCCTGACCCTTGAATATTAACATATGGTGGTGTCTTACTCCCTTGAGCTAATCCTCCAGAGTTATCGCTGACATTGGCAATGG
The DNA here is from genome assembly GCA_039764185.1 of Tamarix austromongolica. NCBI lineage: Eukaryota > Viridiplantae > Streptophyta > Magnoliopsida > Caryophyllales > Tamaricaceae > Tamarix > Tamarix austromongolica. Next base: position 13,704,559 of record CM077809.1, on the reverse strand, counting down.
GGATGAAGCTTGATTTTGACCCGCCATATAAGCATCAATGTCCTCCAAGCTCTTAAATAATCAATTGGAAGCCATTAATATCCTAAAAAGTAGAGCAAATCAATTTTCACAAAATAATTGAGTATGAAGAGTTTCACTAAAATTAACAAATCATATCCACAAATTGAAAGCACACTCCCAATCATACTCTCACTGACATACTATTATGGGTTTGAACATACTTGAGTTTTCAAATCCAACACTTGTAAAAAATTTTGAATTAGGGAAACCTTAACCTTAAAACAAAACTTTTTGAGCTCCAAAAACAAATGATAACACTCCCATTGTTCACTTTCAATAAAAAATTATTTTTAAGGTATTTACATAAATGAAAATATGAAAATCATCCTATGAAAAATGGGATTCTTCCACCATATCTAACTTAATTAATATGTACATACAACTATCTATACCATGTTAGGAAAGGACAGGTTATTAAAATCACAACACACAAGATAAACCATACTGCATAAGATACAACACATAAAGAGAAGAGAGTTAGGTTTCTATACAGTAAGGCCATATTTGTAGCACCTCCATTTTTAGCACTTTATAAGTTCATTTAAAAGAATTTTTTGTGGAAGCTAAAATACCAAAATTCAGGGTTTCATCGCCTCACTTGGTTTAAGTTAAGTTTCATTACCATTCTTATACCAAGTGCTAAGGCTGCAATATTACTACGCTTAAATTATGGAAAAACAATTTTAAGAAGCATATAATAGCTTATATTATATATTAACATTTTGTTATAATATGAGATCAAAAAATGGTTACAAAAGTCAAAGGAAAAGCACTATAGAAGGGACATAAGATTTTAAGGATATCCAGATCGAAAACCGAATAAATGTAACTCTAAAACCCCAAAAATAACAGTTGTCAAGTTGAACTCACAATCAATCCTACAAAGTCACAACTACCCATTGAATAGGTAGGAAATTATGAAACAGAACACATTAGTACAATGATATTGAATAAATACTATATAGTATTATGCGTGTAAATGTTGCATGAAGCAAATATAAAGTATCACAGAGGAAATGGTCTAACATATCAAATCATTCATGTGATAATAAAGAAGGATAAACATATACATTACCCAGGCACATTCTCATTATACCATTATACTTAGTAACTTGCTATAACAATCACCTCATATCTTATAAATCTCAAATGATCACACCAATAAATAACTATAATTAGATAAAAATAACCCATAGGCGTATAAAGTACTCAGGTCATATCGATGCATTAGGGTGACATTATACCATCAAACTAGACCATCACATAATTCTAATTAAGGATAAAAGAATAATGATAATATAGAGATGTATAGAGTACTTTAGTCATACTAGTACACTAAAGAGACACAATACATTTCCAACTATACCAGTACATCATAAGTAGACACGAAGGCAACTAATGAACCATTAATCAAATACATTACTCGTATCCGCTCATCACTTTTATTACTAAAGGGGATATAATAGAAAATGCAAAGAGATATAAATTACACCATTCATATTGTCACAAAAGGCAACATAATACCCTCCCGACCATAAAACCTTGAGACATATAAAGTACACTGATAATATGGGCTCGTTAATGGAAACACAATACCCTCCAACCTAGGTCACCTAATCCTTACGTATTGGTGCCTATATAGGGCCCAAATGTCAACTATAGAGTAGATTAAGGCCTTACTAAAACACTAAGACACACTAGTGAAACCAACCAAAATGAGGAATCCTACCTCATCTCTAAGGTAACTAACTTTGAAGATTAAACCATTTGCATTCTTAACAACCTCTTCTTATTTTCAATTATTCAAGTCAAACCTGACTAAGGAAAAATGCTAAACTAAATTCAAAGTCAAAGTTAACCCTAAAGATAACCTAAAAATCTACTAAAGCCATGCCTAAGTTTTCACAATTAGGCGCATTAGGTCAAAAATAACTAAAATGCATTTGAAATAAAAAAATACCTTGATATTATCCCTTTTTAAATGCTAATTTCATTTCATTTAATAATTTTTCATGAAAAAGGGTAAAATAGGATAATTGAAACGTTTTAGCATGTAGGTAAATTACCACACATACAAAATGATTGTCTGGCCCCTATATATTATTAAGCATGTAAAACCCTAGCATGCATATTTAACTTATCATAAAATATATAAATTAAAACTTAACATCATATAGTAAACATTAGGCATACATGTTGGTATAATAAGCATAACACACTTAAAAGATAATTCTACCCCTAAGGCATACAAACAATAATAATCATACAAAATATGTCTATACATGCTCAATGATACATAATTTCATGCTAGTACACTAAGTAAAATAAATATAATATACTGACACATGATTGGGGCAATAATTAAAACTTAAAACATTAAAACCCTCATATGCTATCATGTTTTGTTTGCATTTTAGTAAGGTATAGAGCTTACCTTAACTCCAATCAAAATATAGCTAGAAATAAGCATAAATCACCAAACCCTAGCCTACTTTAATCCTTCTTCTTTACCTAAAAGCAAAGAAAACCAAAACATATAAATTATCCACTAAAACAATTAATAACCAAAGTATCTAACAATTAATGAAACCAACCAAACATACCTCGACCAAAGCTAAAGCCACTAGTTGGGGAAAATGAACAAGACTAATAATGCATGGGCTTAGATACATGAACATGCAACATTACCCATAGAGTGTAGTGTGAGAGCGGTATGCAGCAAGAGGTTGGGCTGCATGAGGGGGTAACGCAGTAGGGGGTGGGTGCATGAGTCTTGTGTGTAGGTTGGGATGAATTATCTTAATGATTCACGTTGGCTAGGGGTGCAAATGTGAATGATCATAAAACTTGGGTTGTTGGCAAACCACCTCGGCTCATCTTATTTAGGGCTCACTTCAACTCATTTATTTAAGAAAATAAATCAAACTTGAACCTTATTTTTAGACTTATTTATTAAACTAGCCAAACTCAAGCCAATAGAGTTTTAGCTCATTTGTTTGTGAGCCAACTCAAATTTATCTAAGCTTGGTTTGGCTCATTTATAAGACTAACTCATTCATTTATAGGTTGGAAATGTATATAATTTACTTGATCAATGAGTTAAATAGTTAAATGAACCTTTAAAAAAGATGAATAGTTAAATGAGTCGAGTCACAAATCAACTCATGATAAGCGAGTTGGGTCAAATTGGCTAGAGAACCTTATCAAGCCAAGCTCAAGCCTGGATCATTTTAGACTCAAGTGGAGCTTTAGATTGGGATATTTAACTCAATTTGACTCATAAACAACCCTATATGCAATAGGTTAGAAGGGGCACAAGGCTAGCAGTGAAGGGTGGTAGCTAGATGGTGTTTAACTGGGCAAAAGAATGGTTGGAGTTGGGGAAGGTGATTATTTTATAACAAGAGAGGGATGATGGTGGTTGTTAGAATGATGATGGTTGTCTTTGTAGAATGTGGATCATGAAAAGGAAAAAATTTAGAGGAGGTTGAGGTTTCCAGGGAACAATGGCGTGGGTGTTATGAGGTTGCAAATAGATGACAAGGAAAGGAAAGAAAAAACTAGGGAGGAGGGAGGTTGTTGATTTTGGGTAGAAAATGAGGTGACGGGTAATGTGCTAAAGGGTGTTGTTTGGGATTGGTGGTGTTGTAAAACAAAAATTCCTAAAATAGTTGGAGTGTTAGGTTAGGAGGTTAGACAAGAGAAAAATTAAAGGGAAATAAGGGAGTTGGGGTGTAGGGACCAATGAAATAAGAAAAATGGAGGGGGATGAAAGATGTTAAAGGCTAGTTTGGTGAGAAAGGAAAAGTCTAGGCAACAGAGAGGATAATGTGTGGATGAGTGAGCTAGATATGGTGCAAAGAGGAAGAGTGTAAAGATGGGTTTGTCAGATGCATTGGTGTGTGCTTGAGAAAAAGAATAGGGGTAGCATGGCGTGAGAAGTGAGAATGTTAAAGGGAAGGAGTGTTAATTTAGGATTAGTTTAGTTAGGCTAGTTTAGGGTTTCTAATTAATGAAACTAAATTAGGAAAAAATAATCAATTTAGGGTTAGGTGTAAAGAAAAAGGAAAAGAAGGAAAATAATGAGGATAAAAAAATTAAGAAAAGATGTAGGATTATGGTTTGATGGTTAAAAAAATTAATTAATCCAAGTTTTGAACATAAGGCTAAATACTCGAAAATAAAAGTTTACAAAATTTTGGGGTGTTATAATATCCAACGTAAAAACATTTATGAAAATAAAATGAAGTATAAGTATTGAAAAGTCTTAGTCTTTAAAGACTATCAAACGAGAAACATAATGCTAGAAAGTCTTACTCTCAAAGCCCTAACCCTAGTACACATATAACCATTTACTAGCCATCTACATTGACCTCCATAAGGTCCTTTGCTTGTGGTGTTGAGTAGGTAACCATTTAAACATACATGTTAATATGATGTGTATCGAGTAAGCCAAGTTACCATCTCTTGAAGGTTCATGATACATATAAGGTCATAATAGATAGACATGGTTCATATGAGATTCGTATATAATATGATCATACATCATACATACTAATTTATGTACTTTTCTCAAATGATATTTATACTAGGACATACCTACACATGAACTTGAGAATAACATGTTTCATGATATACATGAGATAATGGATCAACACATAATCCATAAAACTATGGATTTCATGGTTGATAACACACACACAAACACACAAGCCTCATATAAGTAAGATAAACTAGTTCAAGCATCTCTATTATTATTGTTGTTGATTAATTAACACATTATGATCACATGGCTATACATCCATTTAATTCTTTTCAGCATAGACTAGATCATCCCCCATGGCCTCTCCAAAATGCAAGTTTCTCCTTTCTAGTGAGAGTATGGCAAGCAGGTGATAAATAAGTTCTTCTTCCATTGTCTTGTGGTGCTATTTCATGCCTAATGCCCATTTATTCCATATCCAATAGAGAATTGATGCCATCTTTAGTATTTTGTGGAATATTAAGTAATGCACCAACAAGGCTATCACAAATATTTTTCTTCATATACATCACATCTAGGGCATGCCTCACGTATAGAGATTCCTAATATAGAAGGTTGAAGAATATAGACATCCTTTTCCACCCAATTGATTTGGGCTTATATTTATTCTTTTTCCCAAACTGCGTCTTCAAATGTTTCATCATCATATACACTTGTATGTCTATCAACCATATTGGTGCATGCCATTCTTTTAGTTTCCCACTAAAAGCATTCCTTTGCCTAAGATAATGATGATCTCATGGTAAAAATCTATGATGCTCAAGAAAAACTGTATTCCGGTCATATGTTAACTGAATAAATGAAGTATTACCCTCATATATCGGACATGCGTAATGGCGTTTCACACTATAACCTGACAAGTTACCATATGCTAGAAAATAACTTATAGTACAGAATAACATTGCTCTCAAAGTTAAAATTTTCTCACAATAAGCATTAAATACTTCAACACCTGTGTCCCATAAGAACTTCAAATCATCAATCAAAGGCTCCAAATAAATATCAATATGATTCCCTGGTTATTTTTTCCCCAAAATGAGTAAAAATAACATCATATACTTGTGTCTCATGTAAAGACACAGCGGTAGATTTAATATAGCAAAAATCATCGGCCAAATATTATATGTGCCTTGATTGTGTGGATTCATACCATCTGCAAAGAGTGTAAGATGCAAGTTTCTTTGTTCTTTGCTAAATTCATGAAATAACCATCAATCATCATCCATTATGGAGAATCAGATGGATGTCTCATAAGCCCTTCATCTATCTTCTCATCAGCATGAAATCTCAAGTTCTTTGCATCTTGTACATTATTAAACATCCACCTAAATCTTAGTATTATAGGAAAATACCATAACACCTTTGATGACACCTTATTATTCTTGTATCACGGTGCTTTGCATTCTTGATTAGAACAATAATATAAACATATATATTCATTGTGAAATAATATATAATAATTAGGGCATTCATATATCTTCTTATAACTCATATCCATAAGTGAAAGGATATTCTTCACTTCATAGGTATGATTGAGTATAACGTTCTCATCGAGAATCATTTCTTTCAAAAGTCTTAATAATTGTGTGAAACTCTTATCACTTCATCCTTTATATGCCTTTAAGTTGTACAAACTTAAAATAGGGAATAATTAAATAAACTTCTTACAATCACCATACAAAGGTTTTTTCAAGTCAATAATTAGTCGAACATTTTTGGATAATCTCAAACACTTTCCTCAACCTTTTGAGTCATCTACTCTAATGAATCACCCTCATTGGTGTCAAATGATCCACTACTATCCCTCCTCCATTCCTCATTAAACTCTGTCTCACCATGCCATGTCCAATGAGTGTATTTTATAGCGATTCCTTAGACAAAAAAATGATTTCTCAAATCATTAGCATTGACACATTGAATATAAGTACAATTCAAATAATGAAAGACTATTCTACTAGCATCTTGAGCATGTTCTATACACTTGATGAAAAATTCAACTCCTTTATCATATTCTCTAGACAAACTATTTGCAGACATCTATTTCCAATCCTTAGTTTTCCAATCTGTATGATACCCAAAAAATATTATTACAAATCAATTCACTTCTGCAAACTAATTCACATATTGATTATGCTGATAAAGAATTCATATTTGTATAATGTAACACCCCCAAAATTTACACATTTTTTTAAAACAATACTTATAAATTAAACTGTAAATTCTAGGGATGCTACTGCCACACTTAGTACCAGATCGGTTCTCCCCTACCATTCTAGTACCAAGTGCTAAGGCTAAAAAAGAAACAACTCATAACAAATCAAAATTCATAAATACGGGAATTAGGTATGCATAAGTCTTTATATAATCCAAAATATGAAAGTTAGTTTTTCAGGGAAAAGAAATAAATACAATAATAAATTATTTCTAAAGTGCTCAACATAATTAAAAGAAAATAGGGATAAAAAATCTCAATGGAAAACCGGCCATGCCACTTCGGAACTGATTCAGCCTAATCATCACTCGACCCCATCTGATGTCCCATTAACATCTATCGCATCAAAATAAACATCTCATACCTGCAACAAGTCAGATGAGCCTTCTACTCGTGGGAATGAGCAACACCCATAAAATGGGTGATCAGTACGCTACGTACTGAGTAAGGTAACCGAGCACTAAGGCCAACACATAACCACATAAAATCACACAAGATGATAATTCAACTTACATTTTCAAGCCCACATAAATAATGCATAAAGTCATACAGAAGAGTATACAACTTATAAATGATCAAGCCCACACATAAAGGCCTAAACAGTCCAAATTAATTAATTTTACCAAAAGTCGATACACACCATGCCTTTTAGCAAATCCATGTAAGTACAGGAACACCCCATTATTATTGCCGGTGGGCCGTTCACTTGCGGGACAATGTCCATACCATTATTATTCGCCGGTGGACCAGTCACTTATAGGGTAAAAACCCTAACTACTATTCCTAATCGGTGGATTGGTCGGGTTCCTACTCACATGGTGTGTTTCACTGTAAGTAATTAGTGTCTTTTATGAGCCTTAGCAATTCTGGTTTGTGTTTATTGAGCTCAAGTCACCCCACTATTATTGCCAGTGGGTCGGTCACTTGCGAGACAAAGTCCACACCACTATTATTCACCGGTGGACCGGTCACTTATAGGGTAAAAACCCTAACCACTATTCCTGACCGGTGGATCGGTCTAGACCTGACTCAATAGTCTTTCACTTTAAATGATTAGTGTCTTAAATATTTTATTCACAAATGTTCTCTCAGACATGCATGACTAACTCCATGCAAACCCTAGTTTCCATGCAACCCTAGCTCCATGTAAACTACACTTCCATGCAAACCCTAACTCCACTTAAACCACACTACCATGTAACCTTAACTCCCATGCAAACCCTAGCTCCACGTAAACCAAACTTCCATGCAACCCAAACTCCCATGCAAACCCTAACTCCACGTAAACCACACTTACATGCAAACCCTAACTCCCATGCATAGACGGAGCCAATTCAGAGCACATGGGGTCGTCTGACCCCATGGATTTTATGAAAACCATATATATTTTATATACAATAGAAGAGACGGAAAATAATTCTGGACCAGTGGTTAAAGAGTTGCAAAAAACTTTCAATGTATTCTGGGGTCCTAGGTTCGAACCCCAGTTTTGCAAAAATTTTACCCCATTTTTTTTTTCTAATTTCACACTTGACAGGCTCGTTGCTCCTGTTCATTGGTCTCCCTTTCAATTTTTGTCTGTCTCCCTGACTCCTGCTCTCTCCCGCTCGAGTGATTCTCGACCCCAGGCTCCATTACAGATAGGCGCCGCGCTGCTAATCCTACCCCGCCAGCCGCCGCGCCCGCTCGCTCAGGATTGGTGGCCGTCAGGCACCAGGCACCCACCACCCAGTCGCACACTGCAGCCACTACTGTCTGCTGACCTGCTATCTTGCCTCTGCCTCACCGTCGCCGACCTGTTGTGGTGTGTGTGTGTCACTATCTCTATCTCAAGTCTCAACTCTCAACAGAGGCAGGCAGGGGCAGCGAATTAGCCAAACAAAATAGGCAAGGCAAACACAACAGCCAGCTGCTGCCCGCCCCGAGAGCTAGACCAGAGTCTAGAGAGATTGAGATTTGAGAGGGTGAGGGTTTTTATTATTATTATTTTTTAATTTTATTTAAGATGAAATATAATATCTTTTTTTGTTAATTGAATTAGTTTGTATTTTTATTTCTAATTTTATTGTGAATATGTGAAATTGGAATAGTTTGTATTGAGATTTGTTAATGAGTTGATTATTGTATATTTTTGAATTAGGTTATGTTAATTTTGAATTAGTATGGTATGAATTATTATTGTGTAATGTTGATTTAGTTGAGTATGAGTATTTTTGTTAATTGAATTAGTTTGTATTTTTATTTCTAATTTTATTGTGAATATGTGAAATTGGAATAGTTTGTATTGAGATTTGTTAATTACATCTTGTATAATTGTGAATATGTGAAATTGGAATAGTTTGTATTTCTAATTAGTTGAGTATTTGTTCACTACATCTTGTATAATTGTATTGTTGTATTCATAATTGCATATTTGATTTTATCAAATTAGCATGTGGAAATATCTTCAAAAGCGGCCTAAAAACAAAGAACAAGCTAATGAGAACAATTCTAATCCAGTTCCTAGTCCTGTAATTCATGAACAAGTTTCTTCATATCTTCATCAATCTCAAGCTACGCAACGCAATTGGGTGGATTTAAATTCTCTGGAACTTGATCCAGGTCTGAGGGAAAAAATTTCAGATGTCCATCCAAATCAGCAAAATGAGGTAATGAGAGCTTATATTCGTCTTGGTCCTTTCCAACCTCTTGCACACAATTTTCCAATTAAACTTATTGCAGGAAAAAATCGAAGATTTGTTGCATCTTGGTTTGATCAGTATGACTGGTTAGAATATAGTATAGCAAAAGATGCTGGTTTTTGCCTACCATGTTACTTGTTTAAACAAGAATTTGAAGCTGGTGGTGATCATTTTGGGGGTCAAGGTTTTGAGGCTTGGAATAAAAAGGATAGGATTTAAGTTCATGTTGGTAATTGTGATAGTCCTCAAAACAAGGCTGTGAAAAAATGTGATACTTTGATGAATCAAAAGTATGGCATTCAAGCTGCTTTGTCAAAATAATCTGAAATAGTGAAATCCGAGTATCATATTCGTCTAGAAGCATCAGTCATTGCTATTAGATATCTTCTTCGACAAGGACTAGCATTTCAGGGGAATGATGAATCGGATAGTTCAAAAAGCTGAGGTAATTTTTATGAGCTCCTAAAAATATTACAAGAAGTTAATCCATCTCTGGCTAGTTTTATGTTGAAAAATGCTCCGAGAAATAGCCAGATGACTTCTTCTGATGTTCAAAAAGATATTGCTTGTGCTTGTGCAACTGAAATAAGTAATGAGATTATTAAGGAGATAGGGGATGATGTTTTTGGCATATTAATTGATGAATCTGGTGATTTATCTGGGAAAGAACAAATGGCTGTTGTTGTACGTTATGTGGATCGTAAGGGTTTTGTGATGGAAAGATTTATTGGTATTGCACATGTAGCTGATATAACTGTCGTGTCACTCAAATCAACACTTGCGACAATGTTAGTGAAATATAAATTATGCATATCAAGAATACAAGGACAGGGCTATGATGGAGCAAGCAATATGAGAGGAGAATATGGTGGTTTAAAAACTTTGATTCATATTGAAAATAATTCAGCATATTATATTCATTGTTTTGCTCATCAGCTTCAGGTGGCACTCGTTGCAGTTGCAAGGTCTCATGAAGATGTTGATTGGTTGTTTTTTATCGTTACTGGTGTTGTTAATGTAATTGGATCATCTAACAAACGTCGAGATATGCTTCGAGAAAAACATGCTCTTGAATTAGAAGAAGCATTTGATCTAGGCAAGATCGAACATAGGTGTGGATTGAATCAAGAATCAGCCCTTTCAAGGGCTGGAGATACTCGTTGGGGTTCACATCTTAAGTCTCTTTCAAGTTTGGTTAAGTTATTTTCTCCGGTTATTGAAGTACTTGATTTTTTGAAAAAAAGATTCAAAAAGTAGACAGAAAGGTGAGGCTAGAGCTTTCAAAGATCTACTAATGTCCTTTGAGTGTGTTTTCATGTTACATTTGATGAGAAGGGTTCTAGGTATCACGAATGATTTATCTCAGATGTTGCAGAAGCGTGATCAAGACATTGTAAATGCTATGAGACTTGTTCAACTTGCTAAACAACGCCTCCAAACGATGAGGGATGAAGGATGGGAAGATCTTATTATTGAAGTTTCTTTATTTTGCCATAATAAGAATATTGTGATTGCAAATATGGATGATCGGTATGTTAAGGAAAACAAATCACAACGGTTGGCTCCATTTCTTACAAATATGCATCATTACAAGTTTGATTGCTTCTACATCATATTAGACTTGCAATTAGAGGAGCTTGAATCACGTTTTGATGTGATAGGCACCACGTTGTTGTCATGTGTAGCATGTTTGAATCCATCGGAGCTATTTTCTGCTTTTGACAAAGCTTCATTGATTAGGTTGACAAAGTTTTATCCCGATGATTTTTCTGATGTTGATGTTGTGATACTGGATAATCAGCTTGAGAATTATATTTTGGATGTTCGATCTGATGAAAGATTTTCTGAATTAAAAGGACTTGGTGATCTCTTAAGGAAGTTAGTGGAAACAAAAAAGCACACTACATATCCTTTGGTTTATATGCTTGTGAAGTTGGCTTTGATTTTACTGGTAGCTACTGCAACTGTTGAAAGAGCTTTTTCAGCAATGATTTTTATCAAAAACAAGTTGCGAAATCGTATGTGTGATGAATGGGTACATAATTGTCTAATGTCATATATAGAAAAAGATGTATCCGATACCATTAGTAATGAGACTATTATAGCTCGATTTCAAAATATGAAACCTCGACGAGTACAATTGTAAACGAATATCTATGTATGAATTTGGATAATATTAAATATATTATTATTATAATTATAATTTCTTTTATTATTTTATATTTAGATATATGCTTGTTATTTATTGGGACCCCATGCATTTTATATCCTGGTTTCTTCCCTACTCCCATGCAAACCCTAGCTTCATGTAAACCACGCTTCCATGCATAACCTAATACCATGCAACATTAATACCACCATGCGAACCCTAATACTGCTATGCAAAACCCTAACACCATGCAACATTAACACCATCATGCAAAACCCTAACACCATGAAATATTAATACCACCATGCGAAACCCTAACATGCATGTCTTAAGGGCGCAACATATATCATCACGTATACAATATTTCATCATATATAGTACACATGCCATACAAAAACATACTTCAACTCCACGTTATACCATATACAAAATAATTAATAGTGATAAACATAGGATACATAGCATGTGAAGCAAATAACACATTTAAGCACACAAAAGGCCTTATTACCCCTTACCAAAAACATCACCGGTCTTGGAGCACTCTCCTATACCACTTGAGGACTTTGACTGGGCTCACCTATTATGGGGAAAATACTAGAATTAGGTTCCTTCCTAAAAATAATAGTAATTTCTAACTTATCCAAAGATTTGACTTTTAATTAAAATAATACTGTACTAAAATTAAATGTACAAAATACTACTAAAAATACTATAATAATTTAAAACGAAGAGGCAATATAAGGGCTTCTACCCTTCCCCAAAATAATGTTATTAAAGATAATAATAATTTTAATAATAACAAACTATTAGTAATATTATTAATATTAATAGAAATAATAATAATAATAATAATATATGCCTTAAAATTACAAGGTGGGGTTTTGACCCCACCCCTAAATAATAAAATACTATTTAATAATATTAATAAAAATATTAATAACATGTATTACTTATAATAATATTAAAATAATAAGGATAATAATAATATTATTAGTAATAGTAAAAATAGTAATAATAATACTAAAAAACATATGTGTGAATACTAGTAACAGAATTAAGGTCACATCCCTTCTAGAATAATTAACAACAACAACAACAACAACAAGAATAATAATAATAATAATAATAATAATAATAATAATAATAATAATAATAATAATGGTAATAAAACATATAATAATTTAAATAATACCTAAAATTCGAAACTAATAAACCTAATTATTTTATTCCTACTCCCTACCCTACAAAGAAAATTTAGCATTAATATTCCATCTAATAATAATAATAATAATCAAATAACCATAAAAATTTGAATAAAAATAGAATAAATGTAAATAAATATAAAAGAAGGGCTAAGAAGGTCTAGGGTTTCACCTTGAGTTGGCAGGGATGGGTGGCACCAATGGTGGTATATGGCGGTAGCCGGAAAAAGAGTCTAAGAGGGAAAAAGATGAAGAGAAAGAGGGAAAGAGAAGGGGAAAAGAGAAAATAAGGTTATGGTTTGGTGGAGGACAATTAGACGAAGTTTTTGGGTAGTGCAGAAGGTAATAGAAGTGGCGGAAATGGTGGCAGACGACGGCTTAAAGGTTGCGGGGTAAAGATTTTTGCGAGATGGATAGGAGATTTCGCACGGCTATGGCAGCTCATAAGAGAAGAATTGAAGGACGTGGAGGGCTTAGTTAGCTAGAGTGGAATGCAAGGAAGAATTTGGGATGCAGCGGTGGTGGTGAGGTTGGCTATCGACGGCGGAAAGCTAATCTGAAGTCAAGGTGTAACACCCCAAAATTTACACATTTTTTTAAAGCAATACTCATAAATTAAAACCGTAAATTCTAGGGATGTTACCGCCACACTTAGTACCAGACCAGTTCACTTCTACCGTTTCGATATCAAGTGCTAAGGCTAAGAAAACATTATCAGTAATGCCATACAAATTCAAATTTATAAAAACGGAAATCAGAGTACGCGCAAGTCTTACATAATTCGAAATACCAACTATTTTTTTTCAAATAATAATTAAAAAACATTGATAAAGTTGTTTCTACAACTTAAACATAATAAAAATAACATGAATCATAAATTAAAAAGAGAACGACCACATCTCTTTAGAAATCGATCCAGTCCAACTATCACTCTGCCTGTCCTGATTTCTCATAGACATCGATAGCATCAAAATAAATATCTCCTACATGCAACAGATCAGGCATGCCTTCTGCTCGTGGGAATGAGAAGCATCCATGAAACGGGTGATCAGTACACTACATATTGAGTAAGGTAACCGAGTACTGACATATAACACATTAATTCATACAGGATAATGATCAACATACATTTACAAACCCACACATGTGATACATAGAAGCATAAAATGACATCCATAACTTATAATCAACAAGTCCACATATAAGGTCCAAAAAGATCCAGATTAATCATTTAGTCTTTCTTTTATCAAAATTCGATACACACCATGCCTTTTATCAGATCCATGCAAAAACAGGAACACCCCACTATTATAACTGGTGGGCCGGTCACACATAGGACATCATGTCCTAACCACTATTATTACCGGCGGATCGGTCACATATAGGGTAAAACCCTAACCACTATTTTTGACCGGTGGATCGGTCTGGACCCGACTCAATAATCTTCCACTTTAATAGGTTAATGTCTTAAGTGTTTTAATCACAACATTTGCCATTTACAAACATTTGCCCAGACATGCATAACTAACTCCATGCAACCCTAGTTCCCACGCAAACCTAACTCCATGTACCATACTTCCATGCAAACCCTAGCTCCCATGCAAACCCTAACTCCATGCAGACAGATTTCCATGCAAACCCTAATCCACATGCAAACCCTAGTTTCACATAGACCACACTTCTATGAAACCCCAATTCATATGCAAACCCTAGCTCCACGTATACCACATTTCCATGCAAACCCTAATTCATATGCAAACCCTGGCTCCACGTATACCACACTTCCATGCAACTCCAATTTATATGCAAACCCTAGATTCACATATACCACACTTCCATGCAAACCCTAATTCATATGCAAACCCTAGCTCCACGTATACCACACTTCCATGCAACCCCAATTCATGTGCAAACCCTAGCTTCACATATACCACCCTTCCATGCAAACCCTAGCTCCATGTAGACATGCTTCCATGTAACCCTAACACCACATTTCATGCAAAACCCTAGCATCATGTCATTTCATGCAAACCCTAACACCACATTGTTACACTCTCCATCATTATTTTACAATCCTAATATGCATGTCTTAGGGCATATCACACAATAATAATAACATAAACATACACATAATCTTCATGCCATGATTTATTCATACCAACATATTCAACTCTATAATCATGCCATATACAAAATAATTAATAGTAACAAACATAGAATACATGGCATATGAAACACATAATGCATATAAACACACAAATGGCCTTAGTAAACCCTTACCTAAGACGACACCGGTCTTGGTGCATGCTCCTATTCCACTTGAGGGGTTTGACTGGGTTCACCTATTATATAAAAGTATACTAGAATTATGCTCCCTTATAAAATTTTATTATTCTCTAACTCATTCTAAGATTTGGTTTTTAATTAAAACAATACTACACAATAATTAACTATACAAAATATTACTTAAAAATACAAATAAATTATTATTTTCATTCGAAAGGGTGGTGATATAAGGGTTTCTACCCTTCACCAAAATAGTAATAGTAATAATAATAATAATAGTAATAATAATAATAATAATAATAATAATAATAATAAAAGTAAAACATTATTAATAACACTCTTAATAGAATATTAATATTAATAATACCATAATTCTTAAAATTATAAGGTGGCTTTCAAAATCACTCCATTTAATAATAACACTATTCAAAAATGTAATAATGATATTACTATTATATATATATACTTATAATATAAAAGTTAATAAAGATAATAATAATAATATAATTAGTAATAATGTTAAAAATGTTAATAATAGTAATAAAAATCAAAGATGTGAGACTTAATTAAATTTTTAGGTTTCTACCCCTCCTGGAATAATTACAATATTAAATAAATAATTACACTAATAATAATAATAATATTAATAATAATATTAATAATAATATTAAACATGTAATAATTCCATTAAATAACCAAAATTCAAGAATAATAATTTATCTAACTCATTAATACATCCAAACCTGTCAACAAAATTTAGCAATTAGGATTCAGTTGATAACAATAATAATAATAATTATAATAATAATAATTAAAATTGGATTAACATTAAAAATTAGGATAAAAGTAGAATAATTATCAATAAATCAAAATGAAGTGTTTAAAAGGCTTAGGGTTTCACTTTGAGTTGGAGGGGATGGGTGGCACCGGCGGTGGTGCCTGGTGGTGGTCGGAAAAATGATCTAAGAGGGGTGAAAATGAAGAAAAAGAGGTAAGGGGGAAGGAGAAAAATAAAATAAGTTTATGAGTTGGTGGAGGAGACTTAGAAGGAGATATTGGGTGGTTTAGAGGGCGGTAGAAGTGGCGGATATGATGGTGGATGGTGGTTTAAGGTTTCGGGGTGGAAATTTCTGTCGAGAGAACTAGCCAACTTTGCACAGTTATGGAGGCCCGTACAATGAGAATCGAAGGATTTAGATGATTTGGTTAATTAAAGGGTGTTGCAGTGAAGATTTTGGGAGGAAAAAGAGGCGGCGAGATTGGCTAACGGTGGAGAACAAGACGTCTAAAGTGGCGCTGGCGTACATGCGGCTGCTTAGTGTTTTCGGGAAAAGAAAGCTCGATTTCGAGCCATACGAGGGGTATTTATAGTGGTGGAGGGCAGGCTTGAGTTTTAGAGGTTACCAGAAGATCAATTTCGGTGGGAAAATGGGTTGGTTTTGCCGTTGATCGGGCGTCACAAATTAAAAAATTTACCCAACCTTCGAGCGGGAAATGGGGGAAAACGTGGGGAAGAAATGGAGAGTGGGGCATTTTAAATCCAAGTATGCATTGAGGGGAAGAGAACAAGTGGTAGAAATGCTGGTCACGACACGTGTGGCCGGCGGCGGCATTTGGAGGAAGGTGACAGTTATGGCGTCAGGCTAGAGGAGGAAGAAGAAGATGGGGGGGGGGGGGTTGGACCGGGCGGTTCTGGGGAGAGAAAAGAAAGAAAAAGGAAGGGAAACCGGGTAGTTCGGCGTGAGGGTTATGCTCGTTAAATAGAACGATGTGTATTGGCTGTAAAAAAGGGTTAAAGAACGGTGTTCCGGGCTGTTGTGCAATGGTAAAAAAAGTAACGATCAAAACGCCACATTTGAGTGGGATAAAGAATCAAAACGCGACACAGTGAGGGAGGCGGAAGGAGGACGATAGCGTGGGCTGGGCCGCGCTGAAGGAAAGGAGAAAGGGGAAGGAAGACTAGGTCGTGAGCCAGGCCTAGTTCGGCGAGAAAAAGAAAAAGAAAAGAGGAAGAAAGAAAAGGAAGGAAAAAAGAAAGAAAGAGAAGGAGAGAGGAAAAAAAATAAAAATAGAAATAGGATGGTTGGTTTAGATAAATTAATTAAAATATTTGAGGTATTTAAAAATAATAATATTTAAATAAAATAATATTTAAATCCCCTTTTTAGGCTTAATTAGGATTTTTAAAAGATTTTCCAAAATTTCCATCTTAAATTAATAAATCACTCAAATTTTATTTAATTAAATTATTTATAAAAATTAACATTAACTTGAAACTATTTTCTCTTTCTTAATTTGAATAAAATAATTTATTTAAATAAATTCCCAAATTAAAATCTTTAATTAGATAATATACCTAAATTTCCTTTACTTAACCTATTTATAAATTTCTTATTAATTTTCCCTAATAAATTTCCTTTTATTTTAGTAAAAATAATTTATTAAATTAAATTTTCAAATAAAACCTTATTTAAATATAATCTTTAAAATTAAAAAATTTCGGGGCATTTCACAAGGTAGCTCACGGTTATCTCTTAGGGTTTTTGGGGAGGAAAAGTTTCGAAAACTCTCCAATCAAGGCTATTTATAGAGGTTAGGGGGAGTGGTAGGGTTTTGGGGGTTGGAAGGAGGGTATTCTATATAGGGTTTGGGGCAGCCAGAGGCAGTTAGGTTTAATCCTTCGAGAGAAAATAGGGAGAGAACGAGCGGGAGTTGAGGATAACCGATCATGCGAAGCTAATATGCGAGTCAATAGGGAGAAAATGAAGGGGAAATCCGCCGGCGGCACCATTTTCGGGCACGGAGGTTGCAGGTTGGCAGTATCGGGGAAGAAGAAAGGAGGAAAAAATGGCTGGACCGGCGATCTAGGGAAGAAAGAAAAGAAAGAAAAAGAAGGAGACCGGGCGGTCCAAGCGTTGGGAATTAAAATAGGGCAACAAAATGATGCGTATTGAGGGAAAAATGAGTGAGACACGACGCAGAGATCTGAGCTGCCAAAGGAAGAAGAAAAGGGGGGATTGGGCCGCGGAAAGCAAGCCCAATCGGGGAGAACGTAAGGAAAAAAAGAGGAAGAAAGAAAAAGGGAGGAAGAAAAGGAAAAAGTAAAAAAGGGAAAAAGAAAAATAGGAGGGCTGGGTTAAATCACTCTAATTTTGGGATAGTTAAATAAAATAATATGTAAATCCCTTTTTAGGCTAAATTAGGATTTTTAAAAGATTTTTCATAAATTCTATTTTAATTAGAAAATCACTCTAATTTTCTTCAATTAAGTTATTTATAAAATGAATATTAATTTGAAACTATATTTTTTTTCTTATTTTAAAGAAAATAGTTTATTTAATTAATTTCTAAAATAAGATCCTTAATTAGCTAAAATACCCAAATTTTTCCTAATTAAAATACTTATAAATTTCTTCTTAATTTGCCCTAATTAATATCCTTTTTATTTTAACAAAAATAATTTATTTAATTAATTTTCATAATAAAATCTCATTTAAATATAATTTTAAAATTAGAAATTTTTAGGGCATTTCATATGATGTATCATGATATTTTGAAGCTATATATATAAACAATTCCAACATGTTTCCATATCCCATGCCAATTCACAAATCATTCATGGTTAGAAAGAATTCATATTCCTATAATGTATCATGTTATTTGTTACTATATATACAGACCATTCTAACAAGGAGAAAAAATATACCAATACACAAATTTTTCTTGCTTAGAAAGAGTTCATATGTATATACATATCAAATATTTATATAAGGGTTGCGAATTCAAAAGTATATACATACTACGCAGTTAAAACATGACCTAAAAAACAAAGTAAAACCCTAAGGCAATGTCAGTAATATATATATCAAAATGGTGTTACAGCCCAAAAACTAAGTAAGAACATCCCTAACCATCTTATGAAATCCGTCAGTACCCTTACTTAGGCCAACTAGAACTTGTCACTCAGAGATTCCACTCGTCTCTATATGTTGTCTTCTCTCTGACATCATCAATGGAGAGTTCACTAAAAAATACTCTAGGGCAACTAGAGTAGATATTTGGGGGGTAAGCTATGAAAAAACCTCTACTCGTCATCTATGACCATTAACTCTCTATAGATTTGATCATAATCACTCACAAACACCTCACCCTAAACAAATCTAGGGTGTAGTGCATTGGTATGATTGACACATAAATATAAATAACTAGCTTATGCCCCTGACCATGGCTCAATTTGAGGCAATGTCAAAAGCAAATGATATGATCTGAAATGGAACAGATCATAGTATGACCACTCAAGAACAACCGATGCAGGTCCTCATATAATCATATGGCATGACTCCGAAAACCTAAATAAGGTGTCATGCATAAATATACTGGAGGTATGTACATAATAAGCAATCGTGTCATCTCACTAGTCCACTACCTATAAAAGAGATCAACCACTAAACCATGGTACTAAGATTGTTATCTAAATTTTTAAATTATAAAATATGTAACAACCCTTTGCAATTTTTAATGCACTATAATCAAATAATGTGCATCACACTAGTAAAACTAGTTTTTATAATTAATAACAAAGGCATCAATATTATCATGCATGCATAAACATATAGAGAGGTAAACACAACGTGTAACCAAAACCCATAACAACATAGCAATAAACAAATATCATACAAGCAATAATACATGCAATACCTACTAAATAACATGCATATATATATATATATATATTTATAATGAAAGAAAAAGACAAAAGTATACCTATAGCTAAGATAAGGGTTCTCAGGGAAAGGAGCTAGGTTGTAGGGACGCTGGCTATTGTGGTTGTAAGAGTCATGAATGTTAGAGAGGGGTTGTGGTAGGGAGGCAAGAGGTGGACGAATGGTGGGAATGAGCTATGAGAGAAAGGATGGAAGGGATGTGTAACCTAGGCACAAAAGACAGAAAAATGATAACGACACTAAAAGGAGAAGGATAACAGTCATCAATAAGTAAGAGGAAGGCATAGTGAACATAAACCGGTGAAATGAGGACAACTATCAAGGGAAAAGAAGAGGAGGACTACGAGAAAAAGAGTTTAAGAGAGATTTGAATTTTGCGTAACAAATGTAAATGAGCAAGAGGGAAGAGAAGGTTATTTTGAAATGCCCTGAAAATTTTTAATTTTAAAAATTATAGTTAAATAAGATTTTATTAGGAAAATTATTTTAATAAATTATTTTTACTAAAATAAAAGGAAATTCATTAGGGCAAATTAATAAGAAATTTATAAATATTTTAATTAGGAGAAATTTGGGTATTTTATCCAATTAAATATTTTATTATAGAAATTAATTAAATAAATTATTTTATTTAAAATAAGAAGGATAAAATATTTTCAAATTAATGTTAATTTTATAAATAATTTAATTGAATAAATTTAGGGTTTTTTACTAATTAAAATGGAATTTATGAAAAATATTTTAAAAATCCTAATTTAGCTTTAAAAGGAGATTTAAATATTATTTTAATTAAATATTATTATTTTTTATATCCCACATAGCCCAACTAATTTAATTAACCTGAACCATTATTTTTCTCTTCTCCTTTTTTGTTTTTCCTTTTCTTTTTATTTTCCTTCTTCTTCTTTTCTTTCTCTTTTCTCCCCCCTAATTGGGCCAGCCAAGCGGCCCAGTCCCTCTTTTCTCTTTTCTTTTCCTTTGGCGCGACACGACCTATGTGATCGTCCTTCGTCCTCCCCCTCGTCGCGCCACGTTTTGACTCATTCTTCCACTCGAACACTGCGTTTTGATTATTACCTTTTTATTGTTGCGCTCGACCGCACTGGAATGCCGCTCTTCATTCCCGTTTCCATGAAAACTCTGCATTTCAGTTATTTTTCCCCTCACCTCGCGCCGACCGGCCTAGTTTCCCCCCTTTTCCTTTCTTCTTTTCCCGCGACCGCCGGCTCACCTCCTTCCTCCTTTCTCCTCCATTGCTGGACCTGCAACCTCCACCCTCCCCCAAAAATGGCGTTGCCGACCACACGTATCGTAACCGGCCTTTCTCCCACCCATTCTCTTCCCCTTGATGCACACTCCAACTTGAACTACCCCACTCCCTTTTTCTTCCCCACATTTACCCCCATTTTGTCTTGCGAAGGTCAAGCACAATTTGAAATCATGTTGACCGATCAACACCATAACCACTCTATTTTCTCACCGTCTTTGACCTCCTGGTAACCTTAGAACTCGAGCCTACCCTCTACCATTATAAATACTCCTCTTATGGCCTGATTTTGAGATTTTTTCCCCCGAAAACCCTAAGTGCAACCTGTGCACCACCGCAACTTTAGACACACCGTTCTCCACCATTAGCCAACCTCGCCGCCTCTTCTTCCTCCCAAACTCTTCCCTGCAACACCCTCTAATTAATTAAACCATCGATTCTTCTCGCATGGGCCTCCATAACCGTGTAAAGTTTCATAGTCCCCTCTCCATAATTTTTCCCCCCGAAACCTTAAACCACCATCCACCACCACATCCGCCACTTCTGCTGCCCTCTGAACCACCTGAAAAACTCTAGCTAATTCTCCTCCACCGACACATAACCTTCCTTTCTTTTTTCTCCTTCCCCTTCCCTGTTTTTCTTCATTTCCCCCCTTTTAGATAACTTTTTCGACCACCTCGGGGCACCATCGTCGGTGCCACCCATCTCCACCAACTCAAGGTGAAACCCTAGGCCTTCTTAACCCTTCCTTTCGATTTATTGAAAATTATTCTACTTTTATCCTAATTTTTATTGTTATTTCAATTATTATTATTATTATTATTATTATTATTATTATTATTATTATTATTATTATTATTATCAGTTGTAACCTAACTGATAATTTTTTTGGGTAGGTTTGGGAGTATTCTTGAGTTAGATAAATTATTATTCTTGAATTTTAGTTATTTAATAGAATTATTACATGTTTACTATTATTATTAATAATAATATTATTAGTATAACTATTTATTTAATATTATAATTATTTAATAGGGGGTCGAGACCTTAAAATTTAATTAGGTTGTGCACCCTTGCATTTTAGTAATATTATTAGCATTTTTACTATTATTAGTATTTATATTATTATTATCTTTATTAAATTTTATATTATAAGTATATATATAATATTAGTATTATTATTACCATTATCGTATAGTATTATTAAATGGGGACGTTTTGAAAGCCACTTTGTAATTTTAAGATTTATATTGTTATTAATATTAATATTCTACTAATAAGAGTATTATTAATAATATTTTATTATTATTATTATTATTATTGTTACTATTTTGGTGAAGGGTAGAAACCCTTATATCACCGCTCTTTTCAAATTAAAATAGCAATTTATTTGTATTTTTAAGTAATATTTTGTATAGTTAACTATTGTGTAATATTGTTTTAATTAAAAAAACCAAGTCTTAGAATAAGATAGGAAATAATAAAATTTTAGGAGGGAGCCTAATCCTAATATATTTTTATATAATAGGTGAACCTAGTCAAACCCCTCAAGTGGAATAGGAGCGTGCACCAAGACTTGTGGCATTTTAGGTAAAGGTGGTACTAAGGCCATTTGTGTGTTTATATGCATTATGTGCTTCATATACCATGTATTCTATGTTTATCATTATTAATTATTTCGTATGTGGTATAAAGTGGAGTTGAAGTATGTTGGTATGGATAAATTGTGGCATGAGAATTATGTGTATATTTATGCTACTATTATTGTATGATGTGGTCTTAAGACATGCATGTTAGGTTTGTGAAATAATGATGGGGAGTATAAATGTGGTGT
The DNA here is from genome assembly GCA_039764185.1 of Tamarix austromongolica. Lineage (NCBI taxonomy): Eukaryota > Viridiplantae > Streptophyta > Magnoliopsida > Caryophyllales > Tamaricaceae > Tamarix > Tamarix austromongolica. The sequence goes on along the minus strand of CM077809.1, from coordinate 13,681,601 downwards.
TAGGGTTTTGCATGGAATGGTATGGTGTAGGGTTTTGTATGAAATTGCATGGTGTTAAGGTTTGTATGGGACATAGGGTTTGCATGGAAGCATGAGTCACGTAGAGCTAGGGTTTGCATGGGTGCTAGGATTTGCATGATAGTGTGGTTTACGTGGAGTTAGGGTTTTGCATGGAATGGTATGGTGAAGGGTTTTGTATGAAATTACATGGTGTTATGGTTTGGATGGGAGTTAGGGTTCGCATGGAAGCATGGGTCACATGGAGTTAGGGTTTGCATGGGAGTTAGGGTTTGCATGGAGGTTAGGGTTTGCATGGAAATGTGGTTTACATGGAGTTAGGGTTTGGATGGGGATTAGGGTTTGCATGGAAGTGTGGTTTATGTGGAGTTAAGGTTGCATGGAGTTAGGGTTTGCATGGGAGCTAGGTTTTGCATGAGAGTGTGGTTTACGTGGAGTTAGCATGGTAGCTAGGGTTTGTAGGGGTATTAGGGTATGTCATGGTTAAGTATGGTGGGATGATTAACTAGGGTTGAAGTGGTTAACTTGAGTTGAGGAGTAAGCATGGTAGGAACCTAATTTGCATGTCTTGAAATGAACATATGAATAAGATACTTAAAAATACAAAAAACATAAAGTGGAAGATGTTAAGCCGAGCCCAGACCGATCCACCGGCTAAAATAGTGGCAGGGAATATTTCCCTCGCGAGCGATCTATCGACTATAATAGTGGGGGATCCCGAGCTCAACAAACCAAACTATATATGTTGTTAAGATTTGAGAAGACACTAATTACTTATAGTGGAACACCGTACGAGAAAGGGGCTAGACCGATCCATCGGCATATAATAGTGGCAGGGTATGTTACCCTCGCGACTGCTCCGCCGGCTAAAATAGTGGCAGGGCATGTGCCCTCACAACCGATCCACTGGCTAATATAGTGGGGTTCCCGTACTCGTATGGACTTGATAAAGAGCATGGAGTGAAAATGTCCTGATAAAGGATTGATGAAGTAATTAATTTAAACTGTATTGGATCTTGGCATTTTTACCTGATCATTCATTTGCCTTTATGTTGCCATGATGGATTATGCTCTTTTATTTCTTCTGCATTAATTGCCTTTATGTTATTGTGTTGGTGTTTATGCCCTATTATTAGTCTGCATGGATTATGTGCTTATGTGCCGGCCTTAGTACTCGGTTACCTTACTCAGTACATAGCGTACTGATCACTTATTTCATGGGTATTGCTCATTCCCACGAGCAAAAGGCCCATCTGATCTATTGCAGGTAGGAGATACTTACTTTGATGCTATCAATTTCTACAGGGCATCAGGAGGGGTAGAGTGATAGTTTGGCTGGATCAATCTCTAGAGTGACGTGGCCGTTTCCCTTTTTAATTTATGACTCATGTTATTTTTATTATGTTTGAGTTGCATAAACAATTTTATTAATGTTGTTTAGTTATTATCTGGAAAAAATAATAGTTGGTATTTTGAATTATGTGAGACTTGTGTGTACTTTGATTCTCATTTTTAAAAATTTAGATTATTAATAGTGTTTTCTTAGTCTTAGCACTTGGTATTGGAACGGTAGGAGTGAATCAGACTGGTACTAAATGTGGCGATAACATCCCCATAATTCACGGATTTTAAATTAATTATTTTAATTACTTCTGCATTTAAAAAAAATAGTGAATTTTGGAGTGTTAAATATTTAATGCACTAGTTTTGATAATGGTTATACATATAACCATTATTAAAACTTGGTGGCATTTTAGTTTTGGTAACAATTAATTTAAAACCATTATCAAAACAAGCGTTGCTTTAATTTTAATAACATTTAATGTATGAAACCATTATTAAAACTTGCTCTACATTCCCCCCCCCCAAATTTTCATGTTTTATCAACAATTTTGATCAGAATGTCAATTATGTGCCATTATTAATTGTCAATTATGTAGTAGTGTGCTACCTTAAATACTTTTAAGGAATTCAATGCTTTATGTTTATCATGAAGTAAATATAAATATAATGTGAGTAATCATCAATGAAAGAGATGAAGTATTTCTAAGCATATGAATCCACATTAGAACTAAATATATCAATTTGTAAGATCTCTTATAACTTTATATGTCTCATGACACATATATTGTACTTTTTTTTCAATTTTCTTATAACGGAACTTATAAAAGTCTGAAATTAGTAAGATCTAGAGTACTAAGTACTCCAACAATTATAAACCTTCTTATTTTTTTCTATGAAAAAATTGTCTTTATCTTCTATGCCACAATATAGGAGTTAGCAATTATAACCCAATATTTAGAACCCATACTTATGTTCATTGTAATGATAGTGGAAACATGTTACTAATTAATAGAGTATAGAAATTATGGACATTTACCATACCCAACATAGTTTGTTTTATAAAACAAACTAACATATGTGCCATCAAATATCATGGAGTATCCAGATGGTACAAGTATTTTCCAACTTTAGTACATATCTACTAGCTAAATACAATTATATGAACAATAATTAGAACAGATGTTTGTAGCTTATTAATTCAACTATGCCATCTTGTGTTATGCCTGATATTAACAATATAATATCTACAACATTTAAAAGAAGTTATATCATCTTTCTTTTTGAGCTAGGAAATGTATTTAATGCAATCATTCTTCATATGCTTTTTTTTTATTGAAGAAGCATTTTTAATTTCTACTTGGTCTCACCTTGAGTTGGAATCATGCTATTTGCCTCTTTTTTCTTACTACTTTTGTCTTTTTCCTTAGTAACCATTATCACACTTTCTTTAATAATAATCTAAATCCTTTTTCATCTTGTACGTAAATTTCTAATAATTCACTAATGGACCATTTTTTTGTGTGGTAAGAGACCTTAAATGTATTGTACTACCATGAAAGAGAGTTTAACTACAATGAATCCAATTTACAACCCAACATATCAATCCCAAAGTCCATAATTATGATGTCAAGCCTCATAGTCACATTATGTACTCTTACAAACCCCTAATTATGGTGATATTTATGGATGAAAATATATTTATCAAATTGTTTGCTTAGGTAGTGTTTAAAGATGTAATTACTCATCTGTAGCCTTGAGCAAGTCCTTGTTCATTTGATGGTTTATCAATAGAGCCCGTAATAGATATAAATGTCTAAGTCTATGTGTATGGGGCATTTATGCAAGCATACTTCTCCCGTCACTCGTGACTTGGTATTTCATATGAATGTTATTACTTTTATGAATAAGTTTATCAACATTTTATCATCTCATCCAAATCAAAATAGCCCTATTCATGGAGAGTTTTTAGTTTCCATACCTTTTAGTTTTCCTCACTACATTTGAATAAGACATAAACTAACACCTAGGATTAAAATTTCACCAAATTGAATCCAAACACAAAAACATGTTTCACCAAGACATAACATGTCAATTAATAACCAAGCATGAATCAAAGACATTAAATGTGCTTGGGGACTAAGGATTTAACTCTAAAACACTTATGCAACAATACATTAACGTTATTCAAGGTTTGTTGGAATCTACTTACTAAAAGTAAATATCTAAGATAATTATTTATTTAAAAAAATTATTAGGCTAAAAAGTCTTTAAAATGAGTAATTATCTTGCATAATTATTTTTGCTAAGTACCTGTAAATATGGGGCAAGTTATCCTACAATACTCAATCCTTAAAGGCAGATTGAGAATAATGACTCATTATTTTAATATGGTGTATTTTGTACATACAATGAGTGGTCATGTAGGATTACACTTATCATATATGTATGTAATAGATTAAAATTAGTATTATGTAATTAAAATTTGATTAAGGAAAAGTAGATAGATGCACAATTATATATGATTAGGATTGTTGTGGATATTTTGAACCGTATAAATTATGTTAATCACAAATGATACATATATATAGGAAAATAAAAAATTGTGTAAATAAAACCATAATATTTAGAAGAATATAACCATGGGAGAAAGCACAGACATTGGTTAACCAATAAAGAGCATGACTTGACTATGTAGGGTAACATTATTGTGCTCCATAAACAAGGGCTACTTGTGTTTGTAAACACAATCCTTGCTTTTTTTTTTATCAAATGTATTTTCATTAGGACACTAAAAAAGCATGCCCCTCATGTTTTCAAAAAAAAAAATGAGAGCACAAAAGCAAAAATACCCTTGATCATGTCAATAAGCGTTCCTATGTTCACGTGTAGTAAAAAGAATCTTCTTAATTGCTTGGTTTTTTTAATATTAAAACATAACTTATCCTACATACATGGATAATTCAATCAAGGTTGAGGTAAAGCCTATCTAATACCAAATTTAATACTTCATAATATCATGAACAATGAATTAAACAAATAAAATGTCTCGTATTCATACACAAACATAAATCAAGATATGCAATGTGTAACCACCATCATAGTACCTTGTCTAAGGGAGGAGATTATGACAAAGAGAAAGACCACCAAGCACCCCAACACTCAAGCTTATGGTCACCAAAGGTTGATCTTTGATGGTGAAATCTTCAATAATTATGAAATCAATTGATGTGATTATAGTAAAAAGAAAGGCTAAAGCACAAATTCAACTAACAAAGATCAAGCAAGAGGAAAGCTAATGGTTATGTTCTCAGACATATGTATTCCTATGCACATATATAAATATATGTAATATTTCAATGGAGGATACTTGATATGAAACCAAATATCCAAAGTCATGAGAAGGGACATTTTATCTTCTACTTCACTATTGAGGATGTGATGAATATAGTCCTCTAGAAAACATATTAGAATCATGGTACTTGACCTTTGGTTCTTTACAAATGGAGTTCTAATATAAGGTTTGATAAAACTAACTTGCACATACTACCTCTATTATTTTTTTATCAATTTTCTTTTACATATCTAGTATGACAATCCATTCAGTTGATTGGGTAGCTTGTTAGGATAACCCATTTGTTCAAATGTTATTACTTCATCTATAGTATGATTGTCTTAACATAAGCCTCATCGTGGAGGTATATGTTAATAAACCATTATTAGATACTGTGGAACACTAATAAATATAATGTGTCGATGATTACCAAATGTGACCAATGGATATACGTTAAGATCGAGAATAGAGGTGATGATGTTAGCTTCCATATAACCATGGTTTATGCTTATAATTATTCCACCTAAAGGAGATATTTATGACAATGGATTCTCAAATTGAATTCTTAGAAGGTGTCATGTATGGTGCTTGGTTATTCCAATATGATTTGACACACAATATAAAAATATTGGAGATAGTTATGACCAAGGATTAGATGAGTTAGCCCTATGTATTTTGTAGTGTGATATATGTGAAATTAGATACTCTAAAGATTTATCTACTTGGACAAAAATCTAGGTTGTGGATATAATAATATGGTTTAAATTAGACAAAGCTTTGGTAAAACTATTGTGCGTGGTCAATTATGTTCCCCACTACACATGCCACCTTTCTTTTAGGTTATACATTGGATCATTTTATTAGAATGTTAATATGGGAAGGAGTCCAAGTAATGAACCTAAACCATTATGCTTCTATAAATATTGGGTTATAGATCTAAGCTTTATGAACATTATCCAAGAGTCATATAGAAATTAAATGTGACAAGTAGATATAGCTATAAGGTAGTTCAGAAGCCAACATACTTGGAGAAATATTTGAATTAGTTTAATCAAACCCAATGTGTTTATGTAATTTATAAAAATTAAGAGGCACCCAAGGAGTGGATGGAGATCAACAAGACACTAACAAGATACCCTATACATGATATCATAACTAGTCAAGAGAAATATGCATCTATGACATGGATTAGAAGAGCTTAAAAAGAGGATTGTTTATATCAACAAACAACCCATATAGACTTCATCAAACTTGGCAACTCATACCAAGTATTTTTTTTAAACTAATGTTAAAGGCATAAATGCTCAATATGGTATATATATCCTTATAAATGATAAGGGTAATGTATCCTTATAAAATTTGATCAAATTCTACTAGGGATAGGTTTGACTCAACTCGGGCACATTAGTGGTTGTTTATACTGACAAAGAACCTTACCTAGTGATAATAGAGAATTATTGTTAAATGAATCAAGTTTTTTGAATTAAAGTTAGATTTTTTCTCTATGATTTATCTTAAAAGTCCATACCTTTATGGATATAATCCACTCTTCTTTAAATATTATTAGCACATGAGGCGTATTGAATAAAAATAGAAAAACTACTATTACCTTAATTCCTAAGGGATTAAATTCAACTAAAGAAAAAGATTTTTAACACATTTCTTCCTATAAAATATTTTACAAAATATTTTCAAAAGTAATCACTAACATGATGCAAATGGTGATTCATGAGGTACTTGATACCTCTTAAACCATCTTTATTAAGGGAACAATGTTGAATGAAAATGTATTGAATGCTTATGAGTTGATCAAGCACTATTAAAGATGGAGCATGGGACCCCACATGATTTAGATGACTAATATTCAAAATGCCTTTGACAATATTGAATGGTTATTCATAAAACATGTACTACTAAAATTAAGCCTTCCTTGTTTTATGTCCATCTGATCATGGAGTGTATTACCATATTTAGAATATCTCTAAAGGTGCAGTGAGTTTTGAAATCGTTTTTCCTTATAGAATAGGTTTTTTTATAAGGAGATCCTTAATCTCATTACCTCTTTGCCATAGGTTTGGGGTACCTACACCAAAGATTACAACTTTGGCATACTAAAGGTTTTCAAGGTCATCTCAGCTGCATCAAGATGCTTATTATTGTCTTCTACTTTGTAGATGATCTCCTCATGTTTAGTATAGGTGACACAACATTTGTTGCTCTAATTCATAATAAGATCTTAGAGTTTGGAGGCTATTCAAGTTTGAAGGCTAATGCATCCAAAATCAGCACTTACTTTAGAGAGATGGCTAATCGTATTAAATAACATATTGTACATATTTTGGGTGTTTTTGTTTGAACATTATCAAGGTTTATGTCTTCATGTTGAGCAATTTTTTTACCGTTATCTAGGTTTCACCCATCCATAAAATCAAAAAAGAAGAAAAAAATCTTGTACCCCCCTCTATTTTCAAAATAAACTATTTTAAACAATTTTTGTATTATTTTATAAGCTAATAAATAACATTTATATCATTTATTGTAAAAAAACATGATAATTAATTCATATAAAAAATAGAGATAAAAATAAATAAATATGCATTGGTAACTATTTTAAAAGATTTTTTTTGGGATTAAATAAAAATTTATACGTAAAAGAAGCCGAAAGAGTATTAAGAAGCAGAGGAATTATATGATAAAAATAAGAGAGCTCTAAAATTTGAGATTTTGGATTATTTTACTTAGATGAAGTTTTTTTAGAAGTAATTTTACTTTAAGAGTAAATTTCTAAATTTTTGGGGCCTTGAGAAAACTTTACAATCCCCCCATCAGACGAAAGTCACTTCTAGCTAAAACTACATCATTCTAAATGAAGCATTAGAATTTTTTTTGTTATATATAACAAAATAATAATATTATTGAATTGAGTAAATAAATTTCGAAATCAAATGATGGATCCTGTGTGTGGGACTTTTTCCTTGAACTTCATCCCTTAATCTTTAAATATTTCATAGGAAGGTAACAAGAGAAATTAATACTCTTATATAGTGTTGTTCATATATGTGCATTTGATGATAAGGGCTTGGATGAAGTTAAAAGGATCGAAGAAGAGGATAATAAAATAGAAAAAAAAAACAAGGTATATCTTTAGAATAATGAAGTAATGGGAATGTGCCTATGGTAATTGAGACATTGCAAATAATCTTTATGGATTTGATGACTATAGAGATTCTATATTCATTGAAATTTTTTGTTAGCTTATTCTCCTAAAGCTTATCATTCATGGTAATTTAGAATTATAATGATCTTATGATGTGCTAATACCACATTTACAAATAGGAGGATGTGAAAAATATGAAAAATATCATATATAAGAGGCGCATGAGCTTCTAATGACATTATTAGAATTGCATCCATGGAGACACCAAGTTTATAGCCACATAGGGCTGTCACGATAAAAAAATTCACACAAATGATTTTCCATTAGGTTATCCTAACTAAAGAGAGAGTATTTAGATGGAATACGGTTGAGAACGCTAGATGTAATAATTGTGATTTTGCTATAGAATATCAACACCATGTGGGTGTGGCTACTACTTATCCAATTACCCAAAATTTTTAGTTTATGGCTCTCATGTGGATAAATTTGTGTCTTTAAGCCCCATAGCTAGCAATAGCTCATACATTAAAACAAGGGACATATGGTGTGTTGTGCATAGTTATAACATGGTTGATATATAGAATGTAGAAGAATTGGAAACTTACACTTTTTAGTCTACAAACATTGTACCTAAAATCTTAGTTAAGTACCTTGTAAAGGATACCTTTGTGTGTATAGATGACAAACCTTGTCTTAGGAGGTATAAGGGTTATTTGGAAAATTTTGAAATATTACCATCATAATTTTATTATCATGAGTAATAAGCATTAATGTATATAATTCTCTTGGTATTAATAAACTTCATTATTAACTTCCACAAAAAAAAGATATTTCATAATCATGTGAAATCCTAATCACATCATATAATATAATAACTAAATGCATAATTAAAAATTATATACATATAAATACGTATGTATAATAGACCAACGTCCAGTCATTGATTGAATTGGAACATTTTTATGTTATTTTCTTCTCCGCTTGATTATGGGTGTGTCTTTTGATGAGAATAAGAACATAAAACTCTTTTCATTCTTCTTCATAATTGAATTATATGAATGGAGTCATTGTATTATTTTCTTTATGTGAATGTGTATATCTTGATGTTGGAGGGGGGAAGCAAAGTTATGTGAGAATCAACCTAATAGATAAAGGCATGGGTTTTGGGGTTACTTTATGCCCATCGTCTAATTATTTGGTTATCACAAAAAAATTTAAAATAAAACACAATTACATTAATTCCTTCTAAGTCCAATATGCATGTGACACACAAACAAAAATAAAAACAGAGAGAGAAAACAAGACTAGTTCACTAACATTAGACCATGCTAAATACATTTTATGCCAAAATTTGTATCTAATATTACATGGAACATAAATTAGGGTTAATATAAATATAACTTTATCTATAAAATAACAATATTAATTATATAAAATGGAAAATATATGCTAAATGATTAAGTTATCATTTTTATACAATAGACATATGTACTAAAGATGGATATCTACTTCTCTTCTTTTATGAACTATTTTTTTGTATAATTTGGATGACTCTTTTTTTATATAAAGATATTTCTTTATATCCATAAAAATCAATTTTTTAATATGTCATGTATTTTTTTTGTTATCTTTATATATAATTAAACTAATCTTCTAATTAATAATGTTATATTTTAAATACATGATATTTAAGGGTTACGATTAAAAGTCATCAATCAAGGGTCCAGACCTTCCTATTAGAATGTATGGTGTTTAGTCACAAGGCACTATAAACTCCTCCTACTTCAACTCATATACGAGAGGCTCAAATATAAATCACTAGAATTTTGATATTCGTTCATCAACTAATAGACCAAGGCTATTTTGTATACTAAATAATATTCAAAAAATCATCTAAACACCAAATGGAGGCTAAAGGTTGTTGTTATTTAACTAGTGTGAACACACAAGATCGAATTTAATAGAATTTACAATTCTAAGAATTAAAAAGAAAACACAATCAAGAAGAAAAATTAGGATAATAGATAATCTTATTACATGTAAAAGTTGTCATTAAAGGTGAATCAATAATTAATTCTTATAAAATCACTCAAATTAACAAATTTTCATATTTAGAGTTATAAGGTACAAGATAATTATAGAAGAGTGAAGTCAATGATGTTAATCAACCAAAATCACAATTATTTATAGTTGTACATAAATTAATGACTTTGAGGAGGTGACATAATACAGAAAAAAATACGATTCATATTTGTTGGCTTTTTACAACCAAAGAAAGTTAAAAAAAAAACAGGTTGTGTTGATTAACATGGGCCCCCATGTTTCCAAAAAAAAATATATTTTTGCTCTAAACTTCACCAAAGGCCTACATGTACTCATCTATGCTATACTCCACACCAAATATAAGTCACAAGCTTATAATTCTCCACCTTTATATAGTACTTGTGACTTCTAGCCATGGGAATACAAAATACCATCTAGTCTAAGAAATGCTTAAACATGCTCAAGGTTAATGGATTTGGTAGCATATCCACTAGATTCTCTATACTACATAGCCATCTTATCCAATATAACCTTACCTACAGTTTTGGTACCTTGAATGAAGTAGTAATTCATATCAATGTGCCTTCTTTGATGGTGAAAAAATTTCTAATTCTTATACAAACATATAACACTTTGACTATCACTTTGAATAATAGGAGCGCCATGATCAATCCCAAGAGCACAAAATATCCCTCCAAACCATGAAGCTTACGAAAAGGCCTTAATCATAGCTATGTACTCAGCCTCGGTGATGGACAATGTAGTCACCTCTTGAAAGAATGCTCTCTAGCTAATTGTAGAACCACTAAGAGAAAACAAACAAATCACTAGAGGGCCTTCTATTTTCAAGATCCCCACCATAGTTATAGTTAATGATCCTAGCTAATGCATCAACCAACCTCTCATACTCCAAACATGCAGATATTATGCCCTTTAATTACCTTATAATCTACTTCATTACTTACCAGTGATCCTATGTAGGATTCATCATATGACTACTCACAACTTGAGCAATATCTAGCATGGTAGAAAAAATAATATACATCACACATCCCATAAAATTAGATTAAGGTATTGTGGCCACAAATTCTCTTCATCTTTATATTTATGGAAATACAAAGTAGATAATATGAAGCAAGTAGAAAGAATACTGACTATCTTGGCATCAATCATTTGAAACTATGAGCCTATGACTCGTATTTATGTGTGAATTCTAGCAAGGATTCATACATTTAGGAATTTGAAATAGTTTGGAGTCAAATAGAGTTCAAAGAAGAGAACACGGGGAGGGGGAATGTTATCAAACATGACCTATGTTTCATCTACTAATTTCCTTTATCTTGTAAAGTTTGGCACAATCCGAGTGTTTTGAAAAAACATTTGGGGGGGGGGCGTTTATTCGTATAGACCATAATTTTTTCCAATTTTCTACCATCACATCAATATTGTTAGGGTTGTTTAGCACTACTATAAGTATATGTGTTTGGGAACCATAGCTATCATTAGGTGAAGTAGAACATATCCAAGCTCCTCTTATTTAATTATCTTCTTTCCATTAAGTTTTAAGATAGGGATTGTGTGTATTTTGTGATTGTATTAGGGTTTTTTGATTCTCCTTATAATCACAAGTACTACACGTAATAATATCATAATTTATCCATAGTTTTTATTATTCTAGTTGTTTTTTTCTATTCGATCTTAAATTTTTGAGTTACTGTCAGATATGGTCGTAGACATTCACATCGATGAGCTTTACCAACAAACAGGTATCAAGGCTAGGGTGTGTGATCAATCTACATTGGGATAGCATCTACAAGATTTGGTATTGAGAGATTTAATTATTACATGAAATTTGGCTTATGACAATTGAAAATGAAGGTAATCTTTATTCAAAATGGATTAGAGAAAAAATTATTTGGGAGCGCAAATATGCTCGAGATGATGATTGATGAGGGGTTTTATGAGGTTGATTTGAAGGCCTTATGTACTAGAATTTTTTATCAATCCAATGAGGTCTTACAAGATGTGGCTAAGAAGACAATTGTATCTACCTTTTAGTTGATGCTAAAGTATTTGTACATGAAAATATTTGTGTTAAATTATATGTTGATAAATAGGCAGTTGCAAAAAATAAAATTAGGTGAAGGATAATCCTTGAAATTCCATATTGATGAATTTCACTCTATAATTATGGATTTACATAATAGATGTCAAATTGAATGATGAAGATCTTACAGTTATGTTGTTATTCTCTTTGCATGTTGATGATTAACTTTTTAATTAGATTGTGTTGTGAAATGTGACTAGGTATTTGGTGTACTACATGATAGAGTTTTAGTTTGTGTAGTTTGTTAGAGAAGAGTATAGCTTGACATGTGCATTATGTGACAAACATGGGGCCCCAATGTTTACTAACATGAACCATAGTTGTTCACATAATATTTTGGGTCATTTTTTGAAAAATGCCAAGAGTAAAGTAATTCACACGAGGCCCCTATTTTTTATAAACACGAACCATGTGTTTTGGGTATTATACAAAACAAGTTGTTTTATCCTACAGGGTTTTATCTTATATAAATAAGTTGTGATAAAAACTCTATCTACAAAGTCAAATGGGCAAATCTTCTTCTCGTTTATTATGTTCTCTTTGTTTTAGAGAATTAATAATTGTATGATTTGTTGAGCTATTTTTTCCATTCTCTTATAATTACATAATTTTATAAATAAAGATCTGACTTTTCCCTTATTATTCTATGTTGTGATTGAATTCTCAATTAGTTCAATTATCTTGTTAGTTTCATTATTTATTCATATACAGTCTTATTAGACTACAATCAATGTTATTTTACCTACAAAAATGGTATCAAATCTTAGTTGCTAAAGAGATCAGGTGTTTAAGATGGCTACAATATTTGATATTGAGAAGTCTAATCGGTCTATCAATTTTGGATTGTAGAAAATGAAGATGTAGCCTAGCTTGATTTAGAACAAGCTGGAGAAAGCTTTATTCAATCATTCAAATAATCTATAATTGAAGGTGGATAATAATATTGAGAGGGTAGATTTAAAGGACCTCTCTACCATATGGCGATGTTTATCTAACAAAGTATAGTGGGAAGTGGAAACGAAATCAATAACGGCTACCCTATAGTTGAAGCTCGAATGTTTTTATATGAAAAACTCAGTAGTGAATCATCTAATGTTGAAGAGTTAGCTTCATGAATTAAAATTAGGTGAGAGTAAATATTTGAAAGTTCATTTGGATGAGTTTGTATCAATTGTGATCGTTTTGCAAAATATAAAATTCAATCTTGATGATGAAGATTTGGCCATAATGCTTTTGTGTTCTTTACATGCAAGCTTTAATCATTTATGTTAAATTATTTTTTTATGGGAAGGATGAGTCGGTACTTTAGGATATGAAATCCACCCTACTACAAAGGGAATTGATTAACAATCAATTAACTAGTAGTGTACTTTTGGAGACTCATATAGTGAGGGACTTATAGCCAAAAGATGACTCAACAGTGGAGGTCTAGTAATAGCAAGAATTTTAGATCTAAGTTAACGAGTTGGCACAAGAATGTAGTGTTCCATGGGTGTCACATGAAGGTTAATATTAGGAAGTTTTATCCTAATAGGAAGTCTAGTGCTAAGTTTGGTGAGTCATTTGACAGGAGGGATGATATTGCAATTGCCTAGGATGACGGTGATGCAAATGTGTTGATGGCCACTGATATACATATCAGGATCAATGATAGGATGATATTGGATTCTAAGTGTTCTTACCATATTAATCCCAACTGAATTTGATTTTTGACTTTTGAGGCAACACAAGGTGGAGTTATCTTAATGGGAAACAAGTTTCTTGTAAAGTTGTTGGGATTAGAACGATGAAAGTAAAGGTGCATGACATAAGACATGTCCTTGAGATTACCAACAACCTCATCTCATTGAATTCCATAGATTATAATGGCTACCAGTGTGTGATTAAGGATGGTACCTTGAAAGTTACAAAAGGGGCACTTGTGGTGATGAAGGGAAAATAAATTGGGACACTACATGAGCTGGTTGGTTCCATTATTATAGATATAGCTACTATGACATTAGTAAGATTGATGAACTATAATGTTATGAAACTTTGACACATGAGATTGGGGTGCATGAGTGTTAAGGGACTTATTGAGCTCTCTAAGAGGGGGCTACTGGATGGATAGAGTATAGGTACTATGTACTTCTACAAACACCGTGTGCTTGGCAAGTAAAAGCTATTTAGATTTTTGATAACTAAGCATAGTACAAGAGCACCGATTTGAGTATATCAATTTATATTTATAGGGTCTAACAAGATTATTTTTTAAGGGGGTTTGCAGTTCTTGCTCATATTTATTAATGAATTATCTAGAAAGGTATGTATATTTATTAAAACATAAAAGTGATGTGTTTGGTGTTTTCAAATACTAGAAGAACTTGCTAGAGAAGCATACGAGGAAGAAAGTTCAGTGTCTTTGGATGGATAATGGTCTTATGTTTGTGGAGGAGATTTTTGTTTATTTCTACCAAGATTATAGGATAGTGAGACACTATAGTTATTTTAGGAGACCACGACATAATGAGGTTGTTAAGAGAATGTACATGCCCAATTAGAGAAGGCACATTGTATGTTATCACGATGATAGCTAAGTAGAGAGTTTTAAGCTAAAGCAGCTCACATGGTGGTACACCTAGTGAAACAATCACCCAATTGCTACATTGAGTTCAATAAACTTGAGAAGTCATGTTCTGGTAAGCCAGGTGGTTAGTTTGATTCCTATGTCTTTGTTTTCTCTACTTATGTTTAAGTGAATGATGGAAATCTTGAGTAGAGATCCAAAAAGTGTATCTTTTTTCCTATAAATTCGGAGTGAAGGGGTATAGGTCATGAGACCCAATTACATCTAAGTTATTGAGTTGCAAGGATGTTACCTTCAATGAACCCATGTTCCGACAATAGAGAAAGCCTAATGATGGTGTGTCTAAGGAGGTGGAGTAGGATAATTCTTTAGGCCCAATGGAGGTTAAGATTAACTTGGATGACAAAGATCCACTATTCCTAAAGTGGGTGGTCTCAAGCAGTAGTTGGAGCAAAGGGGCATTGCTCTAGGCTGAGCACAAAGAATTATTAAGCCTCTGATTAGGTATGGCTTGAAAGAATTAGTTGGTTATGCTTTATATAGTGCTAAGATAATTGTTGATGTGCATGAGCTAGCATCATTCTCATAGACTATTGAATTCTAACTCTCTTGAGTGTGTATTGATATGGAGGAGGAGATGCAGTCTTTGTTAAAGAGTTAGATATGGGAAATTAAGAAGGCACCCAGGAAGAAGAAGATAGTTGAATGCAAGTTAGTGTAAAAGTTCAAATAGAAAGCCATAAGGGTCGAGATATCAAGGTATAAGACTTATTTAGTTACACTTTAATTCATTCAAATTCCATGAATGGACTATAATGAGGTATTTTATCCTATGGTTAGACATACTTCTATTTGTACCTTGATTGTGCTTGTCGTTATGCATGATTTAGGGTTAGTGTAGTTGAATTTTAAAATTGCATTTCTACATGGTGAGATTGAGGATAAGATTCACATGTGTCAATCTAATGGGTTTGTTGTTGAGGTGATGCATGATCGTATGTGCCTATTGAAAAGGTAACTATATGGTCTAAAGGAGCCTTCTAGATAGTAATATAAATGGTTTGATTAGTTTATGCTTGATCCATTGATTGGGTTTGTGGACTCTAATTATAGTGGTTACCTTGATAATATGTAGTCCACTAGTGGATATGTTTTTTGTCTTCGTGATTTAGCTATTAGCAGGAAAAATTCCTTACAAGATGTGATGACCTTGTCCACTATCGAAGCATAATATATGGCTATGATTGAGGCTTTTGAGGAAGTCATGTGGCTTAATGGTTTAGTATGTGAATTAGGGGTTTAATTGTGGTGCTCCAGTCGTTCGAGGTGATAGCTAGAGTACTATATGTTTAGCAAAGAATCATAATTATTTCAATTATTGAACA
Source organism: Tamarix austromongolica (assembly GCA_039764185.1). Classification (NCBI taxonomy): domain Eukaryota; kingdom Viridiplantae; phylum Streptophyta; class Magnoliopsida; order Caryophyllales; family Tamaricaceae; genus Tamarix; species Tamarix austromongolica. Next base: position 13,665,650 of record CM077809.1, on the reverse strand, counting down.
AAGCACATCCACATTAGGTATCGGTGTATCTAAGGTACTGTTGTTGTCGGCAAAGTTGTGTTAAGAAAGTGGATACTTTAGATAATTCAGATGTTATGCTAATAAAGTCACTGACCATGGGTTAGTTTGAGTATTTCTTAGACTTTATTGATTTTCATGGACCATGAGACCCTTTTTAGGACTAAGGAATTTTTACAAAGGTCTTTCCATGTCATTTGTTGAAAATATTGCACCAAGGTAGAGAATTGTGAGCTTTAAATGGGTATTTGGAGCATAGCATAACATGGTTTTAGTTCATGTAGGTTATTGGAGAAGTGCATAGCTTGGCATGTACATTATGTGATAAACATGGTGGCTATGTGTTTACTAACATGGATTGTGTTTGTACATAGAATATTTTGGGCTATTTTTTGGGCAAAATGCTAAGAGTAACGAAATTAAAACACGACCCCTAAAAATCTGACCAATTTTTTTGGGTATTCTACAAAACACATTATTTTTATTATATGATTTTATCTAATATATAAGAGTTGTGATATAAACCTAGTCATCAAGTCAAGCATGCAAATATTCTTCTCTATTATTATGTTCTCTCTATTTTATAAAAGTACTTATTTTTTGATTTTTGGAGTGATTTGTTCAATTCTATTGTAATTACATACTTTCATGAACAAAGATATCTAATTTTCCCTTTTTAGTCTATCTTGTGATTAAATTATCAATTAGTTAAATTATCTTTTTTTGTTTTAATAATTATTCAGAATTAATATTCTTAGACCGCAATCAATGTTATTTCACAACACATATTGTATGGTAAGGATGAGGAATTTCTTGAGGATGTTAAGAATGCCTTACTATAGTGTGAATGGATTAAGAATGAATTAAATAGTGGAAAATGAGTTTACTCATGTTGCGAGGGTTTTGTAGCAAGGGGCTTAGTGAGAAAAAGAAGTTCAGATCATAGTTGTCATAGGAAATACCATATTAAGAACTATTACCCAAATAGGAAACCTATAAATATTGCAAATGATGTATTTGATGAGGGTGGGAATGCCATAGGTAAGGGAAAAGGTGATTATGATGTACTGATCACCATAGATTAACATATAAGATTCGTTGATAGGTAGATTATATATTATGGGTACTCTTATCATGTTTGTCCAAAAAAAAATAATTTCAGATATATGACACAATTCGAGAGGAGTTGTTGTCCTAGGGAATGTTTATTCATGCAGAGTTGTTAGGTATGGAACTATGAAAGTGATGATGCATGATTGTGTGGTTAACACACTTTCTGGTATTCATTATATTCCTAAGATGAATAAGAGCTTTATTTCTCTTTGTTTCTTGGATAGTGGATGCTATATATGTTTCATTGATAATAACACACTAGAGGTTGGTAAAGAGGTTGTGGTAATGATTGCAAGCAAGTGATTCACGACATTATATGAGCTTGTTGGAACTACTATTGAGGGGATGGTTGGGGAAAAATTTTATTCTCAATTTGGGGTGGGCGAGACATACAATTGTCATTAGCATGATTTTATATAATGTTTCTATGTTGTGTAACCTAGTTACATCCAAATATGTTAACCTCTAGGAGTTTGAATACCTTCTTGATGAAGATATGGAGTAGGAGAGTTTATCATGGAATTTAGACAAGATGAAAACTGTTGTAACTCTAAATGGTACAGATTCTTCTAGTGATGAGGAATTTAGGTAGCAGGTGGAGCAAAAGGGAATTACTTTAGGCAAAACACAAAGGCTTGTGGAGGCTCCTAGATAAGGCTTTGAAAAGTTAGGTAATTATGCAGTATATACTACAGGTAATGGTATTGGTGTGTTAGAGCTAGTGTTGGACTCAAAGTATATTGTTGGTGTTGATTCTATCATGTGGTATGCTTATTGCAATTCAATCACCAATTCACCAAATAATTAATAGAAAGAACAAGTATAGAAAATGAAAACTACATTCAAAATTGGCATAGAATCGGGATTTGATTTATGAAATCAAGAACAAGTATAAAGGGAATTTAATAAATTTGAAGATAAATTCAATCTTAACTTCTAATATTCTCTTCTCTCTCTTTGTGTGGTTTTCTATCACTAGAGTTCATTAAGCAATGCCATGTATACTATAGTGAACAAAACATGCAAAAACTAGATCATGACTAGAAATTAGGAGAAACAAGGATCATGTAAACAAAACACGGGGTCTTCAGGTTAATTACCATACATTCGACCTCAAGAAAAAAAAATTAATTATTCCACTAGAAAACATGGTGCCCTTTTGCTCTCTTATGGCTCTTTTGATCTCACCTAACATCTATTCCATGCATATGGGGTTCTTCCACAATCTTCATACACCATGAATCTTATTTTTCCAAGCTTCAACATATAACAATCTCCTACTTGGGTTTTAAAAAACATGAGAGAACAAAACCATCATCACACCAATTTACAAGCAGTCACACAAACACATCTTAACCAAGAAGGCCATCTGAGGCCATACACAACCTTAATTTACTAGTGTCAACACACTTAGTCAACATATTAGTAGGATTCGAGAAACCTAATACCTTATCTACTATCGTCATTTCATATTCCAAAAAATTGTGAATGAATTTATACCTCATCATAATATGCTTAATTCATGCATGAAAGGATGGAATTTTCACAAGATGAATTACACTAAGCTTCTATTGAAGATAAACACACCATTTCCTTATTAGCCTCTGACATAACTACATACTCAGCTTCTATCATAGACGAATAGACACACTTCTGGAGCTTATACATCCATCTCACTTCACTACTACCCACATTAAATATATAAGCAAAAGTATTTTTAGTGATATTAATATCCCCACTAAATTTAGCATCAATGAAACCTTCTACTTTAACATCACCCTTATTGAACACAAGAGCTTTATCTGAAGTACCCTTCATATACCTCAAGATCCACTTAACAAACTCCCAATGAGTCTTCCCAAGTTTAGACATAAACATGCTAACCACCTAAACAACATGAGAAATATTAGGCTTGGTGTACACCATAGCATACATGAGACTTCCAACTACATATTCATAAGGAATTCACTCCATGTACACTTACTAATCACATATATTAGGTTACTACAACTTTGACAATTTGAGACGACTTCCCAGTAGAACGCTCCTTAGCTTAGCATCTTGAACACTGAACTTGTGAAGCACCTTCTCAATGTAATCACTTTGAGATAATTTTAAGGCCCCTTCCAAAGTGTCACTTGAAATACCAATGCTAATTATTTGCTTTGGGGGCTCAATTCCTTTATCTCAAATCTATGAGACACTATTAACTTCTAGTCTCTAAATGAATTCATACTAGTACCTATAGTCAACATGTCATCTATATAAAGTAACAAGATAATAAAAGATATATTATACTACCTTAAATAGAAACAAGGGCCCAACTCACTCTATTTTAAACTACTCTCAACCATAAATGCGTCAAACTTGATGTATCACTGCCTTAGCACCTACTTAAGTCCATACAAGTTCTTCTTATTCTTACAAACTAAGCTATCATAACCGAGAAGCTATATCCATGAGGTTGATGCATTTATATCTCCTCATCCAAATTACCATGTGAGAATGTAGTATTTATACCCATCCACCCTAAATGAAGATTCTCATAAGAAATAATACTCAACAACATGCGGATTGTAGTCATCTTCACCACAATAGAAAATTTTATCATAGTCAATGCCCTTCCTCTATGAGAATCCTTTAACCACAATCTCACCTTGTACCACTTGGTACCATTGGATTCCTACTTAATCTAAAACAACTACTTGTTGAGTAATACTTTCTTGACATATGGAAGTCTAGCTAATTCCTAGGTTGCATTCTTCTCTAAGGAATCAATCTCATCATCCATATATTTCTCCCACTTAAACGTATCCTCAACCCACATAGCTTCCTCATATAACTCTACTTCAATAGCATCAACTAATAGCAAATAATTTAATGCAGGGTACCTAATGATTAGCCTTTCGTGCTATCTTGATTGACCTTTTTAGTGTTAGAGTTCGGAAAATAGGATCAACAACTACAACTATTGTAGAATACCCACCATCAAATGTAGGGTTATCAAGATCATTAGTGGTCACATCAAAATTAGGTAGTTAGAATTGACTCCCACCCAAAATATTATTCCTGTCTTTATACATCATTGACTCATCAAATACAACATCACAATGTCTAATCATTGACCTATTCATAACATCCTATAAATGATATCCAAACTCACTAGTACCACAACCACTAAAATAACATTTAATTGGCTTAGGATAAAGCTAATCCTAATTGTCACAATCAACATGCATGTATGGCACATAAATAAAGGTTCTCAAGTGAGAATAGTTTACCTTTTTACCGAACGAAACGCTCTCCAGTATACCATTTCCAAGCAATACTAAAGGGCTTATATTGATCAGATAGGCGATAGTGCTCACTTCATCATCCTAAAATTGATTCGGCAATTTCAAGTGCAACCTCATACTCATTAACTGTTAATTCAAAGTCGTATTCATTCTATCAACAACCTCATTTTGACATGCCTTGCCTAGAACATTCTTCTCCCACTTTATCCCACAATTAGAAAAAAATTTAGAAAGCTTTTAAATACATTACTCACCTCCATTATCTAACCTATTTAACTTGAGCTTCAAACCCATCTCATTCTCAACCTCACCCTTCCACATATAGAAAACTATGAACACATTAGACTTCTACTTTCAGAAGTAGACCCGCACCTTCCTACTACAATCAGCAATAAAAGTGACATAATACTTGGAGGCTCCAAGTGATGGTATCAACACTGGAACCTACACATTTGTGTGCACTAGCTTCAACCTCTCATTGCCTTAATGAAGTTTGACTTCTTTTGTTTTCCAAAAAACACAGCTATCATAGAGATCCAAGTTGACATTTTTTAGATCAAGTAAAAAACCCCTCAAAGCTAGAATTTTCATATCTTTTTTTACTGATGTGGCCAAGTCTACAATGCCACAACATAGAGTAAACCAAGTCATTAGTCAAAACAACTATATTTATTAACTTAACTATGGAGTATATTGTTCATGTCATTGAGCATCATGTTATTATCATTACACCCTTCATGACCTCTCCCTAAATGTAGTATTGTGACCTCATCCATCTAGCTAACTCATTGATATCATGTTATTTTCCAACCTTGCTATGAATCTAGTATCCATAACCTCTTATTTACACCCAATGGGAGTATTTACTACCATATATCCCTTGCCAATAATTTCCAAGCACTTGTTATCAACAAGATACACTTTCCCAAATTAATTTGATTAGAAGCTCTAAAATAGTCCTTTGTATTCAATAGAGTGAAATGATTCCCTAGAATCTAAGATCCATAAATCCAGTTGGCTCTTCACATTATAAATCAAAGCCTCAGGTACATGAGTAGAACAAGTTGAATCATCATTATCCTTATCATAGCGTTGTTGCTTCTTCTTATTGGCATCTTAAAATCCCTCTTGAGACGCCTAATTTCACCACAATTCCAACAAGCCACTCGACCACAACTATTATACTTGCCCATGGACTTCGATCTTCCCTAACTCTCATAAACTTCTTGATACATCCTCCTCTACCATCAACATTCAAAGCATTTCTAGTAGAATCAATCCCCAACTCCATCTTAAGGATTCTCTCACTAAAGGATAGATCTTGGAATTCATCAAATTTGAAATTTTATTATCCATAGGAACTAATGATAGTGGAAATAGTAGTGTCTTAACTCTTTGGAAGAGATGACTACAAAATCAAGGTCATAACCTCATCTTCAAATGAGATCTCAACCAAATTTATAAGTCCCATAATAGATGAATCGTCGAGCATCTCAAGATCGAACAACTTTCTCATATAACATACCTTATTTTTTTACAAGGGTTTTTTATACATGTTGGCAAGATCTTTTATCACACCCACCAACATTTTCCAATCCATGATATTGAATGCCAAATTTTGAGAAATGCACAGTTTGGTTATACTTAGATCATTCGTGTCTAACGCATCCCACTTGGCCTCTTCCACACTCATAAGCTTATCTCTTTCTAAGGTTATAATATAAACAATCTTCAATTTTCATCTTCAAAAACATGAAATCAAAACCATAAAATTTCTCAACCTTGATATTTCTATCATCCATTGCTCAAACCTAGATCCAATCTACTCTAATCTAATCGCTCCTTATTCAATCAATTAGGCTCTTATACCAATTGTTGTGATAAATCACTAACTAAACAATGAAAAGGAAGAACAAATATAAAGAATGAAAATGAAAATAAAAATTAGCTTGCATTAAGGATTTTACTGATCAAATCAAGAGGAATTTAAGAAATTTCAAGATGAACTTAATCTCAAATTTTAATCCTCTATTCTATCTATTTATATGTGTTCTCTCAATAGGGTTTGTTGAATATTATTATTTATGTGACAACAAATAATACACAAGAAAAATATACCACTGTTGGAAATTAAAAAAAAAAACATAGGACCCCATATTAACTTCCAAACATTCAACTTGAAGGTAAAAAAGACAAAGGAGAATCATTTAACAAGAAAGAATAGATCATGTTAAACAACATTAGCCCCCATATTCTCTTCTAGCTTGTTTGATCTGCACCAAAATAACTCAACACCTAGTCCATGTAGATAGGAATCCTCTACAGGCTTCATACACCATGAATTTTGTTTTCCCAAGCTTTTCCATATAATAATGGTGTTTTTTTCTAAAGATATGACACCTCTGTGGTGGAATTATACATTATTTAGTGATATTTCATTGGTCAATCCTCTTTTATGTTTCTATATTGTACATGTTGTAGAAAAAAAAGACATGTATGATGCGAATAAGCTGAATAAGTTGGATATGGCTCAATCTAAAGATGTTGTGGTTTATGTAGCCATTATTACATACTCTAGAGTTGTGGGACTCTAAGGTCTTGATAGACACACCATTTACTTGTATAGAGTATGGAGTGTTGACTATTTTTTTTTCATTTGTTACCCTGATTTAGGTCATGTAATTGATAATTATTGGTGCACTGTTGTGCTAGTGTTGTGCCTTAGATGTTATGAAGCTATGGATTTGGTTGTGACTAGAGTTGGTGATGTTGTTTGTCATAGAGAGGTAGATCATGAGTCTAGGTTGAAGCAAGTATTTTCTTCTAGTGATGATATAGTGTATATGCTAATAGAACTATTATGGTTTAGTTATATAAGGGCTCAAAATTAGCTCATGTTCATATGCCATGAGGAACCTTCGAGTCATGGGGTTTGTGATGATATTTTGTGTTTATGTTGATAGCTATCACAAATATTATGTTAAGGTGGAGTTTTTGAGCTTGTAACTTGTATTTTTGTGTGAAATCAAGCATGGATTAGTACATACAAGTGTTTGTAAGAATTTGGAACCAAACAAAGGTGAGGGAATAGAACACAACTAGGGGCAATGTTTCTTTTGATTTCCTTGGTCTTTCCACGTTTGGCATAATTTGATTAAACTGGAAAAAAAACTCTTGGGGCATGTTTATTTACATAGACCATGTTTTTACCATTTTCTACCACCACATCAATATCATTAGGGCTAATTTTCACCAATATAAATAGATATATTTGGGGACCCTAACTACCATCAAGTGCCAAAAAACCTATCCAAACTACTCTCCTTCAATTCTCTTGTTCCTTTAGAGTTCTAAGAGAGAAAATTTGTCTGCTAAGTGATTGTGTGAAGATTGTTTGATTCTCTTTGTAATAAAAAATACTGCACATAATAAGCTCATCATTCTTGCCCAATTGTTCTTACTTTAATTGTGTATTTCTCTAGCCAATCCTACATATCCTAGTTGTTGTTAGATATGTTCTTAGGTATTCACATCGGTGAATTTTTCCAATAGAAACCTCTCCATAACCTTGTTCACATACTTCTCCTATGATATGTAAAGACGCTTCTACTTGTAGACTCAAATGATCTTCAAGCTAAGTATCCTCTTTACAACTCCAAGATCCTTCATCTTAAACTCAATCTTTAGCATTATTCTCACCTTGTTCATTAGATAAGGTTTTTTGCTTCCTCAAAGATATCATCAACATATTGTAAAAGATCCATAAAATAATTGTCACTACCTCCTTCAAGTATACACATCCATCGTAGTTACTTCAAGAGAACTCATGCCCAATCTTAAATTGATCAAACCTCTTGTAGCTTTGTTTAGGTGATTGCTTTGGGCCATATAATGACTACTTCAATAACCACACATGGTCATGCTTTCCTTTAACAATGAAACCACATGGTTAGCGTATATAGATCTCATCCTCAAGCTTACCATGTAGAAATGTTGTTTGATATATAATTACTCCAAATTCATTACCTACATATCCATAACTATAAGTAGAGTATGAATAGAAGTGTGTCTGACAACAAGACATAGTACCTCATTATAGTTTACACTTGGAATTTGATCAAAATCGCACGCAATTAGATAAGCCTTCTATCTCAATTTCTCAACTCTTTAGGTTCCTGATTTGAACTTGTACACCACTTGTAATCAAATATCTTTATCTCCCTAGGTGCCTTCACAAGTTCACATGTCTAATTATTCCACATAGATTGCATCTCATCCCCTATAGTAGTACCCAGCTAAAACAAATCAACACTAGGAGTGGCATATGAATATGACACTAGCTTCTAAACATCAACAATCATCTATGTGCTAAACAAATCATAAACTACTAACACCTCAAAGCCATATTTGATGGGATCATTAAAATCTCTCTATGGTCTATTTGGATCAATATCTCTTTTCTACACCAGTTGTATGGATCCACCCTCCTCAAATATAGTGGATCTATCGGAAGGGTTTCTCTAATCTAAATCAACCTACACCTTCACTTGGCCTTTAGAAGTATGCATATTCTTCTACTCCTCCTCTTTAGATAATATATTAGCAAAAAAATCAATCTTATAAAGGAAGATAGATTTATTAAAGGTGACATCCCTACTAGTTTGAAACGTGGATGTACTTAGGTCTTACAACTTGCATCCCTTCACTTGAGATGTATAGCTAAGAAAGATATACTTTTTAGCTCTATAATCGAGCTTTGTGTCATTCACATAAGCATAGGTAAGGCATTTAAAAATATTTAAATAAGGATAATCAATAGGGTTTTTCCAATCATACCTCTTTAGATGTCATTAACTCAATAAAACAATTGAGTGACTCGTTCACCAAGAATTTTTCCATGTGAACTACTCTAACCCAAAACACCTTACCCAATCCCACCTTTGATAACACATGTCGAGCCTTTTTTAATAGGGTATTGTTCATCCTCTCAACAACCCCATTCTATTCTAGTCTTCTAAAATAGTAGTTAGTAAACCTCTAATCCACAAATAAGCTTCTTTAGCAGTCATCCGGTGCTTGAAACATCAAATACATCACTCTTATTTTTAATAAGCTGACCCATACCTTTTTAGAGAAGCCATCAATAAATTTCAATAGGTACCACAATCTACCCATAGAAACCACTTTTGTAGAACCCCACAAATCTAAATGGATAAAATCAAGAGGCACCTTCATACTATGTGTAGATACTGAAAAGCTAAATATCTTCTATTTTCTAATACCACAATGCTCATAAAAACCATAGTGCACATGCTCTGTCCATTTAACAACCCTCTCTTAGAGAATTTAGTCATACCTTTGACACTCATGTGTATTAGTTGTATATGCTAAAGTCTAGTAACATCTGAGTCAAGCATACTCATAGATTTTACTACAGATCCACGATTGATAGTTATACTAATTGGCTTATATAATGTCTAAACCATCTTGCCTTTCATCACAATAAGAGTTTGTAGTAATCTTCATCATGTCACTCTCAATCGCACAACAATATCTATTACAATCCACTGAACTCAAGTTCTTGGGCATATCTAGGATATGTCTAACATTTGAGACTATCCTGACCACACCATCATACATCCTCAACTTCATAGCCTCAATCCCAATAACTTTACATGCAATATCATTATCCATTAGAACTACTCGGTCTCAAGTTTTCTCTTACGTTTGGAACTAGTTCCTATTAGGATAAATAAGGCGGGAGCACCCAAAATCCAAAATCCACCCATGAGTCATCTAGGTATGTTTACCAATGGAAATAAACACATCACCATCACTATCATCTTAGGCAATTGCAAAATCATACTTTAAGCTAGATGAATCACAAAATTTATCCCTAGGTTTCTTATTATGATAAAATTCCTAATATAATCCTTATTTGCGAAACCCATGCTAGACAATTTTTATATATTTATTTTTAGACTTCAATCCACCAGGACCTTGTTCGTGAGTTCTCTTCTTACTATAAGCCCCTTAGTATGTAAGTCACCTAAACTTCATATAATAGAATTTCAATCAATTCCCATTGTAGTAGGACATTCTTGATATCTTTGAGAACCAACTTATCCTTACCTTACAATATGATCTCAGGAAAGTATTTATAAGTAGTAGATAAAGAGCATAACAATTTAATTGCAAGATATTCATAATCCAATTTGACATCTATAATTTGTAGGTCCAAAATAATAGAGTCAAATTCATCAAGATGAAATTTTAAATATTATCTCTCACCCAATTTCAAATCATGAAACATGCTCTTTAACAACAAACGATTTATCACTGATTTCGTCGGGTATAAAGATTCCACCTTTAACCACAAGGTAGACGCATTTGCCTCTTTAGCCACTTCTCATAAAACCTCATTAGATAAATATAATTGTATGCTAGGTAAGGCCTTCAGGTTGATCGCCTCAAACTTCTCATCAATCATCATCACAAGCATTTTTGTTTTCCCAAATAATGCCTTCTTCATTCCGTTTTGAATTAGAATCCCCTTCATCTTTACTCCCACAATCCAAAGTTCATGGATCAATCAAACTTTTAAATATGAAATGTTATAGATATCATCCTGATGCAATTCAAACATAAACTCGATCTCTCATACTAGGTAATTTACTAGTGTGAATGTACATGATCTAATTAGAACTAGGGATTCCAACTTTTAAAAGAGAAAAAGAATAAAGAACAAGAATTGAGAAAATAGATGATAAAATTACATGAAGAAATTGTGATTATAAGGAAAATCAAGAATCAATTCTCACAAGATCACTCAAATTGATAAACTTTCACATTTAGTATTCTAATATTCAAGAAAATTAGAGAAGAGAGAAATATGTGTCATTAATTAGCCCTAATCATTTATTGCAGCATAAACATAACTAATGACTTTGAGACAATGACGTAATACGGAGAAAAATATGGATCGTGTTAATTTCCTACTTCTTGGCATTTGACAACCAAAGGACTAAAAAACATGGGTCATATTTATTAACATTCCCCCAGCTTTCCCCAAAAAAAAACTGTTTAGTTTCATATTATGCCAAACGTTTACAAGTATCCATCTATACTATACACCACACTAAATAAGAGTGGAAGCTCATAGAGGGTAAGGTTTACCACACCACAAGAGGCTTGGATTCTGCATCTTCTCTATTTTAAATAAGACAGGATGCAGGCTCAGAATCCAAGACTATGACAGAAAGTTAGCCGATGCCAAGTAAAATAAAAATTACCTGTAAACAACATGGCAGGGAGAGCTCTAACAGAAAGACAGCCTTACCGTGGGCAGATAAATAAATTTTAGTATTAAACAAGATGCATTTCAAGACCACAGTCCCCATACTATCATTATTAAGTTGGGGCCCTTCCTGCCACATGACACAACTCGCAACTTGGCCAACTATAATAATTTCATACAACGCTTCCAACGCCTTCCCTTTCCATCCTTTCAAACCGCCAACCAGACCAAGCATTGTCATAAAAAAATCAAACCGGTCCCTTCTTTTTTGTATTATATTCAGACTAATGATGAGAGTCCATTAATCCAATTTAGATCCCTGTTGCGTAGCATCTCCACCTTGGGTTGGGACGGCTATCAAGAACCTGCAGATGAGGTAACGCTGCTATCATCCTGTAACTAGAGCCATAGAAGGCAATCTGCCTCGAGGGATGGACATTCATTCGGCTACAGATCATATGCAGTGACACAAGACCGAGAGGCGACGATTTAAAGATGAGCAGATTGTAACATTAGAATCAATATTCCATTCTAAGTCAAGGCCAGAGTCGCAAAGGAAGCAACAGATTGCTTATCATCTTGGGCTCCAGCCCCGTCAAGTTGTTATATGGTTCCAGAACAAAAGAGCTAGATGCAAGACCAAGAAGACAGAGCACGATTACAGCGTTCTCAAAGCTAGTTACGAAAATCTTTCTGCTAGGTTTGAATCACTTAGGAACGTGAATCAATCCTCGGCTGTAGAGGTATGTAGTCAGTCATTTCCTAACACTTGCAGATTTCCTTACCATCAATACCTGATTCGATATTTTAACAAATCCTGATTTTTGTTCAAACAGTTGCAAAGACTAAAATATCTAGGAAAGATAGCAAAACGGAGCAGAAAAGATGAGTCTAGTTCAAATCACCTCGATAGCAATGAAGAAACCCAGTGTGCCACCAACGTACCACCAGCAGCACAAGAATATTCACATCATGAACTCTTCAGCAAGGATGATGCAAAAGGCACCCGCCAGTATTTGAAGCAATATTCTGACATAAACATCTTCAGTGTAGAACAACAAACATATGGCTCTCTAACACCATCCGAAAACTACGGCAGCATATATTCTGCAAAATGCCTTCTGGGACAGAATTTTAGCAACAAATGGTGGGAGTCACTGGGTTAATCATGTCATGATAAACCGAAAAGGAAGTAGAAAGATATTTGAGCCATGAGCTTGATGACGTGATTAAATTCTCAGATATACTAGCTCTACATGTAAACAATCTTTACTTGGTATTCCAAGTCAGTGATCGTTAAATCTTATATATTTCAACAATCTACTAGCATCAAATCTAGTACCCTTCAAACTAAAAGAAAATATCATAGATTCCCATGTCCGCTTAGCGAAGCGCGGCCTTCCAATATGAAATTAAAATAAAAAACCCCACTTGTTTGTGTGCTAGGTTATGGAGCATCAAGGACATAAAAAGTAAAACAATTTTAGTTGTCAGACCAAGATACAGACTAGACATCCACACTATAAAGTTCTTGTGTACATCTTGTTGTCAAGACAGAGAATTGGAGATAGAGATGTGAAGAACAGAAAACACGTCTTATTCATTTAGTTAAAATCAGAACCAATACAATGCTTAAGTAACCTAATGAAAAGCAACTAACTAGCTCCACTAACCACCTCTAACATCACCTAGAATTAAGGATAACAATCTGACTTAAACAGAAATTCAAATAAGCCTAAATTAATAGCAGAAAACCAGCAACAACTTTGACAGAGTCTTCCTATAATGTAGCAAACTAAATATGACTTATTTAGCCTAGTCTACGTGGACCATACAAGCTTGAATTATACTTTAACACCTCCTCTTAATTCAAGCTCGTGCATTCCAATTTTCTCTAGAAAGAAATGATGCTTGACTTGAGCTAAGGCCTTTGTAAACAGATCTACCTTTTGATCATTAGTACCACAGAATTTCAGAACTAACTTCTCCTCAGATACTAGCTTCCTTATGAAGTGATGTTGAACTTCAATATGCTTGGTTCTTGCATGAAATGTCAGATTCTTGGTCATTGCTATAGCTGACTTGTTGTCACACCACAACTCAATTGCACCTTCTTGCTCACAGCACAAGTCCTTTAGCAACTTTCTCAACCAAATAGCCTGCCTTGCAGCTGATCCAGCTGCAACATACTCAACTTCATATGAAGATAGAGCCACTGTATCCTGCTTCTTGGAACTCCATGTGATAGCTCCAGACCCCAAGCTACATACAGAACCAGATGTGCTCTTTCTATCGTCTAAGCACCCTGCCCAATCACTATCAGAATAGCCAACTAACTTGAAATTTTCAACACTTTCATACCAGATTCTAAGCTTAATTGACCCTACCACATATTTGAGAATTCTGCTCGCTACTCCTAGATGTTGCTTGGTTGGAGAGTGCATGTATCTTGACACTACACTCACACTATGAGCTATATCAAGTCTTGTATGTGTGAGGTAGTTCAAGCCACCAACTAAGCTTATGAAAGCCTTCTCATCACCCTTCTCTATGTCATCCTCTCTCTGCAGTTTCTCATTTGTGTTCATAGGAGTTCTTATTGCTTAAAACTTCTCCATTGAGAATTTCTTCAACAAATGTTTTGCATACTTCCTTTGGCACAAAAATGTTCCATCACTTCCTTGCTTCACTTCTAGACCAAGGAAATATTAAAGCATTACAAGGTCTGTCATTTCAAACTGCTCCATCATTGCCACTTTGAACTCATCTAGCATCTTTTGAGAAGAACTGAAGTAGATTATATCATCTACATAAAGATAGACAATTACGAAGAGATCTGTACCTTCTTGGAGCTGAATCACTTGATGAACTTGTTGAAGATGCATTTGAAGGAGATAGTGAACTCTGGTTGATGATGAAGGTGTTGAAGGAGAGCTAGGAGCTTGATGAACATTCTATGGCACGTCTGAGCTAACTTCTGAGCTATCAAAGTTAACTGTCTTCTGCTGAGAACTGTAACTATCACTTCTTTCCTCCCAATTCCAGCCTTCATCTTCATTAAATATAACATTTCTACTAACAATAATCTTGCCAGTGAGTGGGTTATACAGTCTATATGCTTTGGATTGAGTTGCATAGCCAATAAATACACATTTTATTGACTTATCATTTAGCTTGGATCTCAAATCAGCTAATGCATAAGCTGTACAACCAAAGATTCTCAAGTGACTTACAAATGGTTTTCTTCCTCGCCAAGCTTCAAATGGAGTCTTGTTCATGACAACTTTTATAGGAGAGACATTCAAACTATACACTATTATTGCAACTACTTCACACTAGAATTTGTTTGGCACTCTTTTGGCTTTAAGAATACTCTTTGCCATTTCAACCACTGTTCTATTTTTTCTCTTAGCTATTCCATTTTGCTCAAGAGTGTATGGAGCGTTCGATTCCCTTCTTATGCCTTGCTCTTCACAGAATTTAATAAATTCATTTGACAGAAATGCTCCACCTCTGTCCGTCCTTAATGCTTTCACACACAATCCTGAATGTTTTTCCATCATGGCCTTAAAGATTTTAAAGCTATTAAGTGCATCAGATTTAGCCTTGAGAAAATACACCCAACTCATCCTACTGTAGTCATCAGTTATGAGCAGAAAATACTTACTTCCACCAAGAGAGACTGTCTGCATTGGACCACATAAATCTTCATGGAGAAGCTCAAGACACCCACTTGCTCTCCATGCCTTCCCACTTGGAAATGATCCTCTTGATTGCTTTCCATAGAGGCATCCCTCACAAAGCTCAAGTTCTCTTGTTTTTGGCAGTCCTTGCACCATGTCCTTAGAGTGTAGCACCTTTAAACCATGCATATGCAGATGACCATATCTCAAGTACCACAACATAGCATCATCATCCCCCTTGACTATTAAAGCTCTACTGATGTGTCCTGACAAATCCAGAGGAAACATCCTGTTTCTTTCCATTGGAATTTTCACCACAAATTCTTTGGTCTTCTTGTCACAAATTATGCAAGACTAATTTTCAAATAGCACATGAAACCCAGAGTTTAGCAGTTGACCCACACTAAGAAAATTGTGAGCCAATTTTGTCACATATTTCACATCACATAAGAGCTTAGTATTGCCTTGCTCAAATGTGATTGCAATTGTGCCTTTGCCTTCCACTTCAAGCTACTTTCCATCTCCAAGTCTCACCTTGCTCTTTGCAGTTTCATCCAGATCTCTGAACATAGACTTGGCACTTGATATGTGATTAAAACACCCACTGTCAACATACCACATGCCTCCTTCTGTATCATTTCCAGATTTAATCTAAGCCAAGAACAACTTCACTTCCTGCTCTACAAAGTTAGACTTTTGTTCACCCTTTTGCTCATCCTCCTCTTTCTTCCAGCAGCTAGCTTCTTTGTGTCCAGGTTTCTTGCAATAATAACACTTGAGAGGGCCTTTGTAATTCTGAGAAGATTGATCTCTTCCCTCTTGATTTTTCCCTCTTCCACATCCTCTTCCACTTGAGCCTCCTCTTCCTCTTCCTCTACCAGAATTTTGCTGAAATATCTCCTTTGTTGAAGACTCTCCTTTTGCTTGGAAAGCCTTCTCCTCTTTCTTGCCATCTCCTTTGCTCATCCTTTCTTCATGAGCCTGAAAGACCTTTTAACTCATCAAAATTATAGGTCTCCATGTCTTTTGACTCTTCAATAGTAGTCACAACATGGTCATACTTCTTGGTAAGGCTTCAAAGAACCTTGCTTACAACTTGACCTTCTTTGATCTCTTCTCCAAGATCTCTCATCTGTTGGACTGTACTTGATATCCTCGACAAATACTCTTCAACTGTCTCCTTTTCCTTCATATGAGAAGTTTCAAACTCTCTTCTCAAGGATTGTAATCTCACAATGATTACCTTCTTGTCTCTCATGTATTCTTGTCTAAGAATACTCCATGCTTCTTTTGCTGTTGAAGTTGTTGCAATACGTGGAAACACCTCATCATCCAATGCTTGTTGAATTATGAAGAGTGCCTTTGCATCTTTCTTCCTCTTCTCCCTTAAGACTTGATCTGGTTCCTCAGTTCCATTGTCTTCAAAGCCACTTTCAACACAAATCCAGATATCTTGTGATATGAAAAGAGTCTTCATTTTTAAATTCCAAAAATGGTAGTTTATCTCTTTGAAGATAGGTAGTTGGTTTAGTGAGTTTCCATTCCCATTCCCATTGTTGATCTACATGGTGAATGATTCACTAAAAACCTTGTGTTTCCCTTATGTTTAATCTCTCACACGAAACACTCACCAGACCCAGGATTACTCTCTTGCTCTGATACCAAATGTTGTCAAAAAAGAGAATTGGAGATAGAGATGTGAAGAACAGAAAACACATCTTATTCATTCAGGTAAAATCAGAACCAATATAATGCTTAAGTAACCTAATGAAAAGCAACTAACTAGCTCCACTAACCACGTCTAACATCAACTAGAATTATGGATAACAATCTGACTTATATAGAAATTCAAATAAGCCTAAATTAATAGCATAAAACTAGCAACAACTTTTACAGTCTTCCTATAATTTAGCAAACTAAATATGACTTATTTAGCCTATTCTACGTGGATCATACAAGCTTGAATTATAATTTAACACATCTGTAGGTAGCCAATAAGGAAATCACGACATTGATACATCAATAGCCATTTCTGATCCATAATCAGTAGCCTTATATCTGATATGTACCATTAAGTGTTCTATTATTTAGATACAGGGTGAGGAGTGACAGCCTAAAGAAACTTGATTATGACCACACAACTTACAACTCAGGATTAACCTTCACATCTCCACTGGGTAATGAACTCTTTATTGAGACTACAAGCCTTCTCGTTTCCTACACAGAGGTTCATAAGTTAAACATGAGCTATTGTCAATTTTCTTTTGATCAGAAACATAAACCATTTTAAGAGTCATCCGCAAACTGCACTAATTTTACCCATAACTCCATCTTAATTGAAATAAAAAAATACAAATAAATAAATAAAGATGTGCAGTAAAGTATGGTAGAACATACCTCAGATGATGTAGTGCATATCTCCTTGTAAGTATCCACTTTATTGGAAAATTCCTGTTCAAGTTCTTCGAAAAGATGCTTATGCAAACCCTATACAATTAATGTTTATGTATCACTCATGATAGTCCCAAAACACCATCAGAGTTGTTAAAGAAAAAAGAAAGAAAGGGAGAAGGGGGAATTCATAGCCATAAACACATATAATGATAGTTACCTAGTGAAACAAACAATAGCAATGAAGACAATTTGGCTATATACATGCATAACCACATAACATGATTCAAAGTTGATAATTACATAGGGGGTGCCAAGTTGTAGAGGTATGAGAGGAACATATCCTAATTTTAGAGTTAAGAACTAGAACAAAATGGCATTTTTTCTTAACAACCTCCTCCCTCTCTTCTCTCACCCCTCCCCACACATTTTTGTGAGTTTGTGACTTATATTTATTGTGTTTGCATAGCATGGCTGTGTTAATATATTTTGATTTTAATAAAATTATCATTACTATTTTATATGTAGAATGATTTACATATATTAACCCTAGAGTATTGTCTATATTAATTAGATATAAAGTTTGGCTACAAAGTTTATATCATATGGCAATATGTTAGTAATTAAGTATAATCTATACCTCTGTATTTAACTCTTGATGGTAGAATTAGAGGTAAGTAAGTGTGTATGTATAAGGGCATATGCATGTCACATGATAAAGACATAAAGGAGATAATTAAATTAATTGTTTAATTACTTATTATCTAGAATTCTAATTTGAATGTGGGAGCCAAAAGTTAGCTAGAATAACCAACTATTTACCTGTGGTGTTAAAAGGAGAAAGTGTTGTGAACATTATATATATATATATAGCATTCTCCTCTTTCCTATTTAAAAAACATAGAGTACCATACACAAACACACGTACATATGTATATTAATGAAAAGTGAATAGAGAGGTATTCTTCTCCAAATCTTTATGAGATTTCTATAAGAGATCAAAGGTGGAGAAGAATATACAACAAGTTCCTATTCTCGCTTCTCATAAAGAAAGTAGGTACCATTAGGTTTGAGGAATGATAGAGTAGAACTGACAAATTCTATTGCATTCAACATTTCTACCATTTCTAGTATAATTAATCTAATCAATGGTTGGAGGTATGTAAATATTATACATATATATATAATTAACTTCTTCTAACCAAGCACTTCCTCTTTCTCTATTTTGTCTTCTTCAAACTCAAGCAACTATGGATGATGAACAAATCCTAATAGGCTTGAGCCTTGAAGAGGCACAAAACTTGAGAAGATACCATGTCGTTGAAAACCTCCAAAATGATATGAGAAGAGTTCTTGACATTTTGGAAAACCTTATGCAAAACCCTAGCCATCCACACCCAAACATAACCCCATAACTGAGAAGAATACCTCATTTTCACCAACATAAGGTGGTTGGATCTATAACAAGTGATAATGATAGTGATTCCAAATACTTACTAAGTGATTCCCCACATAATGTAAGAATAATACATGAAAGGAGAGATCATTTTCATGGCATCAAAACCAAAGGGCCCAAATTTGATGGGTCACATAATGCTGAAGATTTCCTAAGTGGGAGTTAAGGTGCTTTAAGATGTTCAAAGAAAAGGGTTACAATGATGATAAGAGCTTTAGGGTTATGGTACTTATGATAAAAGGGCATGCCTCCTTATGGTGGGAAAGCCTTACAAACCAAAGGAGATGGAAGGGAAAGTCCAAGGTGAAATCTTGGACAAAAATGAAGAAGGTTTTGAGGGAAAGTTTTTGACCCTCATCTTACACTCAAGACCTCTACAACAAGATGTCCTTAAGGCAAGGGTCAATGAGTGTTGAAGAATAAAACAAGGAGTATAAGCGATTGAAGATGAGGTTGGAGTTGGACAAACTAGAGGAGCACACAATGTAACTTTTCCATAGAGGATTAAGGAGTGACATTGCAAGAAAGGTGGAGTTTCACATATACTACACCTTATATGAGATTTTTCATCTATTAATTAAGGAGAATAAAGGACTAAAGTTTCCTCATGGAAGTTTCATGGCCAACACTTCCAAATATGCCCCCTTATCATCCAAGCTATCCCATCTCATTCAAAATGTTGAATTGAAGGATAAAGGGAAAGGTTTTAGGTTTGAACCTAACAAACCAAATTTCAAGAGTTTTTTGAAGTTTTAAGGCTTAGAGCACTATAAAAAATAGGGTCCTAATAAAAAAGTTATTACTCTTTTGGACTTGGAGGAGGCAATCTATAAGGAGGAAATGGAAGAGATCAAATTAGCTCATAAGGAGGAGGAAGAGCAAGAAGAGGCACCCCATATGTAGGAGAAGTCCTAATGATGAGAGGGGTGTTGCACACCAAAGATTTTGTGGAGCAGGTGACATAATGGGAGAAAATATTCCAAACTAAGTGCATGGTCCTTAATAAGATATGTTCCCTTATTATTGATGGAGGCAGTTGTGCAAATGTGGTCTCTTTCGCACTTAAGGAGAAACTTAACTTTTCTACCACTCAACATGCCAAACCATGTAAGCTATAATGGCTTAATAATTGAATCATGGTTGAATATACCAAGCATATTGTAGTTCCTTTTTTAATTAGGAAAACCTACCAAGATAATGTGGTATATGGTGTGGTTCCTAAATATTATTGTCATCTATTTCTAGGAAGACCTTAGAAATAGGATAGGTATATCAAACATGATGGTAGGAGGAACACCTATTGTTTGAAATTACTAACAAAAATTTTTTACTCACTCCACTTAGTCTCCATTACTCACATATTAGAGGGAAACCAAAAATTAGAAAATCTTGTTTTTACATAGCAAGGGGATAGACAAGGCGCTAGCAAACTAGACTATCATGTATTTTTTGTTGTTACTTGAAAATAATGAAGGAAGTGAACCATAGGTTAAATCTTGTCTAGGGGAGTTTGGGATGTTTTCCCAAATGAGCTACCTAGTGAGATACCCCCTAAAGGGAATTGAGCACCAAATTGACTTAGTTCCTGGTTTTACATGCCCTAATAATCTGTCCTATAGGTGTAACCCTAAGGAGGCTAGGGAGTTACAAGGACAAGTTGATGAGTTGTTACAAAAGAGATTGATTAGAGAATCTGTTAGTCCTTGTGTGTCAACGACCCTTTTGATACCAAAGAAATATGAAAGTATGATGATGTGTGTTGATATTAGAGTTATCAACAATATCACCATCAAGTATAGGTACCTTATACCTAGACAAAATGACATGTGGGATTGCTTACATGGGGCTTGTGTATTTTCAAATATTGATTTGAGGAGTGGATAATACCAAATTAGATTAAATGAAGGATATGAATGGAAGACCTCCTTCAATACCAATGGACAACTATAATAGTGGATGGTGATATCTTATGGTCTCTTTAATGCACCTAGCACCTTTATAAGGTTCATGGATAAAGTCTTTAGGCCCCTTATCTCTAAATTTGTTGTAGTGTACTTTGATGATATACTTGTGTACTCCTCTAGTAGTGAAGACAATGTAAAGCACTTAAGCCTTGTATTTTCTACCTTTATGAACAACAAATTATATAGGGACTTAGAGAAGCGAGACTTCTTTGTAACAAAATTCATGTTCCTAAGGTTTGTTATATCCAAGGATGGCATTTCAATGGATGAGTCAAAGGTGGAGGCAATAAGGTCATGGCCTACACCCACATCCATTACCCGCATTTGATTCTTTCATGGACTTATCTCATTTTATAGGAGGTTCATAAAAGGATTTAGCACTATTTTGGCTCCTATCATCCATTGTCTTAAGAAGGGATAATTCAAGTGGACACCCACAGCCTAAGAATCATTTGAGGTGATTAAGGGAAAGCTCAATGAGGCACCCATCTTGAGGCTACTAGATTTTGCTAAGGTTTTTTAAGTCGAATGCAATGCAAGTGAAGTTGGGATTGGAGTGGTCCTATTACAAGAAGGTAAGCCAATAACCTATTTTAGTGAAAAGCTCAATGGATTGATATCCAGCTAAAAAACATATGACAAGGAGTTTTATGGCATTGTTAGGGCTCTAGCCCATTGGTCTCATTATCTTAATCCCGTACAACTTTTATTACATACCAATCATGAGTCTCTAAAGTATGTAATTAGGAAACATATGCTCAATCCTAGGCATGCTAGGTAGATAGAGTTTTTACAATCCTTCTCTTTTGTAGAAAAACATAAGAGTGGAAAAACTAATGTATGTGATCCCTGCTAGAAGATTTACTCTTAGGGTTAGGATGCTTGAAGGAGCTATACATAGAAGATGAAGACTTTGCAAGATACTTTGAAGACTGAGATAAGCTTTGAGTCTCCTATATCATACAAGATGGTTTCCTTTTCAAGAACACCAAGCTTTGCATATTGAAGAGCCCCATTCTAGAGTTATTGGTACAAAAAGAACATGAAGGTGGGATAGCCTAAAATTTTGGAATCAACAAGACCTACTATGTACTTTAGGAGCACTTTTATTAGCTTAAAATGATATGTGATGTACATGGAGTCAAAGCTAGATGTGATATTGTAACAACCCTAAATTTAGACAAAATCTCAGATAACCCTATGCTCTTAAATCCAAGAATAACCTTGTATAAAGCTTGCAAGATAACCTTCAAAGGCCACTACTTATTGAATAAGCATGGGCCCAAAAAATAAACCCTTCAGTACAATGGTACTGAGTAACCCATTATATAAGACTAATATGCAAGGCTCGCATGCAACACAACAAATACATCACAACAATCATGTGAACATTTAATTATGCAGATATTAACTAAAATGCGATAATCATTCATATAATTACATGCATCAAGATCATATGATACCCATGCTCACTCACCTAGAAATAATTGAAACTTGCTAATGGAACATCCATGTGATACTCTTTGCAGTATAATTAGAAAGCCACATCATTCTCAATAATAGGCACATTTCTCTTAATCAACCCACAACTTCTCAATAACACCACAATAAGGAATGACATGCGCACAAGTAGATTATACTAGCTCATTCATTATTATCTGAACTCAAGGTATTTGTGCAATAAATAGTCCTCTCATGAATCTATCCATGTGTTTAGGGACCCACTATTATCACTTGTGGAGCGGTAAATAATTACAACTTCAAGGACATAATGTTCCTAGACTCTATTCTCACCAGTAGATCGGTAATCAAAATATAACCTTAGAGCAGAATGCTCCTGGCCACTATTCTCACCAATAGATCGGTAATCAAAGTACATCTAGTCCTGAACCATGTGGTGTTCCACTATAAGTAAGTAGTGTCTTTCCTAAAGGTTATTATCATACAATGGTTTAATTTACTTGAGTTTGAAGTTCCACTATTCTCACCGGTGGATCGATATAGGGTACAACTTTCAAGGTAAAACTCTTTTGACCACTATTCCTGTCAGTGGATTGGTAAATATAATTGGGCTAGACTCAAGTGATCTTCCACTTTAAGGGATTAGTGTCTTTAAAGGGTTATTATCATTCAATGGATTACTTTACTTGAGTTCAAGACCCCACTATTTTCACCGGTGGCTCGGTATAGGGTATAGCTTATAGGACAGGATGCTCCTGGCTACTATTCTCATCAGTGGATCAAAAAGTACAAGTGGGCTCCACTTAAGTGATATTCTGCTTTAAGTGATTATTTTATTATTCGTGTTTTATTTATTCCATATTCAACACACAAACTTGCACACCTACCCCATACATGGCTCCTACCCTACTACCACCCTAAGGCAATCCTATTCCCTTAGAAATCCTAATTGCATAACCCTAGGTACCTCCTTACCTCTAGTGTCCCTTTTGAGTTCCTAATGCATCCAATAAACCCTAACATGTTATACTTAGCATTAAATAAAACTTATCATGCAAGTTTATTAAGATAATCACCATAGTACATGCAAAATTACCAAAATATCCCTAGACCATATATTATTGATATTCATGTTGAACTAAGCGATACTAAGACAACAAACCCATATTATCATATTTAACTTCGACAACAAACCCATATTATCATATTTAACTTCAAATGACAGTTAGCATGCGTATTTATTAGATGAATCACCATAATATGTTCAAAATTATCAAAATTCCCCTAGAGCATATAATGTTGATATTCATGCTGAAACATCTATTTCTAATACAAAAAACTTATATTCTCATACTCATCATGCATGCTTATTAGAATAATCACCATAATACATGCAAAATTACTATAAAAAATTTAGACCATGTAATAATGATAACCATGCTAAAATTGATGATACTAAGACGAAAATCCCTATTCTCATAGTTAACATCAAATAATACCTATCACGCATGTTCATTAGAATAATCACCATAGTATATACAAAATTCCAATAGACCATATAATATTGATAATCATGCTAAAACAGGTGATACTAAGACAATAAACCCCTATTCTCATATTTAACATCAATTAATACTTAGCATGCATATTTATTAGGATAACCACCATTGTACCTTTAAAATTACCAAAATGCCCCTCGGTCATATAATGTTGATATTCATGCTGGAAATACGTATTTCTAATGCCACAAATCACTATTCTCATTCTCAACATCACCTAACACTTAGCACGCATATTTATTATAATGATCACCATCATACATTAAAAATTACCAAAATACCTCTAGACCATAAAATATTGATATTCATGCTAAAACACACGTTTATAAGACATCAACCCCTAATCTCCATTAATAGCAATATTTATAACACATTAAGCATCCCAGTTAGGGTTAACTATCATGATATGGTTAAATGACCAAATTGCCCCTAAGGCATACGGTAGTAATAATTTTACTACAAGTGCGTATTTACATACTTAACCTAACAATTTTATATGCACATAACATACAACATCATTTCCCAACATTAGACCCCTTCTTAATCATCCTTTCACACACATAACATCTTACACAAGATAACAAGCCTTCTTTTATATTTTCTAAGATAAAATTGATAATCATATAAATAATTATAACAAATCATATCTAACACAAACCACATGTCAAAACCCTAATGTAACAACATACGACATTCAAATATTTTAGTAGAGTATAAAGGTTCCTTGATTTCCAGCAAAAAAAAATATGTATCGATAATCGACTAAAAATGATTAGGCTTTGTTAATAAAATTTTGTACCTTAAATATTATCCTAAATTTATAATAATATCAGGAACAACTCATGTTGCATGTGCAACATGACCATGCATGAAACGGAAGGGGGATGGATCCGATAAAGGTTTGGAGATGATGGTGGAAGGTGTTGGTTTGGCTATTCAATGAAGGAGGTGGGGTGGAGATAACTGGTGGTTCAAAGGTAGTAGCACAGGCTATAGGAAGAGGTGGTGTAGATATGGGGAAAAGAGGTAAAGAAGGGAGAAGAAGATGAAGAAGGGAAGGTGGTGGGGGCTATAAGTGAAGGTGTAGGAGGTGGGTGGCTAAGGTGTTTGTGGCTGGTGTTCGGAATCTAAGAGGCTCTATAGTGGTGGAGGAAATGGAGGGGGAGGGACAGCCAAATGGAGATGGTGGTTGTAAGTGGGGTGTCAAAAGCGAGAGAAAGAGGTAACGTTGTAGGGAGAGGTGTGGCTTCTATCTAGGGTTGTGTAGGGAGATGGAGGGTGGAGGAACTAGGGATGTGTGGTGGAGGGGTGGATGCTACGGGGAGAGTAGATGATAGAAGGGGAAAGAATTGGTAGGAACAACCGTAAAGGAGACATGGCAGTAGAGGAGGAGGGGGAAGGAAGGAAAAAGGGTGGTGGCTGACAACAGAGGCTGGGTTGGTGGTGGAGGTACCGGGGGTTGCTACAGATGGGGTGATAAGGAAAAACAAAGGCAGGGATAAGAAGAAAGAAAGAAGAGTGGAAGGTCAGGGGAGAGAGCAGACCATGAGGGAGAAGAGAGGAAGGGAATAAGCAAAGAAAAAGAAGAATAGGGGATGGTTCGGCGTTTAAAGAGCAGGTGGGTGGTGTAGGGTATGGCTCGCAGGGCAGAGGTGGCGGGGGTAAAAATGGAAAGAAAGGGATGTGCAGGAGGATGGTGGTGTAGATGTGTCTACCTGGGAATGGAAGGTGGCACCGTAGGTGTGGAGAGGTGTAGGCACGCTACTCATAGAAGGAGAAGGCATGTGCATAGGGGAATTGGGGTGCGTTTGAATGGGGCGCAAATGAGGGAAAGAATGAGAGAAAGGAGGATGAGCCACATGGTGAAAGAAAGAAGGGAGAAGAGATTGGGTCGACCTGTATAGGAGAAGAAGAAGAAGAAGAAGAAGAAGAAGAAGAAGAAGAAAGGATCTAGGTTGGTCAAGCAGGAGAAAATAAGAAGAAGAAGAAGAAGAAGAAGAAGAAGAAAGGAGGAGGTGGGTCGATCGCACAAAATATAAAGGGAAGAAGAAAGGAGGAGAGGCTGGGCTAAAAAAAGGGGGGAAGAAGATGGGCTAGCCTTAGGGAAAAGGGAAGGGAGAAGAAATAAAAAAAGGAAAAGAATAAAAAGAAGAGGAAAATAGAATTAGGGTTAGGATTAGAAATTAGATTAAATTTGGGATATTGGGAAAATATTAGATTAATTTATCCAAAAATTGAGGTATTGATTTAAGAAAATAATTTTGGTCAAATTATGGGTTTGGGATTTATTTCAAGAAAAAGGGTAAGCTAAAATAATTATAGTAATTTATTAAATAATTTATCTATGTTTTTAGGTTAAAGGTTCACAAAAATAATTAAATTAATAATTAAATATCAAATTTTTTCGATTAAAAGGTTAAACATTCAAATTTTAGGTTATACAAATTCAGGGTGTTATAGCTATGTTTTAAAAGTCCAAGAGTCACTTCCACCAAGGACTCTACACTCCTACATCTATCCTTCGTCAACCTTGGGGCCATGAGAGTATGGATTTTATAGTGGAATTACCTAGAGATCAAAGGTAAAATGATGCCATTATAGTGGTGGTGGGTCAATTTTATAAGATGGCTCACTTTGTCTGATGTCATAAGATGGATAATGCCTCCTATATAGCCAATCTATTTGTTAAAGAAATAGTAAGGTTGCATGGTATCCCTAATTCCATTATTTCAAATAGGGATACCAAATTATTTAGCTATTTTTAGAAGACTTTGTGGAGGTTGGTTGGTAATAGGATTCTATTTAGCACCACCTACCACTCACAAACGAATGGTCAAACCGAAGTTACCAACCAAATCTTAACTACTCTCTTCTGTAAATTGGTGCACAAATCCCTCAAGTATTGGAACCTTAAGCTTCCTCATTCTAAATTTGCATACAACATGTGTAACATCCAGAGTCAATATGACCATGCATAGGCTACCTCGAAGTGCTTTCGAGTTGATCAGTTTACCCCACAGATCAACACGAGTCCTTTCAGTATGTTTTTTCTCCACTCACGCGCTTCCTAAAATTTTTTTAGAAAATTTCCAAAACTTCCTGAGAGGGTCGCCCATCCTAAAAATTACTCCATGACCAGTATGCTTAATTGTAGAGTTATTAGGATGGAATCACCAAAAGAACAATATGTCATGTTGATATAAGTAGCTAGATCAATCCATATAATATTCTGCTAAATTTAGGGTATTGCATTCACCCCTAATTAAAGAGCACAACGTCCTCATTGCACCTCAACCATTAACTATCTTAGTACAATATATCTCAAGAATTGTCCTACTAGGTGGCTGACTGGCTCATCCAAGTTCACATTACGACCGTATTTTTGCTCTGATACCACTATAACACCTCGAGTCAATTCAACCATGCGGGGCTACCTTAAAGTAAAAAATATAATACATATTTTTATGGGTGAAGAAAAAAGTGAACAAAATCATCTTCCTTAATATGACATATTAATTATTCCACTTTGTTATAAGTATAGATCATTGACAATTGATTATAGAATCTACTTTTACAATTATGGCACAATAAATATTAATTAACAAATATATTATTACTTTAATTTTAATATGAACATTCCATTTTATATCTCTCTACTTGTATATAACAATGACAAGGGATGCATAAGCTTCATTGGGGTACTTTTTATTTGATCACTTTTAAATTAGATATATGTCTTGAAAAAAAATAATTAATAAATTTTCTATTATTTAGATTTTTAATATGAAGATTTCATTATATGTCTTTATACTTGTTATATATCAATCATAAGGGATATACATATTTTATTATGATATACTTTTTACATGGTCTCTTTTAAATCAAGTATATGTTTTGCGAAAATTAATTAATAAATATACTATTATTTAGATTTTTAATATTAAGTTTTTATCTTTATATCTCTATACTTTTTATATAATAGTGATAAGTGGTATTTATTAATGAAATAAATTAAAAAAATAATAGGATTTCCCCAGGGTGGTAGTAGAGAAGGAGCCATGTATGGGGTATGTCATTAACGAAATAAATTACAATTTATTTTAGCGTTATATTTCATTAACGAAATAAATTATGTAAATTATAAAATTTCCTTTAAAATATAAACTTATTTGAATGATTTTATCCGTAGAAAATATTTCCAACTTTTAATTTATCCATTTTCTGAGGTCATTAAGATCTTCATAAAGTTTCAAATTAAAAATATTTTCATAACTTATTTATAGATTTCTTTCCTAAATTAATTTTCTTCCGTTTTACACTTTTTAGTTTGTGGAGGATCATTTTTGAAAACTATTTTAATTAGTCCCAGTCTCTTAGAATTTGATTTAAACATTTTCTTATATGGTTTTAAATATTTTTTGATGTCTTATAATATATTTAAGTAGTTAATGTAAATCTTTGCGTTCTTATTTTATCTTCTGAAAACTTTCTCGAAATTCTTTGTATAGCTCTTATATTGATTTTATACCTTCAAATCCTTAAGAAATGATTTTCGTTAAATGAGTTTTAGATAAAATCATCTATTAATATTTTTAGACTCATTTGGGTATTTGTATTTGAAAAAAAAAAAAACTACCAACCGACCCCACTTCCTTCTTCCTTTTCTCTCTTTTTCTCTCCCTCTTTTCTTTTCTCTCTCTCCCTGTCATGTTTCTTTTGCCTGAACTTCAACCCCTTTCTCCTTCCCCTTTCTCCTCTCCTCTTCACTACTCTACAACACCAGCGCCACCACCACAACAACTCCATAGCCCATCTCCCTCCATCTTCATCATCACCATTATCCATTGCACAACCACGCAAAGCAGCAACCACGATGGTAGATAGCAGCAACGTATCTAGCCCCACACAGCGGCACACTGGTGACGTCTGACCACCAAAGAATGGTCTTCGGCCTCCAACGGAGCTTCGACGGTCTTCATTCTCCTCGATTTACAACCCTTTGTTTCGTATAAATTATTAGAAACTCTAACTTTTATTTTGATTAATTTGGTATGAATTAGCTTATGATACGCTAAATTGGTTGTTTGAGTAAGTATAGATATATGTTGTATGATTGATTTATAATGGTTAATTGTATTGTATTTGGTTAATTTGTGAAAATCAAAATTTTGACCCGACTATATCCTATTTTGCGGAATCATCTAATTAAGGTATTTTTTATCAATTGATTATAAAATTTACTGTAAAATATGTCTAATTTCATATTGTAATTGTCAATTTGAGAAATTTATCCAAAATTAACCCCAATTGGATTTCTAGGTCAAAATCCGAACATGAAAAAATCAGATTACATAACTGAGTTATTTCACTCAATTAATTTTACAATAAGGTTTGAGATGTGTTTAATTTTATTTTGGAAGTGTCAATTTTGGAAAATTGTGTGAAATTGATTGGAATTTAATTGTTAGGTCAAAACTTTTTTGGACCAAAATTAGACTGTGAAATCAAGTTATTTTATTTAATTGATTATATAATTTACATTAGAATACATCTAATTGCAATTTCAAACCATCAATTTATATATATTAGCAAGAATTGATCGGGTTTGTATTTCGGACTCAAAAACCTAATTGTGCTAAATTAGGTATTTTTTTGTTTTAATCAACTGATTATTTAATATGTTATAAAATGTGTCTGATCGCATTTCTAAACATTCAGTTTAAATAAATTAATAAAATTTAATCGAATTACATTTTTGGGCCTAAACTCTAAATTTCAAATGAAATTATGAAATTGGTCATTTATATAGTTGTTTTTCTAAAATTAAATTTATAGAAATAGTTGAAAGGACCTTAATTGCATTCTAACACCTTCAATTGAAATTAATTAATTTGAATTATCCGAGTTTGTATCTTGAGCTTTGAAACCCTAATTTTGGAATATGATTATCTTAAATTGACTACTCAGAAGATTATTTCATTAAAATTGATTTTATAGATTTACTTAAAACTAGTTTAATTATACTTTTAAATTATCAGTTTGATGTAATCAAAGGTAATTAGTTGAGATGCAATTCGGACTTAGAAATCCTAATTTTTTGGAGAATGAAAATGATTTGCTTATACTTCTTTCATCTAACATATTACCAGCTTTGATTTAAAACATTTTGAATTGTATTTTTATCTTATCGGTGTATATTAGTTCTCTAAAAATGGTTGGTTTGTCTCTCTGGTCATAAAACCTAATTAGTAAGTCATTTTTGATAAAATTAACTTATCTTCCACTGTTCTTTCTTTGGATTTCCAAATCAATTTGAAGTGCCCTAAATGATATGTGTTGAACCCGATTTGGTTAATATTTAGTTTTAAATCTTAATAGAGCTATGCTCATGACTCTTAGGTTTTAGACACATTTTCCAAGAAAGATTATTTGTATCTCATTTTGTTGATTAAATTATAATACTTGAATTATTGATCGATAAAGTAGTTTCTAACCTAGTTTTTCAATTCCTATCAGTGATCTAGGAAAACTTTCTCATGGATTGTCGAGCTCTCGATAGACCTCTCTCTCTCTCTCTTTCTCAATTTGCTTAGCTAGTTTTGAATTTAGGTAATTCATTACTTACCCTTACTTATGGTGGAATCTAAGATGTATGTCTTCTTGAAGTGGAAGGTGATGAGTATGCTTTATGATTATTTGAGTATGTTAAGCATATATTATGCTTTTGTATAGATATTCTATGCATGTATGAGTTTATAACTTCAATGCGAACACATGTTAGTATGCCTCTTGAATATTGTATGTTTTTGAGTACGTGAAGGGTTGAACATGATTATGTGGTCAACATGTTCACCTAATTATGAAGCATTTGGTGATTTTGGAGTACGTTCTAATGTGTCTAGATTGTAATTGGTTTAGAAAAATATATACATGGTTGAGTATGGATTGAACTTATATGATACCATATGTTGTATTTTTATGCCATGGAATTATTCAGCTCTAACGCAACCTAAAATTATCTAGCCTTAGTGCCACATGAATTGGATTGGCTTTAATGCCAATTGGATTTGCTTTGGCTTTGATGCCACTTGGATTTGATATAATAATGGAAATTCATTGTGTTGATGGAAGTGAGTTAAGTGTTGATATGTGGGCCTGATTTATGATTTGGTAAATCTTTAAATGAAGCATTAATCACTTAAAGTGAAAGATCTTGATTCAGGTCTTGTACCACTCGAGGTAGCTATCCAAGTTAGGTTTGATATTCACTTAGTACCATTCCGATGTTTTTCTCTTTTGTGATCCCAAGAACCTTACGAGGTCTGGAGAGGCCCTCTTCTACTCTATAGGCGTCTTGATATATTTTGGCCCTATATGGGGTATGCATACTTAAGTGATTAGGTATCCCATTAGTTGGTGATCTAGTCACATTTTTTGGTGGGTCATCTAGGGCTAGTACTATTTGAGTATTAGATTAGTTGTTATGGTTTCTTCGAGTCTCTATCCTCAAATTAATATAATGTATTGGTTGTGTCACGATAATGAGATATAATAATAAATTATTCTCGTTCACTCATGGACTCTATATTTCATTTTCCTATGCATGTCTCTTGGTTGTATCCCTAAAAATAGTGATACCATATGACGCATATTCGTACCCAATCATCATATGATCTATTATTTAAATCACATATGAACCTTATGTGTAGAATACTATCTTCTAGAGTAGTTGTGTTACTCAGCATGCAATCATGATTCCTTGTATGCTTGTATCCAATGTGTTTTCATGTCTACTAATGTATTTAGAAGTATGAATCCATGAACATGGGTCTCATTGTATATATTACATATATAATTGAGCATGAGCTATTGATTGAGTAGAATGGTGTATGTATCACATGTATGATTGAGAATGAGTATTATAAGCTAAAGATTACCATGTCTTGTGTGTATCGTGTTTCTTCCCAAGAATTAGGTAGTCATAATTTACTCAGTATTGGACCCGTATTAATACTATCTTGGTTGAATGGGTCCTGTGACGATCCATTGATAGTAGGGAGCAAACCTCTTGTGCAGGCTTGAGAGCAGATGTCATTAGTGGGTTGAAGGCTTGGCTTTGAGAGAGTAAACAATCCAGATTTTTATCCCTCAGGATTTTCCTGTATTTATCTATATTTACTTTTGAAAATTTTTAAGTGTTGCATTAAAATTTTAAGGGTGTTGTAATTGAATTTTAATTTTTCATTACTTTGATAAGCCTTTAAAATATAAGGTTATTTCATAGTTTTTCCGCTGATTTATTTAAGGATGATTTTGTTCAGTGAAATTGTTCACTTGCCATCTATCATTGAATATCTTCTTGTGGGAGTTTATTCTCAATATATAGATGTTTGAATTTTTGTTAAACAGGTTTTAGCCATGTATCTAGCATGAGATAGATGGTGGATATTTATCTTGTGTTAGGCATGGCAATAACATTCGCCATTTTCTATTTTAGCTTCTTATTCCCTTAAACAAAAATTTTTCAGGATTAAATTTTAGAGGTGTTACAGTGCAAACCAAATATAGACCTAAAAATGGACAATAGCTTGGAATATGTTGAAATTATTAAGCTCCCTACATACCCATTTGCTTATTTGACTTAGATATGTTTGAAATTAAAGTGTCATCTTACTCTTTTTGATTCATTGGTTGAAGGTTATGTAGAAGATGGCTCAAAATCAATCCATTAAACTAAAGAAGAACAATTCCATATGTCAGCCGATGAAGATGGAGGTTCAATTAGAGTGAGAGGGTAGATCTATGGGAGTTTTAGATAAGGAGAAAATTTGGAAAATATCATGTTTCAAAGTAATATGGAAGTGTTTTATTTAGTATCATGTTTATTATATGGGCCTTAATTTTGATAATAGTCGTATCTAAATCATCATCGAATCATCAAGCTTTGATGATGGTTTTCAATAAAACCATTATCTAAAATCTAGCTATATTTTTAGACTTTGAATAACAAGTTTTTTATGATGATTTTCTATAGGAACCATTATTGAATCTTCAATCATACTCCCATCATTAAATTTTCACATTTATATTAACTTTTTTTTTAAATATCATCATCTATTAGGGGTCATTAAAATCCTTTTTTGTAGCAATATATCTTAGGCATTGAGTTTGGTAAACAAAAGCTAATTTGTCACCTAACCTGTGAGCCAAAGATGGTCCCTTCATGAAATAAGATTAGCAAGATTATTAACAATTTTAAATTGTTTTGTTATTAGATAATCAAAATTTGACACCACTGGATTACAATCTCGATTAAATATCATCCCATTATACATTCAGCATTGAGAAATAATATGGTATAACAAAACATGGAATATAAAATAAAACATGCAAAAAGTGATACTCATGATTAATTAATGAAATAATAAGGTACTAATTTCCAAATACATCTTATTAGCATGCATATTAAAACTGTATATTATTATTATACCATGTAGAATAAGCTAGAAAGATGTTTAATTTCTTACATATGTGGACCAAAAATAGATCAAGTTGTAGAAACAAAAGCCAACTTAATAAAGCGTCACTAGCACATCCCCTAAAACATCCAAAAATTATATATTTTTCTTATTATCAAAAGCTAACCAAAAATAGTTTTAAATTTTGTAAATTAAATAGGAGGTAGGGGAAGGAACCAAGTAGTTACTCACCTTGCTTTTATTGTCACCTTTCACACTAGTGCATTAATTAATCCTCCAAAACTTGGGGGGAAGTAGTTATCTAAACCTAAGCATAAACAATTTTTCAGTTATGTAAACCAATTAGGTAGTAATTAAGGTAAGGAAGCTACCATCTTCATCATGTTGATTCAACCACCAACCTTCATGCGAAGGGTTGTACCACACTATCGTTTATAACTTATATTCATCTCAATCAAGAGTCATGATTCGATCCTTTTCTACTAAAAGATTACAATCTAGAATGAATATCAGACTATTATCATATTTGGGATCTAAAAATGCTTGTTCATGAGAGCAAATAATACGAATAAAGAGAACCAAGATTTAGAATTTTAATAGTTTGATAGATTGAAATAATAATTGAAGAGTTCAAGAAAAGATTGAAGTATGAACCTACAAATTGTACTTCCCTCCATGATCATTCTCTTGTGCCACATCTTAAACCGACAAATCTATAAAAGTGAACTCAATGAAGATTCAAGACCATTCTCCAAATTTTCTTCTATCACATTATTTCCATGAAATGGAAAACTTGCTTCTATCGGCATCTTTCTTATGTGATCCAACACCTTCACCATTTTTGTCCTTTTGGTTCACTCCAAAATATACGAGAAGCCCTCTAGTTCCTCAACCACCTTTTGCTTCTTCTTTTTTTCGAAAGTTGTCTCTCATTTCTATTTTTTTCTCTTTCCAAAGTAAGGTTTTTTTTTTGCTACATAAAGTTCCTTTACTCAATAAGTGTGGACAAAAACTATATGGAGCTTAATTGAGCGAGAAAAAAATACTGTCAATACTTTGCTTTTATATATTTATAAATATTTACAGGATAATGAATTATTTTCTAATATGAAGAGAATGCTATTTAGATTTTTAATATTAAGCTTCCATTTTATATCTCTATACACGCATATAACAATGATAAAGGCTATATAGATTTCATTGGGATATTTTTTTTTCATTTGCTCACTTTTGAATTAAATATATGTCTTGCAAAAATTAATCAATAACTAATATTAAGAATACGTAGGCATATAATAAGAATGTATATTAGTTAGTAATTATTATTATTATTATTATTATTATTATTATTATTGTTGTTGTTGTTGTTGTTGTTGTTGTTGTTGTTGTTATTTTTATTATTATTATTAGTATTTTATAAAAGGAATATGAATAAGATTTTAATTTTTTTCCTCATGGGAAAGTAATACAACATTAATAATCTTTGATCTTTTTTCTCATATAAGGTTATTTATGTGATCTGATATTTGATAAATTGATTCAATATTTGAATTGAAATTATCTGAAAATAAAATAACTGGTCTAATATTTTTTTCAGATGAAATAACTATCCGATTAATAATAAAAAAATCAAACAAATTGAATATTTGATATGCTATATACAAATGTTATCTTATCCGATAACTTGTGTCATATATATCACAATTTTCTATTGAACTATTTATTTTGTTTATAGTTGGGATATTTTATATCCCTATTTTATTTATATTATAAATTTAACTATTATTAGATATCTAAAATTATGTGTTAAGTATTATATTATTTGAGATCCAAAACAAATCATCATCACACTATGTTATCATTTAAATTTGTTGTTTGAATTAGATGGGCTCTAATTGTATTGATTTATTAGTCATTGATTGTATAAATTTTTTATCCGATCTTTCTTATTTTGATCTAGTTAAAATTTTAAATATCTAACATATTATTATTGATATAATCTAAAGTTCTAAATATCTAAAAAAATAATTAGATATTTATTTATCATAATATTTAAAACTATTTACCAAATATCCGTAACCCAAAATATGCCATCCATCGGTACCCTTAATCTGATACCCTAACTGCTCTTAATATCGTACATATATTTGACTCAGGTGTGTTTAGGCTGGGGCCATTGTACGTAGATAACGGCTTGGCTTTTTTTGTGCCTGGGCACACGACTTTAATTATCAGCAGAGTTGATATTCAAATATGCGATCCGAAATTAGATCCATGCACCAATGTATCCGAACAGTCGGGCATGTGATTACGTTAGGCTGTATTTAGAATGATTATATTACTTTATTAACTTAAGTAATTGGACGGACACCTCTTATTGATCGACATAATCGGTAGTTGGGTCTGCAAAATTCATTTTGTGTAGGTTTGGATTAGAGTTATGGACTTTTTATGTACAACTTTCTTTTAATATATATGTGTGTGTGTGTAAATTTATTTCCAAGATTAAAAAAAAATAACAGTTACAAATATTACCTCCCTAATCATCTTTCCTGCGTATTCAATTTTAAGTGTTCAAATAAATTGGTCAACATTCCAACCGAGGCAATTTCAACTCTCTCTCTCTCTCTCTCTCTCTCTCTCTCTCTCTCTCTCTCTCTCTCTCTCTCTCTCTCTGGTGTGTGTTTCACATGAACAATTCAAATAAACTAAGGTATTAATTGATACCACCGTTCAATTTATCATTTTTCCATATAAAATAGCTGTAAACGTTGATGCATTTACATTAACTAGATGTTAGTATGTGTGTTGCATGAAGGGATTACTATATAAGTATAATTTAGTTTTGTATTCTAAGCATTTACGTATAAATAGAATTTAATTATAAAATAATTTAATGTAAAAATTTGAAATGATACATATATATATTGTTAATATAATTTCATATTTAAATTAGTTGAAAAGCTTTCTTAAATATATTATTTGTTATTAAACTACTTTGATTATTATCATCATCATATGTGAGAATTTTTAAACCTCAGTGATATGTGACTCTAGAAATAATAATAAAAAATTGATCATGACTAAGTATTAGTTTCTATTTTCAAAAAAAAAAACATATCACCATTAGTGAGAGGCTGACCTAGCTTAACTTTTATTTATTGTTATCACATATGAAACAATTAACAATAATAGTCTTTGATTGAATTTGAAAAGTAATGTTAGAGCATAAGGTGTTATTAACATTATTGGTAACAAAACTCTATGACCAACATTGCTTCCATCTAAGACTTTACTTCCAAAATATGACATCTCAACTTTATATTAACCATCTTATTTATGTTGCATAGACTAAGAAAATGATCTACATTCCTCCATAGCATGACAGGTGTATCGATATTAAAATTCAACACATGGTTAGGCATGGGCACCAAAACACTTAACTGAGTTTAATAACTCTAAAGTGTGTAGGTCTTGAAATAAATCATTTTTTAAATTTGATGTACATGTCATATCTAAACTCAAATACGTATTCCCCTTATATTGAATTGATTGAAAACATGTACTCATTTTTTAATTCAACAACATCTAGAGTCAGTGCTAATATGGATCTTCCTTAGAAAAAACATATCATCGGTAATATTTCTCATAAATTCCATATAGATACTTTCCACATTAGTTGCATTTGGATCATCTCAATCCTTGAAGAAAATATCACTTAAAATTATAATTGTTACATGATCATCATTGAGACCTCCGATGACTTCATCTCTAGTGCACGTAATCCAATTTGAAAATTCTTTCAAGTCAATGGACTTATCAATTGAGCTAATATTTTGCAATATCATGTTTTTCGTCAATCTTAAAACCTTACAATCCCTCCATAAGTATAAAGAATTGATAGTTGCATGAATAATGTCTTATGGACTTCCCTTTGGAATAACAACTAATATTTGTTGGAAATCTCTACAAGGAACAACTATTTTCCGTCAAAACGACTTATCATAGATTAATTGATTAGTGAACCATAAAATACCTTTTATGAATTTATATAAAGCCTCAAAACAATATATGTGCATCATTGGATCGTCATACCAAATTATAAGCTTATACCTCATAATCAAATCTGCTGACAAAATGCCTTGTCTAACATTGCACGTTATATCTTCATTAGGATTTATAGGAATCTTAAAATGTGAATGAGTTGTTTTTCCTCCTAGTAGTAAAACAAAAGTTATACGTGTTGCTAAATTTAACATAATATCTCCATTACATCTAAAAGTTTTTGATAGTATCTTCCATATAAATGTATTTCATGTACTTCCACATCGGTATGCAAAGAGCACTCCCCTAAATTTTATTCAAATGCATCAAAGATGATGTCATAGGCATTATTGAAATACCCCAAAAATTCTAATTTTATTATTTATTATTAAATAATATTTTATTATAAAATTTTAATTTAATAAATTATTTTTATTAAAATAAAAAGGAAATTAATTAGGATAAATCAAATGAAATTTTATAAATATTTTAATTAGAGGAAATTTGGGTATTTTAACTAATTACAGATTTTAATTTGAAAATTAATTAAATAAATTATTTTATTCAATTTAATAAGGATAACATAGTTTCAAATTAATATTAACTTTATAAATAATTTAATTGAAGAAAATTAGAGTGATTTTCTAATTAAATAGAATTTATGAAAAATCTTTCAAAATTCCTAATTTTCATAAAAAGGAATTTAAATATTATTTTATTTAATTATTATTATTTTTAAATACCCTAAATATTATCCATTATTTTTTTCGTTTTTCCTTTCTTTTTCTTTCTTCTTCTTTTCTTTTTTCTTCCTCCCCTCCCTGACCTGGGCCAACCCAGTGGCCCAAGTCCTTCTTCTCTTCTCTCCTTTTTCCTTTCCACGGCCCAAATCCCCATCCGTTTCTCCTTCAGCGTGGCCCGACTTTGAAACGCCGCTCCTCATCCTTTATTTCCCCAAAACGCATCGTGCTATTTAATAAAATTTAACCTCGCGCTCGGCCCAGTTTTTCCCCCCTTTTCCTTTCTTTCTTTTTCTTTTGGACCGCCGGTCCAGCCCCCCCCCATCTTCTTCTTCCTTCTTCCCCCGTCGACGCCACTGCACCTGTAACTCCGCCGCCATCACCCTAGTTTTTTGCCGCCGATCTCACCCGTTTTGACCGGCCTTTCGCATTCCTCTCTTTCCCCTGAATCGCCGACCCTTTTGACCCAAACCACTCCCCCATTCCTCACACGATCTCCCTCTCCCCTGGCCACTTGCAGACCACGATCGAGGAGTGCGCCGGCTGTCCTTGTAACACCCCAAAATTCACTACTTTTTTTAAAGCGAAAGTAATTAAAATACTTAATTTAAAACCCGTGAATTTTAGGGATGTTATCGCCACACTTAGTACCAGACCGGCTCTCTCCGACCATTCCAGTACCAAGAGCTAAGGCTAAGAAAAGATTTACATTAAACTCAAACCAACAGTTCATAAAAGAAATCGAAAGATCATTCATTAAAAATCAAAGTACGCGTAAAGAATCATGTATCAATAACAAGATAGAAATCAGAGTGCGAAATCAAAATTCCTCGAAAGGAGTAATAGCTACAAACATTAATATTTAATTTCGAAAAATCCAAAACCAAAGGGATAATAAGGTGCAATAGAGGTTACATAAAGACTGAAATATGGCCACAACTCTCTCGAACTTTGAGCCAAACATGCTCAACACTCAGCCCCACCGGATATCACACCCACCTACATAAAGTCAGAAGGGCATACTACTCGTGGGAATGAGCAGCACCCATGAAAAGGGTGATCAGTACGCTACGTACTGAGTAAGGTAACCGAATACTAAGACCAACACATAAACACATAAATCATGCAGGACATAAAAGAGCATAATCATAAATGCATATGATCAACCAGGTAAAAGTACAAAGGCCCAATTATAGTCTGGATTAATTTTTAAATTAATCTCTAATCAAAAGTCATTTCATACCATACTTTTTATCAAGTCCATGCGAGCACAGGAACACCCCACTATTATTGCCGATGGGCCGGTCACTTGCGGGACAAAGTCCACACCACTATTATTTGCCGGTAGATCGGTCACTTGCGGGACAATAGTCCACACCATTATTCCTTACCGGTGGATCGGTTGGTTCCTGCTCACATGGTGTTCCACTGTAAGTAATTAGTACCTTTTAAGTATCTTTAGCAAACTCTATTTTGTGTTTATTGAGCTCGAGTCACCCCACTATTATTACCGGTGGGCCGGACACTTGCGTCTAAAGGAGTGGCGGCAATAAGATAGTTTTTCTAGGTTAGGAAGTCAAAAAATCGAAACAGGGTGGATGATGGGGGTATTTATAGAGTTAGAGGAGAGGTTAGGGTTATGTGGGTTAGTGAGGAGATAATGCAGTAGGGTTCGGGCTTACCGGTGGCGAGGGTGGCCGGTGGGAGTGAGTTTCGGGTATGGATTGGCGGCATAGAAAAAGAAGGAAAACGTGCGAGAATAGGGGAGATTTGGTTGGGTGAAAAGGTTGACGATCATCAGGGGAGAGAGAGGAGTGAAACGGCCGGTCAATGGCGGTGAAAAACCAGGGCACGGGGGCGGCGGTAATGGCGAAGGGCGGCGTCGGGGCTGGCAGGCACGAAGGAGGAAGAAGACGATGGGGCTGGGCCGGGTGGTTCGCGGATGAAAGAAGAGAAAAGAAAGGAGGGGAGACCGGGCCGGTCGGCACAAGGAGGGTGAGTTACATGAAACGCCGTGTTTTGATGAAAACAGAAATAAAACGCAGCGCGGAAACGACGGGTGAAGGGCGACGGGCGAACCGGGATCGATGAGGGGAAATGTTTAAATGAAATGACGAGTTTCGGTGAATCAAAACACAAAACGCGGCGCTGGGTGAGGGACGCAGGTGTCAGCCGTGTGGGCTGGGCCGCACTGCAGGAAAGGAAAGAAAAAGAGGAACTAGGCCGTTGGGCTAGCCCAGTTCGGCATGAGAAAAAGAAAAAGAAAAGAAGAAGAAAGAAAAAGAAAGAAAGAAAAGGAAAAAGGGAAAGGGAAAAGGGAAAAATAATTAGTTTTGGTATTTAAATTAATTAAAATATTTGGGATATTTAAAAATAATAATATTTAAATAAAATAATATTAAAATCCCTTTTTAGGCTAATTAAAATGGAATTTATGGAAAATCTTTTAAAAATCCTAATTTCTAAATAAAATCCTTAATTAGCTAAAATACTAAAACATTTCTAATAAAATTTATTTATTGTTTTCTTCTTAAATAGCCCTAATTAATTTCCTTTTATAAAAATAATTTATTCAATTGATGTTTATAATAAAACCTCATTTAAATATAATATTTAAAATTTAAAACTTTTGGGGTATTTCAGTCCTCGTCGGTCGGTGCCCACTCCTACCTACCACTCCCCACTTTCTTTTCAACCCTAACTTCCTTTCAAGCCTGTAAATACACCCCATAGCAGCATTGAGTTGAGTTTTTTGCTCGAGTTCAGAAAATGCCTTCCTTCGTGCACCACCGCTGGTGCCACCCCTCACCACCAGCCTAAGGTTGAACCCTAGACCCTCTCAGCCATTTTCCTTATTTCTACAAGCCTTAAATTATTTTATTTCATTTATTATAATATTAATGTTTTTATTATTTTTCTATTGAGGGCTTCAGCCCTATTATATTTTAATTCGATTTTACTATTATTATTAGTATTATTATGATTATTATTATTATTATTATTATTATTATTATTATTATTATTATTATTATTATCTTTCTTATTAATACTAATATGTTGTTATTATTATTATTATTTACTATTTCAAAATTGTTATTATTATTATTTTAGTATTATTATTACAACTACCTTACCATTAGTGTTGTTGTTGTTATTATTATTGTTGTTGTTGTTGTTGTTATATTTAAGTGTTATTATTATTATTTTATATAGGGTTGAGACCCAATTGTGCTTATTTCAAATTTTAGTAGTAGTATTATAAATATCATGTCTTATTATTAGTAGGGTTATTAGTATTTTTATTATTAGTAGTATTTATTATTACTAGTAATATTATTATTATTTATTAAGTTATTATTATTCAATGTAGGGTGGAAACTCTACTTCTTATATCTTCGATCATTATCTTTACTATTATTATCATTATGGTTATTATTATTTGTAATATTATTATGTCTTTTATCATTATTATTATTATTATTACTATTATTTCATCATAATTATTATTAATAAATATGGTTATTTATTTTAGTATTATTATTATTATTATTATTTTGGTAAAGGGGCTGAAACCTTTATTTCACTATGTTTTTAAGTAATGCCCCTTTTAATTTTGCTGTTACTACTTTTATTATTATTGTTAACATTAATATTGATATTAATTATTGGTGTTTTTGCTATTACTATTCTAGTATTTTATCAAAAACCTAGTCTTATAATAAGATAGTGATTAATAGTATTTTTGATAGGAGGGAGTCTAATTTTAGCTTTTCCCTCATAATAAGTGAACCCAGTCAAAGCCCTAAGGAGGCGTAGGAGCGTGCTCCAAGAACGGTGTCATTTTAAGTAAGGGGTTCTAAGGCCATATGTGTAATATGTGATTTTATGCTATGCATGCCATGTGATATGAATTATAGTGTATTTTATATGTATATTGTATAATTGTTATGAATGCAGCATGATACGGAGTTGAATTATGTTGGTGTGAATAAATTGTGGCATGAGAATTATGTGTATCAGTGTGTTATTATTATGGTACGATGTGGCCTTAAGACATGCATGATAGAGTTATAAAATAATGATGGGGAGTGTAACAATGTGGTGTTAAGGTTTTGCATGGAGTTGTGGGATGCATGGTATTAGGGTTTGCATCGCGTTGGGTTTCGCATGGTATTAATGGTTGCATGGCGGTATTAATGGTTGCATGGCGGTATTAATGGTTGTATGGCGGTATTAGGATTTGCATGGAATTGCATGGTGTTAGGGTTTGCATGGAACTACATGGTGTTAAGGTTTGTATGGAATTGCACGGTGTTAGGGTTTACATGGAATTACACGGTGTTAGGGTTTGCATGGAATTGCACGGTGTTAGGGTTTGTATGGAATTGCACGATGTTAGGGTTTGTATGGAATTGCACGATGTTAGGGTTTGCATGGAATTGCATGGTGTTAGGGTTTTACATGGCGGTATTAGGGTTTACATGGTGGTATTATTGGTTGTATGGTGGTATTAATGGTTGTATAGTGGTATTAGGGTTTGCATGGTGATATTAATGATTTTATAGTGGTATTAGGGTTTATATGGTGGTATTAGGGTTTGTATGGTGGTATTAATGGTTGCATGGTGGTATTAATGGTGGTATTAGGGTTTGCATGGTGGAGTTAGGGTTTTGCATGGGAGTTAATGATTGCATAGGATTTAGGGTTTGTATGAAAAGTTCGAGAGGTTGCATGGGATATGTAAAGTTTGCATGAGAGTAAAATTTACATATGAAAGGTTGATTTGGGGTATAAGGAAGGTATTGTAAGTGTTATTTAGGTATTTGAATATTTTGGATGAAAAATAGTACGTGGAGTAATATAATGATACATAGGAGACCGAGTTAGGGTTTGTGTGGACAATTAGGGTTTGGTGTGGCTACTTATGGTTTTTGTGGTATCATGTGCATTTGGTGATTAAAGTGTAATTATGATGGTAGAATTTATGATTTTTGATGTGTGATGATTCAAGCATATCCAAGGTGAAAGCTTTTTGAATAAGATACTTAAAATATTAATTACGTAAAGTGGAAGATGTTGAGCCGGGCCCAGACCGATCCACTAGCATAAAATAGTGGCAAGGAATGTTTCCCTCGCGACTAATCCACCGACTATAATAGTGGGGGATTCCGAGCTCAACAAAATCAAACCCTATAGTTGCTAAGACATGGTAAAGACACTAATTACTTATAATGGAACACTGTACGAGAAGGGGCCAGACCGATCCACCGGTATAAAATAGTGGCAGGGTATGTTACCCTTGCCACCGATCCACCTGCTAAAATAGTGGCAAGGCATGTACCCTCGCGACCAATCCACCGGCTAAAATAGTATGGTTCCCATACTCGTATGGATTTGATAAAGAGCATAGTGTGAAAATATTTCGATAAAGGATTTATGAAGTAATTAATCTGAACTATATTGGATCTTGGCATTTTCACCTGATTGTACATTTTCCTTTATGTTATCATGATGGATTATGCTCTTTTATTTCCTCCGCATTATTTGTATGACTTTGTGTGTTGGCCTTAGTGCTCGGTTACCTTACTCAATACGTAGCGTACTGATCACCCGTTTTATGGGTGCTACTCATTCCCACGAGTAGTATGCCCTTCTGACTTTGTGCAGGTGGGCGAGACATCAGTCGAGGCTGAGTGTTGAGCTAGGTTGTGGGCTCAAAGTTTGAGAGTGTCGTAGCTGTTTTTACTCTTCTTCTTATTTTATTTCGCTTCTATT
Organism: Tamarix austromongolica; assembly: GCA_039764185.1. Classification (NCBI taxonomy): domain Eukaryota; kingdom Viridiplantae; phylum Streptophyta; class Magnoliopsida; order Caryophyllales; family Tamaricaceae; genus Tamarix; species Tamarix austromongolica. The sequence goes on along the minus strand of CM077809.1, from coordinate 13,621,374 downwards.
AATTCTCTTTGTATCGAAGTTATCTTTTGTGATTTATTACTTTGTGTTCAGTATTTGAGATGGACATTTTAACAGTTGTACAATTATATCTTGTTGTGATTATTATTTATAATTCTTTATACGTACTCTGATTTCTAAGTTATTATCTCTTTAATTTATTTTATGAAATCTTGGTTTAAGTTTTATGTTAATCTTTTTAGCCTTACTTGGTACTGAAGCGGTCGAAGAGAATCGATTTGGTACTAAATGTAGCGGTAACATCCCTAAAATTCATGGGTTTTAAATTAAGTATTTCTATTTTAATTACTTCTACTTTAATAAAAATAAATAGTGTATTTGGGGTGTTACAATTCTGTTCTTTATCAGTAAGATTAGATAGATATATGTTATGTTTTTCATGTAATGTAATCCAACCATAGCATATTTCTATATATATCAATCTATTATGACTAGTTGAGATATATACAATAGGTGGGAACGACATTGACTCAAACTCTAGTAAGCTCCTAATGTAGTTTCATAACAATATTTCAACTTCTACCGAGTCATAATTTTTATCACATTGTCATATATATGAAGTTTTTAAAATAAATCCATTTTAATTTTAATAAATAATCATATAAGTAATTATATTATATATAAAAATAAAAAGTACATATTAAATAAGTACGAAAATTACCTTTGTGATGTAAGGTTATAAGTTGTTTATATAATATATCATTAGTTAGGTAAATTTAGCACTCGTCCCAAACAGCTTTAGGTTTGATCAGTGAATATGATAAAAAATAATGTTGTAAATAGTTTTCTCAATGAAAATTTAGACATATAATGACTTGTCTCAAAAAAATTGTCAATGTATTATTTATCATCATCTAACAAATCCAAAGCATAGCAGGCATCATGATATGATGTATGTTGCACCCTATTGATCCATTTTATATCATCATAGCTTTCATGTCCATGGATGACATTAAGAAGATGTTGTAAATAGTAGAGTTTGCCACAGCTAAGAGCGACATAAAAATGTGCCCAATAGATATCCTATACTACCTTGGTTTCCACTCTCATTTATTCGAGTCTCGCACAAATTTTATAGGGAACTCAACACATGTCAAGTTATTTGTATATACATATTTGTGATTTCCCTTCATCCAAGCTAAAAACATACTTTCCTTAACTGATAAATGATCAACAACTTCATCAATTAAGTATTCATCAAAAAAAGGAAAAAAAATACTTTGTTCATTTGGAAGGCGAAAGCCTAACCTCTCAACTGGTGGACTCTTATATTGAATATCATTTTTAAATAACCTCAATGCTCCGTCACATGATGAAATATATCTATAATCATAGTACATTTGAACTTCATCACCTCTTTTTACTCTTCACATATTTAAATAAATATTTCATAGAGTGAGACTCATTATACTACTCAACTTATATATAAGCATCAAATAATGATCGTGAGACTTACAAAAAACCTATAATCAAGAGACACACCATTATTCTCTAATATTCTTCAATTATAACATCTTCTATTCATAAAATATACAATGTCTATCGATCATGTAAGGAGAGCACTTTAATGCAGCTCCACATGGTTCATGCATCATATATTCTTGAACTATTGTATAATAGGTAGGAATAATAATATGATAACTAATTTTAGATGTGCCAACAAAAAGGAGTGATCCTGCTCAGGTGAGTACAAGTGTTTCTGTAGACACTAAATATAATATCCCAAAATTTATAACTAAAAGTTTTCATTTTAAATGGAAGTGCAAAATAATATAATTGGGTGTTACCACCGCACTTGACATAATTTTAGCTTATCATGCCACCCTTACATAGAATATAAGGAAAAATAGTTAAACACTTAAAACATGGTAAAACAATGATAGATTTCATAAGGTTAAACAAATGTTTGGAGAATTACTCCGAGTATAAAAGACAAAATACATAAAAGTGATATATTAGGAACTAAGATTCCCAAGAGGTATCCAATCCAAAAGCGCCAACCAAATAACCCAACTCTACAACCCAAGTGTTAAAGATAAAAAAAAAAATCATAACTCTTTCCCAAGTAATGAGCCATAAGCAACCATGAAAAGGATGAATGGTATACTATGTACTACGTAAGGTGATAATACAGTCATATCCAAGTTGCACAAAATATATAGGTCGTATAAAAGAATAAGTGAGCATAATAATATTATGTAAGATAATAATGATTTCCAAAATCCATTATTAGATACAATAATAATTCATATTCTTATTTATATTGAGTTCATGGACCCCCACTATTTTTAATCAGTTAGAATGCACTAAAGCACCTCTCAAGGTAAAATGTTCCTAAGCCACTATTATCATCTGATGGAATGGACACAATATATATCAAAGCAACATGATCCTAAACACTATTCTTAAACCGGTGGAATAATCTAAAAAATCTTTAAAGGTAAAACTCTCCTAAGACTCTATTATTGTTCGTTAGAATGGATACAACACCTCAGTCCTCACTCACGTAATCTTTCACTTTAAGTGATTAATATCTTGTTCATCATTGTTTATCTCAAAAGCATATTCTGATTTATGTTGAGCCCGAGAACCCCATTATTCTTAAACTAGTGGAACAGTCTGGAGCACCTCTCAAGATAAAGCACACCTGAGCCACTATTATTGTCTGATGGAATGATTACACAACACCTCAGCCCCAACTCACATAATCTTTCACTTTAAGCAATTAGTATCTTAGTCGTGTTGGTATATCTCCAAATCATCAAACATACACATATGTAGATATGCAAGCACATAATCCATCTTAACATAATCATTTGAACATATAAAACACGCCCAAATGAATATCGATATATTTCCCCTAGGATAAAGGACATATTCCCCCTAAGAAACCCTAATTCCATAAGTTGAGCATAAATTCTTTCCTAGTGCTCATTTTATCACCAATTTCAATACCAATCCTTAAAAAAAAATATTACTAATATGCCCAAAATCATGGTATAACTCCAATGTATTATGCATGAGATAGTAGTCTATCTTTAGGGTACCATTTATAATTCCCTAATAAATATTAATTTCACAAATTAAGCATAACTTTTTCCATACGACACATATAGCCACAAAATTAAATAACCATTACTAAATTGCTAATATTAACAACATATTCATAAATTAAGGTCAAGCTTCAATATTTTACCCATGTGATAATGATCCCAACTCTAGGATTACTATTCCCACTTAAAGCAAATTTTCTCATTTATTGGACTTAAATCATTTATATTCACTCTAAAAATTCAAAATAATATACTTAACATGTTTTGAAATAATTATAACATTAAAATACCTAATATTTCATATTTGACACACATTGACCAAGTTGCCACTAAGATAGCCAAATTACCCATATTTCCATAAAAACCTTATTATTCCCAATATAAATGATTTTTAAACTCATATATATATATATATATATATATATATATATATATATATATATATAGATAGATAGATAGATAGATAGATAGATAGATAGATAGATATTCATGAAAATACAGAACCACAATTATATATATAGACACCACATCTCCCAATTCATGCTAACCAACAATATGTACAAACACATGATTTCACAACTTTCTCACTTTTTTTGTCAAATGACACAGCATATAACGTCATCATCATAATAACGTTATCCATGTAACAAGTTCAACCATGATATCACATATAAATATACACATTACATATAAAAAGCCTTAACTATGACATTTATCCTTGCTAAAGGGTCTCTAATCTCTAAGCACGTAAGATCTATGACTCCTCCTCTAATACCACTAGAATATCACCTAGAAGAAAAAAATACAAGAAGATTAGAATTAAGAAAATTAAATAAGTAAAACTAATTCAAAGGATATTGAGGAAAAATTGAGATAGCCAAAAATTTAGAAGGGGTAGTGTACAATGGAGGGCACGGTGGTGCTCTAAAGAGAAGGAGAGGCAACACGGGTTGGGGAAGGGAATATATGGTTGAGGAATGGGAAATGCAATAGGGGAAAGTTGGGGTAGTGATGGTTTGTGGCCAGGTGGTGGTGTGGTGGAGAAAGGACCAACGGTGGTTGGTAGGTAAGGTGGTGGTGTGGTGGAGATAGGGTTGGTGGCTAGCAATAAGCAAGGAGTGGCCAATGGTGTTAGGGGATTGAAGGTAGAGGCAAGGGTAGGAAAATAAGATAAGAAGGAGAAGAAGGGGAAGGCTCAATGGTGGTGATGTTGGATGGTAACAAGTAGCAACAAGTAAGCCGGGGAGAAGGAGGAAAGGAAAGAAGGGGAGTTGATTAAGGTGAGGTAGGACAACAAAGAGGTGGATGGTGGTTAGGTGTGATGCTAACAGTGAGAGGCAAGGTAGGGAGGAGGAGGAAGGAATCTTGCGTGGTGGTGTTGTTGAGTGGCACTAGTAACGACGAAACAATGCAAGAGAAAGGATGGAAAGAAGGAGAAGAGAGAAGGCAGAGATAGGGGTGCATGCATGTGTGTATTTTTGAGGGAAAAAGAAAAACTGACGGGAAGGGTGCTAGGCATAGGCATGCTTTTGAAGGGAGTTAGTATAGTAGGGGTGTAGGGGGCATGCATAGGGGTGTAGGGTGTCATGGCAGGAGATGTGGAGGGGGTGTAGAGGGATTTGGTGTAGGGTGCAAGGTTGGAGTGCATGGTTATAAAGAGGGGAGGTAAGGGCAACGTGGGGTGCTTGGGGGAAGGATTTTTTAGCCCGAAGGGAAAAGGAAAAGGCTCAGGCTTGGGTTGCTTCCAAGTAAAGAGGGAAGGGAAATAAAGAAGAATAAGAAAAGGAAAGGGGGAAAAGGAAAATGAGGAAAGAAACTATTAGGATTAGAATTATATAATTTTTTTTTACATTTAAGAATTGCCCAAAATTTAATCTATCAATTATTCGGGGTTAAGGTTAGGTTAAAAAATATAAATGGTCCAAAATTAGAATTTAGATCAGGTTAAAGTATTAATTAATTGAGATTAAGATTAGATAAAGTTTTGAGGTATTACATCACTATCCCCATAAAATAAATTTCGTATCAAAGTTAACAAGTCAAGGCTAGGGAATAAGATAAAAAGGATATAAGGAAAGGTGATCTTGATGGTAAATTCTACAGGAGTTGATACTACACTATTGGGTACTACCCTTTAAAATAGAGAGATTGATAAAGAGAGAACCCTAAAACTTAACTTACTTATGTTAAAGATCTTGGGATGCATATTGTGCATGTCCTTCTCTATCTCCTAGGTAACCTCCTCTATTCCATGGTGGCTTCAAAAAATCTTCATGAGTGAAATTGAGCTCATCTGAGTCCATCATACCTTAGTGTTGAGAATTTGTAAGGGCTTTTCCTAATAGAATAACAAATTGTGAGCTTGATCTCATTGGATCTAATCACTTGGGAGGGATCTTCAACTTAATGTCTCAATTATGAGATATGAAAAATGTTATGAACTTGAGCTAACTATGGTGGAAGTGCCAAATGATACGTAACCTCACCAACTCTGTCTTGAATCTTGTAAGGACCAATGTACCTCAGGCTCATCTTACCCTTCCTACCAAATCTCTATACCCCTTTGGTGGGAAAGACCCTGAACAACACTCTGTCCCTTGCCTTGAAACCATCATTACAATGTTCCTGATCTACATAGCTCTTTTATAGACTATGAGCTACCCAAATCATGTCCTAAATAAATTGAATCTACTAAGTCATCTCCTCGATCATCTTTAGCCAAAGTTCAACAGTATCGCTTATGACTACCTGGCTTAAAGGTGTCTAGTAGTTTTGTCCATACCATGCCCTAAAGGGCATCATCCCTTTACTAGCGTGATAACTATTTGTTGTAGAATAATGTTGATTGATTGGATCTGAACAAACATCTAAATTAACAAGACAATTGAACATTTGATAATTCAATCAATAAGACAGAATAATTGGGAAAAAAATCAGAGATATTTATCCGTGCACTTTTGTAATTACAAAAGGACTAAATAAATTACACAATCATCAATTCACTAATACAAAGAGAACATACTAGAGAAGAAGAAGTTTTTCAGCACACAACTTGATGACTAGGGTTTTATCACATCACTTTTGTATCAGATAAACCCTTATAGGGTAAAACAACATGTTTTGTAGAGTCACCAAAAACACAATCCTCCATATTAATTTCCTTCCTATCGGCATTTGCCTAAAAAATTTCCCCAAACATTTTGTAGACAAATACGATTAATGATAGTAAACACGGGGGCCTGGTATTTGTCATAAAATGCACATGCTAAAAATACATTTATTTAGAAACTTACACAAACTATGAATATGTTATGCTATGCATCAAATACCCAATCAAAGCTCATAATTTCCACCTTGATGTAGTATTTGTCACACATAACATGGACAGATCTCTACAAAAAACCCCTAGCCCTATAAAGGGCCTCATGGCTTATTAACATTGATCAAGTTCGTTAAACGGTCAAACTTGCCTATGGTTAGTGGCTTCATTAGCATATTATCCAGATTATCCAAAGTACCTACTTTTTCTAACACAACTTTTGCTAGCATCAACTGTACCTCAGATAAAGTGATACCTAATGTCGAGTGCTTTGCTCAACAATGGAAAGAATTTTGATTCTTCACAAAATAGAAAGCACTATAGCTATCACTTCAAACTACTAGAGACCATGACCAAACCCCACTTCACATACTAAACTACTAAGCCACACAGTATCCTAAAAATCCTCTGTCATAGCTATATACTTTACCTCACTAGTGAACAAGGTTGTCACCACTTATAAGGAAGACCTGTGGCTCATAGTTGAACCACTAAGATAAAAACATATCCACTGGTGGACCTCCTTCTATCAAGGCATCTGCCATAATTAGAATCCACAAACCCAACTAAAAGATCAACTGATCTCCTATACTCTAAACAAGTTGATGTTGTATCCTTTAAGTACCTCGGGATATACTTCATTGCTTTCCAATGAGCCTTACCCAAATTCATTATATATTGATTTACAACACCAAAAACTTTAGTGATATCAAGCCAAGTACACACCATAACATACATGATACAACCAATAGCATTAGAATAGGGAACACTCACTATAAACTCCTCTTCCTATCTATATTTAGAGAAATCCCAAGCTAAAAATATAAAATGAGTAGCCAACAGAGTGGTTACAGACTTGGCATCCATTATATGAAACCTCTCAAGGATCTTATTTTCATAGGACTCTTGTGATAATTACAAAAGCTTCTACTCATGTCTCTTATGATCTCCATTCTAAGGATCCTCTTTGTATCTCCAAGATCCTTCATCTCAAGCTCATTGTTTAGCATTGTCTTCACCTTATCAACATTAAAAATATCTTTTACTTCCATAAGCATTCATCAACATATAACAAAAGATACACAAGTGAGCCATCCTCTATCTCCTTCAAGAATACACATTCATCGTACTCACTCCTAGAGAAATCATACTTAAGTTTAAAATGATCAAACCATTTATACCACTATCTAAGAGACCAATTCAGACCATACAATAACCTCTTCAATAAACACACATGGTCACACATCCCCTCAACAACAAACCCATCAAGCTAATACATGTAAATTTCCTCCTTGATCTCACCATACAAAAATGTTGCTTTAACATCTAACTACTCCAGCTCTAAATCATGCATATGTATATAAGTATGTCTAACTATGGGAGAAAATACATTATTATAGTCCACATCTAGAATCTTAATGAATCTATATGCAGCTAAATGAGCCTTGTAACTTAGTCTTTTGATCCTTGGGGCTCCTTGATTGAACTTGTACACCAAATCTAATCAACTATCTTCTTCTTCCTTGGTGCCTTCACAAGTTTCTATGTCTGATTCTTCAATAAGAAACCCATCTCCTCCTTCATAGTGGCACACAACTCAATAAGATTAGAGCTCACAATAGGCTCTGAAAATGATGTTGACTCATGTATGTCAACAACAATATCTAAACTAAATAAGGCATAGCTAGTAAATTATTCAAAACCATACCTGATTAGAGGCCTAAAAATCATCTATTCTCTACCTTGAGCAATGCCCCTTTGCTTCACCTTCTACTTATATCAACCCACTTTAGGAATAATGGGTCTATCAAAAGGGTCTCTATTATCCAAGTCAAACTCAACCTCCTCTTGGCCTAAAGCACTAGCCTACTCCACTTTCTTAGGTGTACCATCACTAGACTTAGTCTTCTAGAGGAACATGAACTCATCGAAGGTAACATCCTTGCTAGTTAAGAACTTTGATGCAACTAGGTTCCATAACCTATACCCCCTTCATCCTAGATATAAAGCTAAGAAATATACACTTCATGGTTCTAGGCTCAAGTTTACCATCATTCATATAAGCATAAACAAGATAGCCAAAGACATGAAAAGTAGAGTAATTAGACGGCTTACTAGACCACAACTCCTCAGTTGTCTTCAACTCAATGGATCGGTTGGGTGATTAGTTCACTAGGTACACTACTATGTGAATCGCTTTAGCCCAAAACTCTTTACATATCGCTCTCTATGACAACATACAACAAGCCTTCTATAATAGGGTCCTATTTATCTACTCAGTACCCCCACTCTATTTTGGTATCCCATCACAAGTGGGGTATCTTGTTGTCCTATAATCCTAATAAAAATCAATAAAACCCTACTCAACAAACTCAAGACCATTATATGTCCTAATATACTTAACTTGCTTCTCGATCTGCTTTTCTGATAAGGTATTTAAGCATTTGAAAACACCAAATGTAATACCCCAAATTGAGTAGAGTGTTATAAGAATTGATCTTGCTACCTATGTCAACATAGTATACCAACATTTTAGTGATTCCATTATAAGAACTCCATAGTTAAGTATGCTAGCTATGGAGCAATTTTTAGGATAGGTGATCATCCTAGAAAGTTTTAGAATTTTTTTAAAAATTTCTCAGAAAGTGAGTGAGTGAGGATAAAGTGTACTGAAAGGACTCGTGTTGATCTAGGGGGTTAGCTGGTCAATCTGAAAGCACTCTAAGGTAGCCCCCATATGGTCGTATTGGCTTAGGGTGTTACAAGTTAGTATCAGATATTTGGTTTTAAAAATTATGTTTTATTTTTGAAAATATGGTTTTTCAATGATCTTTTATCTAATTTAACATCCTCCTTCTATTTTAAAATCTAAGCCCTTGAGATTATTAGGTTAGTTATGTGAGGAAAAGTTTATTGGTAATATTAGGTGGCCTTCCTATGCTTTACCTGACTAACCCTTTTGTGTTAGTGAGTTAGGAATTTTTTTTCCCTAACATAGTTTTTGTTTTATAGCTCACCATGGTTTCCAACACAAGCATTGCTTGTATTGAGGAGGTAATTTTGATGCTTTCAAAGCTTTTGCAATGCCAAATCAATTCCCAAGAAGATACTCTCAATGAGGATTGGCTGCATAGGGTTTTGGTTCATTTCTGCCAACATATGATGGTTAAGAAGACCCTACCTTTTTAAAGGGATGGATTCAAGCATTTTACAAGGTTTTTGAAGTAATAAGTTACTCGGAGGCTAGGAGAGTTAGTATTGCTACTTTTTATTTAAGAGCAGGGGCTGATGATTGGTGGTCTTTGAGTTGTCATATAGTTCAGGAAGTAGTCACTATGACCTGGGAGGAATTTAAGAATGCCATCAAAGTTCATTTTTACTATTGTATTATCTCTTTTTATCAAATTCTTTTACTATTTATATATATTTTGGTAAGTTTTGATTTATTTGTGGTAACGTTTTAACCTTGCAATTAGTACGATAAAGGTATAGACTAGACTAGCACTAAGTGTGGTGGTAACACCCTCTATATTATGTTAATTCCTCCACTGAAAAACAAAAATTTTTAGTAGTAAATTTCGGGGTATTATAAGTTGGTATCAAATCAAAACCGCGATCATGAGATAAACTTGGATGAGCCAGTCAGCCACCTAATATGGCGATTATTGGGATAAATTGTATTGAGACAATTAGCAGTTGAGGCACAATGAGGACCTTGCATTCTTTGAGTAGGGGTGAATGTAATACTCCAAATTGAGTGGAGTATTATAAGGATTGATCTGGCTACTTATATCAACATAGTATACTATCTTTTTGGTGATTCCATCCTAAGAACTCCACAATTAAGCCCGCTAGTCGTGGAGTAATTTTTAGAATGGATGAACCTCCTCGAAAGTTTCAAAAAATTCTAAAAATTTCTGGGAAAGTGTATGAGTGAGGAAAAAATACATTAAAAGGATTTATGTTGATCTATGGGGTCAATCGATCAATTCAAATGTACTTAAAGGTAGCCCCCACATGGTCGTATTGACTTGGAGTGTTACATCAAACATATCATTCTTATGCTTTAATAAATACATCCATACCTTTCTAGAGAAATCATTAATAAATGTGAGAAAGTACCACAAACCACCTTTAAAAACCACTATCACTAGACCCCACAAATCTTAATAGATATACTCAAGAGGTGCTCTCATACTATGCTTAGCCGTCGAAAAGCTAAGTCACTTATGTTTTTCAAACACATAATGCTCACATAAGTCCATAGCACACGTACTTTGTCCATCCAAAACCCCCTCTCAGAGATCTCAATCATTCCTCTAACACTTATGTACCCCAATCTCATGTATGAAATTCTTGTAAAATCTGAGTCTATCAACCTCACTAATATCACAACACATGTTCCTATATAATAGTAGAACCAACCAACTAATACAATCCTAACCCGTTTTCCTTTCATCACAACTAGAGCCCCTTTTGTAACTCTTAGGGTATCATCCTCAATCACACACCGGTATCCATTATAATTTAAGGAACTCAAATAGATGAGGTTCTTGGTCATCTCAGAGACATGTCTCACATTAAATAGTATCCTGACCATACCGTCATACATCCTCACCTTCACCATCCTAATCCTAGTAACTTTTGAAACAATATTATTACCCATCAAGGAATCTACCCTGATTAGCCTCAAACATCTGAAACTAATTTTGGTTGGAACAAATATGATAAGAACACATAGAATCCAAGATCCATCTATCAATGATCTTGGTCTATCTATCAGTGGCTGTCAACACATCTCTATCACTATCATCTTAGGCAACAGCAGCACCATCATTTATAACTAATGACTCACCAGACTTAGCACCAAGCTTCCTATTAGGATAAAACTTCATAATATGCCCCTTATTATGACACCCATAGAACATTACATTCTTTTACCAACTATTCAACCTAGATCTAGAATTTTTATGATCACCAAACCCTCGCTCCTAATATATCTCCCTGTCTACAAGTCCCTTACTATATGAGTCCCCAAAATTACCACTACTAGTTAATTAACTATCAATCAATGTTGTAGCAGGGCAAATTTTACATCCCTAAGGACTAACTCATCTTTCTCAGATAAAATAGTCTCACAAAAATACTTAAAGCTATCAAGTAAAGAACACAAAATCATAATGGCCAAATCTTCATCATCAAGCTTAACTTATATGTTATACAAATCTATTACAATATAATCAAACTAATCCGAATGAACTTTTAAGTATTGACTCTTACCTAATTTCAGGTCATGAAGCCGACTCTTTAATAGCGAATGATTCACTACTAACTTTATCATATACAATAACCACAAACTTTAACCTCTTTAAATATCTCATCTGTCATCAATTTTGGCTCATTCGAATGACTAGATAATGCTTTCTCCAACCCATTTTGAATCAAGATCGCCCACATCTTCAATTTTCACAAACCAAAATTGATATCCCGATTGAAATTCTCAATATCAAATCTTGTAGCCATCTGGATCTCTTCAGCAATCAAAGCTTTGATACCAAATTATTGCAAAATAGCACTAATTGATTGAATATAAATGAATATTGGAATTAACATGATAATTAAATAATTGATAATTCAATCAATAAGATGGAATAATTATGAAAAAATTAGAAATCTTTATTCATACACTTGTGTAATTAAAAGAGGATTAAATAAATCACTTAACAAATTACACAATAAGTAATTATCTAATACAAAGAGAACACACAAGAGAAGAATAATTTTTCACATGCATGACTTAATGGCTAAGGTTTTATCACATCTCTTTTATATCATATAAAACACTATAGGGGAAAAAATGTGTTTTGTAGAGTCACCAAAAAACACCATCCGTATTGGGAAATACGGGACCCCTATGTTAATTTCTTTACTCTTGGCATTTTTCCAAAAAAATTCTACAAAATATTATGTGGACAAACACGGTCTATGATAGTAAACATGAGGCCCTGGTGTTTGTCATAAAATGCACATGCCAACAATACACTTTTCCAACAAGCTGCACGAACTAAAACCCTATTATGTTTTGCATCAACTACCAAGCTCACAACATTTTTGTACAAGAACTCCACCAAATATAGAAGATCCTCCCAACTACCTCAAAAGTCCATATCATAAGCCCACAGTATGTCCTTGAGTATCTAGATTGTCCTCTCAATCTACCCATCTATGTCTGGGTGGAAGGTGGTACCGATCCTCAACTTCATGCCCATAGCCTATAACACCCCCAAAATTCACTACTGAAAACTTTTGTTTCATTTAAAAGAGTTAGCGGAAGCAAAATACAAGATTGTGAATTCTGGAGATATTACCGCCACACTTAGTACCAGACCGGTTTACTCCTATTGTTCCAGTACCAAGTGCTAAGGCTAAAAGCATAAAATACTATTTACAAGAACTCAAACCATAATTAAATCAGAGTAGCATAGTAAACTATTTACAAGAATAGAATCCACCGATGGTGGTTACGAGAATACAAGTTACATTAAAACCAGGATTTAAAAGAGAGAGAGGTGAACCCCAAAGGATACCAAATAATCCTTATGCTCTTTCCTGTTGCCTACTTGATTAGCTCCTGAAAAAGGACTTGCAAGGGACACTGTCCATTGAATAGGTAGGGGCCCCACAAATAGAACCCTTTAGTACTATGATACTGAGTAACCCTTTTAAAAACACACTTAAAAGTAGTCTTGTAATGTAACACATGATACAACACTATATTAATACATAATGACAGGTGTATACATAATATTCACATCCATACATTCACATACTTAACAAGTCAATCAGATATTAATAGGTCATAATGTATAATCAATACTTTTTGGCCTTAACCCATTAGTCCATCATTATTCAATCATCTCATGGGCTTTATATATATCCATGTGAGTGTAAGAACCCCACTATTATAGCCGGTGGACCGGAATACATACATAGCAGAACGCTCCTGACCACTATTATTCGCCAATGGACTGGTCTGGCCCCAACTCACATGGTGTTTCACTGTATGTACTTAGTGTATTTCCCATGTCTTAGCTTCATTACGTTTGGTTTGTTGAGCACAGAATCCCCCACTATTATAGCTGGTGGACCAGTCACACAGGGCAAAACGCACCTGGTCACTAATATTCACTGATAGATCTGTCATGCAGGGCACCCCGGCTCCTAGCCACTATTATTCGTCGGTGGACTGGTCTGGGTCCAGCTCAACAATCTTCTTCTTTAAGTGATTAGTATCTTATTCGTATCTTATTTGAAAGTGTTTCACCCTTAACATGCATGTCACCGACCTCTACTTCTATCCTTCCCCATCCTATATCTTGAGACCTTTGCGCCTCTTATCACACCCCAACATCCATTCCTCCTTACATTTACTCATAACAAAGACCCAACTCCTAAGGGTGTGGGTTAAGACCCATCACCTTATGACATTTAAATTCTCTCACTACCATTCTCTAGGGTTTTCCTTTAAAACCCTAATCGGACCTATGTGGCCCAACCTTTCTTTTATCGTCCAACACCTCATCTCATTTAGATTTAACCCAAACTCTATCACTCTACTCACCAATTATACATGTGATCATAAAACCCTAGTTGGCAACTCAAACCCTAACACCTTTCTTACGTAAGGATCATCCCATGCAAACCCTAGAAATCTCCCATGCAAGAGTTGCATCACTCATTCATTTTGATCATAACCTCCTTTTATTTTCCCCCTCATGGATCATGAGATAATAAGGTCACTCTCATGTCCCCTTAGTCAACTCACTTCCTAATTGTTCCTTTTTATCCTTTCACCCCATATCTTATTATTAAACATCCTAGCATGCATGTCCTAGAGGGTCACATCATATAACATTGTACGCACAATATATATAATTATTATCCACATGCCATAAGGAAGTCACATAAGTATACTCGTTAAGCATAAAATACACAATATGGCATAACACATGGCACACAAAGCACGTAACCCATATATAGTTGTTCTTAGCCACATCCTTACTCGGTTTAGGTTACCAAACTATCTCCCACACTTAATAGGTCGCCAATCACCCTTCATAATTGATACACTTATCATATTTCCCCTTTGGTTGATTAGACTACTGAATTACCCTTCTCCCTTGTCATAATTACTAAATTTCCCTTTGGTTGAATAAATTACTAAATTACCCTTATTCACTATCATAATTACCGATTTGCCCTTTAGTTGGTTGAATAATTACCAATTAGCCATTTAGTTGGTTAAATTACCAAATTACCCTTCTCCATTATCATAATTACTAATTTGCCCCTTTAGTTGGTTAAATTACCAAATTATCCTTCTTCGTTATCATAATTACAAAATTGCCCCTTTAACTATATAAATTACCAAATAGCCCTTCTTCATTACCATAATTACCAATTTACCCTTTAATTGGTGAAGTTACCAATTTTTCCTTCTTCATTATCATAATTACCAAATTTTCCCTTTTCTTGGTTAAATTACCAAATTATTCTTCTTCATTATCATAATTACCAAATTGCCCATTTAGCTAGATAAATTACCAAATCTCCCTTCTTCATTATCATAATTACTAATTTATCCTTTAGTGGGTTAAGTTACCAAATTACCTTTCTTCACTTTCATAATTACCAAATTACCCTTCTTTTTTATTAAATTATCACTTTACCCTTCTCCCTTATCATAATTACCATTTACCCTTCTCAATTATTATAATTACCATTTTACCCTTCTCCATTACTATAATTACCAAGTTACCTTTTCCATTATTATAATTACCACTTTACCCTTTTATTTACAAAATTAACATTTTGCCCATTTACTTCCAAAATTACCATTTTACCCCTAACTTCCAAAAATTACCATAATCCCCTTTTACTTATTAAATTACCATTTTGCCCTTTACATCTAAAATTACCATTTTACCCCTTACTTCCAAAATTACCATTTTTACCCTTTATTATACCACTTTTATTAAATTACCATCACTACATAAAATATTAATATCAATACTCCATTCTCATTATCCAACTCCACCAACTATTACTATTCAACATTCTACTCATTAGCACCCACACATAATAGGCCACATTCTTGCACACGACATATTACTAAAATGCCTCTAAGGCTTATAATAATATTATTCATGCATTAATGATCAAAATAACATAGTATAACATGGATAAGTACTCAACATTTTCATTAATAACCAAACTCTTTCCTTAATCAATATTTCCATACATAGCATATAAACTAACATGCTTTCCTTTTTATCAATCACTATAAGCAACTATGTATAATATATTAAACAATATATGTATCATGCAAAATAAAATATTAAAACCCTAATGTGCTAGCATACGTTTATCCATACGTTTAAGTGGGGTTTAACTATTACCTTAATTTCCGCAAGGATCGAACCTTATCGGTATCTCCGTTAAGGATTCAAGCTTTAATTAGCAAAATCAACCCCTAAAAATAATATCAATAATTATTATATTAGAAGTAGGAAAACTAAAAAGGATAAAACTTTATAAAAACTTAATTAATAACACACTTTACTTGGCCATTAATATACCTTAATAATTAAACAAAAAAATTACCAAGATAATGTGGAACTCACACTGCATGAGTAGCGTGAGCCACATGCAGGTTGTAAGGGGGGAAAAAGGGTCGAGGGTGGTGAGGTAGAAAGGAGGGGGAGATGGTTTGGGTTGGGGTTTTAGGGGCCAAGAGGAGGGCGGATATTTAAGGCAAAGGAAGGGTGCAGGGGTGGAGAGGGGGTGTAGGTGGTGGTCAGGGATAGGTTGTTGGCGGCCAAGGGTGGCAGCGGTGGCGGCGGAGAGGCTGCGAAGTGGGCTATAGGACTAGATGGGGTTGAGAAGGAAGGAAAATAGAGGAGGAAAATGAAGGGGTAAGGGGGATTATTTTGACAAAAGTAGGTGTGGGATGGTAGAGGAGGTTACAGGGGGTGGCTTGGTGGTTTGGGTGGTGGCAGACGCAGCAGGACGGCGGTAGACGAAGGGGTTGCAGGGAGGTTGCTGAGAGGGGAGAAAAAGGGGAGAAAAAGAAGAGGTGAAGAGGAAGGTGGGTTGTAGAGGCCTCAAGGGGTGGTGTGGTGGTTCCGGCCGGTAGCAGGCAGTGGCAGAAGGTGGTTCGGGTGGTTGTTGCGGTGGTGGAATCGGTGGAGTTGGGTGGCAGTGCCAAAAATAGGGGAAGAGGATGAAGGAGAAGAAAATAAAAGGAAGGAGATTGAGGGGAAAGGGCTCGAAAAATATAGGGCAGGAAGGCCAGTGATGAGAAGAAAAAGAAGAGGGAGGAGAGGGAAATAAGTGGTTGATCGGGTGGCAGCGTCTAGGGTGGTAGGGTAGCAGGGAGATGGAAGGGAAGAAGGGGAAAGAAGGGCCATGCGGGTGGGGAGTGCATGGCTCGTTTAGCCCAAAATGGTGGAAAAAAAAGGGACAAGGGAAGAGAGAAAGTGAGGGTTACAATGGTGGCAGGTAGTGGCAGTAGGGCAGTGGCCAGCGTGCTAGAGGTGGCAAGCTTCTTAGGCTGTTCAACGAATACAGGTCAGGCAAAAGGTAGAAGAAAAAAGAAAGAAATAAAGAGGAGGGTAGGCTAGGCGTAGGGGGGAAGAAAGGAGAGTTGGGTTGGCCTGGTCTAGGGGGAGAAAGGAAAGAAAGAAAAGAGGGGGAGCTGGGCTGTGCACAGGAGAAGGAGAGGAGGGAGGGGAGGGGTCAGAGGCCCAGGCACAAGGGAAAGGGGAGACAGGCCGGCCTGGCGGCCCGAAGGAAGGAAAAAGGAAAAAGAAAGAAAGAAGGAAAGAAGGAAAGGAGAAAGAAAAGAAAAAAAGGAAAAAAAAGAAAAAGAAAAAATGGGAGAATTTAAAATAATTTAATTTATAAAATAATAAGATGTAATATTTTTGAAAAATAAATTTATTTAATAATTTAATTTAATATAATTAAATATATGGGCTAAAAAGGATAATTTTAGTAAAATATTGGTTTGAAAATTTATTTAAATAAAAAGAGTATGATAAAATAATAAAATATTTATTTTTAATTTGTTAGATATTCCTATCCAAATTTATATGCTAAAAATTTCATAAAATAATTAAATTAAATAATTTTAAAAGCTAATTTCTCCCAAATAAAAGTTATTTATTAATTTATAGGTTTTTAAAATTTTGAGGGATTACATAGCCTCTCGCAACTTCCCCCATAAATGCAAAAGAAATCAGTAATATTTGTTAGAGACTATGTCAATAGGTATACCATGCCTACTCACCACATACCTCATGTATGCATCAGTAAACTAATACATGCTTTAGGTTGATTTCAACAGTATAAAGACCGTAGATTTAGCCAACCTATCAACAGCAACCCAAATCATATCACACCCGCTGTGAATTATCTATAGTTCACTCATGAAATTCATGGAGATGGGGTCCTACTTCCATCCCAGCACATCCAAAAGATAGACCAACCTTACAGGTATACGGTGCTCTATCTTAAACTTTTGGCAAGTTAGATATCTCAACACAAACTTCGTTACATCTCTCCTTATGCGATACCACTAATAGATCCGTTTAAGGTCTTTGTACAACTTATCCCCTCCTAGGTGAACAAAATATGGAGTACAATGACCCTGCTCTAAAATTAGACGCTTTAAATTAGCATAACTCTAAGTATACACTAGCGACCCTTGTAGAAAATGTTACCATCCTTATGAATCTCAAAATCCTTAGCTTGATCATCTTATATCTTCTACCAAATCCTCTCAAGCTTAACATCTCTATATTGCCCAACTTAAATCTCATCAAACACTATCAGAGTAATAGTCAAAGCACTCATCCAAACCTCCAAACCAGCCTAATAGATAAGCTCCATCCCCAAATCACCAAGGTTCTCAAGCAACCAATTAGCCGCCACACAAGAACTCAATGAGTGTGATGTCTTCCTACTTGAGGTATTTACAATAATGTTAGCTTTACCCTTGTGGTAGGTCTACTCTATATCATAGTCATTTACCAACTTTAATCATCTCCTCTATCTCATATTCAACTTCTTTTGAGTGAGTATATACTTACGATAGCCTACCCACCAGCCATCTACGACCCTTCAAAGGAATTAAGCTGCAATGCTTGTGTTTCAAGTAGGTGGACAGTCGATTACCTCATAAGTCATGTCCACATCCCGATTCATCCCTCCAAGGTGATCAAATCCTCCTCACCAGTATAGATTGGCGGGTGATATCAAGGAAAGAGGGGGAATTGGCTAGGGTGAGGTGTGATAGTTAGGGATGGCAATGGGTCTCGGACCCGACCTAGACCTACTAGACCTGCCTCATTTTTAGTAGGTCTGGGTCCATGATTTTTGGACCCGATGGGTCTGGATCGGGTCTGGGTCCACATATACCTTAAAGGGTCTGGGTTTGGGTCCAGTTCTAGATCCAAACCCGACCCGCCAGACCCGTTTAATATACATGTGTGTGTGTATGTATGTGTGTGTGTGTATACATATATAAATACATACTAATATTATGTTTGTCATTATTGTCTTAATCTTATATAAGCTCCTTATTCATTTTTTTAAAATTTTATTTTTGTATGCTTACTTTAAAAATAATATGTATAATATTGTATTCTAAAAGTTAGGGATATAAATGGGGCGGATTTTACTCAAAACTCGACGGATTTTGTCCAACGGATATGGATGATGGAAAAAAAAAATACCCGTTGGGTCCGAATACGGATACAGGTATGGGATATCCATACCCGTCCCCATAACCATACATGCATCCATATTCGTATCCGTTTACCCGATATATAATTACCTTTTTACCTTTACTTTTAAAATAATTATAGTATAAATTAAAGTTAAAATTATCATTTAGCTTAACTCTAAATGGGTTTATCTATCGGGTGATAGATATATCCATCAGATAATATCCATTAACAGGTAAACGGATAATCCGTCGAGTAACAGATATCCAACGGATAAGGATATGGATATGTTAGCGGATATGGATTCGGATACGGGTATGAATTTGGGTATGGATTTTATTCTCGGATACGAATATGGGTATACTCGCCCCAAACCCGCCCCATTTACATCTCTACTAAAAGCAATAAAGCACCATTTGAAAAGTTAATATAGCTATTTTAATATATTTATTTTTTCACTTAGATAATTTTTTTAACAAAAAAAAATACATATTAAGTTATATAAAACATAAATGTATTTGTATTAGCATAGATTATTAATTATTTTTTAAAAAAATGACCAGACCCATTTAAGACCCGTTTAGGACCTATTTACCCACCAGACCCCATGGATCTGGATCTAGGTCTGAACTTTTAAAATCCAACGGGTCTGGGTCGAGTTTGGGTCTAGGTAATATAAACAGATACGGGTCTGGGTATGGCTGGACCCAACCCAGACCCAACCCATTTCCATTCCTAGTGATAGTAGAATGGTGGATGGTGGTTAAGTATGGTGTTAGCGGTGATGGGTAGGGCATAGAGGATGATGAACGAAGCTTGGGTGGCTGTGGTGCTAGATGGCATTGGTAATGACAAAATAGAGCAAGAGAAAAAAGGAAAAGAATGATAAAGGGGTGCATACATGTATGAATATGTGTGTGTGTGCATGGATGGATGAGGGTAAAAGGAAAACCAACGGGAAAGGGGATGAGTTTAGGCATGGATGACAAAGGAGTTGGTGTGGCAGGGGCGCAAGGGATTGTGCGTAAGGGTGCAGGGCGTCGGGACAGGGGTTGTGCAGGGGGTGCAAGGTCGATGTGCATGGCTAGGAAAGGGGAGGTAAAGGTGATGTGGGGTGCATGGGGGATAAGATTAGTTGGCTTGAAGGGGAAAGGAAGTAGGTTGGGGCTCAAGCATTTCGTTGGTTGGGAGAGAAGGGAAAGAAAGAAAAAAAGGGGAAAGGGAAAAGAAAAGGGGAAAAAGGAAAAAGAGGGAAGAATATTCGGGGGTCAGGATTAGGTTTATGTTTCAAATTTAGAGATTTGCTATAATTTAATCCATCAATTATCCGGAGTTAAGGTTGGGTTAAAAATATATAAATGGATCGAAATTAGAATTTAGATTAGGTTAAGATATTAATTCATTGAGATTAAGATTAGGTAATATTTCAAGGCATTTCACTAAAATCATTACATGTCAAAGGTCTTTTGTTCTTCCTGGAAACTTATAGGGAGATTTCGATAATGGTAGATAAGGAAATGGGAGAAGTAAATGATTGTTTAATACCCTTTACTAGGAGCATGAACCTTGAATTGAATTGTCTTCTACCTTCGCTATGTCATTTTTAGTTGGTTACTTATTTACTTTTTCAAGAAAAAGTAATATGGGCATGTGGCAAACCAAACTTTTGAAACTCAATAGTGTATATAACTACAATTAAAATGAAAGTTATAAAAAAAAAAGTTTGGCTCTGATTAATACATAACTAAAATCATTAGTTAGGTGTAGAATGTTACCTAACTTAAAACATTCTCGAATATCTTGTTATTCTGGAGATATTCTATGAGACACTCCAACTTCTTTTTTAAAACATGACACACAAGATTTGAATGATCATTAGTCTTAAAGCCTCTACTTTGAACAAAATGAATAATCTCAAATCATTTTTGGATTGCAAGTATTTGTAATAAAAAAAAAAAGATGTCTGAATAACCAACCCATCTATAAATTGCCTTAATATCTTGATAATTTTAAACCATATATCAAGCACGACTAGTAAATAAATATGATAATACAACTCTTTTTCCTTACATTGATGGATCTATCTTGTCCCTTAAAATATCATTTGGTAACTTATCATATAGTTTTGGTCGCAATTTTTTTTTATGCGGTCAAATGTATGGCAATCTTAGTGACTTGATTATTATCTATACATCAACAATAAATTATTGCACAAGTATAATAGAAGATAGTATAATTGATGACAATGAACTTCTTTCATGCAATCGACGAGAAAATACTTGGTTGCGCTTACATCTTCATTAAACGTTAATGTAATGCCTTTTTTATAGGCATCTTCCCCTTATAATCCAAAATATAAAACATGATACTCACTTTTGCGATTTCACAGTCCCCTTTTCGTCTGGACCAATATATCTCTACCTAGGTTGGGGGCACTATACGTGGGTAATCGCAGAGCTTTTAGTGCCCGTATACACGACTTCAATTATCAGTGGAGTTGACATAGAAATATGTGACAGGAAATGAGATTCATTGCGTATATGATCCATACATGACTTTAATATTTATGAAATGAGTAGTCGTTCCTTGGTTTTTCTACCCAAAGATCAAACTTTACTATTGTATAATATAACTGCTTGGCAAGTTGAGCAACTACCAAGATGTACTATTACGAGGAGCATAAATTTCTTTCGCAGATTCATGCAGCGAGACATGAGAAGGAAAACTACTGCTCCTACTAAGCTAGGGGCGTTAATTACGTACTATTGTCATCATTTCCAGTAAGGAAAGGGGGGAAAATGTATATACTACTCCTATAGGCCGGAATCGAAAGGCCAGAAAATCTTTTGAAATAAGAAAAACTGCCGGCTACCGACCCTGATTTGTAGAAAAATCTTCATGCCCCCAAGACTTGGAAAAAACAGTCGGTGTATCGTCTCAGGAATCAAGATAATTGTCACAGAGCTGGTCGCCCGGTAGTGGTCGGTAATAGCGTTACATATTCTTTCTGCTGTTATATTGTGAGACAATCAGCATTAAACGGCCGGATGGTGAAATAACGTTTCAGTATTGTTGCATTATATAAAAAATAGAAACCAGTAGTCCTGAGCGCTATGCATGGGAAGAAGCAATATTTTCTCCCAAGGTGGCGATAGATTACTTCATCAGCAAGCATGTCAAGGGAGGCTTAGCGCGCCTCCTACCTAGCCCTCTAGATTATTCACTATGTTTATATATATATATATAACACTCTAACCTTCATTCAAGTTAGCCAGCACTGCAGTATCTGATCAAGAAAAACAAAGGAGTGAAATCAGTCGATCCATCACTCGATTAGTTCACTTTGATTCATACATCTACATGGAATCTACAACATACTTTCATGAAAACTTATGGGTTTTCTCTACTCTAGCTTCAAAATGCATCAACCCTTTCTCTTCACATGCCAGCAACTACAGCCACAACATCTTCTCCTTCCTTTCTCTCCTCATAATTATCCTTTCCTCTTTCTTTGTAGCATTAACCCTCCTCTACTGGGCCCGCCCCGGCGGTCCAGCGTGGGGCAAACACTACTACCTTACGAGCCACCGCCGCCATCACCAACGGAAACAAACCATTTCATATGATCCGATTCCAGCCGGTCCACGAGGCTACCCTCTTATCGGCTCCATGCACCTTATGTCCTCTGCCTTGGCACACCGCCGGCTCGCAACAGCCGCCAAACAACTAAAGGCCGAGAGACTCATGGCCCTCAGCGTAGGCGATACACGCGTAGTCGTCACAAGCAATCCTGATGTGGCAAAGGAGATCCTCAACAGTTCAGTATTCGCTGACCGTCCAGCTAAGGAATCGGCTCGTATTCTTATGTTTAACCGGGCGATCGGTTTTGCTCCATACGGTATGTACTGGAGGACGTTGAGGAGGATCGCTGCCAGCCACCTTTTTAGCCCTAGGCAGATCGGGTGTTATGAGCTTCAGAGGGAAGAGATTGCAGCTGAGATGTTGGTGGCGGTAGGTGGTTGTTGTACCGGATCAGGAAGAGAGGTTGGTGTGATCAGAGAGATTTTGAAAAAGGCGTCGTTGGATAATATGACGAGGTCTGTTTTGGGGCTTAAAATGAATGAGAGTGGCGGTGAAGAGCTGGGGCGGTTGGTTGAAAAAGGTTATGAGGTGTTAGGAAAATTGAATTGGTCTGACCATTTGGACTGGCTGAGCCCGCTCGATCTTCAGTTGATCCGGTTTAAATCCTCAGAGATCCTTCCTCGGGTTAACCGGCTTGTTACCCGGATCATTGAGGAGCATAGAGCCAATTTGGAAGCTTCTGCAGCTCGCGATTGTTCTGATCTTTTGTTCGAGGAGAATCGTCCTTTTGTTGATATTTTGCTCGGACTCAACCACTATGGTCCGGCCGATCGTCATGATTATAAGTTAGCTGATTCTGACATGGTGGCCGTTCTTTGGGTTAGCTTTATATATATATGTATATATTAATTTTATATATATATATATATATATATATGTATGTATGTATATTATTGATTACGAATAGATTTATAAAACACTAGGACGCGCGTACGTAAATGTTGCTTCTAAAAATTGATTTGTTTGCATGGATGCAATGGGTGCAGGAAATGATATTCAGAGGGACCGATACGGTAGCAGTTCTCATGGAGTGGACACTAGCAAGGCTCGTACTCCACCCTGGCATACAATCCAAGGTCCACGAGGAGCTCGACCGAATCGTGGGGAAATCGAATCCGTTGAAAGAATCCCATCTTCCATCAATGAATTACCTTCAAGCCGTGATCAAGGAAGTCCTAAGGCTGCACCCTCCGGGCCCACTCCTGTCATGGGCCCGCCTAGCTCTCGCCGACATTAGAATTGATGGCTACCAAGTGCCTGCAGGGACCACTGCTATGGTTAACATGTGGGCCATATCTAGGGATCCAGATATTTGGGACGATCCGCTCAATTTTTCACCGGAGAGGTTTTTGGGCGAGGATGGCCGAGCGCGTGAGTTTTCGGTTTTTGGGTCGGATCTGAGGCTGGCGCCGTTCGGAGCTGGTAGAAGGTCCTGTCCGGGGAAGGCATTTGGGTTTCAAACGGTTAGCTTTTGGATTGGGAAACTGTTGCATGGCTTTGAGTGGATGGAATCGGATCAAAACCAGGTGGATCTTTCAGAAGTATTGATGTTGTCTTGCGGATTGGCTAATCCGCTCGCGGTTAAAGTCTGCCCGAGATAGATCGATGTTGTCGTTTCTTTCCTGTAAGCTTTTGAATTTTATGTGCACCAGGCTTCCTGAGTGGCATTAGCTACCAGGTAAAAGCTTGTCTGCCGTCCGTCGGCGACGTTCGGTTCGGGGACCTTGCTTTGCTACTCTGCTTTCGTTTACGTACTCTGTTTTTTTTCCCCTTCTTGTCTTTGCGTGGTTTTCTAACTATTTTTAATTTATTATTTACATGATACGCGTATGGCTTTTGGGGGAGGGAACTATTATTGGGGATAGAACCAACTCGTCTACGGTTATTATAATGAATGAATCAAGTCTAGCTTACCCAACTAAGCAGTAGTCGCGGGATAGAAATAAGGTGAAGAAATAAGTTTAAGCGCTAATTAAAAATACTATTGATACGGATCCGTCTAGCGATTAAATATTATTACATCAAATGGATGATATCTGAAATCCTAAGATGTAATCATCCAAGACCAGTTAATATAAACTCCAAAGGAGTAATCTTCCATAAGGCTCTAGGGATAATCGCTCGAGAAGAGTCATAACTCCACCCAAAAATTAGTTCAAGAATGAGGGGTTGACTCTTCCATATAAACCATCTAAAGATCTCTTTAGTGACCGATGTAGAATCACATCACCCACCCCCTTTAAGACTGCACATCCTTATATTGCCTCTGGTCAGCGATCGGCAAGAGAAACAAGTTTTGATTGAGGTTAGGCCTTGATATCAGGTGATACGAGCCTCGTCTAACAATTAAATATCGTCACGCCAAACGGAACCTACCCGAAACCCCCAAGCGTAATCATATGGGACCAACTAATATGAAACCTAAAGGGATAATCCCCTAGAAGATTCCAGGGGTAATCCTCCGAGAAGAATCTTAACTCCACCCAAAAGTTAGCTTAAGAGTGGAGGGTTGACCCCCTCATATAAATTGCTCAAAGATTTCCTCAGCAATCAACGTGGGATCGCATCACCCACCCCCTTTATGATTGCACGTCCTCATAATACCTCTAGTCGGCGATCCATACAAGAAAGAGGTTTCGATTAAGGTTAGAATCTAATACTAGATGATACGGGCCTTGCCTAGCGATTAAATATCATCACATCAAACAGACTCTACCCAAAATCCTAAGACGTAATCGTCTGGGACCAACAAATATAGACCCCAAAAGAATAATCCACCGTAAAGTCCTAGCATAATCTTCTAAAAAGAGCCCTAATTTTACTCAAAATTTAGCTTAAGAGTGGAAGATTGACTCTCCCGTATAAACTATTTAAAAATTCCTTCATCAAGGGATCACATCAACTACTACGGATTGTAAGCCTGAACCTTGCTAATTATATGATCATAGTATTATTTCGAAATCCATCGGTAATTGAAGGAAAGAAATGAAATACAGTGCAGTCAGTGCTGTAGAAAATGCAACGGAAATGGAAAGCAGAGAAATAAAAAATTTAATACTCCAACCATCCCTCCTCATTAATTAATTAATTGTTGTCTTTTTTCTTAGCCTCCTCGAGATACTTGGCCTCCTCTTCCTCCGTCATATACGCCGTAACAGGAAAAGACTTGCCCACCCCTATAGAGCTCTTAAAGTTAATCTTACCGCTATTGGGATCATCGATGCTCATCTCCACGATAGGAACCCAGAACAAAATCTGCTTCGACTTAACACCCGTCATCTTTGTCATCTTACGCCGATCAACGTACGACGTAACTTCGACCGCGTAGCTCACCAGAGTCTTGGACTTCTCAAAGTAGTGTTCCGATGGCGCCTTCTGCCTCATCCATACGAACCCAGTAGCCCGTACCCGACCGCACTCTACTAAGTCTTTCAAGGGCATGACTCCGCGGGGTAAGCCCAGCTCGTCCAGAAGCTCCAGCGAGTGGCGCTGGCAGTCTTCTGCGCCGTACACGATTTCGGCACCCTCTCTTTGATCAGCGGTGGCTTTCGAGGAGGTGGCGGTGGTGGCGGAAAGGGTTTTCTGCGAGGACATTCTGGATCGATTGATTAGTTCAGGAATTGATAACAGTTGAGTTTGCAGCCTACGGGACGAACTGGGCCTATAGCTAGCGAGGATGGACATACATATATCCTATATATATAGGATCATCCTATATACTACTACGATATTAGTCATATCGGAAGGAAGAGGAAAGGTGGTTGGAGGGGAGTTGAGCTAATTAAAAACTGCATTTATGGTTGCTTACCTAATACTGAGCTATTATTATACTAGCGACTCATATTCACCTCCATTACGTTCATGGGTAGAAGTCCGACGGTACACAAACAAACGCATCAAAGTCGGCCCTTTTAGAAAAAGGCATTTATTTATTTATTTATATAATCAAGCCATGGGAGTTTTTTTTTGGGGGGGGGGGGGGGGGTAACTATTTTGTTGTTTTATTCAAGTTATCAAAAAAAATAAATAAATAAAGCGTTGATCTTCTATCATTTAGATTGTGCTAGTGTATCATCGACAATAGATTTCGTTTAACAGGAATACATGTAACCGGAATACCGATCGAAAACTTACACAAAACATCAAATTGTCAAAACAATAAAGGGAAAAAAAAGGTCGGCCTCCTTAGACTTTTTCAAGGAGAAAATTCAGATTCTGAAATTGTACTTTAGTCTGTATACTGTAGATAGTGAGTAGCAAGATATCGATGGGTATAGTTATAAGCGGTTGGGGGTTGTAATATATAAATGCTTTGTTATGATAAAGATATATATATATATATATCATACGAATTGATTCGAGGTAAGGGACAAGTTGGGAGGGGTCACACACATGCAATTAAATCGCGGTCGCGATCGCGTTAGCAGTGTTACGGTATCGGAGCGTCACGAACGATAAATTATGTGTCGCGGTCGTCGCGGCGTAATTTTTTTTTTATTTCACATCATACTTGAATTTTTATTTATTATTTATTTAAATATAATTATTCAATAAACTAGTGTTCTATATTATATTAGAAGTATTTAAATGACTTATTAGATATTAAATTGTTCTAATAACACTATATTTGCGTTCGAATGAAAACAAGATGTATTATTTAGCGGTAGATATGAAATTAATGAATAACAGAATTTTATGCTTGTTATTTTTTTGATCAGGTAGAGAGATCACATTATCTTTTCTTGCATGTCCTATCTTGAGCTGGGTTTGGAACTTGAAAGGTGGTAAAGAAGGTTATGGCGGTTGTACACGACTAAGTTGTAGCTAGAATCATGGAATTGCATCAACAATTAGGAGGACAAGCCAGGCTTTACTAGTGAAGATTCAAGTTTTCAGAACTTTATTAGTTGTAGGTTTATATGATGTCTAGAGAGTAAGGAATAACTTATTGTATTCAAATATGAGTATGAACTATCATAGATTCATTAAGTTTATTCATTATTGACTTATTGCTACAATTAATACTATTTCCTTTAGATGTTCCCATTCTAATAGTAGAAAAATATATGTTGGTTTATTTGTTACTTGTGTATTGCACAGATAAGTTCTATAATTTTATCATATTAGTTGTACGGTTTAATAATCATTCATAAAAAAAAAGAATAGTAATTTTAATCGATTAAAAAAACAACAATACTTTGTTACAAATCCAATAGCAAATGAATAACAAAAAATTATTACAAACTAAAATGCTAAATAAAATATTCTACAACAACTACCACCAAACTGAATGTCATGGAGGATCTTCATAAGAGTCATCTTGTTGGCTTGTTTTATAGCAAGTACTGTAGTCATTATGAACATATCCTATGTTGAGTGTTCCAAAATTATAAATTCCACCTTGAAATTGTGGATGTTATGTTGAAGAAGAACTCTCATCTATTGATGACGATGCAGCATGTCGAGAATCTTGAGATGAGTTTTGATTTGGGTTTAGATTATGATAGTAGTAATTTGGATATAGATTTGGTGGATGTCCTGATGGTATCCTAATATTTCCATAGTTATCATAGCTGAAGGAAGATTGATAATCGTAATATGGATTTTGTCTTTGATCTCTCTCTCTCTCTTTCTGACCCACTAGATATGTTTTGATAATCTCTCAAGTTAGAAAAAGTACCATATTCTCCATATGTAGTTGTAGGAAACATAGATTCAAAAGGTTGATGGGCACTTTGATCAAATTGATGAAACATCTGGCTAGAGCGAGCCGAGTGGCGGCCACTAGTACTTCTACGACCTCTTCTATCACGTCCACGAGTTGGTTGATCAGTAGCATCTCCATGAAAAACAGAGCTTCTTTGTCCATATGATTGAATGTTTTCATATCCATAAACTTCTCCTCCTCCTCCTCCTCCTCTACCACCACCACTACCACCACCACCATTATCATCACTGTCGTCATCATTATCACTTCCACTTAAATGAGAATCATGAGATAAGTGACCTGGATCTAGTTCATCTGTAGCTAGTGAGTGAATATCAACACCATATTGGGTTGGAGGATCTTCTCCTAGTTCTGGTGCTCGAAAGCTACTACTACCTCCTTCATATTCATTACCATCGTCCTTGTCATCGTCCAAGCCATTCCACGAAGATGTTTGATTATTTTCATTTCTAATATCAAGTAAGGGATCCTCCAATTCTTCTAGCTAAGGATCCAAATGATCATCTTCATGAAATATATAATCCAAGTTAATTGGATTATATGATTTTTCCAACTCTGCTTGGGTCTTTCTTATGAAACCTCTTACTTTTAGCCTCATGTTGTAATGGAAGTAGACAAGAAGGTTCAATTTCCTATATTTCAACCTATTTCTCGATTTGGTGTACATCAAACTGAAAGTACTCCAATTTATTTCATAGTTTGATGCAGAGGTAGTAGCGCTTAGGACTTTCATGGCAATCTTCTTGAGATGTGAAGTAGAACCTCCATATAAATTCCACCATTCAATTGGAATCATAAAGTTTTGTAATTAGTATGAACTATAAAGTTATAAATTATATGATAATGAATAAATAATCGATTATAAAATACTAAAATAACATAAGATAACTTAGATAAGTAAATACCTAGATTGACAAATTTAACAGCTCTTTGTGTGATAATATCACTAAAATCTTCTTGTTTTAAGCTGTATATCTCCAACTATACATTTAAGTTAAAAATAATAATAAGTTATGATCATTATTGTGTATAAGGAAATGAATTGCATGTTTACAGTTTACCTCATTAAGAGTTCGAATCTGATTATCAATGTTTGGCTCTAGCCATTATATAACTTTCTTCACTCCTCTCATCACTTCTTCATCCTCTCTAATATTATAATCATATCTTTCATATGTGAATTGAGGGTTGAGGAAATATCCTTTTAAAATTCACATGTAAATGAAATAATAATATAGTAATATATATTTGCATTAACATTGTTAAATAAAATTAGAAATAAAATTTACCTGCTGCATGCAAGTCATGGTGAAGTTGGAAGTCTCATCTATGATCAATGATCTACCAATAACAGTCCCAATATCAACAATTTTTTTGGATGGCCAACTTTGCTCTCTCCATCGCTTCATAAAGAAATCCCATTGTTGGCTTCTAATCTCCATCAACTAGTCTTAGAACCTTCACGAGAGGCTCTTTCACCTTAATAACATCATTCGCCTTACTCCAAAACTTTCTTCCTTCATCTGTAAGTTAGAGAATAATGTCTCGGACTTGGATCGCATGATCATCGTTCAATTGACCATATTTGCTACATTTTCACTGTTCTAATTCCCACATGTTTCCGAGGCTACTCGTATGCTTGATAATACTCTCTAGCGTAATGAAATTAGTGGCAAATCTTGTTATCCCAGGTCGAAGAAGTTGTCGACCATTCGTAAATTGCAACATGATAGCCACCACCTTATCATATCTGTATATGAATTGGGTGATTCTTTGAGCCATTTAAAGTACTGTATGAATACTGTTTTTCTTCGTAATATCAGCTAATATGAGATATATGCAATGAGCAGCACAACCTGTCCAATAAAGATGTGGAAACTCTTGCATCAATTTCTTGCCTCCAGCCTTGATTGCAGCTTCATTATCTGTTACCACTTGTACAACTATCTCAAGACCAACTTCCTCAACCACATTTTTCATTAACCTAAAGTAATAGTCTGTGTCCTTTGATGGAACATTGGTGGCATCAACAGACTTGTGGAAAACTGTCCCAATTTTTGAATAAATCAAAAGGTTAATAAGGTGCATTTTAGTTGGTCCGGTCCATCCATCACACATGATGGTTACTCCCCATTGCTTCCATTGTGGTAACAAAGAATCGGTCTATTTTTTCAGTGACTGATATTCTTCTTTAAGATATACCTCTACAAGCTCATAAGCACTGGGTGGTGGCACACGTTCTCCAACTTCACGAATAGTTTTCATTAAGGGCTTTGTGAATAGGGATTATATTGCACTGAATTGCACCTTATTATGCGTAATCCATTGTCCCCATGCCTTTCTCAACTTTCCTTTGTGCATTTTAAATGCCTTTGTACCCGGATTGATTTTGGTTTGCTTCATCTTTTGATGCTCTCGTTCTAGAGAAGCATCCATAGTTGCTAACCTTTTGGCAAGAGTCGATGAGGATGCATATTCATATAAGCCATGACTTCCCCTTACACTTAAGCTAGATGACCGGTCCATTGGTTTAAGAGGTTGTTGACGACTGCTTCCACCTTCATGATAATGTTCATGATGATTCATCATATACCTGTTTTGTTCATACACTAAAGCTGCTTCTAACCTACCCCTCCTTAAAATTGCTTGAACATGTTCATCTTCTTCATCTTCGTCTTCATCTTCACCGTCAAGTGTCATTCTTGTAATTTCTTCTTCGACGATAAGATCTCTTCTTCTTCTTTTTCCATCTTATTATTTTTTATTTCTTGCAACAATTGTTCCATATTTCTTCTAACATCGGTTGTCACATTATTACATTTTGCAACATTACCCTTAACATGACCTAAATGTTCTTTTAGTCGTGATATTCCTCCATTAATAACTTTTCCACAAAAATTACACTTAATTTTTGTCCGACTTCCATCAACAGACTCCCCAAAATTCCATGCAACATCTCTACCCTGATTAACATGACCACTAGCAGCATCACTACTTGTTCGATAAGAGATGTTTAATTAAACTGAAAATAAAATACATATATGAGTCATGACAAGTGTAATTAACATTAAAGCAATTATTTATAAATAAAAATTATTATCTGAAATCAAAGTAATTATTAACATTATTTATTTATATATATTTATAATAAATTAAAATTATAACAATTATTATTCGTTAATCGTTAGTCTTAGTCATATCCTAAATAAATTAATATTAACATTATTTGACTAAAGGTAAAGGTATGAAGTTATTGATAAAAAATAATTATTATCAATTTATCATATAATGTTATACAGTCATATAGATATAAATTTATAATAAATTAAAACTATACCAATTATAATCTATTACTATTAGTTTTAATCATGTAAGAAATAAATTAAAATTAACATTTCTTAATTAATTGTATTAAATTATTGATAAAAAATTATTATTATGCTATATTTATATAGATTTATAATAAATTAAAACTATAAGTCTATAACAATTGCTATCTATAATCCATTAGTCCTAGTAAATAGTGATACAGTGATATACTTAATAAATTAATATTAACATTATTTAATTAATGGTATTAAAATTTTGATAATAAATTATTATTTTTATGTTTATATTAATATAAACTTATAATAAATTAAAACCATAATAATTATTATCCATTAGTCATAGTAATCAATCATGCATTAAATAAATTATAATTAACATTACTTAAGTAATGGTATTAAACTATGGATAATAAATTATTATTATATTATATTTATATTGATTCATAATAAATTAAAAATATAACAATTGATATTTATTAGTCTAGGTTATGTAAATCAATATTAATAGTTTAAGTTTAAGACAACTCGATTAATAATATTAAATTAATAATAATAAAATATTATTATTATATTATATTTGTATAGATCTATAAATATAATAAATTAAAACTATAGCAATTGTTATCCATTAGGCATTAGTCATAGTCATTTACTAAATAAATTAACCTAAAGTCTACATGACTAATTTTATTAAGTTATTAACTTATTATCTTATTGATAATAAATTACTGTTATATAATATATTTATATTGATTCATAATAAATTAATACTAATTGACTATAATTTATATTATATTTATGCATATTTATAAAAAAATTAAAATTCTAAAAATTGTTATCCATTAGTTTAAATTATATAACTTATATATATACACACTAAATTAATATTAACATAACACCACTTAAATCTTAACTAATATTATTTATTCAAGAAAAGTGTGATTATTTAATTAAAAAAAGAGACTAAACTAAAGTTTAATTTAATCAAATAAACATATGTAAGTAATATATTAATTACAACTAAATAACATTAGAAAAAAATTTAAAAAAATACTAACCTTTTAATATGTATAGCTGATAGTAAAATTGGGCCTTAAACTTAATCGGTTAATCCTTTAAACCCAAGTCCAGCTCCAGACTCCAGACTCAGTCGCCCAGACCGCACCCGTCCAGCCGTCCCTCATCGGCTCACCCTCGCAACTTTAAAATTTTTTGTTCTTCGAACTTTACTATTCGACTGCAATTTTCCACAACTCACAAGCCTGTCCTCACTCCTCAGACCTCAGGTCCATAGTGTGAATTTTTCCCGTAATCCCGACTCCCTATCCACACTCCACAGCCACCACACCGGCGAGCCACCACTCGAACAAAGACCCACAAGCCAAGCACCAGGCACCAGCCACCACTATTCGAAGAGCGAGCGGCGAGCCACGTACCGAACACCAACCGCTAGTCGACGAGGAATGATGAGCCACCACTGAAGACTGACGAGGAAAGACGAGGCGCGCACCGAAGACGACGAAAGAGCAGCATAGAGCAAAATGAAGAGCAAAGAAGATGATGATTTGCTCTGAGCTCCGGTTGCTCCACGCAAAATGAAAGCTAGGTTTTTTTGGCAGGTTAGTTTGAATTTTTTTTCTTTTGATTTCGTACGAATTCTTCCCTAATATTTATAAGTAAAATGAAATCCCTCAATTATTTCTATCTCTATTGATTCACATGTGAACTCAATGACTCCATCCCTTTTACTTTTGCTTTCTATCATTCTGTGCTGCTTTTTGGTCTTCGATCTTTCGGTGATGGTGTAGAAGAGAAGGGATGGTTGTAGGGCAACTGGGCAGGGTAAGAGAGTGGAGGGGATTGTGTGAATATCAACTAGTTTGGTAAGATGTGAGTTTGTTGTTGCCTGCCGATAAATCGGGTATTTATCGCCGATAAATACCGATAACTGATTTATCGGCGATAACAACATGAAATCTATTATCCATCGCAAACCGATTATTTAGCGTCGCAGCACACTAAAAATCTGATAATTAGCGACCGCTACCGATTTAGCGTTCTGCTATTTAATTGGCTGGTCGCACATGCTTTGGCAG
This sequence comes from Tamarix austromongolica, assembly GCA_039764185.1. NCBI lineage: Eukaryota > Viridiplantae > Streptophyta > Magnoliopsida > Caryophyllales > Tamaricaceae > Tamarix > Tamarix austromongolica. The sequence continues at coordinate 13,587,401 of CM077809.1, read as the reverse complement.
GTCATGAATTTTGTGATCCATACATACAAGGCTAGTCTTCTCATTAACTGAGCTCATTGTAGATCTATTTTTTATGTGTTCATTTTAGTGCCTCGTCGGAGGAGGGGGTAAAAACTTCTCTATTAGAGATTCTCGCATCCTACCTAGAATAAATAGTAGTAGTCATAATATAGCTATCTTTTCAATGTTGTTGGTTTAATTTTACTTGATTAGTTTTATCAAGTGATCTTCCAATATTGGGCTATCTTACAACGAAGCAAAATTAGAAGTCTTATGGAGATCTTTCGAGAAGGCACCCTGTCACTATTCCAGCATGAAAGAGAGAATAGAGAACTGGAGTGGAGAGGAAGGTGAAAGAAGGAATTGTGACTATTATTGATTATTGATCAGTACTATAGGATATCTATCAGAGTTAGGTAGCAGAAACAAAACTACTCAACAAGATTATAATAGGCTAACATGTTTGAGCTAGTTGTTACAATACCTAGAAAAGATTTTTAATAACGGTTTTTAATAGATTTAATAACTATTTCCAACCGTTGTCCAATCGTACATTATTAAATTTTTAATAACGATTAAAAAGCTGGCATTGCAAAATCAAAATTTGAACCAAATTTAGGGAACTGCGTATGTTTTAATAATAGTTATCACGGTTATCAAACCATCATAAAAAAATCAAAAATTGTGCCAAGATGTGGATAATTGGGCATGTTTTAATAATGATTCTAAGATATAACCATTATTAAAACGTATGATTTTGTCAATGGTCATTTGATATAACTGTTATTCTTTAGAAGGTTTTCATAACAATTATTTATTATAACCGTTGTTGAATCTTGTTTTAATAATGGTTTTCACTAAAACCGTTATTAAAACTATACTATTTTTATATATTGTGCAGTTTGTTCTAGACTACATTGTAACACCCCCAAATTTACTATTAAAAATTTTCGTTTAAAATCAAAAGGTTTAGCAGAAGCGAAGGGTAAAAACTGTAAACTCGGGGGCGTTACTGCCACACTTAGTGCCTGACCAGTTCATTCCTACCGTTCTGGTACTAAGTACTAAGGCTAAATCCGATCATCAATAAGTACTTGTAACACCCCCAAAATTCACTACTGAAAAATTTCGTTTTAAAGGAAAGAATTAACAGAAGCGAAATAAGAAAACCGTGAATTATGGGGAATGTTACCGCCACACTCAGTACCAGACCGGTTCACTCCTACCGTTCCAGTACCGAGTGCTAAGGCTAAAACAGATTACCATCGGACAAAAGCTAATACTTAAAACGAGGATTCATAAGGAAGCCAAATAGTTCACAATATAAAATTCAGAGTACGCATGAAAAGGTTTACAAGCCAAAAGGGTACATAGACAAGGTTCTCAAGGAACAAAAGTATCGTACGACAAACATAACTAAAATAAAACAATGCAGGGTAAAACAAAACGAAAAGGAGAGTCCGGCCATGTTGCTCTCGGTCCCCAGGCCAAGTCTAGGCTCCACTCTCAGCCCCGCCCAATGCCTCGTAAGAGTCGTAGGCATCGAATATATCGTCTCCTACCTGCACAAACTCAGGTGGTTCCTCTGCTCGTGGGAATGAGCAGCACCCATGAAACGGATGGTCAGTACGCTACGTACTGAGTAAGGTAACAGATGTTCTAAGGCCAGCATACAAAACACACAACCCAGTACACATAGCATAATCACGTGAGCAACATGTAGTAAAATAGATGATAAAGGCTAGTTACAGTCCGGATAGTCTTATTCTTTGGATCTCTGGTAAATATAGAGTCGATTCACAGCATAGTCTTTATCAATTCATATGAGTGCGGGAACCCCACTATTATAGCCGGTGGACCGGTCATGCAGGGCTAAACGCGCCTGACCACTATTATAGCCGGTGGACCGGTCATGCAGGGCAAAACGCTCCTGGCCACTATTATTCGCCGGTGGACCGGTCTGGCCCAGACTCACATGATATTTCACTATAATTACTTCGTGTATTTTCCATGTCTTATTATTAATACGTTCGGTTTGTTGAGCACGGAATCCCCCACTATTATAGCCGGTGGACCGGTCATGTAGGGCACCCCGGCCCTAGCCACTATTATAGCCGGTGGACCGGTCATGTAGGGCACCCCGGCCCTAGCCGCTATTATTCGTCGATGGACCGGTCTGGGTCCGGCTCAACATCTTCCTCTTTAAGTGATTAGTGTCTTAACATATCTTATTTGAAATTATTTTACCCTTGACATGCATGGCTAACTTAATCCACACTTATCCTCCCAAGAGAGCCCGTCCCATATCTTGGGACTCTTGCGCCCCTTATCACACCTCGATATCCATTCCTCTTTACGCTTACACATAATGAAAACCAACTCCTAAGAGCGTGGGCTAAGGCTCAGCACCTCGTGACATCCACTCCACATGCTATCTCCCTCTAGGGTTTTCCCTTGGAAACCCTAATTGGACCTATGTGGCCCAACTTCCTCTCACTTACACTACCATTACTCCATTTATCGTCCCACACCTCATCTCATTTAGATCCAATCCCAAATCATATCGCTTTACCCCTCGATTCCACATGTGACCGAAAAACCCTAGTTGGCCACTTCAACCCTAGCACCTTTCTTCTCCCACAAGTAACCCCTCTCTTTTTCACCCAATATCTCTTCTCTCCTATGACACCCATAATCACCACTTATACGACAATTCCCACTCTTAACCCATACTCCACTCTCCCTTAATCATTTTTTTTACTTCCACATTTCCCAGATTACTACTTTCTCCCAAAACCCTAATCGGGTCCCTTATACACCCTTACAGCAACCTACGTATTATTTTTCATCCCAAGTCTCCAAACACTCCACAACTCTCCCTTTAGCTTATTTACACCTTAATACAACTTTTCTCACGTAACGATCATCCCCATGCAAGCTTTATCCAACCCATGCAAACTCTCGAAGTTCCTATACAAACCCTAGAATTCCCATGCATGGTTCTCATCTCTTATTCCTTTTGGTCAACCTCATACCCCCTTTAGCAACTCACTTCCCATTTATTTCTTTTATCTTTTCGTCTCCATGTCATAATAATAATTACCCTAACATGCATGTCCTAGAGGGTTAATTCATGCCACAGCACATCATAATCACCACATATGGATATCACATTCATGTCATGAGAAAACACATACCATGTACCTTAACTCCAAGCTACGCTACGCATAAAACACGTTAAGGATAATCATGTGATACACAACAAGACATGATATATATACAAGGCACCCAAGGCATACAAGTCACATAACACGTAAGAACCTTGGCCTCATCCTTACCTAATACAACACCGGTCTTGGAGCACGTTCCTACGCCTCCTCCTGGTTTTGACTTGATTCGCCTATAAGAGGGAAAGACTATGGATTAACTTCCCCCTAACCAAATTGACTAGTCTTCCTACCTTACCCTTATCACAACTTACCATTAGGATTAAAAATAATAATGTTACTAATGGTGACAAGGAACTAAAATAATAATAATAATAATAATGATAATAGTAATACTAGTAATAATAACAATAATGATGTTAAAATAATAATACTAAAGTTATAAGTCATTAATAATAGTAATAATAACAGTTATAAATATTTCAAGGTTAGGTTAAATAATAATATTAATAATTATTATTATAACATTAAGAGTAATACTAACAATACTACTAAAAATAGCTAGCATTTGTATAACAAGGATTTAGGGGTTGGGGAGTTTAGAGGACCACCTAGGGGTGCTGGTGCCACAGGCGGCGGCACATAGTGCACGGCGGCGGTGGCGACGGCGGTGATGGGGGAGAAGAGAGGTGGAGAAGTGGTGGAGGGAGGAGAAGGGAAAAGGAGAGGGTGGCAGGGGAAAAAGAAGATATGGGGAGGTAGAGGAAGCTCCCCTGGTGGTTTTAGAAGGCAGAGGGGGTGCTGGAAGTGGCGGCAGCGGCGGTGGGCGGTGGTGAGAAGGGCGGCGGGGCTCGAAGCAATGCTGATCTGGAAGAGCTCTTTGCACGGCCGGGGTGGCTCGTGTAGAGCAAACCGGGGGGGTAAGGGAGACCTAGGTTGGTGGAGGGTGATGCAAGGGAGGATTTCGTGGGTGGATCGGGCAGCGGCGATGGGCAGCGGCGACAGAGTGGTTGTCTGAAACGGGGATGGCGCAAGGGTGATTTCTGGGTTGGGGTTTCGAAAGAGCCTGATTCTAGGCTCGTGGGGGTATTTATAAGCTCGAAAATGGGGGAGGATCGAGAGAGGGGGCAGAGGGAGGTACGAGCAGGCTGAAATTTAGCACGCCGGCCGTCGATGGTAGGCGGACGTGGGTCTGCCATGGCAGACCTGTGGTTCGGTCTGGAAAAAGGAAGGGGGCGGTAGCAGACCTGTGTGAGGTGTGGGGGTGGTCGGTCGATCGAGGAGGGACAGACGGGGGGTGCAGAAGAGAGGGAGAAGGTGTGCAGGCGGCGCAGAGGAGTTGTCGGCGCAGAAGAGGGAGGGCGGCGATTTGCAGCGGGGCGCGGGGAAGAAGAAAAGGGGAAAGGGGCTGGACCGGTCGGTCCAGGGGAGAAAAGAAACAGAACCGGCCGGGCGGTTCGGGCGAAGGAGAAGCGGGTCAAGCCTGCGTGCGAGACGGGGGGAAGGGGAGAGAACTGACCTGGGCCGGTGGGCTGGCCCAGTCGGGGAAAATGGGGGAGAGAAGGGAGAAAGGAGAGGGGGAGAGAGAAAAAAAAAAGAGAAAAGGAAAATAAGGGAGAGAGAAAAAAAAGGATTAAGGAAAATAATTAGGGAAGAAAATAATTAAAATGAATTATGGGGTGAGTCATAGTATTTTTGGTAGATAATAAAAATTTTAGTAATTTATCTTATTAGATTAGTTTAAGGAGGTAGCTTTTAGAAAAATAATGGTTTGAACCTTATTTAAATAAAAATGAGTATGGTAAAATAGCAATTTATTTATTTTAATTTATTAAACACTCACATCTAATTTGGTATACTTAAAACCCACAAAATAATTAAGTTAAATAAATTTAAAAGGCAAAATCCTTAACATAATTAAATTAAATAAGTTTAAGAGTTAAATTATCCCTAATAAAAGTAATTTAATAAATTATAGACTTTTAAAATTTTTAGGGGATTACAACGAGGTATCATAAAACGCAAGATGACATTTAGCATAAATCATTAATAAGATATAAGTCAAACAGAAGTTAGAATACGATTTAGGATTACAACTCCATAAATTTTTTTTCTATAAAACGGGAAACGTAATACAAAATATAGCTAACAAAACAATTCCCAAAAAGAATCAATATCCGGATCGACTACTCACTCAAGTCAAGCCTTCCACCCCAACATAGTACCCGATCATAGACCTGCACAGGAGGTCTGCTCCCCACCATTGGTGGATCATCACATGACCCATTCAATCAAGGTAGTATCAGTATGGGTCCAATACTGAGTAAGGGCGTAGGTGCGCTAAGGCCAAGCATACCATCATATAACATAACACACACAACACAATCACATAAGCAACATATAATATTATGGATGATGTAGGTCGGTTATGGTTCAATCAAACTTCTTCTTTTCATAACTCTGATAATTATAGTCGATTCACATCATAATCGTTATGAATCCATGAGAGTGCGGGAACCCCACTATTATAGCCGGTGGATCAGTCACTTATAGGGCAGAACGCACCTAACCACTATTTTACGCCGGTGGATCAGTCTCCAAGGCAGAACGCTCCTGGCCACTATTATGCCGGTGGATCGGTCTGGCCCCGACTCTCATGGTGTTCCACTGTAAGTATATGGTATCTTTCCCATGATTTAATTAAAACATACTGTTTGGTTTGTTGAGCTTGGGATCCCCCACTATTATAGCCGGTGGATCGGTCACGTATAGGGCAGAACGCACCTAACCACTATTATATGCCAGTGGATCGGTCTCCAGGGCACCCCGGCACCTGATCACTATTATGCCGGTGGATCGGTCTGGGCTCGGCTGAACAATCTTACTCTTTAAGTAATTAATGTCTTATTCATGTCTTATTAGACGAAGCTTTCCACCCTTGACATGCATATCAACTGTCCTCTACTTCTTTCCTTCCCAGGGGCCAGTCCCATATCTTGAGACTCCTGGGCCCCTTATCACACCCCGACATCCATTTCCTTTACACTTACCTTTAGATGAAAGAGTCAACCCCCATGGGTGTGGGTTAGGCCCTACACTCATGACATCAACTCCACCTCCCATCACCCCCTAGGGTTTTCCCTTGAAAACCCTAATTGGGCCGATGTGGCCCAACCTTCTCCCACTTACGCTACCTTTAACTCATTCAACGCCCCACATCTTACCTCAATTTGATCCTCTCCCAAAACATATCACTTTACCTTTCGATTCAGCACATAACCATGAAAACCCTAGTTGATCACCTCAACCTTAGTACCTTTCTTCTCCCACAAGTAACCTCTCCGTTTTCATCCCAAAGTCTCTTCTTCCACATAGGAACCCATACTCACCTTTTATATAAATAAAATCTCACTCTTAATCATTCTTACTTTTATACTTCCCAAATTTCCACTTTCTCCCAAAAACTCTAATCAGATTCCTTATACACCTTTGCACCAACCTACGTACTATTTTTCACCCCAAGTCCTCAATCACTCCACAACTCTCCCATTCTCTTACTTACACCCAAATTCAACTTTTCTCACGTAAGACACACCCCCATGCAAGAGTCAGTCACCTCATGCAAACACCCCAAGTCACCATGCAGATTTTAAGGTCCCCATGCATGGTTCCCAACTTTCATTTATTTTAGACATTCTTTCCACTTAAAACTGCTCTCATGGATGATGAGGTACTTTGGTCTACCCCATATCCCCCTTAGTGAACTCACTTCCCATTTATTTCCGGTCATCCTTATATTCCCATCGCATATTACCATTTATCCTAACATGCATGTCCTAGAGGGCCATATCATATCACATCATAAACATCACACATATATATGTCATGCTCATGTCATAGGAAACACATACAACATACCTCATTATCCATGCTGCGCTACACAAAATAGGTTATTCACAACACATGCATAATACACATTAACATGGCATACTCATCATCCATCAACACATCACACATAGCACAAGGCCATAGCTTCGTCCTTACCTAAGGCGACACCGGGCTTGGAGCACGCTCCTCTAACTCCTTAGGGCTTTGGTTAGGATTACCTATAAAAGGGGAAAATACTAAGTATTAGTTTCCCTCAAAAGTGCCATCAACCCTTATTCTAGTTTAGGATTAAGGTTCTTATTACTAGAGGGGTTATACAAAAACTAGGGTTTTTACCTTAGAATTAGTATACTAAATATTAGTAGTCAAAATATATTTACTTTTGGTACTTATTGTTACACTTATTTTATGAGACCCGTTAGCCATATTCTTATAATAGTAATGTTCATGCTAACTATAGAAAAATAGTGATAATAATAATAATAAAACTAATAATAGTGACACTAATGTTTATAGTGATAGAAAACCTAGCGTTTTTAAGGCTAAGTCTAATAATAGTGTTAGGGTCAAAATAATAATATACTAATTACAATACCAACAAGTAAAATATTCCGAAAGATGATAATGATAAAAGTTGTATATTTTTGAATAGTAATAATATAAGGGTTTCAATGTTTTTGGTCACAATAATAGGAATAATAATAATAGTAAGGATAAAGACAATAATAAACCATGGCTAGCGTTAGTATTATTAGTAAAAATAATAGTGAGGTTAATAGTGGCAATAATAGTAAATGAAAGAAGTCTTAATCACATTAACCCTAAAGTCTTAGACCATTATATATGATAAAAGTATTATTGGTTAGGAAAATCATAGGGTTAGGTTGAGTAATAGTAATAATAGTAATAATAATAATAATAATAATAATAATAATAATAATAATAATAATAATAATAATAATAATAATAATAATAATAAAAGAGGTAACTATATTAACACTAAGTTGTTAGTAATAATAATAATGATAATATCATTAGCAGTAGTAATAGAATAATGATAATAATAATAATAATAATAGTAATAATAGTAATAATAATAATATTATTAAGTGTAATATCATCAATAGTAGTTAAAAATTAATAACAGTTATAGAAAAGAGATATTAGGGTTTGGGTAAGTTGGAAACCACCTAAGGTCGGTGGTGGTCTGGCGGCGGCGGTGGAGGAGGAGAAGAGAGGGGAAAATGGAGGTGGAGGTTAGATGGGAGGAGGAAAATAAAATTCTGAGGTGGGGGAGGAGTCAGTAGAGGAAGGGGATGAAATGAGGGGTCTGGCGAGACAAAGGAGGCGGCGCGGTGGTTGACGCGGCGGCCGAAAGAGGAGGTAGGTGGTGGAAGAAGGTGGAGGTTGGTGGAAGAGGAGATAGGGAGCAAGGGGGTATGGGAAGGTAGGGGGACCTGCTGGTTGTATTGGGGGTGGCTGGTTGCGGTGGAGGAGGCTGTAGAAGGTGGCGCAAGGCGACGACAGGCTGGAAGGGGCTGCTCGGGGTGGCGATTTTGCACGGCCTGGGGTGGCTCGTGCAAGGCAAATCAAGGGCTGAGGAGGGCTTGGTTAGGTGGAGGGTGGTGCAAGGTGGGGTTCTGGCGGCGCTAGACCGGCGGCATTGGGGGACGGCGGCGGTCGACGCGTCTGATGGGGCGGCGGCGAGAGGGAGCAATCTCGGGTTTTGGGGTTCCAACTCCCGAATCCAGGTGATCAATGGGGGGTATTTATAGGCATGGTGGTCGGGTAAGGCCGGAGGAAGAAGACAAGGGGGGTACAGGCGCTAGGCTGGCCGGCCGGTGGCAGGCGGTGCAGGTCCTGCCATGGCAAGTTAGGTCGGGGAAGGGGAGAGTAAAAGGGAAAGAGATGGGCACGCGGGAAGGGGAGAGAGGGACTTGGTCGGGGTCGAAAAGAGAAAGAAAACGACAGGGAGAGGGGCAGGGAAGGACAGCCGGCGGTGCAGAGGTGGTCGACGTGCGCAGGGGTGCAAGTCGACGGCTGCGCGGGGAAGAAGAAGGAAGAGGAAAGGAGGAGGACCGGTGGTCCGGGGGAAAAAGAAAAATAAGGGGGAACCGGCCGGTTCGGCGGCGTTTATAAAGTTTTAAAACGAAACGCGGCGTTTTAACGGTATGGGGAACAAAGCGCTGCGTCGCGTTGCCCGTTTGGCAATGACTACCTTCAGATATCGGAACGCAGCGTCTCAGCGGAAGGAGGGCCGAAACATTGCACGGGGAGGCGTCGAACGGCACTGGACAGCGGGAAGGGAAAAAGGTAGGGGAAGAGGCTGGGCGGCCTGTACGCTAGACGGGGGAGAAGAGGAGGATATGGGCCGGTGGGCTGGCCCAATCGGGGGGGAGAAAGAAAGAAAAAAAAGAGGAGGAGGGAGAAAAAGGAATAAAAGGGAAAATAAGAAAAGAAATAGAATGGAAAATAAATAAAATAACTTATGGGGAAATTGGGGTATTTTTGGGTTATTATACATTTATATTTATATATATATTTATTTTCTTTAAAAATTATTATAATAATAATTTAATTCCCTTTTTAGATTAATTTTGGTTATTTTGGGAAATTTTCCTCCACTTTCATTTTGATTAGTAAAATGTCCAAAATTTTCTAAATAATTTATTTATCACTTTCTCTTTATTTTCCTCAATTGATTTCCTCTTTATCTAATAAAGTAACCTATTTTCTTAATTTTCTCTAATAAATCATTATTTTGCCATAATTCCTAAATTAGGATTTTTGGGGTATTTCCCACATATACAAATGTATGCGCAAATATATACCAAATCTGCAATCTGTAAAACACTACCAATAACTCTGGAGTTTTATAGGCATACCATAAAGTTTGGTAGCTCTACACACTCCAAAACTCAAAGTTCATGGATCTACATTCCCAAACTCTATAATATACAAAGTCTTGCATATATATATGCATGTACAACTCAGTCTTTGCATATATTTGTATAGAAGAACATAAGATATAACATATAAAAATCTAAAATGCACGCATAGATATCAATACACAAATTGTTATTGTTTAGAAAGATTTCATATGTATATACATATCAAATATTTATACAAGGATTGTAAATTAGATAGTAAACTCTTACTACGCGTTTAAAACAATACCCAAAAACTAACAAAAAACCTAAGGCAATAGCAATAATATATACATTAAAAGATTACTACTGCCCAAACAAAATCCCCTGACCATCCTATATGATCCGTCGATAGCCTAGCATGCGCCGACTAGAACCCATCACTCTCAGCATCCACTCGTCTCAATTTGTCATCTACTCATCAACGGAGAGTTCACTGACAGATACTCTCGGGTAACCAAGGTGGATATTCGGGGGTAAGCTATGACAAAATCTCTACTCATCATCTATGACCATCAGCTCTTTAGCAATCCGATCATAATCCCTAGCAAAAACTTCACCCTCAACAAATCACTAGTGTCATGCATTAGTAACGTCAACAGACAAATCAAAATAACTAGCTAATGCCTCTGACCATGTCTCAACAAGAGTTAATGTTAGCACCAAATGATACAATCTAAAATGGAATAGGTTATAGTACAACCCGCTCAAGAACAAACTATGAATCTCCTTATATAACCATGTGACATGACTCTAAAAATTTGAATTGGGTACCATGCAAAAAGATGCTGGAGGAATGTACATAATAGGCAAATGCACCATCTCACTAGTCCTACCTATAAAAGAGAAAAATCACTAAATCATATTACTAAAATTGTTGTCTAACTTTTTAAATTATAAAATATGGGTCTCTGGCTCTAGAAAAACTAGTTTTTTTTTCATTAACATCAAACCCATCAATATTATCATGCATGCATAAACATATAAAGAGACAAACCAAAACCCATAACAACACACCAACAAAATAGACAATAATACACGTAATACCAACTAAATAGTTAACATGCATATATATATATAATGATAGAAAAAGAAAAAAATATACCAAGAAAGGTTCTCAGCGGGTAGGTAATAGGATGTAGGGTAGACGGTGCCTATTACTATTGCAAGAGCCATGAACAAAGGGGAATGGTTGTGGAAGAGAGGTAGGAGGCTCGGCATGCTGTAGGGTGGATAAAGGTTTGAAAGGCTATGAAAGAGCACATAGGATGTGTGAACCACAACAACAAGTAGAAAACAGACCACGACGAGGATAGGACAAATGGACAAAAAAATGGTTGTCGATGAGCAAGAAGAACGCACGATAGACATACATAAGGGAGCACTAAGAGCAAGCACTAAGGAAAAATGAAGACAAGTGAAGAGAGTAAGATAGAGCAAATTCATATTTTAAGTTTCTATAACATAAATAAATGAGTGAGATGGGAGGGAGAGGTGTTTAATTTTAATAACGATTGATATCTAGAACAGTTAATAAAACAAGCACTATATTCCCACCATAATACTTTTGCATTTTTATCAACGGTTACGATCAAACCATCATTTATGTAGCATCATTAATACCCTATTCCATTGTAGTGTTACGAGGTATAACAATATCTAACATGCACCCCCTCAAGTAAGGCATGTATTCCCAAAAAAGCATAATACATGCCAAGCTTGCTTAGAAGATCTTTGTGTTGCTGGGAAGGTAAAATCGTTGTCAAGAACATCAGTTAACTGAGCATGGATATGAATATAAGTGATTTGTAATAGCCCATCCATCACTCTCTAACTAAGTAAAATGAGAGTCTGCTTCTCTATGTTTTTGATCCACTCATGAAATATAGGATTATATGCAATATGAGAAGTATATTGGTTGTCACAATCGAATGTGGTAGGTTTGAAGGATGAAATGCTCAACTCTTCAAGTAGCTAAACCAAGTAGTTAACTTCAAATGCACCATGTGACCTAACTCTGTACTCAGACTCAGAGGATTAATGAGACATAATGCATTGCTTCTTTGATTTCTAACTAATGGTAGATTACATAAGGAGAACTAAAAGATCATGAATTGATTTTTGGGATATTAGACATGAAGCTCAGTTTGTCAGTATATGTTATAAGAGTAAGGTGATATGACTCCTTAAGAAGTATACCAAGCTTGGGAGTATCCTAAAGATAACATAGATTATGACAAAGGGCATTGTAATAAGGGGTGTGTGGTGCTCGTAGGAGCTGAGAAAGGAGTTGAACGGTGTCACCCAAATCATGTCTGATGTGGGTATATAAGATAATCAAGGTTGCACAGCAAAGGTCTATGAAATATGGGATTATCTAACAATGCGCCTTCATTAGGGAGAAACTTACAATGCAAAGGGAGAGGAGTATAAATAGATGCACAAGGAGATAAATTAGCCTCATTTCATAAGTATTGAGTAAACTTATACTATGTGAGAGCAACCCCTTTAGGTAGATGAGTGGATTCAGTCCCCATAAAAATTGTGAAGGATGCCCAAATCTTTAATACTAAAAGTAGTGTGTAAATACTATTTTAAGTGATCAAATTTAGCAAGATATAACCTAATAACAAGTATGTCATCTACATACACTACCGCTACGGTAACATGGGGACCTCATCTCTTAATAAACAGAGGGTAATCACTCTTATTTTGGGTGTAACCATCATGAATTAAAGCATAATTGAGTTTAGTATATCATTAGTGCGAGACTTCTTTGAGACCATACAAAGATTTATGCAATTTGGATACTTGATCAGAGGAATTAGGGATTCCTGTAGGTAGTCATATATACTTTCACATGGATATAACCATAAAGGAAGGTATTATTGACATCCAATTGAAACAAGTGTTTGTTCTTATAAGTTGTCAATGCTGTAAGACAATATATAGTTTTCATTTTGATTGCCGATGAAAAAGTTTCCTTATAATCTTCTTCAAATTTCTACATAAATAATTTAGCAACTAAGCATGCCTTATATCTCTAGAAGATCCCATAAACCTTCAGTTTAACTTTAAAGATCCATTTACAACCAATGGGATTTTTGTTAGGGGTAAACCAACAACTTTCCATGCATTGTTATCTTTTAGTGGTATAATTTTCTTATTTATGGCAGTAATTCAGTTAGCCTCAAGTGATACCTTAGAATATGATGATGGTTCAAAAAAGGTGGTAAAAAGGGAAGCGAGAGAAAAAGAAGAGGTCATGCTAACAATTTCATAAGTACCCTTGGAAGATAAAGAACAAATATAATCTTGGATATGTATTGGAACTTTATGATTACAGATGGATTTTGTTTAAGGAAGAAGATATGGTAGATATTGTGAAGGAATAGGATATGGTATAGTGGGATGTAGCACGGTAGATGGTTGTGTCATAGGAGATGGTATAGAAGTGGACGAACAAGAAGGTAAAATTGATGTAGGAGATGTATAAGGAATAGATATAATACCCCAAATTTTCTAACTTTGATTTTTAGGTGATTAGCATCTCGATCACCTCTTAAACCCTTAAACCTTATATGGACGCTTTATCCATACATCTCAAACCCTTATTTTTACTTTTTTTCCCTTTGAAACCTTAGTTTTTATTTTAGTGGACCTTGTAGTTAATTGGGACTTACCTTCAGTTGACTGGCTAGCAATGCCCAAAACCTTACCGTCCAAGGCTTCAGACGGTCAACTGCTAGACTCTTTTGGTTAATTGGAGTTAGGCAATTTTCCCCATGTTGGATTTTTCTATTTTATTTTTACCTCAAATCAATTCCTATGCCCAATATATTTATATATTTGGGTTTCTAAATTAATTCCTCATAATTTACCAACTTTTCATGACTTTTGGGAATTATTTTATTTATTTTTTCTATTTTTAAACATTTATTTGATGTTCTACCTTACCCAAATCACTTTTAATCATTATTGACTTTCTTGGGCATGGAGGCTTCAAGAATTGACTTTTCCATACCCCATGATCATATCACACGTCTTACTTGCTTATTCAACCAAAAATCTAACCATAATTACTTCCATTACCATCCACCAACTCTTTTACATACTATCTCACTTATAACAATCACTCACATAATTCCTCTTGTTTGCTAGAAAACCTCCCATGTGATTTTTCCTTCTCTTTCTCTCTTACCTTGGTCGACAACCATAAGGGGGTCATTGCCCTTGTTGATCATTTTAATACTGCCAATTTTCTACTCTCAACTTTGCTTTATCCTCTCTCCTCTCCCTCTTTCCTTGGTTGAAGTTGTTTTTGGCTTACCTCCTTGGTGTCAAGCCCCTTTTCTATTTTCCTCTTATTTTCCCTGATTTTCTTCCTTCTAAAATCTTATGTTTAACTGTTTAGTACTTGTCTTTAAGCAAAATAGAGTTGAGGTTATAGATTATTCAAGACTTCCCAAGCTCCTATTTTTGAAACTCTAAGGATTATTCTCACTCATTTTATTCGCAAGCTTCCTTTTGACCTCTTCCTTTCTCTTTTTCTAATTTATATTTTTGTTACTTTATGTGACCAGAGGGTGGAATGAGGGTCTATGGGTATTTTTATGCTAAGAGACTGGAATATCTCTAGTAAGGAATATATATCTCTAGATTAGGGCTTTTGTGTTTATGTATTGATTTATGTGATTTTTATATTTTATGATAGAAATCATAATATTCTTTATTTTAAATTTACATCCATGCATTAGTTAGTAAAATGCATGATTTTATAAGTCTTGTGATTTTATAAGAAGTTGTTATACTCTATACCTTGATAGGATTACCATAAAATCCTAAGCGTGAAAGTATATTATGTTATATTTTTAAGCCTTGGGATGAGTAGATTAAATTATTTCTAAGCATGGTGACTGGTGTAGTATGTTGAAATCTTAAATGCTAGTGTTTTATGCCTTTGGGGAGTCTCGATCATATGGAATTTCTGGTGTTGTGGATTATTTTAATATTGTAAATTATATTCTTAGGGTGACAATAATGTAAATGGTGTTATGTGTAACATTGGTAAGATTTAGAAACTTGTAGAATTAGGTAAAATTTTAAGAAGTCTCAACTAGAGGGGTAACATGGTCCTTTTGTTAGTTTTTAAAGAAAATAAATATATCATTGTGTTTCTTGGGGTTTTTACCATAATTTTGATATATAATATATTAATTGTCATTAAGTTATGAAAATAATAGAATTGGAAATGCTTGGGTGAACTAAAGAAATTTTGGTCTTTTGGTCAAATCTATAAATTTGGGTATTGTAAAAGTAATATATGGGCCAAAATAGAAATATGGTGATTTGTGAATTATCTTGATAAATTATGAATAAGCATAAGTTATGATTTTATTAAAAATGGCTTAAATTGGGAATAATAACTAAAAGGGTAGCATCGGTATATTATGTGTAAAAGTTTGGAGTTAAGTAATGATTTTTGGATATGATATTTTTAATAATATTTTAGGTTGGCGTTTTAATTCTAGTGAGTTGGAAAACCTTATGGATAAAGTTATATTGTACTTATGAAATTAGGTTTATAAGGGTATTATGATCTTTTATCTTGCGAAAGATTCATTTATGTATTTAATAAATATGACTATGTGTTACCTAACTCCTATATCATGATCAATGAGTTATTAGTGATATGCTGTAAGTTTTAGATGTTATTTATTAGCATAAATTCATAATAATCTAGTGATAATAAAAGTGGAAATACACTAACCTAAGTAAATCGAGTAATGATTAAGGTATCAATAAGACATTAATACTTAAAGTGGAAGAGAAAATGAGTCATGACTAAGTACTTTGAAATTAATGAAATAAATTACCTAGTTCTAATGGATGCAGAGATCCCTGGTATATTCTATTTTACCAATCTACTAATTTACAGGGGTTACACATGCATATAAATTAGAAATTTACTAGTGGTTGGGATGTGTTTTATGCTAAATGTAAGAGAATTAGTGAGTTTAACTACGTTTCCTTCATATACGGGGAAAGGGGAGAGTATTGTTAGTATCAGTTTCTTGACCCATTGTGTTAACGAGATGGTTTTGTTGATCACCTAATTATAGATATTTAATATGGTTGCATCTTAGGTAGTTCTCAATCATGAGTAGTGTTCTTGTATAGTTTCCTCATAAGGTGATCTTATGTGTTGTATATCTTATCATAGTGATATAGTTGTTACCTTACTCAATAAGAAAGTATTAATCATCTTCTTTTATGGGTGTTGCTCATTTCCACAGGTATATGACTCAATTGTTAATGTGTAGGTATTTAATGACTAGCTTAGAGACTTTGCTGACTTTGATGATCTGTCTATGGAAGAGTTACTTGTTTGGTTGTTGACGTAAAGTCTAAGATATCCGGTAGTTAGTGTTTTTATCTAAATACCTTATTGATTCTTAGTTCAATGGGTTATCTTTTACTATATTTTGATTAGCATTGTACTAAAAGTTTATCTCCAAACCTTTGTCTGAATTTTATGGATTTTCTATTTTCCCTCTTTATCTTATTTTAAGTGTCATCATATTTTTCCTTATACTTGGTCAGAGAATGGTGTGGTAAATTGGACTCATATTAGATATGGTCTTAACACCTAATTATTTTATAACTTCCATAAAAATTAAAAAAAATAGTAAATTTTGGGGTGGTATAGTAAAGGGTCCGGTTGAGTATGAGACAAATGGTGATACAGATAGGACTGCTCATGAAAAAAAACATTCCTTGAAGAATATACTTGCTGAGATTGTAAATCTAGTAGCTTATAATCCTTTTTACCATATGAATACCCCCAAGAACTCATAAGGTTTGGCACAAGCATTGAGCTTGGATCAATTAGTAGGTGATGTGGATGCAAAGCATATACAACCAAAGATTTAAAGATGGAGATAATATAGTTTATATTTTGCTCATAAGGAGATTTTCCATTCAGAGAAGGTAAAGGGAAGTGGTTTATAAGATATATGGCCATAAGCAAATGCTCCCTCCAAAATCTAACAGGAATATTAGCTTAAAATATTAGGGCTCTAGTGACTTCAAGTAAATTGTGGTGTTTTCGATCAGCTAGCCCATTTTTTAAGGGGTACCCACACATGATGGTTGATGAAAAATCTCTATAACACCATAAAAGGCAATGGTATAATTATCATAGAATTATTTCCCATTATCAAACTTTAAACATTTTATAGGGGCACCAAATTGTTATTCAACATGAGCAATAAAGGAGGTAGAAGTGGCAAAATATATGATTTTGTCAGTGAGTAACATAAGTGTCCCTATTGAATTCATCCACTATACTTAGAAAGTATCTATATCAATTGTATGTATCATGTTTGTATGGTCCTCAAATGTCCACCTAAAGTAATTCAAAGGGTGAAGATGTAAAAGTTAAAATGTGTAGAAATGGATGGTTATGATGCTTAGCTTTAGGGAAAATTTGGAAAATAGAAGAATGATCAATGTGCATATTTTTATTCACAAATATCACTAGTAAAAATGGCAAGTGCCCCATTTCGTAGTGCCATAATTGATCATCATTCAATACATTGTTTTGCAACAATAAAAGAATTATGAATCGAATTTGAAGTACATGAAGAAGGGGAAAGGGATACATGACTTGTGAATTGGAAGTATTGCATGAATGAACAAGGTAGAGGTCACCCTTTACTTCACCAATGACTAGGGACTATTTTGTGAGAGGGTCCTAGAGCATATAACGAGAAGAAGTAAAAAACATGGTTAGAGGTCAATAGGGTGGCTAATTTGTGAATTGGCAAAAGATTAAAATGGAAAGATGGTACATATAGGAAATTATATAAAGTGATATAAGGTTGAAGTTTCATTATACCTATATGAGCTATAAGAGACTTATTTTCTTATGAATGGTAATATAAGAAGGTATGAGAGGAATAATGTATGAATCAAAGAAAGAAATATTAGGTGTAATATGGTCTATAACACCACTATCGAGAATTCAATAAGAACTACTATTATAAGAAAGAAAACAATAACTACCTACAAAGAAAGTTGTTTGTCTTAATTTGGCATTATATGTGTCATTAAACTACACTTGATGTTAACCGAGAATGCATAAAAGTTGTTAGTACTAATATTGAGTAAGAATAATAGGCACACAGTTGGGAGTTTTAACAATCATCCTAGAATAAATAATAACATTAGTTGTAACTTTATTCCCTTTGGTAAACTTATAACTTATTGGGTAACCATGCAGCTTGTAGCAACACTCTATAGTATGTCATGTATTCTTATAGTGATCATAGTAGTAGGAATAGGCTTTATTAGCTTTTGTGAATCATTACTCTTACCGTGATTATTATGTTGAGAGCTCCCATTATGATTAAAGGAAATCCTGACATCACAATCTAAATAAATACTCATTGAGTCGTGCACTAACATTTACGTTTATTCTTGCAAAATGAGGTGGTAAACCTCACCAACTAGTAATATATGACTTAGCATTAGAATAGTATCCCCTTATGTTGTTGTAGGTATCGTTCAATTGCATCAAGAATTCAACTACTTTTTCTTCTCAAGTAGTGTGGTGATACCTTGGTTTGGGCCACAAAAATCATTGGCCAAACAAGTGTACTCATCCCATAAGATCCTTAACTTCGTGTAGTAATATGAAACATACCAATTTTCTTGAAAAGTGAGATTAATATCCCTTATTACTTGATAGATGCCAATGTTATTGACATGGAAAAATCACAACTCCAAACATGACCATATTACCACAAAATTTTTACAGTACATTACACGACTTGCAATTTCAACACTAACAAAATATAACCACAACACCCTATTTTTCAAATTTATAATTAGCATAAAATATTGGTTTTGATTTATAAGATTTTTTTTATTTAGTTTGGATTATTTTATTTAAATTGCGATTCCATTAAATATTTTTAAAGTTTTTGTCTAATTTTATAATTTTTATCGATGTTTTTTAATTTATATTAAAATTTATTTAATCATTTGTTGTTGTAAATAAACCTAGACAAATTAATTTATGACTACAATTTTATTAATTTCATGTGATTTTGGTTTCTATTTGTATATATACTAATTTCCATAGTATGTTTTGATTTTATTATTCTAAATTTATTTATTGTTATAACTTTATTGTGTGATTACGACTGTATTTTGGAGTTATATTTTATTAACAAAATTTTAAATTATAAACTCTATTTAAAGCATTAAAATCATTTAATTATTTTTATAAGGTCAACGAAACCTTTGGAAATTTTAAACTAAAGTTTTTCGTAATTTATTTATATTTTTCTTTTATTTTTTTCATTTTGGTTTGCAAAATAAATTTTTAGAAATATTTTAAACTATTTATAGTTGCTTAATTTTTTTTTAAAGTTTCTTTGATGTATTTTAAATATTACTTTGAAATTGTATTTTCATTTTAAATTAGGGTACTATTTATTGAATACGCCATTTTTTATTGTTAGAAAATCTACTTAAAATTTTCTATGTGACTATTTTCATTAATTTTGTCCTTACTAAAATATGTTTTAATTGTTTTTGAATTAGATATTTTTGTAAGCGCTTTTATGTGTAAAACAAGAAGCCACCAATAACATTTCCTTATTTTCCTTTCTTTTTCTTTTTCTTCGGCGTGCAAAACCCAACCACGATCCTAACCTCCTTTTCCCTACCCTTCGACCTCCTACTCCAACAGTGTTCTCATTTGTTCACCTCCAATCACCACCACCACCAGAGTACCAAGCCGCTAGAAGGACACCAACAACGACTGAGTGCCAGCAGCTAGCACACAGAGACGAATAGTGACACCAAACAGTAGCAACGTACCTCAACCTAGTAACCATGGAGATCATAAACCATGATAGATGATGGAGGAGCTCCGAGCCATGAATGAAAATGCACACAACCACCGATGAAGCTCTAACAATACTCACTAGCTCTAATTTGTTGTATTTTGTTTCATATAATATACAGCTCCCCTCTTTCAAATGTTTGATTCATTCATTTATTTTGGCTTCTATTTATCCAAATTAATTGTTATAAACTATTTATAGGAGTATTATAATAACTTGAATTTTTTCTAATCTTAATCCTGAGTAATTAATATCTTAATCTAATTCTAATATTAGAAAATTGATATTTCTACCTTACCCTAATTCCTTAATCCTAAATATTAATCTAATTCTAATCTTTGTTTTGGATCATTAAAATTTTTAACCAAAATCTAATCATGGATGATCAATATTTTTATCTTCACTAATTTTTTTAATTATAATTTTGACCTAATCCTTACCATAATCTCACACTTATCTCCTTTTACCTTTTTCCCTTTTTCTTTCTCCTTTTCCTTTTCCTTGTCTTTTTTCTTTTTATCTTCCGCCCAATTTCCTTTTCTTCTTTTTTTTCTACCTTGTGTCATCTTCTTCTTTTCCCCTATAACTTACCATATTCTTATTCTACTATCCCCTCCCTTAATTCATACGATCTATCATTGAAAATTTTGTCAAACTTTCCCCTAATCATGCTCCCCATCTCATGTGTGTGTCCCCTCCCTTTTCTTTTCTATTGATTCACCTCATCCATGCGCACCATGTATATATATGTCTATCCCAAGCCCCACCCCATTTATTACCTCAACTAACTCTCTTACTCCCTCCATTTCTTTCAAGTGAAATAATGCGGAAGCATCCTCATCTAATGATCATACTCTTATCCTTAATTTTTGTTCAAGTTTTAGAGTCACAAAACTCTTCTCACTTGGAAAAAATAATCAATCCTAAGAAAAATAGCTATGCAAGTCAAGCAATCCATGTAAGTCATGCAAACCTTGTCAACTTTTGTCACCTCTATATAATAAACCCCCCACCTTTTTTAGCCATGTTTTCCCACATTTTCGCACCCTTTTTAGCTCATTTTATATCCAAAAATATCCCAAAAATGCAACCCAATCTGCACCTACAATATCCACACAAAACAAACCACAAGTCCCTCCCAAGCCACATGACAGGTCATTTTCAGTACTTCGAAAGAATAATGTAGATTTTTGGGAACAAGAAGGCTAGAAGACATTAATTACTTATTTTTGTCCCTTACAAGATTAAAATGATTCTTGTCTCTTTGTTTATGAATCAAGTGGCAGCTGCATGAGTTGGACACATGAAGGAGGGCCTCTACCATTTGAAATCAGCATGGAATACACCCCATGACCGAGTTACATAAGGTGGTGTATTATGTAGTTTTCTTTATTTTTTTAGCTCAAATCACTTGTACTAAGTTGTAACCTTTAATATTGAATTCCATATACAAGTGTCAAGGAAGTAATGAAAGATAAACCAACTTGTTTTTGGCTACACAATTGTCTCTATAAAAAATAAAAAGTTATTATCTTCAACTCTAGTGTAAGAGTTTGAAGTTTAGCAAAAATCTTCCAAGATTTATTCTAAGAGTTTAAACCTTAGGTGATTACTGTGAGTATTGATTCAAGGAGTTTCCAAGAGTAAATTTTAACTTCTCAAATATCTCCCCATTATACTCTTAATTTTTGGTTGATCTAATTTTAATTAGAAACCACTTCCCAGCATGACCTAAGTTGCATATCTTATGCATCAACTTGGTATTAAATCTTAGGTTACAGAAATTTGGGTATTTTTTTTTCTTTGTCTTTCATCCTCCTATTAGAAACCTAAACCCACGCACAAAAAATTTCTAAACCAAACACCATTCCATTCGAACCACATCCCATTTTCCCTACCCATAACAGTAAAACAATTTCTCTTCTTTCACCTTCTAAAATTTTCTTTTGTCTTCAATGGGAGACCTCCCTTTACCAAGAGGTTTAATCCTTGAGGAGACAAATAATTTAAGGGTATATCAAGCTATTTATTCTCTTCAAAATGATATGAGAAGAGTGATTAATATCTTGGAGACCATCCTTCCTAGTTTAGACAGAAACACACACATAAAATTACCCCCTACTCGAGACCATCATAGGGTTGGGGAGCATGTTGAAAGTGAAGATGGAGAATATTAGCCTCTATAGATTATTATATGGACCTAAGTAGAAGGATAAAAAATTAGGGTAGAATTTTCATAATTTTAGAGCCAAGATCTCAGAGTTTGAAGGCAATCACAATTTTGAAGAATTTTTAGAGTGGGAGTTGAGGTGTGGTAGACTGTTTGAGGCTAATGGCTATTCTAACACCAAAGCCTATAAGGTGGTGGTTCTTAAGCTCAAATTCCATGCCTCATTATGGTGGGAGAAATTGATTCATAAGAGGAGAAAAAAAATGTCAAAAGTTAAGTCTTGGTTGAAAATGAAGAAGTTGATGGAGGAGAGATTCCTTCCTCCTTTCACTCAAGACTTATACAATAAAATGTCCTATTTGAAGCAATGATATTTAAGTGTTGAGGAGTAAATTGGGGAGTTTTAAAATCTCTCTATAAGGCTCGGTTTGGATGAGCTAGAGGAGTATGCCATGTCTCAGTTCCTTGGTGGACTTAAGCATGATATCTCTAGGAAGATGGAAATGTATAAGTTTTACACCTTAGATGAGCTTTACCATAGCCATAAAAGTTTAAAAAACATAAAAAAGAGAAGAGGGTCATGAATTATAGAGGTCCAAAAAAGGGTGTTAGCACCTCAAGGGAGACTTCTCCACCATTCAAAACTCCTTCCACACCTTTGATAAAATATGTGAAGGATAAAGGGGTGGTGGTTGAGAATCGAACCAAAAGTGTGAGGTATTTTAAGTTTCAAGCTTAGGCCACTACCAAAATGAGTGTCCTAATAAGAGGGTGATGACCATGGTGGATTTAGATGAGGCCAAATGAGAGGAAGAAAGTGAGGAAGAGGAGGATGAGCCAGCCTTTAATGGAGAAGAAGAGTATGCACCACCGGATGTGGGAGAATCCTTGATGATTAGGAAGGTGTTGCGCACTAAGGAGGTCAAATGTGATGAATCCCAAAGAGAAAATAGTTTTCAAACCGAGTGCACCATACTTGGGAAAATATGTTCTCTTATTGTGGATGGAGGTAGTTATGCTAATGTTGCTTCATGCACTTTGATAGAGAAGCTTGGTCTCACTATAACAAAACGAGACAAACCATGTAAGCTACAATGACTTAATGATGGTAACATAGTTGAGGTGACAAAGAAAGTGAAGGTGACATTTTCCATTGGGAAGATTAACCAAGAGGAAGTGGTGTGTGATGTAGTGCCAATGGATGCTTGTCATTTGCTTTTGGGGAGACCATGGCAATTTGATAGGAGTGTCCTACATGATGGGAGGAAGAACACCTATTTCTTGAAGTTTGCCAGGAAGAAGGTTGTAATCACCCCATTAGTTACTAGGCCTAATCATATTGATATGAGTTGTAAAAATTATTTACTCATAGGTGAAAATTGTATAAATAGGACTATAGTAAAAGGGAAGGTAATTTACTTGTTGTTATTGTTAGAGGATAATGAGGGGAAGGCTTGTATTGAACCGAGGGTTAGGGAATTTTTAGAAGAGTTTGATGGGGTATTCCTTAATGACCTACCTTATCTATTAGCCCCCATTAGAGGGATAGAGCACCAAATTAACTTTGTGCCCAGTGCTATACTCCCTAATAAGGCAGCCTATAGGTGTAATCCTAAGGAGGCCTTGGAGTTACAAAGGTAAGTAGCTAAATTATTGTTTAAGGGTTTGATAAGGGAGTCCGTTAGCCCTTGTGTCGTGCCTGCCTTGCTTGTACCAAAGAAAGATGGTATCTTGAGAATATGTGTGGATAGTAGATCTATTAACAACATTACCATCGAATATAGGTATCCTATACCTAGACTTGATGATATGCTTGATTGTCTAAATGGTGCATGCTTATTTTCCAAAATAGATCTAAGGAGTGGCTACTATTAAATAAGAATGAAGGATGGTGATGAGTGGAAAATCGCATTCAAAAACAAAGGAGGATTATATGAGTGGATGGTTATACCCTTTGGTTCGTCAAACGCCCTAGTACCTTCATGAGATGTATGAATGAGGTACTTAGGCCATTCATTAGCAAATTTGTAGTTGTTTACTTTAATTACATCCTTATGTATAACTCTAGTGAAGAGGAACATGTAAAACATCTCAAACTTGTACTTTTTGCACTTAGAGGTCACAAGTTGTATGCTAAGCTAGAAAAATGTGAGTTCTTTGTACCTAGGGTTACATTTCTAGGTTTTGTGGTGTTCAAGGATGGAATAGCTATGTATGAATCTAAAGTTGAAGCAATCAAGACATGTCTTACACCAACAAGCCTTACACAAGTGATATCTTTGCATGGTTTGAATTTATTTTATAGGAGGTTTATTAGGAATTTCAGCACCCTACTAGCCCCTATAACTAAATGCATGAAGAAGGGAATATTCAAGTGGACCAAGGCCATACAAGATGAATTTGAGGTGATCAAGGGGAATTTAAACAAATCACCTATCCTAACATGACCCAAATTCAACAAATTATTTAAGGTTGAGTGTGATGCTAGTGGAGTGGACATTGAGGCTGTTTTACTACAAGAAGGGAAACTGATCACTTCTTTAGTGAAAATCTCAACAGATACAGGGTGAACTAAAGCACTTATGACAAAGAGTTCTATACTTTGGTAAGAGCTCTAGATTATTGGTCCCACTACTTAAGATCCCAACAGTTTGTGCTATACATAGATCATGAGTCATTGAAGTATATCAATGACCAACACAAGCTTAGTCCAAGATATGCAAGATGGGTAGAATTATTACAATCCTTTTCCTTTGTAACCAACATAAAAGTGGCAAAACAAATGTAGTAGCAAATGCACTCTCTAGGAGGTATTGTATGCTCTCTTTGTTAGAAGCTAGAGTATTGGGGTTCGAGTGGATTTGGGAGCTCTACAACGAAGACAAAGACCTTGGCTACTATTTCAAGGATCAAGATGAGAAAAAAGGCTCATTTGTCATCCAAGAGGGGTTTCTCTTCAAGAAAAACAAGCTTTTCATTCCCAAATGCTCCATCAGAGAATTGTTTATAAGGGAAGTGCATGGAGGAGGACTAGATGCACACTTTGGCATCAACAAGACCGTGGATGTACTTAGTGAGCATTTTTATAGGCCCAATCTTGTGAGACATGTATAAAGTGTAATAGTTAGATGTTTCTCTTGTCAAAAGTCCAAGAGTCACTTCCACCAAGGGATCTATAATCCTCTACCTATCCCACACCAACCATGGGATCATGTGAGTATGAACTTCATTGTAGCATTGCCTAAGATACAAAGGTAAAATGATGCTATAATGGTGTTGGTGGATCAGTTCTCTAAGATGGCTCATTTCATTGCCATCCACAAGGCGAATGATACCTCTTACATAGCTAAGCTATTCTTTAAGGAAATAGTTAGGCTGCATGGCATTCCCAAATCTATTATTTCTGATAGGGATACTAAGTTCCTTACCTATTTCTAGAAGACTTTGTGGAGGCTAGTAAGTACCAAACTCTTATTCAGTACTGCCTACCATCCACAAACTAATGGGCAAACCAAGGTCACTAATAGGACCCTCACCATACTCCTCAGAAGCTTGGTTCACAAATTCTTAAAGGATTGGGACACCAAAATATCTCATGCCAAGTTTTCCCACAACCGATTACCAAACTATGATACAGGTCGCTCTCCTTTTGAGGTAATATATGGAGTGAATCCTACTACTCCCATCAATATCTTACCTCTCCCCCATTGAATCCCACACAAACTTTGAAGTACAAGAAAGGGATAGGGCAATGAAAAAACTTCATGTACAGGTGAGATAAAAAAAATATAGGGTTAATGAGATGTACAAGAATAAAGCCAGCAAGCATCTAAAGCAACACTTGTATGAGCCAAGAGGCCTAGTTTGGCCTCACCTTAGGAAGGAACGATTTCCTTCTAAACAGAAAAACAAACGCATGCCTAGAAGTGATTGTCCATATAAGATCATTGAAAAGATGGGTGATAATGCATATAAGCTGGATCCACCTGACATGAGGAAATGGGAGACATACCAAACATATTTAATGTGGGATATATACTTCCTAACATTCATGATGAACCATTTGAAGACAATAAGGTTGTTTTTCAAGAGGAAGAGGATAATGCGGGAGCATCCTTATCTAATGATCCCACCCTTATCCTTAATTTTCTCAAGTTTGAGAGTCACAAAACTCTTATCACTTGGAAAAATTAATCAATCCTAAGAAACATATCCATGCAAGTTAAGCACGCCAAGCAAACTTTTTCAACTTTTATCACCTCCACATAATAAAACTCCCACCTTTTTTAGCCACATTTTCCCACATTTTCACACCCTTTTTAGCTCATTTTATTTTATTATTTTAGCTCTAAAAGTACCCGAAAACATAGTCCAATATGCACCTACAATAACCACACAAAACAAACCACAATTCCCTCCCAAGCCACATGACAAATCATTTTTAGCACTTGGGAAGAACAATGTAAATTTTTGGGAAGAACAAAGAAGGCTAAAAGACATTCTTTACTTATTTTTGTTCCTTACAAGATTAAAATGATTCTTGTCTCTTTCTATATGAATCAAGTGGCAACTACATAAGTTGGAAACATGAAGGAGAGACTATACCATTCAAAATTAGCATAGAATACACCCATGGTCGAGTGATATAAGGTGGTGTATTAGGTAGCTTTTTTTATTTGTTTTAGCTCAAATCACTTGTATTAGCTAGCTAAGTTGTAACCTTTAATCTTACACTCTATCTATAAGTGCTAAGGAAGAATGAAAGGGAAATCAACTTGTTTTTGGCTCCACAATTTTCTCTAAAAAAACCAAGAGTTCTCATCTTCAACTATATTGTAGAGTTTGAAGTTTAGCAAAAAATTTCCAAGATTTATCCTAAGGGTTTAAACCTTAGGTGGTTCATGTGATTATTGATTAAAGGATAACCAAGGATCAATTTAAACTTCTAAAATCTCTCCCCATTCTACTCTTAATTTTTGGTTGATCTAATCTTCATTAGACACCACTTCCTGGCATAACCCAAGTTGGATCTCTTATGCATCACAAAATTAGCCGGAAAACCCTTTCCTTCTCCTCATTCCTTTCCTACTCTATTCATAATTTTCATCCATCATCAACACCACTTGCCATCACCAACCACCAAACACCACTATTTCCCTAAAAAACCAACAACATTAGTTAAGGATGTTAAAAGTCCGTCTGTCGTTTTTATGTAATTTATGTTGTAATTTTGTGGGTATATTATCTGCAAAATTCTCACGAGACCTTACTCATCCTTTATGGATGACCTAGGGATTTAAATGAATTTTTGCACATGTTAAGTATAATTCTGAGACCTATGAATGTAGTTAGTTAGTCCTATTTATTTATTTAGAATCATGTCTTATTTAAAGAGAAGCATATAAATGTGGCGGTGTTGATGAACACATATTTTATACTCCTTTACTTTAAGTTTTTGGTTATTTATTTGAATAATATGTGAGGTTATTTATATTATTTTTAATTATTTATTAATTTATAATAATCTCATATATTTAATTAATTTAGAACTTAAAGTGAATTTTTATACAATTTGGACAACTTGCCATATTTCAACCTAAAATTTTAGCTAAAAATATATTCAAAAATACATTTTTTTGAAATAATTAGTTTATTAATACTTATTCAAAATTATTTTGTAGATACTAATTAACAATCATGCACATAGGAAAAAATTAAGAAAAAGATAAGTAAAGGAAATAAATAAATAGCAAAAGTGTCATGAAAAGGCACCAAAGTGCAAAATAGAGAAAAAAATTAAAAAGTTGAAAAGGTAGGCTAAAAAAGGAAAAAGAAAAAAAATATCCACTTGATTTTCCATATATAATGACACATATACATAAATAAGAGAGGGCGAACGACACATTAGTCAAGAGGATCACACCAAAGAAAAGGAAGGGAGGCAGTAGCAGTAGGGTATGAAGCCCAAGAGAGAAAGAGACACGATGGGACTGAGCTGGAAAGAAATAAGGCGAGAGATAGAGAGAGAGAGAGAGAGAGAGAAGACAATAGGAGGCGAGAGAAAAAAATTTAGAGACAAGCGACACAACACCAAAAGAAAGAAGATGACATGGATGCCCAACACGGGGAAAAAAATAGTGTCTTCGGTTATTCAAGTATAATATTATTTTTTTAATTTTGATTTTAAATTTGAAATATTGTAATTATATATTTAAATATTATTTGGTTCAATATTTTATGCATAATTTAAATACTTTATTTAATTTGATTAATTTTATTTTAATTAATATCATGTTCTACTTTTCTTTTACCAATGACATGGTGAAACACTATTATTTATACTAATAGATTAATTGATTGTTTTATTAATAAACTACTTAATGTATTTTATGCTATTGTTTTATATTGTGAATAATTAATAGATTAATCGCCTTTAATTAGTATTTAACAAGTCGAGAAAAGATGCGAGAGTTGATTATCCACTTTAAGTAAAATAATATTAATAGAAATTGAATGGATTGTAAAAACAATTATATAATTTCTACAACAATGGGGAATGATACATAATTAATTGAACCTAATTGATCATCTTTTATTTAAATCCTTTTAGTAGAGATAGTGAGACTGATAATTGGTGATAAAAATATGTGACTCTAGACTGCGCGTTAGTTAAATATTCTCGTTGACACATAATTAGTAATTGAAAAGGTTGAGTAATTAATTAGTTGGTCGATATAATTGGATAGTGGTGGATTTGGATTCCTTGGTAGCTTTTATTAATTGATTTTACCTTTATATTATATTTTATTTGATTCCATTTTAGTTTAATTTATTTGATTTCATAAATTCAGTTTAGAGCTAGCTATTTCTTTATTTGATTTTGATTACATAAGCTTGATTAGAGTATTTGTTATTATTTAGTCTATATGGGAACGATAATTTGGTACTTTTAATACCCTATATTACTTGTGACCAATATACTTGTCTATATGTATATTTGACCAAAATCAAGTTGATAAACTCAAGTACTTTCAATATTTTAATCATATCTTACCCTTACTTGCTTGTTTTTAGTGTCATTTCCTCACATTTTAGCCTAGCTACTTGGTTCATGTTACTGCTTTATCTATGTGTTATGTAGGGAATACTGAAGCTAAGAAAAGAATTAGAGCAAAAGAGGGAATCAAGGAGAGCATGAGAGGAAGGTACATGGCCTCCCTGTGTCCAACAACATGGGAGTATTGAAGTGGGGAAGAAAACGTAGTGAAAATTCAGTTTTTGGGCCTAATACGTCCTGTCATTGTTACTCTAATATGGTTGTGTAGGCCTATAATGTAAAATGTGGCTTTTCGAATTTCCAGCATGATTTTCATGTGTTTTGATGGTTACACCTGAGCATTCCTTTTCGGACTTAAAAATTAGTTCAACAAATGCCATTTTTAGGTGGTTCTTATTCATCCTCTTTGATCTCTTTCTCTTAGCAATGCTCCCTTTTTTATTCTAAAGCCCTTAGGTTAAATATTTGCTTTAATTTGTAAGCATTAATTTTCGAGAATTGAAGCACTGCATTGAACTCTAACTCTATGGCTGTATCTATTAGACTCTTCTCATTCTCTTCTACTATTATGTATCTTATTTCATTATTATGCTTTGTTACTTCAATTATGTATGCTTTGTACTAGGATCAAAATAAGTTTGATTACATTGTTGATTTGAATAATTGATTTAATTGTTGTCAGAAGTGTTAGAATTACGCTATTTAATTGCTAGTATTTGATTAACTAATATTAGAACAATCGGTCAAAGTTTTAATCTAATTAGATTGTTAATTAGAATTGAAAGACTGTATTTAACACCGTAACTTACCAATTGAAAGGGAAATAACGATTCATGAAAGTAGATTAGTGATTTTCAAGAATTGATCAAATTAGCTTGTTCTTGGCAAGTTTGTTTAGGTTTATTGCCATGAAAATAGGTTGTTAAATTTAAATGAGCGTGATTTTTAGTCATTGAAAGATACTAAAAGTTAAATTAGGCAAATTGTTTCCAACGAATTAAGTAATCTAATATCTAGTTAATTGATTTATTAATTTACATTAGAATTGTAAATGAAGTTCAATCCCAGACTCGTTTTCTAATTGTTTGAAGTCATAATTACTAATCTCTATCGTTTTCGACATTTTTTTTCTTCTTCTTCTTATTATTATTATGATCATCATCATCATCATCATCATCATCATCATTATTATTATTATCCATCCATCCATCCATCATCAATCAATTTGTCTACATAGCCGAAACAATAATTAACAACAAAATTCTTAAGGATATGATATTGTATTGCTACAACGAAATTCGTATACTTGTAGATTTAAGTAAAAAATAGAAGGAAAGTTGAATATATATACTATAATTATAATAATTAATATTTATTAAAATAATAAAGGTATTTAAAATAATACTAATTATCATAATTAAAATTATAGTAATACGTATAATTGTAATTCTAATTATCATAGTTTTTATTATTTTTAATAATAATAATAATCAATATAATTTTTTATTATAATTATTATGCGTACTATAATTATGATAATTAGTATTTATTATAATAATAAAATTATTTATTATGATATTAGTAGATATAACATATATATATATATAATTATTATAATATGTTTAGTTATAATAAAAATATTAATAAAAAATATAATAATAATATTATTATATTATTGTTTATAATATAAATGTTTTCATTATTATTTATAATATGTATATATAATGGTATTTTTAATACTATAAATAAGATTATATTATTATTGATATAAATATTATTACTTTTATTATAATATAATATTTATAATGATATTTATATTTATTAATGTAATAATATTTACATAAACTTGATATTAAATATTATAATTACTATTTAAACAAATATAATAATAATAATATAATATTACTATAAATTAAAATAATAATTATAATTATAATAAGTTATGT
The DNA here is from genome assembly GCA_039764185.1 of Tamarix austromongolica. Lineage (NCBI taxonomy): Eukaryota > Viridiplantae > Streptophyta > Magnoliopsida > Caryophyllales > Tamaricaceae > Tamarix > Tamarix austromongolica. Next base: position 13,556,329 of record CM077809.1, on the reverse strand, counting down.
TAATTTTCTTCAACTTTTGTCTTATTCGAGTCTAATATAATAAGAAGATAACAGCCAAATTTTAGTCTCTTCAAGCTCAAAATATAATAGTAATTAGATCCGCTGTATATAACAATAGCCTTTAACTATTCGAGTCTGTCTGACGGTCTAGCGGAAGTAGATCCCGCATAGTAATCTCAAGTTCTCACTTACTCTGTACTTCCGATCTCCTGCTCTCTCTCCGCCTCTTTTTCTGTGACCGGATAATTCCACATTCCGGGGAAAGTCATCACTAATGGAAGAGGCCGAAGTTCAGAACGTGTCACCTGAGATGTACTTAAAGCCAGAAGAGCGATCCCAAGAACCGGAAACAACATCCACAGGTGATGTGGATCTCACAGTCGCAAATAACGGTGGTGACATCCGATCAAGCGACGCCGTTGAAATTAAACTCGAACCGCTTACTTCCAGTGAAGATCTGGAGCACCGAGAATCCGGAAAAGCAATTCCAAGTCGATCAGATGATGTCGTGAGAGTTGCTGATGCAACTCCGTCCTCCTTCATGGGAGATACGCAAACGGAAACGGCTCAGGCACAGCCAGAGCTGAGGAAAGAAGACCAAGGTGGCCGTACTTTTACGATGCGAGAACTATTGAATGGGTTGAAGGAGGACCATCGAGGCTCGGCACCGGAAGAAGGTCCGGATTCGGATAGGGATAGAGCCGATGAGAGTTCACGTCAGAGGTATTTTTCTTCCTTCATTGGCTACAATCCGATTTAATTGTTTGGCGTGATCAACTTTATGGTTGTGGAAATGAATTGACTGGACTGAACCAATTAGATATTAGCAGACTAGGGTCAGGATCGTGCATGTTTAGAACCTGAAGTTGAGTGGTCCATTTGAGGGAGAATTATGATTGATCTATTGAAGCTCTATCATTTTCCGTTTGTACATTAAGAATCTTACTGAAACATGATAGTGCCTTTGGAGTGAAAGGTCTCTCTATTGGCTGTTTCATTGACCGACAGGGATTTTGGCATTGGATTTTAAATCAATAACTGATGCATTCCCAATCCAACCACATTCGCGTTGCGTTTTGATTTATTTGCGTTCACACTTTCTACCTCAGAGTCTCTTGAACAGGGGATGTTATGCTTCAGAATTTAGACATTTTTTTCTTGCTTTGTTGACGATGATTGTTCTTGTAGTGGTTCAAAACTTCCTGAAACACTATATGAACATTGATGGAGTTGAGGTAAATATATTTATATGAATAGGAGCTTGGACAGCAGGAGGCTGGGTAATTCAATCAGGAGTATTAGACACATATTTCTGTTGATACGTGTTCATGATTTTTGTTGTTTCGGTTAAGTCTAATATTTCCTAGACTTATTTCTGTTTTGATACCCTTTTCTTGAATGATGGCAAAAGAGGTCTTTAGAGCTAGTAAAAAGAAGCAATAGATTATAAATACAAACTTTATGTTGATCATTTTCAATTTGAAGAGGCTGAAAGTTTTAAATTTTTATTTATGAATGCTTGCAGTCAATTAGGCAGCTTGCAGACGTCGTATCAGAACAATGCAGCTATGGAGTTGATGAACAGTGTTACAGGTGTTGATGAGGAAGGTCAATCTCGCCAAAGGATTCTTACTTATGCGGCAAGGAGGTACTGTAATCTTGTCAATATAGTTTTATGGTTTAAAAATGATTTCCTTGCAAGTGATAATCTGAGCCCATAGAAACCGGACTATAGTTGTTGAAAGTTATGGAGAGTAAGAGCTGATACTTTTCTCTCTTATTATCAATATTATGCATGGGTACACATATATATATAGGCAGAAGAGAGGAGCACGGTCTACCCTAACGAACTCCCAATAAATAGGGAATAACAGATCCTAGGAAATAGGCAGCAAGAACTCCTAATATCCTGCCCCCTATTTAGTCGAACTTCATTCCCCTAATATCCAGTAAATTAACAGCTGGATTTACCGATCTTTTCTACACTTTCCCTCAAGTTGGTACATAGATATCAATCATGCCTAACTCGCCAACAAAAAACTCAAAATTAGACTTGAATAAACCCTTTGTAAGAATGTCTATTGTCAGCTGAGTAGTGGGTACAAATGGTAGACAGATCTCGTCTTCCTCAAGCTTCTCCTTTCTATAATGTCTGTCAATCTCAATGTGTTTTGTTCAATCATGTTGAACTGGGTTCTGTGCAATGCTTATGGCTGCCTTGTTGTCATAGTACAACGTCATGGGCTTGCTTACAGGTAGATGTAGTTCTCTAATAATCCACCTGAGCCATATTAGCTCACAAATCCCTTGAGCCATGGCTTGAAATTCAGTTTCTGCACTGCTCCTTGCCATCACACTCTGCTTCTTGCTCCTCCAAGTGACTAGGTTCCCCATACATATGTACAATAACTAGAAGTGGACTTCCTATCTTCAATTGGTCTTGCCTAGTGTGCATTAGTGAAGGCTTTAATTCCCCTCTGCTCATTTTCCCTGAAGAACAAACCTCGTCCAGGTGACCCTTTCAAGTACCTCACAACCCTGTATGCATAATTCAGGTGTTCTGTGCATGGGAATGCATAAACTGACTAACCAAACTAACAACAAAGGCAATATCATGACGAGTATGGGAAAGATAAATTAAATTCCCAACTAGCCTTTGATACCTAGCTTCATCAACAGGCTGGCTTTCTTTATATGCCCTCAATTTTGTATTAGCATCAATTAGTGTATCAACTGGTTTACAGCCACCCAAAACTAGTTTTGTGAAGAAGATCCACCACATACTTGCGTTGAGTCACCATAACACCCTCTCTTGATATGGCTACTTCCATTCCGAGAAAATATTTCAAGGCTCCTAAGTCTTTGATCTCGAATTCTCTGGCCAATCTAGCCTTTAAGCGATCCATCTCTCTCAAATCATTCCCTGTAACAATGATATCATCCACGTACACAATCAACACTGATATTTTTCCATCCCTTGAGTGCCTTGTAAACATTATATGGTCACCTTGGGCTTGAGTATATCCTTGTCTCTTCACAGATGTGGTAAATTTGTTAAACCAGGCCCGAGGAGACTGCTTTAAACCATAAAGTGCCTTTTTCAGCCTGCACACCTTCGAGCCGAACTTCTCCTGAAAGCTCGATGGTGGTGTCATGAATACCTCTTCTCTTAGATTTCCATTCAAAAATGCATTCTTCATGTCTAACTGGTACAAGGGCCAATCAAGGTTCGCAGCAACGAATAGCAGAATTCAAATGGTATTTAGTTTTGTCACAAGAGCAAATGTTTTGGTGTAGTCTATTCCATAGGTTTGTGTAAAGCCCTTTGCCACCAACCGTGCCTTGTATCTCTCAAGAGTGCCATCAGTCTTGTATTTTAAAGTGAATACCCACTTACATCCAACAAAAGACTTTCCTCTTGGTAGATTGACAACTTCCCACACCATATTTTTCTCAAGGGCACTTATTTCTTCAAGGATTATCTTCTTCCACTCTGGAACTGTTAGAGCATCATGAACATTCTTTGGAATTTCCACAAAAGATATATGAATGGAGAAAGCAGAGGAGGAGGGTGAGATATGTTTAAAACAAACAAATTTTAATAGTGGATATAAAGGATGACTAGTACAGGATCTAGTTCCTTTTTTGGTGGCATTCGGAAGGTTCAAATATGAAACAAAAGTGCTAGCTTGAGATAATTGATTTGAGGGAGAAGGGGAGATACTTACAGTAGTAGGAAATAGCCCTGGTGCAGATTCATGGCAATGCAAAGGGTGTGTGGAATCTTTCTCTTGGTGAGAAGTTCTCCTGGAGTATATCTGCCCAAAGTAGCTGTTAGTCTTAGAGCCTACTTCTGTTTCAACCGACGGATCAGATGGAGAAACAATGGGGGCATCTCTTCCTTGCCGATTATGTGGACTAGAAGATTGGTTTTCATGCTCCTGATTTTAAGGGAGTTTCTTTTTAGAATTAGAATGTAAACATGGGTTATTCCTATTACTTAATTCATCCACCAGCTTCACCCCACTCTCCCTATGTTCCTGTGGATCATGCTGGTCAAAAACAGCAGCATGTGGTTGTGTTTCAAAAGAGTTTTTGTCACTAGTGCTACTGGTGGTGAATTCTAGATCCAGATCACGCAAAACTCCCCCCGAAAACAAATCATCTCCTAAAGTCTCTCCCTGAGGATGAGTTTTAAAATATGGTTGTGTTTTAAATAATTTGACATCCATAGTGGCAAAGGTTCTCTGGGAGATAGGGTCATGGCATTTATAGCCCTTTTTGGTAGGTGAGTATCCTAGAAAGACTTATCGTTTCGCCCTAGCATCATGTTTATCACCCTTTTTTTCAAAGATAAAGACCGTACAACCAAAAATTCTTATAGGTAAGGTACCAGACAATTGATTATTAGGAAAGTGATGGTTGAAAGTATCTAAGGGCATTTTAAAATTTAGGACCTTAGATGGCATACGGTTAATCAAGTAAATAGCTGTAAGAATGGAATGCCTCCCTCCCTGCCATAAATATTTTGGGATATGAGTGGTGAATCTAATGGCATGAGAGACCTCTAGGAGATGTCTGTTTTTACGTTCAGCTACGCCATTTTGTTTTGGTGTATCATTACATGAGCTTTGATGGACTATCCCCTTGTTTAAGAAGAAATTTCTGAGTACTGCATTGAAGAATTCTCGTCCATTGTCACTTCTAAAGATTTTAATGATTGTGTTAAATTGAGTTTGAACCATATTGTAAAAGTTCCTAAATATATCTGTCACTTCTGATTTCTCTTTCATAAAAAATACCCAGCCCATTCAAGTGTGATCATTAGTGAAAGTAACAAACCATCTTTTTCCTGAAGTGGTTGGGGATCCGTGAGGGTCTCCAAACATCATTATGTATAAGAGTGAATGGTGTGGTGGATTTATAAGGTTGGGCAGGATAGATAGATCGATGATGTTTAGCCAAAGTGCATATTTCACACTGAAAAATAGAAGGATCTTTATTAATAAATAGTTGTGGAAACAATTGTTTTAGATATTGAAAACTAGGATGACCTAATCGAAAATGCCACAACATTATTTCATGATCATACGAACCAAAAGTAAATCTAAAACATGAATTGTGAGCAAAATGCCTAGATTTCGAATCTCCCTCAAACTGATAGAGTCCATCAACCTTCTTAGCATTGCCAATCATCCTCCCCGAGACTAGATCCTGAAATTCACAGTGTGAGGAATAAAAATTAACTCAATATTTAAGGTCACTAGTCAACTTACTAATAGAGAGTAGGTTGCAGGACAATTTAGGAACATGAAGAACATTATTAAGGAATAGTAAAGGAGTGAGTTGGATAGATCCTATGCCAGCAATAACAGAGAATGATCCATTTGCAACCCTGATTTTGTTATTTCTAGCACAAGGATGATAGGATTTAAATAATTGGGAGTAGTTTGTCATATCATCTGTTGCTCTAGAATCAATTATCCAGACAGATGTAGACATGATATTATAGGAGATGGGTTAGCTTATATTACCTTGATGAACTAGAGAACAGGAAGAACTAACAGGGAATTGTGAGGATTGAAGAATTTTCAGAAGATGCTCTACTTGTTCCTCAGTGAATGGAGACTCCCCTAAATTAACTTGTTCTTGAGTTTTATCCATGAGTGTTTGCATTGCTTTACCATAAGAATTTATCTTTGAGTTAGGTGGTTTCAAGTGAGGGTGTAGTTTCCAACACTTTTCCCTAGTATGCCATGGCTTTATGCAATGATCATACCATGGTTTCTTCCTCCTCTCAGCATTTGTACTGGGCCCATGTGTAGCCAGAGCAGAGCTCTCCATTTCTGGGCCAGTAGCTGACTGTTGAGCGTGCAGCATAACCCTCTTCCGTGCCTCTTCTTGCCTTAGCTCTAAAAATACTTCCCTTCTTGGTAGCGGCTTTCTTCTCAAGATTCTTCCTCTTACTTCATCTAGATTATGGCTGACCCCAGCCAAGAACATATAAACCCAATCATTCTCTTTAGGCTTCATAAACTGAGCATAGTCCTTCGAATTCTCTCACTTGTTATAATAACATTGATCTAATTCCTGCCACCAAGTTACCATCTCATTATAGCAGGTAGTGAATTGAGTAGCCATGCACTAACCAAGGAATTTTCAGACCTCCAGGTTTTAAATTTGGGATCATTCTCCTCTGGTTTCCTCTCCTCATTAGTGAGATACCCAAGCTTCCCACGTCCGTCAATGGCTAATTTGATAGATTGTGCCCATTCTAGATAGTTTCTTCCATTCAATCTATAAACTGTGATCTGGAAAGATGAAGGAGCAGCAATACTGTCATTGCTGTTGGTTGGCATGGAGTTGGCTGAGGTTTCTTCTGATGACGCCATTTTTTTTTTGGCCTAGTTTTTCATGGTTTCTACTGCTCTGATACCATTACAGTTATGGAGAGTAAGAGCTGATACTTTTCTCTCTTATTATCGATATTATGCATGGGTACACACATATATATAGGCAGAAGAGAGGAGCACGGTCTACCCTAACAAACTCCCAATAAATAGGGAATAACAGATCCTAGGAAATAGGCAGCAAGAACTCCTAATATCCTGCCCCCTATTCAGTTGAACTTCATTCCCCTAATATCCAGTAAATTAACGGCTGGATTTACCGATCTTTTCTACAGTTAAGTTGCATGTTCTATAGTGTACATGTAACTTCTTTTTATGTTACATTAATTTATATCCATCTGATTATGTACCTATGAAATAAAGTTAGGAATTCCACTTCTTTCGTAGATACTTTTGGATTCCGTCACAGAAGAATCATCTTGCTATTAGAGTTAATTTAATTAACGGCCTAATATGTTTTTCAGTAGAGTGTAATGCCTGTGATGAGAGTCATGTAGCCAACTCCAGCTTGTGGGTCAATATTTTGTGTGATGTGAAACTTAAGGGAACAAGACAGAGTGTAACTTGTGATGTTGGGCATCATATACATCACCCTAACACTTTGTTCTCTGACCTAATTGAGCTGTATAAATGCTCCCAAATGCATATTTCAGGCTTCTCCAATTTTAAACATAAAGATAACACATTAGTGAGAGTTATGTTGGGTTTGTTCTACACAGTATGGTGCTGGTATGGTTGCACCTTGGCCTTTTTTGTTGCTCCATTTATTATTTTGGACTGGAAACTACCAGATCATTGAAGAGCCATCTCTAGTGCATCCATCCATAAAGCATGTCTTCCTTATAATAATTGTTTGAGATATGTAACACCCCCAAACAACCCCTGGTTGGAAAGTGTCACATGCCACTATCTTCGCAGAAACTCTTTTAGATAGTAAAGCTAGCCGAACAATATCTAATTCTTATAAACGAATAATAATAATAATAATAAGTGTTCCATATAGAAATACAATAGGAATAATAATCTAAGGGTTCAAAGCCCAACTAAGACATAAACCTAACGACTAAAGTGCTAATCCAAGAGCAATTAACTTATAAAGTAGTTCTATGATACTAAACTTCCATAATGACACCTGATCCAACCTTCAATTTAAGCCTTGTGCACCATGTCTTAAATGTTGAAAAGAAGTGTGCAAAACCAAAGATCAGCAAGTAATAGGTCCACCAAGAATTTAATAAAATATATCTTTAATATCAAAATTTTTAAAACATACCAGAATGAAATCTGATACACCTTAACATTTGTAAACATAATGTATTGTCGAATAAGATAATTTAAAACATTCATACTGGAATTAAATCAGAAAAGCGGTCAACCAGAAGAATTAATAGAACCAAAATACAGTTTAGTAGTCAAACCATAATTAAAAGTAGAAACAGATATCAATTATACCATATATAGTTACATTGTGGCCGCAAGGGATCCCATAGTTAGGGCAACATGACGACAACTAATTGACTGTTTTTTTTGTTGCTTGTTGAGGGCCATGGTCAGGGCTAGTATGACGTTCCAAGTAGTGCACTGTGAACATAGCCACTAAGTGGGTGAGTAAAGGCTTCCCCTCTTAGGGCACAGTTACAAAACAAAACAGTCCTTTCAGAATACTAAAAATACTTCATAAAAAGGAAACAATCACTTGAACACTAGTTATCAAGAAATGCATTACTTGATCCCAATCTTAGTTCAAAATATAGAGAGTAGCAAACTAAGATAGCTGATGCGTTTGAGTAGATAAATGTTATAAAAGAATATTTCATAAAACAGAGATAAAACCTTTACAAAATGTTTGGCACATTAAGATAGAAGGGTCGATAGGTAAATTACTTACCTAAAATGCTATCCAAACCAATGTGAACTAATTACTTGGAAAATCATATAATACAAATCAATTCACTATTAATACTAATTATAAATACTGTTTGAATACAATAGTTTTATAATTAATTTATTTTCAGAGGGCCAATAATTTATAATAATTATCCTACTCTTAAATAGTTATACTAAATACAATAATCAAATTTATTATTATCTTAATTCCCATATTTTATTTCTAGTTTAGGAAAAAGGTCAACTTAATACATATTAACTCACAATGGGTCATTAGCTATAACCATAGGCCTATAAACTTATTAAATTTACCAACAGTAGAGCTAAATCGTGATTCTATAATACCAACATGTGAGCCAACAAAACTCATGTCACTAACGTCTTCTTTTTCATTAGCTAAGGTACAGGTGACAGGTTGGCTAGCACTACTGGCTACCTTTATTATATTTATACTCTACTAACTAAACCATAGAGAGAAAAATAATTGTTGTCGATCAATGATACTTACTAGTACCATTGAACTAATTTAATAGTTCCACTCACCTCACCGATGCACCATAAGTATTAAGCAGGGTTTTGGAACAGAGAAATAGAAAAGGCAGCAAAATGCACTGGAGGCGGATAGAAGGAAGGGCCAATTAGTGTGGTGGAGATAGGTGCGGTGACGTTACCTTCTATGGTTACTCAATTACTGATTTAGTTAACAATCTTCTTAACCAAATTCAGTTAATTTAATCAAACTAGAGTTGTACTTATTGCTAGCAAGTTTAAGGATGTAATTGATTGAAGAAATTTAAGAGGAAAAAAAGAGAGACTAGTACAGAAGGTTTCAGACACTTGCGTAGACAGAGTTGCTCCTCGCTTTGTGTCTCCTCCTTCCTTTATCACTATGCCTAGATCGCACACACACATATATATACTAAAGGCAGTCATGGCAAGGACACTTAATCCTAGTTGGCGGGTATCTGCCAATGGGCCAAAGATAAATTAACAATATTAAAGAATCTCCATCTTAATAACCAATTCTATTTAACTTATATATTTAGTTAATTACCATATTTACCAGAGTCACAATACTAATCAGGATATCAGTTAAGATTTAGTTATCAAAACTCTTGATACTAATTAGCTGCTGTGAATATTGATATCCCCCCTCCCCCGGGGTTGAGTTCCCACATCTTTCCTCCTAACAAAAAGATTCATCCCCAAAACTTGCATCCTATGGTTCGAAGATAGGCATGGGTAGCATCACTGTTAAACCGTACAGCAGAAGTATTTACAACTCGAATGGTACCTGTAATGATATCGTTTGATTTGTGACCATCATCCTGAGTACTTTCCTGTCATTTCCTTGCAGCAACTGTTGTGGGGTAGATCCATCATCTTGAGCATCAATTAAGTAGTTTGCTATTCAATGTTGTAAGATACCATACCCGAAGCATGTGCCTGTCTTGTGATAACACTTGACTCCAAGGTGAAAGCGACCACAACTACTGTACTTGGCATTTGATTAAGAATTTCCACTTTATGAGCTAGTATTATGCTTAATTTGTTGGATTTCAATGGTCTCCTGTTCTGATCAAATCTTTGTAGGCTTATCCTGTCCTTTCTCTTCGAATTCTTATGTTGTGCAACAAATTGCTTAAACTCTGTTTCTACAACAATGGTTGTGTCAACTACATCCTGATATACTTTGTGTCTCATCTGCGCCACTTGCCCCTTAATAGCATTTTCTCCTTGATCAAGCTTGAGAAACTAGTATGCCTTTTTCTCTTTGTAGATATTTGGGAAGAACTCAGCATTAAGGCATATCAGCTCGCCTTTTCCAAATGGTTATCCACCAATCCTTTGCACTATTCTAACTTATGGGTTGCAAAAAGTGGCTTTTCCTCATGAGAGCATCCTAAGGTCTCAAATAGCTTCACCGTGTTGAGGCAATCATTTTGCTTATTTGAATCCCTTTCCCCTTTGTAGCTCGAGGGTCTCAACTTCTCAATTTCGACAATAGCTTGTAAAGCCTGCGGTGCTCCATTCGCCGGTGCTAGAGCGGGAAGTATTCCATTCGCCTATTGACCTACTATGGCTGCTAGCTATTGAAGCATCACATTCGTTATCAATTGTACTACATCATCCAGTAGGTTAGGAGTTGGGTTGGAACCGCTTCTACCATCAACATCCCTACCATTTCTTGTGCAAGTGACCCACTGGGCAATAGGCTCATCATCCCTAAGAACTGTTCCAAGTCGACTCATGATGGCCTAATTGAATTTTTTTTATTTATAAAAATTCATATAACAACAAAAGCAAAACACGTGTTAAATATGGTTGTATTCATGACTCAATCGAACATTAGCATGTAAGACCTACGTAATCCTCAGAGATTTTAAACCCATACCTTGACAGCTTAAATGAAGACCAACTGTACACTACACAAACCCAAATGATCCTTACTAGTTTAACAATGGTCCCAAAATTTTAATTACACACCACAAAACACACATACTCAATGATGTGAAACCTTGCTCTAATTCCACTTCTATACACCCCCAAACGACCCTTGATTGGAGAGTTTCACACACCACTATTTTCATAGAAACTTGTGCATATAGCAAGGCTAACAGAGCTATATCATTTAGGCAATTATAATAATTCATATAAACTAATAATAATAATAATAAGTGTTCCATATGGAAATACAATATGAATAATAATCAAGCAATAAAATCGTGGTCGCGATTGTGGTTGTGGTTGCGGTGTCGTGGTATCGGAGTATCGCGAACTATATTTTATGTGTCGCAGCAATTGCGGCGTGATTTTTTTTTCACAATAAATATTAGCATATATCAGTAAATATTGGTAAAATATTGGCAAGTATTGGCCGATAACCGATATATCGCTAATAAATATACGAAATTCTAAATTTGTCGTCTATCGCCAATTTCACCTATCGGCTGACCCAAAATCCTATAAATATTGGCCGATATTATGTATCGGGATCGATATTTAATTGTATAATAATAATCCAAGGGTTCAAATCCCAACTAAGACATAATCATAACGGCAACGGTGCTAAGCCAAGAGTAATACACTAATAAAGCTCTTCTATCATACTAAGCTTCTATAATGACACCTATCCCCACCTTCAATCTAAGCCTCATGCTCTATATATGAAATATTGAAAAGAAGTAAGCAAAACCATAACTTAGTAAGTAGTTGGCCCATCGGCCAAAATAGTAGGGTTGTTCAATATCCAATGATCTGATTTGATATCCGAATTGATTTGATCTGAAAAATCATATAAGCAATCTGATATTTTATTTTTATAAAATCAAATAACTGATTTGATCAATAAAAGATCAAATAAATCAGATATTCAATCCAACAAATACAAATAGTATCCAATCCGATCAATTATATACAAAAATACTTTAAACAATGTTTATTTTTTATAACACTACATTGTATAGAATCAAGTATATGTGTGTGTGTAATTAGAAATGAAAGTTTTTATTGTAAGTAAATTTCATACTTTTTAATTATTATTTTGGTTAGATAATGAAATATTATTCACAATTTGGAATTACTAATTGAATATAAGATAATTTAAATATTCTACTCAAATCATTAAATCATATTGTTTCAAATTGTATCAATTTATTTTTCTTGATTGAATAATTTTGTATCCGATATCTTTTATTTGTGACTTGCTTAAAAATTTCAGATATCCAATGGATTATTTGTTATCCAATTCGAAATTCTAGATATTTGAAGTGTTGGATATTTGAAGATTTTTCCGGATATTTAATCTTTCAAATATTCAAATTTTTTTTACTGGATATTCGATCCGTGAACACCCAACTCCCCTATAAAACAAGGATCTAACAATTAATAAAAATATATCTTTAAAGATATATAAATTTAAAAAATATACTCTTCATAATGAAATCAGATAAATGAGAACCTTAGCTACAGTTATAAACATAATGTATTGTCAAATAAAATACTTCAGAAAATTCATATTGGCATTAAATCAGTAAAGCGGTCAACTAGAAGACTACAGAACAATTAGTAGCGCACTATGAAAAAAACAGTATCAATTGGCGATCTACACTTAGCAGTGATCTAATAAGGGCTTACCCCCATAAGGCGTAATCACAAAACAAAACAGTGCTTACAAAAATAATTCATAAAAAGGAAACAATCAATTGAACACTAGCTAGCAAGAAATGCATTGCTTGAGTCCAATCTTAGTTCAAACTATAGGGTAGCAAACCAAGATAGTCGGTGTGTATGAGCAAAAAAAATTTACGAAAGAATATTTTATGAAAGGGGACAAACATTACAAAAGAATGTTAGGCATACCAAAACAAAAGGGTCAATAGGAAAATTACTTGTTCAAACCAACATGAACTAATTACTTGGATGATTCTATAAGGCTATAACACAAATCAATTCGCTATTAATACTAATTATAAACACTATTTGAATACAATACTTTAATATTTAATTTATAGTTAGAGGGCCACTAATTTATAATTATTATCCTACTCTGATGTAGTTATACCAAATACAATAATCAAATTTATTATTATCTTAATTCCCATATTTTCTTTCTATACATAAGCAATAGTTTAGGAAAAAGGTCAACTTAATACATATTAACTCGCAATGTTTATTAGCTATAATCATAGGCCTAGTAACTTATTAAATTTACCATCACTAGAACTAAATTATGATTCTCAAATACTAACATGTGAGTCAACAAAACTCATGCCACAACTGTCTTCTTTTTCATTAGCTAACATAAGGGTTATAGATTGGCTACCACTAGTGGCTACCTTTATTATATTCATACTCTAATAACTATACTTTAGAGAGAAAAGCATGATTGTTGTCAATCAATGATACTTATTAGTACCACTGAACTAAATTAATAGTTCCACTCACCTCACTGATGCACTACAACTACAAGTATTAAGTTGGCGTTTGGAATAGAGGAAAAAAAAAAGGCAGCGACATGCATTGTAGGTGGATAGATAAAAGGGTCGATCAGTGCAGTGGAGGTAGATGCGGTGGCGTTTTCTATGGTTACAACTATACTCAATTACTGATTTAGCTGACACTCTTCATAACCTAATTCAGTTAACTTAATTAAACTAGAGTTGTAATCATTGCTAGCAAGTTTAAGGATGTGATTGACTAATGAAATTTAAAAGAATAAAAAAAGATAGATTAGTATAGAAGAATTTTGACACTTGTTTAGACGGAGTTGCTCCTTGCTGCACACCTCCTTCCTTTCTCGCTATGCTTAGATCTCATCAAATGAGTGCTTGCAATAGTTCTTTGGTTAGGTTTTAATGACTATGGTCTGGCATACACACACATATATATACTAATGGCAGTTATGGTTTAAGTAAATGGAATCCTAGTCTACCGGTATCTACTAATGGGCCAAAGAAAATTAACAAAATGAACAAACCTCCACCTTGATAACTGATTCTATTTAACTTATTTATTTAGTTAGTTACCATATTTACTAGAGTCACAATACTAGCTAACATATCAATCAAGAATTAGTTACCAAAACTCTTGCTACTAATTAGCGACCGTAAATATTGATATTTTTTTCCCCTGAGGTTCTCACAAGATCTCTAGAGCAATGTTGATGGTCTTTGTAGATTAGTTTGTCTGCACTAGGGGGAGATTTTTATATTTTACATTTTGATTATTTATAAAAGAAAGAAGTGTTGTACTCCAACATGTCAACCTTGATGTTAGATGTATTTGCTCTTGTATATTAGCATTAAGAATTTAAGATTCTTTTAGCATGCCGATCACTTAAAGGTAAGAATTTTGATTAACTCTTGTCCCTTCTATCTCCCATTGATTAGTGTAGGTCTTCAAAATGATTGATTTAATTCTTGAAGTAAAATTCCCCATAATTCTATCGTGATTGATTTTTAATTGATTAGTTGGACAAAATGTTTCTCCCTGGCTTTGTTTGCTGGCCCACCTCATTATTTGCTACCTGATGATGTCCTGCGGATATTTTTTTATTATATATTTCTGACTCACTTATAAGATTGCATCTGTTTGATTTTACTGAAAATGAGCAATCATATAATTACCCAGCTAACTTCGGGGATACTTTGCAGGTATGCTAGTGCAATAGAGAGAAACCCGGAAGATTATGATGCATATTACAACTGGGCATTGGTTCTTCAGGTATAGTGATCTGTATGCTGTATGCATTTGTGTGTGGCTGTGTGTATGCTCTTAACATTAGCTCATTCTACCTTAATATTTTGGTTGAAGAGAAGAACTAGGTGATTATATTTCAGAAGTATGTTAGCAAACAAAAGAAAATCAGCTTTCATGTAATCAGTTTTGCACTATATCTGTGGTACATTTTTAGTTTGTGTCAAATATATGATCTATTTTTCCAAAAAATTTCCACTTTAGAATAATTCAATTGATTGCGAATATTAAATTTGTTGATTCATATCATATGGGACATCATGGATAAAATTTATCTTTAATAGACCATATTAAATCTCTCTTCTTAGTGTCCTCAATTTGCTAGCAGCTATGGCAAGCATGATGCAACATTGGCATGATGTGAAATTACAAAATATTCTGTTTACAGCATGTGGTCATGGATGCAGGAAAGTGCTGATAATGTTGATCCTGATTCTACCTCACCCTCTAAAGATGCTTTGCTTGAGGAAGCATGCAAAAAATATGAAGAAGCCACTCAACTCTGTCCTACTCTTCATGATGTATGTCTGTGCATGAAACATTTTGTTTGTTTGGAAACACCTTGCAACACTTATCAGGATTAATGTTATATGCTGTCTGTCAGGCTTATTACAATTGGGCTATAGCTATCTCTGACCGAGCAAGAATGCGTGGACGTACTAAGGAGGCTGAAGAACTATGGAAACAGGTGTGAAACTTCTCTCTTCTTCCACAGATTCATCCTTATTCCATTAATACTTGTCTATTTTATTTATATCTTTCAATTGTTGATTATATTTTCCCTGTGCCCTTGAAAATTTAGCTGCACCATTTTGGTCATCTCGATTGTTGTTTCTTCATTTGAATCGCCACATGCCATGTGCTTGTGAATCCACATGTTATTTTTCCCTCTTTTGGGGGCATAGGCTGTAGTATTTTTTTCCCCTTGAGAAAGAAAAAAAAATTGTAATGGATTTGTACACAGTAGGTTCTTTAGACTTCAGGAAGCTCTAATGTGCACATGTTAGTTTTTTTCGTATTACTTTTTGAATTGAGTTCCTGTAATTACATGTTCATACCAGAACTATTGATTTTAGAATTCCTTTCCCCTAAATAATGAGGGCAAGTTGCCATCATAGTTGT
Source organism: Tamarix austromongolica (assembly GCA_039764185.1). NCBI lineage: Eukaryota > Viridiplantae > Streptophyta > Magnoliopsida > Caryophyllales > Tamaricaceae > Tamarix > Tamarix austromongolica. Next base: position 13,540,652 of record CM077809.1, on the reverse strand, counting down.
AGATTTTGTTGTATGGCTCTCAACCTTGCATGGATGATCAAGTTTTCAGTGTCATCAATCAGGAATGAATTTAGGATATTGTCTTGGATAAGACGATACAATGATTACTCTGCCATGTTAATTTCAAGGACACACTTCGACTATTATTGTATATAAATAAAAAATTATAAAAATAATAATATTATGAAATTATTTTTCAATACAAATATAATAATTATATTCTTGTGTTATGATTTGAGAGAATTTAATGGTTAAAGTTTGTCCTCAACATAAGTAATGACATCTATTAAAAAATAGAAATAATGGGAAAACACACGATATAATGCTGATTTTAGGTGAAATATTCGATATAACTTTTAGTTTTCAGATATGAACAATATAACCCTAAGCTTAGAAAATTACCCACTGATTTGCTGCCAGAATTTTTTTTTTCAAAAAATCAATTTTTTTAATGGGCAAAGACAAAGACGATTTTACCTCTAACTATTTTACTCATCATTCCCTCTCTATTCCTTTTTCCTCTTTTTTTGATTAACAGCTAATTAACATACCCATATGTGCTATTTAATTTACAAATGCTCATTATGCCTTTTATATTGTTTGAAAAATGGAAAAAAAGAATTAAACCTAACCTAAACAAAGAACGTCCCTCTTTTACCTCTTCATATTTACATCACCATAATGACCAGCATTGTGCGCTGCCCACTCCGTCGGCCTCCATTCTTGCAAATCTACTAGAGCTTAACCTTCAATTTTCTTCTTTAACCTTGGCAAGACGAATAGAGGAGCAGCAATGCGAAGGCTAACTCGTCGGCTACACCATCTCTCCATTTTAGACCTAACTCTCTAGATTTGACTGCCTCAATTACTAGATTACCATTTGATTCAAAATCTGGATCTAGAGATCTAGATCTTTTTCAATTTAGGGCACAAACCCACTTTAATTGGTGAATTAAACTTCAGTCCATCTTGTTGAAGGCTATTGACTTTGATTAGTGGTTTCAATTGTTGAAGGCACCACGATTTTGTTGGGGTTTGCTAGGAAGGTGAGGAAGATGGCGCAATGATGCAATGGCCGTTCTGTGGTGTTGATGTTGGAGAGTTAGGGTAATTGGTGGTGGTTCTCGGTTTACCTTCACAGTGGAGAAGTAGTTGGTGGTAGCAACTTGGGATTTTAATTGTTGGATTTTATTTTAAGCCTAAGTCAGAGGTTGAAGATGAATAGATATTGTTGTTTGTTTAATTGATGAAAATGGCTACAATTGGTAAAGGCTGAAGACAAATTAAGTAAATGACTGAATTAAATAAATGTATTTTCATATTTCGTTAATTATTTATTTGTGTATTTGGCTTAAAAATGGTAAATGGATATTATTTGAGCTTAAATATGAATAAGTGAGTTAGAGTTGAATAAGTAAATGTAACATTAATATATGAGATTGAAGATTCATATAGGAGGAAGATAAAAATGATTTTTTATTTTGTTAAAATTGGAAAAGTGAATATCATTGTTTGTATTTTTTTATTTTTTTTTTTGCTTTTTTTGTGCTCTTTATTATTATTATTATTATTATTATTATTATTATTATTATTATTATTATATCCTAACATTATTTATTTTACATTTTTTTTCAAAGAATAAATAAATAAAATAAAAATAATAATAAATGAAAGTACAAAAAGAATGGTGAATAATATTGGTGTGGGTAAAATCTTCTTTTTGCATCAAAAGATTTGAATTTTTTTTTATTCTAATAGCAAGTCAACGGTTAATGGAGTTGTAGAATCATCTAGTGCGTAACCCCCTAAGCTTAGGGTTATGTCGTTCTTGAAAACTCAGGTTATATCATGCATTTTCTCATAAATAATAAAATTAAAGCTAACATTAACATTTGTGTTCCTATTTATGCTAGTACATTAAGCCAAATAACCAAGTTTGTCGAGCCAACTTTTTGAATGTCTAGATTATGAATTTCTAAAATAAGTGCCAAGTGAAACATGTTATACATGAAAGAGGAAGAATCTACAAATTCTGTTAATTGTAAAATGGTTTTATAGTATATCTTCATGATACTCGATGTTCATCATTTTTTAATGAAGGAAAATGATATCATTTTTCTTCTCTTTTCCTTGTAGTATATTTTATTTAAGTCTAAACAATGGAATTAATTAAAATATTGAAGGGAAAGTTTCCTCTAGTATATTTTTGGAGAATGCCAAACAAAAGGATGAAAATAATATTCTTGTGGACAAAAGAATGAATGAAACAGTTGAAGGGGAAAGTTGGACAGTTTTTAGAGAATTGAACCGACGCAACTTAGAACACACAGGATGCCCCTATATCTACTAACTCATCTTTCTTTAATGCCATATTTTTTATGGATATAGTACATACTTCTGTAAAAAAAAAAATACTAATTATATGCATCTCAATTGATTAGGCATGAAAGCTGCTTCTGATCTGTCAATATTACCAGCTGAAGTGTGCCGTATATATTTTCTGGGTGTCTTCCCTGTGTCATGGGATTTGTGACAGTTGATTTGTTTCATGTTAAATCTTATATATAAACTATATACTTGGCAATGTGGCTTATGAAATATGGCGAATCTTTGTTACCATAGCTTCTTATCCAGCCAAATAGTAGTGTAATTGAGTCAAGCCAAGCTGAGACAGCATGGGCTCAGGCTCGGTTGATTTAAAAACAAGCTGAGTCGAGCTAGCTTGCAAACTTTTGTATTATCAAACCGAGCTCGTGAGCTTTTGCACTGTAAAAAAGTTTGAATCCAAATTTCTCGTACTCAGGCTCAGCTAATTTAGCTAAATAAATAAGCCGAATCGAGCTCTTTACGAGTCGAGCTCAGAAAGCTTGCAAACCAGCTCTGTTCGCTTACACTAGGTATACATCTCATCTGTGCAAAGTAATGCTTTTGTTAATAATTCCCTGCATCCTTCCTTTCTATTTTGAATGGGGAAGATTACCTAAGTTCACTCCCATATTGAAAATATTTTTGTGCTAAATGCATTCTGTCTTATTGCCTACTACCTCTAATTTATAATAAGTGTTATTTTAGGAACTTTGTTTATTCTAAATAAGTATCATTTTAAGATCTCAATATAAAATATTTATCACTTTTCCTATTTTACCCTCCATCATCATTAAATAGTTTATATCTGGATTTTATATTCCCCAAAACTTTATCATTAAATAATTAACAATTATTAGGATCGGTGTTTGAAAAGGCGTGCCTAAGGTGCAAAGGTTTGAGCTCTTTTTTAACCTATGCGAGACGACATTAGCAAGATGCATCTCTGCCTTACTAAAAAATAGCTAATTTTAGGTTTTAATTTCATTAAAAAAATCTGCAATTAATTGAGAAGGTAAGGTAGGAGGGAAAAAAGGTCATAGGAAGACAGATGTAATTTTGAATGAGAAAGGAAAGAAATGTAATGAGTGTAGAGAAGAAACTCTGATTCGCTATTTTTGGGCTTTATGTTTATAAATACAATAACTAAATCTCTTGTTGAGAAGGAAAGGGAGGGGGGAAAGGGCCGTTGGAAGACCATTTTGAAAAGAAAAGATTATGTATTTTAAGAAGGTTAAAAACAGTATTAGATTAGTAATATTGGCGCCTCACTTCGCCTAGGCGCACACCTTTACCTTGCGCCTAGTCTCTAGGACCTTTATCATCTAGGTGTACCTTAGGCCTTTTCAAACACTGATTAAGATATGTCAGTCATTTAGCTTTTGTTTTTAATTTGTTTGCATCAAGCTAAAATGACTCTTATTTTGAATCAGAAGCAGTATTAGAGTATTGGATTGTGAATATTTGTAAAATGCAAATTTGGTATAAAGCTTGTCTGCATTTTCCTAATATTCTGACTGTAGCTGGTGATGGTTGGTGGTCTTTGCAAAACATCTCTTGGATTCATTGTGTGCTTATTTGGTTTAGGTTGATGGTCGTTCATGATACAAGTTATGCCATGCTTTATCCTCGGTGTGTGCTAGAGCATCCAAAGTTGGTTTAGGTTGCCTTATTTCTTAAGATTTGATGTTGTTTTCATTGTTTTATATCTTTAGGCAACAGATCACTATGAAAAAGCTGTCCAACTCAATTGGAACAGTCCCCAGGTATTTTCACTGGTCTTATGATCCTATCCTTCATGGTTGGAATCAGTGTATTCTTGCTTCATATAATTTATAATGACTTTATGTGGAACTTAACCAATTCTTTAACTTTTGCAGGCACTTAACAATTGGGGACTTGCGTTGCAGGTACAGAAAGCTAATTGTTGTGCAGATCCTGGCTGACATAGACAATTTGCTATCATACTCATTCTCACACTCAGACACACGTATCGCTGACCCTGGGATTTTTTTGGGGCCGGCCGGGGGGGGGGTGGTGGATGGGTTGGAGTTGTTAATTGTATCCTATGAAGTAGATATGGCCAGGTTGCAAAGTTTGACATTTCAAATTTTGATCTGGAATTGCAGGAACAGAGTGCTATTGTGCCTGCAAAGGAAAAGCAAAAAATTGTTAAGACAGCTATTAGTAAGGTACACATTTGTAATCATGTGAACTTGGTTTAATTCAACATGGTTAACACTTAACACACTTTTTATATTTAGTAATTGGTAGATAGGTATAGTGTTTATTGTGCTCCATGCATGTTATTGCAGTTTCGTGCAGCAATTCAACTTCAATATGATTTTCACAGAGCCATCTACAACCTCGGTACTGTTTTGGTTAGTCTTTGCTGACTCGTATTTTTGTAGTCTTTGCATGTATTTCTGCTACAGTTTTTTTTGCCTTCTTTCAATTGGATAGGTCACTGGAGGGGTTATTAGTTCTTGCACAAATGTCATTCCTGGATTGTTTTCAGAAGTGATTTAGTGCTATTTTTTTTATCTATCTGCAGTATGGCTTAGCAGAGGACACGCTTAGGATTGGTGGGTCAGGCAATTTGAAAGAAGAAACTGCCAATGAGTTGTATAGGCAATGTGCCATTTATATAGCAGCTGCTCATGCATTGAAACCCAGTTATTCGGTGTGCACTCTTAATTTTGTCTTTAAAACCCTCCTCCCCCATCAAATACCATCTGTTGTTTACTTTACAATTTTGAAGCGGCCGGGAGACTTGTTTAAGATTAATACTTGAATTTATCTTAGAAGTGTAATTGACTAAATTGCATATTTGCTTTGATATGCAGGTTTACCGCAGTGCACTGAGACTTGTCCGCTCAATGGTCAGTATGACTTATAACTACCATATTTTAGAGTACTGATAGAACTACCATGTTACAAGTAGTTCAGTTTGTTCCTTGACAGACAACCTCCCTGGAGAATGAATAGTTAAAGAAGGGAGAAAAGTAGTTTTGAATTAATTCGACAAGTATTAGCATGCTTACAAACAGTTCAGTCTGTTCCTTCTCAGACCACCTCCCTGAAGAATGAGAAGTTGAAAAGAGAAGTTTCGAATGACAGCTATGCAGTCATAATGCTTGTCCTGCCGAAATTGCCAAGAAGTTACCCATGAAACATGCCCATTTCTAGGACTGCGTACAACATGACCTTTTGATGTGTTGAACGTAACTACAATAAAAGACAGATGCATTTAGGGATGGAGTGCAGGAAAGTGTGACTAGTGTGGTCAACATGTGCTGGATCATGTCCTAGTAGTTTCTATTTATTTATTCATTTATTTACAGTCATGTTGTTGGTGGCATTGGGTTACTGTAGTTTGCATCAATGATTGTAATGTTTTGCTTGTTGGCTCGGTGGTATTATAATCTGATGTTTTTGTGTTTGGACAGCTACCGTTGCCCTACCTTAAGGTAGGGTATCTGACCGCACCTCCTGTATCAAATTCTCTTGCCCCGCATAATGATTGGAAGAGAACACAATTTGTTCTTAATCATGAAGGTCTATTTCAGGTATGGGCCATCATAGTTTAGCTGTATAGGAGATATTGATTTGTACTTTCTACTTCACAAAGTTGAATATGCATGAACTTACTCTACCCGTCTCCATCAAATCTCAAAGCAGAAAGTTGCATATCACAGCTTGCAAAGCTACTTAATAAATTTCTGGGGCTGATAATATGCTTTCTTATTTGCTTGGCAATGCTAGTCTGTTATATGTTTGATCATTTGAGGCTGCGGAACATCAACTATCCTTTGAGCCGGTTTCCGTTACCTGCTCCCCCCTCCCCTCTTTTCTGTACGCATGCCTGTTTATGAATCATTTTCTATTGCAGCTTGTCCAAACTGACCAGAAGCCAATACGTCAAAGCCTTTCTGGAAGGCCTTCGGATGCAGGGAGTAGCAGAAAGACATCAGTTGGAGTCAACATAAATGAGATTGTTTCTTTATCACCCTGTTCTGATCTGACTTTGCCGGCCGGAGCAGGCCTTTGTATTGACACAATCCAAGGTCCAGTTTACATGGTAGGCTAATTTTTCCTTAATACTTAGACATTTGAGTCGTAACTCACTAAGGTTTGACGTTTATCAGTAATGTGTTATATTTCTTAGGTTGCCGACTCATGGGAGTCTTTGGATGGATGGTTGGATGCTATTCGTTTGGTTTACACTATTTTTGCACGTGGTAAAAGTGATGTTCTTGCTGGAATAATCACTGGGTAATGAATTATTGCAACCATCCAAGTCGCATCATCTGTTGCTTTTATCAGACAGTTTCTTGTACGTGCGAAGAAAGTGGTTGTATGGGTGATGATATTTGCTGGAGGTGTCATGGCATTTATGCAATGCTTAGGTATGTATCAATCTTAGCGTTCCCCTTCCGTGTGGATTATAGTTATTCTTATGGTACGAATGACCTCAGAGTTTGTAAAATCTAATTTTTTTAACGAAAATTTATGTCCATTCTTTCTTACTTGGCCTGGATGACAGAGCCGAAAAGTAAATTGCATGGTTGTGCTGCTCAATTATCATTGTGATGGACAGAGGTTTGCAGTTGAAAGGACAGCTATCTCGTATCGATCGTTCAGTGATCGGGAACGTGATAAGAAAGTAGTGTTTATACCTTGTAGGAAGAAAAAAATGCCATACAAATAGGAGGATCGACTTTAGCCAAAGCCAGCAGGGACGAAGGGAGTGCCCAGAGTCCTTCTCCACAGATTAAGCCAGACGCCACCGCCGGCACCATAAAATCAGCCTTTTTACTGTTATTCCTATTCCACAGGTATACAACCAAACTCCCCACACACATATCAATAGCGAAATACGCACCAACCAAAAAGGGCAAAGCTATAATCATGGGAATTGGCAACCATTTGCCTATCTTCGAAGGGGAAACGTCTCTGACCAAATTAATCACAATAGCAGAGGCGAAGAAGCCGTAGCATAGCTGCAAGCAATGCCGAGGCAAAGCCGAAAACCCTTCAACACCCAGGATTGCCATGTTCCTATATATAAGTGCGTAAGGTGCTTTATACTCTCCATTAGGATTTCCTACGTCAAACGCCTTATAGAACAAGAAGAAACTAAGAGGAGAAGCCACACAGCCTATTGCTGTTCCAATAGCCTGGCTGATAAGCATCGAGCGGGGTGACGTTAAGGTTAGATATCCGGTCTTGAAATCCTGCATGAGGATACAAGAGACAGACACCACGGACTTGACGAGGCCACAGCCGACAAGCCCGGCTACCACACCGGAGTCCTTCCCTGCTAGGGCAGCTAGTATAAAGAGAGCCACTTTGCCGTAGTTGTAAGCCATGTTCATGTCGGTTAGTCCAGCTCCATAAGCATTGCAGAAGGCTAGCGCTGGGGTTAGCATGTAGGCTACGATAACGTAGTACCATTTGACTTCAGGAAATAAGCTTGGGAGGGCAATAGTGGAAATAAAAGATAAGATGAAGTATCCTGTTCCTCCTATCCACGTGGGGATGTTGTCCCTCACAAATACTTCTTTTTCTTTGAGATGCCTTTGAGCCTTATCCTGTCCTACCACATCTGCAGCCAGAAGAGAGCAAGCAATGATTTGAAATTTGGGTTCTTGCTTGAACTTTATCAGGTGGGTGGGTATAATAATATGTAAGTGGAAAAAGAAGGCAAGCGAAAGCAGAACTCTTTTCCTCTCTCCCCTCTCTCTTACCTGAAACTTGGTCTTTGGTTCTAGATCTAGTGTGGATATTTTTAATCATGATATAGATAACCTTGATGCTGTTGTAAAACCCATCTCCAAATATGAGGGAAATTGAAAGGAAGACCTGCAAGACAAAAGAAAATTAAAGAAAAAAAGTCGAGGAAATTCATCATTAGAGCATCTAATTAATCTAGCTTGAAATTTGTGAGGGGTGATAAACTAATTAGTTCTTCGTGTATAAAAGAAAGTCATTCTATCATTAAATTTTTTGTATAAAAAAATTATTTTAAAAAATTAAAATATATTTTTTATTTTTATTTATTTATTAATAATATATATATATATATATATATATATATTAAATATTGTATTATTTTTTTAATGAATAATGTGAATGTAATTTTAAGATAATTTTTATTAATTTTTTAAAAGATATAAAAATTATTAGGATGATTTTTATTTTATGTGGAGGGAGAGTATTAAGTAGGACAGGCAAGGGGCAATTAACCATGCACCAACCTTATAGCCATTCAAGCTCTTCATGCTTTCTTCTGGTAAATGTTCGGGGAACCATTTTCCTTCAAGGTTACTAATAAGCGGCCACATTAGTCCCCATGAGAGCACAGATCCAAACAGCAAAGACAGGTTGACAAGGTGGGAGCAAATCATCCCGGTTCCAACGTAAGTCATGCTGAAATCAAAGTAGAATCTGCGCGCGCAGAGTAATTGCAAACACAATCAACATAATACTACCAATTACTAGGATTATTAATAAGGTGAGATTAATTATGGATTTCCATAAATATTTAAGGCGGTGCCGGGACCGGGAGAAAAAAAAAAGAAAAAGAAAAGAAGAAAAGTATACTTACGAGTGCCTCCAAGCTTGCAAGCCAAAAGTTGGGAACTGTTGGAATCCACATTTGTCTTTACCAGCAAAAAACCATCGGAAAACTCCCCATAAGAAGCTAATCGAAAAGTACTTGACAAATCCTTTGACCTGCTTCCTGAAAGTCAGAAGATGTTACTATTAATTACTGTAAATTAACTTAGCAAAAAGGTTATTCTCCACTACTTAAATCATGGTTTTTCATCTCTTTCCTTCCTATAAAACACGATCTAATAATAATAATAATAATAATAAATCGTACTATTAAAGGAATAATAATAAATGCTATAATATACTTTGCCATCTTATCACCCTGAGCATGGAATCCATTAATAAGAACACCAGTTGCCATCCCACTTGGATAGACCAGCTTGTAATCAATGATCATTATCTGCAAATCAAAACAACAGAGCGATCTATTACGCCAGCCAGGAAATCAACTCTGTGTGTGTATTCGCGTTAATCGATCTAATTAAGCATACTGGAACTGAAAAAGATAACAACTTTAAACCAAAATTAATCAACCTTATGAAAAAGACAATAGTTACTAGTTAGTGCAGGAGTACGCACCTTTCTGAGTGGGATCAAGACAAAGAGGCCAACAAAGCAAACTAAGAAAAGGTAAGCGGTTATCCATCCCAGTCTTGGTTCTTTATAACTCCCTGTAGAATTACCTTCAGTGCTAGCCCCGGCTAGCTCATATGTCTTCTTATTCAATCCCAGAAGGTAAGACCCAAAACCACCTAAGTACCCCGAAACAAAAGTTAATTAATGCATTCAACAGTATGTGAGATCGATTCATCCAAAGTATTCTAACGTACGTATGTATGTAGTACGCACCTCCAACAGCGATGCTATAACAAGCAACAGCAGAAGTCTGAATCATGGTATTCTCTTGTTTAGTCAATGGAACAGTTTTGATCCCAAACTTGTTCAAGACGGAAGTCCAGGAACGAATGAACAAGAAGGCGAGAAGAGCAGCGGAGACGTTGAGGTTTGGAGTGAGTCCCGTCGTCAGGTTGAACTTCATAGCAATGATGCTGTAAATTGAACCAATTATGATGCTAGCTATTACTCCTCGAACAGTAATCTGTTTATGCCACGGTGGTATTCTCTTATTCGATGATGAATATTCATCTTCATCCTCCTCCTCGTCATTCTGCTGTTCTTCAACCGGACCCATTCCACCATCTTCTTTCTCCTCCTCCTCCTCCTCCTCAATGCTATGTTTCTTCTCCCTCTGCTCCGCCAGCTCCGTAATGATCATTCTTTTGCAGGAGAGGATAATAAACTAAAGCAATTGATCACCGTAATATGTAATGAAAGTTTATAGCTAGCTATCAAGGCTGGCAGGCGACTGGTTAGGTTTCATGGTAATATGATATATGGGGGCACTACAAGGGAGAAGTACGTACTAGTTAGCCTGAAACACAAATGCCGAACTGAATATGATGACAAAAATCGTCAATTACAGAGTTGAAATGATCCAAGTTTACTGTTTATTGCGCACGTATATGATAATTGCGGGTTCTTATATACTATGTTATAGCCATACAAGTCTCTTTCAACTTTTCACTGATGCATAAAACATTGGTTTTTAATCAGCTCGCCATGATAATAAAAATTCACAAAAAAAAAAAAAAAAAAAAAACTCTTCTTACCTCACTTGTTCGGATAGCTCACGCGGGTAATTAAAGTAGGCTTTTGTGATTCTTATAAATTTTATTGGGTAACGATCAAATTATTTGAGACATTTTCTTATAGTATGCGGGTCTCACGTACTTGTAGGACTCGCACACTATTAGATATCTGTAAAAATGTTGTAAATGATTTGGTTTTAAAGTAGGTGATTTTCCTATTTTATTCTCCTCCTGTGTACCAAAGGTGAAGGCAGCTGATTTTATTCCAGTTTCACCAAATCAAAAATAGTTAGCCTCTGTTCTGTGTTACTTTTTTATTTCAATTTTTTTTTTCTTTCTGAGACTAACACTAATTCTGTCAGGGTGATAATCGAACATGGAACATTCCAGGTAACACCCCTGAGGCCTGACCACTTAGTGTACAAGAAAATTCCCATATCTGCCTCTATGTTAGCTGTTAGATAGAGTTTGTCGTTTTACATCATTATTTCGAGATATGTGATTAAAAAGCTGCGGTGCGGTCTCAAAATATGTAGCTGAAAAGCTGATGTCCCTGAAAAAACAGTCTTTTTTTTTTTAAAAACGTAATGTGCTCGAGCTTGGAAATTACATCTTCAGCCCAATAACTAGTAAACAATAATTAAACAACAGACCATGATATTACTAGTACCACTTATAAGTGTGAATGCATCCTGATCCGGCGCTGCTACCAGCCTGGGACCAAAACCTTCTCTCTTAGTGCTCCTTCGGTACCGGTACTAGAGATAAAAAAAATTATTTTTATATTTTATATAATTTATTTAAAATTAAATATTTTTATTTTAATAAATATTTATTTTAAATTTTAATTTAATCTAAAATAAATATTTTATTAAAAATATATTTATTATTATTAAATACTTGATATAAAAAATATAAAATAAAATAAAATAGTTTTTACTCCTATTACCCCTTTACCCAAAAGGCCCGTAAGTGTAGTAGATGGGCCTTATCTTCGTAGAGGATGATGCTTTGTTCCTTCCTCCACTAAGAAAAGAAAGAACTGCAGCGATCAAAGACCCCAGGGGCGTGTGGCTGTCGTGTGTCGATTGAACTTGGATTTTTGTTCGGCGGCACAAGTTGTGATAGAATAATATTCGAGCAGGACCGGTTAATTATAAGAGCGTGAAAATTGACGAGGGGACCTGATATATGAGAGAGACGGAGAGAGAATGGTACAGAGTCCATGAGTGCATATGCCTATACGCGTGTTTCTTTCTTCGATTTTGTGGTTGCTTGTCGATGTCAAGCGAGAGGGAATCAATGCTTAACATCCTGTCACCGGTGGGAAAATTCAATGCCAAATACGATATATATCCAGTATATGTTATCGGCATGCTTGAAACATCCAAAATTGAAAAAACATAATGAATTTAGGGTCAAATACAACTAACCTGTCAACCTGTTACTATTTTCCCTTCTTTTCCTCTTCAAACGCTAATTTGGAGCATAAGCAATTCCAACAAATGTTGAACCATCAATGAAATCTTCATCTAGTAAATTGAAGATTGAAACTTTATATCTATGCTATAATTTGGCTCAAAATTTTACAAAGTTCTCATGATTTCAATAGTCCAACCAACTTTTCCGGTGGAAAACAACATAAAGAAACTAAAAAGTGTATATATAATTTATGTAGTTTAGGGTTCCATTTCCATCATTCTACTACGTTGTCAAACACTAATATTAATAGTAGAATATACGAAAAATCTTATGTCATTTTCAACATGAAAAAAAAAAAGATAATCGAGAATTTATAGATAGAGAGACTTCGAAACATTCAATCCCTACAATATGTTCACCTTCAAATCTTATTCTATTATGAAACTGGTTTTATGCTCACATTATGCATTTTCCTTGTTTGTACTTTCATATTCTAATAAGAACGAATGACTTTAGAACTCATAATCACCCTCTTATCTTAGATATAATCACCTTAGAAATATAAATAATCACTTTAGTAATGAACTATATAAGTCTATAAATACCTTTATTTCTGACATAATCACTTTAATTATACATATAATAACCATAGAACCTAACACAATGAACATAGTAACTAACTGTAAGTCTATAATCGCCTTCATATAGGCATACTTACTTTAATAGTGGATATATTCACTTTATAACCGGACATAATCACTTTCGCAACATACTCTGTAAAGCAGTAATCATTTTCTTAAAATGACATAATCATTACAAAACCCAACATATTCACTTTGTTAGTTTATATAATATCATTAAAAAATGCGCATACACACGTTGGTAACGTGACTCTACAAGTGTATAATCACCTTCCTAACTAACACACTCACTTAATTAATAAACATAATCCCTTTATTAGCACACAAAATCACTTTGTTGACTGACTGTCAAAGTGTAAACTTACCTTCCTCACTTACATAATTACTTTGTTAGCATATATAATCACTTTAGAAATAGACATAATAACACCAATATGTTATTGGCCTCATCATCATTTTGCAGTGCTACAACTCAAGCTACATCTTCAAAGAGGAAGAAAAATGATAGTGACATAGATGACACTCTGTTATTGAAGGACTCATAAGAAGCTAAGGAGATGAAAGACTAAGAAAGAAAGGGATAATGATGATACTGATGATAATGACAGTGATGACAACATCGATGATAGTGATAGTGATAGTGATAACAACTATGATGACAATGCCAGTGATAGCAACCCTAATGATCATAGTGATGATGAGTATAAGAATTACTTTCCACAAACAAGGGATGAAGAGGACATGTGCACACAAACATAAGAAAAAGAAACTAAGAAAAAAATAGACAAAGAAAGCCCCAACCAATCCTAATTACTCAAAGAAGTCAAAATTTAAAGGTTAGGAATCATAAGAAGTATTTTGATTTCATCCCAAGGTTGACCATTGAGCAAAAGGATGTTGTTCAAAAAATGGGATTTGGAGATTTTCTAGACATATAAGGATCAAGTACATACATATAAGCCTTGGTAGGTTTCTGCTACATTACTTTGATAATTGTAGAGTCTTATTAAAGTTGGAAGGCAGAGAAAAAATCCACATAACGAATGAAGATGTGCAAATATGCTATAGATTGCCAAGGGTTGACAAATCAATATAGGAGGGGAGATAAATATCTAATCCAAAGAGGTATAAGCAATTCATAAGGGATTGAAGAGAAAGATGAGGCAACCTTAGACATAAATAAATCCCTAAAATATTGGATATGTCTAACAAGATCATCCAAGTTAATGATGTGAGGGACGATTTCAAGCAAGGCTTCATCATTTATATAGTCTCAACATTTTTGAAAGGGAACAAAAGTAACAACTCTACACATAATATTCTTTAGTCTCTTGTGGATACATTAAGAATAACATGTCTCAATTGGTGTTAGTACACTCTAAATGGCCTCATCTCATCCACGGAGAGTAAGAGAAAAGGAAAAAGAAAAATGTAAACTAGGCTTATGATCTTCATAATGGTAAGAATGTGCAATAAATCTATTATTCAAACTTATTATATTATAACTAATCATTGATTTTCATTTATAGCTATGTTATCTAGATAGGATGTAGTTTAAGGCCTAGAAAGTTGAGAGACTAGTCCTAATAATAAGACATTGGATACAAAGAGAATTACATTAAAAGAATAAAAGAAAAACTTGCTTTAGGTGTCTTTGTGAAGGGAATAGTGTTGCCAAGATTGTAAATAGGAAATTTTACTCAATAACATCCCCATTATGTTCCTTAACACCATGTACAAGAAATTTTCCACTATGATGTAGATAAGCATGGGGAACAAGAGATCAAAAAAACAAAGGATGCATTAAAAGAGGTAATCGCCAATCATTCATACACAATAACCAAATATGACAATGCAATCACTATATAGCTTGTACATATTTTTACAAATGTACAAAGGATGTAGGACAACTACTCACTAGCTTGAGTTCACTAATGGAAAAGGCTTGAAGAATATGACAAGTAAATAAATAATAGAATCAGGAATCACAAGTTTATTCACAAGCATGATGAAGAAGGCTCTAGAATCATCATCCCACTCAAGATGCAACTTGAATGATGATGATGAATTTTTCATAGAGACAATAATGAAAGAAATCGGGGTCCTTGAGGAGATGTATTCTGCCAAAACAAAGAAACTTAATAGACCTAAACTTTGATATGCCTTCATTAAGATTGGGGATCTCACAACTTGATGAAATTAAAGATAGTGAAAGTTAACCAAACCTTAACCATTGCATTCAAGCTGGCCCCCCAACAACTCAAGTGCATGACTAGTTGGACTCATTTTTACCTTATATCGATAAGTTTTATGAGGAAAAAAATGAAGAAGGAAGGAGTCCACCTCAATAACATAAAAATCAATCAAATTAATAGGCAAAAAAATTGAAAATAATAAACATTATAATTTGTTATAAGTTACTTCTAAACTAACATGGCCTATCATCTCTCATTCAAGAGTAAGAATCCACTCAAAGATGCTATCATTATTCCAAACATCACCAACATTAAGAAGAAACTAGACAGAATCAGGTAAACATAGAGAACTCCATATGTTATATGATGTTTTGATAGAAGAATAACCGCTTAGAGAAATAACATGATAATACAAACTATTAACAAAATCACTTGCAGTACTAAAATAATTACTTCATGTATTAACATGATCACCTCTTTAAACAGGGTTCAAGATATGGTGGCACTGTACCTGATCTAACAAGGAACCAAGAAAATTCTAAAAGGATAAGGTAACACATTCAAAAATAACATCTTAGATAGGATTTAATACTTGCCTATTCACTTGATACATTAATAAGTTGATAATCACTCACACTGCTTATATAATCACTTCAAGTATCTATAATTATATAATCACTAAAAGAATTGATATAATCACCTTTATATTAGGTATATCAAGGTGTTGCCATTGAACCTAACAAAGAGAAAATACCTCAACAACCACTAGTCAAAGGAAAAAAGGAGAGGAAATATGGACCAGATTTGAGGTTTTCATTCTATAGTCATTAGGTTGATATCCATACAAACTTGATAAGGGTAGAGAAATTTATCACTACTAATGCATTATAAGCAAAGGACCTTGATCCAGAGTAACCCAAATTAAATTCATGAAAACCCCAAAATAAATATCATTTAATTACCCTTTCCCTAACTTGTCCTTATCAAATATATATTATATGAAGATGGTGATGGTACACTAATTCGTATAAATTTCCACCCAATGTAAAACAAGAGAGAGAGAGAGAGAGAGAGAGAGAATAATCTAATATATAAATGGGTGAATATCCTCAACTTAGAGGAGAAAAGATGTCCAAATGCGCTATCTAAGAGAATCATAATGCGTACAATATGGGGGGTCCTTTATTCTTTTTCTTGCAAACAATGGTTGATGATAATAAGGAAAATACAAATCTTGAAAATTTCTTCCTAGGAAAACCTTACATGAATTTCTATGAGAAAATTGCCACATATTTGAAGACTTTTGCAATACCCTTTATCAAATGCTAACATGGTAAGATGAATAAACTTCTAGCTATTGAATAATTTCAAATGACAAAAATCTAATAATATATGGATATTTCCATTTTTAAGTCAAGTTTTCAATTGCAAAGAATGAATAATATTATGTGACATGCTTCAACTTCAAGAATAATACCAATGAAATAATTAATAGCAGGCCTTTATAAAAAAATTAAAGGCAACTACGAGGTCGCCCTCAATATTCCAATAAGATCTTTATTGCATAGTTATCAAAACTAAGGATGAACTACTTTTTCTTCTAAGTACGACACTTTCAAGAAATTTTTTGGTGAAAAAGACCATCTTAAGGCTGCTTAAGTAACATAAATGTATAAGAGGCAAGCAAGGTAACTTAAAATGCATTGTCAATTTAGATCATTTGGTGATCATGGCATTTACTCCATAAAGATACATGGGAGAAAAATAAAAATTAGGATTGTGTCTTCACATAATATCCAAAGGAAACTATAAATGAAAAAATTAATAGTATACATCATAAATTGATTAATAACTTAATGTGCCCTACCATCTTGTTATTTCCTATATGATGAAATCATGAAGAAACTAAAAGATCGTTATAATTCAAAAATAAAAATATGGAAATTGAAGATCTCTACTCCTAATCACTTATTTCAAAGTCATTTTTGTATTTTTTTTTCTTATTATATTTATCATCTGGATATTGTAATTATCATCCAAGATATTATAATTTTCATTTAGTTTTTGTAAACTGATAATATTGTTAGTGAAATAACAACTATGTAAATTACCAAGCACATTTCTCTTCTATTGATTTCTTATTTTATTGTCTGCCTAACATAATTACTTGAAATCGACAATTAATCACTAAAATTTCTGACATAGTCACTTAAACATCAAACATAATCAACTTACAATAGGCAGAACCTTATACATGACATAATCGCTTGAACTTGACAGATAATTGCTAAAATTTCAAACATAATTACTTAAGGAACAAATGTAATCATTGTTCAATAAGCATAAGCTCACCATGATAATCAATAAGAACTTCAGACATAATCACTTTAAATGCATAGATAATCACGTTAAAAAAGAGTGGAAGCTTACAAGGATACTCTTCTACTTACATAATCACTTATCCTACAAACAATCACTTAATCATTCAATTTAATCACTAAAATTGACAATGTAATCGCTTGGTGTGATAATCATAATCATTAGCTCATAGTAAACAAACATGATGAACATAACAATATAAAAAAAACTTACTAGTCATCATAACTCAAAAAAAGTATAATTGACACAGTGCATCTTCAACTTTAAAAGGGTATCTCAATTGGTTTGACATTTTATTCTTCTTTAAAATATGATTAAAAGTTATACGTATGCAATTGGAATTCTCTTTTTTGAACACCACTCTCATCAATGAAAACAAACAAATGCAATAGTCATAAATATAAGAAATACAATCAATGATGAAATACTCTATACTTGTTGGCTTTATTTCACTTAACGCTTAGATGCCTTAAGCCTTATCGTTTGATATTACTCATCTTCAATATCATATTAATTGAGGAATGTAATCCATCAACCACTTATTCATTATAAATATGTGTGGTGTACTGGCATTTATACTATGCAATAATTCGAAATCATTCGGCATACAACTAAATCAAACCAATATTCTTTCAATTATCAATCATGATGGCACCAATTTATAATTTTTTAAACCAAATATTCACACGTCAAAATTTGATTACCAATAAAGGTGTGGATCGTTTATTTTTATGAAATTCCAAGCTATAATAAGAAAGCCACTATAACACAATAACAACAACATGTTGAGAAACATAATGCATCTTTTATTTAATATACAAAATTCCAATAAAGTTGTGGATCATTCATTTTTATAAAATTCCAAGCTATAGTAAGAAAACCACTATAACACAATAGTAGCAGCATGTTGAGAAACATTATGCATCATTTTATTTAATATATGATGATATCATATGCTAGCTATTTTAATATGGTTAAGGTGAGATATTTACTTTTTATTAATTTTAATTTTAGTTTTCCACTAATTTTATACATAGGAATACCTATAGTCATTTCCGTGTGGAAATAAATGCCTACCATATCTCTACCTCATTAGAACACTAATTTTATAAATTTACATCTTTCTTCACAAATTTCCTTCAAGTTTCTAAGATTTCACCTTTTAATTTCAACTAAACTTAAATAATAGTCAACAAACTTAATAAATACTCCATCTTCCTTTAACAAAGAACTATAATAGTAAATTATTAGCTTATTAATGTAGTTGCTCATCTCTAAGTATCATCTATCTACTAACATTAATCATAATTAAATATCCCTCCCTTAAATATATTTAATTACAATGAAACTTAAATAACAATCAACACACTTAAGAAATGGTTCATCTTCCTTTGACAAAAGCATTATAATCATTAATATATAGCATCTATAATTATATAAAAATAGAGTTGTTTGGCAGACAATATACAAACAAATTTTCCTACCTAAACTATACCCATTATTACTAATCATATATTATCACTACCGTATATTATTACTAATTAATAAGCTCAAATAACTGATAAAATACTCCTACGTATTAATTGATTTGTCAAACTATTCATCGCATGCCTATTCAACTCCTCCGCTGCATAACAACAAAAATGTTATTCATCTCTTGTGTATTAATTGAGATATTCATCTATTACACATATGTCGAACAACATATATTAATCAAGAAATTTCTTAATTAATTACCTGAAAATATGCAACCAACTATTCATCTCTTACGTATTAATTGAGTTGTCAAACTACTGAACATATAAATGTAACTATTTATTTACTACACATATGTCGAACAACACATATTAATCAAGTATTTTCTTAATTTTACCTTAACATATGCAGCCAACTATTCATCTCTTGCATATTAATTGAATTGTCAAACTAATGAGCATATGAATGCAACTATTCATCTCCTGTGTACAAAAAATTCATATAACTATTCATCTGCTTACATATGTCGAGAAATACATATTAATCAAGCATTTTATTAATTAATTACATGAACATATACACCCAACTATTCATCTCTTGTGTATTAATTGAGTTATCAAACTATTCATCTCCTACATAGTAATATACAAATAATTAATACAATAAATGAAGTGCATAAACCAGTCGAACAACACATATACATATTCATCTCCCACACATGCATAATAGCACATATGTCGAACAACAAAATGCACTTTAATCAAGTATTTTCTTAATTAATTACCTAAACATATGCATCTATTTATTCATCTCCTGTGTATTAGTTGAGTTGTCCAACTATTCATCTCATGTGTAGTAATATATCTATAATTAAAACACCAAATGAAGTGGTTATATGAATTAATTACATAGGATACTTCTATTTCTCACTTCCTCCCTTCATTAATTTTGATTTTTTCTTTGGTTATATAATTAGAAGATAGCTGACAAATCAAAAAACACTACATAAGTTCAAGAGGAAAACAAAAAGAGGGAAGCATTCCAATCTGAACAATAGCACCTAAATACACTCTACTAAACCAAATTCACCCATCAAAAGATCATGGGTGCATAATGGTTAGATATGTATTAGTTTATCAAAAATTGAAGTATGAAAAGCTAATAACAATGGGATTTGTATTCCATGATTGAGAGGTAAACAATATAACATTAGACTACATTTTATATAAAGCGTATGCTTATAATGTAAGTTTTCTACAATATATAGTTTTACTGACTCAAAATAATACTCGATATTTAGGGCATTCGGATTCATGCATATGTAAGGCAACCATTCATTGGTGCTTACAAAACAAAATATCAAGAAGGTTGCATTTATTCAATGAGTAACTTCTTCGTTAAACCAAACGACTATCATTTAAAGGCAGTACAACATATGTACAAAATCAGATTTGTTCTAGGGACAGTTTCATTCGAAGTATTTGATGTAGTTTTCCCCCGTTTCATGTACATGTTGAAGACCTTCAGGACACTCAAACAAGAGAATGTGAATGAAAAATTATTGATAGGTGAGTAATTATGTGTCATGATAAAATTACATATTGTGTGAGTAATGTAGTGAGTTAATATGATATTGTGTAATTATTCTTTGTTTAACAGATGTCATAGGTAAGATTGTGAAAATAAAACCTGAAGGCAATTGTAGACAATTTCCTCTTATTATTTCATATGCAATGACAATAAATAAAAGTCAGGGTCAATTAATGTCCCATGTTAGATTACTATTGAAAAAACCAATATTCAGCCACAGTTAGTTGCACATTGCAGTGTCGAGAGTTACATATCATAACGGAATAAAAATATTGATATGTGACAACGACAGAAATAAAGCACATCCACAACAAATGTTGTTTTCGAGGAAAGTGTTCCAAAATAGCTAGCTATATTATATATTTTCCTCTTCGGTCATTTTCTCCATATACTTTATATTTGTCATTTCTATATATAATGTGTTACTTCGTTATTTTATTTTTCTCCCAATATTTTATCCATTATGTTAACCATGTGTTATTATTATAATTCCATTACTTCTTATATTATTTTTTCTTCTTACTATTTTAAAATTTATTATCATAATATATAAAACTCTACCCGTGCATCACACAGGGAAATGTAACTAGTTCCTCTCTAATTATCATATAGCTACAACATTAATCATAATTAAATATCCAACCTTTAAATATATTTAATTATAATACTAATTCGTGTCAAAAGTTACAACACTAATCAAATTCTCCTTTTGTACACTACTTGACATTCTTTAAATGTAACAGCTTTTGTCATCAAAATATACTATTATTATACTAATTAATTCCTACATGTATATATTGCTTAACATCATTCTTAAAACAAATTATTCAAGTGCACCATTCAGCATGACTGTAATAAAAAGAACTCGGTGATATAAGAGAAAACAAATGAATTGTGGTGTAACTACATAGCATTTCCAAACTTTATCCACTCCATATTTAACATTGCTCGGTGCTTTAAATCAATGGTGCATCCCACAATTAAGATGATAAGCTCTCACTACTCAACGAGCCACCATTCCTCAAATATACTAATTATAATCAATAATCTTGCAAGGAAATGAGGATCAAATGAGAATAAGGAACATTATGGTTGTAAATAGAAGAGAAAAAAAAAATATGGAAATAGGTAGAGTTGCGCCGCTAGAAAAAGAGCAAATGAAGTGTGACTGTTATATGAAGGTTGTCATTCTCTTAGCTAAATGAATCCAATATCTTGTACTTCATATTTTTTTGACAAGTGGTAATTAATGAGAAAGAATACGTGGATTAGGACGAGATGGTGATAGTAGGTTGAGTTTATTTCTTACATGAGATTTACAATCTTAGATTGTGGCTTTTATAATTCAAATTTAGTACCTCTAAGACCTGATTTGCTATAATTTTCCCTAAGAATATTACAATATATTAAATATAAACCGTAGTCTAACTTTATTCTAATATAAATAAAGATTTAAATACTTTAACATTTACAAATACTATCCTAGGACACTTAATTTTTTATAATAATATCCATTATATGATGCAAGCTCAATATTTAAAATACAAGCATATGCAAGATATCAAATAATAAAAATTTCATTACCGTGTCAAAAAAATCATACAGAAAATTTACCATTAAATTTAAGAACAATCATGTAAAAAAAAAATGGCCATGTGATTTTACGTCAGAAGTTATTTTAAAAAATAAAGTAGTCATATATTTAAATATTCTAAATATAGATCTAATTCTAATCAAATAATAAGCTATTAATTGAATTTTTCATGCATCCCAGGTAATTAACTAGTTAGTACAAAATAAGTTGGTCCGGATTTAATAACCTGAATTACAAGAAAAAATTAAAACCCCTTCTCTTGCAGGCCATGAGCACCGCTGCCAACACAATTTTGTCGTCGCCGCCGCGAACCTACCATCGCTACCATCACCATTATCGCGTTTCCAGTCCACCATTGTCGCCACCTTCAACTACAAAAAATTCTGCAACAACAATCTTGACCACTACTGTCAGATTCTCACTCCACGTTGAAAATTAATATCGAAAATCTACTACCACTTAAATAAAAACAAAAATGAAAGAAAAGGAAAAGAAGCTTTAAATTAGAACAGTAAAATCAAACAATTCTGATTTTGATTTCATAAGAAAAAAGGGAAGAAGCTTCCACTTCGCCCCTGTAAAATCAATTTCAGAATACCAACACCATCTCTAGCATATTACCAAAGAAATCCAACTGCAAAATCATCGATTTTGCAATAGATTTGCAATAGTGGTCAAACAAATCGAAGCCCTCATCCTTTGATTAACGTCGGAGCTTCCAGAAATCCATTAGTGGCTTTTGGTCGATGAGGCGAGATGGATTTGAACGATGACAGTGAAAAGACGATGATGGTGACTAGCCAGCGACAAGGAGCATGGAGGAGGGGGAGATTTGGGGGGGTGGAGTAGGGATGCAGGGCGTCAACCACGTTCTTGTTGGTAGAGATTTTACGATTTTTATTTTAACTTATGGGATTCTTTATTTAAAAAATATCCATTTACTTCGTAGAAAATGAACAATCTTAATTGTCTAAATTATCTTTTTATTTTAATTTGTAAGTAACTTGCGTCCATAATAGTCTAACAATCTAATGTCCCATCGTCGATCAGATTCGGAGCCATCTAATGGTCCACCGACCGTCGGCATCGAAGTTCCTTAATACCACATCCACTTTCGAAGCCGGAGATCCCTAGTGTTCCATCGGCTTTCGGCACCAGGGCCCCTTACCCTTAGTGCCCCATCGGCTTCTAGGGATAGAGCCTCCTACCCCAAAAGACGTTCAACGTCGTTCCATACTCCCAACTACGACTTCTCAGTTCTCACACCGTTCCCTCCTCTTATCCGTCTGGCATCTCACATCGTTCTGCATAATTTATATAATAAATTAATAATTTATATGTTATATAATTTTACATCCAACCTCGATGTTAAATTGTGTCGCAGCGCAATCACCTTTTTGCGGTAATATTTGCCATTTCGATCAATTATTGATGGCATTATTGATTATTTTGTTCAATTATGGATGACAGATAAATACATTAATAGTCATAAACAATACACTTATTACTGCTGTGGTATATTATTATTTGTATATTTAACCTTATTTTATTAACCGTTGGGTCTATTTATCCTCAGTTCACTTACTCTTAGTCATCCAATTTAAATTTACCAAAAAAATAACTTGTGCAATTTAAATTTTCCAAAAAAAAAGAAAAGAAGAAGTAGATATCATCAATAAAGAACATTGACAATGGACCATGAATTTGGAACCTCAAAAAGCTACGATAAGCTCGAAAACTTGATAAGTTACGATGATAAATTTGAATCCACGACATACTACAACAAGTTTAAAATCCCAACAAACTATGATGATGGATTTAAAACTCTAATAATCTACGAATACACAGAAAAAATACAACTGGATTTCCCAAGTATCAATTACAACTCGGAGAAAGAGGTAAAATAAGTTTTTCATTATTATAAATTCTGTCGAAATTATTTGGAAGGGTTCATGAAACATAAATTTGGTGTATTTTTTTTTGTTAACTGTACAACTATAAATGCCTTAGATGACTTTATATTCGTAAATTACTTGGCATTTATTTGACCTAAAAAAGACAATACAAACACACTAATTAATACTTCTCCTAATCATATTATTATGCTCAACTCTTTTAGCAGGGTATGGAATGCATAGATATATGCTTCAGGATCCAAAATTATCAAATATTTTTTATGATGTATCAAATATTCTCTGATTGTAAAGAACTTGTTGTATGTGTTAAACAAATGGGTAAAAGTTATAGGATGGTTTTGCTCATAAAAAGTTCAAGAAAAGGAAATAGCATAGGAGTAGATAGAATCTCTATAAGATATGAAAGAGATGGAACATATGTATGTACTAGACCTATGGACAGTGAAAGTGCATGTAATACAAGTTCTAAGCATATTAATTTTTGATTTTTGGAGTTGAAAACAAGACTAAAGGATGGCATATGGTAGTTAGGAATGAGACACACAATCACGAATTGACAAATTATGAACAATAACATGATGTTATAGGTTAGTTGAAAGAAAATGAAGTCAAATTTATTAACAAACTCATCACAAGTCGTGTGAAGATATCACAAATCATACCACTTCTTTATAAAGAGTTTTAAGGAAATGTAAGTATGAGAAGACATATTTATAATGGTCAACAGAAGATTAAGTTAGAAGAAATAGATAGTGAAACAATGTTACAATATGTTATGAGTATGTTGGTTGAAAATCATTATTTTCAGTGGCATCGAAGTGATCCAAAATCAAATGTAATAAGTAAGCATCTATTTACATATACTGTATCTATTAATATTTTACATGCATTTTCTTTTATTTTACAAATGGATTGTATACATAAGGCACATAGATATGGGACATCTTTACTTGAAATTGTTAAACTAACACCAACATAGCTGAATTTCAATGTTTCATGCACGTACATGTTATCTGCAAAAAAGGAAGAGAATTATTGGTGGGTACTCAAGAGGTTGAAGACCTTAATGAATTCATTTATAATTCCAACCACCATTATTACCTATCAGAAATTTGCTCTTATTTCATTTAGAGTATGTTTGGTTTACGGAAAAAAAATTGAGGAAAGGAAAAAAAATTGGATGGAAAATAATTTGTAAGTGTTTGGTTAGCTAGAAAATTAGAAAGAAAGAAAATATAGAGAAAAATGTTAATAAAAGTTAGACTAGTAGATTTTCCTCCCGATTAGTGAAGGAAAGAAAGAAAATATGTGAGAAAATTTCTGCAGCCTTCCTCCCGACTCTCCCAATCCCTCCCTCTCTCTCTCCATCTCCCTTGCCCTCTTCATCAGCGCCTGAGGCACCCCTCACTTTCACCCTCTCCCTCCCAGTCTCTATCACTCGCAGCGTGGAATCCCTCGATTCCTTATCTTTGCTGAAGCTCTCAGCTACTGTCGCCGCCACTGTCTTCGGTATTCGCACATGGTTGCTTATTTGTAAACTCTATGGTTACTTCTGATATCAGTCCAGTGGACATAGTTTACAGGGACACGGTAATGGTGGTAGTATTGATTTTGAGTCGATGGAGAGGAAGGACCGAATCGACAAAGACCGAAGAGAAGAAGATGGCATCGATATCGTAAATCATGAAGGGATTAAAGATTGCAGCTCAATTAATGGCTTGAGGTCGTCTATGACGCACCTGTGCGGACGTCTAGAGAGCCGACAAAGAGGAGTTATATAGTCTTTGGTCACCACGGCCATAAGTGCCATCTAATTTACGATTATCCATATTATTTTATTTTTCCAAATCAAACATCTGGAGCACAGTACCGCGTAATTTCATAATTAGAATCACATCTACAAATATATTAATGTGCAATTTGATTTACGAAAAAAAACATAATAATAATGGAAACTATAAGTCTTGCGTAATTTCAATGAGTATATCTTTCCTAATAGTTGTTTTTTTTCATTTTCGGATGTCCAACCCCATAGTAAGAATTATAAAGAAATACGTTTAGCAAGATTGAATGTAATCAGGAGAGCAAGATGAATTGAGCATGCTCTACTCTATATAAAATAATAATCTTCTGTTACAGAGAAAGAATGAACTCTCGTGTATATATATATATATAGATATATATCTGAGAGTATGAGAAAAACCAGGAAAAACTAACAGAAAAGATACTTAAAGATATAAGATATACTATATCCTATAAGTACGCTAACTTCCTATCTGATAATATCTCCTATTTCTCCCCCATAAATCCAACCCTCTTAAACATTTCCTTTTACAACTGTTAACCTTCTTTTCAGCTTGTCAAAGAACTGAGAAGATAAAGGTTTGGTGAGAATGTCAGCAACTTGATCAATAGCAGGAACATGATTAACTATCAGTTGATTGGCTGCAATCTTCTCTCGAATAAAATATAGATCTAGTTCCAAATGTTTAGTCCGAGCATGCGGGATGGGATTAGCAGACAAGGCAACTGTACTCTGATTATCACACCAGAGAATAGGTGGTGAAGGGATTGGTAAACCAATCTCTTGTAAACGAGACTCTAACCAAAGCATCTCAGCTGCTGCATTAGCCAGGCTTCTAAATTCTGCTTCAGTACTAGATCGAGACACTACATGTTGTTTCTTCGAGCACCAAACAACCAGATTTTTGCCTAGAAAGATGCAAAAGCCACTGACTGAGCGCCTATCATCTGGGTCATTAGCCCAATCTGCATCACTAAAACGTGTTAGAGCCAACCGAGAGGAAGCTTGCAAAAATAATCCTTCCTCAACAGTGCCCTTCAAATATCTGAGAATCCTCTTTACAGCCTTCCAATGTGTATCAAGAGGGTTTTGCATGAACTGACAGACCTTATTAACACTAAAGGCAATTTCAGGTCTTGTGATAGTAATGTATTGTAAGGCTCCAACTATCGACCTATACTCAGAAACATGCTGAATAGGATCACCCTCTGATTTAGAAAGTTTGAGGCCACTGGTCATAGGAGTAGGCAAGGCCTTAGCAGTATCCATTTTTGTCTTCTTTAAAAGATCCATGATATACTTCTTCTGAGATAGATGAAGACCATTCGACATCTTTGTGACTTCAACACCCAGGAAATAATGCAACTCTCCTAGGTCTTTCAAAGAGAAGGACTGATTAAGTAGAGTAATTAGAGACTGAAGTTCTTCATTGCTGCTACCAGTAATGATAATGTCATCAACATACACCAAAATAAATGTTGTTGAGACTTCATTAATTCTAATAAAAAGGGATTGATCTGCTCGTGAATTTTTGAAGCCTAAACCTTGAAGACAAGTCGTTAACTTATCAAACCAAGCTCTTGGACCTTGTTTCAACCCATAAAGGGCCTTCTGCAGTTTACATACCAGTGGTGAACCTCCTCGACTTCTACCTTGCTGGAATCCAAAAGGTTGATCCATAAAAATCTCCTCATGCAACTCTCCATTAAGAAATGCATTATTGACATCAAGCTGGTGAATAGACCATTCTTGAGCCAAAGCCACAGTAAGAATGACTCTTATAGAGGGTGGTTTGACCACGGGACTAAAGGTTTTTGAAAAATCAAACCCATAGGTTTGTGTATAACCTTTAGCTACTAATCGAGCCTTATACAGGGAGATAGATCCATCTGGGTTTTTCTTCAACTTAAACACCCACTTGCATCCCACTGTCTTCCTATTAAGAGGCAAGTACACCAAAGACCATGTCTTGTTATTCATTAAAGCTGCATATTCCTCTTCCATTGATCTCCTCCACTGTGGATGACCCCAAGCTTCCTCAGGATTTTCTGGTTCTTCCAGATTAAGGTTGACATGATATACCTTTGGTTTAAAAATGCCATGCTTAGCTCTAGTCACCATAGGGTGCTGAATGATTGCTCTGTCACAAGAGGAAACAACAGGACCCTGATCTTGAAGATCACAAGGCACAGGACTTAAGTGCTCAGTGGAAGAAGAAGAATCAGAATCTAATGGCTGAGCTCTTGTATTAGAGAAAGAGGAAGTAGCACTATAAGGACTGGTACTAAGTTGTGAATTGTTTAAGCCTTGTACTCTAGAGAATCCTTGATCAGTGCTCAGAATAGGCATATCAGAAGCTCCAGCAGAATTTTGAAGAGGAGAACCTTCAAATTTTTGTGATTGAGTGGCAAAAGGAAAGACAGATTCATCAAACACAACATGACGTGAAACAAAGATCTTACCAGACTTGTCTAAACATTTATATCCTTTATGAAGAGGACCGTACCCTAAGAAAGTACATGGGGTTGAACGAAAATCCATTTTGTATGTGTTATAAGGTCGTAAATAAGGAAAACAAAGACAACCAAACACCTTTAAAAAGGAATAATCAGGCTTAGCATGAAAAAGTACCTCATGAGGGGAACGTTGTCTCAAGACCTCAGTAGGCAACCTGTTGATAAGATAGACAACACTGGAGAACCCATCAGACCAGAATTTTTGAGGCAAATTAGCTTGAGCCAATAGGGTTAAGATAGTCTCCACAACATGCCTATGCTTCCTCTCCACAATGCCATTCTGTTCAGAAGTATATGGACAAGATACCCTGTGAATAATACCAGCTCTCTTCAATAGTGTTGAAAGACTTCTAAATTCTCCTCCCCAATCAGTTTGAAGCATTTTTATTTTACTGCTAAGTTGAAGTTCTACTTGTGACTTAAAATGTATAAAACATTCATGAGCTTCAGATTTATTTTTAATAAAGTACACCCATGTAAACCTAGAAAATGCATCCACAAAACTCAAATAATACCGAAAACCATAAATTGAGG
The DNA here is from genome assembly GCA_039764185.1 of Tamarix austromongolica. NCBI lineage: Eukaryota > Viridiplantae > Streptophyta > Magnoliopsida > Caryophyllales > Tamaricaceae > Tamarix > Tamarix austromongolica. Next base: position 13,511,954 of record CM077809.1, on the reverse strand, counting down.
GTGAGGGTGATGGCCCCCAAATATCAGATTCAACCAATTGTAAGGGTTCAGTATACACAGTTTGAGACTCAGGAAAGGGGAGCTTATGACTCTTTCCTAACTGGCAGGCCTCACACACACGAATTTTGTTAAAATTGCAAGGAATCTGACAATCCATGAGCACCTTCTTTACAACTTTCATAGAAGGATGCCCCAATTTCCTATGCCACAGTTTATAAATAGGATCATCCTCATCATGTGAACTGAACTGATTGCATGAAAATGTGACTTCTAAATGCCTTAGCTTGTCGTCTTGCAGCAAGACTTTATTGTCCTTGACTTCTTCTTGCTGTATATCCTTCAACAGGTTAAACTGATGGAGGCTATTGCACAAACGTCCCTCAAGAAGAGTTTCCCTGGTGAGAAGATCCTTCACAAAACAACAGTGAGGATGGAATTCAAAGAAAACTGAGTTATCTCTAGTAAATTGAGAGACACTAATAAGATTTTTGGTAATTGAGGGAACATGCAAGACACGATTTAACCTAAGAGACTTAGATAAATTAGAAGAGAATTGAAATTGACCAATATGAGCAATATCTAGACCAACACCATTCCCCATAAAGATTTTATGTTTACCAGGAAATTCAGTGCCAAAACTGAGGTTATTCATGTCATTTGTGAGATGATTAGTTGCTCCAGAATCAGGGTACCAACTGGATATATTAGGACTTGCATTGGCTGCCAGAACTTGCAAAACAGAACCTTGAGAATTGTCCTGGTCTTGAATCAAATTGGCTGTGGCCTGATTTCCTTCACCTAAATTAGCTGTTGCCTGATTACCTCCACCTTGATTGTTGTTTCGAGAATTAGCAGTATTATTGTTGTTGAATCCAGTAAAGCTTGGATCAAACCTGTAGTAACACTTTACCACAGTATGACCCATTCGACCACATAGCTGGCATTGTGGTCTATTATTATTGCGACCACCACGACCTCTGCCTCTGTTGCCCCTAAATCCTCCTCTAGTACCTTGTTGCTGACCTCTTATGTTCCAGAAATCTTGACTGTCATTGTTGCTATTACTGAAATTCCTTCTTTGAGTAGCCACATTGGCTACCATTTGATTTGTGATTCTCTGATTAATTCTTCCTTTATGAGCCAAAAGCAGATTACCCACGGTTCTTAAATCATAAGAAGTGTCTCTAGAAGCAATTACAGCAATTATAGACTCATACTCATCTCCAAGGCCATTCAAGATGGCGAGTACATGATCAGATTCACTCAACTTATGTCCTACTTCTCCAAGCAGATCAACCAGGGTTTTTATCTTTGTAAGATAATCCTTCATCACCATGCCTTCCTTTCTGCAGCTATCAAGTTGCCTTTTATAGTACATTACTTTAGCAGTTGATTGTGATGTAAATTGCTGAGCCAAATCAGACCATATCTCATAGGCAGATTTGCATCCAATCAGTTGTGGAATATATGAGGGAGATATGGAGGAAAGTAGCCAAGATACAAGTAGTTTGTCCTGACGTTGATAAACTATAAACTCTGGGTTTGATACAACTATACCTTCAGCATTAGTAATTGTTTGTTGTGGAACTTCTTGAGTCCCTAGAATATAGCCATCCAGTCCATAGCCAATAATGGCAGATTCGACTTGAAACTTCCACTATAGATAATTATCCTCCTCTAGCTTGAAGGTGATCAATTGACTGCAGGGAGTCACTACTAGCTTCAAGGGATCATAACTTTGAGCAAGCAGAGACATATCAGATTGAATTTTGTTAGGAGTCTTCGATGAATCAAGAGAGGTATCTGTCATGGCAGCAAGAAACCAAAGTCACAAGACCTTGAGCAGCTCTGATACCAAGTAAGAATTATAAAGAAATACGTTTAGCAAGACTGAATGTAATCAGGAGAGCAAGATGAATTGAGCATGCTCTACTCTATATAAAATAATAATATTCTGTTACAGAGAAAGAATGAACTCTCGTGTATATATATATATAGATATATATCTGAGAGTATGAGAAAAACCAGGAAAAACTAACAGAAAAGATACTTAAAGATATAAGATATACTATATCCTATAAGTACGCTAACTTCCTATCTGATAATATCTCCTATTTCCCATGTTCTCTTCAAATATAAGATTATAAATATAATCATGATGATATAAAATAATAATATGTTATTATTTATAATTTTAAAATAATTTTATAATGACTAGTTATTATATATTTATTTGATGATCGTTATAATATATACTTTAATTTTTACGGTTAGTTTCTAAAATTTATTTATTCTTTTAAGTTTAAAGTCGGATGATATGGAGGAGAAAAAAATACCCACCAAATTTGGATACGGATATAGATATATGTTTTGTTATCGGGTTTGGATAACGGATATAATTAAATTTTAATAATCTAAGAATATAATTCTAACATTAAATGAATTTTAATTTAAACTTGATGGATTTTACCGGAAATCCAATGGGTTTTATCCGAATCCCAATAGATTTTACCCAAATCGAATGGATTGTATCCGAAACCCAATGAATTTTACTCGATGGATATGTAAACAATTATGGATAAACGGATATAGATATAGATATGGAAGGAAAAAAAATGCTCACAGAATTTGGATACGGATATTGGTATATATTTTCTTATTAGGTTTGGGTAATAGATAAGAGGTACCCGATACGTTTCCATCCCTAATTAATATTTTATGGAACATATAAGTGTAATAGTAACAAGCTATGTTTTTTTTTCCTTTTTATGTTTGTTGTGGCATGTTTTAAATGGAAAGGAATATGAAATATTTTTTATTTTTTTTAAAATTATTGTAAGTTATTCATGTAATATTTTATAATAGTTCTATAAAAAAAATTTGGAATAAGTATTGATTTTATGGAGTTTTTATAAATTTTTTAGAAATTTTATGTAATTTTTTATATATTAATATAATATTTTTAATAACATTAAATGTATAATAATATTTAAATAATAACATTCAACTTTTCTTAGAATTTTCTTTCTATATACCAAACACTAAAAATATTTTCTAAGAATTTAATTTTCCACAAAATTTTCTCCAACAACCAAACAAAGGAAAGAAAATAAATTTCTTTCATTTTCTTTCCTTCAATTTTCTTTCCTCTATATTTTTCTTTCCACTTAATTTTCTTCAAACCAAACAGACTCTTATGGAACATATTTTTTCCACTTTAAAACATTTATTATGTAGGTTTCATGTAAATAAGAATATGGAGGATAGGTGTAAGAGAGTCTCTAGTCTTTAATCATTTGTACATAGTTTTATGTCTGGAAGGAAAAATGGGATAGATGACACCGATGAATAAACATATAAGGAATGACTCCTGTCATTTGAGGAAGATTACATAAACATGTCTAAACTAATTTCGTATCTAAATACAAATTGGCTACAGCCATATAAACACAACTTTGTTTCTACTTTCTTCAATGACGTGTTTCATATCCATCATATTACAACGAAGAAGTATGATTTATAGTTTACAATTATATAATTTCTTTGAATTCTTTTAGCTGATAAAATAATATATGGATTTTTGTCAATATGGTTGAAGGTGCTTATGGATCATTGAAGAGGTTTTTAGAGATATCACGAGGCAGCTTCAACACCATAATAAAATAAATGCACGTATTATTGGATTGCAACATGACTAGATCGGAGTATTTTTAGAGAGATCTTGGTTCAATATTCTTCATTTTGCTATTGGTGTGCTTTATACTAATTTGAGATGTCATGTTGTTGTATATGCAATTAGGGTTATTCATGTTATCCGATATTTGCTTATTTGATCTGATATCCGAAGCGATCCGATTTGAAAAAGTAAATAACCGATCCGATTTTTTTTTCAAATCAAATATCCGATGCGATCAATGAAAAGTCAGACAAACTAAATATCTGTTTCGACAAATACAAATAATATCCGATCCGAAGAAAAATATTTATATATTTTTTAATAATTTTTTATACATAATTGTATATAAATAAATTTAGATATGTGTGTGTATAATTTTTACTTATTTTATTTATTATTTGAGGCAAAATTTAATTTAATTGAAATTATATTTTTCATACAATCCCTTTTTAGATATTTATAAGAAAAATAAAAATATTCTGCACACCGATAGATTCTACCCACTTCTTTCTTATTTTAGTTTTAATATCGGATATTTGTTGAGTAAGTCGGATATTTACTAAGCGAATAGGATATTTGCTCAACATTCGCGCAACAAATCGAATAATATCAAATATATTTTTGATTTAGTAGTTTTTTTATATTTGAAATTATATTTGGATAATATCGGATATATTTAATATCTGATTCGAAAATTCAAATATCCGATCTTCCCGTTATTGAAAGTTTTAAATCAAATATCATTTTTAGATATCAGAAATTTTGGATATCCGACAATCAAATATCCAAAATATTGGATATTTGAACCGTGAACAACCCTATATGCAATGGAGTTGATTAAAATAGATTATAAAAGAAGTAATAATGTTGGTACCGATGATGGCTTATGTAGATGTTATATGACACACTAGATTAATACCTACATTCATAACTTTATGTTCATCCCCATATCGGTTATTTATCTATCGGACATAGATGGGCCCTTAATACCTACATATATGGGCACGTAATTTACTCCATATTTCCATGTAATTTCTTATGAGTTATTCACCGACTATAAATAATTAGTTGACAAGAGAGATATTTAATATTATTGTCCCTCAAAGAACACCTCTTGAAGAACCACAAGTACGACAATATAGGGGTCGCCTAAGTAACTACACTAGAAGGGAACCATCTAGTTGGGAGTACATAAACCAAAAAATTTCAAGTTGTTCAGGATCAATGCAAGTTTGGGGTAGGTCATCTCCAACTCAAGGCCGGGGCTAAGCTCTGGCTTGAGGATGCTAATATACATTTATATCATTGTTTCAATTAAAATTTTCATATGTGAGTCAAATGAATCGACATATAGTTTTGTATATTAGTACCTTGTATAATGTGGTAGGATATAGAGCATTAACATATATTATATTAGGAGATGAGGGTCAATGGGTTCAGATCTATAGGGATTTATGTCATGAGATATTAGCTAGACAATAATTTTACGAGAATGTGTTTGTGTATGACATTATTGATCAAGTTCTCAATACTATCACTCACCGAGAAGGGAAAACTCTAATGGTACACTGGATACAAATGTCAAATATTAGTCATGCCATTGCATCCCGTTATTGTGTATTGTTTGCATACTACTCATTAAATGTGAGCGGTTCATTCCTATCATTAGTGGCATAGCATGGGATTCAAGGGCCTAAAAATGAAATAACTATAAGATTTTTGGAAGACATTGGTTATTAAATAACATTATGTGGATGTGTTTTTTTTATATCAATATTATATCAATGTTGGTTCTTATGATATTTTTTTACAACATGGAATTGGAACCAATATTGTGATATTAGTATTTCAACATGGAATATACTATTTTATTCAAGATTCTAACAATGACACTCTTTGGTATATCATGGAACCAAGAACCACTTCTTCTATATTCAAACCCAGCTTTTATCTAGAGTTATTGTAATTTTTTCTTAGTTTATTTGCATCTGACCTTGGAAACATCTACATGATGAATTTTTATTGATGGGTTGGAAATCTTCCAATAAAATAGGATATATATTGAGTTTTTGTATGTTTTGTTAAATAGCTGGGATATATGCTATCTTAGGGATATGTTTTCCAACAAATTCACCACTTTTAGCATATGATAACCTGATATCGATGTAAATTCTAGGGAAGATTAGCTACACAAATATGATCTTGGGGAAAGAGGAAATAGTAGGATTGAATTTATTGACTGAATTATCAATAAATAATGATGGACGGATCAACCATAATAGTTACCTAATTGTTTTTTCCTCATCCCCTAACTAGTATGATTAACATGCATCTTGAAGCCATTTAAATGACAATCCCTCCATTCGAGTCACTTCATTCACTTACTCCTCCTTTCATACCAAATAGGGCATCTAATACACCTATCAAATGGTCACATGCGTCGGCTATCATCTCTAAACATAATGTATCAGGATAAACCCATAACCTAGTATACAATATACGTCTAAAAAGGTGGTTATCATCTCACCCTATGGCATATGAATGTATTTTGTGTTTGGTTTCCATATCTCAATAGAAGTGGGTATGAGAGGCATGTTAACATACTCAAATGTGTAGTCGAAGGTGTGACTATCCAATATCACAAATGAGAGTGAGAACCCGATAATTAATGCTTCCAAGAAAATTATTCAACACCTCATGTCTAGTGTGGATATTTGGAAAACCACAATCCTAAATAAAAAGAAGAAGAAATAAATGTGATGAATACATGATAGTTCATATAGAAAATAATAAATAAAATTACAAATGTGCTAAACTTACCTTCTTGGACCAAAAATCTAAAGTACTGTGACCATCAAAGGTTGGGATAAAATTAGGGATTATTAGAACTCCAAACATGGCACAAATACGTATCATTCATCCTTCAATCATATGCCCCATTTATCCTCACCACCACCACGATCATCATCCCTATTATCATCATTATCATCATCGTTGTCATCATCGTCATGTGCATATGCCGAGGAGGATGGATGATCGATCATGTGGGTTAAGAATATTGGCGAATCCAGTGATGATCTATAACCACCCACAATGATTGTGTGGGATGAGGATGATGATACACCCATGTGAGTTGGTGTTAGTAATGTAATAAAATCTATATATTTTGGAGATAATGGAAAACCTTCATACTCCCAAATGCCTAAATCAGCCTTATATAATGGATGACCTACATAGTCCGCAAATGTTGGAATGGTGGGACTATGATGACTAAAAGGTGGTTATTTTGAAGCTTCTTCATGTTATTATTATTCTATAAATTCTTCATGTTCTTGTTGATAAGCTTTTTTTACCTTGTTGTATCCCTCTAGGAAAAGTTTTTCTAAGACTTCTTAGAAGAGATAGGTTATTTTGTAACATTTTATTCAATCATGAGGAATCAGTAATAGGACAACCCTCTATCCTATCTGGTACTTTGTCATGTCTACTACTCATCTGAGTTTTAATAAAAAAATACATAAATTATAATTAATTATATGAATGTTAAGTAAATAGTCATAATAGTTACAAAAAGTAAACACATAGGTTAAAGTAATGTAATCCTTAGATATAATAGTATCAAACTATATTATGATAGCCAAAGAGATACATATACTCAGCTTTATAGCTAAAAAGGTTATTGATCTACTGTATTTTACACAATTTTTTACAACAATATTCAATTATTTTATAAGCGTCTCTAAAAATGTTTCAAGATTTAAGAAAATTATATAATCTAATAAAAAAATTCTCTATTTATATTAATTAAAATAACAACTAGGCATTCATAGAGTAAATATACATTAACACTAACTAATACTCAAGGTTATACACAATAAACTATCAAAAATCAATATAATACTACTACTTTAATAAACTCAACAATAGTTCTAATTAGTTGTTGTCAACAACAACCTACTATATATAAGATAATCTTACCTCTAAATTATTGGTCAAACATACTCCTTACAATAAACTAAGAGTAGTAGATTGTTTAACATCACCAAATTGATACCAAAACTAAAACAACTTAAATACTTACAATAAGGACACTAGACAAAACTGATGAGATCGACTAAATAAACTAACCACAAGTACACATAATGTAAAATAATCCTACCTCTAATTTATAGGTTAAAAACACTCCTTACATTGAAGGAACAACATAAAAAAAATAAGTTAAATACCAAAGGTAATAGACAATTGATAAGAGAATTAATAAAGAAAACATTGCCTCGGGCTTTCAACCATAACAAAAATAGGGAAACAAGAGAAGTTGGGGGTGGAGCGGGGGAGGGATTCAGCTACGTAAAGGTTGCACCAACATCATGTATCATTCACATGGAGGATAGTTAATATAGCTTGCACCACTCCCATAAAGGGAAATAATGGCAATGAGCACCTCTTCCTATAAGGAAGCAATGCTACTCAACACCATTCCCGATAAGGTAGAAATGACACCCAATGTCTTTCCTTTGCCTTAACATAATTAAAAAATAATAATACCTTCAGACGTCGATGGCTTTTGCTTTTCTTGTACCTCATTTTAGATCTAAAATTTAGTTGGAAAGAGAAAGATATATGGGAGGGGAAAGAAGATCAAAGGAGAGAAACAAAGAAGGATAGGAGGCAAAATGGTAGATATAAGGAAGGAAAATAATAGAGCAACAATGAAAATGGAAAGATAGGTGAAGGTGGTTCAATTAGGGTAAGTAAATGAGGGGAATATGGGGTAGTTTAGGTGCATTATTTTATATTGAGTAAAATTCTATTTTTTTAAATAGCAACTATGTAGTTTAATTCTCAACTATTTAGTGTTCATTTGGTGAATTCTTACACCATGGTGGGGAGCACCTTACAAAGCGTATCTAAAACCATTTTTAATAATTTATAGATTTTATATAGGTATTTGAAATCATTTTTTATAATTTTATAAGTTTTATTTTGGAACATGAATTTTTTTAGTTTATAATTTTTATTTGTAGTTATGATGTCACTTTTGTTATTTATGATTATTTTTTTAGATATGATATCATTTTTATAATTTTATAATTCTTATTTTTAGTTAAGGAATTATTTTTATAAATTTTATAACTTTTTTTTATTATGAATGTATTTAACAAGTATGATAAGCAAATGGTAACTTTGAAGCTTTTTATAATTTTTAATTGTAAATATGGAGTTAATTTTTATAATTATATAATTCTTATTATATATGTATTCATAATGTAGAATGTAGAAGTTTATAACATAGAACATATAGGTTCATGATATATTGTAATATCTTGAACCTCAAAAACCCAAACTCATTCAGAATCTTTATAATTTTAAAATAAAGTTGCCATTTTTACAAAAAAAATTTGCATCCTTTAAAAATTTAAAAACCCTATTTATATTTTAAAAATGTTTTATTGCAGTTTCCTTAACCGTTTTTTGCGGTTTTGAATCACACAAGATTTCTGAGTCACTTTTGGTTATTCAGCTTCTTATGGATTATTCTAATCTATTCATACTTTATTTTATTTTATCTTTTTATGAGTCTTCTAATCATGCTAAAAATGATAAAAAAAATATTACAATAAGAAAATATTATTCTCATCTTGTTTCATGAATATTCACAATTTAAGTCCTGAATTAGCCTTTTGCTTATCAAAAAAAAATAAGAAACTTTAATGACTGGTATATTTTTATGTATATAACATAAAAATCAATTTAAAATATTTTATATTTATTTTTTCATTATTCATCATTTTCTACCATATTTTTTTTATTAAAAATTTTCTTAACTTCAACCTTATTTGGCCTTTGTGAAACATAACCTAAGCTTTTGAATCCAATTAATATGTAATTCTAACCCTTTATCTAGCCTAAGTATCCCCTATAATGACAAATGGCATGGCTTAAAATATCTTGGGGAATATTGCATAAAACATTCTTAACTAACATAACATCTTACCTTATAATACTTTTTATCTTATGCTAATGGTCCCCCTATCCTACCTCTTTTACCCATGCACATCTCCCTTCTTCCTTGGCTTCCTTGTACTTGTGAACTTGGTGACTTGGCCCCGAACACACCACCTATGCAAGCTAATATTCCCTATAATTTTCATAAACCATAACCCAACCACCCACCATCTTCCATCTACCACTCTTATCTCCCTATCTCCAATATATATACCTCTCTTTATATCCCCTCCATCCACACAATTCACCCCATTACATGCCATTTTTCCCTCCAACCATTGATTGGCACCACCACCTTAGCCCATGGTCTCCCCTCCATTTAATGAAAAAATCATAACAGCTTGCATGATTATCTAACTTATAATTATCTTATTCACTAAGTATTCCCATCATATGTTTCCGTCTCATTTTCTCCTTTACAAGCCATGCCACCTCTATATTTTCTCTCCATTTCCACATAAACCATTCCCTCCATTAAAGGGCTTAGAAGATCTCAAATAATCAATGTAATACCCCAAAATTTTATGTAGTTTTAACCTCAACTAATTGATATTTTATCCTAATCTAAATTATAATTTTTGGGTCATTATATTTTTTAGCCTAACCCTAACCTCAGATAATTGATGGATAAATTTTAGATTAATTTCATAAATTTTAAACTTAATCCTAATCATAAACCCAAAAATTATTTTTATTCTTTTTTCCTTTTTTTCTTCTTTTTTTCCTTTTTTTCCTTTTTCTTTTTCCTTTCCCTAAACCTACACTCTACCCAACACCTCCTTTCCTTTTCCTTTTTAGGCCAAACATACCCTTACACCTATAACCCCTCGCATTGTCTTTCCCTTCCCTTTCTTGGTCATGCACCCTTGCCACCCTTGTAGATTCCTACATTTTCCAACTACCTTGACACCCATCCCTTATACCTTTGTTACTCACCCACCTTTCCTCTCTCATGCTAAATCCATCTTCCATTTCCCCATCAGTTTTCTTTTTTCATCTCCCAACCATGCACATATATACATACACACATGCCCACCTTTCCTCTGCCTTTCTTTGTTTCATCCCCACTCAACAACACCACCTTGTAACACCCAAAAATGCACTCATGAAAATTTTCACTTAAAAGAATAATGTGGAAGCTAAAATAGAAAATGAAAAATGTTACCGCCATATCTAACACAAGATAAATTTCCATCATCTATCTTATGTTGGATATAAGGCTAAAACCTATCCAACTAAACTTAAACATCATCTATACCGAGAGGATAACATTCCACAAGGATATATCCAATGGTAGATGAGAAGCGGATAATTTCACTGAACAAAATCATTGTCGATAAAATTAGAAAAAAAACCTGTGAATTAATCCTAGATTTGAAAACTTAGGAAAATAATGAAGAAACTAAAATTCAGTTGCAACATCATTAAATTTTGTATAAAACTCTTGAAAAATTCCAACAAATGAAGAGGAATTTTGAGGGGAAAAAACTCTGGGTTGCCTACTCTATCAAAGCCCAAGTCTTCAAGCCATCAAAAGCAAGTAATATGGGTCTAGTATTGAATAAATTAAAACTACCTGACTCATGGGGGAAACATGATACACATAAAGACATGATAATCTTTGGCATACAATACTCATGCTCAAGTATACATATGATACACAAATCATTCCACACATATAATAACTCATACGATTTCATGCAGTATATAGCAAAACATTAATCATCTCCCAATAGGTATCAAGGAAAGTCATATATGAAATAAATATAGCAAGATACACATGCATTAAATAGAGTAGGGTATGCTAACATGGATTAACATAATCATAATTATTAAAAGTACACCTAAGTACAGGTGATAAATGCAATATAATATGCGATCATAGAATCATGATTATATACAGATGATTGGACATAACACAGGGGAAAAAATATATAATGAAGAATGAACTCAGATGGAATAACACAAATATCCTATAAAATATAATTATGCACATAAGGCCCACATGAGATTAAAATAATACATCATGCAATAACAAGGTAAGGATAGATGTCGTATGGCAGCACAATCAATCAATATGACACCTATAAATTTCATGAATGAATGGAAATAATCAATTATTATATTCTGTTATCGTGATCACAACTAATTGATATTATTAACTTGAGCATGAGACTCAAAGAAATCATCACAACTAATCTAGTACTCGAATAATACTAACCCTAGCTAGACCACCCAGAAACTTAACCAAACCATCAATCAATAGGACACCTAATTACTTAAGTATGAATACCCCCTATAGATCCAAAATATATTGAGACACTTATAGAGTATAAGAGGGCCTCTCTAGACCTAGTAAGGCACTAAAGATCACAAAAGTAAAAACATTGAAATGATACTAGTGAATACCAAACCTAACTCTAAAAACTACCTCGGGTGGTATAAGTCCCAAATAAAGGTCTTTCACTTTAAGTGATTAATGATTTATTTAAGTATTTAACCAAGTATGAATCAGGCTCACATAACAACACTTAAATCACTGCCATCACACAATAAAATTCCATTATTATATCCAATCAATTTCACTTAAAACCAATCAATTTTCAGTGACATTAAAGCCAATTCAATTTAAGTGGTATTAAATTCGAATAATTTCAAGTGGCATTAAAGTCAAAGAGTCCTAACATCTCTTAAGTCACACAATTTTATGGGATTAAAGCTGATCATATGGCCTCATATAATTTCAATCAACAAGTAACCAATTATACAATTTTCTAAAACTAATTATAATTAATACATATCAAAACATGCTAACATATAGTTGTATTGAATATTATAGCATTATAAATATATGAATGTATCATACAAGACATGATATGAATGACATGTAAATTATATAGAGCATACATGTCACCTTTAACCTCAAGATGACACACATTACATGATTCTACTATAAGTGAGGCTAAGTAGAGAATTACCTAAATTTGAAGCTAGATAAGAAATTAAGAGAGAGATAAAGGGATAGATAGAGAAAGAAAGAGAGAGAGATCTTGACAATCCATAATAAAGGTAAATAGTAATAGTAAAGGTAAGCTATTATCACTTGCGTAATACATTTGATTTAAATCTTGATTTTTTGAGTATATAGATAATAATAATATTTTAATGATGGGTATGGAATTTGGTGAGTAAATGAGTATTATGGGAAAAATTATGGGTGAATTATGAAAATTAGGGTTTCTTATGAGGGATACGACTTTTTCCTAGGGAAATTCATTGGTATTCATATGGTTATATTTTATGTTTTTCAATATTTGTGTTACAATTTCTTATGTGCCTTGCCTTCCTACATGTGTGTATGTATGAGGATCTAGAGATAAGTTACCATGAATAAGATACTAATTACATAAAGTGACCATCTTTTGTGATTTGGGGTGAGGTTTAGTGTATCATTTCTACTAGACAATAATAGTCCTCATTTGTGTTTTTTCTTAATAGGTGTTTTAGACCATTTCACCAATTTAAGAATAGTGAAGTTCCCAGACTCAACGTAAATCATAATATGATCTTAAGATAAGTAATAATGAATAAGATATTAATCACTTAAACTGTAAGATTATGCGAGTCAAGGATAAGGTGTTGTGCCTCTTCCATCGGACGATAGTAGATGTTCATGTGTATTTTTCCTTACAAGGTGCTTCAGATTGTTCTGAAAGTTTAAGAGTAGTAGCCAAGAGCATGTTGTCATGGGAAGTGTTATATTTGTTCCATCAAATTATAATAATGGTTCAGGTGTGTTTATGCTGAGAGGTACTTCAAACCATTACAACGATTTACAAATAGTGAGGTTTCTAAACTTAACTAAAATATGAAGATGGATTATGCTTGTATTTAATGATGGGATTCTAGAAATCAGTATAATATTACTTTATTTTATTATGCTCATTTATGCTTCTATATGATTTATGTTTTTTGTGTAACCTAGATATGATTATATTATTACCTTACTCAGTATGTAGTGTACTAATTATCCTTTTTATGGGTGTTCTTATTCCCATGAGAAGAGGGGCCTGTTGATCTTGTGAAAGTCATTGAGGACCTGCCAAATGAATTTTTTCCATATGATGCCTTTCTTCGGGAGAAGTAATCATATTTTATGCATAGGGTTTATGATCGTAGAGTCATATTATCTGGTTTTTAATTTTCACCTAGATACCTTTTGGATCTTTGTCTAAGGCATTCCTTTATATATTTTGAATATTATATTCAGAGTCAACCTCAAAACTCTTAATAATATTTATGAATTTATCTTATTCTCTTTTTTGTCATGTTTTTAGTATTTAACTATTTTTCCTTGTATTTTATATAAGGATGACATGATACTCTAGACTTATGAATTTATCTTATTCTATATTTTATCATATTTTTAGTATTTAACTATTTTACCTTACATGTGATGTAAGGATAGTATAGTAATCTAAAATTATGTCAATCACAATGCCAATGCCCAATTACATTGTTTTACACTTTTGAATACATGAAAATTTTGAGTTATAAATTTTGGGGGTGTCACAATCAACACAACTAAGATTGGTTAACTCCTCTCATCTCCTTTGTTTTCATTCTATTTTTTTTTTATGATTCTTTGTATTGTAATGCCATGTTTTTTTTTCTTGATTTTCTAGGTTGGAATCTTTTCTTAACTTCTAAGAGAGGTAAAATTTAGTTTTCTTGTACTAAAATATTAATTTTATTATTAGCAAATGTGTTGAATAGTTCTTAGTTATTTATGATTGATTTGACATACTTATCATGTTGATTTTATAAAAAGGGGTCATATGATGTTTATTTTTTACTTATTGCCGATAAGCTTTACATAGCATGATCATAAGTTATTTCTTTTATGAGAATTATCTAAAATTATAATACAAAGGATTTGACACAAAATTAATTAAGGAAAGCATGAAATTAATGTTTTTAAAACCACCGAGTTTGGGGTAAAAAAAAAAGGGTAAATTCATGATGACGATATTAGGGACACCATTTTTTCATTGTTGAAATTTACTATTAGCTACACTAAATGTTTTCTAATAGTAATTTTGGATACTAAAAGTTGGGAGAAAAAAATTACATCCCTAAAGGTTATTAGGTACAAAACTATTGTTGCAAATTTACTCATGAAAATATTCCCCCCTCCAAAAAATTCCAAAAATGCTATATTTTCTAGAAAATAAAATCAGGGATTACAATATGTTGCCTATAAAAATGTTTATAAGGATAACTATTTTGGTGAAAATTTTAGTAGGAATTTAAGAGCAAAAAAAAAACTCGCTAATGGTAAGATTTAGTAATTATTGTTTTTTATTCTCAATTTTGACATATAGCCATAAAATATTAGGGATAATGTTTTAGTGACAACAAGTCATCCCTAAGGAGTAATAGGGATTGGTTTAGGGTTATCAATGATGAAAAATATAGTCTCTAAAACTTTTTTCCTATTAGTGTGTGCATGTAAAAACTTATGTTGATGGCTAAGTTTTTGATGTAAATAAGATGTCATATGAAATATTAGGGCATATAGTTTCTAACTCATCTTTTGGATCTCAAAAATATTACGTATGTACAATGTTATGGCTAAAATCCTACAATTGTGCAAAGTTGTCAATTTCTGCAAATCTTTTCTATGTCTTGGACTTTTGGATTTTGAACAAGTAAAAGTTATTTTAAATTTTCATTTAATTGTTCCATGATTTTTATTTACATTTGTAGGATCAATTTCAAAGATAATATGTTGTCATTTACGCTATTATACCTTAAGTTATCATTAATTAAAGTTTGGTTAAGTTTAAGAGTTTTGGTTTGGATGCTCATCATGTTCTTAGTGAGTATTTAAAGTGTAATTCACTAATTATCCACTAATCACTTAAGTAGGGTTAGTAAATAATTAATTATATTTATTTGGGGTTAATTAAGGATTAACCATTATTAGACCCAAAATGAACATATTAGCATTAAAAGGGTAAAACAATGAGTATGTAAATAGTAAAAGTTAAAGTTGTACCATTGACCATGACATTTACCATTGAATATGAATAATTGTTTTTTAAAAAAATGGCAGACAACCTTAATTTGTGATTTTAGGCTCAAATATATTTTAGCCTATTTGGCTCTGAAATGGTCTTCTTGAGTGATAAGATGGTTCTTTTGGAATCTTGTAACCAGTGATATTATAAGCTAGGTGAAGCTTTACCTCTATTTTTAAGGTTTTCAAAGTTAATGATTTTTCCACATTTAGTTTTCTTAATTGAGGGAATTTTTTCTTGCACCAAGTAAGTCATTCTTACGTCTAAAATGTGACTAGGTTAAGTATGTGCATGATGAAATCTTTAAAGTCCTAATATTATAAGTTGTATGAGTATTTGGTTTTAGATTTGGTGATTGTGGATTACATTATGAATTTTGAGATGAATGCATGATTTAAGGGGGGAATTCAATTTGATTAATTGTGAAAAATGAAGTTGTTGCAAGATGAAAAGTGTTAATGCGATGTCAGACCATGTTTTAATTGAGTGTGGTAGGAATTTGAGCCAAATGGTTATCATTTTAGCCAAACCAATCAACTTTTCAGAGACCAATCGATTAGTTTTTCCAAACCATTCGATGGGTTTAAATAGAGAGCAAGACCAAGGTCACCACACACCTATCGGTAAATGGGTTAGGTCAACTGACCGACTGTTCTAAGGATCCATTAATTGGTTTGCCCTCAATCAGCAAAAAACATGCATTTTTTCACAATGGACTTGTAAGGGACATTGTCCATTGAATAGATAGGGACCTAATCCATAAGTATGAATACCTCCTAAATAGGTCAGTAAACCTTGATAGAGTAAGATGTAGGGCCTGGTTAGGGCACTGAGGCACACCAGCAATTACCAGAATAATCGTGGGCTAAACCACTTCTTTAGGGTGACGACCCCTAAAGAGCCACTATTTCTGATCTCGAGGTCTTCTACTTTAATTATTAGTATCTTAATTAAGGTGATCAAGGGAAGCACAACAACCTCATACTTATTCACTTTCAATTGTTCTAACATTATTAGGTAATCCTTATTCATATAATTATCTAAGATTACGTAGAGGAATCACTAAGGCCATCATTATCTCATCCAAATCCGATCCAAGACTTACTTCCATTTTCTCACATGCCATAAGGGTTAGTGTAATCTCCCAAAATTTTAAAAGCCTATAATTTAATAAATAACTTTTATTTGAGATAAATTATCTTTTGAATCCATTTAATTTAATTATTTTATAGATTTTTGAGTATATAAAATTGGATATGAATATTTAATAAATTAGAATAAATATTTTGTTATTTTATCATACTCTTTTTATTTAAATAATTTTTCAAACCAATATTTTACTAAAATTATCCTTTTTTAAACCCATATATTTATTTATATTAAATTAAATTATTAAATAAATTTATTACCCAAAAATATTACATTTTATTATTTTATAAATCAAATTATTTTATTTGCCCCCATTTTCCCTTTCCTTTTCCCTTTTTTTCCTTTTCTTTTTCCTTTTTCTTCCTTTGGGCTGCCAGGCCCTAGCCTGCCTCCCTCCCTACGTGTTGGGCAGTTGGCCTATCTCTCCCATTCTCCCCTCCTTCCCATTTATTTCATTCGACTCGACTCCCTTTTCATTTTTTTCCTTCTTTCTTCCACGTGTCGCCCGGCCTAGACTCCCTTCTTTTCTTTCCTTCTTTCTCCCCCGATCGGGCCGGCCCACTCCCTTCTTTTTCCCTTTGCCCTGCCTGCACCCCCTTCCTTCCTTTCTTTCTTCTTCTTCCTTTCCTCGATGCAATGCCCGACCACCCCCACCATCTCCGGCCACCCTTCCTGCAACTCTTTTGTCTCCCTACTACCCTCCCTACCTCCCTCTCTCCCCCGCCATTTTCCTTTCCCATCTCGACCCCACCACCCCTCTCTCTCCTCATACAAGCCCCCATTTTTCCCTCATTTCCCTTCCCTCTCCCTGCAACTCCCACATTCCTACCACCTTGTTGACACCCTATCGAGCCCCTATCCCCCCTTTTCTCTCCCTCTTCTTTTTCTTCTTCCCTCCCTGCTTCATCTTGCCATTTTAGAGCCTTCATTCCCCTTTCCCTATCTTCTTTCTCTCCCTTTCTTCTCCTTCCATCTCCCTCCCTATTTTTACACCGCCGCCCCATTCCACCACTTTCACCACTACACCACCAATGCCACCCTCTACCTCACCCCTGCACCACCACACCACCCTCGAGCCACCCTATAGCCCCCTCTTCCTCCCCTCTTCTTTTTATCTTCTTTTTCTCCCTTCTTAGTAACCAACCAGCAACTCCTCCTTCCAATTCCGTCCCATTTCCTTTTCCGCCACCTAAGTCACCAAACCACTCTCTACAACCTCCCATACCACCCCTCACCTCCATTGGCTGAAACAACCACATGCAGCCCTTCATTTTCCCCCTCCCCTTTCCTTCCTTCTCAACCCCATCCACCTCGGCAACCACCTTCGCAGCCTCGCTGCCGCTGCCTCCCTTGGCCGCCAGTAACCTATCCCCGACCACCACCTACACCCCCTCTTCACTCCTACACCCTTCCCTTGCCCTAATCCTCACCCATGTGCCATTTTTCCTAGCCCCAAAACCCTAACCCAAAATTAGCTCCCTCTTCCCCTTTTCATGCCATTTTCGACCCTCTCCCTCATTTATTTACATGCATGCTGCATGAGCAGCATGAGTTGTTGTATTTATTATTTTATTTGGTTAATGATTTTAAGGTATAATAATATTTCAAGTTAAGTATTTCATTAATTAAGTGTTATAAAGTCTTATGCTTTTGGTTTTCTTATTTCTTAATGTGATAAATATTGATATTATTTTTAAGTATTGGTTTTGCTAATCAAAGCTTGAACCTTTAACCAAAATACTGATAAGGTTTAATTTTACGGGAATTAAGGTAATTGTTAAACCCCACTTAAACGCATGGATAAACGTATGTTAGCACATTAGGATTTTTAATATGATATTATGTTTGGTATATGTTGTTTAATATAATATATGTAGTTTCTTGTATTGATTGATAAAAAGGAAGCATGTTAGGTTATATGCTATGTGTGGAAATACTGCTTAAGGAAAGAGCTTGGTTATTAATGAAAATGTTGAGTACTTATCCATGCTATATTATGATATTGTGACCATTAATGCATGAAGAATATTATTGTGAGCCCTAAGGGCATTATAGTAATATGTCTTGTGCAAGAGTGTGGCCTAATATATATAGTTGTTAATGAGTATTATGTTGAAATATAATAATTTGTGGAGTTGCATAATGAGAATGGAGTATTAATATTAATATTTCATGTAGGGATGATAATTTAATAAAAATGGTAAATTTGGAAGAAAAGAGTAATATAGTAATTTGTAAGTGAAAAGGTAAAATAGTAATTTTGGAAATAAATGGCAATATGGTAAGTGAAAAGGGTAAAATAATAATTTTAGAAGAAAAGGGCAAAATGGTAATTTTAGGAGAAAAGGGTAATATGGTAATTTGTAAGTGAAAAGGGTAAAATAGTAATTTTGGAATAAAAGGGCAAAATGGTAATTTTAGGAGAAAAGGGTAATATGGTAATTTGTAAGTGAAAAGGGTAAAATAGTAATTTTGGAAGAAAATGACAAAAGGGTAATTTTAAGTGAAATGGGTAAAATGGTAATTTTGGAAGTAAAAGGTAAAATGGTTATTTGTAAGTAAAAAGGATATAATGGTAATTTTGGAAGTAAAGGGGCAATTTGGTAATTATGATAATGGAGAAGGGAAATTTGGTAGTTTAGCCATCTAAAGGATAATTTGGTAAGTATGATCATAGAGAATGGCAAATTGGTAATTATGATAACGAAGAAGGGTAATTTGGTAATTTAACCAACAGAAGGGTAATTTGGTAATTATGCTAATGGATAAGGGTGATTAGGTAATTATGACAATGGATAGAGGCAATTTGGTAATTATGATAATGGAGAAGTGCAATTTGGTAATCTAACCAACTAAAGGGAAAATTGGTAATTATGATAATGAAGAAGGACAATTTGGTAATTTGACCAACTAAATGGCAATTTGGCAATCTAACTACTCAAATGGGAAATATGCTAAGTGCAATAATTATGAAGGGTAATTGGTGACTTAATAAGTATGAGAGATAACTTTGTAACCTAAGCCGAGTAAGGGTGTAACTAAGGCCTTATGTTTACTATATGTCATATATAACCTTAGATGTCATGCATAGTGATATGTTATGTATCTGGTGCTATGGTTATAACTGTTTAATGTGTAGCGCAGTTTGGTGTTGAGGTATACTCAAGTGCTTTCTTATGGCATGTGTTTAATATGTATATGTTGTGAATTGGGATGTGGTGTAATGTGGCCCTTTAGGACATGAATGCTAGGATATTTAATGTGGGATAAAAAGATGAAAAAGAATGATTTGAAAATAAGTTGACCAAAGGAAAGTAAGTTGGCTAACGTAGGTGGGATTGACCTGAATATTCCATGATCAATGAGTGGATAAATAAAAAGGGGACTTTAAATAAAATAAAAGAGTGGGTGAACTTTGTAGGGGGAGAATCTAGGGTTGCATGGGAATTTTAGGTTTTTGCATGAAAAATTTGAGGGTTCGCATGGAATGGATCGAGTCGACATGTAGGTGAAATTTACATATGGAAAGTTACCTTGGGGTGTGAGGAAGGTAGTGGAATGGTCGTTTGGGTGATTAGAGACTTTGGGTGAAAATTTGTACATGGGATAGTACAAAGGTGCATAGGAGACCAAGCTAGGGTTTGGGTCGAAACCCTAATTTTGGGAAGGTAGAAAAAGGAAAAATAAATGAGAGTGAGTGGGGTATGAGATGAGGATGGAGGATTATCATTTGTGGGGTGAGCATGGGTATCATAGGAAAGTAAGAGTAGAAGGTGAGAAATGGAGGGGTGGGCATGTGGGAAGGAGGATGCTAGGGTTTGGCGTGGCCACCTCAGGTTTCATGGTCGCACATGTATTTGGGGGAGTAAAGTGAGATGATGAGGGTTGAATCTAAAGGCTATGATGTGTGGGGTGTTAACATAGATTGGGTTGTGTGAGGTAGAGAAAGACAGGCCACATAGGCCCTAAATTAGGGTTTTGGGAGAAAATCCTAGGGTAAGATTATGAGTAGACTTAGAGGTGTAAGGTAGTGGGCCTTGACCCATACACTTCAACGTTAGACCTCAAGTGTGAGTAAGTGGAATAAGGAAAGGATGTTAGTGTGAGTTAGGAGGTGTAGAAGTCTCAAGATATGGGACAGGCCCTCTTGGGAGTATAAGCGTAGATGGTGTTAGTCATGCATGTCTAGGGTGAAATATGTTGAATAATACATAGTAAGACACTAATAATTTAAAGTGAAAGATTATTGATCCAAGCCCATACCGATCCACTAGCATAATAGTGGCCAAGTGCCGAGGTGCCTTGGAGACTGATCCACCAGCATATAATAGTGGTCAGGTACGTTATGCCTTGTACATGACCGATCCACCGGCTATAATAATGGGAGATTCCGATCTCGATAAACCAAACCCTAAGTTTGATAATACATATAAAAACACTAAGTACTTACAATGGAACACCATGAGAGTCAGGGCCAGACCAATCCACCGGCATATAATAGTGGTCATGTGTGTTCTGCCCTATAAGTGACCAATCAACCGGCGTATAATAGTAGTCAGAAGTATTCTACTCTATATGTATTTTGATCCACTGGCTATAATAGTGGGGTTTCCACACTTACATGGATATATATAATCTGAGATGATTGAATAATGATGGACTAATGGCTTAGGGCTTAGAAGTATTGATTTTATGTTTTGACCTATTAATATTTGATGGGCTTGTTAAGTATGTGAGTGTTATGTATGCATATCTCATTATATATGTACATATTTTGTATCATGTGTAGCATTGTGTGCCTGATTTTTAGTATATTTTAAACAATTACTCGGTGCCATAGTATTAAAGGGTTCCATTCGTGAGGCCCCTGCCTATTCAATGGGCAGTGTTCCTTGCAGATTCTTTTTCAGATGCTATTCAAGTGGGAAACGTAAAAGAGTGTAAGGAACTATTCAGAAAGTCTTATGCAGCGTTTGAATTGAGGTTAATGGAAGTTAATGGAGGTGAAATAATTGATTCACCCCATTTGAGTATCTAGTTAATAATATTACCTAGGAGAAATTGAAGTTAATATTTTACCTCCATTCACCTCGATTAACCTCGTTTTTATTAACCTCCGATTTCAGGGGTAACCGAGGTGAAGGTGAAATAATGAATAAATTTTTGGCTTAATAAGACCAAAATGCCCCTCAATAATAGTTATCTATTTAATACAAGGCTATAAATGTCATTTATTTTATTTTTTTAATCTTCATTTACATCAATCTAAATAGAATTTTTAAAACATTTACCCAGGTTAGGTTAATATCATCCAAACAACATTTTAAAATATTCACTCCGATTCACCTCCATTCCCTTCACCTAGGTTAATTTTTAATGTTTACCCTCACCTCTATTCACCTAAATCTAAACGGACCATTAGGGTTGTACTCTTTCTCTTTTAACCCCTAGTTTAAATATAATCTGTCTTCTTGTAACCACCACTGGTGGATTTCATTTTTGTAAAGTGTTATGTACACTACTCTTATTTAAATATGTTTGAGTTTCTCGTAAATTGTATTTTACTCCTTCAGTCTTAGTGCTTGGTACTGGAATGGTAGGAGTGAATCGGTCTGGTACTAAGTGTGACGACAATATCCCCAGAATTCATAGTTTTGTTATTCCGCTTTCGCTAATTATTTTAATAAAATAAAATTTTTCAATAGTAGAGTTTGGGGGTGTTATAGTTAGAATATCATAATCACATTACGGTCTTAGAGTGTGGTTAGTTCACATCGAAGGATCATGGCACACATAACCCTTAACATGCCCTTAATTCACACCCTACACCCAACACCATGCATGATTAATGATTAAGACACCTCCTTCATGAATATAAGTATAACACCATACCACAACCTTAATTATCCATCCAATCCCAGGTTAGACCATGTTCTTGTGATACTTACTGATTGTCAAATACCCTTATCTTGCTATTCAATGTTACTTGAGTCTTATTATGAAACTCTGTTAACCCATTGACATATTAGATACGAGTTACTGATTTACTCCTATCATCTCTACAAAATTTCCAAAATACCCCTTATATGTATAATTATTAAGTCATCCCTCTTTACTTACCAAATTACCATATTACCCTCTATGTTGCATAATTACCAATTTGCCCCTTACTCATGTTAGATTACATAATTATCCTCAATACTTATTAAATCACCAACTTTAGTCCTTATATTTGTTTAGTTACCAATTTACCCTTCTAGTGGGTTAAATTACCGTATTACCCTTTATACTTATCTAAATCACCAAATTTTCCTTAGGCTTATTGAATTACCCAATCGCCCTTCATATTTGTTACACTTGTTAGATTTTCCACTTCATTAGTTAGATTACCAAATTACTCTTTTATTGGTTAAATTACCAAATCATAATTTTTTATTATTATAATTACTAAATTGTCCTTCTCCATTATAATAATTACCATTTTGCCCCTTTTAACTGGTTAAATTACCAAACTATCATTCTCCATTATTATAATTATCATCTTGCCCTTTTAATTGGTTAATTTATCAAATTACTCTTCTCCATTGTTATAATTACTGTTTTGCCCCTCTTCATTATTATATTTGTCATTTTACCCCTCTTTCTTCAAATTACCAAAATACCATTCCTTTACACCAATTTACCATTTCACCCTTCTACTTTATTAAATTATCATTTTACCCTTCCTTTATACCAAGTTACCATTTTACCCTTCTACTTCATGAAATTACCATTTTACCATTCTTTTATACCAAGTTACTAAAATACCCTTCTCCTTTATTAAATTACCAATTTATTCCTTTACTTTACATAATTACCGTTTTATCCCTTTACTTACAAAATTACAATATTACCATTTTACTTACAAAATTACCATTTTATCCCCTTACTTACAAAATTACCATATTACCCTTTCCATTATATTTAATTCACCAAAACACTTTCTTACACCCAAAAATTTCCAAGTTATCACATCTCCATGTAAAATTGCTAAAATTCCCTTCTTACTTGTCCATTTACCATTTTCCCCCTTTACTCTTACAATTTACCATTTTGTCCTTATTACACCACTTTTACTAAAATACCCTCACTACATAAAATATGAATATTAATGCTCCATTCCCATCATCCAACTCCACCAACAATTTTCATTTATCATAATACTCGTTAGAAACCACCCTTATTTAGGCCACACTCTTACATAAGAAATATTACTAAAATGCCCATAGGGTCCATAATAATAATATTTATGCATCAATGGTCACATTAACATAACATATCATAGATAAGCACTTAACATTTTTATTAACAACAAAGCTCCTTCCTTAAGCATTATTTCTACACGTGACACATAAATTAGCATGTTTCCCTTTTTATTAATCAATACAAGCAACTAAATACATTATACTTAATGGTGTGGCCGTAGCCGGCACGCAATTTAAACTCTCTTGTTGTCAATTGTAGCACTGGTAAATAAGGTATTCTTTTAGGCCGAGGATTGAGAAGGCTCGCCTCTATTTAACTAGCTTATACTAAAAATAAAAATAAAAAATAACATTCCTAAATAACACTAAATAAATAAATAATAAAAATACTAATGGAGGTTATAAAAAAATAATAAAAGGAGTAAATAAAATAAAATTTATTAATAATAATAAAAATAATAGAAAACAGTAGATACTATAAAGATGCTAGGGAATTCAAAATCCACCACTAGATTAAGTTGAAATATAATATTAATTTCTAAGTGAATATTTAATCGTGAGAATGAGATTGACCAAGTTTTACACCAAACGCAGATTCATACACCTTATATTATTTCCCTTAATTAATTAATTAATACGATAATGTGCCAATATTAACCCTATTAAATACTAGCAGTATAGCAGCAACAAGCGACTTCTATATTTAACTAGATTAACCTAGCAGAAGGCTGTCAATCTAAGTACCCAGACTAGTATACAACGCATGTCTAGCTGTATTTCCTTTCCTTAACCCACACGTATTGAAACGTTTTACTACTTCGGTTATAATCACAAAACTATTAGGTGAATTGTTATCTAACCTAACTGCAATTTATACATATAAATTCTAGTATATTTAGGTGACCAACTAGCAGGCAAATAATCCTAGATACTGTCACTTATGAGGAAATCTAAACAAAGCATGCACCAAATAAACTATACTTGACAGAATAATACATATAAATGATAGAAATTAACATAGAGTCAAGAAACAATCTCACGAAACAAAGAAAATAAAATTATAATTCAAATCCTAATCTAGGGTTTCAATTTATTCCCTAACAATAAATAATCAGCCCGTCATAATTATAGAATTAATTACACATAAATATATATTTGAAATATAAATTAAAAATAAGAGAAATAAATAATCAAAATTAATTTTGAATAAAAGATCAAGAATTTTTTCAGATAAAAATCAATTTTATCTGAAATAAATTCTACCGGTATAAATTTCTTCTTATTCTCTCTTCTTTCGGTGCCTTGATTTCTGTGTAATAATTGCTTTTCTTTTTTTTTTATTCTCGGCTGACGGCTGACGTTGTTGTGTTGTCGCGCCTCGAAGTCTATGTGGTGGCTCCTTCCCTCTGCAACATCCGTTCTCGCCCAAGCATGTGAAGGCTCAAGCCTCTCTCCTCTACCTAGCCTTCTGTTGCTTTCGTGCGGTGCCTCCTGCCTTTTATAAATTTTTGTGTGTCTCTCTCCACATCAGCCTTAACAGTTGGCTCCCTTCTCTCTTTTTTTTTCATGCGCTTTTTCTTTCTTCTTTGACTTTTCTTTTCCTTTGCGCCTCAGAGCCTATGCGGCTCGTTTGGTTTCGTTCCGTGCGTCTCTCCCTCTCCTGCTCTCCCTTATTTAATGACGTCCTCCTCTTTTTTTTATGCGGTTGTCTGCCTTTACACGTCAGCCCTCGCTGACTTGTCTTGTGGATCACATCTCGTCCGTCTTCGTTTTTATCTCTTGCCGCTGCATCTTTTCTTCCATTCTTATTTCGAGCTTTTAGGCCTTCGGCTTTTTGGCCGTTGGTTCAAAGGTCCAAATCTTTTTTTTCTTTTATTTAAAAACAATACCTACAAAATAAAATTAAATAAATATTAATAAATAATATTTTATTCTAAATTTACTTAATTTATATCATTTTAGCTTAAATAATAACATTTGTGCAATTTTTACTACTTAAGCATAAAACAATAATTATTCACCTATATTAGTTAAATAAAATACTAAAAACTAAGATTATAAGGGCATAAAATGTGTCAAAATATGAACTTATCACTTAACAACATATATCATGTATATAAACATATTAAAAACCCTAATGTGCTAGCATATGTATATCCATATGTTTAATTAAGGTTTAATGGTTACCTTATTTTTCACAAAAATCAAACCTTACCAGTACCCCTGATTAGAGATTCAAACTTTGATTAGCAAAATCAATACCTAAAAATAATACCTATAATTATCATATTAGAAGTAGAAAAAACTAAAAAGGATAAAACTTTATCAAAACTTAATTAAATATATACTAATATTAACCCTTATGATACCTCAAAATTTAGCCAAAAATCATCAAAGGGGAATAACAAACTCACGCTGCATGAGCAGCGTGAACTATGTGAAGAGAATAAGGAAGGATGGATGATTGAAGAGGGGAAAGAGGAAAAGGAGAGGGTGGTTCGGTTAAGGGTTTTGGGGGTTAAGAGGAGGGCAGGTGGAGGGGAGTTAGGGCAAGGGCTAGGTGAAAGGGTGGAGTGGGGGTGTAGGTGGTGGTCGGGGATGGGTTATCGACGACCAAGGGCAGTGAAGGCGGTAGCCAAGGGCTACAA
This sequence comes from Tamarix austromongolica, assembly GCA_039764185.1. Classification (NCBI taxonomy): domain Eukaryota; kingdom Viridiplantae; phylum Streptophyta; class Magnoliopsida; order Caryophyllales; family Tamaricaceae; genus Tamarix; species Tamarix austromongolica. The sequence continues at coordinate 13,485,148 of CM077809.1, read as the reverse complement.
AGTGGGCTGCAAGGGTGGAGGAGGAGAAGAAGGAAGGGAAAGGAAGGAGATAAAGGAGGGGTTGCAGGGGTGGGTTTCAGCCAAAGGAGGACATGGGGTGGTAGAGGAGGTTAGGGGAGTAGGTTGGTGGCTTGAGAGGCAGCAGAACGACGGTGGAGGGTAGTGGTGTAGGAAGGAGGCCAAGAAGGGGGGAAGAAAAGAAGAGGAAATAGGGTGGTTGCAAGGCTCAAGGGAGTGGCTTGGTGGTGTAGGGTGGTAGCAGGGGGTGGCAGGAGGTGGTGTAAGTGGTGTGTAGGGCGTTGGAAGCGACAGTTGAGGGTGGAAGAGAAAATATAGGGTAAGGAAAGGATAGGAGAAGAAAGTAAGAAGAAGGGGGTTGATAGGGGAAGTGTGGCTCAAGTAGGAAGGATTTGGAGTAGTAAGAAGGAGAGAATGAGAGGGGGACGATGTAGGCATGGACGGTTAGGTGGTGTTAGGGGAGGTGTGCAGATCGACGAGCGTAGGGTGGCAATGAGAGGAGGAGGAAAAGAGAAAAAATAGGGCATGTGAGGAGGGTTTGCAGGGGCTAGTTTGGTCCAAAAGGGGGAAAAAGGATTGGGGAGAGAGAGGGAGAGAGAGAGTAGGATGTATAGGGTGGCGGGGAGTAGCTGTAGGAGGCATCTATGGCGTGCCGGGGGGCTTGTTTTGTCGGGGGTCAAAGAAGAAGAACAAGAACAATAACAAAAACAAGAACAAGAAAGAGCAGGCCGGCCGGACGAGAGAGAAGGAAGAGGAAGCGGGTCGGCCCGCACATAAGGGAGAAGGGGAGAAAAGAAAAGAAAAATGGTCTGGCCCAACTAGAGGGGATAAGGAAAGAAAAGAAAGGAAGAAGGGGGATGGGATGGGTAGTTGGTGTGGGAGAGGAAGGAAGAGGTAAGGAGCCGAGACAACGGCCAAGAGTGTGGGGGGGACAAGTGAGCAGATCAAGCAACCCGGAGAAGAGAGAAAGAAGAAAAGGAAAAGAAGAAAAAGGAGAAAGAAAAGGAAAATGGAAAATGGGTAGAAAATAAAATAAAATAAATTTTGAAATAATATAATTTAACATTTTTGATAGATAAATTAATTTAATAATTCAATTAATTATAATTTAATATATTATTTTAAAAATGGAATTTTAGTGAAATATTAGTTTGGAAAATTAATTAAAGAAAATGAGTATGATAAAATAACAAAATATTTATTTTAATTTATTAAATATTCATATCCCTTTTTACATGCTCAAAAATTCAAAAAATAATTAAATTAAATAAATTTAAAAGTTAATTTATCCCAAATAAAGGCTATTTATTAAATTATCTTTAAAATTTTGAGGCATTACACTTATTTCTTGAGGACGGCCTTTATAACTATGTAGTTGTGCTTTATGTGTTTCAATTATGTGTTGTGCGTAACTAAGTGAGTCCTGCATGATGATATAACCAATTGTGAATAACATATTAATCATTTAAAGTGAAAGATCAAATGAGTCAACCCGATATGTTTTGTGTGTCCGCTCCACCTGACGATAATAATAGCTCAAATGTATTTTTCCATGAGAGATGCATCAATCTGTTTCATCGAATTAATAATAGTGGGGCCCTAAAATTAACATGAATGGTAATATCATTCTGAGATAAGTACTAATTGTAACGCCTCCATTTTTAGGAACTAATTTTTTTTGTTTAGAGAATTGATTGTGGAAGCTAAAACAGTAAAACATAGTGTGTTACCACCACATTTGGTATAAGTCTAATTTCCTCTACCATTCTTATACCAAGTGATAAGGCTAAAAAATTTACTCCACTTAATTTAATAACACAATTATAAAAATCAGAGTAGAGAGAATTAAAGTAAATTAACATCCTCCAAATAAAGCCAACAATAGTGGTTACAAAATTTAGTAAAAATAAATACATAAGAGCATAAGATTACATAATCGTCTGGATCAAAAGATACTAGAAAAAACATTGAATATCCCTAACGCTTAACCCAAGTACTAGCATTCAAGTGAGCTCACAAGCTAACCTGCAAATACCACTACTCATTAAATAAGCAGGGGCCTATGAAAACGAGTCATTCGGTACACTAATACTAAGTAATCCATTGCATAAAACTAATATGAAAACCCTGCATAGAACACTTAAAAAGCTTCAAAAAAATATGTGGTATAAAACCTTGAAAAATACATGTGATGATCAAATACAATAATCATATCATATGAACAAATATCAACAGAGACACATACGTAACTTACCAACCAACCATATAAGAGATGATCTTTGAAATAATGATTAAAACCATTCTCAACATAATAACCATATCATTTAAAATACATCATATGCTCAACATCCATAGCATCACAAGTAGAGCTTAAAAACACAATACCAAATAAAAATCCATAATATCACTGGTATGGCTCAAAGGCACAATACCAAATACATGTAAGCACAAATGATACTATCGGACCATACACATGCACAAAGGCTACTACCAACCCACAAGTAGGCACAAAGGCTACTATTGAACCACATTTAGGCACAAAGGCTATTACCGGACCACGGGTAGGCATTAAGGCTACTATTGACCCATAGGTAGGCACAAAGGCTACTATCAAACCACTAGTATACACGAAAGCTACTACCAATCCAATATAATAATAATCATTTTCATTTTTATTTGCTTGATAGGAGATCATATCAAATTTAGATACACTAAGGTACTTCGGTCATACAGGTGCACCAATGCAACACAATATCCTACCAACTATCAACCCAAGAATACTAAGGTACGCTATTCATATTGGCAATGATGTTTAGTTTCAATGGGAGTGTATCACTTCATTTGTTCTCTGTATGGACACTTTGTTTTAATTTATGGACATTTTTTGACCATATGTTATTCCGCAAAAATAAAGTTTCAGTATAAATTTTAAGTTCATTTATTTTTTGTCTTTGTTTTTGTTTTAATCTCACTAAAGTTTTTGATAAACTAGTTGGAAATAGGCATATTAAGATCACATTACATGAAATTTTCATTTTATACATCCACATCTTGATCAATATTGTTTAGTTATATTTGCATACGTGACCACTGAAGATTTAGTTATGAAGAAATGTGACAAAAACCACTTTAATTCTATGTTGGTGTGACTAATGGGGTAGATTGATTATAGATACATTTCATAACAACAATGTTATTGAGTTCATTCGGTTATTTTACAATTCGTGGTTATAAGATCATACATATAACCCAAGTAGGAGATTGTTGGATTTTTATTCAAATAATGGACTTATATGTGATCTATAAGAAGTATGGGTTGTCGTATAAATTATATATATAAGTTATTATATTTACATATAAATTATTGGATATTTATAAGTGATCATATTTATATAAAAATTATTAGACTTACTATATCTAATTAGATATAAATCTATATCACTGTATGCATAAAGACTGTGGATATTTTAGATTATTAATTGATCAAATTAAAATAGTCTGATAAATAATATGTTAATTATTTATATATAAAATCATGATCCCTAAATTATACATACTTTGCTCAATTCAATTCTCATTAGTTAATGCAGGCGGATAAATGTGTGCCTCGTATAAAACTACGGTACTATTGGTCGTTTATTATTTCTGATCTAGTAATGTTTGATAATTATCTTGTTATAAATTTAGATATATTTCTACATCACAATATTATTATATTAATTTTGATTGATCAGCATTAGGTTATGTGGGATCAATAAATTAAATTAATAGATTATTTGTCTCATCTTCATTCTTCAAAAACAAGCAGGCTGCAGGGCTAAGGGCCTAAGGCCGCTAGCAAAAAGAAAAACTGTTGGCTGAAGAAAGTGTGGTGGTACCGTACGTACAAGCATGCTAGTCCTTTGTGGCGTCGCCACTTGATATTACTATTGGAAATTAGAATACCGTGTGCGGCTCACCTCTCTCTCACCAGTTGTCACCACCCATTGAATTCGACTAAAACCCAAGGCACTCACCCCACCCTGCTGCTCTTCACCCTCAATCTCTCTGTCAAATTAAAGCCCAGACGACGCCGACAAAAAGCCCTTCTTCCATCCCACAACTCTCTCTCTTTCTCTCTTCTCTTTTTCGCTATAATTCTAATCATCCGAGCTACTTAGACAGTACTACAGCCATCAAGTACTTCAAAAATAAAAATAAAAAGATGTGTCGAACCATAGATCATCACGGATCATACCAGCCGGCCGGCCGACACCGCCTGAAGATCAAAGCGTTTTATCTCCATCTATCATCATCACCATCGATTCCGACCTCACCACATTACTCCCTCCCAGAATCTCTGACCCTTCTTTTCCTCCCTAAATTAAACAAAGCTCCGCTCGTTATAAACGGGTCAAACATCCGACACGGCTTGCCAGGATTCATCACCCTTCACCGGATTATCAATGAGGCTTCCGTCGTGTTCGGCGCCAGGGAAACTGTACGGGTCAGCGAAGGCACCAGATTCGAGGTGTACGTGAGAGAAGAGAAACTGTTGAAGGGAATTTTCTGGAGAGGCTACGAGCATCACCATGATCGTGACGACGACGACGACGACAAGGAGTGGATGATGGAGTGTAATTGTGTACTGGAGAAGGATCTTTTTGGGGCTCAGGTTACGGAGGCGGAGATTTTTGTCGCGGCAGAGGGGTGTGGGCATTTGAGAGGGAAAGTGCCGGTCGTAAAGAGGCGTCCGAGGTGGTGTAGTAGGGCGGCGTGTTTGGAGGGGATTCCGGAGGAGAGGGAATGTGAGAAAGAGATTGATCCAGATGATGAAAAATGTTATTTCCCCTGTTGTTGTGATGATGGTGGTGGTGCCGTAGTGAGTGGATCTGACGCTGGGGATGATATTTATGAATATCGGACCGATATGGAGATGGAAAGAATGGAGAAGGGTATGGAAGGAGTGCGATGGGCCGTCGATGCTGGGTTTTGGGTTGTTTGTTTGGGTGTAGGGTACTTGGTCTCGAGAGCTTCTGCTAAGAGATTGAGACGTGGCAGAATTATATGATATATCATAATGGAAATTTCCTAATTGTATACCCGATGATATATCATAATGGCAGAATGTAAAAGGAAAATATGAATTTTTCTGAAATTTATGCCGGTTACCTTACGTATCACTGTCTTAACTGTTGCTATAACAATTTCTTTTTATTATATAGAAAAAAGGTGAAAGGCGCCCCTCATGCGCTATGACTTCCCCTCTTCTTCTTTCCCCCTCGCTCCCACCATGATTCTCAATCGAATTCCTCAACAATAGAGACGCCAACAAGAAGCTCAAATGATCTGCTGAATCAGTGGCTCCGGGTATAATAACCCTTAAAATCTCTATGGTGAAACCTTTGTGGATGATTTGCCGCACGAAAATCAATAGGAAATCCCTAAAGACGACAATCCTTGGGCTCGAGGTTTCACTTCTAGTGAAATTCTTCAAGGCCGTGTTTTGAAGGTAAGCTACTCCAAGTCGGATGACGAGGAATGGAAAGAAGTGGACATGGAGGATGAGGAGTGCGAAGATGACCCGATTATTCTAAATGCCCAGTAGCCACAAGTCATACTATCTGCAGCCGAAAAGAGGACTCCGCATCATCCTTAGAGAAGATGCGTTATCATCAAGTTAATGGGAAGATCAATCAGATACGAGACTTTGTGCCATAAGATTCAGGATCTTTGGTCCTTTGAAGGTATTTATGAACCTAAAGAACTGGGAATGAGATTCTTTGTGGTTAAACTTTAGAAACAGTCTAATTATGACTACATCTTGAGCGCTGGCCCGTGGATGGTTTTTGGGCATTATTTGACAGTAAGGAGGTGGATGCCATAGTTCAGAATTTCAACAGCTTCTATTACTTCAACGCTCGCCTAGATTTGTATTCCAGAGGTTCCTTTGGAGTACTATGGCAATTCCGAATTGTTAAGGGATATTGGCAATTGCATTGGGAGATTTGTGAAAGTGGATGAGATGACTACCCATATAGCTAAGGGTAAATTTGTGCGTTTAGCGATAGAAATTGACTTGAGCAAGGCTCTGTTTTCGAGGATCTGCATTGGCAATTCCTTGTATAATGTTGAGTATGAAGGAATCGAGATGATCTGCTTTTCTTGTAGCAGAGCGGGACATCCGCAGGGTCTATGTCCGATGTTGGTTGGCAAAGAGAACATGCAAGAGGATATAACCCATCAAGGTGGTGGAGGGGTGGTTGATCAGACGATGCGTGCTAAAGAGGCAATCGTAGAGGAGTCTAAGCCCATACGGGACGTGGATGCTGGTAGCCCACAAGGGGAAACGTCAACAGAATTCAAGCCATGGTTCTATGTCAGTTATCGAAGAATAAGCAAAACCACTTTTTTTTGGAGACCAGCAACAAAGGAAATTTTTTGTCTTCCCATTTTAATGCTGTCTGAGAAGCCAAGGAAACCTTGGGTGACCAAGAAGATGCGGTTACTATGGATGCCATTAATATGGGTCAACCAGATTAAGTGCCAAATTTAAATGATAAAAGGAATTTTGCGGAAAATGGATATTTAATTCAACAATCCTTGGGGAAAACTCTTGTCAAGAATAAAGGGCCCCAATTGTCTATCAAAAGACCAGTAGCTACGAAAGTAATCATTATAAATAAGAATGATGAAGCCCAAACTACTAAGCCCATGGAGAAAAAGAATGTACTAGAGGGAAAGTCCAAAAGACCTCTTGAGAACATTGGTAATAAGAATGGTGGGTTGGCTGAGGCTAGAAAATCTGATTTTTGGATAACCAATGTAACAATGGGCCCGTAAAGAGGAGTTTCTATTTCAGATGGTCAGTCGAGTAATTCAAAAGTAAGGTAGACTAAGAGGATTAATTCTCTAGGAGTAGGATATGGTGTGATTAAGGACCACTCCGGCCCTCCTCCTGGAAACTTTTTTTTTTATAATTGTTCCTGACTAATGCAAATTCCTTTTATGGAATGTAAAAGGGGTAGGAAACACCTCCTTTTGCACTCATTTTTTTGAGCTTGTTCAGTAGCATAACCCTTGGTTAGTGGTTTTGGTAGAAACTAAAGTAAGTGACGAGAAAGCAGGAGATGTCAACTGTAAACTCAAATTTAATAGTAACGTTTGAGTGGAAGCTAGGGGTTTCCAAGGTGGAATTTGGATCTTGTGGCGAACTATGTACATTGATGTCCAGGTTCTTGTAGCCTTATCTCAATTGATTCACACTTAACTGAAGTTGTGTATAGGGGAAGATTTTCTTTTCACAACAGTTTATGCTTCTCTGCTACTACCCCTAAGAGATGAGATGTAGGAAGATGTTCCCTAGAAGAACATAAATGGGGTAGTGCTAGATAGGTCAGTAGATGTGTGACATTTAACAACTACCTCTCCACTTGCGGTTTGCATGATTTGGGGTTTTCAAGTCCTAAGTTCACATGGCATGGGAAATTTAGAGGAAGGAAGGCTAGTTTGCGTATTGATTGGCTAGTAGCTTCCCATGCATGCATGGGGATTTTTCCTAATGCTCATGTCATGCACTTGGCATATACTTATAGCGACCACCACCTAATGTTTTTATCTTTGTTTGATGCTAGTAGTAGTACAAGGGCTGGTAAGAGATTCTAATTTGAAATTGCTTGGCTATCTCACCCATAGGTAAAGGCAGTCATTAAACAATGATTGGGAGTGGAGGATGATTTTGTTTCTAAGGCTTCCAACTATTGCTTTGGTTTGAATGATTGGAACAAGGCTCTCTTTGGCAGTGTCAAAGCTCGTAAGAGAAGTGTGCTTGCTCAATTGCATGGGACTCAACAAGCCCTCATTACTAACCTGTCCATAAATTTGGAAAGACTAGAGGAGGAGTTACTTAAAGATTATAATGAGATACTCACCCAAGAGCAACTTGTATGGTTCCAAAATTCAAAAGTCAATGTCGCTTGCTTATAGGATAGACATACTCGCTTCTTTCATCAAATAGTTCTTAGTCGGAGGATGCATAATCAAATGAATGGGATACTGAAGGATGATGAAACTTGGATGTACAACACAGAGGAACAACTTGGCTTGGTCTGAAAGTATGTTCTATACCTGCATTTGGATGATCAAGAGAGCTATAACTTTATATTGTTGCCCAATAGTTTTTTTCCTTTGTTACAGAATGAAGTCTGAGATCTAACTAGGCTTATTTCTCCTACCGAAGTAAGAGCACCAGTTTTCTCGATGGGTGCACTCAAAAGTCCTGGACCCGATGGGTTCAATCCAAATTTTTATCAAAGATTCTGGCATGTTGTGGGGGATGATTTGGTTGGATTAGTTACACAAGCTTTTCTTACTACGGAATTTCCTTGCTTACTTAATGGGACTTTGATTTCTCATATCTCGAAGGTGGAGAACCTTATAGACTAAGGGAATTTGGAACTATCAAACTTTGTAATGTATCCTATAAAACCATTACTAAGTTCTCTCTGCTCATCTGAAGTCCATCCTTAGTCGGGTAATTGGTCTGAAATATAATAGCTTCCTTCTAGGAAGACAATCTCGTGATAACATCTTAATTACCCAAGAGGCAGTTCATATGATGAGACAAAATAAGGGTAAGAAGGGTTTTATGAAAATCAAGATTGACTTGGAAAAAGCTTATGATTTTTTGTCATGGAAGTTCATCCAGGAGACGCTGGAGTTAGTTGGCCTTCCCTCACCCATTATCAAGCTTATTATGTTTTGCATTACCACCACCTTGATCCGTGTCCAATGGAATGAGGAGGTCACGGATTGGTTTAAACCCTTTAGAGGTATAAGGCAAGGTGATCCTATGTCTCCATATATGGAAAGACTCTCTCATATGATTCATCGTGCAGCTTCCTCAAATAATTGGAAGCCTATAAGACTATGTATAGGAGGGATGCCAATCTCCCATATCTTCTTTGCTGATGATTTACTCCTTTTTTCTCAATATGACAAGAACCAAATGTCAACGATGCTAGATTGTATTAATCGTTTTGGTATTGCATCGAATGAGAAGGTTAATACAACCAAGTCAGCCATCCTTTGTTTACCCAATATGCCTCATCACACTATGAGGGAATTGGTTGATTTTTCGATCATTCCATAAGTGCTCAGGTTTGACTGATATTTAGGCATGAACTTGACTATGGGACGCAAACCAAAAGGTTTTTTTTTCTAACATGATTGATCGGGTACAAAAAAGGCTTTTCTCTTCGCAACCTAATATTTTATCTCTTGCGGGGAGAGCTATTCTTTGTCAAGCTATCTCTAGCTCCATTTCGCTATATATCATGACTACGAGAAAGCTTCCCAAATGTGTGAATGAACATATTGATAGTTTAAATAAAATTTTCTTGTGGGGAGGCTCAAAATTGCCCAAAAAGATTCCTCTTATCAGTTGGAAGTTGGTTTGTAAGCCCAAAGACCAAGGGGGCTTAGGATTTCTCTCGATGGAGACATCTAATCATGCCCTTCTGATGAAATTAACCTAATGGGTCCAACAAACTGACATTCTATGGGTGAAAGTGTAATAGCCCAAAAATCCTAATTTAGGAATTATGGCAAAATAATGATTTATTAGAGAAAATTAAGAAAATATATTACTTCATTAAATATAGAGGAAATTTATTGAGGAAAATAAGGGGAAAATAATAAATAAATTATTTAGAAAATTTTGGACATTTTACTAATTAAAATGGAAGTTAAGGACAATTTATCTAAAATAGCCTAAACTAAGCAAAAAGGAAATTTATTTAATATCTTATAAATATTAATATTCTAATTAGCCAGAAAAATATCCTAATAATTTATGCAAAATCCAAAACCCAAAATAATTCTTTCTTTTCCTTTTTTTTCCTCTTATTTTCCTTTTCTTCCTCCTTCGCCGAAATTGGGCCTCGCCCGGCCCAACCCAGCCTTCCCTTCCTTCTCCTTGCCCGCGACCAAGCGAGCCCAGTCGTCGTGGAACAAAACGCTGCGTTTCGACGCTAAAGTCGTCGAAACGCCGCGCCGCGTTAAGTACCATATCGATCGTTGCCAGCCTTTGGCGCGACGCTGCGTCTTCCTCCCATAACCCCCAATACGCCGCGTTTCATTAATGGGGGAAATAACCGCTGTCGCCCGGCCGGTTCCCCCTCCGTTTTTTCCTTCCCCTGGACCGACCAGTCCAGTCGTCGTCTTCCTCCCTCCCAAACCCCGATCTGCAACGGCCGACCCTGCAGCTCTGCCGCCGACAGCAGCACGCTGTCCGGCCTCCCCTCTCTGCCCTCTCCCCGTCGTTGTCTTTCTATTTTCGACCCCGACCAAGTCCCTCTCTCCCTTTCCCGCGTGCCATCTCTTTCCCTTTTTCCTCTCCCCTTCCCCGACCCATCCTGCCATGGCAGGACCTGCACCGCCTGCCGGCCAGCCGGGCGCCTGCACCCCTTGTCTTCTTCCCCTTGGCCTTTCTCAACCACCCTGACTATAAATACCTCCATTGATCACCTGGGTTCGGGATTTGGAACCCCAAAAACCCTGGGTTTGCTCCCTCTCGCCGCCGCCCCATCAGACGCGTCGACCGCCGCCTTCCCCCAACGCTGCCGGTCGAACGCCGCCCAGAACCCCACCTTGCACCACCCTCCCCCTAACCAAGCCCTCCTCAGCCCTTGATTTACCCTGCACGTGCCACCCTGGCCGTGCAAAATAGCCACCCCGAGCAGCCCCTTCCAACCCTTCGCCGCCCTTGCACCGCCTTCCACCGCCAGCCCAGCCACCACCAGAGCCTCCTCCACCCTCCAAAATGCCCAGCAGACCTCCCTCTACCTTCCCATACCTCCATCTTCCCCTGCCTCCCTCTCCTCCTTCCTCCCTCATCTTCCACCTCTCTCCACCACCCTCAGCCGCCGCCGTCGTCGCCGCGCGCCGCCACCCCTTGCCAAGCCACCACCCTCACTCCACTCCCCTTCACCTGCTGTTTCTTTCCCCACCTCAAACTCCTCCTTTTCCCCTCCCATCTAACCACCACCTCCATCTTTCCCCCTCTTCTCCTCCTCCACCACCGCCGCCGTCGCCGCCACGTGCCGCCGCCGGACCACCACCGACCCTAGGTGGTTCTCCACTCATCCAAACCCTAATACCCCTTTTATATAACTACTACTATTTTCTACCAATATTATTATTATTATTATTATTATTATTATTATTATTATTATTATTATTATTATTTCTTTCATTACTATTACTATTATTATTATTATCATTATTATCATTATTATGGTCTCCATCATTAATGTTCTTATTTTCTTACTACTACTAACATCCCTTTTAAACCCTAACTGGTATTATACTTAACTTTGGTCTTATTGTTATTAGTATTAACATTTTATCATTATTATTTCTATTACCTTACTAAGGTTATTATTATTGATACTTAACCATACTGGGTTATTGTTATTGTTATTATTATTGCTAGGGTTATTATGGTTATTATTACTATTATTATCATCACTATTAGTATTATTACTATTATCATTATCACCCTTAGGAATAGTTACTTGTAATATTGTGACCTTATAATATTATTCATTCAAACCTAACACCATTGTTAGACTTAATCTTAAAAATGCTAGAGTTCTATTACTTGAAACATAAGTGTCACTATTAGTAGTCTTATTATTATTATTATTATTATTATTATTATCACTATTTTACTATGACTAGTGAACACTAGTATTATAAGAATGGAACTAATGGGCTTAATAAAATAAGTGTAACAATAAGTATCATAAGTAACTATATTTTTGACTACTAATTTTTAGTATACTAATTATAAGGTAAAAACCCTAGTTTTTGTATAATACCCACTTTAGTAATATAAACCCTAATCCTAAACTGGAATAAGGAATGACGGTACTTTGAGGGAAACTAATACTTAGCTTTTCCCCTTTTCGTAGGTGACCCCGATCAGAACCCTAAGGAGCTAGAGGAGCGTGCTCCAAGCCCGGTGCCTACTTAGGTAAGGACGAAGCTAATGGCCGTGTGCTATGTGTGACATGGATGTGTTGAATGTTGTGTATGCCATGCTATGCCATGTATTATATGATTTGTGGATAACTTGTCTTATGTGTAGCGCAGCTTGGAGATTGAGGTATGTTGTATGTGCTTCCGTGACATGAGCATGACATTTATATGTATGATGTTTATGATTTATTATGTTATGGCCCTCTAGGACATGCATGTTAGGATAAATGGTAATATGAGTTGGGAATATAAGGATGACCGGAAATAAATGAGAAGTGAGACCACTAAGGGGGATATGAGGTTGACCTAAGTACCTCATGATCTATGAGAGAATATTTAAGTGGAAGGAATGTCCGAAATAAATGAGAGTTGGGAACCATGCATGGGAGTCTTAAAGTTTGTATGGTGGTATTAGTGATTTCATGGTGGTATTAGGGTTTGCATGGTGGTGTTATGGTTTGTGTGGTGGCATTAATGTTTGTATGGTGGTATTAATGATTGCATGGTGGTATTAATGGCTTGTGGTGGTATTAGGGTTTGCATGGTGGTGTTATGGTTTGCGTGGTGGCATTAATGTTTGTATGGCGGTATTAATGATTGCATGGTGGTATTAATGGCTTATGGTGGTATTAGGATTTGCATGGTGGTGTTATGGTTTGCGTGGAGGCATTAATGTTTGTATGTTGGTATTAATGATTGCATGGTGGTATTAATGATTGCATGGTGGTATTAATGGCTTATGGTGGTATTAGGGTTTGCATGGTGGTGTTGTGGTTTGTTTGGTGGTATTAATGTTTGTAGGGTGGTACTAGGGTTTGCATGGTGGAGTATGGGGTTGAGAGTGAGAACGCACTTATATAAAGGAGGAACGGGGGTTCCTAAATGAGAGAAGAGATTTTGGGGTGAAAGAGGGAGGTTACTTGTTGAAGAAGTAAAGTGCTAGGGTTTGGTGCGGCCAACTAGGGTTGGTGTGGTCAAATAGGGTTTTGAGTGGCCTACTAGGGTTTTGTCGATCACACGTGAACTTGGGAGATAAAGTAACACATTTGGGGAATTTCCTAATAAAAGAATGAGGTGCGAGATAGAGAATAAAGTAACGTTTGGGTAAGTAAGAAAGAGTTGGGCCACATAGGTCCGATTAGGGTCTCCGAGGAGGGACCCTAGAGGGATGAGGACATGCGGAGTCGACATCATATGTATTGGGATGGCCTATATTCTTGGAGATTGTGCCTTACTATATGCCACTATGCCTAAGTCTACGGGGAATGGATGTCGGGTGTGAGAAGAGGTACGAGTCTCAAAATATGGGACGAGCCCTCTTGAGAGAACGGTAGTAGAACATCGATGACATGCATGTCAAGGGTGGAATGATATCTAATAAAACACGGATAAGACACTAATCGTGTAAAGTGAAAGATTGTTGAGCCGAGCCCAGACCGGTCCACCGGCAAATAATAGTGGCCAGAAGCCGGGGTGCCCTGGAGACCGGTCCACCGACAAACAATAGTGGTCAGGAGCGTTCTTCCCTGAGTGTATACTTTCCGGTCCACCGGCTATAATAGTGGGGGAATTCGTGCTCGACAAACCAAAGTAAGTAAGTTAAACCATGGGAAATACACTAAGTACTTACAGCGAAACACCATGTGATTCGGGGCCAGATCGGTCCACCGGCAAATAATAGTGGCCAGGAGCATTTTTCCCTGGAGACCGGTCCACCGGCAAATAATAGTGGTCAGGAGCGTTCAACCCTGAGTGTACACTTTTCGGTCCACCGGCTATAATAGTGGGGTTCCCGCACTCACATGGACTATTAAAGAATATGTGTGGAATGAACATGCTATTAATGAGAATAAAGAATAAGTCATGGAAAATACACTAAGTACTTACAGTGAAACATCATGTGAGTCGGGGCCAGACCGGTCCACCGGCAAATAATAGTGGCCAGGAGCGTTCTGCCCTGGAGATCGGTCCACCGACAAATAATAGTGGTCAGGAACGTTCTGCCGTGAGTGTATACTTTCCGGTCCACCGGCTATAATAGTGGGGTTCCCGCACTCACATGGATTATTAAAGAATATGTGTGAAATGGACATATTATTAACGAGGATAAAGAATAAGTCACCGGAAAGTACTCAGGCCTTATCTTGTGTGTTATCGCATGTTACTTATATGATTGTGCTATGTGTGCTATGTGGTATGATTGTATGCTTGGCCTTAGCGCACCTACGCCCTTACTCAGTATTAGACCCGTACTGATACTACCTTGATTGAATGGGTCCTGTGATGATCCACCGATGGTGGGGAGCAGACCTCCTATGCAGGTTTGATCGGTTATTGAATTGGGGTGGAAGGCTTGACTTGAGTGAGTAGGCGATCCGAATACTGATCCTTTTTGGGGATTGTTTTGTTAGCTATATTTTGTATTATGTTTCCCGTTTTTAAAGAAAAAGCATTATGGGGTTGTAATCCTAAATCGTATTCAAACTTTTGTTTGACTTATATCTTATTAACGATTTATGCTAAATGTCATCTTGCGTTTTATGATAATTCGTACTTATTGATGATCGGATTTAGCCTTAGCACTTAGTACCGGAACGGTAGGAATGAACCGATCTGGTACTAAGTGTGGCGGTAATACCCCCAAGTTTACGGTTTTAATTCTCTCGCTTCCGCTAAGCCTTTTGATTTAAACGAAATTTTTCAGTAGTAAATTTGGGGGTGTTACAGAAAGTTTTGATGTAGAAGTATGGAGATTTTAGTTCCCAAGCTCAAATGAATTGGAAGGGGAGCCTCGAGTATCTGGCGGTTGATTGCTAAGGCTGATTAGCTCTTGGAGGGTGGCACCAAGTGGATTATTAGATCAGGAGCCACAATGAGATTTTGGAAGGATTGGTGGGTAGGATATGGCCCTCTTAAGGATAAGCTTCTCTTGCCTTTACCATAGGATCATTGAAACAAGAAAGTGAGGGAATTTCTAAAGGACGAAGGAGGTTGGGATTGGATACAATTCCAACATTAACTTCCTATGAAGAGTCTGACGGAAATTGCACCAATGTCTATGGATGTTCAAGAATATGCAGACAATGTGAAGAGTTAGGGGCTAACTCCTAATGAAATTTTCTCTATTAGATCAACGTGCGAACTTGTTAGAGAGAATGATGACTTAATGTCTCCAAAGTGGAATCTTATTTGAAAATCAAAGGTGAGACAACATATTAAAACCATGGTGTGGCTTACATGCCATGAAAAACTTCTCACTAATGAAAATCAAGCCCGAAGAGACCTTCCCTCTGATAATTCTTGTGCTCAGTGTGGGCATGCTTTAGAGAATACAACTCATGTTTTGAGAGATTGTCCTCAAAGTAGGTCAATTTGGTCCTACACTTTGTCATCTGATATGGCTCATGATTTCTTTCGTGGTAGCCTTAAAGACTAGTTTTAGTCTAATATGCGTAAGTCGAGACAACTGACCCCAACTGACCTACCACAATCAAGTTTCTTCATTATTACTTATTCGTGTATTTGGAGATAGAGGAATGAAAATATTTTCAAGGGTAAGGACATATGGCCAGAAAGAATAGTTTCCTGGATTAAAAGCTTTGCACGAGATGAACTAAATGATTGGTAATCAATCTATGATATCCAAGTTCTAAATAATAATTGGTACAACTATGCTTTGGGGTGGCAGCTACCGCCAAGGCATCCTAATGGTGAATGTTGACGGGAATGCTCGAATGAATCCAGGTTAGATTACAGCAAGGGGAGTTGTGAGAGATAATACAAGCACTTGGCAATTTAGCGTTGTGGTGAACTTGGGATATAGGTCTGTCCTTTCAACAGAGCTTTAGGCCATTTGGTATGGCCTTTAAGAATCTCTAAAGTGAGGTTTTTAGCGTGTTATGATTTGCTGTGATTCTCATGTTGTTGTACGTTTGATTAATGGTAATATATCCTCTCGCCTCCATTATGATGGCCTACAAGAGCTTGATAAGACAATTTGCTTATTGTGTGGTTCAACATACATTCACGGAGACCAATAGTGATGCGGATGGCATGGCTCATGTTGGGCATAATGTTCCTTATGGATATTTTTGTCTTGAGATACCTCTTTAGGAGATTAGGGATGCCTTATTCTTTGATTTTTCTAGTGGATGTAAGTACCGTTTTGTAAGCGTATAATCCTTTTTGTGGTTAAGATTAATGGATATCATCCTTCCTTCCTTAAAAAAAACACTTTTTTATTTAATTTTTTAATTAATTTATTTCTACATTTATTTATTAAAAAAATATATTATAACATTACTAAAATTTTATTTTAAAAATAGAGATCTATATTTATATATTTTTGATAAAAAAAATTAGTGAAAAACTAGTATATTAGTGATAAAAGATTCGTTTAAGATAGAATAATAGTAAAAAAATTATTTTATTGGTGAAATATTATTTTTGAATTTAAAAATACAGAAATATTTATTCTTTGTTGAAACTTCAACACATTAGTGGTGAAAAATTATTTTTCAGTAGAATAATGGGTACATTAGTAGAAAAATGAGTAGAAAAATAGGAAAATATAACTTATTATTGAAAAATCAGTACATTAGTAAAAAACAAATTAGTATATTAGTGGTAAAAAATTAATTTTCAATAGAATAATGATGAAATATTAACTTGTTAGTGAAAATAAGTTTGATAATGGTGAAAGATTAATATAATAGTGGTAAAAGATACTTTTATATATATATATATATATAGTTATGGTGAAAGTTTGGTACATTAGCGGTAAAAAAAATGGTACATTTATGATAAAAGATTAATTTACTAGTGAAAAACTAGTATATTAGTGGTAAAAAAATCAATACATTAGTGAAAAAAGATTAATTTATCGGTAAAAATTAATTTTAAATAGAATAATGATGAAATATCAACTAGTACATTACTTGTGAAAGATACTTAAATGTATGATTAAATGGATATAGATATGCGGTTGTGTTAAATTTTTTATACATTAATGATGAAAGATCCATTCATCGGTGAAAAATCAGTACATTAGTAGTGAAATGTTTGTATATGAGTAGTGAAAGATCATTTTTAAGTAAAATAATGACAAAAGATCAAGGGTGAAAAATCAATTTACTAATGGGGAAAGATTAGTATATTACTTGTTAAAGTTATTTAGATGTATGATAAAATATATGTATAGATATGTAATTATGATGAAAGTTCAATGCATTAATGATGAAAGATTAATTTGGTGGTAAAAAATTAGTACATTAGTGGTGAAATATTGGTATATTAGTAGTGAAAAATTATTTTTAAGTATAATAATGGTAAAAGATTAACTCACTAATAAAAAATCAGTTTAACTAGTGGTGAAAGATTAGTACCTTACCTATGAAATTTCAATACATTAGTGATGAAAGATCAATTCACTGGTGAAAAATTAGTATATTAGTAGTGAAAGATCATTTTTAAGTAGAATAATGGTAAAAAAAAAAATCAACTCGCTAATGAAAATTCAGTTTCCTAGAGGTGAAAAATTAATACATTATTAGTAAAAGATACATATATATATATAGTTGCAGTGAAAGTTCAATACATTGGTGATGAAAGATCAATTCACTGGTGAAAAATTAGTATATTAGTAGTGAAAGATCATTTTTAAGTAGAATAATGGTAAAAAAAAATCAACTCGCCAATGAAAATTCAGTTTCCTAGAGGTGAAAGATTAATACATTATTAGTGAAAGATACATATATATATATAGTTGCGGTGAAAGTTCAATACATTAGTGATGAAAGATCAATTCGCAAAAAATCGGTATATTAGTGGTGAAAATTTATTTTTAAGTAGAATAATGGTAAAAGATTAACTCGTCGGTGAAAAATCAATTTACTAGTAGTGAAATATTAGTACATTAACGGTGAAAGATTAATATATTATCAATAAAAGATCAATTTTTAATTAGAATAATAATAGTGGTGAACAATCAAATTGTGGGTGACATTTGCGGTAAAAGATTAGTATATTAATGGTAAAATATTATTTTTAAGTAGAATAATTATAAAAGAGGAACTCACGATTGAGATATTTCAGTTATGGTAAAATATTAGTTTAATAATGATAACATATACTTAAATGGATGTATATATATAAATATATATATATATAGAGAGAGAGAGAGAGAGAGATAGATAGATAGAAATGATAAGGCTGAAACATCAGTGATTTAGTCAAAGAATTCTTAACTCGAGCTTTAGTGCTTTTTAAGTTTTGAAGCAATGTTAGACATTTGTAGGATATAATCCCTGATATTTCCTTTACCTTTATACTTCAATGAAATCAAGCATTGTAAAAGAGTACTTATTTTAGTCTTATCATTTCTAGCAAAACTTTTTTTTAATTTCAGTAAGGTTTCATGATATAAAGTGATGACATTGTTAAGGGTACTGAGCTTTGGCCATGCATGTCGGTGGTTGGGTAGGGTGTGTAGTAAGCTTTTCCGCTAGGGAGGGAATGGGACCAGCAATATTTGCCGTTGGGAGGCACTGGGCTTTAGCCATGCATGTTGGTGGTTGGGTAGGGTGTGTGACAAATTTTGCCATTGGGGAGGGAATGAAATCAGCAAAATTTGTCGTTGGCGCCAAAGGGTTGGATGAAACTAAGAGATAATTCTACTTTATTAAATCGAATGGTTACATTTGTTAATTATATTTTTAGATTTTCTTATATTTTGTTAATTGTACATATTTACTAGATCTATTTATTTTTTTAAATCGATGGAAATAACTGGCTAAAATTATGTTTTTGTATTAATTATATATGATTTGATATTTCTTAGATTTTTTTATATTTTTATTAAATATATTAAATATTATTTTGTGTTTATTCGATAGGTAATTTTGGAAATAATCATAGAAAATGACGATATTGGTTAGGGGAACAATCGGTGAATAATGAGTTGGATGGGGTTATTGGTAAATATTTTTAATTATGTTGATTAGATAATAGACTAGATTTTTTTATTAAATCTATTTATAATAGATTAAATATGTTTATATTTTTATTAGATTTATCTAGTTTGCTAATTTTTATGGAATATATTTGGATAAATTTGGTTGGATTATAAAAAACAACATACCAAGGGATGGGTATGGGATTACCATTGGGATTGGTTTGGTAAGATACCATAATTATGTATATTTAGTTGCTATATTATATGAAACTACTACTAGTAATTAATAAAATTATTGTTGATGTCTTTAATTAATAAAATAAATGATTAGTTTAAGAGATTGCATTTTAGTTATAAGATTGGATATATATATATATATATATATATATATATATATATATATATATATATATATATATGTATGTATGTATGTATGTATGTATGACTATGATAATATGGGTTGATATTATAATATTTAACAATTATATTACTCTAACATATGTGCTTATATTTATTTTGTGATGAGTTATTATCTACAATTCATATACTTAATTTTAATTGACTTAGTTTTATTATTAAAATTCAGATTAATCGCGATTAAGACAGAGTAGTAGATAGAACCGAAGGTTTTCCTATTACTACTTCTTCATGACATAACATAAATGTTTCGAAACAACCTACCTCGATATCTTTTCTGAGAAGTCTAGAAAAAAATCTTGCCAGAGCATTACAACGAGGTAAAAAAGGTGGCCAACAAGAACCGGAAGAAGTTTCAGAACAACGAGAATATGAAAATCTCCTGAGCAATCAAGGTCTTGATGAGGAGAAAACACTCAAGATTTGGCATTCATCATTATGGAGCCAATTTTTCTTCATTTAGGAAAGATCTCCCATAAAATTAAAGACAAACGGATGGTTACGTTGCTAGTTATAGATGAAATGCACCATACAAGCTACTAGGCATATACATGCATGTGCATGGCATGCATGGAGTGCATGGCTACATGCATGAGGGGAATAAAATGCAGCTTTGACATACATATTAGTTGATTTAGTTAATTAATTAATTAATTAATTAGAAGAGTTAGAGATTAGCTAGAGAATAAAGTATCATAAATCTACCTTTTTTAATAATATTCTATATTCTAGTATCTTTTAGCTAGGTATTTTTGGAAAAAATATACCTTTTAGCTAGTATCTTGTAATCAGTAGCATTGGCTATATATAGTCATAGAATCCACGATTTAAGAGACATTAGCTTGACTATTCTTACTTCTTACAACTAGCAACTTACAACCATCACTTTTACCCTCTGCTGTAGCCACCATCACCATCTCTTGTTGTTGCTTCTCCCTCGACTTCTTCGCACATCCCCCTACCATTTTTCTTCCTCATGCAACACACACACACAACCATCACTCTCATATACCCCTGAAACTTTTTACCCAGCACTCCACTATCCCCTCGTTGAATTTCCTCTCCACTCTTCTCTTCCATCCCTCATTCCCTAACTGCACCATCACCCTTCACCACCATCATATGCCACATGCATACACTTCTATATATATATACACACTACTCCACTCTCCTTCTCTCTCATTTATTTGTTGTCATTTATTGCCCAAACTCTATCAAAAAACCATTGACCCGAGCTCCCTCTCTTCTTCTTCTGTTCCTCCTCCTCCTCCTCCTTCTTCTTCTGTTTTCCCCCATCTCCTCCCCCCTCCTTCTCCTCCCCCTCCTCCTCCTCCTCCTCCTTCTTACTCTCCCTCAGTTGTGCTTTGTTTTTCATGATTCAAGCACCTCCATCACCACCACAAACAACATGCACCACCCAAAGCCTGGTGGATCGACCACCAAGGCCACCTCAACACTCCCACTCATTATCACTGGCCATTATTATCGACCACCGTAGTTTTTTTCTCGAGTCTATTGTGTTTTCGTGAAACGTACAGCTCGCACACGGCATCACGCACGGTTGTGTACTATTAATTTTCCTTATCGTGTGCCTATGAAAAGCAACACGATTTCCCCATGCACCCTCGCATGGCCTACACATAACCTGTTGCACACTTGTTCGATATTTTCTTGTGTAACAAGTTGCTCTAGCATGATTGTGCCACTTTGCACAGCCGGCCAATGCACGATACCTGATCATTTCTTGGGTGTGCACTACCTACCGCATGCCCATGTAGCCTTCCATTTTGGTCGTACACCCTCTTTTTTTCCCTTAAATCTTATCAAAACACCACCAAATTTTTACTATAGCTCCACCACACTTCCACACAACGCAAGCTTCCCTTTGACTCCTATTATTTTTATTTTTACCCTTCTTTACCTTAAATTTCTCCTCGGTTATAATCTTCAAGCCTAACCATGTATTATCTTATTTTTCGTAGGTGATATTCCGATGATCTCAGAGGAGGAAGTCTAGGATTTACGTGCTTAGAGCCCGGTGTCCTTGTTGGTAGGAATACTAATTGATGTTTTAGGGGGTTTATGTTAAATGCTTGCATGGCCATGTGTATTATCATGATATTGTTGTTACATGATGGAATGTATGTTGTTAATGATATATTGTGATAATGTGGATTTATATGATATAAAGGAAGTGAGAATAGAAAAGATGTGTTGATATGCTAAGTCATACTTATGGGAAAATATAGCTTATGGAATAGTAATATTGGTTAGTATGGAATAGTATATTGGTTAGGTATATTAAATATGATAATGATATCAAGGGAAGTGTTTGGAGTAATTACCGCATGTTGTAGGTTCCTCAAAATGAGATAATGGCTTAATCAGGGCATAGTAATCTTAAAATGGTAATATTATTATCACATGTGTAAAACCTTTAAGTTAGACTACAAATTTTTGATATTTTGGTAATTTAAGGAGGTTTGGTGAATTTGGGTAATCATACAAGCCTTATGGAAAGAGTTATGACTAATCTTAAAA
This sequence comes from Tamarix austromongolica, assembly GCA_039764185.1. Taxonomy (NCBI): domain Eukaryota; kingdom Viridiplantae; phylum Streptophyta; class Magnoliopsida; order Caryophyllales; family Tamaricaceae; genus Tamarix; species Tamarix austromongolica. Next base: position 13,463,199 of record CM077809.1, on the reverse strand, counting down.
TTAGGACTTTGAGAGCTCTATAAATAGTAACATTTGGAATAAGGCTATTATTGTATGTGTGAGACATGGGTGTTAGATCATAAATTTTGAGTGTGTTAACAATGATAATATTTGAGATTGATATACTATAATTGGTGGTTGAATGGTCAATATAATAGAAGTTATGTTAGGAGTGTAATATTAGGGTTTGATGAAATTAAGGATCTTCACTCTAGAGATAGGCCTTATGAATTGTGTGATGTGTTTATCTGCTTTAATATGTTTGGTACCTACAAATCGATCATGAATAATATATTAGTCATTTAAAGTGAAAGATCACATGAATAGAGCCAAGATAATGTTTTTATATCTGTTTCACCAGAGGATAATAGTGGCTAGTGAGCATTTTGCCTCGAGAAGATTATGTTTTTTATATCCGTTCCATAGGAGGATAATAGTGGCTCAAGAGCATTTTTCCCCGAGGAGGTGCTTCAGTATTTTCCATCGGATTAAGAATAGTGAGAGCCCTCCTCATCGTGAATGAAAATGTAATTGTGTAACCTATGGATGAGACACTAATAACTTAAAGTGAAAGAGTATGTGAGTCAAGACCAAAGTGATGTTTTAATATCTATTCCACCGGATGATAATAGTGGCTCGGGAGAGTTTTACCCTAAGAAGGTGATGTTTTCATATCTGTTCCACTAGATAATAATAGTGGCTTGGGTATTTTGTCCCTGAGAAAGTGCTTCAAACCATTCCACCTATTTAAGAATAGGAGGATTCTTAAACTCAACGTATATAAAATAATAAAAATGGTTATATATAATAAAGAGGCTTGGATCAGTATATATCCTGTGATATTTTCATAGATTGAATGTGTATTCATCATCCATTGTGAATTCATATGTTATATATATCTCATATTCAATAGTATTAAGAGCTTATGACTCGTATTTGGTGTGTAAAATAGCTTGGATTGGTGTGTGAAGTGTTTCAGAGGAATTTGGAGTAGAAATGTGAGTTTTTTTGTAAATATGCGAATATTTTACCTTTAATAAATTGAAATTTGGAATTTTTTTGAACATTAAAGTTATATATATTTCTTTTATCTTTCTAACGCATCAAGAATTAGCTCGATCGAAGGTCATATGAAGAATTTGTGGCCAAAATACTAAATATTATCAAAGATGGAAAGAAACACGAGGGGCCCGTGTTCGTGAAAAACGGTCTGTGTTCTTTCATCAGAAAAATGTGTCATGTTTTCATGAGAGGCCAAGAGACAGAAAATAAACACGGGGGTACCGTTTTTATTAACAAGGTCTGTATTTTTTGGTTTTTTTGCTCCACCTCGGTTTTCGCTAATGACAGTTTCGTATAGTATAAATATCATGCAATTAGAATCCTAATCGAAGAGCGAACGCCATCTTCTTCTCCTATTGAGTTCTCTTGTAATTCCTTGATGAATTGAGTGATTTATTTGAGAATTTCTTTGATTCTTTGTAATCATAATTACTTCACATCAATAAGATCATTTTTTCCCTAATTTGTGTTCTTCTCTTCTCAATTCTTGTGTGTTCTAATTGATTCTAATTGGATCTTATTTTTCCGAATTGGTATCGATTCACAACAAGTATTGTTACCTTAATCAATACATAATGTATTGACCACCCTTTTATGGATTTTTCTCATTCCCACGAAAAAGTGACCCTAATTCCTTTGTGCAAGACTTTGAAGACCTGCTAAATGACTATGTTACTTTTGATGCACTATATGGGGATGAGTCACCTATTATCTGTACTGGGTGTTTGGATGAATAGTTATGTTATCTAATTGATGCATTTACCTGTATATCTTTTTGGACTCTTTGGACCATGGTATCTCTTACTTTGTATTTTTTTTATTGTAATTCAGAGTTAATCTCCAAACTCGTATTGTATTCATAAATGTTTCTCCCATTTCTAATTTCCTTGTTTTACCATAAAGGATTTTAGCCTTATGATTAATGTAAGGATGGTTGGGCAAACCAAGCTTATGTCAATTACGGTAATAACACCTAATATTTTACTTATATGCTTTTGTTGTAAAAAAAAATGGTTCTAAAAATCAGAGTGTTACATCCACCATGTTCAAATACATAAGGAATTTAAATCAAGGTATATGATCATCAAATTAAAGGAAAAAAAATTAGGGCATAGCCCTAAACTCGGGTTTGTTAAGGATCGCTCAAAAGTCTCTGGATGCCCATGCTTTCAAAACCCATGCCTCACATGAGGTTGGTCAACTACCGACCATCCATGAAAATTTACACATGGCCCTATGCTTGTGGGAATGAGTAGGTGACCAAGAAAACGCTTCATACTGAGTAAGCCAATAAGTCACCAACAAACAAGATTCCAACATAATACGAAGATCATACTAGCATATTTCATATAAACAATGTACATGCTCTATCATGGTCATATCAGGCATAAGAAGTTCATACCATACATGGCTCATCACGCTTGACACCATAACACTACATTATAGATGAAAATATACAAGCTACAAGTAGAATTTCTGGCTAATAATAAGGCTTCATTCATCCAAACACATAATTTCACATATGCCATTTCCACATCCCTAATTTATTAGGTCATTTATACATATATAGGTCAGTATCTCCTTTACCGTTATTTTCCTTTTACTTTTTCCTTCCTATTTTTTCACATTCCTATTCCAAATTCTTATCCAATTACCCATTCAACTTATTATACAAATATTTATCCAAGTTATTATCGAACGATGGATTGTGCACCAGCCTATGGTCTCATATACCATGTAAGCCTATCAAAACCAAATGATATAAAGTCTAGGATAAATCCAAATAGCCACAAATTAACATAAATCCTAGCCAAATCCAAGTAACCACCAATGTACATAAGTCCAGGCCAAAGCCAAAACCACCTAGGCAACTAGACCCTTTAATATCGATACTCCCTAGTACATTATCAATATCTAGACTAGGTAAGGCACTGGGATCTACTAGGATTCCGCTCGAAGGCACAAGTAAACGCCCAAAGGTAGACTAACCCCCAATAGCTAATCGAGGATTGGATAACCCAGAACAACACATAGCTCGATCATATTTTTCTTTAAATAATTAGTATATTATTCTCGAGGTTATGTGATCACACAAGACCCATATAGTATGCAAGCAAGACATTCACCTACTTATTCCATCTTACCCATTATCATTCCCCAACCATGTGTAGGATTTCCATTAATGATTTCTCAATATTAACCAAATCCATTAGATTAATCCATTTCAAGCCAAAGTCCATATTGCATTACCCGTTTAAAGCCATCAGATACATATTCGGGTTTACCTATTAAGGTCATTACAACACCCATTGAGTATGCCATAAATTATGATCCATTTAATTCATCCATCAGGTTGTCCATTCATGTCAACAGAGGTATTTCACTTGTTAACCAAACATATAGAATCATTAGGCACAGTCTCAAGGCATATCTAAGACTAAAGATCAAAATCAAACAATCTAGTCGAAATAATAGATCAGTTTGGTCTAAACAATCAATTAATTTTACCTACTAGTCAATCGGTTTGGGCCAACTAATTGATTGGTTTGACTCAGCCAAATCCATGGGTTCCCTCAATCCAGTTAATTAGTTTTTCCAAACCAATCAACTGTTCTAGAACCATTCAAATGATTCTTCCAAACCAGTCAATGGGTTTAAGCGGAGAGCAAACTAAGGTCACCACAAACCTACCGATTGATGGGTTGGGTCAACTAGTCAATCTTTTTGCCATCAAATAGCACATAACAGGTATTTTTCATGCAAATCATCCTCAAAATTCCTACCACATCCAAACTAAAACATACCCTATCATCATACCAACATGTTTTCAGCTTATAAACTAAGGCGTGCTTCATAATTAATCAAATCAATCTAATTTCCCTAAAATCATGCATTATTCCTCAGAATTCATAATTTAATCAACATGCATCAATATAAAACCAAATTCTCATGCCGACTTATAAAATCAAGATTTTAAATAATTCACCACAACACATGCTTATTTAAGTCACGTTTCAGAAGTAAGAATGACATGCTTGATGCAAGAAAAACTCTTCCACAAATATGAAAAATCAACCTAGAAGATTTTTAATTTTCAAAACTTAAAGAAAATAGAAGTTAAATTTTAAAAAATTTAATGAATAATTTCATAATTAAGAATTTAAATTAGGACAAAAATGAATTACCAAACTTAAGAAAAAAATAGAGAGAATTTGTGCAGAGAAAGAGAATCAACTTCCTCCTAAATCTAACCCTCCATTACTTAAAGATAAAAAAGAAGGAGCCAAAGAAAGGACCAGAAGAGTGGAAAGGAATCGAACTGGAGAGAAAAGAACACAAGGTTAAGGATAGCTAGAAAATTTTGGTGGCTGAAAGAGGTGATTAGGATTATTTATAGCTAACAAATTGGTATAAGAATGAGTGTGGTTAGTTATAGATCAAAAAAACCTAATTTCTACCATTTCAATTTGAGATGAATGGGTGGAGTTCGTTAAAGATAGGTTGGCCTCCCTTCTAGAGTTAAAATAGTGATTTATGGGAAATGTAGGTCAAATTTGCCTAGAAATGTCAAACACAAGATAGGGAATGAATGATCAACATGGAAGTATTCTCCTAGCTAAGCCAAGATAAGTCTGGAAATTGAAGCAAAAATTCCAAAGGATATAGAGGAGAGAGGAGGAAGAAGACAAAGATGAGGTCAACCTCCCCTTAATTATCCAAATCAAATGCTAAAATAAGTTCGAGGCAAAAGCTCAAGCTAATGCATGATAATAAAGGTTAAGAATCTTCAAAGAAAAAATTATAATGGGATAATCAAGGTTACATATTTGTGTAAGAAGGTTACATAGAATAATCGAGTTTTGAAAATGCACTTGGCTTAACAAACCAGTCGATAAGTTCAGCCGAGAAAAACTCTTCAACTAAAACGAAGAACCAGTTGATCGATCCACCTAAAAACTCATTTTATTCAATTTCTAATACTTATTCAAATCCAAATTTCCTCAAAGTAAATTATAGTTCCAAATAAAAATCAAACATTATCAAATCTTAATAAATATCATAACTTATCTTTCCACAAACTTCGCAAAAAGATGAGGTATTGCATTGTATCTTGTAGCTTTGTCTTCTAAGAAAGTTTGTAATCCTTATCTTGTTCTTTTCGTGTACACTAGATACCATTGATGAGTTCTTCTTTAAAACATATAAAATACCTGCAAGAATCACTTAAGAAAACATTAGTAGCATTAGGATTCTCAATAATAATTGGTTTCATCTCCAAGTATACTAACTCCTAACATTCATTAGAAGAATAGTGAGATGCTCCTACATCAAATTTATACAACTAAAAAGATATAGGATGAATCTAATTATTTTACGACTTGAATCTACTATTAGGTATCATGAATATAAACGTTTTCAAGATAGATGAACCTAAATGTCTATGTATACTTATGTTAGTGTACCAATTGGGGATTTTTTTGAGTTGAAAAATCTAATGGTTGGAGTTTAGGTTATATAATTACTTTTTTATGAGTTACATATCGATACACCTAAGGAATGGGGGAAATAGGTGTCTATATATGGGACATGGATCATGTATTGCTTCCCACAACCCATTGGTGGGTAGGATGCCCAAGGCGCCCAACCACCAAGGCAAAATATAACCATTAGTCCCTTTATTGTGGCTCAAAATTGGTTAAGGTAGAAAGGATCAAAGTCCCTCACCACCAAACCACGAGATAACACACATGACACACAGTCATTAGTAATCAATCAATTAATTAATTTGTTGGAATATAGAACAAGTGAAATAAAACTACGTAAAACCTACAAATACGTATATAGTCAATAATTGATCCATCTATTGATATTTATGCCCTTTATTAATATTTATTTATATCTCTCATGCATGGTACCAATTTTCAATGCCAATGATAGGATTCATCACCATTATTGGCATCCACCATCATATCTTCCAAGACATAATTTTGATATAGAAAGGACTTTGATCCATTGCATATATCTAGAGTGATCAAAATCATCTACTAGTAAGCATGATAAATCTAAATGTTTAGTAACATGGATATATATATTAAGTATAATGAACGTAAAAGGATTATGTGATGAACCTATATATTAGGTATTATGAACTTAAATATTTCAAGGGTTGAACCTAATTTATAATATTTATAAACCTAAACGGATTATGTCATGAAGCTAATTATTGAATGATATTAACCTATATATTAAGTATCATGAACCTAAATATTTTCAAAGCTGAATATAATTTATATAAATTTATAAACTTAAAAAGATTAAGTATAAACGTAACTCCTTTATGACTTGAACATATATATTAAGTGTCATGAACCTAAATATTTTGAGGGTTGAATCTAAATGGATTATTGTAAAATATTGAAATTCTTTAGCCTTTTATTCAGAACTTAACCCTAAACTTATAGCACCCCAACCTCACTGGGGTTGTCGATAGTTACTTTAGACACGTTCAAGATCAATGTCTTGCTCCACACATCAGCATAATCCCTTTTCCGAGTGCTTTATCCTCACTCACATGTTTTCTAAAAATTTTCATAAGACGTCACCCATTCTTATACTACTACAAGCCAAATGCACTTAAATGTGAATTTATCCGGTAATGGATTTCTAAAAGAGAAGGTGCACTTTCTTGATATAAATAATCTTATCAATCCTTTTAGATATCCATTAATAATCTTATGGTATTACATACACCTCCACTCAAGAACTCAATGTCATTTTTGCGCCTCGACCATTGATTGCCACATTGCAATGTATCCCAAGAATTATCCTACTAGGCAATTGGCTAGCTCATCCAAGTTTAGCTCAAGATTGTAGTTTTTCTTTTATACTATTTGCAACACCCCGACCTCACTAGGGTTGCAAGTAGCTACTCTAGAATTCTTTCAGGATCAATGAATTTTCCCACACATCAGCACTTTCCCTTTCCAGTATATTCTATCCTTACTCACACACTCCCTAAGTAACTTAATGGGAGGTCAACTATCCTTAGGGCTTGAACTACTCCAAGCTAAGTACACTTCACTATGGATTTCTACATTGATGAATTTTTAAAGAAAAAAAATATATGTTCCTTATTGATATATGTAGTCTTATTAATTCTTTTAATAATCCACTATCCACCACTAATTTGGGGATATTACAAAAACCACCATGTTCCCTTTCAGTTCACCCTCTCTCATGTGGCCTTCCCTAACACCCCCTCCTCCAAATTAGTTATGATTTTCTCAATTTTGTTATTCAAACCAATATTTCCTAACTAAGCCTAACCCTCAACTAATTATAAACCAATGCTTAATCTTATCCCCCTGATTTTTATGCAATCACTCGCCCATGCATATGTGTCCATATCACTTGCAAGCCTACACATCTGTTTTGAAACCCTGACATCCCTCACGATTCTCTCTTCATGCAACCATCTCCTTCATCCTTCCTTCATCTCTTATATTCTATTATTTTATCCAACCCCAAATAAGATCCCTTCTTTTTCTTCCCCTTCCTAACTTTCTCCCTCCATGATTCTACATTTTTCCTAACTCATGCACCACCATTTTTGTAGCCTCACACCACCTTACAATTTTAAACCTCACATGGATTTGTGGCAATATTAAAATCTCACTTGAACCCCTTCATAGCTGCATCAACCACACACATTGTACCCCCTAAGTTGTTCCACAAACCAACAAACCACAACCCTTTCTCCACTGCATCTTCAAATAGCCAAGGCTCTATAATTTCACTACCTCATGTCATCCTTCATCACTTGTAGCACTTTATACTATGTGAAAACCATACACAACCATCCCTTTGTTACTTGAATGGATCACATTTTGGTCCCCCTTACTGCATAAGCTATACACACAAGTTTCCCTAGCAACACCCTTCTTCTTCATCTTATTCTTCTTATTCAAGTTTACTAAGATAACCCATATGCTTTACTAAGTATGTGAAAATTTCATGATAGAATATTTGGGTTTCATTTGTGTGCCTAAGTATGATTTGTTCTTTTGGTGATTCTCAAAATATTTTCTTGGTTCTTTTTATCTTGTAATTTTTCCCAAACCATGTAAGAATGAAATTATATGTTTGAGCATGCTAAATTATGTATGTTATTATATGTATGATAGCATGGTGGAATATAGTTTATTATTGTAAGTTAATTATACAAATAAGCTTCCTATCAGATTCCTTTCATGATTAATTTGAAGGTCGAAATAGATGAATACATATTTGTATGCTCTAGAGTATACTTGTCATTTTAAGCGTTTCATGCTTCTATTTTTCAAGATGTATGCCTGTCATGATATGTATAGGGGCATAATGGTGTTTTTCTAATTTTATAAATATTCAAAGTTATACCTTTTACAAATGTGGTATTATTTTTTTCCTTTATCCTTTTCATGAGAATTTTTAATTATCTTTAAGCCGAGTATTAAATTCATTAAAATTGAGATATTTAGGGTTTTAAGAGTATTTTTTTCATTTATGACCTAATAGGCCTGGATGTAAAAATAAATTAGACACAACGTGGACTTAGTAGATTATGATCTTAGTGTTGAATCTTGAATTTTGGTGTGGTTGTTGACATTAAATTCAACATGAATAATCAAATTTAAAGAAAAAATGATTAAGTATAGAAATTAATTTTGTATATGTATTAGGTGATATTTATGATCACCAAGTAAAATAATAATATTTAAAGTGGAAGAACTCGAGATAAAAAATGGTTTACTCTTCAGGATTAGCTGCCCTAAAGATGAGACGAGGGCCCTCTATTTGGTTTGGTGGTTTTATCGAGTGTATCTACATTCCAACTAAAGTCTTAGTCTACTCTAATTAGTTTTTTGGACTTATTAGGGGGTATACACACTTAAAGATTATGTAACATAGGCATAAGGTATTGTGTTGCTTTAGTGTGCTAGTATGATCGGTGTATTTTAGATGTTTCCAGGTTATATGGTTGGGAGGTTATTGTGTTTCCTATGTGTGCCAATATAACTTTGGTACTTTATACGTCTTTGAATTTTCTCTTGTATCCTCTCAAGAAATTACGAGGGAAAGTAACATTGTGTGTGTGACCTTTGGTATATGTTGATTGTTAGCTTGACAATTACCTTCATGCCCTATATATGGTATTTGGAATTTGTTGGTGTGGGTAGTTGATTGTTGTTTTAGTATACTATTCATGTGGTTATGAGATATCGATGATTGTTAAGGGAAATGGTTAAGCATGGTTTGGTGGCTTCCCATCGTGGAACACCCTAAGCATGAATTGGTTTTATGGGTTTGTTATGTGGTTAAGTGTAATGGTTGATGAGCATATGGTAATGTTTATGTTCAGGCATGTTTTATCATATCTTGTTATTGCATGTAACCTTTGATGGGTTTATACCATGATTTAATTTTGATACCTTCAATGTGTTCCATATGACATATGTGTGCTTAATGTTGTGTAGTGATTTACTCAGTACTATTATATTGATGAGTTCTGTTTTATGGTATCCTACTTATTCAATTAGTAGTTGTGACTTTGCAAGAGTACTTGGAAGGTACAACTTGATGGCTAATAGTTGGAGTTGAGAGTTATGAATATTTAGTGTATACTACAACATCTTTTGATTTGAATATCCTTTAGACTCTTTTGTTCAATTTATGTATTTCTTTTATTTTGGCTATTGTCATCTTCTCCAATATCTAGAGGCGGCAATCGGGTCGGACGGGTCGGGTTTGGGTCGGGTCATTGCTTTGTTTGGGTAGGGTGGGTTCCGAATCGGGTCATTTTAGGTTCGGGTCTGGTATGGTTCGTGTTAAACAAACTCAAGTTCGGGTCATTTTGTGTTAACTTGATTGGTAGGATCGGGTTGGTTTCGGGTCATTTTTTGGTTCACACGACTAGGTAACTTCGGCCCGTTTGAGTCATTTCGTGCAATATGATAGGTTGGTCTCATTGGGTCTGAGTTATTTTAGGCTAACTTAATGGGTCGGATCGTTTCATGTAATTTGACGGGTTAAATTTTAGTAGTTATAGGTTAACTTGATGGGTCTAGTCGGGTCGAGTTTTGACCAGTTAAGTCAAATTCGGATCCAAGTAATTACCATTTATTATATTGTAAATATTAGAGGAAATCATAAAACTACAATTGTGGATAAATGAATTAAGAATATTACATACACTTTATTTTCACAAGTAAATAGTAAAGATCCTTATAAATTTTAATAATAAAAAACATTGCATGATTGAATCTAACAAAGATATTTATCATTTATTCTAATTTATTTGATTAATTAAAAATATTTAATTAATTAAAAATGTAATTCTACAAAATAAAGGTGATCATAACATAACTATATAGTGTATAATTATCATTTATTACATTGTAAATATTAGAGACAATCATAAGATTACTGGTATAAATAAATGAAATAAGAATATCATATGTGCTTCATTTTTGCAAGTAAATAATAAAGATATTTATAAGTTTTAACAATATTATATTTGATTACTTAAAATATCTATAAATTTTATAAGTAAAAATATTATATATTTATCATATATTATATTTATTTGATTACTTAAAATATTTGATTACTTAAAAAAAGATAATTTTAAAAAATAAAGGTGATCATAAACATGACTATGCAATGTATAATTATCATTTATTACATCATAAATATTAGAGACCGTCATAAGATTACTAGTACAGATAAACAAAATAAGAATATTATATGTGCTTTATTTGTACAAGTAAATAATGAAGATATTTATAAGTTTTAACAATATTATATTTGAATACTTAAAATATTTATAAATTTTATAAGTAAAAATATTAGATATTTATCATATATTATATTTATTTGATTACTTGAGAAAAGATAAATTTATAAAATAAATGTGATTATAAATATGACTATATAGTGTATAATTATCATTTATTACATTGTAAATATTAGAAACAATCATAAGATTACTAGTACAGATAAATAAAATAAGAATATTATATGTGCTTTATTTTTACAAGTAAATAATAAAGATATTTATAAGTTTTCACAACATTATATTTGATTACTTAAAATATTTATAAATTTTACAAGTAAAAATATTAGATATTTATCATTTATTATATTTACTTGATTACTTAAAAAATATAATTTTATAAAATAAAGGTGATCATAAATATAACTATACAATGTATAATTATTATTTATTACATTACAAATATTAAAGACAATCATAAGATTACTAGTAAAGATAAATGAAATAAGAATATTATTTGTGCTTTATTTTTACAAGTAAATAATAAAGATATTTATAAGTTTTAACAATATTATATTTGATTACTTAAAATATTTATAAATTTTACAAGTAAAAATATTATATATTTATCATATATTATATTTATTTGATTACTTAAAAAAGATAATTTTATAAAATATAGGTGAGCATAAGCATGACTAAACAATGTATATTATCATTTATTATATTTTAAATATTAGAGACAATCATAAGATTACCAGTACAAATAACTGAAATAAAAATATTATATTTGCTTTATTTTAACAAGTAAATAATAAAGATTTTTTACGCAGTTATGTTCGAATTTATCGGGTTCATCCGATTAAACTATTTTAGATAAATTGATTATGCAATATACTTTGAAATGTACTTAATTTCATGTTGGTATTGTTAAATTGGAAAAATATTTTTGAAATATATCGAAATTGGATTGTCACGTTAAAACTCTTACGGATTTGAATTGGATAGTATAATTGAGTTATTTTTTAAAATCGATTATACAATGTGTTTTAAAATATGTCTAATTGAAATTTTGAATCGTCAATTTAAATATTTAAATAAAATTTAACCGGATTTATAGTTCGAGCTCAAAAACTCTAATTATGTTAAATTGGGTAATTCCTTAATAGTTTTTAATCAATTGAGTATACAATATGTTTTAGAATATATCTAATTTTAATTTTAAACCATCAATTTAAATATTTGTATAAGATCTGACCGGATTTGTTGTTCAGGATCAAAAACCCTAATTATGTTAAATTGGGTAATTCCTTAATATTTTTTAATCAATTGAGTATACAATATGTTTTAGAATATGTCTAATTTCAATTTTAAACCATCAATTTAAATATTTGAATAAGATTTGACCGAATTTGCAGTTCGGACTCAAAAATCCTAATTATATTAAATTGGGTAATTCCTTAATAGTTTTTAATCAATTGAGTATACAATATGTTTTAGAATATGTCTAATTTGAATTTTGAAATGTCAATTTAAATATTTGAATAAGATTTGATCAGATTTACGGTTCGGACTCAAAAACCTTAATTATGTCAATTTGAGTAATTTCTTAATAGTTTTTAATCAATTGAGTATATAATATGTTTTAGAATATGTCTAATTTCAATTTTAAACCATCAATTAAAATATTTGAATAAGATTTGACCGAATTTGCAGCTCAGACTCAAAAATCCTAATTATATTAAATTGGGTAATTCCTTAATAGTTTTTAATCAATTGAGTATACAATATGTTTTAGAATATGTCTAATTTGAATTTTGAAATGTCAATTTAAATATTTGAATAAGATTTGACCGGATTGACGGTTTGGACTCAAAAACTTTAATTATGTTAATTTGAGTAATTTCTCAATAGTTTTTAATCAATTGAGTATACAATATGTTTTAGAATATGTCTAATTTTAAACCATCAATTTAAATATTTGAATAATATTTGATCGAATTTGCAGTTCAGACAAAAAAAAACCCTAGTTATGTTAAATTGGGTAATTTCTTAATAGTTTTTAATCAATTGAGTATACAATATGTTTTAGAATAAGTCTAATTTTAATTTTGAACCATCAATTTAAATATTTGAATAAGATTTGATTGGATTTGCAATTTAAGCTCAAAAACCTAATTATGTTAAATTGGGCAACTCCTTAATAGTTTTTAATCAATTGAGTATACAATATATTTTATAATATGTCTAATTTCAATTTCGAACTGTCAATTTAAATATTTGAATGATATTCGATCGAATTTGTTGTTCAGGCTCAAAAACCATAATTATATTAAATTGGTAATTCCTTAATAGTTTTTAATCAATTGAGTATACATTATGTTATAAAATAGACCGGATTTACAGCACAATAGTATTAAGAGTTAGTAATTTTTAGTTGGTAGCAATTGTAATTACAATTTCATTAGGTAACCAGTAGCCACTATAATTACATTTTTAGAATATGAGTTTGATTTTGTATTTATCATAAATTTTTAATCTGTGTACTCTATGTAAATTAATATAACATTTGTTGTTTTAAAAATATGCATCAAAAGTTGGAGTTATGAGATTTTTTTTATTCTAAATGATATTATATAGAATGTCTAGGGTAAAAGTATGAAAAATAAGTACAATTATAAAATACTATATTTTAAAAAACTTTAAATAAATAATAAAATATGTGTAATTTATTATTATTATTATTATTATTATTATTATTATTATTATTATTATTATTATTTTTATTATTATTTTTATGTCTGGTTGGATCAATATCGGGTCGGATCGGGTGAATGTCGGGCTGGGTCAACGTCGAGTCAGGTCTCTATCGAGTCATGGGTTGGCATCGGGTCGGGTTCGAGTCGGGTTGATTTTTATCGGGTCAGTGCCATGTCGGATTTGGGTCGGGTCGGGTTGGGCTTGTCGGATCAACTTTTGCTAGCTCAACCAATATCTCTGATCTTTTTTTATAATGGGACAACGACAACATCGAATGTAATCTCTCATTTGTTTCTTATTATTGTTGTTCTTAATTTAAACGGAATAAAATTTTAGTCTGAGTACTTAATATAAGAATGATAGAAGTGATCGGATACACTTATACTATATATAGTGGTAACATCTTACGTTTGTAATATTTTAGCTTCCATAAATAACTATTTTAAATGAAATTTTCAAGTGCTAAAAAAGGAAACGTTACAATTATTTGATAATCCTAATTATTTTATGACATGAATAGAAATTATAAAAATTATCTCTTATTCATCATACTTGGTTAACATGCACATAATAAAAAGTTTTAAATTTTATAAAATTGACCCCGTGTCTAGAAATAAAAATTATAAATTACAAAAATTACCTCATTTTTGTACATAAGAATTATAAATTATAAAATCATAAAAAGGGTCCCATGTGCCTAAATAAAAATTATAAAATTATAAATAAAAAATTTATCTTGGGCACACCTTGGAAAAAAATAAGTAAGACATAAAATTTTATAGTTATTTCTAAGTGAGGTACAAAGTTATTTGGTTTTTTATTTGAGGTATAAGAAAATATTAATTACTTAATCAAAGCATAGGACCAGTTTTTTCCTAACTCCAATAACTTATGTAAATACTTTTTATCAAAAAACTTTAAAAGTAATTATTTTATTTAAGTAATGGCATAAAAATTATATGAAATACTAAATAAGTTTTATATATACCTTATTAACTATTATTATCATGTCCACACTAATACATCACCTTATTAAAATACTAAACTCCATTTAAAAAAATAAAATATTTACTTAGAAGATCAAACAAAAGGGTAACTACAAGATAAATGCTTTAATGTTTAAAAATTCCATATTTATGAAGAAAAAATTTGACTTTTTATGCATAAAAAAATCTTGGAATTAAGTATATAATATTTTCAAAAAAAACTTGAAAGTTTTCAAAATATTTGAAATTTAAGGCAAAATCAAGAATTTTTTTAAAAAAAAATAGATTTTACAAAAAAATTGAATTCTTTAGAATATTATAAATCAAATAATAAAACTATAATTTCTTGAAAATATGAAATTGAATATCAAGAACTTTCATGAAAATACTATAATTATATAATATATTTGGAGTTTAATAAATATATGAAATTTTACTTTAAAGAATATATAATTTAAAATATTTAGTATATTGAAAAATATTATATTATTCAATGTAATTTATCTCATTAATACTTAATGAGGTTAAATTCGTTTAAATTTTTATTTTACAAATTAGATTAACCATATTGTTTATATCAATTAGATCAATTTTTAAATTTAAATTCGTTATTATATCATTTTTACTATAACTATCTTAGTCTACAATTTATTTATTTTTTATAAAAAAAATTGGTTAATCTAAATTATAGTAAAGTTATATAAATATTGAGCATAATTAAAAGGTTAAATTTAAAAACAAACCTAATTGATTTAAAAAAAGAGTTTAAAAAATCCATAATTAAACTTTATCTATACTTTTTTAGCAAACAAAACCTGTTTGTTTAATCTATTAAAAGCTCCAACATTTTTTGAATAAATTAAAAGTTTTTATTTCTTTTTTAATGTTTTGTTCTTTTTATGGACATAATGAATGACATTTAGTGGACATTTATTTTGAGGTAGTATGAGAATGGGAGTAAAAACTAAATAAGGTTTTTAATATATTCCATTGTTTATTATTAGAGAATGAGAATAAAGAAGGGAAGGAAAATAACAATTACAAATTCTAATTCACATAATTTTATTACCCATACGAAGGGTGGAGATTGGAGGGAGGGAACAAAATTTAGTTTATAGAAGGCCAAAATACCTCAATTTAAATATTTTATAAATTTTAATACCCCTAAGTTTAATTAAAAAATACTTTAATAATTTCTTCATTTTCATTCCTACACCCAAAACAAGAAAGAAAAAAATTCCAAGCTATTCCCATGTATCAAATAGGCAAACGTGACTATGAGAATAGATAAATCAATTAAAAATCATTCATTCCCATCCTTCCGGTCACAAATTCTCATTCCCAAACAGTCCCTTAAATCATTCCAGAAACCGTGTCCATGTAAGTGACCCCGCAACCCTCTTGGCAACCATTAGGTCCATTACTCAGGGAGCCAGCATACAGTCGCAGTTTCTGGGGCCCAGATAGTCATACACGAGCCGGCATGCGGTTGGATCCATCCAAACATTAATTGATTCAAAACAATGGCATTATAGTTACAGACGCACATAAAACGACTCAATCACTACTACAGTACAAAACATTGGTTAAGCACAGCAGCAGACAGCTATTATTGGTTGATTCGTACGGCTGAAGCGGAAAGAATTAAGTATTTTGATACAACCCATTTAGTGTGATCGCGACAAGCAAATGAAACAATATTGAGCAGGGCACATAACGTAGAGGCACTTGAGAATAAATAGAATGGGAGTACTGTCATAAACAGGTCATCGAACAGCCTACTGCAGCTACAGACTTTTATCGGACTCGGGGGACCTCAATGAGGCGGGATAACTATAGCACATGGATTGCAACGCATTATGCAACAACAACGCCAAAGAGTTGCTTGCGGATCTGTAATGGCGATTGGCAAATGATTATTTCATAAACGAAAAGAAACAATCAAACACCAAATGCATCTCGAAAACAAGTTGTAAGCAGTCAACAAGACAGACAACAATCACTAAAACACTAGAAATCAAGTGAGCACGGAAAACAGAAAACTAATAATCACTTAAGTCAGACCAGAGTACATACATGCTGACATCAACAAAACGACATCATCCCAACTTTTTTCAGAAAATAGTGGTTGACATAAAAGGCTTTGCCAGACTACTGTCATTTATTCATACCGTCTCCTTCACCCAGATGAGCACAGGTCCGAAATGGTGTTTCCAGTAGTCTCTCAGATGGGGCACAAGTTAGATCTTATGCAGATTGGGGTAGATAGTTCAGGCTTTTAGCTACTAGGCCCAAATTATGGGGTAATTCTGATAGGCCATTGATCAAGAGGACATATGTGAGACGCAGAGCCACCAGAGAAAGGGGATGAGTGGGCGGGACCGCATATCTATTTTTTTACTGTATTTCTATTAGTTATTATTCTGTTAGTTAATTCCCTTAGGGTAGCTGTTATTTTCTGTTATTGCTGTCATTTTTGGTTATTGGGCAGGGGCCATTTCGGTTAGGGAGTTTGTTAGCTGCTGAGTCATGGGTGAGAGGAGGTTAGTGCGGTAGGGGAGGATATATAGGAGGGGCTGGCATGTGGAGTAGGATGTGTATGGTGTATGGAAGAATCGGGAGACACCAGGGTCTCTAATTCCTGGAGTATCTTCAACCCAGTAATCCAACAAATTTTCCGATCATTTCTTACATCTATTCTGATATTCATTGCATAGATAACCTACCAGATAGGGACTGAACTAACAAATTGGTATCAGATCCCTCTACAATTCTGGTCTGAGGGAAGATGTCGCAGAAGAAGGTTGATGCATTGGAACAAATATTTGAGGCAGCTCAGGCAACCTTGAACAGGGAAATGGAGATAGTGAAGGCTGACACTAGGAGATTACCAGTAGTAGAAGGGAGGATGGAATCTATGGAGACAAGGTTGGAATTAATGGACAAAACGATAAATGAGTTGCTAGTGCTGCTGAAGAGGGTGATACCTGAGGGCTCGACCACTGGAGGAGGAAGACGGGCATCAGTGGAGGAAGAAACTAATGCTGATGCTGGGGGAAGGGTCGAGACAAGGCCCTTTCGGCAGCTGGAATTTCCCAGCTTTGATGGAGATGATCCGGATGGTTGGATCTTCAGAGCTAAGAGGTACTTCCACTTAAATCACACTCTAGATTCAGCGAGGTTGGAGATGGCAACCATAGCTATAGAAGGAAGAGTACTAGCGTAGTTCCAATACAGTGAAGACAATTATCAGTTTGGCTCATGGTCCGGTTTCAAGGAGATTCTATTCAATCAGTTCCGCTCGCGCCATAAAGGAACTCTGTGTGAGAGGTTTCTAGCAATTAAGCAGGAGAACTCAGTAGAAGAATTTATGGAGAAATTCGAGTTGCTAGCATCACCATTAAAAGGAAGGTTATCAGCAGAAGTACTCGAGAGTACTTTTCTCAATGGGCTGAGGCCAGAGATCAAGGCAAAAATTTGAATACTAAAACCCAGAAGTTGGACAAAAATGATGGAAACGGCGCTTTTAGTGGAGGACCGGGTGACTCAAACACTTGGATTTAGGTCGGAGACAAGGTGAATCGGGTTAGCAAGCCATGGGGAAAAAGCGGCTAGACCTCAACCCAATACCCAATTCCCTAAAAACTTGACAGGCCCAAACTCACCATCAGCAACAATCGCAAACCCCCCTGCCAGTTCCAGACCCACGATGGCGGGGGCTTTGGGTCGCCAGACTACTGTGACATTAGGGAGGGGTTCGGAGGACACCGCCGGACGTCGCAAATTCCAAAGGTTGACAGATGAGGAGCTCCAGAGGTGACGGAAGTGGGGCAGTGTTTTAAGTGGTACCATCCAGGGCATATATGCATGAACTGGGCGCTACAAGTCATGTTAGTAGAGGAATTGAGCCAAACAAATGAAAGGGAAAGGAGCGAGACTTGATTGCTAGAAGAGGAGCGAGTAGAAGTAGTGGAAGTAGATGGGGCAATCGAACTGTCAATAAACTCTATGGTTGGATTTAACAATCCACGCGCTCTGAAGTTATCAAGTACCATCGGTGCTCACCCAGTCACTGTGCTAATTGATAGTGGGGCAACCCATAATTTTATTGCAATATATGTTGTTAAGGAATTGAATTTGCCACTCACTACCACTACCACCTATGGGGTAGTTATGGGCACGAGGGAATTAGTGCAGATCCCGGGGATTTGTAAGGGGGTGCTAGTATCATTATATGAAATTGAAGTGGTGGAAGATTTCTTACTATTGGAACTCGGTAGTGCGGATATTGTCCTAGGGATGCAATGGTTAGCGAAGCTGGGAATGACTCATATCAACTGGAAGGCGTTGGTGACGAAATTCAACCTAGGAAATTCCACAGTGACACTACGTGAGGAACCTGGGCTGTGCAGGACCCAAGTCTCCCTTAAGGCTATGAGGAGAACTATCCAGAAGGAAGGGCACGGGATATTGTTGGAATGTACATCCTTAGAGACCTACCCGGAGGTTAGCAAGGAGTCCGGAGAGATACCTTGGGAAGTTACAGCAGGTAGTAAGCAAGTTCCAGGATGTGTTCACCCCGCCCATAGGACTCCCACCTCCAAGAGCAAGTGACCACCAAATTGAGCTCAAACCAGGCACTGAATCGATTAGGGTTAGACCTTATCGCTACCCCCAAATTCAGAAAATGAGATTGAGGTGCTGGTTCATGTCGCAGGAATTATTTAGCCAAGTAGGAGTCCCTTTTCTAGCCCAGTACTATTGATGAAGAAAACGGATGGGAGTTGGTGGTTTTGTGTGGATTATCGCGCACTCAATAGTGTAATTGTTCAAGACAAATTTCCTATTCCTGTTATTGATAAGCTGCTGGATGAGCTCCATAGAGCAATAGTATTTTCAAAACCAGACCTAAAGTCAAGGTATCCTCATATTCGAGTAAGGATTGAGGATGTTCCTAAGACTGCCTTTCACACGCATGAGGGCCACTATGAATTCCTATAATGCCGTTTGGGTTGACAAATGCCTCGGCTACCTTTCAGTCGTTAATGAATGAGGTGTTTAGGCCTTATTAAAGTTTATTCTCATGTTTTTCAATGATATCTTAGTCTACAACCCTACTCTAGAGGAACACCAAAGACACTTGCAGCTGACTTCAGAAACTTTGGGCTCACATTCGTTATATGCAAATGAGAAGAAGTGCTCATTTGGTAAGATGGAGTTGCAATATTTAGGCCACATCATTTCAAGCCAAGGAGTGGCAGCAGGCCCTACAAAGGTCAAGGCAATGTTGGAGTGGCCCACACCACGAAACTTAAGAGAACTACGAGGTTTTTTAGGTTTGACAGGCTACTATAGTCTATAGAAAATTTGTGGCCAAATATGGGCAAATAGCGGCCCCTCTCACAACTCAATTGAAAAAAGATTGCTTTGGGTGGAACTCTAAAGCTCAAGCCACGTTTGAAGCTCTTAAGAGAGCCATGACTAAGGTTGCTTGTTTTGGCATTGCTTGATTTTCTCGGCCCTTCATTATAGAAACCGATGCATCAGGAGCGGGGTTGGGAGTGGTACTTATGCAGGGTCAGCGACCAATTGCCTATTTCAACGAAGTTCTGGGAAAGAGAGCTCACACAAAATCTGTCTATGAAAGGGAGTTGATGGCAATGGTACTGGCAGTTCGAAAGTGGCGACCCTATCTTTTGGGGCAAAAATGTACGGTGCGTACCGATCAAAAAAGTCTTCAGCATCTACTAGACCAGCGGGTAGTGGCAGAGGAACACCAAAAGTAGGTCATCAAGTTGCTGAGCTACAATTTTGACATTGAGAACAAGCTGGGATTCAAAAATAAGGCAGCAAATGCCTTATCTAGGAGAGAAGATGGGGAAACAAGTTTGCTAACTCTAAAGGCCACATGGGTGCATGATTGGATGGCTTTAAAAGCTGAAATAGATGTTGATTCACACTTTGGGCAGGTCAAACAACATTCGCAAAAGAATCTAGGATCAGTGGCGTATTATTCCTTGCATTAGGGACATCTTCTCTTCAAAGGGCGGCTAGTCCTCCCTGCTAATTCAACTTACATTCCCCAATCACTACAGGAGTATCATGGTGGTGTAGTGGGAGGGCACTCAAGGGTCCTATGCACCTTCCATATGCTCTCTCGAGATGTGTATTGGTCGGGTATGAGGGAACGGGTGCGGAAATTCATAAGAGCCTATGCCATATGCCAGCAGTACAAAACAGAAACTTTATCACCAACCAGGTTATTGCAGCCTCTACCCATCCCTAAGCAAGTTGGGAAGACATAACCATGGATTTCATAGAGAGGTTGCCATGCTCGGAGGGGTACAATTGTGTTTTGGTGGTGGTAGACTGATTGTCCAAGTATGCCCACTTCACTCCTCTAAAACACCCTTTTACTACAAAGTCTGTGGCTGTTGTTTTCCTTAAAGAAATTGTCCGCTTACACAGCCTTCCCCGCACAATAGTGTCAGATAGGGACAAGGTTTTTGTCAGTCATTTTTGGCAGGAATTGTTCAAGTTGCAAGGAACAGTTTTGAGGCACAGTTCAACTTGCCATCCTCAAACCAACGGTCAAACAGAGGTGGCGAACAGGAGTATAGAAACCTATTTGAGTTGTTTCTGCTTTGACAAGCCTAAGCAGTGGCCAGTGGGTCAAATGCTTGGCATGGGCTGAATACTGGTATAATACTTCCTACCACTCAGCTATACACACTAAACCTTTCCAAGCTCTTTATAATAGGACTCCTCCTTCGTTGATCCGTTATACAGAGGGTAATACTCCATTGGCTGCCATGGATGAGGAGTTGAGAGACGGGGACCTCATGATAGCTGAGCTAAAGTATCAACTAGAGCGTTCCCAAAAGTTGATGAAAGATACGGCTGACCGCAAAAGAAAAGACCTGCAACTCTCAATTGGGGAATGGGTCTATGTGAAACTTAAGCCATACCGCTAGAAGTCCTTGGCTAAACGGGTGAACGAGAATGGCTCCCAAATTTTTTGGGCCTTACCGTGTAGATGCTATGGTTGGCCAGGTAGCCTATCGTTTAGACCTTCCAGGTTCAGTCTCAATCCACCCAGTCTTCCATGTTTCAATGCTGAAACAAGCAGTGGGAAATCAGCAACAGATGCAGCCTTTTGCCAAAGCCCTAATAGAAGAGTTGGAACTGCAAGTGGAGCTAGAACAGGTGCTCGACCTGTGCTATAACCGAAGAGGACGACTGGAAGTACTTATCAAATGATTCAAATGGAGGGAGCTGCCGGATTTTGAGTCTTCTTGGGAGGATTTTGAGTTATTGAACGGGAGGTTTCCAGCTTTTCACCTTGAGGACAAGGTGAAGGTTCAAGGGGAGGGTATTGATAGGCCATTGATCAAGAGGACATATGTGAGACGCAAAGTCACCAAAGAAAGGGGATGAGTGGGAAGGACCACATCTATTTTTCACTGTATTTCTGTTAGTTATTATTCTATTAGTTAATTCCCTTAGGGTAGCTGTCATTTTCTGTTATTGCTGTCATTTTCGGTTATTGGGCAGGGGCCATTTCGGTTAGGGAGTTTGTTAGCTGCTGAGTCATGGGTGAGAGGAGGTCTGTGCAATAGGGGATATATAGGAGGTGCTGGCATGTGGAGTAGGATATGTAGGGTGTATGGAAGAATCAGGAGATGCAATGGTCTCTAATTCCTGGAGTATCTTCAACCCAGTAATCCAACAAATTTTTCGATCATTTCTTACATCTATTCTGCTATTCATTGCATAGATAACCTACCAGATAGGGACTGAACTAACAAATTCCCACGCCTGACTAAACAGTAAGTTATACTCTCAAGGCTCAAGCAGCTTATGTCAACCCAACATGCATGCAATGCCACTAGATGAATGACCATGCGTTGAACTTGAATGTTATAGCATGCATGATTAAATCTACACACCAAAGAAAATTATAATCATGTTTTGCGAGATGAAAGTTACCTGAGGGAGCTTCTTCCGGAATGCAACATCCAATCTTGCATCAAGGGTGTTCTCACACACAATTTTTCCGTCTCGAGAAGCCAGTACAACTCCTCCAGAGCTACATAAACAAGAAAATTTATTGGATTTCTATTAAAACATAATTGAGAAAACTAAATATTAGAATGACATAGCATCATCCCCAACAAAAAGAACCAGATTCATGTGTGCTTTTGGGTTTTGAAACAAGGTTACCATACAATGCAAGATGAAAGAAAAATAAATAAATAACTCCACAAGAGGAAATTACCAGGAAAGGCCATGAGCATCCTGGTGACTAGGAGCTGGAGGAAGATACACATTGTCAACTATGATCTCTGGTTGATGAACATTTGCTTTTTCAGAATATTCCTGTTTTGCTGAATCCAAAATAGACTCCACCAAACCAAGATCTACTTTTCGACAACGTAGCAAGATGGATGGCTCCTTCAGCCTAAGCAGACTCTGTGATCAAAGAAACAGAACCATTGTTACCTTTGCAAGATCAGTCAAAATCTATTGAGAACAAGCTCCTACAACATAAAAGCAGCAAATGCAAATCAAGAAGGTGGGAGAATTGCAAACTTTTGGTTATGGACCTACAGAGCTCCATTTTCCAACAAGAGAGTTTACTCCCGTTGTGACCTTTTACACTTACCTACTGACATTATTTCCTATACCACCAGGAACATATCCCACAAACAAAGACTGCCCCCTCCATTCTCCCACAAAAAAAAGGGATCCAAAATTACAGTCACTCAGAATATCACACAGAGCAAGGAGCCTCTAAACTCATGGCTTGAACAACAAGGAATGACCATCATTTTCATAACATACAAAGCAATACTTGGATACTAATATCTCAGACAAGTTTAAACAATTTGACAACATTATTTCTCTAACCTGAACAACAAGTTCTTTCAGAAGCTTCTTGTAACGATGATTGTCACCACTCACAAGCAAGAGCTCTTTTGCTGCCGCCTCTTTCATTGAGTTGACCAGATCATCTTGGGCTTGAAGAACTTGGATGCGAGAAGCATTGAGCTGCATAGAATATTCACTGCAGCAAAAACAAGTCAAAGATAAAATCTGGGCCTCATTTTGTCAGACAATAGAATTCAAGTGAAGATACTCCTATTATAGGGTAAAGGATTTTTTTTCACCACAGTATCACGAATTGACTAAGATCATAATTTTATTGCACATACAATTCCGATAGACAGAATGGGGTTCGTTCAACTTTAGACATTCATGGCCATAATTACCACAATGTCAATTTGAAACATTTCTATCAACGTTCAAGCTGCCAGAATCCAATATGGAACTTGTACCTAAATTCAAAAGGACCTCAAGTTTGGACAAATTCATCATCTAACAGCATGTGGTTGGTTCAAAGAAATTATTAGGAACAAGCTAAACGATATAAACCTCAAGGACACTATAAAGACCAGCTGAAAAGACGTACCAACAGCATCAGCCTCTGTAAGTCTATATCTCACATCTTAAGTAGGCTCTCTTCAAATTTACTTGGGTAAAAGCACGAATTGTTCGATGCACACCAAACATTGTCTTGTTTCCATCAGGCATCAGCCCTCATCTCTGATCATGAAAGGGATAGAGCGAACAACAAACTAAACCCTTCAAGAATCAACTAAGCCAAATCGTCGGACAATTTTGATAGCGTATAATCTCGAGGACACGTGAGAAGCGGTGAAATTTCACCGTCGAGAATCACCATTATGCTTAAATACATCGATACCCCCAATAAGCACATACATCTAAAAGATTTATAAGAAACACGATGGCTTAAAAGTTAATCGTTCTTTCACATGTTAAGTTGAGTATACCGCTAATGACGCCAATAATCCCCTAAGTCGCACAAAATCCAAATCCAGTAACTACCAAGAAAGCAGTCAAAAGTTCAGGGAAACGGGAACAACCAACTATTTGGAGGATTTAAACGAAACAACAGTCCAAACAAAGGCCAATTAAACATGAAAAAATGTAAGATTGATTAATAACGTAATTAGAGCAGAAATTACATTTTCTTTCGAATTTGAACTTGCTTCTGTTTCTTCTCATACTCTTGCTTGATCTTCTTCTTCTCCGCTTCTAGTAACTGCAACTTCTCGATATTGAATTCCTACAAAACCAAAAGCGATCTTCCACCACCAATCAGTTCACCAAAAATCAGATCGATGTCGGGATTTGTCCTCTACCGAACACGGTTGCCAACTAATCCTACAATTTATTGAGAAAAGGGAGAGAAATCGAAATTACCTCCTCAGCAGAAACGGAGATCTCGTTGGCTTTCTCCTCGGCTTCTTGGCGGATAAATCTGACCATCTGGTGGATCTGCTTTGAGACATCTGCATCGTTCATTTTTGACAAATGAAATTGAGGGAGATGAAAGCAGAATTTTTGGGTGATTGATGTGTTTTCCCTGATGATTTCTCCTACCTGTGGAGCTGAGTGTTTATGAATGAAAGACAAAATAGATAGGGAGACTAATTATATAGTCGTGCCGAAAGAGGGTGGCAGTGGTAGAAGGGAGAAAAGTGAAGAAGGAATCGTGAATCGTGAGTCGTGATCCCTGATGGTTGTCGTTTTGGAGGAAAGGTAAATTACGTGAAACATCCATGAACCTTCGTACGATTGGATCCGACTAGGGCGCACAATCGTACGGGTTAGACAAATTGAGGTCGAAATTATTTTAATCTTGAATATTTTTAAATTACTTTATCAAATTGGATTAGATTTAGTATGATTTAAATAGTTTTATAGCCATAATTTTGAGTCATTCTACTAAATTAAATTGGGTGAGGTTAAGAACGGATAAATTTAAATAAATTTAAATTTCTACTTGGATGAGGGTTAAATTTAGATTAGATTTCGATCATACTTATATTATTATTTTTAATTTCAATATATATCAAGATAAATTAGTTTAAACTTGATCATTTTAGTTTATTTTATATTTTTAAATTTGATTGTGTTAGATTCAAACCCTTGAACTTTTATTATTATTATTTTATATTTGCATGTATTGTGAATTTGTAATCTGCATTTTAAATTTTAATCATCTATTCAATTGTATTATTTAGTTTTATTTTAAGTTATAACTTGTAATTTATTTCCAACATAAGTTAGATTATTGAGTTCAAGTATTATTTAACTTTATGTAATATCCATACCTTATGCAGTCCTAACATAATATAGACTTATATTAATAATTGATAATAGATCGATTACATTATATCTATAGCATTGTGATGATGATAATAATAATAATAATAATAATAATAATAATAAATGATTAAAATTATAATACTAATAAGAATAATAACAATAGTAATAATAGTAATCAAATACATGGTAATAGTAATAGTATAACAACAACAACACCACAATAAATTTTTTAATCCCAGTTATATCGTATCATATCATATCAAATGTGCTAATGATATTGTAGGCCGTTCTTCGATCTAAAAGATGCATATTGCTTCAACTTCGATCTAACTTTTTTTTTATTTAGTATATCACTCCATGAGCCTTCTTTATAATAATGTTGATACAAGTGAAAGCTACTCTTGATACATAAGTTTTGATATGATATATTCTTTTCAACCTATATTTAGAATTTATTTAAAAAAATAGTGATAATACTAAAAGAAAAATATTAATTATGGCATTAATCATAGTAAAGTAGTAATAATAACATATTAAAAGTTTTATTTGACTTCAAATCACATCACATTAGTAAATACAAGTTGATGAAAATAAGTCAACATGTTATTTCTATGATCTGTCTCTTTTGATAGTAGAGCTACAAACTTGAGCTACCAATTTGTGGTAAATTTACTACTTTGGATCATGTGGCTATATCTAGTGAATCGTATATATGTTTTATCTTTTACTCATAAATGGAATAAGAAAATATTTTAAAAAATTAGTTTCATTAAAATTTGGTCAATTCTTTTTAGGCTTATAGTTTTTGGGTTATGTCGGATTTTAAATAAGCATCGGGTCAGGTCAGGCGTATATTGGGCTTATAATTTTTTTTAGATCATATCAAGTATTTGTCAGGTGGAATAATTTTTGGATTCATAATTACTCGGGTCATATCGAGTATGGATTAGATAATGAGTCAAGTCGGATAAGTTTCATATGTATAATTTCTCAAGTTGTTTCAGAAAAAAATTTAGGCGGATAAGGTTGGTTATCTCAAATCAGGTTAACTTTTGTCAACTCCAGTCCCGACTAATAGAGATGTATGTTGCACGAAAACTTTGTTGTCCCACCATTTTTTCATTTTGGAAAGATTTCTCCATTTCAAAAACATTTTCACATTCTCTTCTTCATGTTTGAAATGTATATAATGTACATTATATGTATTTTTTAAATATACTATTTTTCTATTTTTGATGTTCTTATTTTTTTCATATTCATCCATGTTTCCATGCAACCTTAATCGAGATTACCAATTCAAGTTCCATCTCTCTTAATATTTGTATATTTATAGTAATGGTTAAATGAGTAAGATTCCTTTTAAAAAGTGTTATTACATTTTTTAACTATTTTATGGCTCAGCTAACTTACAATAAGTGTCAAGATACTTATGAAAAAAATTACCGAATGACTAAATAATAGAGCTAGGTATTATTTGAAACATAAACTTGTACTTTAATTAAATTCATATATAAATGTTTAAATCTTATCTATGATGAGCACCAATGTTTAACATATTTTGCAATCAAACAATTATTACAAGCATAATACAGTGTTTTTTTATAAACTACTCATGCTACTTTTATTTTTAAACGCACTTAGATTTATGAGTTAATACATGTATACAGGCTACTATTTTTTAAGTGGGTAAATTTACCCCTTTCACTTTTTACCTTTTGTATCATTCCATTATTCTCTCTTTCACTCTTTCTCCTCGTAACTTTAAGATTATTGTTTTCCTAAAAGAAAGAGATAGAGGATATTTTTTTATCTGAACGAATACCATATAGAGGAAACATTTGAAGGGATACACAATATTATTTTCTTTGATGTAATAATCAATTTTTCACGTAGGACGACTCAACCTTTTTTACTTCTAGTGGTCATTTTCATCAAATGACTCTACTTAATTATAGTCTTTCAAGATGGACATGTCTTATATTTTTGTCTCTCATTGCTCAAATGGGTCATCCACCTCAAATAACTGATTCATCCTCAACTTTCCACTACGACAATACCCTAAAATATTACTTAATATTAATCTTAATTAATTTATATATTAACTTAACCATTAAAATCTTAAATTAATTATTTTATTAATATTTGACCCGCAAATCCAAATAAATTCTTAAATTGATATATATTAATTAATTTATCTTTTATTTTATTTTTTCCACCCTAAATCTATATATTTTACCTTAATTTATTTTTCTTAATCGGGTACCCTAAGTTTAAATAAATTAATTTTATCTTAATCCTAAATTTATTTTCTTTTTCCTTTTTCTTCTTTTTCTCTTTTTCTTTCCTTCTCTTTTTCTTTCTCTCTATGAGCCTAGTGTAACACCCCAAAATTCACTAAATTTTTTTTTTAAAACGGAAGCAATTAAGATAGAAACACTTAAAACCTGTGAATTCTGGGAATGTTACCGCCACACTTAGTACCAGACCGGTTCTCTCCGACCGTTCCAGTACCAAGTGCTAAGGTTAAAGAAAAGATTTATGTTAAATTCAAATTAACAATTCATAAAAGAATTCAAAAGATCATACAACAAAATCAGAGTACGCATAAACGTTTATTAACACTTGTAACTTCCAAATATAAATACATTTAAACAAGATAAAACCCGATGGGTCAAATTCCGGATTGCCTACTCACTCAAGTCAGGCCTGCCACCCCAAAACAATCTCTGATCTTAAACCTGCACAAGAGGTCAGCTCCCCACCATCGGTGGATCATCACAGGACCCATCAACCAAGGTAGTATCAGTACGGGTCCAGTACTGAGTAAGGTGACTTGATCACTAAGGCCAAAACATAAACACATAAGCCATGCAGGACGTAAAAGAGCATATTCATAAATGCATATGATCAACTAGGTAAAAGTACAAAGGCTCAATAATCCAGATTAATTACTTAATTAATCTTTTATCAAAAGTCGATACACACCATGCTTTTTATCAAATCCATGTAAGTACAGGAGCACCCCACTATTATTGCCGGTGGGCCAGTCACTTGCGGGACATAGTCCACACCACTATTATTCGCCGGTGGATCAGTCACTTGCGGGACAAAGTCCACACCACTATTCCTGACCGGTGGATCGGTCTGGTTCCTGCTCACATGATGTTCCACTATAAGTAATTAGTATCTTTTAAACGTTGGCAAACTCTGGTTTATATTTGTTAAGCTCGAGTCACCCCACTATTATTGCTGGTGGGCCGGTCACTTGCGGGACAAAGTCCTCACCACTATTATTACCGGTGGATCGGTTACACATAGGACATCATGTCCTAACCACTATTTCTGACCGGTGGATCGGTCTGGACCCGGCTCAACAATCTTCCCCTTTAAGTAATTAGTGTCTTAAGTATCTTATTCAAAGGCTTTCACCAAACATGCATAAATCACCACACATCACAAATCATAAAATTCCATAATTACACTTTAATTACCAAATACACGTGATAACCCAAAACTCTAAGCAGCCCCAAACATCCATAGTTAACTACTCCAAACCCTAATTCAGTGTCCTCCGTACCCTTAATTTGCTCCACGTGCTATTTTCCATTCCAAGTGCTCAAACACCCAAACAACACTTACATTACCTTCCTTACATCCCAAATCAACTTTCCACACGTAAATTTCATACCCATGCAAACATTAATCCCCCCATGCAAACCTTCGAACCTTTCTCATGTAAACCATAAAATTCCACGTGAAGCCCTAAATTAAACCATACAAACCCTAATACCACCATACAACCATCAATATCACCATGTAAATCCTAATACCACCATACAACTATAATTACCACCATACAACCTTAATATCATCATACAAACCCTAATACCAACATACATCCATTAATACCACCAGGTAAACCCTAGATTCCGTCATACAAAACCATAAATTCAATCCAACCAAAACCAAAGATTCACCCATTCCAAACCCTAAATTCAAACCATAAAGATTCTTCCATACCAAACCCTAAATTCAAGCCATAAAGATTCTTCCACATAAAATTATAAATTAGAATCTCCCAAGGAAAACTATAAATTGAATTCCCCCTAGCAAATCATAAATTAGATTCCACCATATAATATCATAAATTACATTTTCCCAAATAACATCATGAATTAGATTCTCCCAAACAAATTATAAATTAACTCTCCCAATCAAATCATAACTTAAATTCTCCCATATAATATTATAAATTACATTCTCCCAAATAACATCATAAACTAAATTCTCCCAAACAAATTATAAATTAACTCTCCCAATCAAATCATAATTTAAATTCTCCCATATAATATTATAAATTACATTCTCCCAAATAACATCATAAACTAAATTCTCCCAAACAAATTATAAATTCGATTATCCCATATAACATCATAAATTAGATTCTCCCAATTAACACCATAAATTAGATTCTCCCAAACACACCATAAATTCGATAACATCATAAATTACCGTCTCCCAAATAACATCCTAAATTAGATTCTCCCAACGAACCATAAATTCTGCTCTTTCACACATAAAATCATACATTAGATTACTCCTTATAAAACCATAAAATTAGGTTAACCCACTTCCCTTAGTCAACTTCTTTCCCCGTCCTCCTTTTTCATCCTTCCTCTCACACAACCCACATCGACTTCCTCACATACACAACACATATCATCATACATAATTAATACACATACCATGCACAACATACTTCAACTCCAAGTCATACCACATATAAAATATTTAATAATAATAAACAATAGATACATAACATGCGAAACACATAATACACATAAGCACATAAGAGGCCTTAGCACTCCTTACCTAAAACGACACCGGTCTTGGAGCACGCTCCTATTCCACTTGAGGGATTTGACTGGGCTCACCTACTATGGGGAAGAAATACTAGGATTAGCTTCCTTCCTATACTACTATTAGTTTCTAATTTATCTTAAGTCTTGATTCTTAATTAATTATGCCCAAAACCACTAAAACATTAATACATACTATTATAATTTAAAGTAAAAAGGTGATATAAGGGTTTCTACCCTTTACCGAAATAAATTTATTAAAGGTAATAATAATAATAATATTTATTATAATAATAATTTTAATAATAACAAATTATTAATAATAGTAGTAATATTAATAGAAAACTTAATAATAATAATAATCTAAGCCTTAAATTTACAAAATGGATTTCGAAACCTTCCCATTTAATGATAATACTATTTGAAATGTAAAAAGATATTAATATTATACATATACTTATTATATAAAGTCAATATGATTAATAATGATAAGATAATTAGTAATAATGTTAAAAATGCTAAAAATAATAATAAAAGGCAAAGCTACGAGACTTAATTAAAATTTTAGGTTTCTAATTCTACTGAAATAATTGCAGTATCAAATAACTAATTACACTAACAATAATAATATTAATTATATTATTAATAATAATATTAAACATGTAATAATTACATTAAATAGGCAAAATTCGAGAATAATAACTTATCTTACTCAATAATACTCCCAGACCTGTCAATAAAATTTAGAAATTAAAATAAAGTTGATAACAACAATAATAATAATTATAATAATAATAATTAAACTCGAATTAGCATTAAAAATTAGAATAAAAGCATAATAATTATCAATAAATCGAAAGTAAGTATTTAAAAGTTCTAGGGTTTCACCTTGAGTTGGAGGGTATTGGTGGCACCGGCGGTGGTTCCCGGAGGTGGCCGGAAAATGGATCTAAGAGAGGTAAAAATGAAGAAAAAGAGGGAAGGGGTAAGGAGAAAAATAAACTAAGCTTATGGTTCGGTGGAGGATACTTAGTAGAAGATTTTGAGTGGTTTATAGGGTGGCAGAAGCGGCGTATGTGGCGGCGGGCGGTGGTTTAAGGTCTCGGGGTCAAGATTTTGGGCGAGATGAGAAGCAAACTTTGCACGGTTATGGACGCCCGTGCAAGAAGAATCGAATTTTGAAAATGGTATGGTTAGCTAGAGGGAATTGCAGGGAAGAGATTGGTAGCAAGAGGAGGTGTTGAAGTTGGCCGGGGAAGGAGATAATGGCGTCTGATGGGGCGGTGGCTGGGCGATTCTGACTTAGGGTTTCGGAAGGAAGAAGTCTCGACCACACTCACAACCAGGCTATATATAGATTTTAGATGGGTTATTAGGTTTTTGGGGGTCGCGTGGATGACATTTATTGCTATGGTTTTGGCGGCCGGTGACAGAAATCGACCAACCTAAGCTTGGGTCGGGGTCGAACCTTCGCGAAGCCAGAGAGAGAGAATGAGCGGGAGTTAGGGGTAATTGATTATTCCAAGCTAATGTGCGAGCCGAGAGGAAGAAAAAGAGAGGTGACTCGGCCGGTCAGACCTCTCGTAGCCGGTGCCGCCATTTTCGGCGGGGAGTTGCAGGTTGCGTCGGGGCTGGTAGGTGCGAGGGGTTGGGGGAGGAAGAAGGGGGCTAGACCGGGCGGCTCAGGGAAGAAAGAAAAGAAAAGAAAGGGAGGCAGACCGGGCCGGTCGGTGCGACGGCTACTTCGTCATTAAATGAGACGCAGCGTCTCAAGCATAAACCAGCCGAAACGCGGTGCTCGGATGCACGCAGGACAGGTAGCGATGCTGGGCCGCGGAGAAAGGAGAAGAGAGGTGGGTTGGGCCGCGTCAGGCCCAACCGGCGGGAGAAAAAAGAAAAAGAAAGAAAAAGGAAGAAAGAAAAGGAAAAAGGAAAAGAGAAAAATAATTATTTTGGGTATTTAAATTAATTAAAATATTTGAGATATTTAAAAATAATAATATTTGAATAAGATAATATTTAAATCCTATTTTAGGCTAAATTAGGATTTTTAAAAGATTTTCCATAAATTCCTTTTTAATTAGCAAAACATCCTAATTTTCTCTAATTAAATTATTTATAAAATTAATATTAATTTGAAACTATTTTCTCCTTCTTATTTTAATTAAAATAATTTATTTAATTTATTTTCAAAATAAAATTCTTAATTAGCTAAAATACCCAAATTCTTTTCTAATAAAAATACTTATAAATTTCTTTTTGATTTGCCCTAATTAATTCAATTTAAAAATAATTTATTTAAATAATTTTTATAATAAATATCCTCTAAATATATTTTATAAAATTAGAAATTTTTGGGGCATTTCACCTAGTCTACCTCTTCTCTTTTTTTTCCTCTCATTTCTGCCCATCCACTCTAGCCTAACCCAACCCCTTATTTCTTTTTCTTTATTTCTTTTTCCTTTCTTCCTCCATGGTTAACATCCCTCGTGCCTTCTTCCTTGCTTTCTTAGCCTGCACGCCCTATATCAACCCCTACCTTACCCATCACCCTTTCCTCTTCTACCCAAACCAACCTTTACCCTTCTCCTTCACATGCCCATTTCCCTTCCATTCCTAGCTCCTACAACCACACCAACCTCCTCTACCTCCTTACAATTTTGCTACCCCGACAACCATGTGCTATCTCCCTCACCTGCACCCATCCTTTCCCTTTTAATTCTCGTATGCCTAAGTCCTCCCGCCCACCCCCACTTTTCCCCGTCAACTTTCCCTCTCCTTTAACCCCTAAACCATGCATAAATGCATGTGTGCGTGCGTGTGTGTGTGTGTGTGTGTACACATGCCTCCCTATTCTCCTCCTTCTTCTTGTCAAGCCCTGCCCTCTACCCACACTCCCCTACCTCCGTCTTTTTTTTCCATCACCACCATATCCCTTATCTTTTCTTTCCTATCCAACACCACCACCCTCTTTGTTTCCTTCCTTACATCGAGCCAGCAGCCACACCACCACCCCCTCTATAGCCCTCATCCCAGCTCCACCATATCACCACCTCTCTGCCCTTAGATTCTTCTCCATCTCCTCCCCATCGTGCCCATCTCCTCCTCTCATCGAGTTATCCGGCACTACTAGCACCTTCCAGCACACCACCCTCCATATCGCACTGATACCCCATCCATCTCTTCCCTTGCACCATGCCTCCCTTCCCAACAACATCACCTCTAACCCGTCCATCTCCCTCCCCACAACTAATAGTAGCCTCGCCACCGCCAGTCGCCATCTCAGCCAGCACCACCACTGAGCACCCCTTGACCTCAACCTAACCAGCTAACCAACTCCGCCCAAAGCTTCCTGCAATTCCTCCTTCACGCCGCATGCAGCATAAGCGTGTGTAAGTATATTTTTTGCCCATTTTCAACATTAAGGGCATTTTTGGTAATTTACTATTTAACAATTATTTTGATAAAAAATTTATTTTTATTATTAAATATCAATACGATTAATTTTTTATTATTTTTAGGCATAAAATTTTAATTAGTAGAACCTAATAAATTTTAGCAAGTTGCCCATATTTTGTGCTTTTGTTGAAAATTAAGTAACCCCTATACTCTACTAAAATTTTTAGATATCGTATGATAACATATTAAGGTTTTGGAGTGTAAACTGCATTAAGCATGTTTGTCACATTGCAACCCCCTATACACTACTAAAATGTGAGATATTGCATAATTTCATACTAGGGTACTTTATGTGTAAATTATATCAAGTATGCCCACTACATTTTAATTATATGCCTATGGAGAATGCAGCTTGTGTCGATTATCATGTGTATGAATGTTTGTTAAGATGGGCTATAAATGGCGTAAATAATTTATGCTTGTCATGTATGTATAATATGATAGAGTGAGCATGCTTAGGCACATTTTTAGCATAATTATTACTATTGTGTGCCCTATGGGCAATTTCGTCATTTATGTGTACCATAATATTTTTTCTGGTAAGAAGGCCTAACATGCCTCAATTATTTTTAACTATGGAGATATGTGATTTTATTTAATACCTTATTTTTATAAACCCTAATTATAAACTAATAATTACATGTAATTAGTTATAATAAATATTGTAGGGTGTTTATACTAAAAATATTATTAATATGTGTATTATTGTGACATATTATATATAAATTTAATTAGGTTAAAATTTGATAAATTTTAGGTTATTAAATTTAACTTTAGTTCATAGCCTGTATCCGTTTCGTCAAATAAATCTAGTCTGGTAACCTTAAATTCTACCAGATAAATTTACCCAGATATTTTACCCTAGTTCCTTACCTAAATAATTAACCTTACCCTATGCTAGATTTGCTTACCTCACCCTACTCCCTTTATCCCTACACAACCATCCTTCATGCAACCCATGAACCACACACCTCCCTCGGTCATGCTTGATTTCCTCCCCATATTTTGCTCCACCTTCTTCCTCACACCACCGCCCATTTAACTCCCTCCTCCTTATCATTTTTGTGTCGCATGTTAACCCCCAAGCAACCCACTCTTCCTCTCTTTCCTCTAGCTCCCTCAAGTAAGAAGAAGCTATATTGTTTGCCATTGCTTTTCACCATTTTTATCCCTTCAACAACTTCCTCCTCACACTAACTCCTTGTTGCACCCTCCACCGCTCAATTCCCTACCATAGCTTCACCAAAAGCTACCAAATATCTCCTCCAACCTGTAGAAACTCCTCAAAACCACCCCCAAGTTACACACAAAATCACCACAACCTCCACCTCTCTTTCGGTAAAAACTACCACAAATCACCCCTTGCTTTAGTAAAAACTGCCAAAGCCACCCACCTTGTGCACCCTCCTTCTCCATAGCTCCCTCCTTGGCTTCGGCCAAAAACACCAAACATACACCCCCTACACTGGCCATTTGTGTCGTTTCTCCCTTCCCTCATTTGACGTTCCTCCTCCCTTTGGTTAGCGAGTTCCATTATTGTGACGTTGCTCCTTGTTTGGCCAGTTAGTTGTTTTGAATTGGTTTAATTAATTTTAGGTTATTGTTATCATATATTAAATTCTAATACATGTGTTATTGGGTGTTAAATTCTTAGGTAATATTTGAGGATTTTAGAGAAGGTGGTCTTTTGTGTTTTTGTGAAAGCTTGGACTTAGGTAAATCTAATCACTCATGGGATGGTAGAAAATTATGTGCGAGCATGATAGGAATTTTTAAACCTAGAATAATGATGTGGTTTATGCTTTTCGAGTATTTTAGCATGCATTATAAAATGATAATGCATTGAAAGGATGATATGCATGATTATCAATAAATAAGTTATATGCATGGTAATATATCAAATGTTTTACGTTTGCATGTCTAATATTTTATTATGGATTCCATTATTATCATGTTATAATTCAAATGCCATGGTATATGCCTCATGAATGCTCATGCATGGAAATAGAGTTACGATAGTTCACACAGACACATATGTGCATGATTAGGGTTAGCTTATGATAAATTCTATTTCGCATGGCCTAGGGTTAGAGATATGCTCCTACGTGTACTATGATGATAATATACCTATTTAAATGATGTATCATGATTTAAATGTCCACATGTATGTTACATGTAAGATGTGGTGTGTGGTAGTCGTATGATTAAGGTTTTGGTGGGCACAACCCACTAAATGCATCAAAAGTGGAAAATACAGTTGATTGTTGAAATGAAAATATTACCAACATGCTAAAATAATGTGAAACATTGCCTTGTTGCCTACACATGACAAATCTCTTATGATGACAATGTTTGATACGAAAAATGAGTAAAATGAAGAAACTAGAGCTTTGAAGGGTATTTTAGTAATTCTGACCTAATATATCATTTATAAATAAATGAATGCTAGGATGGCCATAGCCTTTTGATAGGTTGACCTTAGCTTTGACTTGGCTTGATATAAACCTAAGACCTTAGGGTTTATCTAAATAATTAGAAATAAAGGGAAAATGGTTAAGTATGAAAAATGAAAATTTCTATGTCATATGTTACTGATGTGATCATCTTATAAGATATTAATACTTAAAGTGAAAGACCTCGAGTTGGGAGTGGTTGCTATCTAGTGGTCGCTACCTTAGAGGTGAGGTATTAGCCCTCATTTTTTGTTCATTGGTCGGTCATTGTACCCCAGTTTAAGGACTTACTCTACTCTATCAGTGACCTACAAGCCCTATAGGGAATATCAATACTTAAGAGCTAGGTGACCAAGATTGGGAGGATATTGTGTTACTTTCGGGTACCGGTGTGATACCGTTATGTCCCTGGGTTTGAGATAAGGGTATCGTGTTACTTTTGGGCACCGATATGACCAGGTCTACCGTTGTGTCCATAGGTTGATTTGTATCTCTCTCAAGTAAGGAAGTAAAATGGGAATTTTTTTTGCATAATAAAAGAAATGGATTGTTGGTTTAGTAATCGCTTTAGTGCCCTACCCTGGTATTGTTTTGGATTATTGTTTCTATAGTTGCCTTAGTGCCCTACCACTGCATTTGGAATGTATTTAACTAATCAAATATAACTTTACACTATGAAATGATGAGAAGTGGATTGGTATGTTTTGTTGTTGAGTTGATACTTGGACCTTGGTACATATTGCTCCATGAGTATTGTGTTTATGGTTTATGCCTTGTACTTATGTATGCTATTCGATTTTTGTGTGGCTATATGGAATATGGGTATGCTGCTTCCTATGAGGTATTATGATTTATTCAGTACAAGGAAGTCATACTAATACTACTTTTGAAGATGACTGTGTGTGGGACATGGAATGGCATTAACGTTATAAGCGCGGGTAGGATAGGGTGTAACACTCCCAATTTTTGAACCAGAAAATTTATTTTTAAGACAATGCGTAAGCGTTTGAAAAATAAAATTGGGGGATTTTACCACCACATAAACCATGGGAGAGGTGTGATCATCACCTAACCCATGCCTAATGCAAGGCAAAATGAAACAATGAACAAGAAGCTACATGCTCATAACATTAATGTGACAATACAAGATAATAATCGCGAGAACAATATTATAGATAGGATAAGTATGATAGTTTACAAAACCAAATATAGGAAATCAAACCAAGAGTTTAAATAGCTAGGAATACAAAAACTTCCCAATTTAGTGGATAAAACACTTCTAACTGGTTAGCCTAACTCTTAGGTATAGTCATAAACCTCCATCCCCAAGCAGTGGCCCGCATCATCACCCTCAACATACTCTAATTGAGAGTTGAACATTGCTGCTCGTACCTTTGAAGTTCTACCGAATTGGGAGAGTACAAGTCAATATTTTCCAACTAATTTATTTGTCTCGATAACATATATTTCTCATTACTCTTTCAATTCATCTACAAGTGATATTAAATTATTAATTTGTATTCTAAATAAGTCGTACTAGTTCGTATTGCATAGTATTTCACATAGTCACGTATCGCATAGTGCAGAGTATCTCATAGAGTATTTTAAATATACATAGAGGACTACACAACTAGACTAGGGGATAACAAAGGTAAATAGTCTACAACTTTCCTTATAAAGCTACGTTATTATTTTTGTGTAAAAGAAAATAAAAGAAAAGTACAAGTTCTTTGGATATTAAATTA
The DNA here is from genome assembly GCA_039764185.1 of Tamarix austromongolica. NCBI lineage: Eukaryota > Viridiplantae > Streptophyta > Magnoliopsida > Caryophyllales > Tamaricaceae > Tamarix > Tamarix austromongolica. The sequence continues at coordinate 13,424,868 of CM077809.1, read as the reverse complement.
TTCTAGTGAACTACACTATTTAATTACCACGAGAGTTTATCAAATATGTGATTGATCTTTAAATAATATATTTGGTGATGGATATACTCATCATGGGGTTGTGAGATATGAATTTAGTGAATAGAGGTAGAGGTTATATATATCATAACCTATATCAAGAAGTTGGTGCGGAGATTCATATAAATATATGTACCAATAGATTAGCCTCATGATGTTAAAATCAATTAACTCAAATATTTCCAATGCGACATTTTCCCTCAGCAATGAAGCGCTCATGATTTTATTAAACATTGTTAATAAAATATCAATGGTTAACTAGTTTTTACCTTATTAAATTATATTCTTAGTAATTAATGAATCCTAATTTAGTGACCCTTATCTATAAACTAATAAATGTTGGATATTAAATTAAAGTTTCATGTGTAAAATATATGAATTGTATTGGGTTAGCATTAATGGTAAATTAATAAGCTATTATTTTGTCAATCGCTTCTACGTAACACTACTTTATAACTCTATCTATCTATCTATATTAATTTTGAAATATTTTAAATTATGAATTTTATGAATATAGACATTTATATTAATGTTTTATATATTTCTTCTATAACTTATTTTAAGCGTATGCTGATTATGTATTTTATACATTATTTAGTAATCATATGAAACATGTGGTGCTTATTTGATTGTATAGGTCATTGGGGTCATTTAAAATTATGTTTTATGTTATTTTATGATCTTATTATATATTCATGAGCTTGGATGACTTAGTTGGTTTTAAACTATGATGTTGGTTAAGGATGATCTGAGTGCTCTACCTTGTTGTGTGAAAAGTTATACTGTGGAAAGTTATATTTTTGGTAACTATCATATATGGAAACACATTTTTGGATAGCATTCATTATGGAAGGGGTCACATATGTAAGAATTATTATGACAAGTTACTATTTTTGGAATGTGCCAAATAGGGAATCCGTCTAATATTTAAAATGTGGATATTTGAGGAATATATAAGAATCTATATATATGTGTGTGTGTGTGTGTGTGTGTGTGTGTGGCTGTGTGTATTAATTGTGTGATATGATTGCCTTAAATAATACACTAAAAATTAAAGTGAAAGACTTGAGTTGGGTTTAGGGTACTTCAGAGTGGCCTCCTAAAGTTTGGTTGTGTTGTCTATACTAGGTCAGGTGCGGTTGTATATATTCCGCTTTTGATTTGATTATGTTGGCTATCTATATTGGGTTAGTTGCAGTTGTATATATTCCACTTTAGTTTGATCTAAATCTACTCTATCTAAGGTTGCAATATTAGTAGAGGGTGTCCACATTTAAGGATTTGGATCGTTGATAATCTTCATTGGCTTGGTCCAATAGGAAGACCCAGTTGTGACCTTTGGCTCCTCCTATGGTTTTAATTGGTTTGGTTTATATTAGATATTTGGCTCCGGTCCTTGGTTAGGTTACTATCCTTTGAGCCCTTACTACTTACTAGGTGACCCTCTTGGTAAGTTAGTTTCCCATACTCGAAATATTAAAAATGGCATATTGTATGGTGTGGTCTCTTGATTTAAAGAATTAATAAATGGTTATTGATACCTTGTGAACTGTTGTAACATATGGTTGGTTTGTTTATTATCCTCATGTAATATATATATATATATTATACTCCTTTGTATATGTGTGTTACTTAGTTGTTCCCTTAGCTAACTTGTTACATATTTTAAATGGTGATAACCACCACTTTCACTCTTCCCCATCATGCATGCCATCAATGCCTTGAGTAGATTCATACATAAACTACACTAGATTATCTGCTGACCATGTACACCATGGATCATCACATAAAGAAGGAAGAAAACTAGAGCAAGTCTTTATTTTTCTCAGTAGAGAAGAGAAAAGGAGAAAATGAAGGGATGTTTAATACTTGGGAATTTTTCCACCAAGAAAAGGGTAAGAAAAACAAGTGAGAAATAAAAATGGATTAGAAATGAAAGATATAAAGGCAAGGCTAGGTCGACATTAATAGGAGAGAAGGAGATAAGACAAGTAAAGTTGAGTGTGGGCAACCAATAAGTGAGTGCTGACTTAATGGGTTGATGGGGGTTGAGTGCAATTCGGAATGAGCATGGAAGTGGGTTGGTAAGTCAATATAATGTACACAAAGTCAATCTTGCACCCCAGATGCCAGAAGAGAGAGGGATAGGTGATGGAGAAGAGAGAAGGCGATGCTTACCCCAAAAGTACTTTTTAGGGAAATTTTTGGCTAATTAAAATTATTTAATTATCTAAATAATGTGAAAATAATACCAGTGCACTAAAACATGCTTATTAGCATAGTTGGACTATAATAAGAAGTTTTCATAAACATTAGATAAAAATTGAAATCAAAATCAGAAATTGATCTGAAATCGTAGGACAACCAGTCGATGGGTTTGGGAAAACTAGTCAGCTAGTTTGTCGAGAAGAAGAATGCCAATTACTAATGCATTGTTTGATTATTTAGGAAAACCAATCGATTGGTACACCTGAAATTCACATTTTTATTAAAATTTTAATCCCATTCCAAAACCAAAACTAATTTATTTTATATCAACATAATTTTAAACATGTTTTGAAGGATTTTAGGATGGAGTATTGCACAATTAGAGTCCTTAGAAAGAGGTTCCATTTACAGAATGGGCCTATGAGTCTAAAAATTAGGGCATACCATAATTGTACCTATGGGTGTTGGGGTTTGTTACGATCAGTTTTCCTTTGGAATATTAAGTCTTGTACTGTACACTGATTATACTATTGTATTAAGACATTTATTTATAACTCTATCATGTATTATTTATATTTCCGCTAAATTACATTGGTTGAGTTTTGTTTTAGCCTTAACACTTAACATATGAAAGGCGAGGAGTCAGAATCATACTAAGTGTGGTAGTAACACCCATTAAATTAGTAATTAATGATTCTGCAAAAATGAAAATTTTTAGCTGGTAAAATGGGGGTGTTACATTTTATATTTTAGAAGCATGTGTTTTAACATTATTATTATTATTATTATCATCATCATCATCATCATCATCATCATCATCATCATCATCATCATTATTATTATAATAATAATAATTATTATTATTATTATTACATGCCTTAGGGGTATTTTGATCATTTTAAGGGTATCGTGATTTTTATCCCGACAAGTGTGACTAATATATATTATTTGTTGTTAAGTATAGGAATAACTAATTTGATGTTTTAGAACACATGTTTTTGCATGAGTATTATTATTATATTTCTTAGGGGTATTTTAGTCATTTTAATCATATCATGATAACTATTTTGATAAGTGTGCCTAATATGTGTTATTTTCTATTAAGCATGGGAATGTGTGATTTGATGTCCTTGAAACACATATTTGGATTTTATGTGCAAAATCATGTGTAGGAGTAAAATAGCAATTTGGTGTGTTTGATAATTTATTTACATGTTATGTAATTTAATTATTATATTTTAACCTTTTCATGATAAAAAATAAAATAAAAATTAAATTAGTATTAAAATGGATGATAATTTGGTAATAACGATCTAAAGGGAATTTCGGTCATTTTTGACCTAATACGCTTAACATGAATAATCGGATATAGGAAGACCGTAGTGGGCTTGAAGTTCATAGCAATGCATCCACATATGGTCTAAGGTTTATGTTGATGTGGTGTAGGAGGGTAGTGGCTAACATTTATCATTATTGAAAGAGCATGAGTAGAACTATCCAAATCACAATATTGAACTCATTTTAGTGGTTTTTGCATTGAAGATATGGAGATATTACTAGTATTGATTGCAATATAAGTTTTCCACTTACCATAAGAGCCTCAAGTACATCTTCACTCAGTATGAACTGAAAATAAGGCATTGGATATGATTTAAGCTAGTAAAGAACTACGATTTGAAGTTGGCTTACCATAAGGGTAAGGTCAAAATCATAGAAAATGCTTTTAGTAGGAAGACAAGGATGAACTTGGTACACTAGTGATCTTAGATTAGATTTGGAAGGAGCTTTAGGATATGGGCATTGAAGTTATTAGGCTCAATGACCTTAAGACAAGGATGAGTTCTCCCATAATCACGCTCACCATTATGGATGAGATTCAAGTTAGTTTTGAAGGTGATTTTAAGCTCAATGAGATTAGATGGGTTATAGGTCAAGGTGAAGCTATTGGGTTCCAAATTCATGAGGATGGCAATATCAATTTTTGAGTCATATTGTGCATTACTCGGAGTTGTGTTTACGTAAAGAGGAATATTGTGGAGGAAGTTCATAATGTACCCTATTCTATCCATCCAAGAAGGAATAAGCTATATAAGGGCCTAAAGCAAATTTATTAGTGACACTTTATGAAGCGGGAGGTAGCAAACTTCATTACTAGGTGCTTAACATATCAAAAGGTTAAGATCAAGCATAATGACCTTTGGGAATGGTTCAACCACTTGATATTCATAGATGAAAATGCTAAAACATTTTCATGGATTTTGTGGTTAAGTTTCGAGGACTCATAGTGGTGCATATTCCATCTAGGTGATAGAGGATTAATTGACCAAGTTGGTAGCATTCAAATTGATGAAGTCAACTTGGAATATGGAACAAACGGTTAATGCTTACAAGAAGCACGTGGTATAATTTCATGGGGCACCTAGGGAAATTATGTTAAACCAATATTCTAGATGTTTATCACATTTCTAATAGATGTTGCTAGCAACTTTTGGGACACAATTGATAATGAGTATCACCTTCTATATAGCTACAAAAAGTCAAACCAAGATCAAAATTTGGACCTTGTAGGATATGATTCAGGCATGTGTTCTTGAGTTTTAGGGTAGTTAGGAGGATTTTCTAGATCTAATTAAGTTCTCCTACAACATTAGTCATCATATGAGCATAGGGATGAAACCTTTTGAGGCTCTATATAGACAGAAGTGTCATAATACCTTATGATGGATAAAAAATAGTGATACAATTATATTGGGACCAACTATGATTGAAGAAACGATGAGGTAGGTTAGACTAATACATCTTACCCATAAAGGAAGTGATGTAATTTGGCTGGAAAGGCAAGTTCAATCCAAGGTAAATTTGGCCCAAATGAAATTTTAGATCAAGTTGGAGAGGTTGCTTATAACCTCACCTTTTCCTTTGAGTTTTCATGTGTTCATAACATCTTACAAATCTCACAATTGAATAAGTACATGGAAGATACATCCATATTATCCAACCAGAGGTGATTAATCTTGATGATTCTTTAACTTATGATGAGTGACCATTGCATGTTTTTTAATCTAAGATTTGAGAGACTCTATCAAAAGTAGTTTCATTAATAAAGATTCTATGATCATGACATAGAGTTGAGGAGACTACTTGGGAATCCAAAGAGGAGATCAAGGCGAAGTATCCAAAGTTGTCCACATAGTTGCATTGTGTGGTTAACACCATCTCTTATAGGGAGGGCAATACCATTTTTCTCATTTTAACTCCCATATGTATGTTTTTTTTTGCCATGTTTTAAAAGGTTTGTACTTTATAATAGTGGTTTTTTTTGTGGACTTGGGGGAAAATACATTTTAAGGGGGTATTGTTAAAATATCATGCCCTAAAATATTGTAAAATGTGTTTAAAATTATATTGATATAAAATATAATAATTTTGGTTTTGGAAAGAACTTGAACAGTTGAATAAACACATGAGTTTAAGGTTTACTAATCAATTGGTCATGACCCAAACTAGTCAATTTACTATCATAGAATCCAAGTTATTTCCTAAGAAGAACCAACCACCTAGTCTATAAAAACGAGTTAACTAGTATTCTGAAACCAATTAATTGGTTTCGTCGAAAGTTTTAGGTGATTTCTGGTTTTGTTTTGATTCTTATCCAAATATTTGTGAAACCTTATTATTATTATTATTATTATTATTATTATTATTATTATTATTATTATTATTATTATTATTATTATTATTATTATTATCTATTTGTGCTAATAAGCATACTTGGGTGCATTGGGACTATTTTCACTTTATTTGGATCATTATTCAATTCTATGTAGATATAAAATTTTAAAAAGAACTTTTTGAGATAGCTTCCCCACTTACCCTCTTCCCTCTCTCTTCCACCTCAAGCTTGCAAGTACATGCCTGATTGTGATGCTTTCACATGCCTCTAGTATTTCATGACCACATTTCCTTCGGTATCTCCCTCACTCCCATCACACTAACCCTTTACATTCATGCCTCACACTCCACATCCATATCTCTCTCTCTTTCCTTTTTGTAGATTAGCAAGGCCTCCCACAACCCTCAACTAATTCATTCCCCCCTCACCCTTAGTTTCACTTGATTTTCTATCTATTTTTTCCTTAGAAATTTTCTAAATGTTGGAACTTTGAATTTTCCTCTTTGCTCCTTCCTTATAGTCAAATTCTCCTCGTACTTTCATCTTCTTCATCCTCATTGTAACTCATCTTTATTTTTCTTAAACAAAGAAGGGTTAAGGCAAGGAAAGGGTTAAATAATCTTGAATTTCCCATTCTTAGCATTCTTAGATGATGTTGAGGATTCTATCTATTTTTTCTTCTTTTATTTTTCATAGGTTTTATAACTATTTTTTTAACTAATTTAACTCTCTTAATTTTACCTAGAAAATCAAGAAAGCTTGGTAGGGTTGCCATCAATGTATGTATTCTTTTCTAGAAATATTATTTACTTAAGGAAAATCAAACTTACCTTAATATGTGGTTGGCTAAATTGTTTGATAATATGTTGTTCCACTTATCTACTCGTGTTCTCTTTAAATTCATGTATGAAGTATGATTTATGTGGTTTTGAGTTATTATATATATTCAAGCATGAGATTATGAAAGTATGATTTGGTAATAAGAATGAGATTTTGCAGTATGCAAATAGATTTTGCCATTTTGGCCCTTTAGGGGGATTTTGGTGCTCATGAGGTATGTTAGTTGAATTGATTTTTCTAAGCATGTGTTGGGTGTAATTAGCATGATGTGTATGAGTATTTATGTTTAAAGGCATTCTAGAGAAGCATGGATAATTTAAGAATTGATTAAAATAAATTTGTAACACCTCAATATTTACTATTTTTTTAAAGAAGTAAGCCATAAAATAATTATATGTTGTAACACCCCTGAAATTCACTACTAAAAATTTTGTTAATTAAAAGGAAATTAGCAGAAGCAAATTAATAAACCATGAACTTTGGAGATATTACCGCTACACTTAGTACCAGAACGGTTCACTCCTACATTTCTAGTACCAAGTGCTAAGGCTAAAAAGGGTAAATACAATTTTACGAGAAACTTAAGCATTTATAAATCAGAGAAGTGCAGCAAATAATTTGCGAGAGTAAAAATCCAACAATGGTGGTTACAAAATAACAAATACATTGAATTTAAAAGAGACAAATTAAAACCCTAGAATTTACCGGATAGTACCTTACTCTCTTTCCCGAGAGCCCACTTGAATAGCACATGAATACGACATGCAAGGGGGTAATGCTCATTGAATAGGCAGGGCCCCCACGAAGGGAACCCTTCAATACTACGGTACTGAGTAACTTTTCTAAAAACACACTTAAAAACAAGCACGCAATGTAACACATGAAACACTACTGCATTCGTATATAACCATAGGTATAAGCATGATATTCGGATCCATTTATTCACACATCCAACAATTCGATCAGATATTCGCAGCGTATATGTAACATTCACTTTCGTACATTCACATACTTAACAAGTCAACCAAATATGAATAATCGATATATTTCGATCCTTAAGGCCATTGGTCCATCATTAATCAATCATCTCAATGATTAGTATTTTTTCATAACTTATTCACATCCAAATCAAATTTGATTGAGCTCGAGGACCCCCACTATTCTGGCCAGTGGATCAAAATACATATATATATATATATCATCCAGGGTACAAACATTCTGGGCCACCATTATATCTGGTGGATCAATACTCATGAACATCATCCAAGGCAAAACATCTTGGGCCACTATTATATCTGGTGGATCGGTACTCGTCATATAATTCAACTAGTCCCGGCTTATTAATCTTTCACTTTAACGATTAGTGTTTTTCCTTTTTATTCAGCACAACAATTCCATTTATTTACCTCGATAGGGAGATTAAGAACCCGGGACATAAAGGTACACCAGTCGCACTAGTGCATAACAACTACTGAGTACCCTTCAACTGCCAACCAAGGGATGCAAATGTACCCCAGTCGTACTAGTACATAAAGCTAACTCAGTACCCTACCGACAAGGACACCTAATCCTTAAGTATGCATACCTCCTAACTAGGTCTGTAGAGCTAGATAGAGTAGATATAGGGTCTGGCTAGGGCTCAAAGGCACACCAGCAAATACCAAATAATCGTGGGCTAAACCACATCTTTAGGGTAGCGACCCCTAAAGAGCCACCATTCTCAATTTTGAGGTCTTTCACTTTAAGTATTAGTGTCTTAATTAATGGTGATCACAAAAGCACAACAATCAGATAATTATCCACTTTTAATCGTTCAGATATCATTAGAAATTTCTTATTTAAATGGTTGTCCAAGGTAACACAGAGAAATCATTAAGGCCATCCTAACTCATCTAACCTCAAATTAGAATTCATTCTCGTGATACTTACTAATCATCAAATAATCCTACCTCGTTAATCAACATTATTAGAGTCATGTCACAAATTCCACAATCACAATGACATATTAGATACAAACTACTCATTTACCCCTTACTTATAAAATTATTAAGTCCTCCCTTCCTTACTTGACAAATTACCATATTAACCTTCCTCCTTATCCTAATTACCAAATTAAACCTTTATTTAGTTAATTACCCAATTACCGTCATCTATTATCGATGACCAATTACCCTTCTCCATTATCAAAATTACCAAATTACCCCTAGTTATTTAAATTACCAAATTGCCCTTCTTAATTGTCATGATTACCAAACTACCCTACTCCATTATTAAAATTACCAAAATACCCCTCTAGTCGGTTAAATTACCAAATTACCCCTCACATTTATCATATTTACCATTTTACCCTTCTCCATTATTAAATTAACAAATTACCCTTTAGTTATTTAAATTATTATTTTAGCCTTCTCAATTATTATAATTACTAATTTACTCCTTTCCAATTTCCACTTTTACCCCTTGGATTTACAAAATTACCGTTTTACCCATTTACCTTTAAATTTACCATTTTACCCCTTAACTCCCAAAAATTTCCACATCGCCCTTTTACTTATAAAATTTCCATTTATCCTTAATTATGAAATTAATATCTTACCTCTTTTAATTTCCCAATTATCATTATGCCCGTTAATCACAAAATTACTACTCTACCCTTTAATTATAAAATTACAATTTTACCCTTTTATTACAAAATTACCAAATTACCCTTTATTACAAAATTACCAAATTGCCCTTTTATTACAAAATTACCAACTTGTCCTTTTATTATAAATTACCAAGTTACCCTTTTATTACAAATTACCAAATTGCCCCTTTTATTATAAAATTACAAAATTGCCCTTTTATTACAAAATTACCAAATTGCCCTTTTATTACAAATTACCAAATTACCCTTTTATTACAAATTACTAATTTAGCATTTAATCACAAAATTACCATTTTACCCTTTATTCATAAAATTACCATTTTGCCCCTTTAATTGCAAAAATTACCATTTTAACCCCCTTACTTTCGAAATTACCATTTTATCCTTTTATTAATAAATTTACTATTTTACCCTTGCCTCCAAAATTACCATAATACCCTTTTTAATTAAGAATTACCTTTTTGCCCTTAGTACACCACTTATATTAAATTATTATTACTACTACATAAAATATTAACTTTAATGCCTCATCCACAACTCTTATAGTTTATATAATATTATTAGCACCCCTATATATATATTAGGCCATTTTCTTGTACAAGATACATTAGTAAAATCCCCTAAGGCTCACAAAATATTAGACATGTATTAAATATCACAATAGCATAAAACAACATGGATAATACTTAACATTTTCCTTAACAACTAAATTATTACTTTAAATAATATTTCCATACATAGCAACAATCTATCATGCTTCCTTTTCATCAATCAACACAAGAGCCACATATTTCATATTAAACAATACAAACCAAGCATAATAATATATTAAAAATCCTAATGTGCTAACATACGTTAATCCATGTGTTTAAGTGGGATTTAATGGTTACCTTGATTCCCGTAAAAATGAACCTTACCGGTATTCTAGTTAAAGGTTCAAGCTTAATTTATCAAAACCAATACCTAAAAATAATTCAAGACTTATTATATTAGAAATTATGAAATCAAAATATAAGGCTTTAACAATTGATAGAATAATTAACTTAAAATATAATTATACCTTAAAATTATTTAAAAAATAGAGTAAGAAATGAAGAAACTCATGTTGCTAATGGAGCATGAGCTGCATGCAAAGAAATGAAAAGGAGGGGGCTCAAAGGTGGTGGAAATAGGGAAAATGGGTATTTTCAGGTTGGTGGTTTGGGGCTAAGAAAAGGACATGATGGGGAAGGATTTGGGGCAAGGGAATGGTGTAGAAGTGTAGAGGAGGTATAGGTGGTGGTCGAGGATAGGTTGAAGGTGGCTAAGGACGGTGGAGGCGGCGGCAGCAAGGCTGTGAAGGTGGCGGCCGAGGAGGCAGGTCGAGATGGAGGCTGGTGAGGAAGGAAAATGGGGAGGGAAAACGAGGCCCTGTGGAGGATGGTTTCGGCCAAATGAGGATTGGGGGTGGTAGAGGGGGTTGCAGGGAGTAATGTGGTGGCTTATGTGGTGGTAGAAGCGGCGGGACAACGGCGGAATATGGCGGTGCAGGGTGGCTGCCGAGAAGGTAGGGAGAGAAGAGAAAAAGAGGAGAGAAGGAAGAAGGGGGCTGTGGGGTGGCTCGATGGGGACTGTGATGGTTCAAGGGTGAGGTAAAGGGTGGCAGGGGTGGTGCATGTGGTGGTTGAGGCAGCGGAAGCGGCAGATATTGGTGGCGAAACAAAAACAGGGGGAGAGAGGGGAGGAGAAGAAAGGAAAGAAGAGGGGGTCGGGGAGCGTGGGGAGTTCAAGAAAGAAAAACGCAGAATGGGTAGGGAAGGAGCAATAAATAGAAGAGGAAGAGAAGAGAGGAGACAAGGATCTCGAGGGTGGCGGTAGGCGGTAGGGGGATGGGAGTTGTAGGGAGAGGGAGAGGAAGGTGACAGCAGGGAGAGGGAGAGGGAGATAGGGGTGGTGGGAGTGATATGGTAGGAAAACGATGAGAAGGAGAGGAAGGGAGATAGGGAAGGTCAACGGGGGAGAGGGAGTTGTAGGTTAGGCGGCAAAAATGGTGGAGGATGGCCGGGATTATCGCCGGGGAAAGAGGAAGAAGAAGAAGGGAAAAAGAAAGGAGGGTCGGGGGGCTGGGGTGCGTGCGAGCAGACCAGCCGAAGGAAAGAAGGAGTCGGCCCGGTCGAGGAAGAAAGCAAAGAAAAGGAGGGAGGCGACCGACTCGCGAGAAGGATAGGAGAAAAGGAGTTGTGCCGAGAAAGGAAAAGGAAAGGAGGGAGGAGGGGGAGAGAAGTGGGCCAGCAGCCCAAGGCGTAGGAGGGGGATAAGGGCAGGCCGAAGCAGGCCGATAGCCCAAAGAAGAAAAAAAAGAAAGAAAAGAGAAAAAGGAGAAAAGAAGGAAAAAGGGGAAAAAGGAAAAAGAAATGGAAAATGGAATAAATAATTTAATTGATAAAATAATAAAATAGAATAATTTTGGGTAATAAATTGATTTAATATTTTAATTTAAGATAATTAAAATATAAGGGTTAAAAATGATAGTTTTTGTAAAATAAGGGTTTAAAAATTTATTTAAATAATAAGAGTATAATAAAATAACAAAATATTTATAATAAATTTTATAAGCTCAAAAATCCATAAAATAATTAAATTAAAAATATTTAAAAGCTAATTTATCCAAAATAAAATTTATTTATTAAAATATAGGCTTTTAAAAATTTGGGGGATTAGATATGTTATCGCTATAATAAATACAAATCTAGTGTACTAGTTCATTTGAATACCTAACATTAAACAATATAATGAGATAATAAGAGAGATTTCATAAAGCATGAAAGAGTTGGAGATAAACTCCAAGTATAGAGATAATCAAAATAAAATAAAAAGGATCATATAGAACTAAAAGCCTAGAAGGTACGTATCTAGAAAAAAATCCAACTATTGGATAACCCAATCTATGCGCTCAAAATTACTCCTTTAGAGGAAGTACATAAAACTCATCAAATTAGTCATTAGAAACTTTCACAACAACAAATGGGTCATCTGCTCGTGATAATAAGTAACACCCATAAAAAAGATGATCAATACTTGTATATTGAATAAAGTAACAATACACATCATAAGAAGAGGAATGCATAACACATAAAGTTACTTGAAGTAAACTATGCATGCACATCGTTTGTGATATGAATTGACTTAATAGAAAACCATATTATATTTTCTTATTAGTTGGTTATACATTTTTAGTTTCTTAATCACATTGAGTTCATGAACCCACTATTCTCATCTAGTGGAAAAATTGATACAACTCTCAAGGAAGAACTATCCTAGACACTATTATTATTTGGTGGAATAGATTAGTGCAACTCGATCCTGAATCATGTAATCTTCTGCTATAAATATTAATGTCATACCACAGGGATTATTACTTATCATTATTATATAAAATACCAAGTATTAATAAATTCATTCCAACAATTAGTTAACTTGAACACACATAGAATTAAATCATGTGTGACTAAATTAAACATATCACAATCACATAGTATAACCATAAGATAGGATAGAAGCCAAAAGGGAAATAAATGCTACTAAAAAGACCGTAGTGCCCTTATAAGACTCTAATTCACAATCAATGTCTATCCTCTCCTATAAGACTCATGAATCCACCAAATTTAGCCCAACATCCCAAAATATCACACCAAACGTCATATTTGAAAATCGAAATCTAACTCTAACATTTCATAAATAAAATATTAATCATACACCTTGGGTTTCTAAGCCCATTTTAAGCCATTTTTGTAAAATAATAATACTTGTGGTAAACACACAAACCCCGAAGTAATCATATATCGCGTTAATAACATTTTAAACCCAATGACACCGACACAACCTCAAATTTCCAAAATACACCAAATTAATCATTTTATCCTTATTTTACCTAAACACCTCAAGATTCCTTTTTAACATAAATTTACCGATAAGTAATCAACACCTAACAAATTAGATATAACACTTCAAGCAAAAACCTCAATAAACCTGATGTCGTACTTATTATTCACAAAAAACTCAAAAATGGACTAAATTACCTTTAGAGATGAAATTCTATAAGCTCGGAAGAAATTTCCCATGTCTAAGTATTATCTAAATTTCCAACCCCAAATATCTCAAAACAATAACTCTTGTTCAATTTAAATCAACCCAACTACAACTTATTAAAACAAGGTCCACCAACATGATTGGAATTCAATAACAAGACCTAGCAAGGCTTAAAATATAACAATATCATATAGAATCATAGTTACACATATAATCATACTTCACCAAGTAACATGCATATAAATTGGAATGAAACCTAACTATGATTTCTGTAAAAATATGCTAACATGAATTTTCATGGAAAATAACATATATCATTCAAGCCCTAATCTAAATGACATGTATCCTTACCACAAAATAACTCTAGTCTCTAAAAAAAAATCTTAAATATCCACCTCCAAGAACATATGATCACCTAAGTAGTCAATACAACAAGGGGTTATAACATGTAGAAAAAATAACAAGGAAAGTAAAGGTAAAGGTGGAGGAAATCGAGAAGAGAACCAATGCAACAAAAACAGAGAGAATAGAAAGCCTAACTATGTGAGTATTAGACATTGTTGAGGGTTATTCTATGTGGGATATTCATGAAACATAAGGTCTCAACATGAAGCTTTCCCCCCTGCCAGGATGGTGCAACACAAGGGATTGTCATTGATAAAAGACTCCAACGTGAGGTGTTGGTGTGGTTGTGTGGGTGGTGAATGAAACTATTGGATGGTGGTGCACAATGAAGGTAGTGTAACATAAGAAAGTGGCGCAAAAGTGGTAGTGCAACATAGGGAATGAAGGAAAAGAAAAGGAGAAGGCAATGTCATTCAAATGTAAATAATGGCAAACTAGGGAAGGAAGAAAAGAAAAAACATGTGGAAGAATTTTAGAGCTAAGGAAATGAGGGAATTCAGTTGATGTTGTAGAATGAAAAAAAATAAGGAAGAAGAAGGGGAAGAGGAATAGGAAGTGTCGAGGTTATGGTTGTTTGAAAATGGATGTTGCATGAAATGCATGTCGGTAAGGCAAAATCCAACGTGGTGTGAAAAAGGAAAAGAAAATAGAGGTATGGACAATAAGTGAAGGACCAATATTAGGTATTATTTTTTTGATTAACCAAATTGAGAAAAATTAAATTGGTAGTGAGGGCTTACGTACGGGATGCGATGAAAGAAAAAGAAAGAAGGAAAAGAAAGAAAAGTTTAAGGGTTAAGTGGAAAGTAAAGGTTGAGGATTAATGATGGAATTAAAAGACCAATTACCTATAAATTAGAGTGGAAAAAAATCTGAGATATTACAAAATCACATGAGTGTATTTATTTTGCTAGAGAAACTATTTGATTGAAATATGAAAAAATAAGTAAACTAGTTCACTAATCAACTAGTTATAGCCTACCAGTCAATTAGTTTAGCTAGAATATTATGTTGGTTTACCCCTGTGTTGGTTAACTGGTTGGGGAGGAACAAATTCACTAGTTCACTAGTTAAGTGGCTACCTTAAACCAAACAACTAGTTTGTTTGTCACATGTGCTAGTTTTGACCCTACACTAGACAACTAATTCATCAATCAGGTGGTTACCCTCAAACCAATCAAATAATTTATTGTTTTACATGATATTTTTTGTTCTTGATGTTCCTAAACTAGATAATTGATTTGTGGTGCCAATTGAATGCTCTTTTGGGAAAATTTTGGTATTTTTTTAGGATTAACCTTATGGATTGACTGTAGGTTTATCCGTAATCTTTGAACTTGGGATGTGGGTTTCACCTTAGAGATTCAACTTTAGATTTATGTTTGTGTAACACCCCCAAAATTCACTACTAAAAAATTCATTTTATTAAAATAATCAGCAAAAGCGAAATAACAAAACTGTAAATTTTGGGGATATTACTGCGACACTTAGTACCAAATCGGTTCACTCCTACCGTTCCAGTACCAAGTGCTAAGGCTAAAAGAGAAAAGTACAACTTACGAGAAACTCAAACATATTTAAATTAGAGTAGCGTACACAACACTTTACAATAATAAAATCCATGAGTAGTGGTTACAAATCAACAAATACATTGAAACCATGAATTTTAAAAGAGGAAGAGTACAACCCTAGGACTTTATGAATAGTTCCTTACGCTCTTTTCCGAGGGCCCACTTGAATAGCACCTGAAAATGACCTGCAAGGGACACTGTCCATTAAATAGGCAGGGGCCCCGCAAATGAAATCCCTCAGTACTACGATACTGAGTAACACTTTAAAACACACTTAATAGCAGGCCCGCAATGCAATACATGATACTACATACATACATAATGAAAGGTAAATACTTAATATTCACATTCATACATTCACGTACTTAACAAATCAATCAAATATTAATAGGCCATAAAGAACAATCGATACTTCTGGGCCTTAAGCCCTTAGTACATCATTATCAATCATATTGAATTATAAATATCCGTATGAGTACAGGAACCCCACTATTATAGCCGGTGGACCGGACTACATACGGGGCAAAATGCTCCTGACCACTATTATTGCCGGTGGATTGGTCTCTAGGGCAGAACGCTATTGCCACTATTATTCGCTGGTGGATCAATCTAGCCTCGACTCACAGGCTGTTCCACTATAAGTGATTAGTATTTTCCATAATTTATTCACAACCAAATCAAATTTATTGAGCCCGGGACCACTACTATTATAGTTGGTGGATCACAATATAAATATACATCATCCAGGGCAACACGCGCCTGGGCCACTATTATATCCGGTGGATCGGTACTCATAAATATCATCCAGGGAAAAACCTCCTGGGCCACTATTATATCCAGTATATCGGTACTCATAAAATAATTCAACTGGGCCTGGCTCATTAGTCTTTCACTTTCATGCTTAGTGTTTTCCCTTTTTAATCAGCACAACAATTCCATTTATTTGCCTCGATGGGGAGATCAAGATCCCAGGACACAAAGGTACACCAGTCGCACTGGTGCATATGAGCTACTCAGTACCCTTCAACTATCAACCAAGGGACGTAAAGGTACCCTGGTCGTACTAGAGTATAAAACTAACTCAGTACCCTACCGACAAGGACACTTAATCCATAAGTATGCATACCCCCTAAATAGGTTCGTAGAGCTAGATAGAGTAAGATATAGGGCCTGACTAGGGCACAAAGGCACACCAATAAATACAAGAATAACCGTGGGCTAAATAACGTCTTTAGGGTAGCGACCCTTAAAGAGACACCATTCCCGATCTTGAGGTCTTTCACTTTAAGTATTAGTGTCTTAATTAAGGTGATCACAAAATTACAACAATTGGATACTTATTCACTTTCAATCGTTCTGATATTGTTAGATATTTCCCATTCAAACGATTATCTAAGGTAACATAGAGGAAGCATTAAGGCCATCATAATCTCATCTAATTCCGAATTAGAATTCGTTATCGTGATACTTACTGATTATCAAATATTCTTATCTTTCTATTCAACATTATTTGAGTTGTATTACGAAATTCCACTATCACAGCGACATGTTAGATGCAAATTGCTCATTTACCCCTTACTTATATAATTACTAAGTCATCCCTTCCTTACTTGACAAATTACCATATTATCCTCCTTGTTGCATAATTACCAAATTATCCCTTACTCAATTTAGGTTACCAAGTTATCTCCCATTAGGTCATCAACTACCCTTCATAATTGTTGCACTTAACATATTTTCCATTTGATTGGTTAGATTACTAATTTGCCCTTCTCCTTCATTATAATTAACAAATTGCCCGTTAGTTGGTTAAATTACCAAATTACCTTTCTTCATTATCATAATTACCATTTTACCCTTTAATTGGTTAAATCACCAAATTACTCTTCTCCATTATCAAAATTATCAAATTACCCTTTAGGTGGTTAAATTACCAAATTGCCTTTCTCTATTATCATAATTACCAAACTACCCTCCTCCATTATCAAAATTATCAAATTACCTTTTAGATGGTTGAATTACCAAATTACCCTTCTCTATTATCATAATTACTATTTTACCATTCTCGGTTATTAAATTATCATTTTACCTTCGTTTACATCGAATTACCATTTTACCCTTCTCTTTTATTAAATTATCTTTTTACCTTTCTCAATTATTACAATTACCATTTTTCCTTTCTCCATTATTATAATTACCAAGCTACCCCTTTCTAATTTCCACTTTACCCTTTTATTTACAAAATTACCATTTTTTCCCTTTACATCCAAAATTACCATTTTACCCTTTAATCAAGAAATTATCATTTTGCCCTTTAATTACAAAATTACCATTTTACCCTTTGCTTACAAATTACCACTTTGCCCCTTTACATCCAAAATTACCATTTTACCTTTAATTACAAAATTACCATTTTCCCTTTAATTAAAAAATTACCAATTTACCCTTTTCACTTACAATTTACCATTTTGCCCTTGCCTCCAAAATTATCATTTTACCCCTTACTTCCAAAAATTAATGATGTACCCTTTTCACTTACAAATTACCATTTTACCCCTTATTACTCCACTTATATTAAATTATCATCACCACATGAAATATTAATATTAATACTCCATTCTCATTATCCAACTTTCCAAGTATTATATTTAATATTATACTCACTAGCACCCACACATATTAGGCCACATTCTTCCATAAGACATATTACTAAAATATCTCTAGGGCTCTCAATAATATTAACCATACATTAAAGATCATAATAGCATAATACGACATGGATAAATACTTAACATTTTCATTAATAACCAAAACTCTTACCTTGAGCAATATTTCCATACATAGCATATAATCTAACATGCTTCCTTTTTTATCAATCAACACAAGAAACTACATATGTTATATTAAACAATTTATATCAAGCATAATAACATATTAAAAAGCCTAATGTGCTAACATACGTTTAAGTGGGGTTTAACGGTTACCTTTATTCTTTTAAAAACGAACCTTATCGGTATTACGGTTAAAGATTCAAGCTTTGATTAGAAAAACCAATACCTAAAAATAATATCAATGTTTATTATATTAGAAATAAGAAAACCAAAGCATAAGACTTTACAAAACTTAATTAATCAAATATTTAACTTAAAATTTATTAAACAAAACACACCAAAGCTTGCATCAGCTCATACTGCTCATGTAGTATGAGCTTCATGCAAGACAAGAGGAGAAAGGCTTGAAGGTGGGTGAAAGGAAGGGAGAAATGGGCTATTTTCGAGTTGGGGTCTTGGGGCTAGGAAAAAGGGCATGTGGGGGAGGATTTAAGGCAAAGGGAGGATGTAGAGGTGGAGAGAGGGTGTAGGTGGTGGTTGGGATGGGTTAATGACGGCCAAGGGCGGCTGCGGCGACGGCAGCGAGGCTGCGAAGGTGGCTGCCGAGATGGAGGGGGTTGAGAAGGAAAAGGGAGGAGGAAAATGAAGGCCTGAAGGTGGTGGTTTCAGCCAAAGGAGGTTTAGGGGTGTTATAGGAGGTTGCAGGGGTTGGTTTGATGGATTAGGTGGCATCAGAGGTAGCGGAAAGAGGCGGTGCAGGGTGGCTGCCGATAAGGGAGAAAAAGGAGAGAAAAAGAAGAGGGGAGGAAGAAGGGGGTTGTAGGGTGGCTCAAGAGGTGGTGTGATGGTTTAGGGGTGAGGTAGAGGCTGTCAAGGGATAGTGTAGGTGGCTGGTGTGGTAGTGGCAGCGGCGGAACTGGACGACGGAGCAAAAATAGGGAGAGAGATGGGAGGAGAAGAAAGGAGAGAAAGAAGGTTGGGGAAGGGCATGTGAGGCTTGAAAAATGGCAGAATGGGGTTGGGAGGGAAGAAGAAAAAGAATAAGGAGAGAAAAGAGGGGATAGGGGGCTCGTTAGGGCGACGACAGGGTGGTAGGAGCATGGGAGTTGCAGGGAGAGGGAAGGGGAAATGAGGGGAATGGTAGGGCATGGGGCGAGGGGAGAGAGAGATGGTGGGGTCGAGGTGGGGCAGGAAAAATGGCAAGAGAGAGAGAGGGATAGGGAAATAAGTTGGGGGAGGAGGGTTGCAGGTGGGGCGGCCAAAGATGGCGGAGATGGTCGGTGCAGTGTCAAAGAAAGGAAGAAGAAGAAAGAAAGGAGGGAGAGGTTGTGTGCAGGTCAGGCGAAGGGAAGAAGGGAGTGGGCTGGCCTAGTTGGGGGAGAAGGAAGGAAAGAAAGGAAGAGAGGACGGGTTGGGCTCACGCGGGGAGGAAGGAAGAAAAGGAAAGGGAGTCGGGCTAAGGGAAAGAAAAGGGAAGGAGGGGAGGAGGGAGAGATGGGCCAGTGGCCCAACACATAGGGGGAGGAAGGTAGGCCAAGATGGGCTATGGTGAAATTTTGGCAGTGTTTGGGTGAGTTTTGGGGGTGGAAAAAGGGGTGTATAGGCGTGCGGCAGACGGTACATTCCCAGATTGAGAGTTGGGAGTTTGCATGGGCAGGCTGTACGAAGAGGCACGACCGTACTCAAGCAACGAATTACATAGATAATAATGAATAGGGATGCATGGGTGTGCGGAGGCTGTGAGCAAGTCGTGCGAGTGTGCATCGGTAAATCGTGTTGGTCTGCATATGTGTACAATAAAAAAAATAGAGGTGCACAACCATGCAAGAGACCGTGAGCGAGTTGTGCACCTCACAAAAGTGTGACAAATGCGAGGAAAGAAGAGGGGAAAATAACGGCGGTCGATGGCAAAGGGGAGCGATGTGTTGGTCTTGGTGGTTGATCCACCAAGCTTGGTGGCTGTGGTGGTGCACGGTGGTGATGGGGTGGCGACCGATAGAAAACAAAGCAGCAACACTAGGGAGAAAAATAAGAAGAAGGTGGCTGGCAGGTGCTCGACATAAATTTTGGGTAATATATAAGGCAAAAAAATGAGAGAGAAAGAGAGAGATGGAGGAGTATATATATATGTGTAAATGTGTGTGGCATAGTGGCATGTGAATGGACGATGTAGGTAGGTGATGTAGAGGATGATGATGTTGATAGTGATTAAGGATAGTGGCAATAGGGAAGAGTGGGATAAATTCAATGGAAGAGATTGGAGTGGATGTTTGAGAGTGATGATGGAGTGTTGGGTGAAGAAAAATGGCAGGGCAACAATCGAAGGCAGCAACAGTCAATGATAATGATGGTTGTAGTTGTAGACGATGGTGATGATTATGATGATCATGGTAGCAACATAGGAACATGAGGGTAATGGTTGTGTGTTGTAAGTGGTAAGAAGAATAAGTCAGGTATTACATCATAGGAAGGAGGTAGGAGAAAGGAGAAAGGAAAAAGGAGAAAGAAAAGGAAAAGGAAAAAAGGTTTAAGGTTAGATTAATTTTTGATTGGCTAAAATAGGTAGGGTTAATGATATAAATCTACTAGAATTAAGATTGGGTTAAGAAATATATTTTATCCGGTTTAAAAATTTAGATTAGGTTAAGATTTGAAGATTAAGAAATTTTGATAAGGCTAAAATAAATGTTTCTCAAAATTAGAATCAGATTAAGGTATTAATGATAGGAAATTAGGTTTAGCAAAATTTCTGGGGTATTACAAGTTGCCACATGGCTTTGGAGTTATTTGAAATCTTTTCACCATCATCTATTATATTTTTATTTTCTTCTTTTCCCATATTGGTTCTTTTTATCATTCATGGTGGTGATCTTGAAAGGGTTAGTGTAATCCCCCTAAAATTTTAAAAGCCTATAATTTAATAAATCACTTTTATTAGGGATAATTTATCTCTTAAACTTATTCAATTTAATTATGTTGACAATTTTTCCTTTTAAATTTTATTTAATTTAATTATTTAGAGGATTGTGAGTATATAAACTTAGATGTGAATATTTAATAAATTAAAATAAATAAATTGCTAATTTATCATGCTCATTTTATTTAAATGAGGTTTCAAACCAATATTTTCTAAAAGTTACCTTTTAAACTAATATAATAAAATATATTAAGTTAAATTATTAAAATTATGTTTATCTACCAAAAATACTACAACCTATTCCCCATAAGCTATTTTATTTATTTTTCTCCCCTATTTTCCCATTTTCCCTTTTCCTTATTTTCCCTTTTTTTTTCTCTCCCTCCTTCTCCTTTCTTCCTTCTTTCCCCCATTTTCCCTCGACTGGGCCATCCCACCAGCCCAGATCACTTTCTCCTCCCCCGTCCCGTGCATGCCAAGCCTGCCCCAGCCTCCTCCTTCCTCCGAACCGCCCAGCCGAACACCTCCCTCTCTCTTTTTTCTTTTCTCCCCTGGACCTGACCGATCCCACCCTCTCTCCTTTTCCCTTCTTCCCCGCGCCTTGCTGCAAGTCATAGCAACCCCCCTTTACACCAACCAAGTACCAAACACCTACGCCGCCTGCCCACCTTCTCCCTCTCTCCCTGGTCATTTGTCTGTCCCTCCTCAACGAACCGACCTCCCTCTCACCTCGCGTGTGCCTACTCCCGCCCCCTTTCTTCTCCCTGACCGAACGCAGACCTGCCATGGCAGACCTGCGTCGGCCTGCCACCCCGACCGACGTGCCTTCTACGCCTGCCCCTACCTTCCTCTATCCCCTCTCTTGGTTCTCCCCCATTTTGGCATATAAATACCACCCATGAAGCCATTATCGAACCTTTTGGAATTGTAGCCCAGAAAAACCGCCTTGCGCCACCCCTAGTTTAGACAATCGCCTCGTCGCTGCCACCCATTGCCGCCACCTGATCCACCCACGGAACCCTTCCCTATATCACCCTCTACCAACCTAAGCCTCCCTCCTCCCCCAGTTTACTCTGCACGAGCCACCCCGGCCGTGAAAAGTCCCTTCCCCGATAAGCCCTTCATCGAGCCTCGTCGCCCTTCGCACCACCGCCCTCCGCCAGTCCCCCCGCTTCCAACACCCCCTCTGCCCTCCAAAACGACCAGGGGAGCTCCCCCTACCTCCTCATACCTTCATTTTTCCCTGCCATCCTCTCCTCTTCCTTCTCCTCCCTCCACCACCATTTCTTCACCTCTCTTCTCCCCCCATCGCCGCCGCCACCTCCACCATGCGTCGCCGCCTGTGCCACCACCATCCCTAGGTGGTCCTCTAAACTCCCCAACCCCTAAACCCTTGTTATACAAATGTTAGTTATTTTTAGTAGTATTATTAATATTATTCTTAATGTTATTATTATTATTATTACCTTTATCATTATTATTATTTAACCTAACTTCGAAATATTTATAACTGTTATTATTATTATTAATGGCCTATAACTTTAGTATTATTATTTTAACATCATTATTGTTATTATTACTAATAATATTATTATTATTAGTTTTATTATTGTTATTATTATTATTATTATCATTTTTATTACCTTGTCACTATTATTAATATTTCCTATATCATTAACCTTACTATCACTACTACTATTATCATTATTAGTAACATTGAAACTATTATCGTTAATAATATAAATGTTATTATAATTACTTTAAATTATTATAGCTATTAAGACCTATTTTTGATTTGTAGTAGCATGATTAACTACCTTAGGATTAATAACCCCACTTTTACTTATAAAGGTATTATTATTATTTTTAGCCATAATAGTAAGTTGTGATAAGGGTAAGGTAGGAAGAATAGTAATTTTGGTTAGAGGGAAGTTAATCCATAGTTTTCCCTCGTATAGGCAAATCAAGTCAAAACCCAAAGGAGGCATAGGAACGTGCTCCAAGACTGGTGTCGTATTAGGTAAGGATGTGGCTAAGATCAATTATATATGTGTTATGTGTCTTGTGTGCCATGTGTTATGCCATGTTGTGTACTATATGATTTTAATGACTAATTACTTGTAGCGCAGCTTGGAGTTGAGGTACGCTTATATGAATTCCTTATGACATTTGCATAATGATTGTTCGGTTGTGTTATGTTATTATATGACGTGACCCTCTAGGACATGCATGGTAAGATGTTAATAATATGATGTGGGGTGAAAGGACAAAAAGGGGAAAATGCAAAGTGAGTTAACTAAGGGGGGACATGAGATTGACCTAATTATCTCATAATCCATGAGGAAAAATTAAAAGGAGATTATAATTAAAAATGAGGGATGTGAACTTTGCATGGAAAATTTCTAGGGTTTGCATGAGGTGAATGAAGTTTGCATGGGAATGATCTTTACGTAAGAAAAGTTGTTTTAAGTTGTAAGTAAGGTAAGGGGAGAATTGTGGAGTGATTAGAAACTTTGGATGGAAAATAGTACGTAGGTTGGTGTAAGGGTGTATAGGAGACTTTGATTAGGGTTTGGGAGGAAACCCTAATATGGGAAAAATGTGGAAGTAAGAACAATTAAGGAAGAGTGGAATAACGGGTTAAGAGTGTAAATTTAATATATGAGGGATGAGTATGGGTGCCATGGGAAGTAAGTAATGGTAGGTGGAAAGTAAAGAGATTACTCGTGGGGGAAGAAATGTGCTAGGGTTTGGAGTGGCCAGCTAGGTTTTTTCGATCGCCTGCGAAATCAATGAGTAAAGTGATATGATTTGGGGTTGAATTTAAATGAGATAAGGTGTTGGATGATAAATGAATTAATGGTAGTAAGGTAAGAGGAAATTGGGCCACATAGGTCCAATTAGAGTTTCAAGAGAAACCCTAGAGAGTGATAGTGGGTGGAGTTTGATGTCACAAGGTGTTGGGCCTTAACCCATATCCTTAGGAGTTAGTTTTCATTATGTGTAAGTGTAAAGGGGAATGGATATCGGGGTGTGATAAGGGGCACAAGAGTCCCAAGATACGGGATGAGCCTTCTCGGGAGGATCGAAGTAGAGGGTTGGTGACATACATGTCAAGGGTCAATTGCTTACCGAAGAAGACACGAATAAAATACTAATCATTTAAAGAGAAATATTGTTGAGCCGGGCCCAAACCGGTCCAATGGCGAATAATAGTGGCCAGGAGCCGGGCGCCCTGTATGACCGGTCCACCGGCTATAATAGTGGCCAGATGCATTTTGACCCGCATGACTGTTCCACCGGCTATAATAGTGGGGGTCTTTGTGCTCAAAAAATCAAACATAATTGTGATGTTAAGACATGGGAAAGATACAAAGTAATTACAGTGAAACATCATGTGAGTCGGGGCCAGGCCGGTTCACCGGCGAATAATAGTGGCCAGGAGCATTTTACCCTGCATGACTAGTCCACCAGCTATAATAGTGGCCATATGCGTTTTTCCCTGCATGACCGGTCCACCGACTATAATAGTGGGGTTCCCACACTCACATGAATTGATAAATACTATGATGTGAATTGACTCTATATTTATCAGAGATCTAAAGAATAAGTCTGTCTGGACTGTAGCTAGCCTTTATCATCTATTTTACTACATGTTGCTCATGTGATTATGCTATGTATAATATGTTGTGTGATTTGTATGCTGGCCTTAGCGCATCTATTACCTTACTTAGTATGTAGCGTACTAACCACCCGTTTCATAGGTGCTACTTATTCCCACGAGCAGAGGACCCACCTGAGTTTGTGCAGGTAGGAGATGATATCTTCGATGCCTACGACTCTTACGAGGCATCAGGTAGGACTGAGAGTTGAGCCTAGACTTGGCCTAGGGACCGAGATAGATATGGCCAGGCTCTCCTTTTCATTTTGTTTTACCTTGTATCGAGATAGATATGTCGTACAATACTTTATGTTCCTTGATAACCTTGTCTATGTACCCCTTTGGCTTGTAAACCTTTTTACGCATACTTTGAATTTTATATTGTGAACTATTTAACTTCCTTATGAATCCTTGTTTTAAGTATTAGATTTTGTTTGATGATAATCCATTTTAGCCTTAGCACTTGGTACTGGAACGGTAAGAGTGAACCGGTTTGGTACTGAGTATGGCAGTAATATCCCCATAATTCACAGATTTATTATTTTGCTTCCGTTAATTCTTTGATTTAAAATGAAATTTTTTAGTAGTGAATTTTGGGGCTATTATAGTTAGCTTGTATGATCTTCCATCATTGGTAATCTACTCCTCTAATATAGTTCATCATTTGATTAGTATACCATACATAGTTTCTACCATTAAAATAGTGAATCTTAGATCTTATGTCTTGAGAAATATCTTGTAAAAACATGTTGTAGATTCTCTAACAATTACTCTATTGAGAAAAACTTGAGCTGATACCAATTGTTAGTTCTCACTCGTACACTCAAGATGGAGGATGAATTAAATGTAGATAAATTTTAATGTTCTTTGTGGAATTTTGATTTCCTTTACAAGTGCACAAAACTATTGTAGAATCAGATTGTGTTATAGTACTGAAAGTGGCTTGTATTTTAGGGACGATGTTCTTGTAATTGTTTTTTGAAGTGTGTGTGTGTGATTATTGATGTAAATAAACAAAGAACACAACATTTTTATATGGTTCAATCAACTTGATCTACGTCCACGAGTGGCTTTTCTCTCTTTATAAATCTACTCCGAATGAAAAAGATTACAATGCTAGAACTTAAGTCTACCTCTAGGCCTAAGTTCCTCACAACTAGCTCTACTTGTGCTCCCAAATTTTAAACTCTTACACGTACTCCCAATCACACTAGTATGTCTTATAATGTATGTAAAAATGATGGATATAAAGATTTTTGAGCTATCTTGCTTTTAATAAGCTATTAGTTTCTTTTTGCTTTTGCCTTTGAAAACTAAACCTCTCTTAGATTTATGAGTTGATTTCTTGATCTAAAAGTATTCACCCATTTTGCTTTGAATTATTGTATTTCTTATTCTCACTTGTTAGACTTTGCATTGTTATCTTCTAGCCATCTTTTTTTTTCGTGTCTCTTGCATCCTTTATCTTGTGGTGGTTAGACTTATATTTTCAATGTTGGGCTTGGACGTTGAGGATTGGAAACTTTCCATAAATAAGTTATTTGTTATACAAGATTATTCCAATCCTTAAGGAGTATTTCCTTTAGCTTCTAGTTTTCATATTGTTTCCATATTGTGGTCCAAAGAATCTTATATTTGCATTCTTTGACAATATATGAGAATTACAAGAGATTTGAACTTGATATGGAAGCTAGATCTATAAATGACATAAATGTTGATATTAATTTTCCATTTTGAGCATTCTTTCATTATTCAAGAATTATAGTCTTCATTCATTGAGACTTTAGTCTTATAGTGGTATATTGAAGATTTGTATAATATTTCTTTTGATGTTGTCTCCATAATACATGCCATTGTGATCGTCTTAGCTTTATGTCCATTATACCTTGTTCCTTGTATTATTTTTGGCTCTGTGCTTAGACTTGTTATTGTAAAAACTTTCAAGCACATCCGTATGTAATATGTAAGCTATATCATCATACAAAACCCTAACCCTAGATTCCCTATACCAACAATTGATCGGCCTACGAGCATAATGGCCCATCGTTTATAGAATTTGGTGGTTGACCGACCAACCTTCTTTTTTCGACCGAAGTTGGGAGTTTTCAACCAAACTTGTTTATATTAATTTATTTTGACTTCAAATCAATTTATATTCCTAATATTTTATTTACTTGGGTTTCTAGATTAATTCCATACTCTCCTCTAATTTTTCATAGTGTTTGGAAATTATTTGATTATTCTTACCAAATTTCACCCATTTATTGGACATTATACCTTACTAAATTATTTTTAATTGTGATTGATCTTCTTTGGCCATATTGTAAACAAAATTTAACCTGCCATACCTCCCTTATCAAATCTACCTTGCCTTTACATATTAAACCAAAGTTTGGTGCATAATTATGTCTCTACACCTTTCACCAACTCTCTTTTACTCCACTCTAATCATTATCATGACTTTCTTTGGTTTGCAAGTGTATCACCTCCATTTCTATCCTTTGTTGACTTCTATAGGGGCCTTAAGCTCTCTTAGTTTTTTATTTCCACACTTAGCATAATTTCTTACATTCTTAGTTTACTATTTCCTTTCTTCTATTGTTTTTCTCTTTGTTCTTGAGTTTTATCTTCTTTTTTTCTCTTTAGATGTCGATACCTTTCCTACTAATCTTCTCTATTATTTTCCCTTGTCAAGTGTAATATCTTAAACCTTAGCACAATAGTAATTATTTTTAAGCAAAACTAGATTAAGATTATTAGATTTTGAAGTGCTCATTTTTGGTGTTCGCGCCTCATATTTTTTAACTCGATGTTTTCTTCTCTTCCGTTTAATTTTATTCTATTCTAAATCGTTGTTATGATTCATTATATCTAACATATTATATTTTGTTTAGATGATCAAGGTATAGTGGGAAAAGGTGGTGCTTAGAAGGTTTTTTTTTGCATAGAGAATTTGCTCTTATGTAAGAATATACACATTTTTAGATTAATAATAATTGATGGTATGTGTTATTTTCATTTGATTACAGTGATAGCATGTTCATTTTGTAAACGCGTGATTTAGAATATACAAGCTTACATTGGTCTACTGTGCATACTTTTATATATGTGATTGTATGATTTTATATAAAAAATCATGATTAGGCTATGCTAGGTCTTTTCTTAATTTTCAAGCATGATAATATGTTTTGTTATTTTTATTAAGCATGTTTATTAAGTGTATTATCATATGCCTAAGTATTTTTTTAGAGTGTCTTGTTGTGGTATGGATTTTTTAGGGCATTTGGGGCTATAGATGATTCATCCATAAGGTCTTTGTGGGTCTTTTTTGTTGGTTTACTTTAAAGTGAATATATCTTAAAGTGTATAATAATGTGTGGGAGTTTATGTCAAATGTTAGTAAAGTCTGGAGAATTTTAAATTTTGTGAGATTTTGGGGGATAATCAACAATAGGGATATGATGGTTAAATTAATGAGTTTTTTTTTGTGAAATTTAAGTATATCATTTTGTTCTTTGGGGTTTTTAATCAAATTTTGATACATAATATGTTGAGGTTTTGTTAAGCATGGGTTAAGTAATGATGATAGTATGGTTTGAGTTGTTTTAGGCAAATAAGGGTAAATTGATTATTTTGAGTAACTTTGGGAAATTTAATGTTGTATAAGTCTTACTTGAGTTAAAATATGATGAGTATGATATTTGATATGTTGGGTTAATTATGAGTACCAAGAGTATTACTTTATGTGAAAATGGGTTAAAATGGAATTAGCAACCCTAAGAATATAATCAGTAATTTATGTGTAAATTATTGAGTTTTGATTCTTATTTTAGGTTGCTGATGTTTATTATGATATGTTGGAATGTTGTGATAAGTGTGGTGATTTTTGGAATCGTATGGATCATTTAATG
The DNA here is from genome assembly GCA_039764185.1 of Tamarix austromongolica. Taxonomy (NCBI): domain Eukaryota; kingdom Viridiplantae; phylum Streptophyta; class Magnoliopsida; order Caryophyllales; family Tamaricaceae; genus Tamarix; species Tamarix austromongolica. The sequence continues at coordinate 13,396,079 of CM077809.1, read as the reverse complement.
GCTTAATTATGAATTAGGGTTTATTAAGAGTATTTTAGTCATTTAATAGGGAAAATGTATTATTTTTCCTTGGTTGTGTTTTATGTACCTTGTTTAATTAGCTTAAGTGTTGTGGGACCTTTTCATAATTCTAAGTATATGGTAATTGAACAATTATTGGAATGAATTAAGTAACAAGTAGAAATTGACATTTCATGTAATAGATAACAAGTGAAGTAGGTGGTATCATACTAAGCATTGAAGTGTGAACTTAAGTGTTAGATGTTGGTTAAAAGGTTTATAAGGCATTTATAACTAGATTGGATGATCATGTGAGTCAATATTGAGATATATTAATTTTATATTTTTACTAGGTTTTGCGATAACCAAAATGATCCTTAATCTACTATATATTGTTCATTCCATCATCTTATAGGGCTGTGGATACTTAAAAAAATTAAGAGTCTAATTTTGTGGTTCCTAGGAGAGTGTCACCCTAAAAGGAGCTATATATCGTATTCCATTACACCGTGTATTAATAGTGGTCCCTAAGTTTCTTATACCCTAGAAGAAGCCTTATGTTGTGATAACGTTCCATGGGTGATGAATAGTGAGATCCCTAAACTCAAGTAACTAAGTAACTAGAATTGTGTGATTGTGTAACTATGAACTTTTATTTTTTTTCTCTTAAGTCTTATCGTATCATGAGAAATACATGCATGCATTATTATATTGATGCGATTGTTCCCTTACTTGATACATTTTATACCGACGATCCTTTTCATGGATATTGCTTATTTCCATAAGCATATGACCTAGCTATTAATGTGCATGTATTTAATGATCATGTTGATGATTTTGATGTCCTACTTGTGGAGGAGCGCCTTTTATTGTATTGATATCGAGCGTAAATTATTGGTTGTTGTAGAGGATCCCTTTGTTGTATTTTGATTATTTTCGTACTCCTAGTTTTATCTCCAAATTCTCGTCTCATTTTATGAAAAATCACTCATTATATTTTATCTTATTTAAATTCATAACCATTTTACCTTGAACTTGATATAAAAATGGTATGATAAACCATACTAGTATTAATTATGGTGATAACACCCTATTTTCTTATATTAGCTTCTACAAAATTGAACAATTTTAGTAGTAAGTTTGGAGGGTGTTACGCCAATAATCCACAAGTAATACATATCATAGTTTAAAGTTTTTTTTTTGCAAAGATAACCACATTTTGGATTAAATGGGTAATATAAAAAGTGAAAATGTCACCAATTGTCATGAACATTTAATATATATTCATAGTCAATTTCTACATGCCTGGTGCACTTGTAAAGTACGGGTTTTGAAGTAATATATAAGTGGCCCATTAATGTATGATGAAGCACAAAAAACATATTGCGTGTGAGAAAGAATGATTAGATTCAAATATAAAGTAGTGATGAGACAAATGAACACATAGTGGCCTCATAATAAAATCAAAATATATTAGTATACTAGTAAGGTAATTTCATCGTAAATAAAGTTCTAGCAAAACTTTAGACTAGTTGCCGAAGAGTGAAGACATTGTCAACAATAAAGTACAAAGGCAAGGGATAGAACTAAGAAAGTAGATACTTGTGCTTTGGAGAGATAAAGAAGATGACCGAGATCTATCAACGAAGAAGATGAATAAGTTGTGTTAGTCTATCTTTTAGATAGTACTGTTAAAGTATTAGTGGTTTCATGATTTTTTGTTGTTGTAAGTAGATGAATGGAAAAATGCATGTTTATCAAATACAAAACACAATCAACCAACTTCATGGGAATATTAAGTTTCTAAATATTAGCTTTCAATCATCAAAATATCTTTTCAATTAAATCAACTTTACTACTATGGTGGTTGTGCTAGTGCGGATGACCGTGGTCGTGGGTATGGTTATAAAAGATCGTGGTGGTGAAAGTGGGGTGGTTTTGGTGGTGGTGCGAGGGTAAGGGTGGCTAGTTATGGAAGTGGTTGGATATAGGATGAGGTGGTGAGGAGGTTGCAATGAAAGTGGCGGTGCTAGTGGAGGTGGGTTGTGGTGGTTGATTGTAATTGTGGTAGTGGTTGTAGTGTTAGAGCATTAGTTGTGGTAATGATGCTGGTGATAGGGTTGTCGTGGGAGTCGTGGTCAGTGATGGTGGTTGTGAAAGGTGGTGGTAAGTAGAGCTGTAAATATGTTAATCCAAGTAAGGGTGGCTTGGGCTTGACTCGTTTAATAAACGACCCTAAATATGAGGCTTGGGATCGCCTCATTTATAAATGAGCCGAGCTAAGCTAAACCAGCTCACGAGCTTTTGCACTATAAATGGCTCACGTCCAAATTTTTTATACTTAAGCTCAGCTCATTTAAGGCTTGACTTCAATTCATCTAGCTAAATAAATGAGTTGAGTTGAGTTAATAAGGCTCATGAGCCAACTCTATTCCTGTATAACCCTAGTGGTAGTTAACAGTGTTTTAATATCATACGAGAAATATATTAGGAAGGAATTAACATTTTTATCCAAGAACACAATTAAAATACTGTGTGAAATATTTTCACTTAAAATTTTAGCTACAACAACAACAAAATATTATATTAATTTATAATTTATGAATAGTAATGATTTATTAGAAATTACTATTTTTTGAAATGTTTATCATATTTTTTACCATCTATTTTGTATTTGGATTCCAACACTAACACATTCTATACAATATATTTAAAGCTATAATTGCGTGTCTATTTTTTTAGAATAAAATCTCCATATTTGCATTCTTTTTATGAAGAATGCAATTTAGATGGACAAATATCCTATAATTTTAATCACAACCAAATTCATCTAAACCATTTGAAAAGTGTGTGGTGCATGATCCAATCTCCAATTACTATTTGTAGTATTGAGGTTAAAGAGTTCAATTTCTTGCTATTTTCTTATACATGATGTGAGAAAAAAAATATATGAACTAAATATATCATCATTTTATCTATACTATAATTTGTGAATATTAAGGAACTTTATTAGAAGTTACCTCTTTAAAAATCATTCAGTATATTTACCTTTTAGAATTTATCTATACTATATAATTTCATTAAATCTATTATAGCCAATGATATTTAAGGTCTACCACCAATACATTTATATATGATCAATTTAAATATTTAAATATATGTTATATAATTTTTCTTTTTTAGGCTAAACCTTTTATACTTCCATTATTTAAATATAATTTTAGTTATTATGATAAATATATAAATTATTTGAAAAAATGAGTACTATATACATATTATTATTTGAAGGACTAACTTAAAAAGTAGGTTTACTCCACTTTTTGACACATGAAGTGAGAATAATAAATAAATAAACCAAACAAGCTTCCATCTATCTATTGATAATGCAATTTATAAATAGTGAAACATTTATTTAAAATTTACGGTTTCTTTATACCATTTTTTTAATTTATTATCAATGGTGATGATAGGGTCCACAACAACACATTTCTTAATAATTTATTGAGTTATATCTAGTTTTAAGTTTTTATTCATTGATTGATAATTTAATTTAATTTAATTTAATTTATTATTTTTGTTTCAAATCTTAATTTTTATGATTTTATGTTTTTATTTTTTGATTATATATTTTTTAATCAGAATAAAAAGTTCAAATGTCATTTTCCTTTTTTTGTATAAGTATTTTTATTTTTACTTTTACTTCAAATTCTTAATTTCGCTAAAACTAAAAGACAAGATGGTCAAGTCAAATAAGTACAATACACTAACACATAAATAAGAAGAAGAAAATATTGGTATGAAATGTAAAAACAAAAGAAAAATAATTGCAGAAGTTACCCACCAGGAATTATTAGAAAAACTAAAATGAACGAAATAGAGAAATATTATATAAAAATAGAAACATATTTTTGGAAAATGTAGTAGAAACAAATATTTGTCTGTTAGATCATAGCCTAAGAGCAAGAAGAATGGTATGTTTAGGAGCAAGAACAATGTAGATAGCATCTTTCAGATTTTTCTGATTCTCCATAACAAAAAATAATTATTTTATTACTTTACCCGTTCATCTGTTCTTTTTCTATTTTTCTCATGCAATGCCGCATAAATGTTCTAAGAGCATCCACAGCCATATCCTCAAATTTGAGGTCCCAATTGTACTATTCAATCATTTTTCCTTTCCTCTCTCCTACTTTTATCATTTTACCTCAAATTTAATTCAATACTCTACAATCATCAACCTCAAATTTACAATACCCAATTACTTTTATCAATCACATCACCAACCATTTATACTTTCTATTATTTAACTTTTAATTTATATCAATCTATATATAATAATTAATATTTTTTCTACTACAATAATTTTGTAAATTAATATTTTAAAATAATATTTGATTTCAATTAATTTTAAAATAACCTATTATAGTTGTTCTACTACAATAATAATAATTAAAAAATATTACAACAGAAATACAAATATAATATAATTAATAAAAATATTACAACGGAAATACAAATACAACAATATTACGAAAATATAAAAAATAGAAATACAATTTAAATAACATTATGAAAATATTACAACAAAAATAGAAATACAATAATATTACGAAAATAACAATTAATACAACGTATGTGAATATTAGAACATCGAGAATCAAAATGAGCATAAATTATTTGTTGTTTTCAAATTGCCATATTTCTTCTACCAAATCAGTTTTAAGTTGGTGGGCGGAAGTATGATCGGTAACCTGAGTAACTCTTTGAAGGTATGAATCCATGTTCGTTATCGGACCATGATTAATCATAGGAGGTGGTCCATTATTATCACTGTAGTCAAAAAGATCGGGAGGAAAATCACCTAAATATGTATCTCTTTCATCCTCAACAATCATATTATGTAATATGATGCACGCATACATTATCTGCTTCATTGTCGCCATGTCCCAAACGCGTGATGGGCCGCGAACAATTGCAAAACGTCCTTGTAGCACTCCAAATGCACGCTCAACATCTTTTCTAGCAGATTCTTGACGCTCTGCAAATAACTTTCTCTTTGGTCCTTGAGGAAGTGGTATGGTTTTGACGAATATTGGCCAATCTGGATATATACCATCTGCTAAATAATATCCAAGATGATATTCTGTGTCGTTGACCATATAATGAGCTTCTGGTGCCATTCCTTCATAAATGTCATTGAATACCGGTGAGCGAGCGAGAACATTAAGATCATTATTTGATTCGGAACATCCAAAAAATGCATGCCATATCCAAAGATCTTCAGATGCTATGGCTTCTAGCATGATTGTCGGGACACCATGGTCACCGCGACAAAACTGACCTTTCCATGCAACAGGACAATTTTTCCACTCCCAATGCATGCAATCAATACTTCCCATCATACCTGGAAAGCCACGTCTTTTACCCATTTCAAGTAAGCGTTGAACATCTTCAGCATTAGGTCTTCTTAAATATTGGGAAGTAAATAATTCATTCACAACCCGAACAAAATACCTTAGGCATTCAAGAGTTGTTGATTCTCCAATGCGCACATATTCGTCTACGCAATCGGCTGGCATTCCGTATGCTAACATTCGTATTGCTGCAGTACATTTTTGTAATGGAGAAAGTCCATTTTTACCAATTGCATTAGGCCTCATTTGAAAATATGGACAATAATTAGTAACAGCTTCGACAACCCTAAGAAATAAAGATCTTCTCATTCTAAATCTACGACGAAACTGAGTTGAGTTGTATGTTGAATTGGCGGAAAAATAATCATTATATAATCTTTGATGGCCTTCTTCACGATCTCGATCAATGTAGACTCGTTGTTTTCTTCTATTTTGGTTGAGCCTCTCAATTTCAACAATAGCATCTTCGATAGTTGTATCCATTGCCTCAGCAAGTAATATATTATCAAAACTGTTAGAGTCGTTAGAAGATGTATCAGATGACATTGTTGTTGTGATATTGTTGGAATTTTATTTGAAGGAGGTGGGAAAGAGGTAAGTTGTGAATGTATATGTAAGAGAGCTCTATATTTATAGATATATGTAAGGGAATCAAACGGTACATTATCACATGGGATTCGGTGGTACGGTGAGGTGACAATACAATGACGTAAAAATATAATGACTGATATGCAACAATTAGGGAATCAAACGGTACATTATCACATGGGCTTCGGTGGTACGGTGAGGTGACAATACAATGACGTAAAAATATAATGACTGATATGCAACAATTAGGGAATCCGACGGTACATTATCACATGGGCTTCGGTGGTATGGTGAGGTGACAATACAATGACGTAAAAATATAGTTACTGATATGCAACAATTAGGGAATCCAACGGTACATTATTGCAACGGTAATTTCTTCCTTATAAATTTAGAACTTCAACACATTATCACAATTAATTTGTATGAAACAAAAAATTGATCAATGTCTTCATCTTCAATTTCTTCAAATGTCATTTTGTCTAATATGCAACAATTCGTGCCTTGTCATTGTTCCGATGGAGTTGCTAAGCTAAGAGTTTCGCGTAGTGAAAGTAACCCTGGTCGTTTATACTATAAGTGTTGGACGTGTAATTATTTTATATGGGCTCCGTTGACACCTCGAATATCGCCTCTAAACCACATGGTTCAGCCCAACTTACTCAATGTTAGCGAAGATATCTTACAATTGATTGACGATTTGAAGGACGATATATTAAAACTCAAACAAGAAGTGAAGGAATTGAAGAAAATCTCTACGTGGGGATTTCGTTTAGGTATTATTGTAATTTTATTTATTGTCATCATTTTTACAAAAATGTAATGTATGCGAATTTTCTTAATTGTCATCATTTTTTCGTTATCATTTAGGATATATATAAGGTACTGCTATTCAATATATATATATATATAAGGATAAATATTACAATACATAAAAATATTACAATAGAAGTACGAAAACATAAGGTACGAAAATATTACATGAAAGTAGTAGAGTTAAGGATTCTCCATCATTCTTCTCATTGCTGCGTCATATAAGATCTGATGATCTGCTTTTTCTTTCTCATTCATATTTGATGTGTCACGACAAATTATAGCCATGTCGAACTCTTTTTCCTTTAATTGCCTTCGTTCAGCCCTATAAATCTGCTTATCTTCTGCCATTTTTTCTAATATCGCATTCCGTTTTCTAGCAATTTCCAACAGCCCGTCGATATTTGATCCTTCGTCCTGTCTACTTTCTTTTGCCTTTCCCCTTGCTTTCCGCTTTGCTGCTTTCTGCCCCATAGGTCGCTCCAACGAAAATTCCATCTCTGAAGTATCGGGGGTAGATGAATCATTGTATGCACCTGAAGTTGAAACCTTTGTACGCTTTGATGTAGAAGCTTGCCCAATTATACCCTCATTCATTACCATCCATTTTGGATGGTTTTTTACAAGTTTCCATACATGTTCACTACTAAACGGGCTATTATACCTTGTTCTATATTCTTTGTGCGCATCTCTAATTATATCTATTTCGCTAACACCACTTTGATTACGTTGACAAATATGACTATAACAACCAATAAATCGATTAACATTTTTATTAATGTAAGAAAATCGATTCATTACCGTCTTTAGAGTTCTCTGTGGTCCTCCACCGCGATATTCTTCAAAGTATGCCAGAATTTTTTTCCAAAAATCCTTACATTTTTGCCTGTTCCCCTGAACCGAATCTTCGGAAAAATGTATCCATCCACTGAATAAAATTTCTTCTTCTTTATCCGTCCATTTACTATATGCTCGACTCGCAAACTCATTGGGAGATTCAACCCGCGTCTCTTTTTCGAACTGATTTTGCGTGAAAAATTCTGGAAATTCAGAATCATCAAGAGATGTGGCTAATGGAGAATTGAAATCGTGTTGTGGAGAATTTTGAATATATGGAAAATTACAATCAAATGGAATAGTGGTGTTTGGAGGTTGAAATAATTGGAAATTGGCATCATTTTGATAATATTGCATACTTAAAAAATTTAAATTTCGTGGATATTGCAAATTTTGGACATTTGGGGAATTTATAATCGGATAATCTTGTGAATTTTGGATATTTTGGTTTGGAAGTTCTTTTGAGTTTGAATCATTTGGATTATCCAAAAGATTCAAAAAATTAAATCTAGTAGGATTCATTTTTAAAAATTAAATATAAGTAGAGAAATTAATAAAATAAATATAACATAAGAAATTAATAAAAAAATATAAATATAGAAATTATTAGAATAAAAGTAAATAGAGAAACTAATAAAATAAATATACGTACTTAAATTAATAAAATCAATATAAGTAGAAAAATTAACCAAATAAATATAACTTCAGAAATATTGAAGATAAATGAATAAATTAAATATAAGTAGAGAAATTAATAACAAAAATATAACTAGAAGATGAGAAATTAATAATTAAAAAAAAATAAATATGACAAGCAAAATTTATAAAATATTAATAACTGGAGAAATGAATAAGATTAATTATGTAGAGAAATGAATATGAGAAAGAGAGATGAAATAGATGATATGAAAATATGGGCATAAATAATGTATTTATAGACAAAAAAAATTTTTTTACCGTTATTATTAACGGTCATATTTTTTTTAATATGTTTAAAAATTTTTATTATTATTATAACGGTAATATTTAAGCTAAAAAAATACCAAAAATAAGTTTTGTCGGTATATAAACAGTAGTAACAGTAAGACGTGTGAATCACGCGGACGCACGTCAGACGATCAGACGGCCGCGTGACTCATGCCTGACATTTTTACCGTTGCTTTCCTGACATGGGGAACCCTCAAAATTTTGAGACAACCCAAATTTGAGATTAAATTTTTTTCTTCTCCAGCGGCGTCCTCAAATTTGGGGGCCCCAAATTTGAGTTCGGGAACCCCCCGCTGCAGTTGCTCTAACATACTATCTTAACTATTTATACCCACTAATTTTTTTTAACAAAAAATTATTTTATAAAATTATCATTTAAAAAAAATATATATATATATATATATATATATATATATATATATATATATATAATATTCATTAATAAACTATTTCATACAAGTCATTAATTTATGAAAAAACACACACACACTATCCTATGCTATCGGATCCTAAATTCACTACTAAGTTACTTTATTTATTTATGCTACTTCAATAATACTCCATTGTCGTTCATTGTATCTGCTTTGTACCTGCTCTATTAAAGAAAAATGAGCGTTACCTCTACCTTTGGAATTCGTAATTTTTTATTTGGCCCGTTATGATCTAGCTCAAGAAATGCGAAGATAACCTCCTACTTGAGAAAACTATTCTGGCTGGAACTGATTTTCTTGAATGTATTGGTAATTAACTGCCAATTGAATCGTATTCTTTCTTCATTTTCTTTTCATTGATACACAGTTAAAGACCGTGAGTCCGTGACCATTCGCCTCGCTCCCATACTGTATAGCTTAATCAAATTCCAAACTACGATTGATTATAGCTTACTTAACAATTAATTTTCGGCTGCTCACTTCAGGGGCTTGAGACAAGAGAACTCGGAAAATGCATAGCCGGGGATCAAGTCACCGGCTATCTGCTTCGCCTTTGAAGTCTCGGCTGTCTACTCTTATGCTCGCCATGGTCGCTTCCATGGCTTCCATTTACGTCGCCGGCCGGTATTATCATATATCTCTATTTCAAATTTTACTTTACTCGTTTAGGTTTTTTCAGCTCCATAAAAACTTGAATTATGCCGCCGACTTTAGGCTTTGGCAAGACGCGCAGAATAGAGTTTATATAATCACGGAGCTTGACAGGAGGACTAGCCAGGTAATTTCTGATTGAAATTCCATCCTTCTTGCGGACCTTGTTATGAGTTCGAGAATTGTGGACATTTTGTATGCCCTATTGCTTTATTCCCGGCTTGTGAAATTGTCCTGTGACGGTAACGCTGCGTGTTTATTTCATTCTATCGAATCTTGATCATGTGGATAACATTGATTGATTGTGTTCAATCAGTGGGGTCATTTATGATTCTGGAATTTTGTATGAAGATGTAAATATTGATCACAGATTGGTCAGCAGGATATATACGTCCAGTGGCATATGAAAGAGCGAGTGGGGAAAGGGGTTAAGTTATGTGTCTTAGTTCATTGTGAGAGCATCAAGGGGTGATGAAGTGAACAAGAGATAGTAAGGAATGACTGCTTGACTAGTATCCTATGCTACCATAAAGTATGCAGAAAACCATAGGTGAAGATGCTAGAGTTAGGTTTCATAGAAGTTGCATTTTTGTACAGTAAGATGTAAATGAGTGGTTGTAAGGTCCATAATCTGCTTTTTCCTTTTTCTTTTTAATACCTCTAAGGCAAGCTAGTCATTTTGTGACATAGCATGCATGTTCATAATCACCTTCTGGTGCTCAGTTTGTCTTAATGTAATTCATTAACTTTATTAGTATGACTACTCCTATAGGCTTATATTCAGTTGAAACTTCCAGTGGGTTACCAAAACTTGGAGCTTCGTCTATAAAAGTTAGAAAAACATCACCCGAGTATGAGGATTAATTTTATTTTAAGTTGCACGATACACCAGTTAATCTTGAATGACTATTTGATGTATTCTTCACTATAAGTTAGGATCCTAGCATAGAAATATGAAATGAGAATTTCTTATTAAAAAATTACTCCACTAAAGTCTAGGAGGAGCAAAGCATGACTCGTCTAAACTTGATCTCTAGAACAGAATCATTTTCCTGTTCTATATCTTCCATTTCCTTTTGTGATGAAAACATCCCCTGGGTAGCTTCTGGATCTGGGATGTTCTCAATCTTTTTTTTTTTTTTTTTTTTCACTCATCCAAATTGTATGAATGATATGAGCCATATAATATCATTATTCATCATCCATACTCTCTGATCTGTGTTCCTTAGAAAGTAATGTATCATATTGTAGCACTTACCAAAAAATTATCTGATTCAGGGTCGGTCTGCTATATCTGTTGATGAAACACTGAAAATTATAGACTGCAGGTGAGGGTATTATTGGATCATTTTCACGTGTATCTTCTGCTTCAGTAGTTATTCTTTAAATATTGCTGTTAGAGCCATGTTGATATACAGTTTTAAGTTTTATTTATATTTGTCAGAGAACAGCGGAAAAAGTTATCAGCAGTTGAGATGGAGCTGGTTGCTGCTAGACAAAAAGGTTTTGTTTCCAAATACTCATCAGGAAGTGATGGTACTCATACCAAGAAGAAGCTTTTAGCTGTTATTGGAATCATTTCACAGTTTGGGCACAAGAGGAACAGAGATGCAATTCGTAAAGCATGGATGCCAATGGGTAGGGAACTAAACTTGCATCTGATACAGTAGGTACATGGAGATGCATCCTATTCCAATTATATGTTAGTGTACAAGAGAACGAAGCCTGTTCCAATTACTTCATCATGGCTGTATAAATAATATGGACCCGTCAAACCTTTGGAGTATGATTGGAATATCATAGCCATTAAATTTGGTCATCTCTGGATGTGCAGGCATGGGCTTAAAGAAACTGGAGGTTGAAAACGGCATTGTTATAAGATTTGTAATAGGAAGAAGGTATCTATTTAAACTGTTTATAGCACTGTTGGACTATTCATCGTCGAGCGTAGGTATGAGCAATGTTCGTCTTACAGTGCAAATCATGGCGATAGTTTGGACCAGGAGATTGACAATGAAAACAAGGGGACTAATGATTTCATCATTCTTGTATGTCAAAATCCTCTAAACTCTGAAATATGCTGCTGTATTTTTGGTATTTGTGCTCTGAATATTTGCCAATACATATTTGAAATACATAATTAGAAGGCATGTGCTTTGCCATGCCATTTTCATCTAGGATAATCATGTGGAGTCACCTGAGGAGCACCCAAAAAAGACAAATTTGTTTTTCGCTAAAGCCGCAGAGATATGGCCTGCTGAATTTTACGCCAAGGTTAATGATGATATTTATGTCAATATAGGTACGTATTGCTAATTGATTTGATTGGAGGCATTAAAATAGGGATCAGGTGTGTAGAATGCTGCATCTCATTGGGCAGCGTCAACCTTATTCCTCCATGATTTAAGATATACGCCAATAACTCCGTTCAAGCTTAAGAAGTGGATGGTATTGACTATATACCTCCATGGTTGGGATGCTCCTGAAGTATTTGACTAAATAGTTCTTGTGATTTGAGGTTGCACTCCTATATGCTTATGTTGATGCTATGGAAAACTGGAAATCCAGAAGCATTCTCATGCTTGTTACATTTATTTAACAAGTTTTAGTCTTGTGACTTGTGATCTGATAGGGATTAAATTCAATGCAATTGCTTACTGCTTACAGGGATTTTCGCATGTACTGTGTGCTATCCTCCTCCTTATCTGCACAACGTGGTTGCTTTTATGAGTTAAGCCTATGCTGTGGTAGTGCACTGGAATTAACAGCGCCACCCTGAATCAGAAATTGTCCCATGGACTTCTAATGCATTTTCATTTCTATATTACTCCTTGTCACTTAGTCTCTTGGTCACTTCTGTGTTTTTGTTAGAATTACCAACTAAAAGCTGGTATCATTTTAATGCTCAGATGGTCTGGGAGCAATCCTGGCCAGCCATTTGGACAAGCCTCGCGCCTATATAGGGTGTATGAAATCTGGAAAAGTGTTTTCTGATTCGTGAGTTCGATCAACTCTTTGAACAAGAAGATGTAGGTTGTGGTGTGGATTAAATTCTCACCCATTCATTTGTTTGAATAATACTGCAGGACCCAAAAATGGTATGAACCAGATTGGTGGAAGTTTGGTGATGGGAAGTCGTAAGTACAGCCCCATTTTCTTTTATAATAAAGCTTATTTCTGTAGAAGAGAGACAGAGTTCCTTTCCTTTAGTTTTGCAAATTAATGTGGTATATTTTTGAATTTGCACATTTGGATTTGGAAATAGCACGTGTAGAGGATAAAGTACACCTACAAAATTTTCCCTTGATTATATAGATCCTGTGAAGAGGTATAGGTATGACAATTTTGGATTATGACGCTCCATAATCTCTGTGTTCAAAGAGAAACTGGTAGATAAGTTGCATATTGTTTGGGAGTCGAAGCTGCATTTACACAACATATATATTAGTTGTAACATGGTAGAATAATTGTTTCAGTCAGTGTGAAGGAGTTTTTGATTTATTGTCATTCATGTGTGGAGTGTTCCCCTAGCCATTCCGCTAATTTTGGTGTCAGGATGTTATTTATCTACCAAATAACATTCATATTGCAGTTATTGTGAATTATGAAGAACAGAAAACCCTGTTAATGTGAAGTTCTACTCCTTTTGTCAGTCAATCAGAAGTTTTCCTGTACCTTCATTGAATTATTTCCTCCTCGTGATGCAGATATTTCCGTCACGCTTCCGGTGAGATATTTGTCATTTCACAAGCTTTGGCTCAGTTTATATCCATTAACCGGTTAGTTTGTGTTGTGAGTTGCGTACTTGTGAAATTGTTATATAAAATGACTAGCTGATCAATTCATTTGTTACATTGCAGGTCTATCCTTCGTACATATGCCCATGATGATGTAAGTGCTGGATCATGGTTTATTGGACTCGATGTAAAGCATATCCACGAAGGAAAACTTTGTTGTTCTTCCTGGGGTTCAGGTCATTTTCACTTTTCTCTCTTGCCTTCTGCCCATCTCTCCCCATGCATTATGCCATCCCTTCCTCGGTTCCTCCTCATTCATTTTTTTCCCCCATGTTCATATTGATTTATTTTCACGTGGACCTCCAATTTTTATCTACTACATGGTAGCTTACCATCTGTTGTTACAGTAATCATGTATGCACTGTTGCTCTTAATATGGAATTATTAATAATTATAGTTTAATTATTATAACTGTTAATAATAAAAGTATATGGAATTATAGTTTAATTACTTAATATTCAATTATTAATCAATGATATTATATATAATTATTAATTTATTATTATTAAGAGATTATATTCATAAGAATATTAATATGACAATAATAATAAATATTATTACTATTAACCAATTAAAAATTTATTATAATAACCATTATTGATAAAAGTATAAGTAACAGTATTCTAATTACTTAATAATCAGTAATTATGATTTATATTATTCTTATTTATTTATTTATTTTCATATTTATTTTTATGATTAAATATTTTCTTAATATAATTTATCATTATTTAGTATAATTAAAAATGTATGTGCCCATTTAACTTTCTTAACTATTAATTTTTGCAAATTGTGCGTCTCAATAAGAATATATTAAAGAATTATTTAATACTAATTTGTTATTTAAAATTATGATTAATATTATTCTAATTAGTATATTCTTTATCATTATTGTTGCTATAAATTATATATTTATAACTTTGATTAGTATTTTTTAAAGAATTTTTTTTAATTAATAATATTCATATTAATTATATATCTGAAATAAGATTAATAATATATTACTAAGTATTCTTTGAAATTAATTATATATGGTTTTTAGGCATGGGTTGAGGGGTTGATTAACAGGGATATATTTGTAATTAAAGTAAATAGTATATAATTTTTTAGGTATTTAGTTAAAAGTCGTGGAAACTATTTATGAAATTAGAATAAGTAATAAATAAGTTTTAGATAATAAAAGGATAAAAACATTAAAATAATAAGATAAAAATAAACAACCAAATTTAACGGAACTTTGAAATTTTCTAGGGGCAGTATGCGCAGCTGTGTGATCCAATACATATGAAGAGTCGTTGATGAATAGGTTATGCGGTGGCTCAAAGTATGTATCACTTTGAACACAACTCTTTTGTTTTGGTTTTTTTTTTTATCGAGTCTTTCGTCATCTTGAAAATGTTTGGTGTTGACATGAGGAGCCGGGCCCTTGCTGTTTCATTGCCTTGCAGATGTTCATTCGAGAAGCAAAATCTGTTGATGATTATTGGTTAGAGACTCAGAGTAGATCCCGATATTCCTAAGAGATTAGCATTGAAGTAGAGAATCACAAATATATGCAGGGAAGTCTTGTTGCTCCGCTGCTTGCTGTACATTTATCTGCACAGGCCATGAACCTCAGCACCCCATTCTTGCCGAGAGAAGAAGAAGATTTTTTCTTCTCTCTCGCACATTGGTTGATATGATTCATGACGTTCTTCATGAGATAAAAAGAATTCACTAAAATTTTCTGACGCGCAATCTATTGCCTCTTTTTCCCCTCATGAAAAAACAAAACTGATGACGATGGGCTATTTGTTGGTTGGCGTGGCGTGAAGTAGTCTTGGTCTTGTGGCATCATGTCATATGGCATACTTGACCGGCATGTATTAAAAATTTGTTGACAAAGAGGGATTCAATAGTTCAATATCAGAAGAAAGTGATTATAACCCTTCTGTCCGGCTCGGTCCTTGCAAAGCGATAGCAAATGCTTTTTACCCAAGTGGAGCTCCTTTGTCACGTTGCACGGATTTGGAAGTAGGTAGGGAGAGGGTGAAAAAATGATAATTTTAAAAAAATTGAAGGCGTAAAAATGAAAATGAAAATAAAAATAAGACGATGGTGCAAATAAAATTTTCGTCATCGTGACATGGCCTCATACGTAACTTGCCGATGTCGTACATGGAATTTAGCCAGCCACTGATGATGGTGCTGGTTTGTGCCTTTTTGTTAGTTCAAAACGGCAATCATCTTCTTCAACCACCCCCCCCCCCCACCGCCCAAAGCTGTGTGGACTGGTCTGGCACATTTAATTTAAGGAGGGAAATGGGCCGGACCTTCCTTAATGATCGATTTTGATCCTGTGGGAGGACTGAATGCCGGGACCCGGTTACCGCAAAAATCACGAAATCCCTATCCAAGAAAGTGCGCGCCATAATAAAAGTGGGTTTGGGGCCAGGACCCACCAAGAGCCGCTTAAACTCGTGCTGTATTCCGTCCATTGGAGCAAGTAGCGGGCCCTTTTAATTGACCCCGGACAGTACACGCGTGCATACACGTGATGACGGATGAGTTAAGGACGGTTCTTCATTCTAATACATTATAAATTAAGTTCAATTAGATTTTTATTTTTTAATTAGGTTGACTATTTATTTTTTTATATTAAATAGGTCGATTTTAAATTTAGCTTCTTAATTATTTTCCATCTTTACGTATTTTTATTCAAATTTAGATCTAATAACTAACTTTCAAAATTAAATGGTGGACTAAATTAGTTATGATGAAAGGGGATATAAATTGTAATAGAGAATTTAGATTTAAAAATGGAACTAAATAATAAAAAAAATAACATGATTAATTTAATTGAAACAAAAAATAGAGAGTCTAAATAAGCATAATATGTAATGGACTCATTCATTCGACCGCTGGCATAAAATTAATTGTTTTTTGTTGTATTTGTACGTACGTAAAACTAGAAGGCTCAGCCATTTTTGAGATACATGCATACCTCAACCTGATTATAATTTATAATTATAAGGGGTCGGAATTATATGAGATATTAAGCTGATGAAATAATATATTGATTAAATTGTCGGAAGATACATCACAACTATGATATTATTATTATTATTATTATTATTTTGTTTCTGTACGTCTAGTAATATTAGTAGGTAGCTTAATGGGTCAAGCTCAAGCAGGGCCTAGTTTCCTCGAAGTTTCTCTGGATAACTGCTAGCCTGGTTGGTTGTAATATTGATGGGTCCTTCCTACGGGCAGGCTGGAAGAGACCATTAGATAGAATATATATGTATATATATTAAAAGAGACTCCAGAGACCTGTACAAGGTAGAAAGTGGGCAGTTTGTCTTGTTTGGTGTACAGCCCACATAATAATAGGTCAAATTTAGCCCTTGAATAAAGATAGTAAATGATAAAATAATTAAAAAAAATAAAAATCCTTAAAATAACTAATATATCCTTTCATAATTATGCTTTCAAATTTTGCACTATATAATGAAATCGAGAATATAAAGGCATTCTAGTAAATGAAAATTATAATTTCTTTTACAGATTTTTATAACGTAATTTATATTTTGAAACAACTTAGAAAAACTTTATAAATCAGTGATGAATAATAACTTAAGGAAGTCGGAAAAAAATTTATGTTTGTTTGTTTATATATATATATATATATATATATATATATATATATATATATATATATATATATAAGGTAATTTTTGTAAGTATTTCGTCTATGTAAATACGGTGCACCTTTTTTTTTCTGGAAATTTATCACAAGATAACCATAGTTGACTTAAAATAATTTAAAGATAGGTGAATATCGAATTTTTTTTTATATTTTTTATATATAAGGTAAAAAAATTATACTATTTTTAATAAATTTACATAGTATATAAGGTATAACAACTAATAACCAATATCTACTATTCGTCCAAACGTATTATAATGTCCCACAGATTAGTGGTTGGCAGTAGATGCTTAAAATAATCGACAAGAGTGCCTCTATAAACAAGGGACACCTTCCTTCTCAAGAATTCATCGCAAGAGAACTCTACAGTTAATTCTATTTGGCTTTGAGTAATTTAAAAATGAACAACCTTTTGGAAATTTTTTCCAAAAATATGTGAGTGAAGGCAGATAACGCCGAAAATGATTTATATTGATCTGCGGAATCACTTATCAATACTAAAAATGCTTCAGATAACTATCTACAACGAGTGTAGAGGTGGGGTGTTAGTGCTACAGATGATATCAAAACGAAACAAGATATTCTGTCTTTGTAAATAGGGCGTACCTTTTTGTTTTCGAAAATTTATCAAGGTATAACTATACTCGACTTAAAATAATTTAAAGATAGGTGGATTAAAGAATTATTTATTTTGTTTGAGATGATACAAATTATCAATTATAAAAGTGCCATAAATTAACGATCCTAGATTAGTGTTGGGCCTGGGCATTACGCATGCACCGAGCGGCATGTCAGATGGATTAATACATATAATATTAATAATATGCGAGAAATGTAGGAGTAAACGTAGATGTATGATTTTTGACTAAGCTCTTTGATATTAGGTTAATGAAACTGAAAGAAAAACGGCCGCGATTAATTTAAGTATCAGAAAATGTCGCGAATTCTGCGTCACGTCTATTTAATTGAAAACGTCGTCTAAAACGCATCCTTCTATTCAATAAACATCGAAAAGGGATCAAAGTGGCACACACAAACGCGAAATGAATGGTGGATATAGATATAGCGAGGACAGACGAGATATTTGTCTAGTAATCAATATATATATTTGAATTTGTATCAATTGGTCAGTGTATATAATAAGATTTGAATGAATAAAAGAGACGAATAAAAAAATAGTTTGTGAACCCACTGATTGACGGTTACCGTTCCACTTTCTCTATCGTATAAGTTTGCCCGGCGTTCCCAACTTTTCCCGCCTCCTCCTGCTCTCTCCTGTCGGTCCTGACATCAAGTTTGCTTCTCCACCCCACCCCCGGTTTTATTGTTTGGGCGGCGGCGATTGAAGAAGGAGGACGGTACGGTTGGTGTGCGTGAGCGTTGGGACACTCAGACGCGGACACAAAACCCCTTCCACTATTCTGTTTTCCCACCGGAAGCGAGCGTTCGTTCGTATACCCACCATCCCTGATCCCTCCTCCCTCGGCCATGTATGAATACGATTGATTGCTTTATTTTTGGATTCTTGTCAAATAATTCTTCTATGAATCATAAACAGGTTGATTCTGACAATTGTATATTTCTTGTTTGGCCACTTGGGTGGGCAGCAGTACCAAACTATTATTGCGTATTGCTCGCTCTCTCTCTCCCCCTAATTGAGGCCTATATCTGGATATTTATTTATTTATTTATTTATTTTTCTTTTCCTTTCTACAGTGTTAGGATTCACTCCTCTCTCTCTCTCTCTGTATAGTTGTTGCAGTTGGTAGTTTTCTCTCTCTGTCTCTGTATATGTATACAATACAATACGCATCGTCGTCAAATAGAAACTGAGGAGGAGGGGTGCGTTTTATCTATATATATATATTTAGAAATTAAGTTAAAAGAAAGGTGGATGGTAGTTACTTACGAGTTACGATCTAGAAGTTTGGTAGTTGGGGGGGAATATTGCTTTCTATTCACGCGGACGAAGGAGTTGTTTTAATTTGAAACGGAGTTGTATCGAAAAGAAAAAGGCAGTCCTGAGTCTCTCAACCACTTCTAGTCCTTTCATGGCGGCTAAGACTGCTACCATATTTTCAAACTTGTTAGGGTAAAATCCAGCTCCCTTCCCCTTCCCCTTCCCCGCCCCTCTCTTCCTCTACTTTGTGCCGCGCGCCTTCTTCTGCCTAATTCACCACCCTTCTCCCTTTTTCGCCTCTCTATTTGATTCCTTTTCTTCCGAGCCGGGCCGACTGACGAAGTTCTTCGATAAATCGTCATCGATTACATACCTTCATACGTACATACATATATATACACTTACATAGTGAGAGAGAGAAAGAGAGAGAGAAGTTGGAGGTTCTTGGTGCTGCTCCTATTATACATACATGGTGTTGCCCGTACTGTTCGAGATGAGCCATTGTCACGAAGTTCTGGAGGCGAAGACGACGGCAGCAGCGGCTCCTGCTCCTGTTGATCTCCCTCCTTCATCTGCTGGAACTGAGATTACAAAGGATAAAAATGGGATCGATCAGATTCATCTTCGGAATTCTGGCGGAGCTTCTGTTCTGGTATCAAATCGATTCCATCTATCTTTCTTGTAGTCTCTTCCCCCCCCTCAACCCCCCCCCCCCAAATTCATTGGGATTGGTTTTCTGGGTATCAGCAATTTCTGTATATATTTTGTAAAAATACGTACTGGTTCGAATTCCCTTATCGATTCATTTCTGCATCTTATTGGGGATCGGTCGGCCATGACCTGTTTTTTATTTATTCCCCACCCCCTCCCTCTTTCCCTTCCAGGTATCCTTGTATGGAGGACAGGTTCTTTCATGGAAGAATGAACAAGGAGAAGAGTTGCTGTTCAGAAGCAGTAAGGTATACGCTACGCTCTTTCATCATTCCTCGGTCAGATTTGAACGACAGATTGTCTATCATCGACATCACAGCCTACAAATTATCATATATATTGAGCTTGAATTTTACTTGAACTCGTCATCAACAGGCAGTTTATAAGCCACCAATGCCAGTTAGAGGTGGAATTCCCATTTGTTTCCCTCAGGTAACAAGATTACGTTGTTCGTTCTCAAATTGACCCCCATCCCCCTCCCCCCCCCCCCCAAATGGGGTTTTCGTTCTTTCAATTGAGGGGAATGATTGATTGATAATTTCACTGACTCTATCTATTATAATATCATTTCCTACAGTTTGGAAGCCGTGGATTATTAGAACAACACGGATTCGCAAGGAACAGGACATGGATAATTGATGATCAACCTCCATCACCCAGACCGAGTCAAACAACTTGTCAGTCGTATATTAACTTGTTACTCAAACCCGTGGACGATGATACAAAGATTTGGCCACATAGGTAGGATAATACATCATCATATCATCCTGACTGCATGCTAAAATCGATTATTGATATCTTAATTTTTGTGTGTGTATGAAAGGCAGTACTACCGAATCTAGTTTTTGCCCAACTGAGAGGATTTTATCTCTTGTGGGTTGAATCAAATTGTCCGTGGTATCTTGCAGATTTGAATTCAGACTGAGGGTATCTCTATTAGAAGATGGAAGTTTAAGCTTAAGATCTCGTATCAAGAATATCAATTGCAAGCCGATCACCTTCTCAATTGCTTTCCGTACATATTTCTCCATCTCTGATATTAGGTATGTATATATATAGATAGATAGATAGATAGATAGATAGATAGTATTATTATATTAGTATGTGTTTTAATTAATTTTTCCTTAACACCCCATTATGTTGAAGACAGGGTTCGTACTGGATAGTGGTAATTGTTGTTCAATGGAATTAATTTTTTGGGTTTTTCACTTGACTTGGGCAGTGAAGTGAGGGTAGAAGGATTGGAGACGGTCGACTATCTTGACAACTTAAATGAGAGAGAGAGATATACAGAACAAGGAGATGCCTTAACCTTTGAATCTGAGGTACGTCCCTTTTTCCCATATATATATATTTAGGTTCACTCACGGAACCTTTTGGATTACTGTAACTTAATATTTTAGTCCCTTTAAGTTTGTACTAATGGAACAATTTTTGTTCCAATTTCAGATTGATCGAATATACCTCAACTCGTCGGATGTAATCGAAATTTTCGATCATGGCAAGAAGAGGACATTCCAAATAAGAAAGCAAGGACTTCCGGATGTTGGTAAGAACTAGCTTTAATTTGATCAAACTTAAACGGTCTCTATATCATTGTGACCGATAATCATATTACTAACAATCACTAATGATTAATGATTTCGTCTTCTTCTTCTTTTCTTGACCTCCTGATCAATTAGCGGTGTGGAATCCATGGGAGAAGAAAGCAAAGGCTTTAACAGATTTAGGTGACGATGAGTACAAGCAGATGTTATGTGTTGATGGCGCCGTTGTTGAAAAACCTATTACTTTAAAGCAAGGAGAAGAATGGATTGGACAGTTGGACCTCTCACTTCTTTCTTCTTGTTGATCATCAACTTCTCTGCGCCCAGGAAATAAATAATAATACATCTAAAGGAGAAGAATCAATCCCTTACAAGTTAAAAATATATATCTATATGATGAAGTAATCATCTCAATGCATAAAATATTGTACATGTACATGAATGTTGCTTAATATTTTATGCAACATTCTATCCGGAGCCTCTCTCTTGAAAAAAAAAAAAAATCCTAAAATGCTGACTTTTAACTAATCGTGTGACCATATGAGGAGGCGGCTTGTATATGATGATGAGGAAGGAGTGGCAGCAGCATTTTCCATTTTTTTTAATTTGTTGCTTGCTTGCTTCTTTTTTTCTTTTCCTTTCTTTAATGAATGGTTAGAAGAGCCTTGTTTGGACTTTGAAGTGTATACGTACTGAGATTAATTATGTGTTCCCACCAGATATTGAATTCGGCTGGGACTCAAAGCAATGTTGTAATGATTTTATCATTTATGTTTATTTGCAATAAATGATTTTTTTTTCTCTTGTATTTCGTATCTGATGTCTGGCTAAATTTTTACTCAGTTCCTATTTAGTGGTCCATCCACAGCAAAGGAAAATGGTCCCTCTACTCTTTACCAGATGGAATGAAGGACACAAACAGAACTAGAGTTGGTAAAAGTTGGTTCAACTTGGACCACCCAAATTTGGTTCGAGCAAAATTTGATCTAAAATTGAGCTGATGTGATCCAAATTTAATTCGTAACCTGATGGCTGATTGAACTCGATATTTAGGGATAGTAATTTTTTTCGCAGGTTCGGGGCCTCGTAGGGAGTTTTCTGTTTGGGTTTGGGTTTAGGGATTTTTTTCAGAGACAGGGCGGGGATGGATTTGGGGTTCCGATTTCCGAACCTGCCTTGAATATTTTATATATATAATATAATATACTTTAATTTTTTATAGAATATAAATTAAAAGAAAAAGGTTTGAGGATCAAGGATGAGATCAGGGATTGGGTATAAAGTAGGGGTGTGCAAAACCGGATATCCGTATCCATTCGGATATTTTTTTCGGATATCCGCTCCGCATTTTTATAGACCGGATATCCGGGATGCGGATATCCAAAAAATATAGACCGGATATAGACCGGATTCGGATATATCCAATATCCGTATGAAAATACTATTTTATCAATTTTAATAACTTTTTCTATAATATTTTTAAAAATAAGGATCGTATATCAATTAATATTCATATCTATATTCATATAAATATCTTATTTTATCTAAAAGAAGTATTAAAATATTATTATAAATATTTAAAATATAAAAATAAATAAAATTTTAAAACTTAAAACTATAAAAACACAATAATATGGTGTATTATTGAAATAATCAACAAAATATCGGATATTTTTTCGGATCGGATAATCCAAAAAAAAAAATTGGATATCCGAATGTCGGATATCCTTTTAGAATAAAACCGGTTCGGATATCCGAAATGTCGGATCGGATTTTTAAATATCGGATCGGATTTTCGGATCCCGGATTTTTTGCACAGCCCTAGTATAAAGTTGGGTTTTGGAGATCGGGTCGGGGAATTTTCGATAAAAAAAATAATCGAAAATAGGGTCGAGTTCGGGGTATTAGGTTCGGGGATGGGGATGGGGTCTTCGTCCCCAACCTGTCTCATTGCAATTCCTATTGATATAGTGTTTATTTGCTATCAACTCGATTTAATATTAATTTAATAAGATAGGATTAAATTTGATATTAATTGATAATAGTAATAAAAAATTGTGCCTATTTTATTATTTATTTTAAGTTTTTTAAAAAAAAATTTTAAATGCTATTTATTTTTCTTATTTTTATTGTGAACATACAATGTTGTTTTAATTTTATCAATTTTTTTACATAAAAATATAACATTAAAAAGTTATAATAATAAACAAGTAACAATTAATAATACATTTGTTATCACATGCTTATATAAAAACAAATTTAATTTTTTCTTACTAGGTTGATTAGTCAAATTAATTTTGATAGCTATTAGTCAATGTTCAGTTTGATCCAAACTTCAAGTGATCTGATTCGAGTTTAGTTCGGTTAGGATCTAACTTAATCCATAAAAAGTTAATCTAATACAACCTTGATTTACAACTACCCAAACCCAAAATAATCAAACTTGACCTACACTAATCATGTGAAGGAAAATGATTCCCAAACAACCCGACCTAAAGATAATTCCCATCGCTACAACTTGACCCAAATCCAACCCACCCAACTCGATTGTCATCTCATATATAATACTCCTCAATTGCTACATGATACTACTAGCACCATACTAGGTGCATATGTACCCACACAATTTGTTAAGGAAAAAAGGGAGCGAGAGAGAAATAAAGAGCTTGGGTCTTTCTTTGACTATTGGACTTCTCTATTAAAAAATCATAATCATCATCATAAAGCATTTTCTCCCAATTCTCATGCACCCCCAATTTAGTTAGTAATCAATTTAGGTAGTGATTGACTATGAAAATCATCATTTCTTCATCAAATGATAATATTGAAAGTAATTCTAGAAGTGAAAATATAGAACATTCTGTAATAGAAAATTTGTATGAGCATCGTAGAAAAGTCATTTTATTTATTTGGAATGATATACTTATGCATTTGGTGTGTAAAAAAACCTAGAATATGAATCATAAACTTATAATTTAGTTCAAATAATGTGTGAGAGTGCAATATAATAGATATTAATTTCTATTTTTATTTATCGATATAGTGTATAGTTTTAGAAAAAGAATTATAAAATGATAATGTGTATTTTTTTTAGGGGGACTACAAGTAATATCTTTTGCATTTCCCATCTTGTGTTGGGGAAGGGTTGGAACCCAAGCGATACATATGGAACTAGGTTCTATGGTGGTGGTTGTGGTTGATCAACAATAAAGTTTCTTAGTTCAACCTTAAGTTGTTAATGGTCTTACACAACCTTCCTTACATTTGCTTGAACGACATCATCACTTGGGTTTGGTTTTTTTTAGCTCGATATTTCTGTCATTCCCTTATGGTCAAACCACTTTGTGCAGCTGTTGAAACTTTTGGACTATTCAATTGCTCTAAGGTTTGGCTATTGTGATAATTAAACTAGAGTTTTCCTCTGATTGTTTGCATTTTATAGCTTAGAGGAACATTGAATTGGGGGCTAGATATCACCATTATGACTACTTCTCTATTTGTGTTTGTTTGTCTTCTTTTGAATTTTGAATATTATATATATATGTATGTATTGCGTAAGATGTGCATTTGTTCATAAAGGATGTGTATTAATATAAATAAGTTGTGTGTTCCTAAAACATGTATATTTGACAAGGATGAATGTACATTCTTTCGGTAAATATGTGTATTATGATTCATATTAAACATAATAATAATGTTCATAAAAAATGCATAATGTTAACCATTCTTATAATAATATTATTATGATTGTCCTACGGATTAGTCAATTGATCTACTCCCAAATAGCACATAAGAAATATTTTTCATGCGAATCATACTTTAAAATCCTACCCTATCCAAACCAAAAATATCATAGCATCATGCCAATATTTTACCTGCTCATACACTAAATCATGCTTCACATTCAAGCTAATTGACCCTATTTTCTCTAAAATCATGCGCTTTTCTCAGGATTCACAAACAATTCAACATGCATAAATTTGAAGCCAAACTCTCATGCAGGCTTATAAAATTAACACTTTATAGAATACATCACATCACATGCTTATTCAAACCACATTTTAGAGGTAAGAATGACTTACTTAATGATAGAAAATTTTTCACTAATGGGGAAAATCCAACTTGGAAGATTCTCAACTTCCAAAGCCTTTAAAATAACAAGTTAAAACTTCATAAATCATAGAGTACTTTCACAAATCAGAATACAAATTAGAAGGAAAAAATAGGCTTACCAACCCTAGGAAAAAAAATAGAGAAATGTTTCACTGAGAGAAATCAACCTGCTCCTAAATCGAACCCTCCCTTGCTTAAATAGAAAATAAGAAGAATCTAGAGAAAGGATTAGAAGAGTGGAAAGAACTCGAAATTAATCTTGAAGTGGAGAGGAGAGAACACAAGTGACAGAGGGCTGAGATATTTCGATGGCTGAAAGAAATGTGAGAATAAGGGGTGATTAAGGTTATTTATAACTAATGAATCAGTTCAAGAAAGAGTGGGTTATGTAACAGCTCGAGAAACCTTAATCTTACCATTCAAATCTGATATGAATGGGAGGATTTATTAGAAATAGTGACTTCCATTCTAGAGCTAAAATGGTGATTTTTTGGGAAATGCATATTGATTTTGTCCAGAAAATATCAAGCATAAGAAGGGTAATGGAAGATCAGAATGGGAAGGAATCTCCCAACCAAGTAGAGAAAGTTTGGAAATCGAAGTAATGATTCCAAAGGTGTGAAAATGAGAGAGGTGAAAGAAGATAAAGGTTGAGGTCATCCTCTCCCTTAATTGTCCAAATCAAACCCTCAAATTAGTTTGAGGTAGCAACTAGAGTCAAATACATAATAAAAAAGGGTTAATAATATGTAAAGAATAGCTTGGAGTTGGATTATCAAGTTTTCATTTTGATATAAGAATTTTTTTAGAAAATCAACTTGGAAAATATACTTAGCTTGACCAACTGGTCGATCGATTTGGCTTACGAGTCGAATGTTCTACTGACCAATTAATCAGTTCCTCCAAACCAATCAATCAGTTTGGTCAAACAAAATCCTTTATCTGAAATGACAAATCGGTCCATCAACTCAAAGAACTAGTCAATTGGTTTGCCTGAAAACTCATTTTATTCAATTTTTCAAACTTTATTCAAATCTATCTTTACCTCAAATCTAATTATAGTTTCAAATTAAAATCAAACACTGTCAAATTTTATTAAACATCATAACTTTTCATTCAATAGATCTTACAAAAATATGGGATATTATAGGGTATATATCTTTTATCCCTCCATGTGAATTATGTTATCGAGTTCGTTCCATGTAGTGCTAATGTATAAGCTCGTGAGTTGAGCAAGTTTGTTGCCTGCTCCTTGTCATAAGGTTCTTAGAACCATTCTTATCCAAATGTGCAACGTAAGGCTCTTGGTATGGATTTAAAGGATATATAATATGCTATGCCATCTTGGATTGCTCCCTACAATCTTGACCGGGACTTCCTTCCCTTGTAAAAAAAGAGTAAATTTTTCCTAAGTCGATAAAAAAAATCATCTTTTAAAATTCTTTCTAATCGTTATCTGATACACCTGATTTGCCGATATATTTTTTTCTTACATAATACAAAATATATCCAAAGTTTCCCTTCAAAGTTCTTTTTTCCCCCCTTCTACATAATGTATAAATTATCATAATTTTACTCTCCAAAAAATTCACTTAATGTTTCTTATGTTTTCCTCCAAACAACTATTTCGTTCAACTGTAATATTTATTTTTATTGCCGACAACTGTACGTATATCTCATCTAACAGTTACCTCTTGAAAAGGAAGGTTAGTAGCACCTAATCATGCACTCCTCCACCATCTCATTGATGAAAAAGATGTTATTCCTCATAAAACAATAGACCCTTCATTATTAGCCTACGTGTTCATCAACTCTATTCTCACACAAATAATAGAACAAATTAAGATAGAGGAAATAATTGCATCTTTTCAGAGTCATAAACTCACTGAAATAAAATAAGGTTGTGGCATTCACGCATCGTCCCTAAGTAGTGGCAAACAGAAGCTATTGTAGAAGTCGGGTTTGTGATGTTTCAATTACGCTAGCTACACTATACTTCAACATGCAACGAGCACAAGACTATTGCTAGTACCCAATCTACAAGTGTTGCGAGTCCTTAAGATGTTGGAAGTTAATTAATTAAGAAATCATCGATAAGTTAAGAAGTTCATCAAAAGTGTAAATATGCCGAAAAATCCCATGTAAAATGAATTTGAATGATAATTTTTATGCTATCATTTCATTTGAGTAATGATAATGGGTACGGATCAGCCTAACTGTCATGATAAAATTATTCCTAGCATTATCGTATAGCTTCCGACCGATCATTGATCCACGACAGCCCAAAAAATGTCATGCATATTATTCCAAATTCCATTATAAACACGCAGCACGAAATGTGTCCAACTGAGTCGATGGATCATGTTTCAGAAACCAACTTTATGGTGACAAAGCATATGGACACCAGCAGACAACAAAGGACCTCAATCCATAAATATGGGCAAGCAACAACTTCTTAAATATTGGCCAATGGCCTTGTACATTAGCCCCTGATTATAGGGGTCACCCATAGCTAGACAGACACACGTGCATGGCCGGAAAGTTGCGTTTACGAATCGACCGGACTTTTTTATATTTAGCCAAAATTTTATTTTGGTTAGTATCGATCGGTTTGTTCCCTGTGTCTTTGTTTGCAGGCACGTCCCCTCCCATTATAATTGCGAAATATACGAAAGGAACGTCCATACTGGCAGTGGCAGTCTATTATATCATACTGGCCACTGGGTGGAATTAAACCTCGTGTTTTCTTGTGATTGTCCGGTGCGGCGCTGGTGCAAACCGGAATCGCCATCGGGCGGCAAGCTACGTTTGTCTCTCGGCCTTAGTTAAACAACGGCTTAAGTAGATTTTAAGGGGCCTAAACTTTTTTAATTTTTACTATCTCAACTATACGTTAATAATAAGACTTTCCCTATTCTTTCTTTGAACACTCTTCTGATTATATCCTCTAAAAATTCGTATTAAAAATACAAATAACATACTTCTATATGTATAAATATGAAACTTAAAACTGAAGTCCGTTGACCGGATTTGAACTTTTTTTATATGAAGAAAAAAAAAATAGACCTTAAGTATTAATTTATTTTTTACGAGTTATGAAGAGCTACACTTTACCGGTATACGTTATCGAATTTGATTTCTGGATGATTTTGGAGAAAATAGAATTTTGTTCATTTAACTAATACTATACTAGTACTATTTTGTGATAATTGTATAGGCGCATCTTGCTTATGAATATTAGACAATTACTGTACGTGAATGAAAATATAAGTGACTATATTTACATGATGTAGGTACTTATTTGGAAATTAAGGTGGTATTTTAATCCGAGGATAGGTGAAACAAATATGTAATCATCCACATTTTTTTTTTCTTTTTAAAAAAAAATGAGGCAATCAAATTATCCAAAAATATGAATCTCATCATAATATTTAAAAAAAATATGGTCCACTAGGTATTAAATAAATACAATATTATAAATTTAATTGAAAAAAAAACCCCTAAGGTATGAAAACTATTGAAATTAAAAAGAAAATGTGAGATTCTACAACGTTCAAAATTTAAAAGTTTAAATTTGCTAATTGATTTCAATATCAATTTTTATATTTATGTAGGTAAGACTATTCACTTTTTGTTATTAATATGTATATCCTATATATGTGACTATAGGTGGCAATGGGGCTGGACGGATTGGGTTCAGGTAGGATTATAGCGGGTTAGATCATTTTTAGCTTGGGTTGTTTGCGGATCATTTCGTTTGAGGGTCAGATCGAGTCTTTTCAGATTCGGATCATTTCAGGTCGTCTTATTGTTTGAATCACGTTTTGGTCATTGCAGATCCAAGTTGTATCGGGTTAATTTATCGAGTCGAGTCGAATTCGAATTATTTTGGATTAACTTGTCAAGTCAGGTTGGGTTTATGGATGTAAATGGAGTGGATTTTACCTAAAACACGATAGATTTTATCCGTCAGATACTTAAACAGATATAGATAAATGGATGTGGATGATGGAAAAAAAATACCCATTAGATACGGGTATGGGATATCTATATCTATACCTATACCTATACCCATATCCTTACTTGTTTACCCAATATATAATTACCCTTTTACCTTTAATTTTAAAATAACTATAGTATAAATTAAGGTTAAAATTATCATTTGGCTTAACTCTAAGGCACTATTTGGTTCTAAGAAAGTTTAAGGAAAAGAAAATAAAAATCAAAATACTTTCCTTCAAATTTTCCTTAAAGAAAATTAAATAGTTAATCTTTAGTAATTTTTTACAATCTTCTTTTCCTATTTCATTATCTCATGTAAACCAAACGCAAAAAATTATTTTTCTCATCATTTTCTTTATTTTCTTTAAAACTTTCCATGAACCAAATGAAGCATAAATGAATTTATTCACTGGATAATATTCATTAGTGAATAAATTCATTAATGAGTAAACATATTATTTTTCATGTAACTGATATTTAACGAATACAAATATGGATGTGTAAGTAAATACTCGTTTGGGTATGGGTGTACCCACCCTAAATCCACACTATTTATATCATTATCGTGTCAGGTGATTTAATGTTTGAGTTAAATTGACGCGTTAGCTAGGTTTGGGTTAATTCGATGAATTAGATCCTTTTAGGTTTTGATAGGTTGGGTTGGGTTCGGGTCGAGCTAACTTTGGATCGAATTACTTTAGATTTTTTGGTCAAATAAAACATTGACTACCAAAATTAATTTAAATTATTAACCTCGTAAGTAAGCATTAAGTTTAACTTCATGCAAGTATATGATTAATAATGTGTTATTAATTGTTATTTGTTTATTATTATGGCTTTATAATGTTGTGTTTTTAGTAAAAAATGAGTAAAATTAGAATAACATTGATGAACAAGTAAGTTCACAATAAAAGTAAAAAAAAATAAATAAAATTTAAATAATAATATATTTTTAAAAGGTTTAAATATATAATATGATATGTGTATTTATTATTATTAAAACTGATTAATATCGAATTTGATTTTGTCGATTCAAACCAAGTCAGACAGATAGTGGATTGGGTTGATAACATGTTGGATTGATATCGGATTACCGGTTGGGGTCACGTCGGGTTTCTTATATTCGGATCAATTTTATGTTAGATTAGGTTGATGAATTTATCATAATATATCGAGTTAGATTTTGTACAGGTTAAGTCGGATTAGATGGATCGGATCAACTTTTGTCGACTTTAAATGTGGCCGGAAAAGTAACTGAAAAAATATGTAAAGGTCCTTAAAACTTCAACGACCAAAAAAAATGTTGATGCCCTGAAAATTTTAAAAATTGAATGTTTAAGTCCTCAAATCATACTTAAATCCCAATCACTGTATCATCCATTCGTACCCAGCTTGCTTGCTACACAAAGTATCCATTTTCCCATCCCCTGCATTCTCCGCCGTCCGCACCGTATCCCCAGCTATTCAGCTACTAGCGCAACATCAAAAAAGCAAGGTGCTCGATTCTCAGCAACTTCAAAAATCATAAACACCATCCATTCCATCTCCAGTGAGATAAACATAATCAGAACTCAAATCAATTTTTGATATCTCATACTTGCTCAACTCAAAAAATGGCAAGCAAAGGAAAATAAAGTTTGAGTAAACAATACGGAAAACATTACACGAAATGAAAGTTGGAAGAGAATACAGGAATGAACCTATAAAACTAGCTGAAGTTCTGGAAGAAATTTTCTCTCATTATTATGAATTTTGTGATAAACATAGTAGCCTGGGAGCTCCTTCAGATTGGTTGGCAGTCGTAAGTTTTTGGGGTCATGCATGCCAAGTGTTTGATGAAAGGCACTTCATATTATTTATGGTAGCTGATTGTGAAAAAATGTGTGCGTAACTGATTGAATGTATACATATTTTATAATAATGCCCATTTATAAATATGCTTATTTTTATTTTTGAATATGTGTATTTTTAATCGCTGAATATGTATTTTTTTATTTTTAAATATAGTTATTTATATTCTAAAAATGTGTATATTTAAAAATCGTGTATTATTGTTCTAACCATCGTGTATTCTTATCTTGTAAAATTTATATAATTGTACAAGTGTATGTATTTTCATATAAATGGTGTAATCTTGTTCTAAAATATGTATATTTATATTCTAGTAAGTAGAGGTGTGCATTGTCGGATATCCGCATCCGAACGTATATGTTTTTGGGATATCCGATCCGACCGGATATTTGATATCTTATATCCGAATCCGCATCCGAATACTCCAGATATCCAAAATATGGGATTAGATTTCAGATATATCCGATTCTTAAAAAAATATATGATTATTAAATTTACATATATAATCTATAACTAAAAAAAATTCTATAAAAACACTTGTTTAATTATTCAGTTTGCATACAAAAAGATATAATACATGATTAATCATATCCACAAAAATTAACAATGAAGATTTGTGAACAATGATGCTCTAGAACCGTGGAACGACCTCAGTTAAGAGATTCAACAAATTTAGGAATTTTTTTTTCTTATCTGGAAGATTGCGTGTGTGTGGGTCGTGACCTATTTGACTGTTTTTAGAATGTAGATATTTATTTTAAACTTTAGTTTAGTAAATTATTTTTGGACTTATGTACTATAGTAAAAAAAATGATTCAAATTTGAAGATTGAAAGAAAAAAAAAATCAGATTATAAATTAAATTATGCCTAAATATAACTGGCTTATTCTTAAAACCGGATATTTTTTGGCGGATCGGATTATTCACTAAAAAATCGAATTGGATATCCGCTCCGATTTTCAAAAATTGGATCGGATATCCAAAATTTCGGATCGGTTTTTTTGGATACCGAATCGGATTTTTGGATCCCGATTTTTCTACACAAAAATATAACATCATAGAATGTGTATTAAAATATTATAGAATTTGTATGTTATGTTATTCAAGTTGAATATTCTTCTCTTGAAAGAGGTGCATTCATATCATGAAATATGCGTATTTATAGTATATCCTAGAAGATGTGTATTATGCTAGATAATGTATAATTTTATTTCAAAAGGTTCATTTTTATTTGGGCATGGTCTTGTTTTGGGATGTGTATTTGTATCACATAATATATGTATTGTAGTATTAGAAGATGTGTATTTGTATATGTTGATGAGGATGTGTATTATTGTGACAAAAAATGTGCATTGAGATCATGGAATATGTGTATTGATATAATGAATTCTTTATATGTTTTCATTAAATTTCTACCATCATTTAAAATAAAGTTTAGCAAAAATATAAAATATACCATTATATGGACCTTTCACCTAAAATATACTACTATGTCATTCAAAAAAAGTGCAAAAATAATAAAAAGGCCACTATAACTACCTAGAAAGGTGCATAAGTATACACGGTGCAATTTTCCCTTAAACCTAGTAAATCGGTATTGTTACCTTCTTAATTAGCTAATTGAAAGATAAAAAAAATTATGCCTCTTTTCTTCTCATTCTTCTTCTTATTATTATGGACTAATTTGTCACTTTATTGATAAAGTATAATTTAGTCAATCAAATTATAGATCAATATTCTTGTATTTATAATCGTGGTTGAAAAAAACAAGCATCGTGTAAGACAAAACTAATTAAGAAAAATAAACCATCAATGAAAAGGGATCAAATTAATTTGATATTTTAGGGTTGATATGAGTAATGATCATCTTTATTCACAGATTTTTTTTTAATTTATCATAACTAAACATTTCTTTAGTTAACATGGAAATTTTCAATGTCATTTTAATTATTCTCACATTTTACATGTTCACATTAATTCAATGTAAATTATGGTAGAATATTTGTTAGCCAAGGTTGTCCACGTTGAATATCATTGATGGCATTGTGCATGTGATGTTATTAGGGATGGTATTATAGGAGTTATTGCTTAATTATAATAGTTGGAGGTTAGTTAATTTGGTTGTGAGGTAGTGTCAATTAACTAGATACACATTATTCCTTCCTAAATATACTTGTCCTATTGATATATGTGTCATAGAAATTGTTTTTGAGATATAGGTTGAGAGTTAGAAATCCAAGGGAATCATTCTTTATAGTGTCATGGTGATGTATTGCATTACATTGATATAAAAAGGGATCTCATTCTCTCAAATCTCTTCCTCTGATTTTCTAAACTGCTTTTCTTTTTTGTCTTTCTCATTCAAGATTATTGTTTCCTCTTAGTTCTCCATATCGGTGTTCAATATTACAAGTGTGTAAGTGTTGTGCTCATTACTCAACAATAGAATGACATAAGAATTTATCCATATTTAATGCTTAAAACTTGTGATTTCAAATAATGTGACTCAAATTTAGGGTCGAATATAAATCCATACGCATGAGGCATCGTTAGTTCTTTTTACCAAAGTATGACACTCAATTGTTGTGGAAGATGCATGCAGTTAAGCTTAATTATGCACCTTATTGTTATGTATATTTTTAGATGATCGGATCAATTATGGATTTCCTTTTCTTTACAACTCAGTGACAATTTGAGCTAGAAGCTCAAATTTTGAGTCTCATAGATTGACCTAATACAAACCTTCATGATCCAATCAACTAAATACCTTGACCACTACATTCAAATGCTATACAAGTATATTTATTAAATTCCTAATTTGATCCCATAATTCTATAATAATATTATCCAAAATTCTATGGTCTTAGGTGGAATATTAAAGTATTAAAATTATTATATAATCTTATAATCCTCTGTAGTATTAGTAGAATTATATGATCCTAGGTAAAATCCTACCAATCCACAGAAAAAAAAAATATTTTTTATTAGATTATCTTTAAATTTATTCCCCTTTTTATTCCAACTATATTTCTTCTCTAATCCTCTAATTCTCAATCTTATATTATTTTGCAACATATATTGAAAATGAACTCATGCGAAGAAAGTATGATTGAGATACCACTAAGACAAGGAATTTGATTATTAAAATAAAATGGTGATAAATGAATGCAATCTCCATCTAAATAGTATGTTATACATTCTATGGGAAATAAACTACCAAATGCTTTATTTACCTTGGATCCAACTTTCATTCCTTACTATGAGCATAACATACACTTCCATAACATGAAAAATCTTCATGATCATCAATGTAAAGTTTAAAGAGTTAAAAGTTATGTAGGGATCATATGCATTCTATGGGAAAGACGGTGGCAGATCAGACAGACAAAATTGATATTGAGATGGAACAAACTGTCTGGGAAAGTCCGGACATGCAAAGACAGGAAGATGGTAATCCTAACACTAATGCTAAAGAGGATGTTGCAATTGAATAGGATGAATTAGCAAGATGTCAACTAGAAAGTGGCAAATAAAGAAGAGTCATTACACATCTGATAGGTTTGCATATGAAGAACTTTTTGCATATGCTTTGAATGCAATAAGTATTATGAGGAGAGGAACTTATAACTTTCAAATATGTTGTGCCAAGTAGTAACAATTCTGAATAGTTTAAGGCCATGGAAGATGATTTAGAGTCATTGAAGAAGAATAACACTTGGGAATTGATTCTAAGTCTATAAATAAGAAGCTTGATGGTTAGAAGTGGGTGTTTAAACTAAAAGACAGTATCAGAGTAAGAAAAAGACCAATGTATAAGGCTAGATTACTTACTTTAGATTTCTCTCAAAAAGAGGGGGTATGTTACAAACAAATATTCTCACCAGTGGTTAAATACAATTCAATTAGGATTTTTTGAATTTGGTGGCATTTAATGTTTTAGATCTTGACTATCTTGATATGAATACTACTTTCCTACATAGAGAACTAAAGGAGAAAATCTTAATGAAGCAACCACCAGGCTTTGCTATGAAAGATAAAGAAGATTGGGTATATCTATTGAAGATATCTTTGTACGGGAAGAAACAATCCTCATGGAAGTGGAATGAAAGGTTTAATAGATATGTGAGAAAGGTTGTCTTCAAAAGAAGTTCAATCTTTTTTTTAATGTTTAGCATGATAAAGGAAAGGAAGATGTTTTATTGTTGTTTATATGTTGGTGTTTTATTCTAACAAGTGTACGTAGGTTAAGTAAATGTTGGGAATGTTCAAATCAGTAAGGAATTAGACATGAAAGACATGGGAGTTACAAAGAAGATGTTAGGAATTGAAATTCCTAGAGATTGAAAGATGATGATGTTATTTCTTCCATAAAGCTTCCATGTGAATAAATTTATGTAAAATTTTGATATATCTGAGATAAGGCCTACTAGTACTCCTCTAGGAGTTCAATTTGAGTAGTTAAAAGCTCAATGTTGTGTGTCCACTAATGATTTGTGGTATATGAAGAAGATGACTTACTAGAATGTGGTTAATTGCCTTATATATTTAATGATCTATATTAGGCCATATTTGTCAAAGTGTCGTCGGTGTGGTTAGAAGGTTCATGTCAAATATAGGAAGGGGGAATTTAAGGATAATTAAATTGATATTCAGATATTTGGAAGGGGCAAAATAATTTGGCTTGGTTTATGGAATGACAAGTCAAGAACAATGAAGGCTTGAAGGGTTATTTAATGTAGAGTATGCTAGGGATAAGGGCACGAGAAGATCTGTATCTAGTTTTATGTTCTCACTAGCAAGGTGTCTCATTAGTTGCAATGGACCTTTGAAAATAATGGTGACATTTTCCACAAATAAAGCTAAGTATGTTGCCTTTATAGAGGCCATAAAAGAGACGCCATGGTTAAATACTTGAATGAACCAATTCTTAAATTTTGGTTGTGCTCTAGCTTTGTGATAGTTTGTTGTGACAATCACCCTACCATTTTCCAAAGCAACATCTAGTATATCATGAGAGGATTAAGCACTATTAGACTTAATTTTATAAGGGAAGTGCTTAGTGAAAGAATTTAAGGCTAAAAAAAGCGAAGAAGGATGATAATGTTGCAAATATGGTAACTAAATCATTGAACTTAGTCAAGTTTCAATACTATTTGTATATTTTGATATATGTTAACAATGTGGCCAAAGGTAAGGATTGTTAGCGAAGTTCATCCAAAATGGATAGGATTGACGGCAATGTACATGTGTTATTATTAGGGATAGTATTACAATATTTATCGCTTGTAATAGTTAGAGGTTAGTTAAGTTAATCATAAGGCAACAACAATTAACAAACTACCACTGTCCCCACCTATATAAACATTTCCTACTGGCACATGTGTTGTAGAACTTTCTTTTTGAGATATACCTTGAGAGTTAGAAAACCAAGGAAATCATTATTTATAGTGACTTATAATCCATTGTAATAAAAATGTGATCACATTCTCTCAATTATTTTCCTTTGATTTTCTAAACTGGGTATTCTCTATGCCTTTCTCATTCAATATTATTGTCTCCTCTAAGTTCTCCATATTAGCATTCGATACTAGAAGTGTAAAAGTGATGTGTTTGTTACTCAAAAATAGTGGACTATAAGAATTTATCCATTTTAATGTTCAAAACTTGTGGTTTCAAACAATGCAATTCAAAGTTAGGGATAAACATGAATTCATACATATACGACGCCGTTAATTCATGTTACTAAACTATGACACTCAATTGTTGCATGAGATGCATGCAATTGGGCTTAAGTATGCCTCTTAATGTCATGCATATTTTTAAATGACCAAATAATTTATGGATTTATTTTTCTTTACTAGTTAGAGATAATTTGAGCCGAAAGATTGAATTTTGAGGCCTATAAATTTACCTTTTTCAAAGCTTTATACAAGCATAGTTATTAAAATCTCGATTCAATACCATAATTCTACGATCTTACAATTCAAAAATTACAAAACAATTTACGGTCCTAGGTAGAATATTATATTAGTAAAATTATTACATAATCTTATGATTCTATATGGTGTCAATAGAATCATACAACCTTAGGTAAAATCCTATGAATCTACATAAAAATTATTATTTTTATCGGTTTATCTTCAAATCTATTTTTCCTTTTATTCCAAATATATTTATTGTCTAATCCTATAATTCTTGACCCTATATTATTTTTCAACATATATTGAAAATGAGCTCATTTGAAGATAGTATGATTGAGATACCACTAAGACAATAAAGTCTATTGGTGAAGTAAAGTATTGATAATAGAATATAATATTCATCTAAATAGTAAAATGAATATATAAAATTTTAAAATATTATTAACTATTAACTTGCATTTAATTAATTTATTTTTTCATTATTTTCATGTTGACTTCATGATGCAAACAAGATCTAAGTTTATGGTGCGCATAAGGTTCATATAGTAACTTAAAGTGTGTGCATATGACCAAAATTTCATTTCTTTTCTTTTTATCTTGATTCATCAAATTTTTGTAAAAGCCAACATAAAACTTTACATGGACTTATTCTCTTAAATTATAGAAAATATTATCCTCTTGTTTCATTATTTCTTTCATTATCAATAGTTTTCTTCATTCTTTTTGTGTTTTTCTTAAGTTTAAAAATATTTTTTTATTTTGGACACAATGATTTTATGTTTCTTTAACCCATAATTTAATTGTAGTTTTCACTTTTCATTTGATAATTTATTTCTAGTGCTATTGACTTAATATAATGCATAATATGTAAAACTACTCTAACAATTTGTGTTACTTGTAAGTTGCTGAAACTTAATTAGTGACTATATATGGGCTTGAGAGTATAATCTTCATGTTCTTTTAACTTCAAACATGCTATTTTACAACATACATGTATACAAATTTTATATTTATATGGTTTTTATATAATCTAATTTTGAACCTTTAAATCAATATTAAGCAAAACCTTGATTCTAACAACATCATATACAAGAATGTTAAGAGGGTCACAAGTTCCATAGTAATTCTACCCCTCCATTGACCACTAGAACTATCCATGCAAGAAAGGTACAACCTAATTACCTTGATCTAAAGCCTTACTCAACCAAAAATGAAGCTCTAGTTTCCCAACTTCTTCTATTAAAAAAGGGACTACTAGTGGTCTTATGGATCTTATATTGATCACCATTGTTATCTTGAGTGGTTGGCACATACCTTGCTCTTAATTTTATAGCTCTTATTTCTTGGTCACTCATTTTGGACCTAATAGTAATAAATAGATCCTAATATCTACTTGCATCTTATGTTTGTCCCACAGATATTTTGTCATCAACCTTTTGACATTAAAAAATTATTAGATATACTCAGGTGCCTGTAGCTACATACCCTTATGCTGATGTGGCAACACATTTTTTTACCTGAAATTGAGGAGCCTATGATAGTGTTTTAATGATTTTGCTGATTATGTCTGTAACTATGGTGATTATATGCTACATCTAGTCACACATGCGCGCACTCGCACACACACACACACACTTTGTGCATGGTGTGAACCATAAAGCTAATTTTTCTTCTCTTTTTTTATATTTTTTAAATTCTTTTATAAAACGATAAAAAAAATTATAGCATAATGACTGTGATATTTTTCTTTATAAATAGAGACTCGTATTGATATATTTTCAATGAAAAAAATTATTTTTATTCTATCATTTGTGTGCTAAAAGTTTACCATTTTCAAGATGATTACGTGATCTACTATGGGGATTGTGTTGATTACTTAGTGATTATCTATATCTATACAGTGATTATGTTTGCCCTTATGTGATGTCCATTTTTAGGGAATATGTGTGTTATTGTGGTTTTTATGTATATTTTTATGGTGACCATATCAGCTTCCATACCTATTATATATATTTCTATGGGGATTGTGTCTATTACAAATGGTGATTATGTGCATTTCTAAGGTGATTATATCAACTATTATGGTGATTATGAACTCCTTTTTTTTTACCCTCACTATTTATTGTCCACACACTAAAAAGAGTATTTATTTTTTGTTAACATAAAAGTCGGGTGTATTGAAAGCATGTTGTTTGACACCTTTACTCATTTTACCTCCAACACAAGTGTCATGTCCTATACATCTAATGCAGATACGGTTCCCTCATGATCCATGTTCTTCTACCCTATACCGGCTATTTCCTTTCACTTTTTTGCTCATTTCATATTACATATTGATTTCAGTATTGTTTTAAATAAAACACCAAATCTATGTACATCTAATGCTCTTGGTACTAAGGTTTACAATGCTAGCCTCCACAAAATACATTCTTCAAGTTTAATTGCTAATTTCGATGCTACACAATCGTTGCATCCTTGGTATGCTGCATTTAACCTACATATTATCCTATTTTACAAATATGGTTGTAAAAAGTATATGTTAAATGTTACACAAAAATCTATATATATTACAGAAGCAAAATCACTAAAGCGTATGTAAATCTAGAATATTATGATTAAAAGTATATTTTTGGCGCTAAAAAGTCATTACAAACCAAGTTGGTTGTATATTAGGTATTCACCCTATTAGCTTATCAATGAAATCTTATTCTAGAGGTTAAATTTGAAGCTTATGTATATTGGGTTCCGTTTCTTATCTATCAAAGGTCCTATTCGAATAATAATAATAAAAAACAATCCATTTACTTTTATGGGACGAATATTTTCAATTAGGGATAGTAATTATCATAAATACGATCCAGACTTATCTCATTTTTAGTAGCACTACCTTTAAGTATTTTTTGAATCTAACGAGTTTGGGTATAAGTCCAACAACTTTAAATTAATACCCTATCCATATCTATTTTACTTAACTCGCTCATTATATATGTAATATTATTTCATATTTGCTAAAAAAAATTATGATATCATTTGAGCTTTTGATTTTTTTTTTTTTATGTATATATTTATTTTATAAGCAATTGATAAGATATTTTATTCCAAAAGTATTAAAATATTTTTTTAAAAATTAAAGTAATTATGTGAGATTTACCTTTTTTTTTAAAAAGAGTTTTTTTTAGCAAAGCTTTTAGACCATCAAATTTCGGTCGGATCTAAAACTTAAAATTATAAATAGGTTTGAATTTAGTTCTCACCTCCAGTGACATCCCTCATTTCACCACATCCGGCGCCCAGGAATCAGTACTCAGCTGCGCATGTCGCATACTCGCTCGCCAGCAGTCCGAGCCGTTGTTAGAACTTAGAGGTGTTTCCAACATTAACCTAACAAATTAGTAGGGAAAACCAAAGATGAACCACCACGCGGCCCACACTCCACATTGTAGAAGACGCCTCTCACAAGTC
Organism: Tamarix austromongolica; assembly: GCA_039764185.1. Classification (NCBI taxonomy): domain Eukaryota; kingdom Viridiplantae; phylum Streptophyta; class Magnoliopsida; order Caryophyllales; family Tamaricaceae; genus Tamarix; species Tamarix austromongolica. The sequence goes on along the minus strand of CM077809.1, from coordinate 13,355,366 downwards.
ACATCACATCTCTGATGAAGCCGCTGTCGATCTCTACGAACATGTGATTAGTGATTACATTAGTAGAAACATAGATCTCTCGCCTTCCGGTTCCTTCCTCGTCGGGGGAAAGTAATAGTAAGATATTAACGCTTGCCGTTACGATTAGCTGCTGCATCCGTTACATTACGCCTTTACAGAGTAGGGACGGAAAAACCACCCGTCTCTTCCTCTCTCACAATCCAAACGAAAACCGTTCATTCTCTACTCCCTCCCCCACCACACACAGAGACACAAAGGCACACATACCCACTCACTTTCAGCCCGATTCCGTCGCTTTTCTCTTTGCATTTTTCAACTAATTTCAAAAATCGCCATCATTAACGTCAACCTTTGCTCTGTCTATTTGCATCGGATTCTGCTTTCAACTGTTATAGAGTCAAATACTAATAGCAATGTCATCCAGCAAGCAGCTACATTTGCAATGAATTAAATAAATTATTTCTCACGCTGAGCCGAACTTGAGAGTGGCACAGATCTGCGAAGAGAAAGGTACGAACATTCAACCCTGATAGCTAAACATCGTTGCTTATTCCGTTTGCTAATGCTAGCTGTATTCTGTGCGTTGCGTTCATTTATTCAAGTTAAAATAATATATATCAGTCCTACTCTTTACAGTTACAGGAGAAAGTGCCAAAAACAAAAAAAGGGTGTATAGAAATTCAAGGAAATCTCGGCTATCTAGAATAAAGGGTTAGTTTTGTTTCTTCTCGATCGTCTTACCTATATACTTGACGAACCTCTCGATTTCATCGCTCCTTCCAACATTTTTTTTATATTATTTATAATTTGAATCGAAACATTAAAGGAAGCTTGCTTCTTCTCCTTCAACCTTTTACTTTTCTTGGTTTTATAAATTACTAGTATTATCGTAAGGTGAACTGACGAGTCTGTACCCTTTTTTGACTAAATTTTAATCCCAAAAAGTTGCTACGCCTGCTAGCTATTCTTGTTTTGTTTTTCAAAAATCAGAATGAATTCCATAGAATAACCTTTTTCTCTTTTTCTTTTTCGCTTTCTATCTACTACTCTCCATTTATCTAAGATTCTAGGCTCATTCTGTAGTACTACCACTTACTATAGTCCTTCGCTTTTACCCTTTCTGGCTTCGCGGCACGTTTCAAATCCCTGTATCAGCTCTCTCATTTTAATTTTTAAGTTCTAACGGCGGACATTCGTTTTGTATTTTATTTAGGGCTTCTGACTCGCTCCACACAGAATAGTAGCTGAAAGACAGAGAGAGGGTGACTGAGGCAGGAAGCTGGGCAAAATCAGAAATGGGAGGAAGAGAAGGAGGAGAGAGAAAATGGGGTCACAACAGTACTCTTACCTCTGCCATTTACATATACCTCCCTTCGGCTTCGGTAGTGCTGTTTTTGTTCGGTTTTTTAGTTTCTGTTGTGAATGCTGAACCCATTGAGGATAAGAAGGCATTGTTGGATTTCATCAACATATTACCGCACTACCACGACATCAATTGGGATGAGAATAGTTCGGTCTGTTCCAATTGGACCGGAGTTGCCTGCAATCCTGACAAATCCCGGGTAATTGCTGTCCGATTACCTGGGGTTGGATTTAATGGTCAAATTCCACCCAACACGCTCGGTCGTCTCACCTCACTGGAGTTATTGAGCCTTCGTTCTAATCGGATCAAGGGTCTTTTCCCTCCCGATTTCGTTCATCTGAGCAACTTATCCATGCTTTATCTTCAATTTAATGAATTTTCTGGTCCCTTGCCTCTTGATTTCTCTTTTTGGAAGAATCTGAGTGTCGTTGATTTGTCTAATAATCGCTTTAACGGTACTATTCCTGAATCCATGTCGAAATTGAGTCGCCTTTCCTCTTTGAATCTTTCTAATAATTCCCTATCTGGTGAGATTCCTGATCTGGGTTTGTCTAGTTTGGAGGCTCTGGACTTGTCTCATAATAATCTTAGCGGTGTTGTTCCTAAGTCGCTGCAGAGGTTCCCTGGTTCGTCCTTTGTTGGCAATCATGTCTTGCTGTTGAATTCCTCTCTTGATTCTTCTGCTGATTCACCTGAGGATGGCGGACGTGAGATGTCTAAAGCTGGCAAAAAGGGGGGTGTGCTCCAGGGTAAATGGCTGTTGATAGTTATAGTTGTGTCCAGTGTACTTGGTGTGGTGGCCTTTGTGCTTCTTCTCTTGGGCTGTTGTTTCAGGAGAAGGAAACGCAAAGAAGAAGATGGGTTTACGGGGAAATTCCCAAAGGGTAATATGTCGCCTGAGAAGGTGATTTCCGGTGGTCAGGATGCCAGAAATGGTTTGGTTTTCTTCGAGGGATGTAATTATGCATTCGATCTGGAAGATCTCTTAAGGGCTTCTGCTGAAGTTTTAGGCAAAGGGACGTTTGGTATGTCTTATAAGGCTATTCTTGAGGATGCGAATGTTGTGGTTGTGAAGAGGTTGAAAGATGTTTGTGCTGGGAAAAAGGAGTTTGAGCAGCAGTTGGATATGATTGGGAACATTAGGCATGATAATGTTGTTGCTCTTAGAGCTTATTATTATTCTAAAGATGAGAAGCTGATGGTTAATGATTTCTGCTTCCAAGGGAGTGTCTCTGCAATGTTGCACGGTGAGCAGGATTTTCTTAATTTCTCTGTTCTTCATTTCTTTAGAATATGGCTAATTCATATTTGGAAGCTCTGCTATGTTGTAAGTCGCGTGACAAGGACCAGTCTCGACAGTTACTTGAGTCATTTGTTATGCATCAGCTGTGCCTGACTTGGGATGGTCCTAATTGAGCAAATAGTCTCTGTTGGATAAGGGTAATTGACTTGGGATGGTCCTAATCGAGCAGTAGGTTCCATGTTGGATTTTTCTTCCTTTTCTCTTTATATCAGGGAATGGATGACATGATATTCTTTTCATTACCGTGCTTTCTGGAAAAAAAATAAAAAAATAATAATTGGTGTGGGATATATGACTAAACCCTTGGAACATAATGTTGTATCAGTCGTGTGTGTGAATGCATATTTCTTTTATCATCTTTAAGCGATTGTTATCCTTTTTGTAGGAAATAGAGGTGAGGATAGGATCCCTTTGGATTGGGAGACCCGGATGAGGATAGCAGTGGGAGCTGCAAGAGGTATTGCTCATATTCACACAGCAAATGGTGGAAAGCTTGTACACGGCAACGTAAGATCATCGAACATCTTCCTCAACTCTCAGCAATACGGTTGCGTTTCTGATTTCGGATTAGCACCCGTAATGAGTCCACTCGGTCCCCCTATTTCCCGTGCTACTGGCTATCGAGCACCTGAGGTGACAGACACCAGAAAAGCGTCTCAGTCATCTGATGTCTACAGTTTTGGAGTATTCATCCTAGAGCTTCTTACTGGTAAGTCCCCCATACATACCATGGTGGGTGAGGAACATGTCCATTTAGTCAGATGGGTCCATTCCGTTGTGCGAGAAGAATGGACTGCCGAAGTATTTGATATTGAACTCATGAGGTATCCTAATATAGAGGAGGAGATGGTCGAGTTGTTGCAGATTGCTATGTCTTGTGTGGTAAGATTTGCTGACCAGAGACCAAAAATGGCTGAGGTTGTCAAAATGATTGAGAATGTTAGGCATACTGATGCTGGAATTCTTTGCGAAAAGGGATCGCTTGCTAGAGCTGAATCATAGTAGGCTAGGTGAGAAATTTGCTACTATCTAGCGCTGAGTTATTTTTAGTTTTCCTTTAATCATTTCTTGTGTTGTGGGTGGCTGCTGCCTCTTTTCTTCTTTTATTTTTTTGGGGGTACTTGAATCTCGTTTCAAGTTGTTTTGAAATGCTTCTGTTTTCCCACATCAAAGGGGGAAATCAATCGTGTGACGTCGGGCGCTGTAATTCGGAAACTGTTGATAGATTGTTACTATTTATTTTCGAGCAATTACTCATCATGCTTTCTTCCTACTCTGCTATTTTTGTTCCTTTTCTTCAAATAAAAAACCTTAGGTGTTCTAAATTACTGAATCCGACCTGATCCTAGCAACACCCGTAGAACCCAAATTATAGGAAAGTTGCCATTCCTATGCTGCTATCAAGTTTTCTTCCCTCATTTTCATTCCATTTATATGTTTAGTATTAGCATTCTTGACCTCACTTAAAATCTAAATTTGCTAAAAATAATATAATTTTTGAAAAACTATGGTTAATTAAATATACAGATAAAAGACTTAGCTTTAAAGACTTGATCTTTCAAGTTTGAAAGTTTTAGGCATTTTGTAAATAATTTGTGGACTTTGGTAACTTTTCCTGCCATTATTTCAGTAAAATGCTCCCGTCCAAGCTCAAATCCTCTGGTATAATATTTGAAAGATCTAACTCTCGAAACTGTTGGTGAGCATTTTATTTCCAATAAATTTTTGGGGTATCTATAATGAAAATATAGCACAAGTATACGGGTGCATGCGGATAACATTCAATCTCAATATTGATAAATGCATGTGTCGTTGCCACTATACATCTATTGGTTAAAATATTGGCACATAAAGATCGTTCAAGAACATAAACTAATATAACAAAACCAATCCATGTAAATAGAAAAAATTGCATAATTATTTCCTTGTGCCACATATGTCGTTGAAATAATAGTCGGGAAAAACAATGTGATAAATTGTGTGATTTTATGTCTTTAAGGTTATTTCCTTAATTCAAACCACTTGTTATGTTAACAAAATAAAATAAAATATTAGAAATCTAAATTGGTGTAGAATGTATGAGATTGCCCTAAACTAAATTTTCTCATTCAAAAATTGATAGGGTTAGATGAAAAATAGATATCAAAGCAAATCGTACGAAAATAAAGTTCGTTTGATAAGTTATAAATTTTTTAGGTTAATAGGTCCATTTTAAAGAAAATATATGTTGCGACAATATTTCTTATTAAATTATAAGTAGCTTCAAATAAACTTCTATTATAAGTTAACATATAATTATCTTGTCTGTAAAATAAATTTTAGCTCTTTTATATTGATATAAATATTTATTTAAATTTAATGTATATCTTTAAACTTGTTGAAAAAATTGTTTATGTTAAATTATTATTAGAAACTAATTTATCGCTTTCAACTATTATTTGTATGTTGTGGTTGAATAGCTATTTTTTTTTTGGCATGTTGAACAAATCTAGATGAAATTGAATGTCTAAAAAGTTAGCTCAAAGTTAAAAAATTGGTTCTAAGCTAAGTTAGCTAATGTTCTTAGAAGTGTTTGACACAATTAGTTGTTGAATTAGTTGAAAATAAAAATTTAACATTCAAAGACATTTACAGTATTGTTAAAATTAAACTAAAAGTTATTATAGTGCCAAAATGACAAAAAAAATGCATATAAAAAGCTAGCAACTTTTGCAATACTATCAAAATGATAGAAACTATAATAAGCTAGACGACATTTTTAATCTTTTGAATAAATTAGCTTACACCCTAGTGAAAAATTATTTAACAAAAAAAAAGGTTTCTAGTATATCAATAAATTACAAATTAGCTTAGCTATCTTATTTATTACCACACACCGCATTAGTTATTTGTGCTAAACATATAAGTGTCATGTGTAGCATTGTTAATGATATCGGATATTTGATAAGCTTATATAATATATGATTTGATTCAATCCAAAAAAATAACCAATTTGGTCAACAACAAAAATCAAACAAATCGAATATCTAATCCAACAAATACAAATAATATCCGATTATTAGAATTATGATTATTTCATATAAAATTATAAACATTAACTCTTTGATAACCATATAATAATAATAATAATAATAATAATAATAATAAATTGTTTATAATTGTAAAAGTAGTTACTCACCCATTTAATGCATGTAATAGCATATTATTTTTGAAATATGTTAACGTAAGAACTACCACATCAAATAATTTGTAGTTATTCATCCTATTTCATTTTGGTTATTGAATACATTATTGTCAAAGAACAAATATAATTTATTTTTTTTCAAATTTTCCAACCAAGCATACAAGAGATGCTATCTAAAATAATGATTATAATCATATTGTAGAATTAGCGTGGATTTAGAGATATTCAAACCAAACAGGAATTAACAAGATTATGCATAATTGAGGATTCAAACACCAAAATAAAACAATTGAGGAAAAAGTAGATATCTTTATTCGTGTTCTTGTATAATTACAAGATGATTAAACTAATCAATCAATCAATTACATAAATCTACAATTGTCTTTGAATAGAGAAATATATGGAGAAGGAGAAGAAGAAGTTGAGACGCACGACTCTTGACAGATAAGGTTTCAACATGTCCTAAATTATAGAAGAAAAAAATCATATGGGGCAAAACAACGCGTTTCAAAAATAAGAAAAAAATACAATTTGTGTTTAGGAAATACGGGATCGCTGTGTTTATTTCCTTATTTTCGACTTTTTCCCAAAACACATCAGATATTCCATAGAAAAACACGATATGTGTTTATTAATATAGGGCTCTGTGTTTCTTACACAAACCTCCATATTACACTAAACTTCTCCAATACTTGCATAGACCAACACAATGTTATGTTGTACTCAAATACCCAATCAAAACTCACAATTCTCCACTTTGACATAGTATTTTTAACACATGACATGTAAAGACCTCTACAAAAAATCCTGGCCCTACAAAGGGCCTCACGGTCCATGAACATCAATCAAGTTTGAGAAACACTCGAACTTACCTACAGTAAGTGACTTTGTTAGCATATTAGTTGGATTATCCAAAGTATCCACTTTCTCCAATACAACTTTTCCTACAGCAACATTACCCTAGATAAAGTGATACCTAATGTCAATGTACTTTGTTCGACGATGAAAATAATTTTGATTTTTCACTAAACAGATAGCACTCTGGCAATCACCATGAACAATTGGAGCACTATGACCAAACCCCAACTCTCGTACTAAACCACCAAGACATAAGGATTCCTGAAAAGCCTTTGCCATATCCATATACTCTGCCTCACTAATGGATAAGGCCATCATATCTTGTAAGAAAGACCTCCAACTAATAGCTGAACCACCAAGAAAGAAAATATATCCACTAGTGAATCTCCTTTTATCAAGGTCTCTACCATAATCAAAGTCTATGAACCCAACCAGCAAATCAGTTGATCTCCCATACTCAATACAAGCTAATGTCATTCCCTTCAGGTACCTAAGGATCATCTTCACTGCTTGTTAATGAGTATTTCTTGGATTCACCATATATTAACTTACAACGGTAATAGCTTGAGCAATACCAAGCTGGGTATACACCATAACGTACATGATACAACCAACACCATTCGAATATGGAACAGTCACCATGAACTCCTCTTCCTCTTTGGATTTGGGATAATCCAAAGCAAACAATCTGAAGTGAGTAGCCAATAGAGTGCTCACCATCTTGGCATCCATCATATGAAATCTCTCCAGCACCTTGTTCACACAGGACTCTTGAGACAAGTACTAAAACTTTTGCTTACGATTTCTAATGATCTACATGCCAAGGATCATTTTTACAGTTCCAAGATCGTTCATCTCAAACTTACTCTTTATCATTTCCTTCACCTTATCAACATCAGACATATCTTTCGCTGCCACGAGCATGTCATCAATATATAGCAAAAGATACATAAAAGAGCCACCATCCATCTCCTTCAAGTACTCACGTCCACCATACTCACTCCTGGAGAAACCATACTCAAGTATAAACTGATCAAATCATTCATACCATGTTCTAGGAGACTACGTTATACTGTATAGTGAACTCTTAAATAGGCACACATGATCATGCATCCCCTCAACCACAAACCCATCAGGCTATGCATGTAAATTTCCTCATCGAGCTCACCATGCAAAATTGTAGCTTTAACATCCAACTACTCTAACTTAAAATCATGCATAGCCACAAATGCAAGTAAAGTACTAATAGAAGTGTGTCCAACCACAGGAAAAATACCTAGTTATAGTCAACCCTTGGAATTCGACTGAATTCACATGTAACTAAATGAGCATTGTAACTCGGTCTCTCGAATCAAAAATATTTTTCTTCATCAATGCCTTCACAAGTTCTCATATCTGATTCATCAATAAGGACTCCAACTCTTCCTATATAGTAGCACACCACTCAACATAACTAGTACTCTCAATAGCCTCTAAGAATGATGTTGGCTCATGTACATCAACAACAATCTCTACACTAGATATATCATAACTAGCCAATTCTTCATAATCGTACATAACTGGAGGCTTGATAATCTTCCATCCTCTACTCAGAGCAACACGTCTTTGCTCCACATACTACCTGGATCTACCCACTTTAGGAATAGTGGATCTATCAGAAGGGTCTCTTCCATTCAACTCAACGTTCACCGAGCCCAAAGCAATCTCCTGATCTACCTCCTTAGTGACACCATTACAAGACTCGGTATTCTAGAGAAACACATACTCATTGAAGCTAACATCCCTGCTGGTCAAGAACTTGGATGCAGCTAGGTCCCATAACCTGTACCCCTTCACTTTTGATGTAAAGCCAAGAAAGATATACTTCTTGGATCTAGGCTCAAGTTTACCATCATTCACATAAACATAAGTAAGGCAACCAAAGACATGTAAATTAAAGTAGTCAGCTAGCTTACCAGACCACAAATCCTCACATGTCTTCAAATCAATGGACCCATTTTGTGACCGATTCACCGATGTTGTCATATAAACCAACTTAGCCCAAAAGTCTTTACCTATCCCCCTTGTGATAACATGCATCAAGAATTCTCCAATAGAGTTTTGTTCATCTCCTCAGCAATTCCATTATGTTGTGTTCTTCCAACATAGGTACAATGTCTCCGTATCCCATGATTTTGGCAGAAATCAGTGAAACTTTGATCAACAAACTCAAGACCATTATATGTCTTGAGATACTTAACTTGCTTCCCAGTTTGCTTCTCTATCAAGGTATTCTAGTGTTTGAAAACACCAAACATATCATTCTTATGCTTTAAGAAATAAACACATACCTTTCTTGAGAAGTCATCAATGAATGTGAGCAAGTACTTTTAACCACCTTTGGAAACAACACTTGTTGGACCCCACAAATCTAAATGAATATACTCAAGAGCCCTATTATACTATGCTTAGATGTTGAAAAGATAACTCTCTTGTGCTTGACAAATATACAATGTTCACATAAGTCCATACTAATTGTACTCTGTCCATCCTACCTGTACTCTGTCCATCCAACAGTCCCCTCTTCGAGAGCTTAATCAAACCCTTGACACTCATATGTCCCAGTCTCATGTACTAAAGTCTCATAACATCTAAGTCTAACAACCTCAATGATGTCACAATAGTTGACCCCACAACAGTGGAACCCATTGACTCATACAATGTCCTGACTCACATCTCTTTTATTGCTACCAAAGCCCTTGTTGTAACTCTTAAGGTACCATTCTCAATAATATACTGGTATCCATTACAATCTAAGGAACTTAAAGAGATGATGATCTTGATCATCTACGGGACATGTCTCATGTTGGACAGTGTTCTGATCACATTTTCATGCATCCTCACCTTCACCGTCCCAATACTAGCAACTTTACCACCAACATAGTTTCCCATCAAGACAACTCCACCCCGAGTCACCTTGAACGTCCGAAACCAAATTTGGTTGGAATATATATGGTAATATAACCCATAATCTAAGAACTATCTATCATTGATCTTATTCTATCTATTTGTAGCCGATAACACATCTCCATCACTATCACCATAGGCAACTGCAGCATCATCCTTTGTACCGAATGACTCACCAAACGTAGCATCAAGCTTCCTATTAGGACAAAACTCCTTAACATGCCCCTTCTTGTGACATCCATAGCATGTCACATTCTTCTGCCAACTCTTCAACATAGATCTGGACTTTTTACGATCATTAGACTCCTGATCCTATCTAGCTACCAATCCCTCATTATGTGGGTCCTTAGAAGTACTAATGCCAGTCAACTAACTAACAATCAACTCCTATTGTAGCATGGTAGATTTCACATCCTTAAGGACTAACTCATCCTTCCCATACAAAATAGTCTCACAAAAATGTTTAAAACTTGTGGACAAAGAACATAACAACATAATAGTCAAATATTTATCATCTAATTTAACATCTATATTATGAAAATCCATAACTATAGAGTCAAATTCATCTAAGTGACTTTTTAGATATTGACCCTCACCTAATTTCAGGTTATGAAGCCGGTTCTTCAATAGCAGCCAATTTGCTGCTGATTTTGTCATATACAATAACTCAGCTTCAACCACAAGGCAGCCGCTGTTGATTCTTTTGCCACTTCCCACAATACCTCGTTCGAAAAATACAATTGTATGTTAGAGAGGGCCTTCAAATCTAATTCTTCAAATCTCTCTTCTATCATCAATTCTGGCTTCTTTGAATGGTCGGATAAAGCTTTTTCCAATCAATTCTAAATTATAATTGCTCGCATCTTCAATTTCTATAATCCAAAATTGATGGATCGATGAAAATTCTCAATATCAAATCTTTTACACAGCTTGATAAGCGGATCTCTTCAACAATGCATCTTTGATACCAAATTATTGTATAATTAGTGTGGATTTAGAAATATTGAAAGTAAATCAAAGTTAACAAGATTATGCACAATTGAGGATTCAAACACAAAACAGAACAATTGAGGAAAAAATAAATATCTTTATTCTTTCTCTTATGTAATTACAGGATGATTAAACTAACCAATCAATCAATTACACAAATATACAATTCTATTTGAATAGAGAATTATATGGAGAAGACAAAGAAGTTGGGACACACAACTCTCGATGGCTAGGGTTTCAACACGTCTCCTTTTATAGAAGAAGAAAATTCTACGGGAAAAAATATTGTGTTTCAAAAATAAGGAAAAAAATACAGTATGTGTTTAGGAAATGCAGGACCCAAATATTTATTTGATTCCACAAAGAAACACGGTCCGTGTTTATTAATATAGGACTATGTGTTTCTCACACAAACCTTCATACTACACTAAACTTCTCCAACACCTATATAAACCAACACCATGTTATGTTGTGCTCAAATACTCAGTCAAAACTTACAAATTAGTATCAACACCATAACCATAACCTTCACAATATATCCCATCTCTCAATATCAAAACCACCAATATCCAATACATCACAAGAAGGTATCAAAGGTACAATACCAATAAAATGCATAATACTACCGGCAACACTCAAATTCACAATACCAAACACATGTAGGCATGAAGGTTGCTACCAAAACACAAGTAGTCATAAAGGCTACTACCGACCAATCCAATAATCATTTTGATTTAATAATAATCATTTCCATTATATTTACTTACATTAAGTTCAGGGACCTCAACTATTCTTAAACTAGTGGAACGATCTGAAACACCTCTTAGGGACAACACAATTGAGTCACTATTTTTGTCTGGTAGAACATACCCAACACCTCTTAAGGAAAAATGTACCTAACCACTATTCTTAAACTAGTGGAACGATCTGAAGCACTTCTAGGGAAAAAATACACCCGAACAACTATTATCGTCTGGTGGAACGTACCTAGTCTTGACTCACATAATCTTTCATTTTAAGTGATTAGTGTCACATTCATTATTATTTATATCTTAAGAGCATATTTTGGTTTACGTTGAACTCAAGAGCCCCACTATTCTTAAACTAGTAGAACGATCTGAAACACCTCTCAGTGACAACACACTTAAGTCACTATTATCATCTAGTGGAACGGACCCAACATCTCTTAGGGAAAAATGCACTTGAATACTATTCTTAAACTAGTGGAACGGTTCAAAATACCTTTGGGGAAAAACACACCCGAACCACTATTATCGTGTGGTGGAATTGACCTAACAGCCTTAGCTCATGTAATCTTTCTTTTTAAGTGATTAATATCTTATTCAAGGTGGTATTTCTCAAATTTCTCATACATACGCATATATAGACATGTAAGGCGCATAATATATCTTAACATAATCATCTGAAATACATACAACATAACCAACATGAATACTAATACACTTCTCTAAGGAAAAATCCACTCCTCTCTTAGGGAACCCTGATTTTATACGTCTAGCATAACTCTTCCCCCAATAATCATTTTATCACCATATTCAATACCGCATCCTTAAAATTTTATTATTGAAAACCTACCCAAAATTCAAGGCTTAACTCTAACTTCTTACACATGCGATAATAGACTTTCTTAGGGTTATTATTCACATTTCCCCACAAAATCCTAATTCCACAATTTAATCATGACTCTTCCCATAAAATTATAACCACCAAATTTAATATACATTCCCAAAATATTATTATTGACATAATAAAAAAAATAGAGATCCGATTCCCACATTTTACATATACAATAATAGTTTAGCCTTTGGGTTACTATTCACCTTTTCTACCAAAACCTAAGTTTCACAATTCAATCATAACTTTTCCCATGATACACATATGACTCCCAAATATAATAATCATTCATAAAATACCAATATAACCAACATATCGAGAATTCAAGATCAAACTCAAACAATTCTCTTATGTGGTAATAATTTCATCCTTAGGGCTATTATTCGCACTTAAAACCATTTTCCTCATTTATTAGACTTAGACCATTCATATTTACTCCAAATTTTCCACACAATATAATTAAACTATTTCAAACCACTTACCACTTTAAAATACCCAATATTCCATTTTAAACCCATATTGATCAAAATTTTCCTAAAACAACTAGAATACTCATTTTTCCACTAAAATCTTTTGAGTCCCAATATGATTGATTTTTGAACCTCTAATGCTTTCTATCATCATAAAAATTCATATACATGATTATACATATAGATAATTAATTACGACATGTATCTTTACACATGGTTTAGCATGTAAAACCCTAACATGCATCTCTAAACTCCAAAACACATGTTCCCGTACTTAACAATAATTAAGGCATACTTATTGAAGTAAAAAATCATGATATGCTTGAGATGACAAAATTTCCCTTAGGGTGCACAATAATTATAATCATGTTAACACCTTTAGGCAAACAAATATACCGTAACAACATGCTTAAATAAAACTGGCGCATCAAAACCCTAATGTGCTATCATGCAATATCTAACATTTTAGTAGAGTATAAGTATTACCTAATTTTTGACAAAACACAATTTATTGTAGCCTACTAAAAATGATTAGGCCTCGCTAAAAATAATATCATAATTACCATATTAATATTTAATTGATAAAATAATAAGTTTTAGTAAAATTATTTATAAAATAGTAAAATACTAGAATTTCCCTTATGTTAAAATGGGTACAAAATTTTTAAAAAGATCTCAAACTGCATAAGCAGCACGAGTTTGGGCACCGGAAGGGAATTTGGGGAAGGGAGTGGACTGGTTAGTCGATGGTTTGGGAGGTGGGAAGAATGGGGATGCAGAGATGGTTGACTTCGGTGATGGTGTTAGAGCTGCAAGGAGAAGGAAATAAGGTAGGGAAAGGGTAGCGTAGAAAGGCTGAAGAGAGAGAGGGAGATGGGTGTTGTTTTGCTAGTGGTCGAGCAAACCAAATAGTTTGAGGAAGGGGGTAGCGTTGGAGGGTTGCATTCAGATGAATGGAGGAGGGAGTGTAGTGGTGTGGCAAAGGAGAGCTACAGGGGGTGTTAGATGAGTGTTGAAATGCCTCAAAAATTCTAATTTTGTTATTTATTATTAAATAAGATTTTATTATAAAAATTAATTAAATAATTTATTTTTATTAAAATAAAAGGGAATTAATTAGGGCAAATCAAGAAGAAATTTATAAGTATTTTAATTAGGGTGAAATTTGGATATTTTAGCTAATTAAGGATTTTATTTTGAAAATTAATTAAATAAATTATTTTATTTAAAATAAGAAGGAGAAAATAGCTCCAAATTATTATGAATTTTATAAATAATTTAATTAAAGAAAATAAAAGTGATTTGCTAATTAAAATGGAATTTTTGAAAAATCTTTTAAAAATCCTAATTTAGCCTAAAAAGGGATTTAAATATTATTAATTTTAACTATCCCAAACATTTTAATTTATTTATTTAACCCAACCCTCATTTTTTTCCTTTTTCCTTTTTCCTTTTTCTTTCTTCCTTTTTCTTTCTTTTCTTTTCTTTTCTTTTTCTTCCCCGAGTTAGGTCTGACCGCGGCCCATCTTCTTCTTCCCTCGGCCTGCTCCCGTTTCCTTCCTTTCTTCCTTCAGCGCGACCCAATTGAAATGCCGCTCTTCATTTGTTTCGCCACCAAAACGTCGCGTCTTATTTAATCAGCCTCACCCCACGCCGAACCACCCGATTTCCTTCCTTTTTCTTTCTTTTCTTTCTTCACTGGATCGTCGGTCCAGCCCTTTCTTCCTCCTTTCTTCTTTCCCAACCCTTCGCATCGTCTCCGTCGAGTGCCTGCAACCTCACCGCCTCCTCCGAAAATTTTGCCGCCAGTTACGACCGTTTTCCTTCCTCTCTCTTCCCCCTGACTCGTCGACCATTTTGAACCAATCACTCCCCCTTTCCTCGCACGATCTCCCTCTCCCCTGGCCACTTGCAGCCCACGATCAGGGAGTGCACCGGTTGTCCTTGTCGGCCGGTGCCCACTCCTACCTACCACTTCCCCCCACTTTCCCTTTGACCCTAACTTTCTTTCAAGCCTATAAATACACCTCATAGCAGCGTTGAGTCGAGTTTTTGGCTTGAGTTCAAAAAATGCCTTCCTTCACGCCACCGCCCCTTTAGACGCCTCGTCCGCCGCCTACGGCCAACTTCGCCGCCATATCTGGCCACCAAACTCTTTCTTGCTCCTCCCTCTAGCTAACCAAATCATCCATTCCCCCCAATTTTTCCTACACAAGCCACCCCGGCTATGCGAATTAGCCTTCCCTATCAACCCTGTTTTTTGCCTCCACCTGCGCCACCCTTAGCCACCTATTCTGCCGCTGCCGCCACTTCTGTCACCTCCCATTCTCTTCTACAGACCCTCCTCTGCCTTCCCCTACCTTTCTTTTCCTCTCCCTCCCTCTCCTCCTCTCTTTCTCTTCTTCTCCTCCATTCGGTCACCGCCGCCGCCACCGTGCGCCGCCACCTCCATTCTACTCCTCTCCCTTTGGGCATTCTTAAACAGCCCAACTTCCACCTCCATTCTCCCTATCTTTTTCCCAGCATTCAACTTTTCCCTTTTTCTTCTCTTTTTTCGGCCGCCGCCGTCGCCGTACACCACCGCCGGTGCCGCCTATCCCCACCAGCCTAAGGTAAAACCAGCCAAAGCCCTAAGGAAGCGTAGGAGCGTGCTCCAAGACTGGTGTCGTTTTAGGTAAGGGGTGCTAAGGCCTTTTGTGTGCTTATATACATTATGTTCCTTGCATGCTATATATCATATGTTTATCATTATTAATTATTTTGTATATGGTATGATGTGAAGTTGAAGTATGTCTTTGTATATTTACATAGCATGCGTACTATATGTGATGAAATATTATGGTATGTGGTGTTATGTGTTGTGACCCTATAAGACATGTATGTGAGGACGTATAAAAGTGGTATTGTGTGGGAAAAAGATTGAAAATGGAAAATGGGAAGTAAGCAGACTAAAGGGGAAATGAGTTGACCTAAGTATTTTAATGATCTATGTGTGGAGGAATAAGAGGGGGGATTTAGGGTTCCATATGGAGGAATCTGATTTAGGGTTTTGTGTGGAAAAATCTAATTTATGGTTTCATGGGGGAGAATCTAATTTCTGGTTGTGCATGATTTTGTGTGAAAGAAGTTAATTTTCAGTTTTGTATGGGAGAAGCTAATTTATGATGTTATGGGAGAATCTGATATATGTGTTATGTTATGAATTAATGTGGGAGCGGTCTAAGTATTATATGATTGCATGGTGGTATTAATGCTTGCGTGGTGGAATTATGGTTGTATGGTGGTATTAGGGTTTGCATGGTGGTATTAGGGTTTGCATGGTGGTATTAGGGTTTGGTATAGATGAATCATTGGTTTTATATGGTTTGAATTTAGGGTTTAGCAAGGATGAATCTTTGGTTTTGTAAGGATTGAATGTAGGGTTGGTATGGATGAATCTTTATGGTTTGAATTTAGGGTTTGGTGTGGATGAATCTTTGGGTTTTACATGGTTTGAATATAGGGTTTGGTATGGATGAATCTTTGGTTTTGTGTGGATTGAATTTAGGGTTTTGTATGACGGAATCTTGGGGTTTGCATGAAAGAATTTAGGGTTTGGTTTAGATGGACTTAGGGTTCGGCATGAAAAATTCAAAAAGTTGCATGGGACGTATAAAGTCTGCATATGAGTGAAATTTACATATTAAAAGTTTAATTGGGATGTGAGGAAGGTAATGTAAGTGTTGTTTGGGTGTTTAAACACTTTGGGTGAAAAATAGTACGTGGAGCAAAATAAGGTTACGTAGAAAACCGAGCTAGGATTTGGTGTGGACAATTAGGGTTTGTTGTGGCTACTTAGAATTTTTTTGTTATCATGTGTATTTGGTGATTAAAGTGTAATTATGATTGTGGAATTTATGATTTGTGATGTGTGAAGTGTAAAGGGAATGATTCATGCATGTCTAGAATGAAAGCTTCTAAACAAGATACTTAAAACATTAACTATTTAAAGTGGAACATCGTTGAGATGGGACCAACCGATCCATCGGTTCGGAATAATGGTTAGGGTTTTTACTCTATGTGTGACCGATCCACCGGTTATAATAGTGGGGGTTTCTGAGCTCAATAAACACAAACCAAAGTTTTGCTAAAGCACCTAAAAGATACTAATTACTTACAGTGGAATACCATGTGAGCCAGGGCCAACCAATCCATCGGTTAGGAAGCATAGTCCTATGTGTCTCCAATCCACCGGCTATAATAGTGGTTAGGGTATGATACCCTATTTGCCTCCGATCCACCAGCTATAATAGTGGGGGCTTCCGTACTCACATGGATTTGATAAAAAGCATGGTGTGAATCAATTTTTGATCAGAGATTAATTAAATAATTATTCCAGACAATAAATGGGCCTTTATGTATCCACCCGAATGATGGTTCGTTATTATGTTATCATGTTGGCCTTTATGTTCTTTTATTCTTATGCATGGTTTATGTGCTTATGTGTTGGCCTTAGTGCTCGGTTACCTTACTTAGTACGTAGCGTACTGATCACCCTTTTCATGGGTGCTGCTCATTCCCATGAGTAGTATGCCCTTCTGACTTTGTGCAGGTGAGCGAGACATCAGTTGGGGCTGTGTGTTGAGCTTGTTTTGGCTCAAAGTTCGAGATAGTTGTGGCCATATTTTAGTCTTTATGTGATTCTAATTCCTTTTGTTAATATTTTGTCGGTTGTAAGCTACTTCTATTTTAATTTGAATAATAATTCTTTATGCGTACTTTGATTTTGTTTTACAACCGTTTAATGCTTATTTGAACTTTAGCTGTCTTAATTTTATAATTGATTGTTAATCTTTTTTTTAGCCTTAGCACTTTGTACTGAAACTGTAACACTTCAAAAATTCACTACTGAAAAATTTCGTTTAATTAAAAGAAAATTAGCGGAAGCAATATAATAAATCGTGAACTTTGGGAGTATTACCGCCACACTTAGTACCAGACCGGTTTACTTATACCGTTCCAGTACCAAGTGCTAAGGCTAAAAGAGTAAAATACAATTTTACGAGAAGCTTAAGTATGTATAAATCAGAGAAGCGCAGTGAATAATTTACAAGAGTAAAATCCACTAATGGTGGTTACAAAATAACAAATACATTGAATTTAGAAGAGAGAAATTAAAATCCTAAAATTTCCGGACAGTACCTTACGCTCTTTCTCGAGAACCCATTTGAATAGCACCTGAATACAACCTGCAAGGGATACTGCCCATTGAATAGGTAGGGGCCCCACGAAGGGAACCCTTCAGTACTACGGTATTGAGCAACCCTTTAAAAACGCACTTAAAATATAGGCACACAATGTAACACATGAAATACTACCACATTCATATATAACCATAGGTATATTCATGATATTCGGGTCCATTTATTCGCACATCCAATAATTCAATCATATATTAATAGCATATACGTAACATTCACTTTCATATGTTCTCATACATCACAAGTCAACCAAGTATTAATGGCCATAATGAGTAATCGATACTTTTTCGGGCCTTGAGGTCAATAATCCATCATTAATCAATCATCTCAATGATTAGTATTTTTCCATAACTTATTCACATCCCAATCAAATTTTAATTGAGCTCGAGACCCCCACTATTCTGGCCGGTGTATCGGAATACATACATACATACATACATACATAAATACATATATATATATATATATATATATATATATATATCCAGGGTAAAAACATCCTGAGCCACCATTATATCTAGTGGATCGATACTCATGAAAATCATCTAGGGCAAAACATCCTAGACCACTATTATTTCCGGTGGATCGGTACTCGTCATATAAATCAACTGGTCCCGGATCATTAATCTTTCACTTTAACAATTAGTATTTTTTCTTTTTTATTCAGCACAACAATTCCATTTATTTGCCTCGATAGGGAGATCAAGAACCCGGGACACAAAGGTACACCAGTCGCACTGGTGCGTAAAAGCAACTCAGTACCCTTCAACTAGTAACCCAGGGACGCAAAGGTACCCTGGTTATATTGGTGCATAAAGCTAACTCAGTACCCTACCGACAAGGACACCTAATCCTTAAGTATGCATACCCCCTAACTAGGTCCGTAGATCTAGATAGAGTAGATATAGGGCCTGGATGGGGCACAAAGGCACTCCAGCAAATACCAAGTAATCGTGGGCTAAACCACGTCTTTAGGGTAGAGACCCCTAAAGAGTCACCATTCCCGATCTCGAGGTCTTTCACTTTAAGTGTTAGTGTCTTAATTAAAGGTTATCACAAAAAGCACAACAATCAGATAATTATCCATTTTTAATTGTTCGGATATCATTAGACATTTCTTATTCAAATGATTGTCCAAGGTAATGTGAAAGAATCATTAAGGACATCCTAAACTCATCTAATTCCGAATTAGAACTCGTTCTCGTGATACTTACTAATCATCAAATATTCTTACCTCGTTAATCAGTGTTATTAGAGTCATATTACAAATTCCACAATCACAACAATACATCAGATACAAAATACTCATTTACCCCATTACTTATAAAATTATTAAGTCATCCCTTCCTTACTTGACAAATTACCATATTACCCTCCTTGTTACAATTACCAAGTTACCCCTTATTCGATTTAGGTTACCAAGTTATTACTCATATTGATTAGGTCACTAATCCCCCTTAATAATTATTACACTTAATATACTTTCCATTTAGTTGGTTAGATTACCACTTTTCCCCTTTTTCTTTATTATAATTAATAAATTATCCTTGAGTTGGTCAAATTACCAAATTACCCTTCCTCCTTATCCTAACTACCAAATTAACCCTTTATTTAGTTAATTACCAACTTACCGTCTTCTATTATCAATTACCAAACTAACCTTCTTCATTGTCAAAATTACTAAAATACCCCTGATTGGTTAAATTACCAAATTACCCTTTTATATGATCATAATTACCAAACTACCCTTCTCCTTCATCAAATTTACCAAATTACCCCTTGGTCATTTAAATTACCAAATTGTCCTTCTTAATTGTCATGATGACCAAACTACCCTACTCTATTATTAAAATTACCAAAATACCCTCTGGTCGGTTAAATTACCAAATTACCCCTCACATTTATCATATTTACCTATTTTACCCTTCTCCATTATTAAATTATCAAATTACCCTTTTGTTGTTTAAATTATTATTTTACCCTTCTCAATTATTATAATTACCAATTTACTCCTTTCCAATTTCCACTTTTACCCATTTGATTTACAAAATTACCGTTTTACCCCTTTACCTTCAAATTTACCATATTACCCCTTAACTCCCAAAAATTTACCCTATCGCCCTTTTACTTATTAAATTTCCATTTATCCTCAATTACGAAATTACTATCTTACCTCTTCTAATTTCCAAATTACCATTCTTCCCATTAGTCCAAAATTACTATTTTGCCCTCTAATTATAAAATTATAATTTTACCCTTTATTATAAATTTACCAAATTGCCCTTTTATAACAAAATTACCAACTTTCCCTTTTATTACAAATTACCAAATTTTCCTTTTATTACAAATTACCAAATTGCCCCTTTTACTACAAAATTACAAAATTGCCCTTTTATTACAAATTACCAAATTTTCCTTTTATTACAAATTACCAAATTGCCCCTTTTACTACAAAATTACAAAATTGCCCTTTTATTACAAAATTACCAACTTGCCCTTTTATTACAAATTACCAAATTTCCCTTTTATTACAAATTACCAAATTGCCCCTTTTACTACAAAATTGCCCTTTTATTTACGAAAATTACCATTTTAACCCCTTACTTCCGAAATTATCGTTTTATCCTTTTATTAATAAATTTACTATTTTACCCTTGCCTCTAAAATTATCATAATACCCTTTTTAATTAAGGATTACTTTTTTACCCTTAGTACACCACTTATTTTAATTTATTATTATAACTACACAAAGTATTAATATTAATGCATCATCCACAACTTTTAAAGTTAATACAATACTCATTAATACCCCTAATATAGATTAGGCCATATTCTTGTACAATATACATTAATAAAATCCCCTAAGGCTCACAAAATATTAAACATGTATTAAATATTACAATAGCATAAAACAACATGGATAATAATTAACATTTTCCTTAACAACCAATTTATCGCCTCAAATAATATTTCCATACATAATAACAATCTATCATGCTTCCTTTTCATCA
Source organism: Tamarix austromongolica (assembly GCA_039764185.1). Lineage (NCBI taxonomy): Eukaryota > Viridiplantae > Streptophyta > Magnoliopsida > Caryophyllales > Tamaricaceae > Tamarix > Tamarix austromongolica. The sequence continues at coordinate 13,334,345 of CM077809.1, read as the reverse complement.
ATCAACACAAGAACCACATATAATATACTAAACGACATATATCAAGCATAATACATATTAAAATGCCTAATGTGCTAACATGCGTTAATCCATGCATTTAAACGGGATTTAACGATTACCTCGGTTTTCGTAAAAACGAACCTTACCGGTATTCCAGTTAAAGGTCCAAGCTTTGATTATAAAAACCAATACCTACAAATAATATAAAGGTTTATTACATTAGAAATAATAAAATCAAGGCATAAAACTTTATAATGCTCAATTAATCAAATAATTAAATTAAAAATATAATTATACCTTAAAATTAGTAAACCAATAGATCAAGAAACCCAGAAACTCATGCTGCTAATGCAGCACGAGCTGCATGAAAATTAATGGGGAGGAGGGGCTCGAAGGAGGGTAATAGAAAGAAAAATAGCCAATTTCGGGTTAGGGGTTTTAGGCTAGGAAAAGAGGCATGTGGGGGTGGATTTAAGGAAAGGGATGGGTACAGAGGTGGAGAGGGGGTGTAGGTGGTGGTCGGGGATGGGTTGATGACAGCTAAAGGTGGCGGAGGCGGCAGCAACAAGGCTGCGAAGGTGGTGGTCGAGGAGGGAGGTCGAGGTGGAGGCTGGTGAGGAAGGAAAATAGGGAGGGAAAATGGAGGCTTTCGGGTGACGGTTTCAGCCAAAGGATGATTGGGGATGGTAGAGGGGGTTGCAGGGAGTAATAGGGTGGCTCAGGTGGTGGCGGAATGAGGCGTTGCAGGGCTGTTGCTGATAAGGGGGTAAGGAAGAGAAAAAGGGGAGAGGAGGAAGAATGGGATGCGGGGTGGCTTGATGGAGGCTATGATGGCTCAAGGTCGAGGGTGAGGTAGAGTGTGGCAGGAGGTGGCGCAGGTGGTGGTTGAGGCGGCAGAAGCAGCGGAGATGGGTGGTGAAACCAAAAATAGGGGAGAGAGGGGAGGAGAAGAAAAGGAGAAAAGGAGGGGCTTGGGTATGGCATAAGGCTCGAAAAAAACACAAAGTGAGCATGGAGGAGGGATAAATAGGAGAGGAAGAGAAGGGAAGGGATGGGGCTCGAGGGGTGGCTGTAAATTGGTAGGGAAATGGGCGGTTGCAGGGAGAGAGGGAAGGAATGGGGTGATGGCCAGGAGTGGGGAAGGTCTTGATATGGGGCAAGGAATGGCGAGAGAGAGAGAGAGAGAGAGAGAGAGAGAGAGAGAGAGAGAGTTAGGGAGGTCAATAAGGGAGAGGGAGTTGCAGGGAGTGGCCATGGTAGGGAGTGGCCATGGCAGGGAATGGAGGAGAAGAAAGAAAGAAGAAGAAGGAAGAAGAAAGATCGGGGAGGTTGGGTATTGGTTGTTGGGCATTCGAGCGATGGGCAGACCGGCCGAAGGGAGAAATGAGCCTACCCGATCAGGAGAGAAGGGAAAGAAAAGGAAGAGGGCGGCCGGGCTCGACGCACGGGAGAAAGAAGCCGGGCTAGGAAAGGAAAAAGGGAAGGAGGGAGGAGGGGAGAAGTGGGCCAGCGGCCCAACACAGGAGGTGAGGGAGAGGCAGCTGAAGCAGGCCGACGGCCCAAAGAAGAGAAGAAAAAAAAAAGAAAGAGGAAAAAGGAGAAACGAAGGAAAAGGCGAAAAAGGAAAAAGAAAGGGAAAAGTGGAATAAATAATTTAATTGATAAAATAATAAAATATAATAATTTTGGGTAATAAATTGATTTAATATTTTAATTTAAGATAATTAAAATATAAGGGTTAAAAAGGATATTTTTTTTGTAAAGTAAGGGTTTAAAATTTATTTGAATAATAAGAGTATAATGAAATAACAAAATATTTATTTTAATTTATTAAATATTTATAAGAAATTTTATATGCTCACAAATCCATAAAATAATTAAATTAAATAGATTTAAAGGCTAATTTATTTCAAATAAAATTTATTTATTAAAATATAGGCTTTTAAAAATTTGGGGCATTATATCACTACCTCCTTAAAGAAAAACCTCATCCCCGAGGTTTACGCCTTAGTACTACGGATTACAAAGAAGGATTCTACGCTACTTAGGGTAACTATCCCCTTAAATAGGAACTTACTTAGCTAAGGAAAAACAACTACACACAAAGTTAATAATACAAACAATCACGCAAGACCCGACGGACAGCTTGAAGAGGTTACATCATGATCGATCGCTTGCTCATCTTCTTCGATTAACGAGGCTGAACGGGTTGCTCCAAGCGCTTGATTCTGTCGAGCCGTTGGTTGTTGTGGCCTCGGGATTCCTTCATGGGGTGCGCTGTAGCATTCGTAGCTCCTGTGCCCAAGCTGTCCACAGTCATGGCATTGGACCAGCTTTCCCATGCAATCCTTGCCTGGATGATCTCTTCTGCAACGACGACAGTGGTAGTGCCGGTCCGGTCTCTTGCTAGACTTTGCTTTGGAAGTACTTTGGTTCTTCTTATGCCGAACTTTAGATTGAAGTTGAGGCTGTACCCATAAAATGTTGCTGCTAGGGCGATGACTCTTTTCTTCGGATTCTGTCTCTTCGCTCTTCCTCTTGCCTAGGATGGAGGCTTGTTCTTGGATCAAGGCATCAGCGTTACATGCTCGCTCGTACACCGTACTCAGATCAGGAAAAATGTTGGCGCCCATCATGCTTCGGATGTTGAAGTGAATTCCTTGCTCGAATTGAAAGACCACTGTAGGCTGGCTCGCTGCTATCCCGGGGGCGAACCTCAGTAACTCTGTGAATCATGTGTAGTATTCTTGGACCGATAAGCTTCCCTACGTTAGCTCCATGAATTCCTTGAGTTTGGCCCTCTTGAGACTTTCTGTGTAGAAACACATGCAGATGGCGGTCTTGAAGTCTTCCCAAGATATTGGTCGTTTTCTTTGAGTTCGAAGGTCTTCCCACCAAGTGTCGGCTGATCCTCGAAGATAGTATGCCGCGATGTTCGTCTTTCGCTCCTCAGGGCAGTTGAGTGCCTCAAATGTCCTATCAAAATCTCGTAGCCAGTTCTCTAAGACCATGGGGTCTTCTTTCCCATCGTAGGTCGAGGGTCGGTGACGCGAAACTCTATAGAGCCAATCCTCTTCGATACTCGTCGAAGGTAAAGTAGCTTGAGGTTGAGGCACCGAGGAACGTTGAGCTAATCCCATGAGTACTTCGAACGCCCTCTCTGGATTGTTGATTCACTCATCTCGGTCCATCTTGAGTTAGCTGTAAAACAGAAACGTGTTAAGGAAGGTGCTATTTTCTCAAGCTAGGTGACGTAAGCCGAGGCCACTTAATCTACCCATACCCAACTCTCAGGACTAATCCGGATCTTCCAAAACGAGGGAGGAATAGGAGGGAAAACCTTACAAGAATCATTTAGACTTGGAGATTTACGTAAAATACTTTGATACTAATTTGGAGTATCAGCTTAAAATATTTAGGAATCGGGAATGATTTTCTAAAAATACCTGATACCAACTCGTGGTACCAGCTTAAAACATTTGAAATGGAAGAAGGTTTTCGAAGCCAACTCTGAGATTAAATGTTTTTAAATCAAAAAAAATTTCTTTAAACCAAAAATTTTCGAAATAAAGTGTGATACTAACTTGTAGTATCAGGTTAAAAGGTTAAAATCAGAAGAGCATGGTCGAAACAAACTTCAAACTCCTATAAAAATTTCGTAAACCGAATTTATTTTTCGAAAACAAGCACTGTCAAAAGAACCAACCGCTTTGATACCAACTTGTGGTATCAGCTTAAAAAGATTAAAATCAAGAGCGTGGTCGAAACCAACTCTGATACCAACTTGTAACACCCCCAAAATTTACTGCTGAAAAATTTTGTTTAATTAAAAGAAAATTAGCGGAAGCAATTTAATAAACCGTGAACTTTGGGAGTATTACCGCCACACTTAGTACCAGACCGGTTTACTCATACCGTTCCAATATTAAGTGCTAAGGATAAAAGAGTAAAATACAATTTTATGAGAAACTTATGTATAAATCAGAGAAGCGCAGTGAATAATTTACGAGAGTAAAATCCACCAATGGTGGTTACAAGATAACAAATACATTGAATTTAAAAGAGACAAATTAAAATCCTAAAATTTCCGGACAGTACCTTACGCTCTTTCCCGAGAACCCACTTGAATAGCACCTGAATACAACCTGCAAGGGGTACTGCCCATTGAATAGGTAGGGGCCCCACGAAGGGAACCCTTCAGTACTACGGTACTGAGTAACCCTTTAAAAACGCACTTAAAATACAGGCACACAATGTAACACATGAAATACTACCACATTCATATATAACCATAGGTATAATCATGATATTTGGGTCCATTTATTCGCACATCCAATAATTCAATCAGATATTAATAGCATATATGTAACATTCACTTTCTAATGTTCTCATACTTCACAATTCAACCAAGTATTAATGGCCATAATGAGCAATCGATACTTTTTCGGGCCTTAAGGTCAATAATCCATCATTAATCAATCATCTCAATAAGCCGTCGGATATCCGTTACCCATTTAAATTACCCAATGGATATTGCCTGATGGATAAATTTGTTACCCGTTTAGATTTTTACTTAACCTATCATATACAAAATCTATAATTTCAATCAAACAACCTATTATTTAATGATCAAATTTTAAACCTGCTCCAACAAGTTCAAATCTTCAACCTGCTCCAACAAATCCATATTATCAATATCACCATTCACCAAACTATCAAACAATAAAACAATCAACAATAATACAAGTCTAATTTAAAAAACACCATAGCCAATAATATTTTTTTATACAAATATAATAATTCCACAAATAAAATTAAAATCAATAACTACTAAAACATAATAATATAACGTTGATTAGCTAAAAATAGCATCAAGAAGAAGAAGTTCATGTTGAGCTCCAAAAATTCCATATTACCAATTTGTCTTTCCATCTTCAACCTCCATATCTTATGGCTTATCACTTATGCATTCATCTAAAAAATAAAGAAAAAACATAAATAGTTTAAATAATTAAGTATAATCAAATATTTTAATTACTAATAATATTTATAACAAGTTTTACCTCGTGCTCACTAACATCTGAGTCGGATTTTTCATTTTGCAAGGTAAATCTAAGATAAGTTGAGTTTGCAGTACAATCATTATCTAAAAAAAACAAAAAAAAATTAGAACATTAGAATTAAACAAATATAACAATAGATATATTATAATTATTTAAACATCAAATGTATAAAAGTAAATATTACCTTCATTCCTTATAGTAGCCTAAAGTCAATCTCTACAACACATTAATGCTTCTAGAGTCTTTGGGTGTAATCAGTTGCGATGAGGACTTACAAATTTCCCATTTGTGCTAAAAGCCAACGTGGAAGCAACTGTAGAAATAGGAATGGCAAGTATGTCTCTAGCCATTCGTTGTAAAATTGGATACTTAGTATTTGTCTTCCACCATGATAACACATCAAAGTCATCCATCTGTGGCGTCACAGGCTTCTCCATATAACAATCTAACTCGGTCTTCTGTGGTGCACTAGTAATATCTTGGTTCGCTAACCACTGATTATAACAAAGCTTAAGGGAGACTCTAGAACCCAAAGTCACACTACTAACACTTGAACCAGAAATTTGACTACTAACACTAGAATCACGCGATATTGATGAACTTCTTTCCCTACGCTTATACTTCTCTTCATACTCATGAAAAAATTCATAGCATATTTTATGAACACTATATACCTCTTCATCATAGTTTCTCCCATAAATGATAGAATAATAACACTCTACCAACTTTAATTTATACCTTGGATCCAAAATAGTTGCCCTAGCCATCAATTCATGAGTCACACTCCAATATTTTTCAAATTTTTCTATCATTTTTGTTGCCATACCACTAATAATTTCATCTTGATCAAGAGACCATTCAATCAAGGACATTCTAACTTCACAAACCTTGGGAAAGTATAAATTGACAGTAGGATATCTACTCCCAGAAAACATTAAAGTGACATCATAAAATAATGACAATCTCTCAAAAATAGATTGAGCAAAATTACATTCATCACTTGTAGGACAATAATTAAAATTAGATTCCAACCGTGCCAAGCGAGCAAACACATCTTTATACATTAGAGAAACATCGGGCATAAAAAATGTAGAATTCCATCTTATCCTACAATCATGTGTTAAGGCTCTACTATACGGAATTTCTATTTTACAACAAACCTCCATAAACTTTTCTAGCATTTTTAGTGTGGCTTTCCAATACATCACACTCTCACGTATATTCTCAATAGCTTTTTGAATGATCTCCATACCATAGCTAACAATAATATTAAGCACATGAGCAACACAACACATATGAAAATATCTCCCACACAATAAAAAACACTTTGACTCAAATCTTATTTTCAAATCTCCAATCAAAGCATCATTGGTAGTACAATTATTGACGGTCAATGTAGTAAGTTTTGAATCAATATTCCATTCCATCAAACAATTGACCAAAACATCACACAGAACTTCAGATGTATGTGGACTTGGAACATTGACAAACCTTCAACAAAATACAACGATACAACAAATAAACCAAAGAACAACATATAATTACATAATATTAATATTTTAGAACTATAGATGAATATGAATTTAGTATACATTATTATTCAACTTTGCAAGGTCCAATGATTATCAATCCAGTGAGTCATGATAGCCATGAAGCCCTTTTTTTGATTATGAGATGTCCATATATCTGTTGTGATTGAAACTCGACTCTTGTTACTACTCAACAACGACATTGTTTTGTCTTTTTTATATTCAATCAACTTGAAAATATCACTTCGCAGAGTGTTCCTTGAAATCATTTTAAATGATGATTGAAGAGTTGCTGAATATCTTCTAAAGCATTCATGTTCCACTATACAAAGTGGATACTCATGCATAACTACCATATTACATAGCTCACGCCTTGCAACTTCTTGATTAAATTCTACAACCATAAGCTTTCCTTTTCCTTCCCCCTTTTGATCAGAACTCAATTTAGTTTGTCCTACCCCTTGTATAGGCCTTAAACGTATACATTTCCTCATGTGATCATGCAAATGAGAAATACCATTTTTTGGATCACTGCTCAAACTCTTATTACAACCTCCATTAACAGTTAATACCTCCAGTCACAGTCGGACAATGAAAAAGTATGTATTTGGGATTATATACATTAAATGATGAAAGCCCATATAATATATATATATATAACTAAAAGAAGAAAAGATATATATTTGGGATAAAATTGAACAGTACAAGCTACAGGAATGAAATGGATATGCTTACTTGGTGGCGGCGAGTATGAATATGACGCTGGGTATGTATGGTATTCGATCCGTAAACAAATAGTCGCTGATTAATTGACCACCACCAGTTGTGCGATTAGCATCAATTTAGCTCTTCCATTAACAGTTAATACCTTCGGTTCGACTGTCAGTCGATCATAATTTAATTAACACAGTATCCCCCTCACTACTGCATAGGGCGATGTTGAAATACATATTGATTTAATTTGAAAAAGAAAAAAAAGGAAGCAGAAGGCTCGAAGTAGAAGCAAGCAGGCAAGCAAGTAGCAACGATGCCAGCGAAGGAAGGAACAAGGATGAAGTGCCGATTACCGTCTGCCTTGCACCCCTGCTGAAGGAAAATGCGAAATGGAATCCCTATTTGGCTATTCCACTTTCCATTATTCCCTAATAAGTTAGGGTTTTAAATTAATTACTATTATAACCTTAATGAATATATTAATTATGTTATATATATGAAGGATAATAAGGTAATTTTATATTGGGTTTTATCCGACGGGTACTGATACGGATATGAATGCGGGTACGGATATGGAGACCTGTTACCCGTATCCGTACCCGAACCCGATAATTTTTTTCTTCATACCCGTATCCATTTATCCATATCCATTTAAATATTTATTGGGTATCAGGTAAAACCCACTCCATTAACATCCCTAGGTAAAGGAGGAAATGATAATGGGTGCGGTTCAGGAGCAAGCACGGGGTAATACAGGTACAAGGATGGGTAGAGGCGCATGTCAGGTTTGGTTAGGAAAGGAAAGAAGGATGCAAGCGTGAATAGGCAAAGATGCATAGGGGCATTGGGGGTCATTATGGGAATAGGGAATTACAAATAGGGATTTTTTGGGTGCAAGACGGGTGTGCAGAAGGGTGTGGGTAAGGTTATGTTTGGCCAGAAGAGGATAGGGGAAAGGAAAAGGAAGAAGGAAACAAGGGTAGAAGAAGAAAAGAAGGTGGGGTGGCGGACTGGGCTCTATAGGCTAAGGAGAAGAAGGGAAAAGAAAAGAAAGGAATGTGGGTTTGTTGTGGTAAAGCAGGCCGGGGGAGGGAAGGAAATAAAAAGATTGTGATTAGGCTGGGGGAGAGAAAAATGGGTTAGGGCATAGGGAAGGAAAAGGAAAGGAGAACAAAATGAAAAAAGAGAAAAAAGGGAAAAGGGAAAAGAAGAAAAAGGAAAAAAAATTTAGGGTTAGAAATATAATTTGATTAAATTTAGGTTTAGGATAATATTAATTTATATGGATATTGGGTATCCTATTAGGAAAAATAAATCGGATGAAATTATTAGTTTAGGTTGGATTTAAATAAAAATTAAAAAGATAAAATAATTAGGATAAATTTATCAAAGAATTTATCTGGATTTACGGGTAAATAAAAATAATCAAGTTAATATTTAAGGGTTAGATTTTTGGATAAAAGGCTAAACATTCAAAATTAAGGTTATAAAAAATTGGGATATTATAGGTTGGTCGGTTGAGAAGGAAGGAAGGAGGGGAGAAAGAAAAGAAAGAATAAAAAGGAAAAGGAAAAGGAAAAAGCAGAAAAGAATTTTTTTGGCTTAGGATTAGAATTAGGTTTGAGCGTAAAATTTAGGGAATTTAGATAAAAATTATTCTATCAATCATTCAAGGATAGGGGTTGGTTAGAGACAATATAAGTAACCCAAAATTAGAATTTAGATTAGGCTAAATATTAATTAATCAATATTATGATTAGATAAAATATTGGGGGTATTATAAAAAGTCTAAACCTGAGAGTTTTTTTTTTGTGCCCTTTTAGGTTGATATAAATTAAGTACATATTTGGGTGGTGAATATTATATGAGGGATTATATGTAAAAATGGTGAAGTGTGCATATTTAGGTGGTGAATATTATATGAGGGATTATATGTAAAAATGGTGAAGTGTGTAGATGTTGGTTTTTGTGAGTTTTGGGTATTAATTAATTTTGGGCAATATGGTTAGATCAATTAGTTTTTGTGGAAATTTAGTGTATCATTACAAATTTTTTGATTTTTTACTTAAGTTTTGATGTATAATGTGTTTAGGTTTGGCATTGTAGGGTTAAATTATAATTATAAGTAGTTTTGAGGTGTTTAGGTGAAATACAAGAATAATGGTATAATAATGGCTTGAGTCTATCAAAACCAAAGGACCTTACATCTAATTTATGCCAACCCACTCTACCAACTTACTGGGAGTATGTATACTTAAGGATCAGTGGTTTACTAGTGACTACTAGGTGTGTGTTTACCCTAGTTTGACTCTTATATCCCATATACCGGGGGAATAGAAGTATAAGTAATGTTTCAAGTAGTGTTCCTATTCTCAAGTGACAATAAAATGGCATTGTATTATCACCTAAGTATGAACTCTAATATAATTTCCTTTATTATGGCATCTCTTATCATGAGAAGTATATGCATGTGCGATATCTCTCTTATCATATGATTGTATGTGATATGCACATTTATATTTTTGTGTATTATCACTCGAATCATAATGTACTAATCATTTTCTCATTTCCTCAAATAAACACCACCTTATTTTTTAGGTAATTGTTGACTTGATGCTTTTGGTGTTCTGTCTGCAGCAAGCAGTTGGTGGGTTGGCATTAACATGGTTATCTAGATATCTCTCTCTCTCTATTATCAATGTTTTTATTGTCTCTATCTCTTCCCTTATATTTTATAATCTTGTGTCATTATGAGATCAATTGCTTCATACACATGATCTCTAGATATAAGTTACATTTTAATCTTGTACCCAATATAAATTGAGTATAGAAATTGCCTTTTTTATGCTGGATGTGGTGCAAAATCCTATATTTTTATTTTTAACTTCTATAAAACCATTTTAAAAATAAAATTTTCATTTCGTAAAAATGAGGGTGTTATTGATAAATAAAATAGTTATAAATAATTTATTATTGATTGTATTTATTGTATGAATGGCTAATTTGAAGAGTCATCGACTATATTTGCTAAATACGGTGTATTTATTGTACTCATTTATAGAGTGGTTTGAAAAAAATAAGTCTAATGACATAATTATAATTTTTAATTAGTTTGAAAATGACCAATGAACATTATAACAACTAATAATTAAAATTTTAGTTTGAAAAATACTGATAAGATATATATTGATTGAATATTCAGATGACATTCAATTGCCCCTCTATGTGACTAATGACATTTTGTATATATTTAGTAAATATGTACATGATTTTGTAACTAAATGAAATTTATGTGGGTAGTGGTATTTTGTAACCAAGATAATCAAATGATAGTAAATTGCTACATATTGAACCCCTATGCAATAAATAACATTACATGTGTTTTTATTAATCTTTGATGGAAACTTGAAATGTGTACTTATTAGTACATGAATTAGTGGAATTTTATTATACCATTAACCCAAGCTCATTCAAACACATTTTACTTTGTTTTATAGCTATTTTTCTTTTTTCCACTATTTAATAAGAGAGCAATAGATTAATGTGCAATGTATTGAGATTATATTTTGTATTAAAGGGGAGGGGTAATGTGGCTTTTAGTGGAAAAAGATTTTGTAATTATATAATCATTTAATGATTATTACAAAATACTATAACTAGCATTGTACCCACAAAAGGGTGTAAATGGGGTAATTTTGTAAATTTTATAGACTAATGAATATAATAGCATGACAAATTACATCATGGTTACCCTGTTTTCCATACAATATCCATATTTTTCTCATATTAAACATGTTATCCATGTCTTTACATGTAAAATTGTGGTAATTTAAAGTAAATTATTTTGAATTTAAGTTACTTAAAAACAATATATACCATAAATTTTCTCTACAAATCAACATCCATATTACCATATTTTAGATGAAAAAACAAAATGAAATTATACATCCTAAAGGATATAAATAAAAATTATTCACGCTAGCCAAAATGCACTTTCATCATATATAAAACATACATTCTCTAGTACTATAATACACATTTTTTAGTACTACTAGATACATTATCTATAGCCAAAATACACATTCTCATTTCTATACGCTTAAAATGCACATTGTTCAATATTATAATATATTTTTTGCTAATACAATAATACACATTCTTTGTAAACAAATACACATATTTGAAAATGGCTAAATATCTTTCAAAATACAAATTTACACTCTAAACTACTAAAATTCAAATCATTCATAACTATAATAAACAACAAAATAAAGATACTTTCTTACTAGTTTGTTACCCGAAGAAGAACAAACATACAAAGATCAAAGCCTTTTGTTATTTTATGGATATTGTGGAGGGAGGGAGTTTGTGAGAGTGGAACCAATACATAACTTTTATTATTGTTCATTGTATGCCTTGTGCATCTTCACTAGCACATCTCTTCCCTACTCCACCTTAAGTTTGTTTGAATGAAGAAATAAAATTGTAGCTTGTGTTAAAATTGGTACATTTTTTTCTCTTGCATAATCTTCTTTCTTATTTGCAAATTAATTTTTCTATTTTATAGTAGGTTATCCAACATTAACATGGGATCATATTCAAAAAGACATGAAAAGTTTGTTGCATCCTTAATTTATTGGAGAGATAGTGCAAGTTCCATCTCCAATGTTTTCTACCATTGATAAACTTAACTACTTTCATTATTTTAATCGCATATTACTCATAGTTTAGTTAATTAGTTTGTGTTATTGCTTTCTTGATGTATTCTATAGGTAATGTTGGAGATCTACAAGGAATCAGAGAAAGCAAGAGTTAAGAGATGCATAGGAAGAGGCTACAGGGTCTCCCAATGTCCAATCATTATGGAAGTGTTGAAGTAAAGCAGAAATTGTAGTGAAAATCAAGGTTCTAGACCCAACATGGCCCATCATTGTTGATGAACATGGTTGTGTAGGCCCACAACATGAATATTTGGCTTCTGACTCCAACATGGCCATGTTAGGTGTCAATTTTCATATTTTCAACACGATATCTATTGTATTGATGGTTACTTTTGAGGCAATTTTCCAAACCTAATTTAGAACAAATGAGGGCATATTTAGAGACTCTTATTCATCCTCTTTCCTCTCTCTTTCTCTTTGTATTCATATCTCTTTTATACAAAATACATTAGATTAAACCTTTACTTTCAATTTGTAATTATTAATTCTGGATAATTGAAGCACCACACTGAACTCCAACTCTATTGTTTATTTACCTATTAAACTCTTCTCTTTCTCTTTAACTATTATGTGTTCTATTTCATTATCATGCTTTATTATTTCAATTATGTATAAGTAATCATTTGTTCTAGAATTGAATTAAATTCAATTCCATTGTTGATTTGCTGAATTGATTGAATTGTCATTGTAATTATTTAATTTGCATTATTTAATTGCTAGCATTTAATTAATTAGGATTAGAACAATTTGTAACACTCTAAAATTTACTATTAAAAAAAGTTTATTTCACAATGGAAGCTTATAATCAAAATACTGGGTCTTACCATTATCATCGATGTAAGTTTGGCATACCATACCATCTTCACATCAATCACAAGGCTAAAACCAGAAAAATGTGAACCGAGATAACTATAAAATAAGAGAAACTTTATAAATATAATGACAAATGTAGACAAAAGAGATACCATGTATCTAGGAGTCTAAAAAGGTATCCGAGTAAACCATCATCTAGATAACATGGCTCTTCACTCAAACCCCTAGTACAAAAATAATCACTACACCCCATATACGCATCATTGGCAGAAAAATCATCCATATAGTCCTCATTGATCTACACGAAAGCATAGGGGTCGTCTGCTCATAGGAATGAATAACACCGATGAAAAGGATGGTTAATACATTACTTACTAAACAAGGTGATAATACTGTTGAGTCAGGGATACAGTTAATACATATATTCACAATAAAGGATAAGTACACATGTAAACACATAAAATATCACAAGTTAAGCACTAATCTCAGCCTCTTATTTGATATACCCATTTCCATTTTTTTATTTACATTGAGTTCAAGGATCCCACTATTCTTAAATCGATAAAAAGGTCTGAAGCACCTCTTAGGGATAACACACCTAAGACACTATTATCGTTGGTGGAATGGACCCAACACCTCTTAGGACAAAACGTTTATGATCCATTATTCTTAAACCCGTGGAATGGTATGAAGTACCTCTTAGGGACAACACACCTGAACCACTATTATCATATAATGGAATGGACCCAACACTTCAATACTAACTCACGTACTCTTCTACTTCAAAATTTTAATATCTTATCCATTAGGTTACTTATCTCAAATTGCATTATCTTTCACGTTGTTTTTAGGGGCCCACTATTCTTAATTCAATGGAACAGACTAATGTACCTCTCAGGGAAAAATCCTCCTAAACCACTATTATCGTCTAATGGAATGAACCCATAAAATACCTCAAACTGACTCATGTAATATTTTACTTTAAATGATTGATTTGATAAGTAAAAAAACATGTTTAAAGCACGTAAGGCACATTAGGAAATCATAAGGTCATTTTTTAGGGTGAAGACCCCTATACTTCCTCATAACCCTAATTTCTCACTTTTATCATAACTCTTATTTGTTTACTCTCTTAACCATCAAAATTAGAATCTATTTCTCAAATATTATTATTACTATTATCAACATAGTCAAATTTCAAGGCCTAAATCTAAGGTCTTACACATGTGATAATAACCTTATATTAAAAGTTACTATTTTTTAGGCTTATAAACCCTAATTTCACAAATCCATCATAACTTTTCCTATAGGGCTCCAAAAATTACCAAATTAAATACAAATTCTCATAATACTAATATTAACAACATATTTAAATTTTTTGGTCTAACTATACCATTTCACACATGTGATAATAGCCTTCTCATTTTAAGGATGCTATTCCCAAATCAAACCATTTCCATACTTTATTAAACCAAGTCATTCACAACTACTCTAGGCATTTTATATCAATTCCTTATCATATTTTAGATGATATAACACCTTAAAATATCATGATTCTCATATTAAGTCCATATTGACCAAAATGTCATTTCTAATAACAAAACCCTTATTTTATATGTTTGGTAACATTATTTTTAAATCCTCTATTTATCTCTATATACCTTATTATACTCATTTTACACTCATCATACCTTATGAAACCCATGTTACAACCATATATCACATTTTCCACATCTAAGAACAATATCGCATAATCTCTACTTACTTATTTTCTATCAAATATATCAACCGCATATAATAGCATTAGCAATCATACATTAAATCACATTAAAAAAAATAACACGGTATAATAATAAATCATGTATAACACTTAGCAACAAAAACCCTAAACTATGAAAAATATCCTTACAAAAATGACTCCATTCTTTAAGCACGCAATCCTATTTTGCTTCCTCTAAACCTCGAAAAAATCACCTAAAATCATAATAAAATACCATTAGAATTAAACAACATACTTAAGGAGGTATTAAGGTAATATAAGGGCAAAATAACAAAGGAAAATCGAAACAACCAAGTAAGTGTTTTAGGAAAAACTTGTGCAACCAAAAGAGTAGAAACAACAAGGTGCAGAGCCAAGGGGTGGTAGCAATGACACAAGATGTCATTGCTAAGTGATGTATGCTGGTAGGAGAGGCCAAAACAAAGGGATGAAACTGGTGGGAATGGACGAAGATGGAATGTATACATTAATCGGAGTAGCCGAAGGTGGAGGGTGGTGTTTGGTTGTTGTGGCTGCAGCCAAGGAAAGGAAAGGAAGGATGGTTTATGGCGTGGTGCAGTGATTGTTGTTGCAACCAAGGGGATAGAAAAAGGGAAAGGGGGTTGCGGCGTGTTTGTTTTGTGAATGGGAGTGGTAACAGAAGATTTGGCCGATGCTGTGAGTGAGGGAAAGGCAATGGTGATCGTAGGTAGTGGAGGTGCTTTGGTTGGGCTTGCCGGTGGTGTGTTTTTTAGGCTTTTATGGTGACGGTAAGGAGGAGAGGATGCTAAGTTGGTGGTGATGTTTCAACAGAAAAGTGGAGGGAGAAGGAGGAGGAGTGGCTCAGTGATGTGTTATGTGTATATATATACACGGAAAGGTTGCGTGCATAAATAAATAGAGAAGGGAAGGTAAGGTGATTGGGCATGTTTGTCAACACAACCCATCAAGTAGAAATAAGAGTTAATGGGTGATGGTGAGGGTAGTGTGCGGTCATGGGATGGGAACATGGCAGGGAGATTGGTTTGGGAACAAAAAAAAGAATAAGTTCATGCAAGACCAATGAGAAGAAAGAAAAAGAAGCCAAGAAGGTAGGGGAAGAAAAGGAGGAGGAGAAAAAGAATAGGAAATGAAATTAGTTTTGGGTTTAAAATTTATAAATAGGTTAAGATAATTTAGGTTAAGGTAAAATAGAAATAAAAATTTTCCGAGATTATAATTATGTTACGATATTATTTATTCAGGATTAAGGTTAGCTAAAATTTGGGGTATTACATAATTAATCACTATTTTAATCTAATTATTTTGTTAATTATAATTTAAAGATTTTAATTAACACTAGAACTTAGCAATTGAATGATAATTAATGACTCACAAAGGTGGATTAGTGATTATCAGGAATTGATTGATTAAAATACATTGGAATTGTAACTAAAATTTGATCATAGGCATGTTTCTAAATGATTTAATTTATAATTACAAGTTTCCATCATTTATTTTATTTGTCTATGGTTATCATTCATCAGTTTCTAATTAATTTATTTAGATAGTCAGAACAATGGAAGCCAGTAATTAACAGCAAAGTCCTTGAGGATACGACATTGTTTTGTTACTACAACATTTGTACGTTAGCAAATTAAAGCGAACACCATCGAAGTAAGATTCTTGATAATTTTTGTGCTATTATTACTTATATTATGAAAAGTAAATGGGCGTATCATATATGCATGATGTGGGTAAATATAGTGTTATGAACGAGGAGCCATAAGAACACATTATTCGTATTCTATAATTAAACTATTCTTTTTTAATTCTCCATACCTAAAGTACACATTTTACAGTAGTATAACACACGATCTCTAGAAACAAATACACATCTTTGAAACTAATTGCAATCTTCCTAAATAAAAATACACATATTGATGAAGCCTCAATTGGAATCGAAATAAATTCCAAAAAAAATGTACAAAGATATGATCGGGAAAATCGATCTTTGATCAACTAGTGATAAAGAACCAAAGGAATATAAAAAATACTCAGGGATTATTTGAAATCAATGGCATACTGAGATTAAAGAATAGAAAGACGAAGAGATTCAGCGAGATATTCAGCGCAGCAAAAGAAGAATTGAGAGAGAACATAGAGAGAGAGAGAGAGAGTGAGCGAGAGAGAATATCGTATATCAACTTTTCCAGAATGATCCAATAGTGTCTGTCTCGACTCACACAGGCAGAATATATCCCCATACAATCAACCTACCTTATCCGATTGTGTTTCTAATTTTAGGTCCAATTACATTTCTAATGACTCACGTATGCTTAACAAAAAAAAAGGCGGTGCTGGGTAATTTATCCAGCCCACTTACAATTAATTACAACTAATCCAAAATTAAAGAATACAATGATCCTATTTCCCATAAGCTAATTTTATAGTGGTAATTGTAGAAATTAAGGGCTGAATAAGTATCAATCCTGCTAACCCAATTATGGGTCCCGTGGCTATCTATGTGGCCTACTTAATTCTACTAGCGCTATTCTAACAATTGCATCATATGGGAATACAATATTTTTCCCTAAATGTATCAACAATAATCAAGCTCAATTTATCCAGCAATCAACAACACAAATTAAAATAATTAGGATCAACTTGTCTAGCAATCGGCTTCTTAGATCAACCAGCAACACAATTCAGTAATACAACATCCCATTATTATTTTCCCTAATCAATCACAGACTAACAAAAATAGTTATATGTACAAGTTATATTATAACTATCAACAAAAATATTCAAATAAAAATTAAAATTATTTAGGTGCACATCATTCTCCTCTTCTTAGAGAGGTTTCGTCTCTGAAACCTTCATTATTCCAAAAAAAGGATACAAATCAAACACATTAAAAGAATTACTCAAATTACCAAATTTAGCAAGTCAATTTTATATGCATTGTCATTAATCCTTTCAAGAACAGTAAAATGTCCATCACCTCTTGGATCTAATTTAGATTTTCTAAAGGTTGGAAAACGTTCTTTTCTAAGGTGTGCCCAAACCAAATCCTCGTGCTAAAAAACAACTTTCTTCCTCTTTTTATTAGTAGTATCAGCCATTTGTTGAACTCTTTTACTGGTTTGTTTACTTACAAATTCATGCAATTCTTTCATTATTGCTGCACAAAACTCAGCATCCAAATTATGCAAATCAAAAATAGGTAAAGTAATCAAATCCAGGGGAGTTAATGGGTTAAAAACATACACAACTTCAAAAGGAGATTTCTATAGTTCTTTTATATATAAACTCTACCTGTGGTAAAATAACTTCCCATTGCTTAAGATTTTTCTCAAGTATAGACCTTAACATATTACCTAAAATTCTATTTACTACCTTTGTTTACCCATTAGTTTGAGGATGACAGGTGGTGGAAAATAACAATTTAGTACCTAATTTTTCCCATAACACTTTCCAAAAATGACTCAATAGCATCCCTTTCTGACACTATAGTCTTAGGTACCCCATGCAATTTAACCACATGTGTAAAGAATAAATCTGCTACAGCTACATCATCATTAGATTTATTACAAGGTATAAAATGTGCCATCTTACTAAACCTATTGACAACAACCAATTGAATCCTTAGCTTTATTAGTCCTAGGTAATCCCAAAATAAAGTCTAAAGAAACATCAGGCCATGGTTGGATAGGAACTGGTAAATGAGTATACAAACCAAATGGCTGAGAAGTGGATTTAGCATGTTTGCAAGCCACACAATTCACACAATGTCTTAACACATCCTTTTTCATATGTGGCTAATAAAAATGATCAATTAAAACATTTAAAGTCTTTTGATAACCCAAGTGTGTCATTAAACCACCACTATATGCCTCCTGAATCAATAATTCTCTATATGAACAATTAGGCACACAAAATCTATTTTCCCTGAATAATTATCCATCAAAAAGGTAATATTTACCTTGGGTAGCACTACTACAACTATTATATAGTTCTTTAAAATCAGTGTCTTCAACATATAATGTCTTAATATGAGAAAACCCTAATAAATTTGCATCCACTGTATTTAGTAAAGCACACCACCTAGATAAAGCATCAGCAACTATATTGTCACCTCCTTTCTTATATTTAATTATACAGGGAAAACTCTTAATAAATTCTATCCATCTACCTTGTCTCCTATTCAACCTTTATTGACTCTTTAAATATTTAATAACCTCTTGATCAGTATTAATAACAAATTCCTTAGGCCACAAATGATGTTGCCACACTTCTAAAGCTCTCACTAAAGCAAACAAATCCTTCTCATAAGTGGAATAATTCAGGGCACTACCACTTAAATTTTCACTAAAATAAGCTATTAGTCTACCTTCCTGAGAAAGAATAACCCCAATTCCTAAACCTAAAGCATTACAATTTAATTCAAACATTTTCTTAAAATCTGGAAGTACTAATACAGGAGCTTGAGTCAATTTTGCTTTAAGTGAATCAAAAGCTTTCTATTGTCCTAAACCCCATTTAAATCCATTATCCTTTTTTGTAATTGTAGTCAAAGGGGCAGCTAAAGTACTAAAATTCCTAACAAACCTACGATAAAAGAAACATAAGCCATGGAAACTCCTAACTTCAGTAACTGATTATGGTACAGGCCACTCCTGTATTACCTTAATATTATCCTTATCAACTGATATCCCATCATTACTAATCATAAATCCCAAAAAGATTACACTATCAACTGATTATGGTACAGGCCACTCCTGTATTGCCTTAACTTCAATAACTGATTATGGTACAGACCACTCCTGTATTGCCTTAATATTATCCTTATCAACTGATATCCCATCATTACTAATCATAAATCCCAAAAAGATTACACTATCTAAGAAAAACCTTGACTTAGACAGATTAGCATATAGTTTCTCTTCCTTAAACACGTCCAAAATAGTCTTAATATGTTTCAAATGTTCAGTCATAGATTTACTATAAATGAGTATATCATCAAAATATACAACTACAAATTTTCTAATCAAATTCCTGAGAACATGGTTTATAAGCCTCATAAAAGTACTTAGAGCATTAGATAACCCAAATGGCATAACTAACCATTCATGTAACCCAAAATTTATCTTAAATGCAGTTTTCCATTTATCTCCAGGCTTCATTCTAATATGATGATAACCACTTTTCAAATCAATTTTAGAGAACACCATAGCTCCATGTAAAAGATCTAATATTTCATCAATCCTAGGTATAGGATACCTATACTTAATTATTATTTTATTCACATCTCTACCATCTATACACATTCTCCAACTCCCATCTTTTTTAGGAACTAAAAGAACTAGTAAAACACAAGGACTCTTGGATTCTCTAATGTATCCTTTTCTCAATAAATTAGAAACCTACTTTTTTAATTCTTTTACATCCTTTGGATTAGCTTTATAAGTAGGCCTATTAGGTATAAGAACTCTTGGAATAAAATCTATCTGATGTTCTATGCCTCTAATAAATCCTTAACATAGTCGGGTACAAAATTAATTAAGTCTGATTGGCACTCATAACATTCCTTATACACCATCAAATAAACATTCTTATTTTAACCAAAGGCTCGTTCAATATCACGTTTCTTAGCATAAAATCTAGATGATTTCTTAAATTCATTCGAACAAGACCCAGTATCCAAATATTTCTTGGCTAACTCCTTATAATCATATTTCATTTTTACTTAACCGTCATAAATTTATTTAGGAGTGAGGGGTGCCAGTGTAATCTTACTATCATCCTTATATAATGTGTATCTATTTTTATACCCATCATGAGTTACTTTCCTATCATACTGCCATGGATGTCCCAAAAGAATATAAACAGCATGCATGGGCATTATATCACATAAAATAGAATCCTCATATTTGCCCAACTTTAAATTTACCAAAACTTGCCTACTTACTTTAACATCCCCTAACTCATTTAACCAATGGATTCTATAAGGTTTAGGATGTTTAGTAGTTGGTAACCCCAATTTAGACACCAAAAGAACGCTATTGATACAAATCCCACTGTCTGTTGCCATATTAAAGCACTTATCATTAATTAAACACCTAGTGTGAAAGATATTCTCTATTTGTACAACATTTAGATCTGGTAATTTATTGCTAGCTAATGCCCTACATACCACAAAGAGATCACAATTCACTGGGAGTTCTACTTCTTCTTCAGAATCACTTGCATCATTAATCAGTTCATTAGTCTCTAATTCTTCACTTTCATATTCAGAATCAATATCACCAGATTTCCTAATTAAAATATTTATTCTATTAGGACATTCAGAAGCTATGTGTACAAGTCCCCCATGTTTAAAACACTTAATGTCTCTAGCCCTAGTTTGTCAACTAGCACTGGTAGGTATAATAGTTTTACCTTTATCAGATTTGTTCCCAGATTTGGATTCACTACCTTTGCCCTTAAATTCAAAATTTTCATTATTCTTCCGGTTACCAGAATTATTGCTACCAAAATTCCTTTTAGAACTATTTTTAAACCCAAATCCAGGTGGTTTAAACTGTTTAGATCTCCTAATCTGACCCTCTATTTTAACAGCAATATTTACCATTTCTTCCAGGGTCCCATATGGATACAACTCCACCTTATCAACAATCTCATAATTTAAACCACTTAAAAATCTAGCCATAGTGGCATCCTCGTCCTCAATAATCACTGCCTTAATCAATACCATTTTTAACTCCTTAAAGTACTCATCAACATTCCTATTATCTTGACTTAGGGTTTGCAATTTTTTAAACAATTCCCTATAATTATAGTTTGGAATAAACCTTTTCCTCATTAAAGACTTAAATTCATCCCAAGTTTGGATAGGTGGCTCTCCACACCTAAATTAAGATGATACAAGATTATAGTACCATGAGGAAGCATAATCCATAAATTCAACCACTGCCACTTTAATTTTCTTTTCATTTGAGTAGCTATGACACTCAAAAACCAATTCTATGTTTCTTTCCTATTCAAAGTAATAATCCGGATCACTCCTTCCATTAAACCTAGGTATGTTAAATTTAATGTTACCTAAATTTCTATCAACTTGATCCAATTCCCTATCATGTCTATTAAGTTGCCTAGGATGCCTGTCACTATTATTAGATATTTGATCCTCTATCTCTTCTAGATTATTCAAGGGAGGAATTCTATTCCTATGTTCAATAGGAACTTTGCCTAACACCCCATCATGTTGTTCATAGACTCGACTACTCTGTAAATTATTAAGCCTAGCATCTTGTTCTCCTAGTCTTGGTTCTATAGTAGCAGATAGAACAGCAAATTAAGCAGCCGTTTGTTATTGAAAAGTCATAATTGTTTCTAGCATATCATTACCAATCAAAGGAACGGACTGATTTACTAATTGACCATTGTTAGACATATTAACTCTTAGCTAATATCTTTAGAATATGCCAGTTATTGTCATATAACAGAATTCAAACAAGCATTCATAGCCAACAACACCCAAGAAATCGATCAGTATGAATAATTACACAAAAGTCTATCTATTAGGCAATATACAAAATAAGGAACCACACACAAGACTATTAATATTAGCAAGGATAATCAAGACCCAGCTACGTAAGAATAGGAAACAAGAACGAATTTTCCACGCCAACAAATGTTTATGGTCAAAACCCAAGCAAGAGAGCAAGATTTGTCCCTCTTCTTGGAAAATGACCCACTAATCGTGCAAATCGCCGGTATTAAGATTATACCTGCACACTAAATCAACTCACTTAGTGTAGTACTATTATTTTTTATTCAAGATCAAAAGAAATTACCAAAAAGTAAAAAAAGGAAAAAGAAAAAAATTGATAGGACTAGAGATAAGGAAAAATACTACTGAATGGAAGAACATAACAACCAGAACGGGTGCAAGAACCCAATAGATCAAACCAATTACGTTCGCTCTCAAAACCCTAATAGAGGGACAATAATTATGGAAAGCCGAGATGGCTTCCTTCAACAATCCACCAATTTCACTTATTGTGAAAAGAAACCCACCAGAATAAATGGTATTGCTAGAACTCAAAGGATTGACGCAAGAATCGTTCGATTCTTGATAGACCCAAACCCTAATCGACAACAGATACTAAATCGACACAAAGAAATTGAAGAGAAACACCGGAATCAAACAACTATCATCAGATTGCAACAGATTGACAAGCCGAGGCTTTGATACCAAATGATGAAGCCTCAATTAGAATCGAAATAAATGCTAGAAAAAAAAATGTATAGAGACATGATCGGGAAAACTGATATTTGATTAGCCGGTGATAAAATACCAAATGAAGATCAAAATACTCATGGATCAGTTGAAATCAACAGCATACTGAGATTAAAGAATGGAAAGAAAAAGAGATTCGGCGAGATATTCAGTGAAGCAAAAGAAGAATCGAGAGAGAACATAGAGAGAGAGAGAGAATATCGTATATCAACTTTTCCAGAATGACCCAATAGTGCCTGTCTCAACTCACACGGGTGTAATATATCTCTATACAATCAACCTACCTTATATGATTGGGTTTCTACTTTTAGGGCCAATTACATTTCTAATGACCCAAGTATGCTTAACAAAAAATGTGGTGGTGCTAGGTAATTTGTCCAACTCACTTACAATTAATTACAAATGATCCAAAATTAAAGAATATAATGATCCTATATCCCATCAGCTAATTTTATGGAGCTAATTATAGAAATTAAGGGTTGCATAGGCAAAAATCTTGCTAACCCAATTATGGGTCAGGTGGCTGCCTATGTGGCCTACTTAATTCTAGTAGTGTTAATCTGATGATTGCATCATATGGAAATACAATATTTTTCCCTAACTGTATCAATAATAATCAAGCTCAATTTATCCAACAATCAGCAACACAAATTAAAATAATCAGAATCAACTTGTCCAGCAATCAGCTTCTTAGATCAACCAACAACACAATTTAGCAATACAGCATCCCATTATTATTTTTCCTAATCAAACACAAAGTAAAAAAAATAGTTATATGTATAAGTTATATTATAACTATCAACAAAAATATTCAAATAAAAATTAAAATTATTTAGGTACACATCACATATTATAATATAAGCACAAAAATATTCCAAAATTAAAATACACTTCTTCATGTACTACAATACACATCCTTCATGATTGCAATAAACATGTTCCACTACTAAGATTTATAATCCCTAGTACTATAATACATATTGTCCGATACATCAATACATGTTCTCAACATTACAATACACATTTTCTAAAATTATAATTCGCATTCTCCAAAACTATAATACACATTAGTATAATAAACATTTTATATCTTCACAATGCACATTCTTTATAAATACAATACACATTATCCAATGTTCTATGGAAAATATTTGAAAAGAAAAAAAAATGAGTTTCTTCTCTATAACCACACGCTATATCAATTTGATATTGCCAAAGCTAACCCTATAACCCAAAAAAATGATGGGATGTGTATCAAAAAACAATTAGAAGGATACTATTCAATCTAATTAATTATTGACGAATTTGGTATGTTTTTTGTAATTAATGAACCTACAAATTAGACAACTCACAATTAAAGTATATTATTCATCTAGTGTGTGAATTGAATGCCTATAAGAATTTTTTTTGATATGTTTAGTGTGCCACACAGGGGATACATAAGAAAATATATGGTTCAAAATTAGTACACCAAATAGACAAAAGTCTCATTTGTATAAAAAAAATATATAATGTTACTAACTATTTAACAAACTTGTCTTTTAAAATGATAATTAGAACTTGTATGACAAGTGCAAAAGATAAAAAGATACAAATAAATAAATTGATTTAAGAAATTGATAAAAATCATAAAATACAAACTCTTTTCATGATAATAAAACCTTGAAATACTTTTTTAAATATAATATTTGATGCTGAATTACTTTCTAAATCATATTTTTCATATTTTTATTGATTAACACTTTTATCATGTAATTACGAAATAATTCATGTAAATCTTACTAAAATAGTTATCCTTTGAAGATTTTCTTAAACCTAATTGCATTATATTAAAACATGCAACATAAAAATATACATCCACTTAAAATAAATATACTAGGAATTGCATAAGATCATAATTAATATGGAAAATTTAAGTTGTCCAATATAATTTTTTTAATGCATTTGGGAAATTCAAAACAAAAATAAAAAGATAAATCAAAAGATATTGTGAATGTGGATCAATCTAAATGATTACATTAAAAAAATAACAGTTTTTTCGATCAAACACTAAGGTTAGTGCTCAACTTGAAAAAAACACTAACACATTAATACATGAAAAAGGAAGATAAAACTACAACATAATGTGATAAATAATTCACATAATAATAATAAAAACTATTTGTAATAAGTCACATCAATCAAGTAAAATACTTCTTAGGTAATAAAATATTAAAAATAATGTAAACTTTAAACATTTCTCCTTTTGTGTCATATTATAAATTATTTAAAATTCTCATCATTCTGCACTTATAGATTCACGATATGTCCTTATAATAATAATAATAATAATAATAATAATAATAATAATCTTGAACCTTGGTTTCATCTTATGACCTCAAAGTACTACAATCACCAAGCTTGTCCCTCGAGCAATTGAAGTCTTTAAGACCATGTACATATTAGGTCATGTGCTAACCTAAAACAAAACATATAATAGTGGACACCTAGTCTAACATATAAAATTCACTCAATGCTATTTTGTAATCAAAATATCCAAATGACATTAAATTGATACATATTGAATCCTATATGACTAATAACATTACATATGCTATTATTATTCTTTGGCGAGAACTTAAAACATGCAATTATTCATACATAGATTAGTAATACTTTATTATACTATTAACCCTAGCTCATTTAAACTTATTACATGTGTGTGTGTATTAGTTACATAAATATAGTATTAAATTAGATTAATTTTAAGAAAAGTTGTAAGTTATGAAAAGGACGATCTCAAAAAGAAAAGCTACGAAAGTTTCTCAATTCAATGCCGTAATAAGTAGTCTAGTAATACCATAAAACGTGCCAATTAAGATATAAAAAGACATATTTATAAAAAAATATATATGAAAGTGTGTTAATTTAATGCATTTTAATTAGTAGTCCATTTATACCTCTATGAAATGTGTCAATCAAGACAAGGTTGTGCTTTTTGGTGGAGATTCCTACTCATATTCTCTCGTTGTTATATATTCTTCTTATTATATAATGTATGTTTTATAAAACTAGCTTAAAAATTACATGAAAGTGTACAAGCTATAAGTTATTTGAAGTAATTTGTCAAAAATTAGCTTATAAGTTCATAAAAAGTTACTTACCAAACATAGTCTATTTTATAAAAAAACTAACATTGATAAGTTACAAGGTAGTTAATAAGCTACTTACAGACTTACTACACGTGTTAATTGATGAATTTAGTTTAGGGATTAGATTCAAAAGTTCATTTATTTTTTTTGGATTTTAAATCTCTAATTTGTATTTTAGTATTCGTTTTTGGATAATATGTGACATTCAAATGAATAATGATATAAACATTATCTAACTTTCAATTTTTATTTTTATATATTTCATTTTAGAATTTTCTAAATTAGGCTAGTTAGGACATTCATATAAATTTTAGATAGTTATTTAATCTAAATGATATCATACTTGTATTTATAGATATTTGAAAAATTCGAATATACTTTGTGTTTGTTTGTTTTACATCTCATTTTCTATATTATTGGTTTTAAATAGACTTTAGGTCATTTGTTTGACATATTATTATTATTATTATTATTATTATTATTATTATTATTATTAGAATCTTATTATCTATACTATCTGTCATTTAATACTCACAACTATTTTTTAATTGAATATTTAAAATATAAGGGTGTTTATGTAACACCCTTATTTTTCAAAACTGATCCATAAGATAAATAAGTAAAAATATATGCGGAAGCTAAATAGGATGCGAGTATGACTGCCACAACTTGTGTAAGTAGCTATCATTTTTCTACTTACACTAGCTGCTAAGGTTAGTTAAAATAAGAAAATACATCAAACTTTATTATGAACTCAAGCCGATAGAAAATATTAATTTCTAGTAAACTCAATGGAAATTAGAACCAAATGAAAGGACAAAATAACAATGTCAGTACAATTGAAAATCTTGAAACCAGTTAACTAAAATCAAAGGCGACAAGTAAATATCTGAAAATGGTCACCACTCTCACTCTTCTCCAACCATGTCTGTCATCTACATCTTGTACATGTTCATCCTCTCTCTACAATATATCATCTACTCGCTATGTACGTCATGGATCATCGTCACCTTGTTTAAAACATGTAACAAATTAGCTAGGGAAAAATCTAAGTAACATATAAGTACAAAGGAGTATAACATTCATATGCAAGTATGCGTCATACGAGGATAATATGCAATCTAATCATATTAAACAATAAGTTAAGATGCACCGATAACCTTTTTATTATTCGCCTACCTTATATGGACACACAACACATAATAATAGTTTTAATATTTTGAGTATGGGAAATTGACTTACCAAAAAGGTCACCTGATAAGCAATAAGGGCTCGAAGGATCACAACCCAACCGAGGGTTGAGGCCAAATAACCAATCAACTAAATCGAACCAAAACCATAGGAGTAGCCAAACTTCACACTTAGGTCTTCCCATTATACCAAGCCAATGAGGATTATCAATGGTCTTAATCTTTAAGTGTGTACACCCTCTGCTAAGATCACAACCTTAGATAGAGCAAATCTAAAACAAACCAAAACTATAGGAATATATACAACTATAGCTGACCAAATATAGATAGCCATCACAACCAAATTAAAAGTGGAATATATATAACCATAGCTAACCTAGTATGGATTGTCAATACAAACAAACTTCGGAAGGCCACCCTGAATGACTACAAACCAAACTCGAGTTTTTTACATTAATTTTTAGTGTATTATTCAAGGCAATCATATAAAATCATTGAGGCACACAAGCATATATATATATATATATGCATTCTTATATATTCCTTAAACATCCACCTTCTAATATTAGGCACCTTCCATATCTGGCGTCTTTTAAAAATAATAACTCGCCATAGTAACTCTTACATAACTAACACTTTCAAAACAAAATATCCTTCCATACATAGTATTTTTCAAAAATATAATTCCTGACAATACAAGATTTTCAAGAAAAATGGCAGGCCACTTAGGTCACCATTGAACCAACATCATAGATCAAAACCAAATAAGCCATAAAAGCTCATGAACATGTAATAAAATTGTAAAATAGTATAAACCACAATTTTATATGACACCACCAGCACATAAAATCCAATAAGACCACATATTTCATATAATTACTAAATAACACACAAAACACATAATTACCATATGCTTCAAATAAGTTAAGAGAAGAAATTTATCAAACTCCTATATAAATACCTATATTCATAAAACTTATAATTTTAAATACATCAAAACAAGTATATAATTATTTATACATATAAACAAAGTTTGATAGAAATGTTACCTTAAAAATAATTTGATCTACAATTTCTTACTAGACAAAGGTCCTCTTTCGTGGTCGGCATAAGTATAGATAAAAACGTGACATTGCTTTTGGAGAAGGCGATCAGGGTTCGTCACAATTGTTTGAGTTTCCATTTCTATAAATTGACTAGCTACTAATATAATAGTAAGAAATATTTAGGGTTAAGGAAATATTTACTAGCCTATTAAATTATTATCAGAAATAAAATAAAGTAATTACCGTATCCAACAAATGCTTAGAACCAAAAGTTACTAGAGGTAAAATATTAGTGAAAAGATAATTATGATAATTAATAAAAATAAGTTTTAAGCTGTCAAATTAGTTATTGTTATTTGTTATAACTTTATAACTAACACGTTATTACAATAATAACTACAACATAAACCATTATTAATTAATTAATTAATTAATTACTAAAACTGCATAGTATTAATTTTATAAAACTAATATAAGAATAATGGCCAACTAAATAATAAATATGGGCATTAAATTGTGGGGTATTAAAGTTTACATATCATATATTCAATAAAAAACTTTAGATATTTAAAAAATTATATATCTATAATTTTATATTTGATCACAAATAATCGGTCGGATATGAAAAATATTATAGTAGATCACAAATAAAAAATATCAGTTAAAAATTATTCTATCAAAATATAATAAACCAATTTAATCCGATAATTTAATTCGAGCATTCATATACATTGTATTCAATTAGTAATTCCATATTTCTAATAATATTTATTAAAAGTATAAAATTTACTAATAATAGCTAATTTTTGAATATATATGCATAAATAAATATAATTTATTATATTATACATTATTTATATTTGTTAGATTAAATATCTAATTTTTTTAATTTTTTATTGACTAGATCGATTAATTAATTTTTTTTAATAGAATTATTTCAGATATTTAATTAATTTATCAGATTAGATAAACGATCATATTAATATGTTTTATGCTATAAATTTTATATTCTTGTTAAATAAAAAATATCTAAAATTATAGTCAGACAAGCTATGAATTACGTTTATGATTTTACAACATAGAAACCTTAGTAATCTGGTTCATGAAGGTTCTTCAACGTGAATGTCTCCTCCTGAGTCCTGACGAAATAAATACCAGTGTCTATCGATGAGTTAATTTCCCTCGCTCTCCTCTCTCCGTTTTCAAAACAGTAATCGGGGGAATTTCCCTCAGGCTCGTCACCTATTTCTGTCTCTCTGTCGTACATCGATCGTCGCCGAAGCTATCTACTTTTTCACTTTCCTTTTGTCCATCTCCTCGTTGCTTATTTTGCCCCTCTAAATCAATCTAGGGTTTCCGAAACTTGTTAGGGTTTCTCCATGGCATCTAAGCGAATCTTGAAAGAATTGAAGGATCTACAAAAGGATCCTCCTACTTCTTGCAGCGCCGGTATAATTCTCCCCCCTTTGTGGAACTTTTTCATTCGACTGTTTATTCATTCTATATGCTTTCGCGATTTAATTGTTCCATTAGATATCGACTGCTGCCGTACTGCATTCGTTTTATGTTGAGCTTGCTAAATTTTCTCGCTGTATCGCGGGATGATTTGTAAATTGTCGTTGTGTTAACTATGCTGGTTTGCTCTGCGTTCGTGAGTCTTTGTCTAGTAATTATATGGCCCGTTGGACGGGAACGGGGCTTGTCATTTGCTTTACGCGAGTAATTTTTGGGTCGATCGTGATGAGACTTTTGCTTGCTTGTGGGAGATATAGCTGGTCAATTCATTAGCCCAACCATACACCAAATGAGTATTTCGTCTGTTACTATAAGCTGTGCATGATAATGTCCCGATTCCCGAATGGTTTTCTTCCTTTTCTTTTCCCCGCAGACACAGGGAAATCATGTTTTTTATGGGCGAGGGTTTTGCAGTTTGGCTAAGTTTTGTTCCTTCAGATCATGAAAGTGATTGTGCTAGAAGCATCAGGCAATAAGTTAGTTTTGAATGGAAAAATTCTGCAAATCTTTACGTCTAGCACCATGCCACCGTGATGTCAAAAACGATGTTGATTGGTCATGATACTTAAGATTGCCTGTATCCCACTTTCTATGTGATTTTGTCAACTATTGAAGCTGATCTTTCGTGAATATAATCATGTTACAAATTTGTTATTCTTGTTGTCATGGTGTGTATTTCTGTGTGATTTCTGCTTGTTTATTGTGTGATGCACGAAGTACTAAATGCGTTTTATCACTGATATGGTTATAGGCCCTGTGGCTGAAGACATGTTCCACTGGCAAGCTACAATCATGGGTCCTACTGATAGTCCTTATGCTGGAGGAGTCTTCCTAATCACTATCCATTTCCCTCCAGACTATCCATTCAAACCACCAAAGGTATGGCATCTGCGTACAACTTGGCTTATTGAGCATTAGGCAGTGTACCAGTTTGGCATGTACACGGACAAGATGTCATTTTGCCTTTTTGTTCCTGATGTATGTTTATCGCTTATTGTTGGTCTAGAACTATCATTTATTATTATGTTCTTGTAGCATCTTATGTTTCGCTGCTCTCTTCTTTTTGTTTTGATTAACTTTAGATTTCCATGTCCTTGTCCTTCACCTGTAGCCATTTTTTTTTCATACTCATAGGATCGCCACAATATATTTTGCTAAGTTAAGGTGTTGTTGCTTTATTCATTGTTGCCAAGGCTAAAGTGACGAAACTCAGAGATTATAGTGTTTTTTTGTCAGCAATGTCCTCAAGGCTCAAGTTATCCTTGTTTTTTCTCCACTATCTTTGTTTGGCTACTTGTAAGATCATTGTGTTTCTCCCTTCCCAAAATTAAGCAAATATATCCACTGAAAAATGGAGAGAAATCTCGTTATTTGGCTTTTGTGCCAGATAGACTGCCTTTTTATGGAGGTGAATTGTTATATTCTTGTTGGAAGTATTTGCACTAATCCCAATTTACGTTATAGAAGTTTTAAGGAAAGAAAGATAAAATCAATATACTTTCTTTCAAACTTTCCTCAAAGAAAATCAAATAGTTAAACTTTAATAATTTTATTTCTTATTCTTTTCTATTTCATTATCATATGTAAACCAAACACAAAAATATTTTCATCTTCTTTTTCTTTGAAACTTTCCAAGAACCAGATAGAGCATTAGTGGAAGAAATTTTCCATTACTATCAAATCTGGATGTTGAGGACATCTTCCAAATATAGAGGGACACTTTATCTATGCTCATCATTTGTGCATATACCATGTATCAAGAAATTATATAATTCCTGAAGGTGATTATATCTTTCTCTGATTCTCCCCAAAGTGTCACTTCCTCTATTTTTAAATAGTTGTTTGTGGACAACCTATTATAATGTAAAAATATAATTGTTATGTTTGTATTAAAAGAATTAATTTCATCATGTTACTTTTTATAATTTTTATTGGTATATATTGGATGATATTAATTATTAAAGTTTATCCTCAAAATATGGGAGGACAACTATTTGAAAGCTGAGTAACATTGAACCAATCCTCTATAAGCTCTCAAAGATAATCATTTTCTATCTTTGAAAGCTCCAAGTTTGTTTTCACATGTTCAAAATTCGGCAATGATTAATTTGTATTCTATCAACATTTCTCACTGATGTTGCTTTTGTACATAACTTGCCTAATGAAGGGCTCTTCTTTAACCTGACTAGCCTAAATGATACCCAATGCAGATAGCTGAAAGCTGCAATTGATTTCTCATAATCCTTGCATTTAAAGCACTTAACGAAAAATTTACATTCTCCATAGAATGTAAATGTTAACATACAGAAGAAGCTTCTATACAGAGGAGGCCTTGATGATTCAATCCATCCTTGAAGTAAATTCCACCATATACTCAAAATGTCATGGCAGAAAGGCTTGCCAACTTTTACCTCTCTTGGTCCTGATGATCTAAGTTCATCAGTTAAGTAACATGTCAAGATTGTGCAGCCTGCAAATATATTTCTTTTCACAACTCACGCCATGCAAATGTGCAGCCTGCAAAACTGCAAAAATGCACATGATGGCTCGTTCTTCTATTTTTTGTTTGAACCAATGTAATATACCTCATTTAATGTTGCTTCTGAAATGCCATTGAAGAACTAATCTAGCATGGTCCTCCATTTATGATAATGCCGATGATTTCATGTGATGAGTGAAATCAGTGGGCTTCTTGAAAATAAGCTGATGCTCGGTTAGTATGCTCAGTTTTTAATGGGGAAATTATCTCCTATACCTAAAAGAATTGGCAAATTAAACCAAAACTTACATACAGGAATTTCTAGAATGTATATGAATTTGATGAACTAATATGGCAGGTAACAAAACAATTGTACACAGTTGAACTAATAAGCAGGGCAGAAGCTTTACCCAAACCAACAAATTGTGTCTAAAAAACTGTTTGTTTCATCAGGCAACATGTATGCGGCAACAAAAGCTATTACAACAATAATACGACAATAGAAAATTCCATAATTGATAGTTCGGTACTCCTGATCCATTCAAATGAAAAAAAAAGAGATCGAAAAAGTTATATGGTCAAACTGGCACTAATCATACTTCATCAAATAAAGATTAAGACAATTAGTTAAATTAAACTAAAATGAATTACATCACATGAAGATTAAGAAACAATAGGGGTAAGTAAAGGTTATAACCAAACAATTAAAGGATAAATGATACTTACATAACAAAGAGAGAGGGAAAGGAAAAGGGGAAGAGACTAGCCATCATATGGACAGACAGATAAAAGTGATACATAGTGCTTCTTTGGTATTTCCATTGTTTCTGCTTCTAGTGGCAGAGGCATTTGATGTTGAAACAAATATCTTGGTATCATTGTCCCCATCAACATAGTTGGTGAATGTAATAGTTGAAGCTAATGAATGGGCGTGGTAAAAAAAAGAAAGAAAGAAAGGATGTTGTGGTGGCTGTAATCTCTGGTTACATTTAGATGGAGGACTAAAGGGATTTTACTATGGCAAACATTCTTTGGTTGAAGACAGAAGTGATAGCCGGTTTTGGCCTGGAATGGAATGATGTAAAAATATTACAGTAGGAGGGAGGGATCAAAATCGAAAATGTAGTTGTCCACAAAATTGAACCTGTTTCACTAGTGTTGCTATATTTCATCTTAATATTTGCTTGTGATTCTCGATGACATCATGATGGTTTTAGCGAAATTTGGGATATTGAGAAAATTAAGGAAAGTAATAGAGGGAATAGACATGAGGAAACAGAAAAAGTAGACACAAGCAATAAAATCGCGGCCGTGGTGGCGATTGCGGTCATGGTTTTGCGGTATCGAGGTGTTGCGAATGATATTTTATATGTCGTGGTTGCTGCGACGTGATTTTATTTATTTTTTTCACAATAAATATTAGCAAATATCGATAATTTTTGGCATATATCTGTAAATATTGGCAAAATATCGACTGATAATCAATATATCGCCAATAAATACGTGAAATTCTAAAACCGTTGTGTATCAGCTAACCGAAAATTTGATAAATATTGGTCGATATTGTGTATCGGGACCAATCTTTAATTGTATGAGTAGGCAGAGAGAAATTAAGAAATGATGATCGACTAAGAGAAGGCTTGTTGATGAAGAAGAAAAGGGAGGAGAATGAAATAGATTATTAGAAGGCTTGTTGATGAAGAAGAGAAGGGAGGAGAATGAAATAGATTATTAGTTTTGTTGATCGAGAAACATAATTGGCCGAAAGAGAGATAGGATGCTAATTTTTAGGAATAGAAGATTGGATAATTAAGTAGCAGTTAAAAAAAAGTAACTGTCATGTAGAGACTTATGTGCTATCATGCCAAAGGATCACTTGGAATATTGTTTTTACTTGTGTGTATATATTTTCATTTATTAGACTGAATTGTTCTCTTAATGATTTTCTAAATTACATCAAGCAATGAGTTCAATGTAAATAATTGCACAGTAGGATAATTTGGGTAGTTAATTAAAGTATGACACTCGTCCCATAACATTTGTGAGTTATTTTCTTTTCAGTTGCCCCAAAATGGTAGCTATTTTTTAATTTATAAAAATTACATATTTATAATTTATGTGCTCTTATGTACTATTGGTTTTACATA
Source organism: Tamarix austromongolica (assembly GCA_039764185.1). Taxonomy (NCBI): domain Eukaryota; kingdom Viridiplantae; phylum Streptophyta; class Magnoliopsida; order Caryophyllales; family Tamaricaceae; genus Tamarix; species Tamarix austromongolica. The sequence goes on along the minus strand of CM077809.1, from coordinate 13,299,954 downwards.
TATCATTCAAGTTCTAATGAATTTTCTCAATAATGTGGTCAAGCAGTAATATAACAATAAATTTGATGATATGAATTTGTAGTTTATGCTATTATGACAATCTTCTTTATGTTATGACTGAGGGAGTATACCATATAACAGTCACATAAGGACTGCTCACTTAAAAATTAGTACATATCTTTTATTCCCGAATCCCCTGCTGTAACTGGTTGCTTCAACATCTCTCATTCAACAAGAGAATAATTGAAGTTATCCAAAAAGGTTATGTTATGAATCAAGAACAGCTTCAGACTAAAGTGATGCCATTTCCTAAGGTTTATCAGCGGAGGTCAAAGTAGAATTAATTTAGTTGTGTGTTAGTCTTTATCTGGTGTGTTAGTCTGTAGGATAAGTTAGTTACTGCCACATGTGTGAAGGCAGAATAATATGGTGTGTTTCATTTCGTTGGGTTGGGTAGTTATTTCTAATTTGAATAATTCAAATTCCTCAGGATTAGGAGGGCAGTTTGAAAGCAGTTATTTTCATGAAGTTTATGTACTGGTTTATGAAATGGAAGGAAGTGTGTAGAATTTATCTAAAAAGTTCTTGAGACTTAAACTCTTGGAGATCGTTGGGTTCTCTCTAACGAGCCCAAAACTTGCATTCAATATAGGAAGAAAAGGTAGACAGACTCAAAAATCTGGTGAACTACAACTAGATTATATTGTTCAAAAACCCATAACTAGATCCAAGGGATCGGTTCATAACAAATTGGTATCAGGAGCAGGGGTTATGGGAGACTTGAGTTCTTTTCAGAAACAATTTGAATCCTTCCTCAATATTTATGAGGAAAATCGAGCAAAGGATCAGTTGGAACGAGAGCAAATCCGTGCAGCAATGGTAGCTCAACAGTAGCAATTGGAAAACATTTCGAAGGATTTATCAGTGGGTAAGCATGAAGGGAGAGTTGATGTGGGAGAAGGTAGTGTTAACAAGGGCCGGAAAGAAAAACGACCAGTTGGAGACTTGCTAGATGCAGTACCAGTCCCATTTGTCCCCAAATATTCCAAATTGGATTTTCCAAAATATGATGGATCTGTTGACCCTTTGGGTTGGATCAATAGATGCGAGCATTTTTTCCGACACCAGTATACCCCGGAGGAAGAAAAGGTGGGCTTAGCATCTTTTCATTTTGAGGGCGATGCCCAACTCTGGTTTTTGAAATTTGAAAGGGATAGACCAGCCATTCCTTGGGATGAATTTAAGAGGCAGTTTAATCTGCGTTTCGGTCCGCCGATAAGAAGTAACAAGTTGGGGGAATTGGTTAAACTCAGGCAGACGGGATTGGTCGAGGAGTATCAACGATAATTCGAACAGTTATCAGCCAGGGCCAGTTCTTTGACATCTGAGCAGGAAGTCCAGATTTTTCTTAGTGGGTTACAAGAGTATATCGCTATGGAGGTAGAATTGCATCAACCGCAGGATTTGACAAGTGCTATGAGTTTGGCACGATTGTATGAAAGAAGAGGAATTCGGCCTAAAGGGGAATTATCTACAGTCCGACGCAGCAACCCTATTCCATCTCGTTCCCCTTTTGTGAAGCAGTTGAGTGCGGTTGAACTTGAAGACAGGAAATTGAAGGGACTTTGTTTTAATTGTGATGAAAGATTTGTTCCAGGCCATCGTTGTAAAAAGCTTTTCTGGTTAGAGGTGATGGAAAATCAGTCCCAAATTGAAGGAGAAGAAGTAACAGAGAATCTAGAAGAAGTAGAGATCTCCATCCATGCTATTACAGGTATACAAGCTTCACAAACTATGCAAATTGATGGTTCTTTGCACGGATACCTGGTACTAATCCTAGTTGATTCGGGTAGTACTCATAGTTTGTTGGATTCATCTTTGGCTAGAGCATTAAATTTGCATATTGAACATAGAGATGAGTTGAGAGTGATGGTGGCAAATGGGGAGAGGGTCATGTGTGCAGGAATCTGTCGTGCTGTGCCCTTACTCTTGGGTAATTCTACTTTTCACATTGATCTCCTTTTGTTATCCTTTACTGGACTGGGTGCTGTTTTGGGGGTGAATTGGTTAAGGACTTTGGGTCCAATTACATGGGACTTCAATTTGATGTGTATGAGTTTTCATCACAGAGGGCAGCTTTTGAATTAATGGGGGTGAATGATTTTAGATATGCTCCTCCACGAGCTTTATCCACAACAGTGGTTTCTATTGACAGAGACTCTGAGTTACAGAAGTTGTTAATAGAGTTTCAAGACATATTTCAGGAGCCAACAGGATTACCTCCACAACGAAATTGTGATCATTGTATTGTGTTGGAACCTAATTCTTCACTTGTTGTTGTTCGGCCCTATAGGTACCCCCATCTCCAAAAAGATGAAATTGAGAGACAGTGTCGAGATATGTTAGATAAGGGAGTAATTCGCCCCAGCCAATCTCCTTTTTCTTCATCGGTTTTGCTTGTTAAAAAAGCTGATGGCACTTGGAGGTTTTGTGTGGATTATCGCGCTTTAAATTCCAGAACAGTCAAAGATAAATTCCCAATTCCTGTTATCGAAGAGTTGTTAGAGGAACTTCATGGAGCAAAATTTTTCACCAAGTTAGACTTACGTTCTGGTTACCATCAAATTAGGATGTCTCCGGTTGATGTGGAGAAAATTGCTTTTTGGACTCATCATGGCCATTTTGAGTTCCTTGTCATGCCTTTTGGCTTGACTAATGCTCCTTCAACATTTCAAGCCTTAATGAACACCATCTTCCAGCAGTACCTGAGAAAATTTGTGCTTGATTTTTTTGATGATATACTCATTTACAGCAAGAATTGGGTGGAACATTCACAACATTTAAGAGTTGTCTTCTCACTTCTTTGATCTCACACATTGTTCTTGAAGCAATCTAAATGTAATTTTGCTCAGTCATAGGTAGCATATTTGGGGCATGTTATTTCAGAGCAGGGAGTTTCAGTAGATCCAAGCAAAGTAGAAGCTATGTTGCAATGGCCTCTTCCAAATACTGTGAAGGTATTGCGCGGATTCTTGGGATTATTGGGTTATTACCGCAAATTTGTGAAGAATTATGGGTTGATAGCAGCTCCATTGACAACCATGCTTCGCAAAAATTCCTTTATGTGGTTAGAAGAATCCAAGACTGCTTTTCAAGCTCTCAAGGTTGCAATGGCTTCTACACCAGTGTTGGCCTTACCAGATTTTGACGACACATTTGTGGTCGAATGTGATGCTTTTGATGCTGGATTGGGAGCAGTGTTGCAGCAACATAATCGGCCAATTGCTTATTTTTCTCGTCCGCTAGCTGCTCGACATGTTCGGCTTCCTGCTTATGAAAAGGAGTTAATTGGGTTGGCAAAAGTCGTTCAACATTGGTGGCCTTATTTATGGGGAAGGACATTCCTTATTCGTACAGACCACTATAGTTTAAAGTTCTTGTTGGAGCAAAGAATTATAACTTCCCCACAACAACGTTGGCTGAGTAAACTATTGGGGTTTGATTTTACTGTTGAATTTCGTGTCGGGCGAGAGAACGTAGTTGCTGATGCCTTGTCCCTCATGCATGAAGATCATGTTGTTTTGGCTGCTATTTCCACTCCACAATTGGATTATTTGAATGAAATTAAAGCTGAAATTAATTCTTCTAATGCTCTACAGCAGCTTCGTGATCAGATAATTGATGGAGAGTTGAAGGATACATGGTCTTATCGGAATGGGCTGATCTTCTACAAGAATAGGATTTTTCTTCCTAAAAATTCTTCTTTCCAGGCTGCTGTATTGTCCGCTGTCCATAATCAGTTTCATGAAGGTTACCAAAAAACACTACGCAGACTTGCTTCTGAGTTTTATTGGAAAGGCATGAAAGAGCAGGTCCGGGATTTTATTCGTACTTGCCCCACTTGTCAACAAAACAAGGCTGAGCATCTACAACCAGCTGGTTTACTTCGACCTTTACCAGTTCCAGTACAGGTGTGGTCTGATATTTCTATGGACTTTGTTGAAGGGCTACCTCCTTCTCATGGTAAAAATGTTTTGTTAGTGGTGGTTGACCGCTTTTCTAAATATGCTCATTTCTTGCCATTATCCCATCCTTATACTGCTGTATCAGTAGCAAGACTATTCTTTGACAATATTGTCCAGTTACATGGCATACCCGAGTCTGTTGTGACTGATCGTGATGTTACTTTCACAAGTTCTTTTAGGAAAGAACTATTTCGACTCAATGGTACAAAGCTGTCTTACAGTTCTGCTTATCATCCTCAATTTGATGGTCAGACGGAGGTCATTAATTGGATAGTGGAAATGTATCTTCGCTGCTTGACAGGGGATTGTCCTCGAAATTGGGTTGATTGGATTGCTTGGGCTGAATATTGCTACAACACCAGCTTCCATTCTTCTCTTCGTGCTACTCCCTTTGAGGTTGTGTATGGGCGACTCCCTCCTCGCCTACTGACTTATTCCTCAAGTACTTCTCCTATCCAAGTTGTTGATCATGAGTTACAAACCAGGGACTTAGTTCTACAGGATTTGAGGGAGCGACTTCTTCATGCCCAAAATGTTATGAAGGTTCGTTATGATTCGCAACACCGGGATGTCTCTTTTGATGTGGGTGACTTAGTTCTTTTGAAGCTTCAACCTTACCGTCAGGTTTCTTTGGGCTCTAAATGAAACCAAAAATTAGCTCCTCGCTTTTATGGTCCTTTTCCAGTGAGTGAACGCATTGGTTCAGTTGCCTATAAATTAAAGCTGCCTCAAGAATCCAAACTTCATCCTGTTTTCCATGTATCTTGTTTGAAAAAATTCCATGGCCCCGAACCATGTTCTCCTACCTTACCTATACTTCATCAAGGTGTTCTTGTTCCGACTCCACAAGCTTTGTTGGATTCGAGAATGAAGAAGGGCCAAAGGGAAGTTCTTATTCATTGGGAGGGCCTTTCTCCTGCTGATGCTTCTTGGGAATCTGCTGCCGACATGCAACTTCGTTATCCTCATTTTGCGCTTGAGGACAAGCGCTCTTCAAAGGGAGGAAGTGATGTTATGAATCAAGAACAGCTTCAGACTAAAGGGATGCTATTTCCTAAGGTTTATCAGCGGAGGTCAAAGCAGAATTAATTTAGTTGTGTGTTAAGTCTTTATCTGGTGTGTTAGTCTGTAGGATAAGTTAGTTACTGCCACATGTGTGAAGGCAGAATAATATTGTGTGTTTCATTTTGTTGGGTTGGGTAGTTATTTCTAATTTGAATAATTCAAATTCCTTAGGATTAGGAGGGCAGTTTGAAAGCAGTTATTTTCATGAAGTTTATGTACTGGTTTATGAAATGGAAGGAAGTGTGTAGAGTTTATCTAAAAAGTTCTTGAGACTTAAACTCTTGGAGATCGTTGGGTTCTCTCTAACGAGCCCAAAACTTGCATTCAAAATAGGAAGAAAAGGTAGACAGACTCAGAAATCTGGTGAACTACAACCAGATTATATTGTTCAAAAGCCCATAACTAGATCCAAAGGGATCGGTTCATAACAGGTTATGTTCACTTGACTATTAGGATAGGTTTGGGCGAGTTTGATTATTGTGATCTGATAGTTTTTCCAAGTTGGTTACATTTGTAGGTATTATGAAATATTATATGATGGTGTGACCTTGTTTGATCAAAGGGGAGTATTTTTCTAAATTATATTAAATGAAAACAATATAGCAATAATGCATATAGATAATGGAAGAGTAAAACATAGGGGTAAAAATAAAAGTTAGGGATAATATAATGCATAGATAATGAAAGGGTAAAAAAGTAAGGGAAAAAATTACTTTATTTTTGCAACGAAGTCCAAGTCCTAAAATAACTTTTTTTTTTGTTTTGGAGAGGGGGGGGGGGAGGGATTATAATATAATATGAAGGTATGGTTGGATGCATCAAATCTGTCATCTTAGGTTTTAGGATTAAAACATATGAGAAAGAATGCTTACATATATACCTATCTAGATATATAGAAATGAAGCACATGAGTAATTTTCAGCCTGGATACTGTATAGGAGAAGATATGCCTGAAATGTGATTTCAATGAGGAATCATTTTGCTCTTACAGAGGCAAACCCATATATGATGTAAAAACCTTCCACACCTAACACCTATACTTGGGTCAAAAAACTCTCTTCGTTTTCATAAAGACAAATTCCCTGGGTAGTACAACCTCTAGCTTTGTGTCATGTCAATTTATGTATGTGAAATCATTCCTAGGCTAACATTTTTTGCTAGGCTCTAATGGCGTGGGATTTGTGCCTGATTCCGAGTAGTCTGAGTTGTCCAAATAACATATTTGAGAGGCCATTGAAGAAATATTAAATTTTCACTATATTAATTTCCTTTGCTAAAGGATGCAGCTATGGCCAAAAACTGCCTCATTCTTTGCATGTTGTTGATATTCATGCCTAGACTGCTTCTGGCGGAAGAAGTTTATTTTCCTACTGCTCTGTTATCTGCCAAAATGCTGTTTCTTAGATATCCTACATCAAACCTTAGTGCTTGGCCAGATGCATATGCTTTGTGAATTTTCATTTATTTATTCCCCCCCCCCCCCCCCCCCCCCCCGTCCTTTGAGCTCCTGTTAGATGGTCTATTCATATCTCTGTTTTCTGTGTGGGTCTGAGTTTCATGGGAACTCATTAAATTGTGTGGGGGAGAGGTTCATTTTCTAGATGCGCTGCACAGGTAGCATTCAGGACCAAGGTTTTCCATCCTAATATCAATAGCAATGGAAGTATATGCCTGGACATCCTGAAGGAGCAGTGGAGCCCTGCGCTTACCATTTCGAAGGTATTCATCACACTGCTTAAACTCACATTGATATTGTATGCATTGTGAGCTAATTAAATTCTAGGACATTTTCTTAGGTCAAGCTGCTTTCTTGTTGTTGCTCCATGTTCTTTGTGTGCTCTAAGAACTCTGAGCCATTGCTTTTGGTTTTGTGGATTACTCCAGCAATTAACTTGTGATCTTCCATCCAAAAACAAACAATTGTACAAACGACTGCTGCTGTGTGATAAATTGTCATGCTTTTTTCACTAGGATTGGGTCTAAATGCTAGATAGTATTGTTGTAAGACTAGCACTAATATTACCACATCAGATCAATTCACGGAATTGAAATAATTTTAAGTTTATCCCCCCAGCCCTGGGCCCCTTTTATTTTTTATAGTTTCTATCTGCCCAATTTTATGTATGGTTATGTTGCACAGATTTGGTGTAGCTCTTTTTGTGGAGCAACATCAAAGGATGTTTGCCCTTCCTGTTGAACAGAGATCTTTTCTCATTCTTTGGTGACTAATGATCAAATGGTTTGGGGAATTAGCCTAGGCACAATAGTATCATTGCCCTATCTTGATCTAGAAGTCACTGGTTTGATCATATAAAAAGTCTCTTCCCTATTTCATGGATGTGGCTTAATACTTCAATACCCCTTTTTTTTTGTTTTTTGTTTTTGTTTTGTTAATGTATTTATTGTGTATGCGCTTTAAGTTTTGTACTTCGCAGGTGGGATATCTTGTGAAGGTGTATTGTCGTAATTCAGTGAATGAGTTGTAACAGGTTATGGTAAAACGAATCATGTATTTTTGCCTTACTTTCCTTTTGAAGAGGTATTTCAGGAGAGAAATATTATTTTGGTATCATGTATGTTTGAAATGGAATTATAATTTGAAAGTGGATCAGCTGTGCAAATTCAGCGGAAGAGTTTCCCTGAATCCTGATAGGGTGCAGTAACTGGTTACTTGAAAAAGATTTGTGCATTTTTGCTTTGTATTCCTTGTGAAAGAAGAGGTATGATGGCACAAAGAAATATTATTTTGGTATCATGTCTGTTTGGGAGGCCTGATTACTTTGATGGTTCTCCTGCAGGTTTTGCTTTCTATCTGCTCCCTGCTGACAGATCCCAACCCTGACGACCCTCTGGTGCCAGAGATTGCTCACATGTACAAGACAGACAAGGCCAAGTATGAGACAACTGCGAGGAGCTGGACCCAGAAGTATGCTATGGGTTAGTGCATGGCAGTTTGATTTGGGTCTTTGTAAGCTCCTATTGTTTCTTATCTGGTTCGTTAAGCCTTAAACTACAGTTGAAAGACATGAGTTCTGTTCAATGGGATATGTTTAGAACTTGTTTGCGTAAAAATGCTTATATTTCTGTACCCAGTGTGCTTTAATGACTCGCTTTAAGGTAATAAAATGTAAGCTTTTGAGGTCGATGGTGATTTGGGTCTCATCTGGCAGCTGTTAGCAGGTGTCATTTAATATGATTTGGGTTGGTATTGGGCTCGAGGTTTTACAAATCACTAGATTTTACCTTAGACGCTGACTTAAATATAAAATAGTTGGGGACTTTAGGTAAATTACTTGGTGCATCTAATAAAGTGTCTTTGGTGTATAAAGCAGTAGTTTATTATTCCTTTCTATTTATAAAAAAATCAATTTTCTTCTTATTTTGATGATATTGATACACTGAAGTAGATAATGAATATAAGATAGAGAGGAAGAAAAGATATTTATTTATTAATCTGCTCAGTTGTGTGTCTCTTCCATATATATATAAAAATAATTCCATATTGATAAAGGAAGTTGAAATATACGATTTCTAAATAAGTGCGAGGGGTTTATAAATCAGTACTAATGAGCATAATGTATTAGATTAATAGGTACACTAATATGGAACTATGAAACATCTATAATAGGGTATTTACAATATTATGTTCATTTTTAAATAAATGAAGGGGTAGAAAAAATTTAAAAATATATCCTTATATACTAAGGTATTTTATTTACAAAAATATTTAATAGTTTTTCTTAAGACTTTATTTGGTTCTAAAAAAGTTTTAAAGGAAAGAAAATAAAAATAATTTCTTTCTAAACTTTTTTTAAAGAAAATTAAATAGTTAATTTTTAATAATTTTTTTTTTATTTTTTTTTTCTATTTTACTATCTTATGTAATCAAAATATACAAATATATATATGGTTAGGATCATATACAAACTCTAACATAAAATATAAATCTAGAAACTAATCATATCCATTAGATTACTTATATTAACTAACAAAAAGTATATATAGATCATTAATATAAATAATCTAATGGATATGATTAGTTCCTACGTTTGTATTTTAGGTTAGAGTTTGTATATGATCCTAATCTTATATATATATATATATATAAGGGAGAGGTCACATACAAACTATTATTAATATACAAACGTAAGAATCAATCTTATCCATTGGATTAAAATTTAATCACATTCAATATTTTATTAATACCAAACCAAAAAATTAATCCAAACCAAATATCCAAACCTCTAAAACTATAAATTATACAAACCATAAACCCTAAACCATCTAAACCTAAACCCGAAACCCTAAACCATATGAACCCTAAACCCTCTAAACCCTATAAACCATAAACCCTAAACCCTAAAACCCTAAACCTAAACCCTAAAAACCCTAAACCCTAAAAACCCTAAAACCTAAACCCTAAACCCTAAAAAACCAAAACCCTAAACCCTAAAAAACCAAAACCCTAAACCCTAAACCATAAACCCTAAACCCTAAACCCTCTAAACCCTAAACCCTCTAAACCTTAAACCCTAAACCCTCTAAACCCTAAACCCTAAACCATAACCCTCTAAACCCTAAACCCTAAACCCTAAAACCATAACCCCTAAACCCTCTAAACCCTAAACCCTAAACCCTCTAAACCCTAAACCCTAAACCATAAACCCTAAACCCTCTAAACCCTAAACGCCCTAAACATAAACCATCTAAACCATAAACCCTAACCCTAAACCATAAACCCTCTAAACTCTAAACCCTAACTCTCTAAACCCTAAACACTAACCCTCTAAACCCTAAACCCTCTAAACCCTCTAAACCCTAAACCCTAAACCATCTAAACCTTAAACCATAGACATTAAACCCTAAACCCTCTAAACCCTAAACACTGAACCCTAAACCCTCTAAACCCTAAACCCTAAACCCTAAACCCTATAAACTGTAAACCCTCTAAACCCTCTAAACCCTAAACCCTAAACCCTTAAAACCCCTAAATCCTATAAACCATAAACCACAAACTCTGTAATAATAATAATAATACAATATCTTAGCATCCATAAACTTTATTTAGTTAGTCAAACCATATATTATGCAAAAATATACAACAATACTAGATTAATAATCTGATTATTAATGAAAATAATATAAAACAACAATACAATATTAATCAGCAATAGAAAATACAACATCAACAAAAAATCAGCCAACATTACTTTGATTAACCCCAATAAGAGGATTCATAACAGATGATGCTGAATATGGAACAAGATACCAATATTCAGACATCAATCAGCAATGCCAACACCATACCAGCATATATTATGCAAAAATTTACAACAATGGCTCATTAATAATCTGATTATTAATCAGACTAACATTAAACAACAAAACACCATTTTCAGCAACAGAAAATACAACAACAACAGCAACAACAACATAATATCAGCCCACATTAATGTAATTAACCCTACTCACATTATTCATAATACAACAACAATAGAATTTAATAAAAAAACAACAAACATAACTCAGCAAACGATAAAACATACTAACTAAATCACATCTGCTGAATCGAAACCAACTAAAGTTGAGGCGGAGTACTTCAATCCAATGCTTAATCAATAAAACCTAAATCACATACAAAAAAAAATCAGCCAAATCAATATAAAAAATCAGGTTAACAAATACTAGATTACATAATAATATAACAACAATGAAGAAATTAATTGGTTTAATACTGTTGTTATGGAAAATTTTTGACAGTAACAATATCATACATTTTCGACAAAAATGGTGACACACGAAGCAGAATCAGCACCAGCAAAAAATGGTGGCGGAAAATAAATGAAATCGATGATGTGAGTTTCGTTAGGTTGAAGAAATGAGCTGGGATGAGAATACACCGGCGAAGACGAGTAGCCAAAATGGAGAAACAATGTCAAAAAATGAACGAGCGAAACTGGTCGCGAATTGAAAAATTTTTGAAGATCAATACAACAATTAAAATTTTGAAAAAATTATATACCTTTGTGCTGCTGCTCAGGTCGCGCTGCCGCCGTGTGCTGCTTGTCCGCGTCTCCTGTGTGGCAGTGTAATGGCGGTTGAAGTCAAGACGATGTAGAGGAAGGATGAAGAATGGAGCGGCTGAGCTCGCGCTGGCAGATGTAGAGGTAGAAATGGAGATGGAGAGATGGAGGAGCAGGTGCGATGGAGAGGGAGAGAGGTGTGATGGAGAGGGAGAGGCAGGTGCGAAGGGGTCTGGTGGTCGGGTGCGAAACAGAAGGGGGCGGGGCAGAGGCTAAGGCAAAAACAAACAACGCCTCTAATTTTTCATTTTTATCTCTTCGACCATTGGATCTAATTTAGATCCAATGGTCAGTAATTATTCCTACATATGTACAGAAAATTAGATCCAATGGTCAGTAATTATTCCTACATATGTACAGAAAAAAGGGGTGCACACATTATCTCTTTTCTATATATATATATATATATTCTTTAAAACTTTTCATTAATCAAATGGAACATAAGAGTATACATTTGAAACATGTCTTATTAAAAATATTGTAAGGAAAGTTTTATTGGATAAAATTATGGGTAAGGAAAAAGTATAATTTTCATCCCTTTACCCTATCTCTTTCATATATATAATTTTATTTGTATGTATAATTGAACTTTAATAGTGGTTATAATTTGAACTTTGCCATTTTTTTTTGTAGTATAATGACATGTCAACAAATTGACTTTTAGATCATTTCTTTCTGAACATCTACTTGTAGCTAATTAGTCAAATACTTTTGAATGTTGGATTTCATATCTATATAAATAAACCAAGTTCATTATGTAAATGCATTTATCATTCGTATATCTATTCCAACTCATTTAATCATTTATGTAATAATATTTCACATTGAATCAAGAATAATTCTTGCATTTATTCATTGTTAATTACATCTATTTAGATAAATACATTACTAATGCTTACCTTGTACTATCTAATAGTATAAGGATAATTTATGGATATTTCATTCGTCGATGGGATGTATTCTCGAATTCCTTTTATGTAGACAAACCGATTCATTGTGATAAGTTTTCTATCATTTTTTTAAAGATTATAATTTCTCTTTCGAGAGTTTAACTCTTTGGGACAATATCATATGCTTCTAGTGTGTCAATAAATTTCTTTTCATTAGCTTAATAGGAGTTATTGCAACAAATTTTATGAGCTAGAACTTTAATCCAGACATATGACTTTTAGTATTTACATGCCATAATAAACATAAGTTGTATTTATTCTACATTTATCAAGTACAAGCATCAAAATTTATCATTTTTGAAAGATTATAATTCTTCATTCAAGGGGTCAACTCTTTGAGCCAATATCATATGCTTTTAGAGAGTTTATGAAATTCTTTCCATTAGCTTAATAGGAGTTACTATAACAAATTTTATGAGTTAAAACTTTAGTCAAGACATAAATTTTATTATTTCTTGGCCATAATAAACACAAGTTATATTTAAGCTATATTTATCAAGCACAAACATCCAAGTACACTTTGGTTTTCCTTTAGTTCCATAATGCATGAAAAAAGTCTTCTAAGTGCTTATTTGCTTTATAATAGCATCAATATCCCTATTCATCCCTCTAAGGCTTATAATACTATCATTTACTTTGGGTATATGGGGAAACTTTAGCCTCTTTTGATGACCCTTCACTAAATCTGGAGGTTTGCACATTTGTTGTACATTCTCCATTCAACTTCAGTTGATGAAATATATAAGTGGTGATGGGAGATGAAAATTCCCAATCAATTACTTTTATGGTGATAGGCGATGAAATCGCTAATCCATCCCTTTTATATGCATAGTAATAGATTATGAGACCGTCAATCCATCACTTGTAAATTTAAGTAAATTTCTTATGTGTTGCCACTTTAGTTTTTATTTTATTTTTTATGTAATAATTTTCAAGTGTTGAAGATCTACATATAGTAATGGGTGATGTTGCGACCAATCCATCACTTTAAATACATAAATTGATCATACTAGATCAACTTCAAGTTCATTGAATTGAATGCTTTTAGCCTTTTATTTTCATTTACCCTTACCCTTCATCTAATAGTTGGAAGGGAGGTCATCAATTAACACAGATATACTTGTATTAAATTTTATTTTTCTAATATGTACAATTAAAATTGATAAAAACATCAATTAACATAAGCAATCAATGACATCAAAAAAATATAAATTAAGTGGAAGGTCATAGCCATTTATTAGATCTTTTAAATATGGCCTTTTATAACCTTTTTTTTTTTCAACTACATTTTGCTTGTGGCTCATCTCCATCTCAACCATTTTTCATTTTACACTCACAACTAATAAAATTAATCTATATCAAATTTATATTGAGTTCATGCATCAATCAAAATATGAGATAGGATACCATGGGTGTGGGTATCAAACATAATGCAAGCACTTGTGATTCAACACAATTTTAATCCTAGCAATGGATGGTAGTATAATGCCCAAATTCTAATATAGTGCATGCAAAACTTGATTTGACACTATTTTTAGTGCAAGTTTGTCAATGTGTAAATAAATCACTATGGCTAATGGTGATGTACATCTCCTTTATGCATTTGCATGCAAATTAAAAAAAATGAGAATATCAATAATGAAAATTAATTGTTGATTAGTATATGTGATTCTTCCATGCACGTTGTGTAGACTCCAAGTATTTCTTTAATGCCCCGTTTGGATTGGGGTGGATCGGGGTGAACGGAGGTGAATCAATTAATTCACCCCGTTTGGCTATCAGGTTAATGTTTTAACCTAGGTGAATCGGGGTTAATGTTTCACCTCCATTCACCTCGATTAACCTCGTTTTTATTAACCTCCGATTTCGGGGGTAACGGAGGTGAAGGTGAAAGAATAAGTAAATTTTTGACTTAATAGGACTAAAATACCCCTCAATATGACTTATTTATTTAATATAAGGGTATAAATATCATTTATTTTATTATTATAATCTTCATTTACCTCAATTTAAACGAAAATTTTAAAACATTCACCCCGATTCACCCAGGTTAGTTTAATATCATCTAAATAGAATTTTAAAATATTCACCCCGATTCACCTCAATTCCCTTCACCTAGGTTAATTTTTAATGTTTACCCCTACCTCGATTCACCCCAATCCAAACGGAGCCTAAATATCGAGCCAAAGGTTGTTCTAGCTATTCTATATATATTAGGTGTTCGTAATTTAGACTTAGAGTACATCATCCTGATAACATGTAATGATATTAAGAAACTCCAAGTAACATGAGATGGTATTAAAGAAAATCAAAGGGATAAAAATATAATATATAGAGTGGAAAGACGTGCACTTAAGGAGAAATACAAGATATAAGTGGCATATAGAGAGGAAACGTGTACTCGTAAGGGGAAGTATAAGATATTAGTGAAGGAGACACTTTGCACAAGTAGATATATATTTTTCTTTTCCTATATTCTTATGTATAGTTGTAAAATACTTGTATATATGTGGAGTTATGTAAATATTTTATTATGTACATATAAGATCATTTTTATAAATAATATAAGGCATAAGGGGAGTGTTATGAATAATATATTTATATAGTTGATGTTACATCGCCTATAAATTCTTATGTATGCAACATTCTTCCTATACCTCTTCATATCTTCCCCATCTCTGTAACCTCCCTTTACCCCCATCATATAATATACTTATATAATAAATATGAATACCATACATAGAACTTGGTAAATGTAGGAAAGTCTGCCTAGACCACCCAATTCAACCTCTTCAAGGCCCTATGGCCTTGTAAGGCTCAAGAGTTTAGGTTGACCTTTTTTTATATTATGCCTAGTAAAATATAGGTCAACTAAATCTATTTTAAGGTCATCAGTGATTTTTATCAACCTGATTAATATATCTATTAATGAAAACAAATGACCATCATTTGTGACTATTTTTCCCTTTATGATGACTTATATTTAAAAAATTGCTTTTAAAATATAGTAATAACAATAAATTTGCTATAAATAATAATACAAAATAAAGACTTTTTAACTTTTTCTTTTTATTTCCTTGAAGTACCATTAAAGTGTTGGAAAAAAATAACATTCATTTATCTTAAATGAAAATTATTTGTATGGGGACAATGATGTTAAATGTAAAAAGTACTTTGATAAATATTATCAACTACATAAAAATTATTTTCATATTAATATGTTATTTAGAAATAAAAAATTGATAATGTAAAACATTATATGAACTTATTTAATAAACGTTAAATAAGGTAGTATTCAAATTAGTATATGTATTCATTCTAATTTATTTTTTTACTTGTAAAATATATTAAAAATAGTCAACTAAAAAATGAATAAAAAAATATAATTTTAATTAGGCATATGCACTTGCCCAGTCTAACCCGACCCAATATTTGTCCAAGCCCACTCAATATCCACTAATCAATGATTGGGGAGGGTTGACTTGCTCCTAATCTAAATTAGACCTACTCTTGATTTGGTTGACTCCACCTAATGATCATGTTCAATGATATATTTGGGATAAGATGAACTGTTATATGATAACCGCCATTCTATGGCTAGATTATCATTAACCTAGACTTAATAATCACACACAACTTTGTGATATAATATATTTTCACGTTATAAAGCCATAATTTATATGCCAAATATATGTTTATTAGCTGAGTAGTTGTACTTTATAAGTATTTTAAACCATGAAAAATAATAGAGATTAATTATATTTTATATTTCAATGTTTTGTTGTGTAATCAAACACCAAAATTTGTAAGTATTACTATAGTTAGTTTGACATACAAAGTTAAAATATGATGATTATATCTTATTTCAATGGTGAGTATATCTTATTTCTATGGTGATTATATTCTTTAGTGTAAATGTTATGATAGAAAAATATAATACAGATAATAGAAAAAGTAGACAAAACATATTAAATGTAATTATGTTTTATATAGGCAATGATTATGTCAAATTTTTTATTTGACATGTCTCAAATACCTAACTATGTGTTGAGTTTATGATATATTAATAGCAAACTTGAAACATTGTGTATAGGGTTTGTAAATGAACCGAGTTAGTTTGGTATCTGGATCATTTAAATTTCAATTTGGCTAGTTTGTTTAGTTAAATAAGCCGAACCCGAGTATTACTTTTGGACTCGTTTTACTCTATAAAATTAGGGTTTTAACGACCAATAATTTTCATCATTAACGACCAAATTTATACCGCTAATGTCAATGATGACCTAAAAAATTATTGGTCTTCAGTTGTCGTTATTACTCTTGCTAAAAGCTTTAACAACTAACCATAATTTTTGGTCGCTAAAAGAATAGAGACAACATATAATATTGGTCGCTAAAGTAATAGCGACGATGTATAGTATTGGTTGGTAAAAGCAATAGCGGCGACATATAATGTTAGTCGCTAAAAGCAATAATGACAACGTATAATGTTGATCACTATATGCAATAACAACAATATATAATGTTGATCGTTATAAGCAATAATGACAATGTATAATATTGGTCGCTATAAGTAATAGCGAAAAATAAAATATACTTTCATTAATGATATTAACAAGCAATTTTTTTTGTCATAAATAAATAAATAAATAAATTATTACCTTGATGGCAACCAATTTTTATGCCACTATTAAAATCCTTATGACACTACTAAAATCCATTCATTATTAGCAACACAATTATATATTCAAGAATATAATTGGCATTTCAATATTCTTCTCAAGCCTTGTACCTATATGCATGGATATTAATTTCAATATTCTCATGTTCTATACCTGTATGCATATATATCCAATTTAACACATGCATATAATTTTTTTTAAAAAAATATATGTCTACAAACATTCAACTATATTTTTATATAAATAGTTTGAATCAAATGTTTGGTACAACAAATTATTTGATCAACTATAAATATATTACAAAAGAGCTACATGATGCTATTGTATTACAAAATTATTAGGATTAGCAATCAACTAAAAATTTATAAATCCTTCTATTCACTAACATAATGTACTTGGTTAACTTGTCAAAATGAAATAGATATGCAACAATAGATATATAAAAATAAGAATTAATATAAATATCAAATAAACAATGACATATCATATCAAATGAAAAGAAAAATATCATGCCAAATAATAAAAACAGGAATATATCATTACACTTCAACCCAAAATAAAAACTATTCCAAACCAATTTGGCACCATCCAAAACAAGCATCATCAACCACCTACATTATAAACCTTATCACATCCAGACAACTCCTTTAAGATACCCGACCTAACAAACGACTTAAAAAAAGTAAATTTAACTAATCAATTAAACATCACTTAACTCTTAAGAATAAGAAGAAAAGAAAAATAATACCGAGCACAATCATTCACATCACTAAAGCAACCATCATAATAGGAGAGAAACATCAAAAAGTAGCTTAATACACCATATCATTTCCATTTATTCAATCTATTATTTGAAACACAAGAAAAAACATACAAAATAAAAAAAACTTTAACAACACAAACCCTTAAAAGCAAACCAACCAGTCAACCAACAAAAATCACAACTAAGCTACAAAAGAATTGTATACCTTATTTTGTTAGGTCATCCGCTACTATTATTAAGTGACTTAACACATGTTATCTAAATTAATATGCATAAGGAAACCTAGCATCCTAGCATCCTCTAATGTAGATGGAGAAGCAAGCATGCCATCTACATCATCATCAACATTCTCTTCATTTTGTATGCGATCATGGACTTATGCTTATAACCACACAATTGGACATGGCAACACATGGGTTCTATTGTATAAAAAAATATGAACTCATACTGAGTAACATAACTATCCTAAAAAGATATCATTATGCACATAAGACCCACATAAGAACACAAAATAATGAAATAATAACATGCATCATATGGTAGCACAATTGTAAGGAAGATAACTAAGTGGCATACGTAAGATAATGAGATATAAAATCCATGAATGAATGAGAACCATCGACTATTATATTTAATTATCTAATCAAAACCAATTGACTATCTTAACTTGAGGACAGAGACTTAAAGAAACCATAACAACTAATCTAGTATGTGAACGGTACTAGCCCTCGTTGGCCTGCCCACAAACATAACCCGAATACTAATAAATAGGATTCCTAATCACTTAAATATGTATATCCCCTATAGGATAGAAATATATCGAGACACCTATAAATTAGAAGAGGGTCTTTCTGGACATCATAAGGCACCCAAGATCACCGAAGAGAAAAAACCTAAATTGATATCAAGTGAATACCAAACCTAACTTAGACAGATAGTCAGAGTGATACAAGCCCTGACTCAATATCTTTCACTTTAAGTGATTGATGTTATCTTTAAGGAATTAACCAAACATGAATTAGGCTCACATAATAACTCTTAAATCACTTCAGTCAACATAATGTAATCCCTTTATTATATTCCAAGCGACATTAAAGCCAATCATTTCTAAGTGGCATCAAAACTGATCCATGCCACAATCATTTTTAAGTGGCATTAAAACTAATCCATTATAAGTGAAACTGAATAATTCCAAGTGACGTTGAAACCAAACCATTCTAAGTGGCATTGAAGGAGAACAATTCCAAATGACATTAAAGCTAAATGTAAGACATCACACCATTTTAATCCATGATTAACCATTTATACCATCTTTTAAAGTTTAATTATAATTAAAACACATTATGATGTGTTTTAGAATCGACAAACATTTTATAAATTAATTGAATATGCTAACCACTTAATCATGTTCAATCCTCTATATACTCAAACTCATACAATAATCAAGAGGCAGACTAACACATGTTCACGTTGAAAAGTATAAGCTCATAAATACGCTTGACATACATAAATTACATAGAGTATACTTATCAGTTATCACCTTCAACTTCAAGAGAATATACATTTCATGATTCCTCCATGATTCACAAGTAAGTAGAAACTTATTTAAGTTCAAAACTAGCTAAGAGAAGCAAGAAAGAGGGAGATCATTGGCTCAAGGATCCACAAGAATGCTTTCCTAGATCATTGATAGAAATCATAAGACTCGATTAGAAAACCACCTTATCAACCAATAATTCAAATACCATAATTTAATCAATAAAGAAAAATACAAACAATCTTTCTTGGAAAACATATCCAACATCTAAGACTCGAAAGTGTCGCTCTTAAATATTCAAAATTGAGTCTTAACCAAATTGAGTTTAACAAAGATCACTTAGGGTATTTCAAATTGATTTGAAAAAACAAAGGTAGGACCATTTTAATGAGTCTTTTCGAGATTTTCACAAATCGAGCCAATCCAAGCTCACAAGTCAAAGCTAAAAAATAAGTTAATCCTTACTTTTTAAGGTTTGGGCTCAATTTATTTAATAAACACTAAAAGAAACTGGTGCATTAGCCACCAATTTAGTGTCCATTTTTATTTTTTCGCTGTTGATATATTATTAACGATTGCCATCAAAAGTTGTTATTGGTATATCTATTGTGACCAATGAATTTTTTAGTCGTTAATCATTAATTTATCTGGTCGCTAAAGGTGTTTAAGTCTTATATTTTCCTAGAAAGTTTTGAATATATTTCTAGATAGCTTTAATTATTTTTTGAGGCCATATTATATACTTGCATAAATAATATAAATTCTCATGCTTGTTGATATTTTCATCCAAAATATTTTTTGAAATCTTTTAAATAATCTTATATTGATTTTATAACCTCAAGCCTTTATGAAATTATTTTTGTTAAATGAATTTTAGATAAAATCATCATTTAATATTTTTTAGATTTTTTTAATTCTCTTATATGTATATGTATTAGTAAAAAAAACGCTCCAACTTTTTTTTTCTTCTTCTTCTCTTTCCCCATTTCTTTTTTTTTTCTTCTCTCTCTTTGCATTCTTTTTCTGCAAACCAAACCCGACCTCCAATCTCATGCCTCCCCTGTCTTCTTTCATCTTCAATCACCACCACACTAACACCTCCCTTTGTCCTCCATTTCCTCTAGCCTCTTTACCAACCAGAAGTTGTCGCACTATACCAAACCATCAGGAACGAGCAATGAGCAAGATATAGGAGCAACAATGGGCTAAGGGAGAAAGCTATTTGTAAGACCATTTAAATACCTTTAGAAAATACATGTTGTTAGTTGGGGCATAAAAGGAAACATTATGCAAAGCATTTCTGATCACTTTAAAAGGTGCAGCCTTGTGGCAATTTGGATAATTAGAGGCTGAATCAATGGATTCATTCTTGCAGCTTGTGATGGCTTTTATTCAATAGATTGGCACATGCAAATGTTTCAAAAAGGATTTTTATTCACTAATGGGGTTCATCCAAGGCTCATTAGAGTCGGTTCAGTAATTCTTGAATAGATCTAATAAAGAGGTTTGGCATATTGATGAAATAGATAATGACATTGCTAGATCATCCTTCCTTAGGGGATTGACTGATAAAGAGCTAGTAGAGAACTTGTACTTGGTGAAACATAAATCCTACAATTTAGGAAGGATGTACAAGAGAGGATTGATGCTAAGGAAATGAGTAAATTCACGTGATTGATAGAAGAAGGGTGAAGATGCCATCAATCCTAAAGCTCAAACCAGATAAGGAGATGTATAAAACAAGAAAGATATAGGAAGAGTCATAGAGTGGTGACAAACCAAGCTATCGAGTAGGGACCATCTAATAAACATACTAAATACACTCCATTGGTGGCAAGTATTTCGTACATATTCAACGTAGAGTATTCCTAACATATATTTCTAAGACCCATTCCCTGTGAAATGAATATAAGTACATAAATTCTAACAAGATGTTTGAATATCACAAAGATATCAACCACACTATAAAGAGTGTCGGGCATAAAGAGATATTGTAGGGGATATGATACATAAGATCCATCTAAGGCAACACACACATATGCCTCTAGCTAGAGCAAGAACAAACATGCTTACCTTAGATTGATGTGCTGAGGCCACTAAGATTAAAAGAAAGAAGATGGGCACACTTGGTGAATTGAAATATTGATGGGCTTTTGGCCACAAAACCTAGGGTCACAAGGTGTGACCTCAAACCAATGTGCCGAGGATGCTAAGCTCATAATAAAGAAGATGGACACACTTGGAGAGTGGAAAGATGGATGTGCTTTCAATCCCTAGGCCTAGGCTTCCAAGGTGCGCCCTTGAATCGATGAGCTAATGCTACTAAGCCTAGAAGAAAAAAGATAGGGAAACCTGGTGATTTGAAGATTGATTTTATTTCATCCACTAAGCCTAGGCTCCTAAGGTCTGCCTTTGGATTGATGTGCTAAGGCTATGGAGCCCAAAAGAAAGAAAAATGATAGTCATGACTAGTATCTTTTCAGCTATTAAGCCTAAGCTCCTATGGTGTACACCTCGGTTAATTTAGCGGGGCCACTAAGCCTAAATTTAGGTACACCTAGAGGCTTTTCAAAGGCTCTAAGCTTAGGCTTCCATGATGTGATCCTCAACTGATGTCTTGAGACCACTAAGCCTAATTTTGAAGGGGTTGGTTAGTCCATTTAGTCTGATCAACCAATAGTATTTGGATAAAACCCTGTTTTGGTTATCCATCACCAAAGTATATATATATATTTTAAATTTAAGGCAATTTAAGCATCACAAAATGTAGAAACATTGGCATAAATATATAAATCTGAGATAAAACATAAAGTACGAAAAACAAGGAAAACATTTTGAAGACTAAGCTGTATACCAAAACAATGAACATAATAAATCAGAGAGCTAACTTACAAGTTGATTATTTTTTTTTACGAGTTTTAAAGACTATGTAACTCTTCAATTATTAGACCCAAAATCTATCTCACCCTTAACTACTTCTTGAATCATCTTTTTCAGTCTCATTGGCCCCTTCTTTATCCCCTTTTGTAACAAGCATATTCTCTAAGTCTTAGCTATGACAAAGTCTTTGTTAGATCTTCAAAGCTATTCACATTCAACTAATGATTTGAATTGGGCATACACCACCAAGGCACCATATGCATTCCACTAAGACTAAAGATGTTCTTTATATTATACAAACTCCTTACTCTTCAATTAATTATCCATAGATTCACAAGAGTGTCTAAGCTTGGCATCAACAATGACCTTGTTGACGAGGGTGGCTATGACCTTTTAGGCTAACTCAACTACTTGTTGGCTCTCTTCTATTATTTCCTTAAGTTGTTCTATTTTGACATTACTTTTTCTCTACTTCTCAATAGCCTTAGAGCGTAGCAATTTAGTTTTGATTATTTGCTTCTCCAAGGTCTTTTGTGTCTCAACAAACTTAGTGTCACACCCTAGTATTTTGTTGTTGGAATCTTCACTTAGTTTATTTATATTTCTGACTTCATTATGTGTTCGCCTCAAATAAATTTTGTATCTTCTTAGCATCGATAATCCATTTGCATTTTTTAGGACAAGTGATCTATCCAGTTCTTCTCCTTCACCAAAATATTTTCTAGATTAGTGACTTGAGTTTTTGATAGCTTTATTTCGACCCAAGTTGTCTTTTTTCCTTGTTGGAGGCTGTCTTTCAAGCAAATAACTTGGGCCCTTAGAAAATTGGTATCATCTGAGGTGGGTTTCAAAGTGCTTCTCTCAGCCTCAAGGTAGGCCACTTTTTCTTGCAAGGATTCCTTCTCAACTTTTAGTGCTAAGCTGTTGGACTAATGATTTTGATGTTCCTTCTTTAGCCAACAACATTTATTTGTGCTTTATTGAAATATATCAATGATTTTTTTTAACATTGAGAGTTGTTGTAAAGTGGAGAGGTCATCATAATATACATGTAGTCTCTCGTGGTTAAGCAGGTAGGTGGGAATTCAATAATTCCCCCCACCAGGCAAGGCAACAACCAAAGGTTGAGCAACTATACGATGGATGAATGGAACGTTTCACCAACCTTACTTGCTTTGATTTATTCTTCTCATGAATGGTCTTAGCAACACTTTGTTCTTTCAAAATAAATAGCGTTATGAAGGTTACTTAAGCTATATTTATAGCCGGGGCACTATAGTAACATTATTTTGAAATATAGATGGAAAAACATATTTTATGTTTGAATACTTTAGCTGTGGTGACTGAGGCACCATAAGTAGACACCATGGGGGGACAGGTTATGGAATTTCACATGCCCTTAGATAGGTTTGAGGGAGAAACCTTCTTTAAGCTTTCCACTCGTAGCATTGTGCATGCAAAATAATAAAGCTAATTTAGCTGATAGACTTATGGAATTAAAACATATACAATAGTGACGGGGTTGGAGGAAATTATGTACCCGCATCATCCATAAGGCCAATCTTTTTTAGGCTTTCTAGTTCACTCATAAACTCGCTTTTAACTATGCAACCATTTGACACTAGGTTCTCAAACCTGTGAATGTTGGCTTCCTGATCCAATGAGAAGGGTGGTACCTCTTCGCCATTAGAATTGAATTAGCCCCCTCTACATCCCCTTGGACAAAAAAGTATTAATGCTTCCACCTTTTCAAAGATGGTTGAGGCTCTTTTATGAATTCATGATCTCCCTTTGTATGAATGAAATAGAAGCTTGGTGCAAAAAGGGTGACTTAGGAATTTGAAAAAATGTGCGAATAACTCTATAGTTGATCACCATCCTCTAGGAATTTGGGAGTGGGGATTAGATAAAAAGCATGGAGTAATTCACTAATAAAGGGTACTAAGGAAAATGAACCTCGATATATAGAGCCTCGACATATAAGGTAATGCACAAGTCTAAGGGACTATAAACTTTTTCCAAATTGGAAGGCAAAATTAACCTTATGTTAGAAGAGAATTAGTATTGAACATGGTATTGATTAAGTTGGGTGTTAGTCATGTTTCTTTTGAGAAGAGTGTCTAAGTATTGGGATTGAAAATTAGCTATATGAAACAAAATGGGGAAGTTTAAAAAGGGCAGAGTGGTTGATAGATCTATGAGAAGTAAGGATGAGAAGTTAAAGGTTGAAAGTGTAGTATAGGAATTTAAAGAATATGCATTTGAGGAATAAAGGATACGAGCAAGGTGCTCAAGATAGAATGGTCTCAAATAAGCAGGAGATTTATTAAGTCTCTTAAGAGAATCAGTGTTTGGCATAGTGGCGACACAAACTCTACAATTTTGGTTGTTGTCTATAAGCTTTCTCCTTTGCACTCCTTCAACAACAATGGGAGGGGTTTCATATATATCATATTGTAGTGGCAATAATGGTGTGTATGGTTTCCTAACTAGAAAGAATAACCAAATATGGGAGATTTAGTTGAAAAGAAGGGAATACTTGAGCTCTCAGGTTTTGGCATGAAATTGAAACATAAAAAATGAATTTTTGGGTAAAAAAGAAAGCATAAAATTGGAATAACTAATAAAATAAGAAACTTAAAAATAGGGTGAAGTGGACAATCTTGGGTGTATAAATTGTGGTGGAAGATTTCAACTCAGAAGACAAGGAGTTTCCTTAGATAGGTGTATTCATTTACTAAGGGTATGATCCCGATATTTTTCAATATTTAGTTTATTGGTATATTCTCTTGAGAAGATGGAGCGTAAAATTGTAACCATAATCACGACCTTCTTCTTACAAAATATCATAATAATAAGGAACATATGGCTTTCAAAACATGGGCATGTGCTCCTTTTTATATGATATTGTGGCATTAAGGATTGTGTAGCCTCTATGGCCTAAGAATATGTTACTTGTTGACACCTAGGAACATGGGACATGAATCTTGTTCATCAATCCACTTCTTACATTGCATTAATCTTAATCAAATTCCAAATTTGCTTAAATAACTATAACTCATCGTTTTGTGTTTACTTAGGTCTCTCTTTATAGCTTTAACCAACTTGATTTTCCTTTTATCTTAGTGTACATATACAGAATTTTCAATTTCTAGTGTCACATATTTCATGTTTCTTACACATTTCGTCTCTCCTCCTCCACACAACCTAACATAAGTTCTCCTCTAGAACTTTACTTGTACAGTTTTAGGGTATGTACCTAATGTATAATTTTGGTTGGTGTCGCTAATGTATAGTTTTGGCCACCATCCCTAATGTAAAACTTTGACCATTACCCCTATTGAATAGTTTTTTTCGTCACCCTAAATGCATAGTTTTGGCTGTCACCCTTTTTAAATAGTTATGTCTGCTAGCCTTAATGTATAGTTTTTGTTGTTAACCTAATGAAGTATTTTGGGTATAGGCCTTAATGAATAGTTTTGATCATCACCTTGAATGCATAGGTTTGGGTGATTCCCTAGAGGTTTAATTTTGGTCATCAACCTTAATGTATAGTTTTTGTTGTCATTACTTTGCCCTTGAAATATGCTATTTTTGGTGAGGCGTATTTGATATATATTTTTGAGTTAGCATCAACCACCATCTAATAGTAAATACTAGTTTATTTTCAATATTTTTTTACAACTTACCTACCCCTGGGAAGTGGCTGAGTCAACAAATTGAATTTCAAAGGAAGTAATGATATGTGCATTTTCTCAAATAGACTATTGACCCCTCATATATTGGCTTAAGAGACAAGATTAGCTCCAAAAGGACCCTAGGAAGATCTAATACATGCCTTAATTAGTCCCACCTATCCGTGGGATTCCCCCAAGTTGCTATCCCATAAAACTTCACTACTAGGTTGGCACGCCATGCAACACAATGACTATTTTTCTACTCCCCACCACATCGCATTCCCTCATATCCTTTGCCCTAGTTTCACACCTATATATAGGGTGTCTTGTAATCATTCTATACACAAGAAATCATTATACATCTTTTCTATTTTTTCTCCCACCATTTTCCCTTCAGCACCATGATTGTGTTGCCTTATACTTTAATCCTTAAAAACACATCAGTTTCCAAAACTCACACAACACTGATGAAGCCATGGATAAATTGAAGATCATATAGTTCGTGTCTTATTTTATAATTTTAGGTAGTTATATTATGAGTCATTGGACCGTAGATACTTGATTTGGATAACCATCTCGTTTTGTTTTATAATATAATTAAGTACTAATAACTACTACTTTTGTGGGGTGTGTTTCTGCTTAATAACCAATAATATTAAGTGTTTTTAAATCCTGATGGTATTAGGATTAGTTTGGTGGTATTGGCCTTATATTATAATCTATTGATCTTGAAGAGGTATGATCTAATACCACTCTTTGACTTAAATGGATTCGGGTAAACTAGTTTTAAAACCCTACCATTGATTTGTCAGGACTAGTCATGAATTGATCTTATAAGCCCTATTGTAGTTAATAACCGCATAGGGTTCCATATCTCCTTCTCATTTTTGTATAACTCTCTCTCTCTAAAGTATCAACACTCTCTTATCATTATTTGTCTTCATCCTTTTTCAATCCCATCAATCTTTTTTCTCTTATACTTTTGGTGGAGTGTGTCGCTTCTCCCCAAGATATATATATATAGGGGGTTCCACTATAATTTTAGATTTATATGATATAAGACTCAAATGCTAAGTAATTTTCCCTAAATCATTGAAGTATCAATGTTTAATTTTGAAGTGTACTTTTAATTTGGGAACGTGTATTTTCCTCCTCCCTACTTTGTAAGATTATGTATAGTCTAGCTAGTTGGGTTTGTTTCACTACAGCTTGTCATCTCAAGTAGCTAATATCTCAATTACATTTTAGTACGCTCTATTATATGATGATGGAGAACCAAGGTATGTCCTTTTTGAAGGATGATCTAGTGTTTAAACTAATACCCTAACATAATATGTTAACCTATTCATAATCAAGGTTGTTAAAATTAAAAAAAAAAACATTCATTCATCAAAGCAAAGAGTGCTATTACTTGCTCATTGAGTGTGCCCTTTTTGTAATTTATTTGGCAATGGATAAAGATAAGTAAACCACTATCATTCAGAAAGAGGAAAGCAAGTTGTAGTAGATCCATGTATATCGAAAAACAAGGATTCATCTGTGAACAAAAATGATAAGAATCGGATCTTGATTGAGGAACCTCCATTTTCAAACATCATGATCCCTAGTTCCAGTCACACCTGTGTTCTCCCTTTGCTAATCTGGTTTGTTCAATGTAAGGGAAGCACTTTTCAATCTAAGATTTAGATATATCAACAAGCAAAGAATTATCTGAGAAAAAATTCGACAAGAATTGGATTCTGATTGAGGTATCTATGATTTCAGACATTACAAACTCATATCATAGCATTAAAAGTCATACATTTCATCATATGATAACGATAACATGGTATAAAAAAAATCATATGTAACACTTAACAACAAAAAGTCTTATACTACCACAAGTATCCTTACACACAAAAAAACTCCAATATCTAATCACGCTTATCCTATCCCGCTTATTCTAGAACCTCTGGAATATCATCTAAGAAATCATAATATAATTTCAACTAGAGCAATGTATTTTGGTAGAAAATTGTAATCCTAGGGCATAAATTCATTCTATGTTTTGCAACTCATGAGCATTTATTTATGAAAACTTTCCTTATACAGATAGGCTCCCTGGTTGATACAACTTGTAACTTATGTGAACTGGAGGAAGAATCTTTTGATCATCTTTTATTCTCTTGTAGTTATGTTAAGAAAATTTGATAGAATATCATTAAATCTTTTAAACCTGGTCATCTCATTCAATCCTTAAAATGTGAATTAAATTAGATTTCCCAGCAATGAAGAAGAATAAAGGAGAAATTAGTGGCACTAATGTTACTATTTGCAACTGTTGTGTACCATATCTAGAAAGAAAGAAATCCTTGAGTATTTCAACAGAAGAATAGGCCAGCCAAGCTTTTTTTATGGGTGATCATTCATGTCATAATTAGTAGGATAACTAATGCAATGAATTGTAATTTTTTTATTCAACTAACTAAAATTACGGATAGTACTGAGGTTTGGACACTTGGATGGAGTTTATGAATATACCTTGTATTGAGTGCCTTTGGGTTTGTAATAATAGTTAATTACTTGCCAAGAAAAAGGTTTTTAAAATTGAACTTTTATGTAGAACTAACAGGGGTATGAGAATTAGATAGTAGGATCATGAGATTTCACGCCACAAATGTATGTCTCAATATACTTTTATGGTACAAAATATAATACTTATATTCACATAACATGAAATATACATTTATAATCTCTCATAGTCACTAGTTTAATTCTAGTTACTTTAAAGCAAAATAAATTGTCTCATCTATTTTATAAGTTAGAAATTTCATTGAGTTAGTTATATCAAAAATAAATTTTATGTGAAAAGTGTGAGAAAAATAATAATAAAAGAATATAAATAGTTGTGAAGGCAAAAAATTTCATCATTTAAAAGAATTAAGATGAGAAGTGTTAGGTTCACTTTTAACATTAAAGTGAACAAGATAAAAATGAAGTATGATTTGCCTATATATACAATAAGTTGGTACATGAACCATGCATATACTATAAACTTGAAGTTTATACATATTATAAATGTAACAACAAAAAAGGAAATGAAAAAAGATTTTATAAACTAAATATAAATCAATGATATATATTAAAGTTTATTTACACCAGTATAAAACAACCTTTTCATGGTAGTTAAAATAGTCGTTCAATGGCGGTTTATATTTTTTTCATTACCATTACCATAAAAAACTCAAACTCATCTTTCATAGAATCAAAAAATAAAAATGGGCATCAAATTTTGAACTTCTATGGTGGGTAATTACTTTGCCTCTGACTTGGGTAGCATACAATGATAATGTTTTATACAAATTGCTAACATAATCATATATTCTATAATGATACTTATTTTGACTTATAACTATGTTATGCATAGCATTTTTTTTAAAAAAAATTAAAAAACCACTATCGTATATTACTTTGATTTTTTTTTGTCATTAGTTTCCTTCATACAAATAATTATAGTTAGACCTATATTTTTTTTCTTGACAATTCACAATCTCTTATATGATCTATTTCCCATAATACACAAGATTTATTAGTGCTTAGTAGTATACATCTTGTGCATCATAACCATATAAAAAAATCAAAGAAATTATAACCACTATTATTAAAATGTATATGTACACATGCATAATTGACAATAAGTATGTATACATAAAAATTGTCATATATAAATATTCTATTTTATACTATTTACACCTATGAACACACACAT
Organism: Tamarix austromongolica; assembly: GCA_039764185.1. Lineage (NCBI taxonomy): Eukaryota > Viridiplantae > Streptophyta > Magnoliopsida > Caryophyllales > Tamaricaceae > Tamarix > Tamarix austromongolica. The sequence continues at coordinate 13,270,544 of CM077809.1, read as the reverse complement.
ACAGACACACAAACACACAATAAACAACTAAATTTATCTAGCTATATGTATTATGATTGTGACTATACAAGCTTGAGAGTGATACACTATAAACCTTTCATTTTAATCTAATCTAATAGTGTCATACTAATAGCAATACCATGCTCATAATTTATATGCAATACTAATATAATAGAAAATTAGTGTGATCAATTATTTATTATTTATTGGAAAGATTCTCCATGGTAAAATATAAATAAGAATGGTGGGTAATCAACATACTTGAATTTTCCTATTCCATCTCATATCCATAATATTCTAGAAGAATCAACAGACCTAATATTCAAAATCAATTGAATTTTCCTAACTAAGATATTTTAGGAAAAATAGATCATACAATCAAACAATTAGTTTACAAGTATGATGGTTCTAAGGAAAGTAATAAAGCATGTGTGTGTGTGTGTGTGTATTGGTTAAAATTAGAACTAGAACCAATGATAACCTTTAGATTGATAAAAATCAATAGCTATGATATCAAGTAGAATCAACAAAATTGAACACTAAATACAAAACACCAAACTACAAACCCTAATACTAAACTATAAACTCTAAATCTTGAATGTTAAAACTCAAACCATGAATCCCAACATCTAAACCCTAAACTCAAACAAAAAAACCCGAAACCTCAAACTTTAAACTCTAAACCCTAATCATAAACCTTAAACCACAATCCCTAACCCCTAAACCATAAAACCCAAACACTAAACATTAAAACTAAACCTTAAACTCTAAACCATAGACTCTAAACTCTAACTCTAAACACTTAACCCCAAACCCCAACCATAAACACTAAACCTTTAACCTAACCATAACTCTAAAAACCCCAACCCCAACCCCAAATATTATACCCTCAACCCTAATCAGAAAAAATAAAACAAATAAAAAATTATAAAATATAAAAATATAAAAAGAAATAAAATAAATCAAATAAACCCTAAACCATAAATAATTTAGAAAAATAGGATAATAAATATATAAAAAGTGGACAAAAGAAGGGATGTCAACACGGTTCAATTTTGTGTTGCCAAGTCAAGCAAAAAGCACCCAAACCACCACACTTAGGAGTGCTAAATGATATATGTATAAGCTTATTTTATATAAAGTATACATGAACCCGAGCTTGTGTAGATCACCACACACACTCCATCAATTATGATAATTCTTGTTTATAACAATACCCCTTATAATTATCATAACATCATCTATTATTTTTTGAAGTCAAATTTTGACCATTTATATGATCAATTCAATGGATAATATAGGTTATCAGTTCTTATTTTTAAATTGGTTTTCTATTAAGCCTTAATATATATATACAAGATCATACCATTACTATCCATTTTGAATTTTGTGATGGATACTTTAGGTGACCAATATTTGAGTAATATATCTACAACCCACGAATAGGAATGTAATAAATACAAATAATATGTTTATGAAAATAGATTGACAAAGTAAGTAAACTAATATAAGGATATATTTACTTATACATATGTCTACTTTTTCATTACGTGGTAGACAATTTGTTGAATCTATTCCTTCAATACTAGTTCAGTTAGGAAAAGCTTGTTGAATTGGTTAGACTAGAATAAAAGGACCTCTGATCCTATGATTCTAGTGGGAGACTTTAACACAATCCTTCACCCTTCTGAAAAGTAGGGAGGGGACATGCCTCTTGCACAGGATATGCTAGATTTTTTCTCACTGTATTATTCTTTTAGGGCTGAGAGATCTTAAGGGCTATGGTTGCTTCATCTTATTGATTAAGCTCAATCAGATTTTGTAAAAGGTAGGCATATTGGAGAAAATGTGTTGTTAGCTGTTGAATTGGTTAGGAAATATTCCCAAAAGCATATTTATCCTAGATGCATGATAAAAGTAGACATTAAGAAAGCTTATGACTCAGTCCACCGGGGTTTTTTGTAGCAATTTCTTTATGCTTATGGTTTTCCCCTCCAAGTAGTTAGATGGATCGTGGCCTGTGTAGCTACTGTCTCCTACTCTCTTTCTCTAAATGGTGAGCTGAATAAACCTTTCAAAGGTTAACAAGGGTTGAGGCAAGGGGACCCCTTTTCCCCTTATCTTTTTGTGTTGGTGGCTGAATACTTAATTAGATCCCTCAAGCTTTTGTGGGATGACAAGGACTTTAAAGGACATCCTAAATGCAAACGCTTGAAGATTATTAACTTGGATTTTGTAGATGATATGCTCCTATTTTATAGGGGTGATTTTAAGTAGCTTAATAGCTTCATCAGTGTGATTAAGTTCTTTTTTGATAGAACTGGTCTTATCAATCACCCTCAAAAGAGCAGCATCTTTTTTAGTGGTGTGGATGATGTAACAAGGCTTCACATTCTACATCATACTCATTTTTCTGAAGGTAGCTTTCCTGTAACACCCCCAAAATTTACTATTAAAAAATTTTGTTAATTAAAAGGAAATTAGCGGAAGCAAATTAATAAACCGTGAACTTTGGGAGTATTACCACCACACTTAGTACCAGATCGGTTCACTCATACCGTTCCAGTACCAAGTGCTAAGGCTAAGAAAAATACAATACAGTTTGAAAAAAATTCAACATACATAAATCAGAGTAGCGCATCAAATCATTACGAGAATAAAATCCACTAATGGTGGTTATAGTAGCAACATATACATTTAAAACCAAGAATTTAAATGAGAAAGAGAAAAAGCTTAACGGTACCGGATAATTCCTTACTCTCTTTCCCGATGTCCACTTGAATAGCACCTGAAAAGACCTGCAAGGGTACTGCCCATTGAATAGGTAGGGGCCCCACGAAGGAAATCCCTTCAATACTACGGTACTGAGTAACCCTTTAATGCCACACTTAAAAACATGCCCGCAATGCAACACATAATGCAAGCTATATACGTATGTAATGAAAGATGCATACATAACGACCACATATATAACAAGTTATAAGTCAAGATCGATACATTTGGGCCTTAAGCCATATCATAGTGTAAAACCAATACATTCGGGCCTTAAGCCATTATTCCACCATCATTCAATCAATCTCATATTTTATATCCATATGAGTGCGAGAACCCTACTATTATAGCCGGTGGACCGGAAAGTATATACTCAGGGCAGAACGCTCCTGACCACTATTACTTGCCAGTGGACCGGTCTCCAAGGCAAGACGCTCCTGGCCACTATTATTTGCCGGTAAACCGGTCTGGCCCCGACTCACATGGTGTTCCACTATAAGTGATTAGTATTTTTCCATAACTTCATTCACATACATAATTGGTTTTATTGAGCTCGGGACCCCCACTATTATTGGCGGTGGACCAGAATATATATATATATATATATATATATATATATATATATATATATATATATATATATATATATTATCATCCAGGGCACAACGCTCCTGGGCCACTATTATATCCGGTGGACCGGTACTCAATATCACATGCCAGGGCAACACGCTCCTGGGCCACTATTATAACCGGTGGATTGGTACTCAATATCATAAATCAACTGGGCGTGGCTTATTAATATTTCACTTTCGTAATTAATATCTTTCCTTTCCTTAATCAGCACAACGATCATATTTATTTGCCTCGGACGGGAGATCAAGAACCCGGGACACAAAGGTACACCGGCTGTACCGGTGTATATAAGCTACTTAGTACCCTTCAACCACGAACCCAAGGAAGCAAAGGTACCCTGGTCGTACTGGTGCATAAAGCTACTCAGTACCCTACCGACAAGGACACCTAATCCATAAGTATGCATACCCCCTAACTAGGTTCGTAGAGCTAGATAGAGTAAGATATAGGGCCTGGCTGGGGCACAAAGGCACACTAGTAAATACCAGAATAATCGTGGACTAAACCACGTCTTTAGGGTAGCGATCCCTAAAGAGTCACCATTCCCGATCTCGAGGTCTTTCACTATAAGTATTAGTGTCTTAATTAAAGTGATCATGAAAGGCACAATAATCAGATACTTATTCACTTTCAACCGTTCCAATATCATTAATCATTTCTTATTCAGATGATTATCCAGGATATCACAGAGAAAACATTAAGGCCATACTAATTATCAAATACTCTTACTTGGCTAATCAGTATTATTTAAATCATATTATGACATTCCACAGTCACAACGACATGTTAGGTACAAATTACTTATTTACCCCTTACTTACATAATTGCTAAGTCATCCCTTCCTTACTTGATAAATTACCATATTACCTCTTTAGGTTGCATAATTACCAGATTACCCCTTATCCAATTTAGGTTATCAAGTTGTCTCCTACACTTTTTAGATCACCATTTACCCCTCATAATTGCTACACTTAACACATGTCCCATTTGGTAGGTTAGATTACTATTTTGCCCTTTTCTTTTATTACAATTAACAATTTTCCCTTCAATTGGATAAATTACTAAATTACCCATCTCCGCTATTATGATTACTAGTTTCCCCCTTTATTAGGTTAAACAATTACTAACTCACCCTTTAGTCTATTATACCAAATCACCCTTCTCCATTATCAAAATTACCAAATTACCCCCTTTAGTTGGATAAATTACCAAATCGCCCTTATCCATTATCAAAATTACCAAATTACCCTTCTCAATTATTATCATTGCCATTTTACCCTTCTTAATTATTATAACTACCGTTTTATCATTTTCAATTATCACAAATCCCAATTTACCCTTCTTCATAATTACAATTATTAATTTACCTTTCTTCATAATTATAATTACCAATTTACCCTTCTCCATATTTATAATTATTAATTTACCCTTCTCCATTTTTATAATTACTATATTGCCCTTCTTCATTATTAAAATTACCATAATGCCCTTTTATTGGATAATTTACCAAATTACCCTTCTCTAGTATCATAATTATCCAATTGCCCTTCTATAATTATAACTTAATTACCAAATTATCTTTCGCCGTTATCATAATTACCAAGTTACCCCTTACTCCCAAGTTAACCATAACATCCTTTTATTTACAAAATTACTCTTCTACCCCTTACTTCCAAATTACCATATTATCCTTTTATTTATAAAAATTATCATTTTGCCCCTTATATCCAATTTTACCATATGACCCTTTTGCTTGCAAAATTACCATAATACCCCTTACTTATAAAATTACCATTTTGCCATTCACTTATAAAATTACCATATTACCATTTGCTTATGAAAATTACTATTTTGCCCATCTACCTCCAAAATTACCATAATGCCCCTTTACTTGAAAATTACCACATTTTCCTTTACTCATAAAATTACCATAATACCCTTAACTTCCATAATTACCACAATACCCCTTTTCACTTGTAAAATTACCATATTGCCCTTTTCCTTCAAAATTACCATAATATCCTTCTTTCTCACAACTTACAATTTTATCCTTTTACTTATAAAATTATCATTTCACCCCTTTCTTTAGAAATTACCAAAATACCCTTTTTGCTTACAAAATTACCAAAATACCCTTTTCCCTTATAAAATTACCACTCAACCCCTTTATTCACCATTTTTATGAATTTACCATCACTACATAAAATAATGATATTAGTATTTCATTCTTATCATCTAACTCCACCAACTTGCCATTATTCAACATAATACTCATTAGCAACTACGTATATTAGATCATATAATTACATAGGCATATTACTAAAATACCCTTAGGCTCATAATAACATTATTCATGCATTAGTGACATAACACGTCATAGATAAGCATCTAACATTTCCATCAAATATCCAACTCATTCCTTAAGTATCATCCCTACACATGACATAAAAGCTATCATAATTTTCTTTTCTTTTCTTTTTATCAATCAATATAAGCAACCATGTATATCATACTAGGCAACACAAAACATGCATAAAATCGTACTAAAATCCCTAATGTGCTAGCATACGTTTTTCCATATATTTAAGTGAAGATTAACGATTACCTTAATCCCACAAAAATCGAATCTTACCGGTATCCCGGTTAAAGATTCAAGCTTTAATTAGCAACTCAACACCTAAAAATAATATCAATCATTATTATGTTAGAAATAAGAAATTAAAAGGATAAGACTTTATAAAAATTTATTTAATAATAAAACACTTTAATTAACTATTAATATACCTCAAAAATTAGCCAAATGAATTCCCAAATAAAGGGGGAGCTCACGCTGCATGAACAGCGTGAGTCTCATGCAAAAATGAGAGGAGAAAGGGTTCGAAGGGGGGTGAGATAGAAGAGAGGAGAGGTAGCTCGGTTTAGGGACTTTAGGCTAGAAAAGAAGGTGGGTGGGGGAGGTTTCAAGGCAAGGGAATGGTGCAGGAGTGAAGAGGGGGTGAGGTGGTAGCTGGGGATGGTTTCATGGCGGCATAGGGCGGCGGAGACGACGGCGGCAAGGTGGCGAAGATGGTTGTCGGGCTGGGCGTGGCTGGGAAGGAAGGAAAATAGAGGGAAAAAATGAAGGGGTGCAAGGGATGTTTTCGACCAACTAAGGCATGGTGGTGGTAGAGGGGGTTGCAGGGTGTCGAATGGTGGGTTTGGTGGTGGCAGAGGCGGCCGGACGGCGGCGAACGGGGCGGTTGCAGGTGGCTTGGCGATAAGGGAGAAAAATGGAGAGGAAGAGAAGAGGGGGAGAAGGGAGGAAGTGCAGGGCTCGAAGGTGGCTTAGGGGGTCTCGCGGTGGCGTAGGGTGGTAGTAGGTGGTGGCAGAAGGCGGCGTAGGGGCTGATTGCGGTGGTGCAAGTGGCGGTTGGCGGCGGCGATAAAAAATCGGGGAAAAATGGGGGGAGAAGGAAGGAGAGAAGAGGGAGCTCGGGGAAGGAGGAAATACCTCGAAAATTATGGGGAATGAAGGCTAGTGAGGTTAAGAAAAAGAAGAGGGAGAAGCAGGGGGATTAGGTGGCCGGACGGGCTGCAGTAGGGTGGCAGGTGGTGGTCGGTTGGCAAGGGAAAGGGAAGGGGAGAAGAGGGAAAGGAAGAGGGGTACGCGGGCTGTGGTATAGGGACAATTTGGTTCGAATTAGGAAAGAAAATGATGGGGGAGAGAGGAAGAGAGAGGGCAGGGAGGTAGGTGGTGGCTGGGCATGGCAGTTGCAGGCGGCGGCGTGCTCGACCATGGCATAAATGGTGGTCGGGCGTGGTAGAAGAGAGAAAGGAAGGGGGATGTGCGAGTGGGCGGTTGGACCGGCGCAGGAAAGAAGAGTAAGCCAGCCGGTCCAATCTGGGAGAAAAAAAAGGGGCTGCGACGCACGGGCCGCACGGGAGAGGGAGGAAGGAAAGGAGAGATGGGCCGAGGCCCAGTGCGCAGGGGAGGGCTGGCCTGGTGAGGCAGCCCGAAGGAAGAAAAAGGAAAAAGAAAAGAAGAAAGAGGGAAAAAGGGAAAAAGGGAAATGGAGAAATAGGGAAAATAAAGTAAATAAATTTATAAAATCATAAAATGTAATATTCCTGATAAATTATTTAATTTAATAATTTAATTCATTATAATCTAATATATTAGTTTAAAAAGGATAAAGTTGGTAAAATATTAGTTTGGAAAATTATTTAAATAAAAATTAGTATGATAAAATAACAACATATCTAATTTAATTTACTAAATATTCTCGTCCAAATCTATACACTCAAAAATCCATAAATTAATTAAATTAAATAATTTTAAAAGCTAATTTATTTCAAATAAAAGTTATTTATTAAAATATAGGTTTTCAAAATTTTTGAGGGATTACATTTCCCTTAACCTATTTAGGAGTTCCTTTATCCTCTACAAGACTAACAACTTCCCAACTCCAAGGTTTGGTGTAGAAAATTGTAAAGAAGTTTACAAGTTGATATTAGGTCCTATGCAGGTTGAGCCCAGCTTCTGAAGTCTGTTATCTTCAGCTTCTAGCTCTATTGATATTAGGTCTTCATTCTCCCAAGGAAATTGATTTATCAAATAGAATGCATGTGCTGGCTATTTCTTTGGATTGGTAAGATTAATTCTTCAAAGAAAGTCTTGGTAGCATGGAAGCAAGTTTGCTTACAAAGGAGGGAGGGCGGACTAGGCTTAGTTGATGTGCATAAGTGGAATCAAGTGGCAGTGGGGAAAGTACTTTGGAAGGATTGTATAGATGACTTGGTGGTATAATTTAATTTGTACATATCTTCATTTTTGGTAGTAATAAAATTCTACTTACTTACAAAAAAAAATCGGTAGAAGATTCCAAATTTCACCTTCATAAAAATCAACACCCAATGTTGACAACAATTTATTTGTAAAATTTACACATACTAAATAGACTATATCAAATTAAATAAAACATTTTCTTCATACTAATAGGGGCAAACAATATTTTCTGTATATCATCCCTATTATTTACTAATGCTTTGGATATGTACTTGTATTTATTAACTTCTAATGTTGACTATTCATATGGGATTAGAAAATTATGGGAAGATAATTAACCCAACATTTGTGACCACACATAAAGAAATATATAGTAAAAATCATATTGTATTCGATATCTACTTTTATATAAAATAAAATGAATATTAAGAGTGTATGTGTGCACATACATGCAAATGTGTAACATTGATATGTGATAAAAAAACAAACAAACACACACACACACACACACACAACACACACACACACACGAACACGATCCATTGTGGCATATCCTCATCTTCTAAATATAAGGAAAATTGCATTAGAGGGTTCAACATCCCATCTAGGGCCGAGAGTTCCTTAAAAAAAATGTTCCAAGCTTTTTGTTCACCCTTTTGTATGCAGGTATCCGTAGTGCACCAAATGGTAGAACTAAGATGACCAAAAATACCTTAATCCACCAGGTCTTATTTCACACTTTGAATATAATTGTTGAAAAAAAGAAGATCTTGTTAATCACAAATGGTTAAATGTCTTATATGTATGAAAAAGAATTATGAAGCTAGTTTAATTATAATTGTATGTACCAAGTTTGACACAATTCTAACATTACGTCTCTACAATGGAATAAATGAACCAAGGTAGGAAAGAGAAATGGTTGATTGGGGATTAATCCATCATAATTTAAGGCCTTACCATTTTTAGGTGGTAAGGGTTTGTTGTGGATTGTGTGGTTTTTTTGATTGAGGAAAGTAGTATCATGTGCCAAATGAATCCCATATTTGTTTCTCACTTACCAATTATAATCCTTATATAACATTTAAAACATAAAGAGATATTGTTTTTTTGTTAACACAACTAATCATACAATAAACAAAAAGATAGTTCTAGATAAAAGAAAAGAACTCACAATGAACAACAAACTCATGGAAAGAATGATGAATGACAAGGAATAATAAAGCAAAAATAGTAAAAAATGACAACTTAAAACATATTAGGACGAGAAAACTCATGATAAATGATACGACATGTAACATTAATCATACTTTCCACTTATTAAATACAAGTCATTTTGATGTTGATTTCTAAGTCATTTTTATTAAATACAAGGCTTTCAAAGTTTATTTTATTCATTTGTGGAAAATCATATTTTTTGGAATTCTTCTAATTCAATTATTTTCTCATATTTTCCACTCATTAAAAATTCATAACTCAATATAAATATATTTCGGTGCTTTTCAAATCATTATAATACATTTTAGTTCATTGCTTCTTGCAAGTCATTAAATTGTAAAAATTACCGTTTATGCAATTAAATAATTTTAACCATTTTTTGTTCATTTTACCCATTTTTCTCTCTAAAGTGATTTCAATACAAATATTTCATATTTTTTATTTTATAAAATCCTCTTGCATCAACCTATACTCATGGGGACCCTTCATTATTTATTTTAATCTTTTGCAAAAAATATGTTTCTGTGGATTATTTAATTTTTCTATTTACATTCATTTTTCTTATTTCAAGCTTTAAACCAAATTTGATGCATGATATTTGGGGTTCTAAACCTATTTTTCACCTCCCCATATATTTTCATAGTTTTTAGATTTTGTTCACTATTTTTCTCTCTAAAGTTACCGATGTTGGATCTTCTTTAAAATTTAGTTTATTAAATAATTGTAACCAACCTCCTAAATATCTCTTTTGTTCCAAACTAGATATCATAGCCAAACCAAATCATATTGGAGATAATTTTCCGTCATTCAACTACAAAACTAACCAAAAGTACATTAATCATACTTTCCACTTACACATTGAACAACCCTGCACTTAAGTACTCTACAAGTTACCCTAACTCACATACCCCTCTATTTTCATGTTAGTATGCCTTTTGATTTCCAAACCCATATCCTTTCCTTTCCCACATACACCACCTTATGCATTTTGTTTCATGCTACACAAAACCACAACCAAAATAAATACCACATGTAACCCTCTCTTTTACCCCTCTCTACCAATCCCTTCTAGCATTGATTTATGCTTCCTCCTATAGCTTTTTCTCTAAAATCTCTTAGCTAAATAGCCTCCATAACTCCCCTCTTTCTTGATGTTCAAATTTGTCTTGTGTTGGGTTGATTTAGGAAGTTTTCAAGTGTTGTGTTCCCTCTTTTTGTCAGATCCTTGCTAAATTTTCTATTTGCACCTAATGATTATTTTACCACATTATGCACCACCATTTGATGAAAACCAATGCACACCCTAATTTGGATGTTTACACTACAAGCTTCATTAAATGTCCACCATTTTATGCTACTTACCCTTTACCTTTGTCACAACCTCACACAGACCAAACCTTACCAACACCCAAGCCTCATGAAGCCATCTAATCACTTGCATGGCCACCTAACACTACCAGCCACCCTACAAGGCCCCTAATTGACATAATTGGCCAGCACATTGTGCTCATTCTTCATGTTGCATAAGGCTTTTCTTCTTTCCCTTTAACATTTTCTCTTATATTCTAACCCTTATTCATTTTCCTTAGCTAGTTCTCTGTTGATCTTATGTTAGGTGATCAAGGTATAGAAGGAGGTAATTAGGAGTAGTTGTTGGTAAGAGAGTGTTGTATATTGTCTTATGGATACACATATCTAGTTTAGGGATTTTGATGCTATGTAAGATTTTTATGTAAATTGTCATGTTATCATGCTTTACTTGTAAATCATGCTTTTAAACTGTATAGGCTCATATTATTTATAATTGTGATTGCATGAAAAATGTGAGATTTATATGTATTTTTTGTTAAACGTCATGCTTATGCCATGATAGGTCTCTTTTAAAGTTTTGAGTATAAGGTGATATTCTTACTATATTGTTAAGAATTTTGTTAAATATTATACCATAAGTTCAAGTATTATGGAAGAGGTATTATGTTGAGGCTTAATTTTGGTGTTATTTTTTTAAGGGGCAATTGGGTTAAATTTTAATATTTTGTGTAAAATAAGTATGTAATTATATTTATGAACGGTTTTACATAACTTTTGGTATAATATGTTAGGGATTGATTAAGTGTGGATTAAGTTATGTTTAAAAGAAGTTTTGAAGTGTTTAGGAAGATTAAGGACGAAATGTTAAATCTAGAAAATTGAGGTTTTATATATGTTATTTGGGTTAAAATATTATAATTATGTTATGTGAAACATTTGGGTTAATTGTGAGTATCACAAGTGGTAATCCTAGATCAATATGACTTAAAACGGGAATAGAAACCTTTGGGATATGATTGGTATTTTATGTGCTAAACGTTGAAGTTGAATATTTATTTATGGATATGGTATTTATAATGATATATTGGGGTGATGTGTTTAATTGGTGGATTGGTGAGTCTTATGGATGGTGTTATGAAGTAATAGTGAATTAGGGTTTTGGAGAGGACATTATGGTCTTTCCATTGTGTAATGTCTTCTTTGTGTTTGCTATCTTGATTTATGTATTATTTTTGCTTCATATTATTATAGTATGTTTGATTTGATTTATCATGATGCGTTTATAAGTGTTTTGAATAAATATAATCGTTGAAATGAATTCAATACTCGGTATTCCATATAACAATGATAAGTATTATTTCGTTTGATAAGGCCATGATAATATGAGTGGAAGGGCTATGATGATTGTGGAATAAGTGATGAATTTTTATGTGTTAATTGTTAACTAATGATTTAATACAATGTTAATAATTAAAGTGGAAAATTATATGAGATTGGGCTTTAGTAATATCAAGTGTGTAATTATTTGATTATATGTTGTCTGGTGATGTCAGAACCAAATGATTCTAGTCTACTTTATATTATTCTGATCCACCAGCCTATAAGGGATACGTGTACTTAAGGATTAGAGGATTACCGGTGGCTCGGGTGTGTTTTATCCTAGATGTGAAAGTATTAATGATTTTAACTATCTTTCTCCCATAAATATTATGATATTTGTGAGGTTGATATGTTTCTTCTATTTACGGACAAAAGAGGAAATTATATGATACAAATGGTTCATGGTCTCAATGTGACTAAGTAAATGGAATATTGTGATCACCTAATGCTAGACCTTAATATGATTTTCTATTGGGTTATCTTATATCATGTGCATATATGCATGTTTAATATCTATGTGATATGCATTCTTTATTTTATTGACGTGTATTATTATTTTACTCTTTATGTAGCATATTGACCATCCTTTTTATGGGCTTTACTAATTCCCATGAACATATGTCACCTTGTTTTGTAGGTAATTGATGAATTAATGTTTTGATGTAATTGTTTGTAGTGAATGTTTATTTAGATTGGTGTTAACATATTGTTATCTGAATCTCTCACTCTCTCTAAAATTTTAGTCCCTTATTTTCTATTACATATGTTCTCTTCTCTATTTTGTAAAATTGTATTAATATGTGATCAAGTGCTTTTCACACCTGATTTTTAGGTATGAGTTACTTTATAGCCTTACACCCAATATAGATTGGATATGAGAAGCACATTTTCTATGTTGGATAAGGTGTAACATCCATAATTTAATTATTATTCCTACTACAAAATCAAAATCTCCGGTAGAAAATTTTGGGGTATCATGTGACAAATAAGGTAGGCTAGTTCTTGGTAGATTAGCTATCTAAAAAATGGCTAGAAGAAGACGTGTGAGGTAAAAATTAATGATGAAATATATGCCTAAAAAGGAATAATGTGTTTGTAGTGGTGTGCCTAAACATTTTAAAAAGGGTAGGATAGATAACTATAGAAGAGGTTGAAGAAGAGAAAAAAGAGAACGTAGGAAAACAAGGGAGGACGACAAACTGAATTGATGTAGGAAATTATGTAATTAATGGTTGTAACTAAGTGAAGAACCCACCAATGAGGAACAGTTAGGGCAGTTTTGTTGTAGAAGGCATAGAGAAATATACCATGGAGGTTGAAGCATACAACTGCCATAGTAAAGTTATGACATCAAATAAAATATATTATGCATCTCCACTCCATTTAAAATTTCCAACTTTTTATTTTTGAAAATTTATTGAAGATCTTAAAATGGTGGTTACAAATCAACATTGTCGTGGTATAGTTATGATTAAAAGTATAAAATAAAATACACCATTGTATCTAATAATATATAATTTTCAAAAAACTTTGCAAATATCTTTAAAATTATTGGAAGACCATACAACGAAAATTTTATAACAAAAGTTATGATGACTATTATGTGTTGTTACAAAGTAACTAATTTTTTTTCCCTAGAAAATAAGTTTAACCTTTCTTTGAATACTTAAATCATATAACAACAAAAATAGCCTGATTTAGTGATCTTAGGATGATTGATGAGCTTAATTAGGATTTTACACAAATATCAATTTTTAATCAAGTCACAAATATAATTTATAATTATTAAACGTTGAATATAAATATTTCTAGAGATATAGAAAAGGGATATTACTTATTATAAATACAAACTAAGTACATGTAGATATTGAAAAAATAAAAAAAAATATGAAAAATAATTTTAATCATCATAAATATGAGGAGGAAGCATCCCATCCCTTTATAGAGGACATATCCTCAAGTTCTCATTATGAGGACACACCATCACTAACGATGTAGAGTTGATCTACAACCACAGATTACTTGACAAAGGTGCATCTTCAACATATTTGGGAATAGGTTATCTTCTTTCTTATTTTCCTCCCCCTACACCACCACATCCTCCTATTTTTACTCCTCTTACCCTTCCAGTTCTAATTTCCCTTGTTGTCATTATCTATTTTCTTTGAATGACCAAACTGAGTATGTGGTTTTCTCATTGTTGATTTCGAAAATATAAGTTAGGTTTAGCCTCTTATCACTTTTAGTTATTATTTTTGTTTGGTTTTTCATTTATTTTATTATTTACTAAAGTTGTTTTAAATTTGATAAGGAAACGAAATAGACAAATGTAATCAGTATTGACTCTTTTATTTAGTTGAGGCTTATGTAATTGATAAAGTATAATTATTATTTTCATATTTAGAAATATATTAATGTTAAAAATTAATAATAATCAATATTATTGTAATAATTTCTATCATTATGATAATATTAATGTTATTAATTATATTTATTGCAATAATTGATTTAAATTATACATATAATTGTTATTATACAATTTTAATATAATAATAACGATTGGAGTACTTATATGTAGGTGAGATGTACATTAATTTCTTCTACATGCCTGTGATTTCAATAAATACTATAATTTTTGGAATTTTATTCTTACTTATTTTTATTTATTCCTTAAGAATTTGACTATTGCCTTTAGAGTCTTATTTGATATAATTTTCCTCATATAAATATCATGAAAATGTATAGGTTGCCCTAAAATATTATTTAATTTTTATAAGTTTTAAATCTCATTTTCTATTAATTGTGTGTGTCTTACATTTTTATGCTTTGAACTTAGAAATAGTGTTTTTAGTTATCTAAACTTTGTACGACCTTGAAGATGGATAAATTTTGATATTCTTGAGTAAGTTTTCACTTAAAATTTTGTTATTTTAGTGTATATTAATTTTAGGGGTTTCTTTGCTAATTTTTGGGCAAAACTCTTACTTTATTAATTCCTTCAAACTTATTTATCTTATACAGTGTGTACCTTAAGCCTCCTAACTTTTTTATATGGGCTAAACAAGGCCTCTAAAGCCCTGGCACCAACATACCTCCCATGAATTTAACGTCAACCTTATATAATAACATAAAATGAAAAACTAAGGTTACTATAATATTATAAGATATCCCATCTAACCTTAATCTACCCACACACCATTTTTAACCCTTTAACTAGCTCCCTTCTCATATTCTTTATCCTCATCATTCACTTCCTCCATTGCCACACCAAAAATGATCCTTTTACACCATTTTCCCAATATTTAAACACTACCAAAATTATAAACACCTACTTATCCAAGACCTCTTATCATATACCTATATAGAAGGAAGCATAATAAAGGTAGTTTGTGAGTCTATAAGAGTTTAGGTAGAGTTTCAAGATCACAAAAATAATCTAATATGACTTCTTTTGATTTCCTCCTAATCTCCCTAATTTATATTAAGTAAAATGAGTAGATTTTCATGTGTTTTGATGCTAATATGACTTCTTTTGATTTCCTCATAATCTCCCTAATTTATATTAAGTAAAATGAGTATATTTTCATGTGTTTTGATGCTTTATGTGTTCAATTTTTTAGGCCTGTCTAAGGCTTGTTTGGGATGGATAGAGATGGAGTTCAATTTTCTTATGCTTTATGTGTTCACTAGGTGTTCTACTTAACATTTGGTAGTAATTTGTTAAGGTTTGAGTATGTATAGGGTTTATTATATTTTTTTTCAAAGTTTAAGCATGATTAAAGATATAATAGAGTGGAATTTCATCTCCAAAATTTACTACTGAAAAACGTCGTTTAGGATAAGTTTAATAGCAAGATAATAGAGTGTTACTATTGTAATCTATACAAGTCTATATTACCATAAAATCCTTGAAGTTAAAATAATATACTTATCATATATTAATTACAATGAAAGTAATACTTATAATTTAAATTAAGATAAAATAAGAATAAAGGAACTTTTTATAAAACTTAAATAAGCAGTCGAAGATTAAATTCCGGTATAATATAGAAAAATACAACAAAAAGGTATCCATTGGAACTAAAAGTCCATAAAGGTATTTGGAAATTTTTTTTGATTGGATAACATGACTCTATATCTAACTCAAAGATATAGAGGTCACTCCTCCATAGATATATCCTCAAAAGCAAAGAAACTATCCAAGCGATCCTTATTGACCTATACAACAAAGCTTGGGTTGTTTGCTTTTGTGAATGAGCAGAACTCATGAAAATGATGATTAATATGCTACATACTAAGTAAGGTAACAATAAAATTATAGTAAGGGCAATCAAAGTACATAAGCTTACGTGAAAGACTAATCATGCGTGGTGCTTAAATATGATATGATGCAAGAGAATAATTAGTCTAGATTTTCATAATTATATATAATCACAATCTAATCTCTAATTCAAGGACCCTATTATTTTTAATCATATGGAATAGACTAAAGCATCAACCAGGATGAAACACTCTTGAGCCACTACTATCGTCCGATGGAATAAAATCAATATTGTAATACCCTAAAATTTAGCTAAATATAATCTTGAGTGATTTACTTTATAACCAAATATTAATATAGAGGAATTAATATTTCCACCTAAATTATATTAATCTAATTCTAATCCAAAAACCAAACCTATTATCTTCTCTTTTTCTTTTCCCTCTTTTCCTTTTTCTTTTCTTTCTCTTATTCTTTCCTTTGACCAACCCTTTTTTCCTTTTCCCCCTTCTTTCGGCATGAACCATTGCCCTTAGACAATGGTTTCCATGCCCCCATCACCTAACAAGCCACACCTTACCCCATCAACATATCAAATCCCAACCCCTACAATTTGGGGTTAAATTTTTAGTTAATAACCTCTCCTTTCCTACATGCATGTATGTGTATATAAGGCATATTTAATGCCCCAAACCTATATTTTTATCCTTCTAATATTTTTGTTAAAAAATCACAACTACTACACCCTTACTCTTTACCTTTCCCTATTTCTTTCCATCACCAAAACAACCACAAGAACCCACCACCAGTCATCCCAACTGAAGCATCTCCACCACCTTCAGCCACCTTTGCCTTTCCTTCACCCATAGCACTGGCCAAACCAGCCATTCCTACCCCTCATCCACCGACCAAACTTAAAGTATCTTCCCTCTTTCTTTCCTTCCTTGGTTGCAACAATATAACCAAACACCACTCCCACCATTCGGCTACATCAACTGCACCGCACCCTCCACCTCTGACCACACCCACCAAAACTCACCCCTTTGCTTTGGCCATTTCATTATTTTGGCCTCCTTTTATAGTGCATGCCCCCTATCAATGATAGAACCAGCTGTTTTTCCATCCTTCCGCTGGGCACAACCCACCTTTCCTCCCCACTTAGTTGTGCAAAGTTTCCTAAACACTTGGTTCCCTACTTGTTTCAGTTTTCCTCCATTCGTTCACCCTTCCATTACCATAACATTTCATTAAGTATGTCATTTAATCATAATGGTATTTTATTGTGTGTTCTTAGTTATTTTTTGGATGTCTCGAAAGAGGTGGAATATGTTTTACTTGCGTAGAGATTGGAGTCTTACTCTATAAGGATACTTGTTGTAGTATAGGATTTTTGTTGCTAAGTGTTATGCATGATTTGGTGTGATACCTTGTTATTATTATTATGTGCTTAAATTAATGATGTTTAATGCTATGATATGATATTTGATATGGTATGATATAAAAATAAGTAAGTTAAGGATTTTGTGATACTGTAAGATAATATTCTATGTGGAAACCTTTAGTGCGATATATGGTTTTAGTATGGGTTTATTAAGATATGATTAGTGTGAAATGAATATAATAAGGTATATAGAGATAAATGGAGGATTTGGAGATAATGTTTCCAATATATGTATGACCTTAGAGTTAGTCCTTTAATGTGTTTGGCCAGTAAGGGCATTTTGGTTAATATGGGTTTAATATGGGAATCATGATATTTTAATGTATTTTATCATTTAAAATATGCTAATGAATTTATACAAAGTGTTTAGAGTAGTTGTGAATGGGATAAGTTTAATAAAGTATGAAAATGGTTTGATTTGGGAATAGTAACCTTAAACGAGAAGGTCATTATCACATATGCAAAACGGTAGAGTTAGAACACAAAAATTTAATATATTTTTAATATTAGTGTTTTGAAACATATACTGAATCTGGTAATTTTATGAGCTCTACATAAAAAGTTGTGATGGATATGAGAAATTAGGATTTATAAGCCTTAAGAATAGTAACTTTTGAGATAGGGCTACTATCACATGTGTCAGACTTGTGAGTTAGGTGTTTAAATTAGATTATATTTATAATAATAATATTTTAGTTAGTGGTACTAATTTTTTATCTAAAATAGTAACATAAGAAGAGTTATAAAAAAGTGTGAAATTAGGGTTTATGGGGAATATAAGGGTCATAACTCTAGAGAACAACCTTAGGACCTTTGTGTTGTACTTTACCTACTTTAAATATGTTATGTACATTTTCAAATCAATAATGAATAATAAATTAATCATTTAAAGTGAAATATCAAGTTAGTCAGGTCTAGGTGTTTTATGGGTTTGTTCCACCGAATGATAATAGTAGCTTAGGAGCGTTTTGCCTTGAGAGATGCATCAGCCCATTCCGCCTGATTAAGAATAGTGGGGCCCCAAACTCAATGTGAAGGATAATATGATTTGAGATAAGTAACCTAATGGATAAGATATTAATAACTTAAAGTGGAAGAGTATGTGAGTTAGGACTAAGGTATTGAGCTTGTCCCCTCAGACGATAATAGTGGCTAAGGTGTGTTGTCTTTGAGAGGTGATTTAAATATTTCTACTAGTTTAAGAATAGTAGCTTTATATCATTTTACCCTGAGAGGTGTTGGGTCTATTGCACCGGACGATAATAATAGCTTATGTGTGATATCCATAAGAGGTGCTTCAGATTGTTCTATTGATTTAAGAATAGTGGGATCTCTAAACTCAAATTAAATAAAATAATAAGTTATATATAATAAATAGGCATAGATTAGTACTTACCTTGTGATATTTTATGTGTTTCACATGTGTACTTATTTTCTGCCATGTATGTATATTTTTAACTATATCCATAACTTGATACTATTTTTACCTTTCTCAGTACGTAGTGTACTAACCATCCTTTTCATAGGTTTTGATCATTCCTATGAGCATACGATCCTGACATTTTGTATCATTAACAACATATACAAAAATCAAGGTCTATCTTTAATGTCTTACACATGAGATAACACACCTACCTCTAGGGTCACTATTCCCAATTTTCCTTAAAAAATTCAAATTTCATCAATTAAACATAAATTCTCCTGTAAGACTCATTTAACCACCAAATTTAGTACACTATCATCCAAATATCATTATTGACAATATATCTAAAAATCAAGGTCAAACTCCAACCCCTTACACATGCGATAATACATCTGCCTTGAGGATGTTTATTTTCAATTTAAGTCATTTTTTCATTTTATCAGATTGATGCCCCTTATAATTACTATGAGTATTACACATGATAAAATTAGTGTATTTTAAATAATATCATAATTGAAATTATTAAAGATTCCATTTTAACCCTATTGACCAAAATACCTTTAAGATAGCTAAATCACCCATATTTTTTCAAAAAACTTAGGAGTACCAACATAATTACAGTTCAACCTCCAACATATACCATCGGGAAAATAATTAAGCACAAATATATATGATACATTCATCAAAACCCAATTTGGACAATGATTCATGCCCACATGATTGCTGTATAAAACATAGACTAACCAAACAACACACATAATTGCATGCTTTCCATCATAATTCCATCATATAACACAACCATATCATAAAGTATCATTAACAACTTAAATTATAAAACATAATAATACTATGCATGATACTTTAAACAACTTACTCATAACTCAATTTATCTTTACTTAAAATGTCACCGGTCTCTAAATATGTATAAATTCTAAGACTCCTCCTTCGAGACCACCAAAATGTTATCTAAAAACCAAAAGTAACATATGGTTAAAGCTTAGGAAAAAAACCAAGAAAAATCTAAGGTACAAGAGGTTGAAAAAGGAGAAAAACCAAAGTAAATGAAGTTGAGGGAGAATGTGGTGTAAGATTAAGCTAGTTGCATGAAAAAATGGTGTAACCAAGGGGTGACGCAACTAGGGGGTTTGTGTGGAGGTATGACACAACTAAGGATGGCATTTCATCAAGGGGTGATGTAACAAGGGTGTGTTTGCGTGGGGTTGTGACACGGATATGGGTAGTCTTGTGTGGGGGAATGACATAGCTAGAGGTTTGTTTTTGTGATAAGTTCAAACTATTAATGGGTGTGTTGCATAATGTTATGACCTTGGTAGGGTAGAGTTGCATAGGATTTTGATGTAACAAAGGTTGAGTTGAGTGAAGGCAGGTAAGTTATGCTGAGATTCCCCAAATGAAAATGGTAGACATCAATAGAATGAAGCTGAATAAAGTTGGAGCAAGAGAGAGGAGTTAGGGGAGAGTTTGGTGAGGCAATAAATGAGGTGATGAGAGAGAGTGGAAGGTTTTATTTAAGAAATTAATTTGAGAATGGTTAAGGAACTAATGAAGATGATACATAAGGGGTTGATGGGCAGAGTGCAATTGGAGGAGATTTTGGGGAAAAAATCTATGACACATCCCTTAAATTGAGGGAGTTGATGGTAGTGATGATGAATTTAGGATATGTAGGCTAGAGGGTGGAAGCACAATGAAATGAAAATGGTCAGGAATGAGGGAATGGTGTGGGGATTATGGGAAGAAGAAGATTTAAGGAAGGAAAAGAGAAAAAAGGAAAAAAAAAAGAGAAAGAAAAAGAAAAAAATGGGCTTAGGGTTAGGTTTAGAAATAGGTTTAAATTATTATTAAAGAATTAGGGTAACAGGGCTATACTAATAATTTGGGATTAGGGTTAGGCTAAGATATTAATTACTTAGAATTAGGATTATGTTAAATTTAGGTGCTCCTTTTTTGTAAAAGCACATGTGTGCTATAAGATTCTAGAAATTTTGGGAGTTTCATGGTGTTCCCATTAATGAAATTGACATATGGTTAAAGTTTCATGACTTAACTCCAAACATATTAAAAGTTATGAATTTCTTAAGTTTTCAGTATTCTAGGGAAAAATTGGTCATTTCACTTGTGTGCTAGTTTTTCAAAGATAAAAAAATTTGTTTAAATTATATTATATTTTTATAAGGTTTGCTATTTTATTTGTATTTTTGAAGTTTATAGGTGATGAAGGGTAAAGTGGGTATTTTACATGTTTCTATATGTTTTTTGAGTTTGAGTATCTTATAAATGGTATAAATGATTTTATGTTTGAATTTGATGATTTATGGAATTTTTGTAGCATTTGTTTTTATTTTATAAATTATATGATAAAGGATAAAATGGGTCTTTTAGCAAATCTTGGATATTTTGAGATATTTTGATGGTTTGGCTTTATCATAAATAGTATTTTTTTAAGGAAAAACATCTTTTTGATTCATTTCAATATGCAATGTGGTTTAGCACTTTTGGTTTGGGTCTTTTAAGACATTTGGAGATTTTAGTTTTAAAGAACTCTTTCTAGTTCAATGTGGTGGTTTAAGAGTTTATGCCTTAACCCTTGCCATGATTATATGGTTGTGTTCTTGATTTCTTGTAGATTAAGATAATGAGAGGATTTGAAATGGTTAAACAATTGTGCTCCTGATCACTTGTAGATCAATATAATAAGAGGATTTGAAAATTTTAAATGTCAAACTAGTAATTTTTTGCCTTTTGTATGATGTGTGATCTCTTAAATAAAATACTAATTATCAAGAGGAAGATCTAGATGCGCAAATGGGATATTCTTTATGGACAACTACCTTAAAGACAAGGTTTGCCTAGTCAACCTTATAGCCCCAATACGGTCCTAATATATTCTTTTTAGTACATTGGGCTTCTTAGGGGATACACACTCTTAAATATTGGATGACCTAGGCTGGGAGGTTACTGTATCACCTTGTGTGCTAGTATAATCGGAGATCATGAGTCTTCATATTACACAGTTGGGAAGGTATTTTATTGCTTTATGCACTAGTATAACTATAGTCCGTTAGCGCCTTTAATTTTTTCATTGTATACCCTTGAGTAATAAAAAGGCAATCGATGTGTAACTATGTTTTGGAGGTTGTCACTAATTTGTGTCATCATTGGTAGTTACCATTGTGTATTGTCATTTGTTTGGGATGGCCAACATTGTGTGCCACCATCAGTAGTTATCATTGTGTGCCATCAATGATAGTTATCGTTGTGTACTACCATTGGTTTAGGATGGCCAAAATTGTGTACTGTCATTGGTAGCTATCATTTTCTACTAACTTGGTTATGAGATATCGATAGTTGTCATTGTTTAACACCTTTATTTTTTGTGGTTTATTAGTTTGTTTATAAATGGTTGTTTGGGGTAGTTAGTGTATTTCTTGTTATATCATGTTTTATTATTGAGATGTGCATGATGTGAAGCTTTTACATGTGATAGTATGCTTTCATGCAAGATCTTATTCTTAGCATGATATGGTTGTATGAGCAAGTTATTTTCTTAGAGTTGAGTGTGTTCACATAGTACTTTTGTACCGAACATAATATTTTTCATTGGTTGTGGTGCAAGTGTTTGTGATATTTCCGCAACTTTGTGTTGAGTTAGAGAGTAGGGTTTCTGATGTTTTATCCCTTGTGGGGATTGCTGTTTTGGGTCTTATCTACTTGTTTTGACTTCTATAGTCTTTGTTTTAATAATTGTAATATTTAAATATTTTTACTTTGTAATATAATTTTTTTACTGGTGTTTGCTTTTCATGTCCAGCTTTGTATCTGCCATGGGTTTAGCTTTGTAAAAAAGTAGCTTCTTTTGTTTGGTTTTATTTTAAAAAATAAAATTCTATTATAAATAATAAATATTTATTTTTAATTATCTTAAATTTAACAATTTGCATATATGCTTTAAATTTGTATCCTTAATTTCATTTAAAACTAGTCAAGCTAAAAATTTATTATATATATATATATATATACACACACATCACAACTTTTTCATCTTCTAATTAATATTTTAGTGCTAATTACCTGCTTAAATTATGTGTTTAAATCATTACTTCAATTTAATTGACTTGACCCTTTAATTTTTAAATTTTATCAGTAATCACAATTAGAAGTGTTCAAGGATGACATATCTAATATTTCGAATATCTAGTAAAACTATTGAATATGTTGAGGTATTAGCATGGATTTGGAGAGATCAAAACCAAATCAAAATTAACAAGATTATGCATAATTGAAGATTCAATCACAAAATAAAACAATTAAAAAAAAGTATAGATATTTATTCATGCTCTTGTGTAATTATAAGATGATTAAACTAATCAATCAATCAATTACAAAAATTGACAATTTGATATAGGAGCATCCTTATTTAATGATCACAATCTCGTCATTAATTTTTTCAAGTTTGAAAGCCCATTACTTGGACAGATTAACCATCCAATAAAACCTAGTCATGCAAGTATTGTCAATCCCCTTTTGTACCATCCACAAAACACCCTAAAATAGGCCACTATTAGTCACATTTTTTCTCTAATTTTCCCACCCTTTTAAACCCATTTTACCATAATATTTTATCCCTAAAAATGCCACAAAAATGAAGCTCATTCTACACCCATAAGAGCCACATAAAATGGCCACAAGTCCCTCTCAAGTTGTATGTTAAGTCCTTTTCATCACTTGTGAAGAATAATGCAAATTTTAGAGAATAACAAGGAAGGCTAAAAGACATTCCTTACTCCTTTTTGTTACATACAAGATTAAAATGGTCTTCTTCTATTTCATATTGAGTTATGTGGCTGTTATATGAATTAGAACATATGGTAAGTTGGCACTCCTGTTCAAAATCTGCTCATTAGT
Organism: Tamarix austromongolica; assembly: GCA_039764185.1. Classification (NCBI taxonomy): domain Eukaryota; kingdom Viridiplantae; phylum Streptophyta; class Magnoliopsida; order Caryophyllales; family Tamaricaceae; genus Tamarix; species Tamarix austromongolica. The sequence continues at coordinate 13,246,417 of CM077809.1, read as the reverse complement.
CCTACCCATGACCGAAACTCATGGCTGGGTTATAAGGTAGATTTTCTTCTTTGTTTTAGCTCAAATCACATTTATTAGTTGGCTAAGTTGTAACCTTTAATCCCGTACTTCCTCTATAAGTTTTAAGGATAGAATAAAAGGAACAAACAACAACTTATTGGCTGCATTTTTCTCTCAAGTAAACCAAGAGTTCTTCCCTTCAAAACTAAGTGCAAGAGTTTGAAGTTTTGCAAAAATCTTCCAAGATATATCCTAAGAGTTTTACACCTTAGGTGGTTCTTGTAAGAATAAATTTTATTCTCTCAAATCTTTCCCCCATTCTTCTCTTTATTTTGATTGTTCTAAGTTATTTTGGAACATAATTTTCTAGTAAGACCCAAGTTGGATTTCATATGCATCATTATTCTCTTTGAATGGAGAATTCTATGGAGAAGAAGAAGAATTTGGGTCGCATGACTATCGACTACTAGGGTTTCATCATATATCTTTTTATAAAATAAAAAATCCTATGAGGAAAAACAACGTATTTTAGAAATAAAGAAAAAAAAACATGATTTATGTCTAGGAAACACAGGACCATCGTGTGTATTTCATTACTCTCGACTTCTGTGTAAGACACATCAAAGATTTCTCTCAGAAACACGGATCATGTTTAGCAACACGAAACCCCTATGTTTCTCACATATATCACCATATTACACTAAACTTCTCAAATACCTGCACGAACCAACACAATGTTATGATGTACTCGGATACCTAGGAAAAACTCATAATTCTCCACCTTGATGTAGTATTTGTGACACATGACATGTAAAGACCTCTATAAAAAACCTTGGCTTAAAAAAGCGCCTCATGGCTTATGAACATCGATCAAGTCTGAGAAACACTTGAAATTATTCACAGTCAATGGCTTCATTAGTATATTAGCCAGATTATCCAAAGTACCCACTTTCTCCAACACAACTATGCTTGCGGCAATAGTACCCCAGATAAAGTGATAACTGATGTCAATGTCTTTCGTTCGACGATGGAAAGAATTCCACTAAACAAATAGCACTTTGGCTATTCCCACGAAAAACTAAAGCACCATGACCAAACTCCAACTCTCGTACTAATCCACCAAGCCACAAGGCAACTTAAAAAGCCTTTGTTATAGCCAAACACAAACCTTAGAACCGCTAAGGTCGAACACTAGCAAGCTAGTGTATCTCTGATCATTAAGACCACAACCAACATCAGAGTAATCCATCAACAGAATATTCGACAACACATATGCAATGTAAGTCGATACTATACAAACTAAGTACCTCAGAATCAACACCACACCTAACCAAAGTGTCTTCAAGAGACTTGCCACATACATGCTCACAACACGAGCAATACAACAGTCGGTACTAATCATATTTTACATTAAGCATCTCATAGCTACAAAGTATGAACCATTGACTAAGTAAGCCACCACTACTGCTTTGGATTTGGGAACATCCAACCTCTTCAGCTGATTCTTTTTAGATATTTCTCTTGTTATGATGAGCAAAACATAAATGCACAACAAAAAGAATAACTAGTGAAACATCACATACCAATATCTGAGTCCATCAAAGAGACCACATCTCATTAGCAACACCAGCAGAATACCATAAGGCAGAATCAATACCCAAAATAAACTCTAAGTCTAACACTAGCTCCTGTACACCAATACTACTCACAATATATAGTGCATAGCTATATCTGCCTTAAGCAATGCACACTTGCACCACCCCCTACCTAGATTCCTCCTCAATAGAAGAATCTATACTATCTAGATCAATGACAACCTCCACCTTGTATGAATCACCCAACAAACTCTCTTGCTCCACCTTCTTATCAAGAAGGAGTTCAGACTCACAAAAGATAATAGATCTAGATGTAACCGGTTCACAACACAAGGACCCTCTAGTCGTGCCAATAACACTTTTGTGTCTTAGTCACATCAAATTAAGGCCAGAAACATCTAATTTATACACTCTCAATGTTTCCCCAACTACATCTTTAATAGTTGTACCAACAAGCTTATACAATGTCCTGATCTGCTTGCTAACAATAACCCCCACAACCCTTTTAGAAACCTTCAATGTGACATTCTCAATGACATACCTATAACCTTTGTTATCTAAGGAACATAGCAAAATCAAGCTCTTGGTCATGTTAGAAACATGATGAACACTAGACAGTGTCCCGACCATACCATCATGCATCCCCACCCTCACAGTCCCAATCCCAGCAACTCTGCACGAAACACCATTTTCTAAGACAACAACTCCACCTCAAATAGTGTCATATGTTTAGAACCAGCTTCTGTTGAGACATACATGGTAGGAGCACCCAGACTCTATAATCCACGTATCAGCCAATCTGGTATGTCCATTTGTAGTAGTTAATACATCACCATCACCATCACCCTAAGCTATGGAGACATCATACTCATAAGATGCACCATCACTAGTATTTGTTGATTTTCTATTAGGATAGTATCTCCCAATATGACCTTTTATGTGACAACCATGACATGTCACATTCTTCTGGCAGCTCTTCGACTTAGATCTAGACATTTTCTTGTCACCAAACCCCCACTCATGTGTCCTCCCCTAACTATCAATCCTTCACTATGTGAGTTCCCGAAAGTACCAATGTCAGTCAACTAACTATCAACCAAATCTTGTTATAGCAGGACGGATTTCACACCCTCAAGGACTAACTCATCCTTCCCGTATAAAAAAATCTCACGAAAACGCTTAAAACTTGCAAGCGGCGAATATAATAACATAATAGCCAAATTTTCCTCATCTAATTTAACATCTATATTATACAAATCCATAATGATATAGTCAAATTCATACAAATAACTTTTCAAAGATTGACTATCACCTAATTTTAGGTAATGAAGTTGACTTTTCAATAGTAACTGATTTGCTACTAATATTGTCATATATAATGGCTCAAGCTTAAACCACATGGCAACTGTTATTGATTCCTTTGCCACTTCCCACAATACCTCATTCGATAAATACAATTGTATGGTAGAGAGGGCCTTCAGATCTAATTCTTCAAATCTCTTATCCATCATCGATTCTATATTTTTCAAATAACTAGATAAAGCTTTTCCAATCCATTCTGATCTGCATCTTCAATTTTAATAATCTAAAATTAACAGGTTGATTAAACTTCTCAATATCGAATCTTGTACCCATTTTAATAGCCAGATCTCTTCAACAACGCAACTCTAATACCACATTATTACGGAATTAGAGTGGATATACATGTTATATCAGGACTCTTGGTGGCTAGGGTTTTATCATCTCTCCGTTTACAAAAGAAAAAACCCTACAGGGCAAAACAACGTGTTTCTAAAATAAAGAAAAAACACGGTATGTGTTTAGGAAACACTTGACCCTCATGTTTATTTCCTTACTCTTGACTTTTGCCCAAAATACATCAGAGGTTTCTTTTAGAAATACGAACCTTGTTTAGTAACATGAGACCGCCTTGTTTCTCACATAAATCTCTATACTACACTAAACTTGTCCAACAACTGCATGGACCAACACAATATTATACCGTGTTTAAATACTTAGTCAAAACTCACAAATATCCGAATGATTACATATTCAAAATTTAAATCCAATTACAAAAAATCAATCGGATATTCAAGACTTTTGATCAAATAAACAATTATACAATATGTGAATAATAAACCAATCCAATAATGTCCCAAATTACTACAAAGTAAATTTAAGAAAATAAATTCATATTGAAGAACATACCTAATAATGTTAATATATAACTTCATATAATATATTAATTTCCCAAATAGATCCTTAGTATATAACTAGTTTAATAGTTAAGATGATATGTATATGTTTGCACTAGACCAAACAATACCCAATCTATTTATTTAATTTTAGCATAAACAAAGCCCAAATTTATGATTTCTTAAAAGTGCTCTATACTAATCTCATAAAAATAAACTATCATAGTACACCTAAAATTACAAAACACAAGACACAAAAATAATACTTTATTAAATCAAATATTACAACACCCATCCAAAATTTATCCTAATATAAACTAAGAATTAGATCCGGTGGAGGCTGGAACTGTACAATTATGAATCAAGAAGTTAATAAAAAAAAATCCGAATAACACAAATAAATGATTGATAACAACTAATATTGCAATCCTTTAGATAAAAATTAATTAGACAAGAAATTCATGTTAAGCCTGTCACCTCCTTTTATCTCTGAACTTATGAATTGAACAAGGGAGCCCAATAATCCGTTGTTAATTGTCATAAACGACTTCTAATTTAAAGCTTCTTCGTGCGATGTTTTACATTTTCCACATTGTTTTCATATCTTAGCTATTCGAGAGCAAAATAATATTTCATTGGTATTAAAAAGAAATCTATTCTAATAATTTGTGTATTTTTAGAAATAATAAAAATAATTTTATAATTTTGCTTATTAGTTATTAAAAATTAATAACATATTATATATATATATATATATATATATATATATATAAATAAGGATAAAAAAGAATACTTTAATTTTTTAAATGATTTTTTATATATAAATTTAATAATATAATAAAAAAATTATACAAAGAAAGTAATGCATATGCTTCTAATATTTGTAAGTTATGAAGAATGGGCTCATATAGCTGGTTACGGGCCGCACTAGTATGATAATAGAGTTGTAAATATATTAACTATTTTAAAATTTAGTTTTGAATTATATAATAAATTAATAAAAAAATAATTAAGATAAAAATTTATGGTATTTAATTAAATAAATAAGTTAAATTTGTGAGTCTAGTAATTAAATGAGCCATTGTCGTAAATCTTATATTATAAATGAATTGAATCTAAAAAAATTTATATCTAAATTTAAATTATTTAACAAATAAACATAAAATAAATATTAAAACTTAATTTTTTTTAACTAAATAAATAAATAAAACCTAATTTTTAATGAGTACCGCCTAGCGAGTAAGATTTACTCATTTAGGATCGTAGATTAGGGTGCATGCTTTGTGGTGATGAACGGTGATTGCTGAATTGGTGGCATATGAAAAAGAAAAAGATTGTTACATTTGCATCATGATGTCATATCATATATCATTTATAGTAATGGTAATTATGATGATCATAATAATAATAATAATAATATGAGCCGGTGGGTTTAAAATATACAACGACAAAAGCAAAGTTATTATTTAATACTGCTGAAGTGGTAAAATCCGATACTCAATGTATGTACTACAGAACTAGTACTCTGGTCAACAGCAAGAGCATTTATTAGCACATCAAAACATGTTTTCTGTATCCATCCACAATATTGCCAGCTTCTATGGGAACACCAATTTGGGCTAACCGAAGTCTACCTAATATGTAGACCTTAGGCTTGTCCCTTCCTACTTTTGGGTAGTTGTTCCTTCGAGAATTACTACGGCTCCGTTTGTGCTGAGGTTATTCATTTCATCGGATAGATTAACCCACCCATATTATAATTTATCTAAAGTGAAAAAGTAAATAATAACTTTGATAATTTTTTTTGACTTAATTTATACTTGAATCAATCCAAAGTGAAAAATTAGATAATAATTTTGATATTTTTTTAGTCACATAATTGATCCATTCAATACAAATTCAAATACATATATATATATATATATATAATTTAAGACTTTGATTAACTGATCGTCACGTAATATTATTATTTTTGTTTGTTACTTGAATTAAGTTGTGTTAGAGCAGATTAATTTATTTTTATTAATTGTATAATTTTTGTTTGATAGAAAATTTTATTTATTTACATAACATATTATTTATGATCAAATTTGATATTTTCAAATATTTAAATTGTTTTCATAAAATATGTGAAGCTTTTTAGTTTGCATATTCCATCATCCCTATTCCTATAAGAAACTGAAAAATATCTTTAAGCCTATTATTCACATTACTATACATAAATGAGAAGGAAAGTTCATGTTTCATAATAAGATGTCAAGATTATCTTGTCGGACGGAATTTTAACACCATCATTTTGTATTTTCATTTCTTGTTCTGAAACTTCTGGTACATGATCATAAAAGTACCTTGAGTTTCCGTGGGCTATTTGGCAATTACTTTTTTCCTTGTAAGGAGTAAGTAATTTATTATATTACAATATGTATAATAATATTTATTTATTTTAAATTAATTCCTCTATTTTATAATAGGTAAAATATAATTTTTTAGGACACATTAAACAATATTCAAGTTTAGAATAAATAGTATAAAAACTGACTAAATTATCAATATTAAAAATTTAATAACTTAATTATTATATATATAATACTTCATCCTTATTAAAAAGAGTGTTTTCGTGTATATCGAGAGTATAGTTTGACAATTAACTTTTCTTAGAGTATAATATATTATGTTGTAAAAATATAATAACTATATTCATATATATTCAAAAATAATAATTTTCTAAAATTATTTTTTAAAAATTTATAATTAATATATATATAAATGATCAAATTTTATACGTACCAATAATATTTTTATTACAGAGGAAATATATTAATAGGATGAAAGAAATTCAATTAAAATATATAATAGTAAATATTTGTTGAAACTTAAAATATAACTTATTATAAAGAAAAAATATATAGATTACTCGTTGCCGATCAATTAAAGGTCGGCAACCTCGAAATAATTCTCACAACTAACGGGTCATAATTACAAAATGTTGACTTTATTTGTTGTATCAGAAAAAGAGGTAACAATAAAATTGTACGGTGGAATAAGTTTATTTCGCTAAAGGTATTTTTTTCTTTATTTATTAACTTTACCCATTGTTTAAGATAGAAAAAAAATAGTTGATGGTATATTTGGATCAAAATAATTAAAGTTGGTCAATCTATTTAGTGTTTAATTTAATTTTTTTGATATCCTAATATACATGTATATATAGAGAATATTACATGTACATTTATGTATAATTAGGTGTACATATTAGTATTATTATATGTACATAATATTTTATATTTGTAACTAAATATTTTGGGACCATTTTAATTTTTATCTAATTAGTTTCACCTAAATAGACTATAATTTTTTTTTCTTTTAAGATATATATAGATAGATAGATAGGCAGACCAAAGCATATAGAGTAGTTGTTTTACTTTTACAAATAATAAATAAATAAATAAATAGTAGTCGTAAATAACAAAGAAACAAAGAGACCAGATCATTCAATGCAACCATAAGTGACAAAGCAAAAGAAGTTGTAATTGGCACGTTGTACTAGATCTGGAGCAGCTGCTAATACCAACCCTTTCCTGTTGTCTATTTTATTACTACTATATAGGGCTTGTTTGGTATGGGAGTAATAGGGGTGGAAAAAATTTTCCTCTATTTTGTACATCTTATATTAAGTATTTAATAATAATAAATATATTTTTAATAAAATACCCATTTGAGATCAAATTAAGATCTAAAATGGATATTTATTAGAATAAAAATATTTAATTTTAAATAAATTATACAAGATATATAAAATATGAGGGTAATTTTTCCACCCCAATTACCCCCATACCAAACGAGCACATACTAGTAAATATTACTATTAAATTAAGATTTAAAATAGATATTTATTAAAATAAAAATAATTAATTTTAATTAAATTATATAAAATATGAAAATATTTTTTTTTCTTTATTATTCTCTACCTAAACGAGCACCTAGTATTTCTCTGTTCTTATGCCCAAATTCTCGAGGCATTAGTGATCTTCAAGGCGGAGCCGATGACCTCCCGCCCGATGACTGAGTCCGCAGTGCCCCTTTTACCGAGGAGGAAGAGAAAAACAAAACTCAAAAACGGGTAGGTACGTTCTACAAGACTACTAGTAGTAGTTTCAAAATTATATTAAGGTAATCATTCAAAATAATTGAGACTAATACCAGAGGTGCAGGGGCGCTAACGGACAGAAAAACAGAAACGGATATTAATATAAAAATATTATTTTAAAAAATTCTATAAAATAAGAATATACTTTTTTAAAAAATTTTATATATACTATATTTTTAAAAAATAAATCAAATATATTAAAATTAAAATAATTTAAAACTACTATCTATTTTAATTGATATAAATTATTAATAAATTTTTTGAAAAATAATTAAATACTTTTAATACCGATTTTAATATTAAAATATTTTTTTTTATAATTATCAATGGTAAAATAGTTTTTCATAAAAAAAACGCAGGGTAAAAGTATCATACAGATACAGTGCATGGTATATCTATATTGCTTGTACCACACACACATATATATATATAATGGCGAAATTTTTTTCTAGTTTCATACCTATTTTATGTCTTCATTTGATATAAAATAGGTATTAGCTCCTTCAATTATTCAAAATAAAAAGAAAAAGAAAGAAGCTATAGACTTTTGCTTGTTAGTCATCCATTATATATATATATATTCTATCATTACACATTTGTTTAAAGCAGCTTTTATTTTGTGAAATATACCTTCGTTTTATACCTATATTTTAATATAATATATATATATATATATATATATATATATATATAAGAATAAATTATTAATATATATATATATATATAAGAATAAATTATTAATACTTAAATATATCAGTTGATTTTAACGAATTATTTTTCAAAGGGAGGCCCTAAGTCTTATCCCTACATCCATCCGCAAACTAAGGGATGAAGCACCGTCTCCTCTTTCTCAGCTACCATTTTTAATGCTGCTACGGTATCATAGTTCCCCATTAACAGCAATTTTTAATAATATTTCCTTAAATCATATAATTCTTTCTTTGTCATTTTTAATTTTTAGGGTATATCTAGTCGATCATTTCATCCTTCAATAATTACTTTACAACCGCAAATTTTAAAATTATAATATATATATATATATATATATATATTGACAATAACAGTGATCAGCTGATAATTACCGCTTTCTCTAACATGGGGCTTGGCCCTTGACAGCATTGCACTTGGGAGTATCCAAAGGTTGAAGCGAAGACTTGTGTAATTTGTCTTTGCTGCCATTTTTTTTTTCTTAAACAAAAAAAAAATACATATATATTCTGATTGCACGTGTATACCTCACAACAAGCCTGACTGAAAGCTTTATTATATACATAGTATACTTATTAGTATTATTATTAATGGCATGCAGTGGCAAAGGGTTCGTGCACACGAGTGGAGCAAAACCAGGGGTCGGGTCTCCCTTAATCTTTGCATTAAACGACAGCTAATTTATGTTATGTTAAGGTGCTCCGTCTCCACTGAGGTATTACAAGCTGACCTCCACTATACCATTTGTGGTTTTGGTGATGCGGCGAACGTCCTAATTCATACGATGACCGTACGAACTAACATACAAGCTGACTCATGAATCAATTTTATTTTATTTTTGATTGCATACTTAATTTTATGACTTATGAATCAATTATGCCCGAACAACATTAAATAATTACTTTACAGAGAAAATATATTATAAATACCCCAGATTTTGTCTTTTGGTTTTTGAAATGGAACTTCATGCAAACATGTATCAAGTTATGGTTTATATTTCAACCTATATATATTTATGACCGCGTTTAAAAAGCCAACGGAATCGTTTACCGGTTAAGTAATTCAATCTTAACATAACTAGATCATATCATTCACGTTCAAATAATCATATGCCTTAATTATGAGGATATATATTGTTAGTTTTACTACCACAAAAATGGATTTTAATACCATTTTTTTTTACTAGTCTTAATAACAACACTGAACAAAGCAACATCGAGCAAATTAACAAAAAAAAAAAACCAATGAAAATTGAGCAAATCTTTTGCCTCGATTTCTCATTCCAAAAATCAAACATACATAAGCAAAGCTAAATAGATCTAAAACCAAAATGGAGCAATCAAGAATAAATTCAAACACTTAATAACTTATACGAGGAATCGTCAAATTTTTTTACTAAAAATATTAAATAAAAATCAAACACAAATCAAGCAAAGCTAAAAAAAAAATAACATGAACAATAATTCACTTCCAAAAGCGATGCTCAACTCAAATTCTAGATATGAGATCTAAGCCAAAGAAGAACAAGTAGCACAGACCATCAAGAGGCGACAATCAAACAAGACAACCCATATCCAAAAAAGAAACCATGCAAATCAAAATATTTAGCCCTATAATCTTTTAGATCTAAGACAAGAAAATTTAAAATAGGTTTCTACACAAGATCCATCATGAACCATCAGATAGAGGATGAAAGATATGAACAGATCTTGTAAACAACTAGATTAATTTTTCGTTCCTTGGGTGTATTGAGGCAATCAACAACAATTCAAGGTTTCCTTTTGGACATTACAAACATAGATGTAGGTTTCAAACCTTTGACTTAGGGAGTTGAATGAGAACTTGAAACATTATTCTATGTGGAAAAAAAAAGGAAGAAGCAAAGCTCTAGGATAGGAAAAACATTGGTGAGAGAGGGCCATTAGAGGCGATGGCTAGAAAGTTGAAAATTGTGGGGAGTTGGTTTCTTATCTACTATTGAAGGATAAGAAATGATGTTTTCTAACATTAGGAGCGAAGTGTTTAAGTTTGGCTTTCTTTACTTCTCTCCTATCGATTTTAATAATGCCAAGGTTTTAATAATAGTTTATCTATAGAATCGTTACTAAATTTTACTGTCCAAAATTTTTACACTTATATCAACGATTTTACGATTACCGTTATTAATGTTGCGTTATTAAAACTAGTTTACATATTAGTGTTTTCAAGATTTCTCTAGTTGTTATTAAGAAGCTAAACTTGAACTAAATATTGTACGACTTGTTTAAAAAAATAATAATAAGTGAACCATAAGTATCACTCACTTAGCTAGTGCACCATTATTTTCACTTCGTGTGCTTGATAAATGTAACAAAGCTAGCTAGTTATACTTTTATTCGAAAATCACACACATGCGTAAATTTCTAACGGCCAGCATTGAATTAGGTTTGTATCGGTTGGACTCATCGTCTAAAAGCTACACTATATATCCCAATTGCTGGCTGAAGATCAATTTGGCTATTAGTGGCTGAAACTTTGCGATAATTAGTGCTAGCTAGTACCTTCTGACAACTTATGTGACCGATTAATATTGCTGAGGTGGAGGCGCGGAGCTTGCTGTCGTATGCTTCGAGTTGAATTATACAGATCAAAATTCTTAATCATAAGTCACAAATCATCCGATGATCATTCTTAAATTAAATTCATCGTGCAAAAACCTCAAGCCCAATGATTAATTTGCATTATATTTAGTATAAACATGTATTAGTACATATCCCTACGAACCTTCCCAGTCGATTATCTATTTCAAGTGGGGTACGAGTGCTTTGAGCATGGGAGGCACGTTCTTACGGTATTTCAGCCTGATTAATAATAAACCTGACATCATTATTGATTAATGATTAATTAAACCGAAAGGATGACACAAATTTAGTGTTAAGAACTACTATTAATTACTATGGTAGCAGTACTGAGAAAACACCTGCTTGTGGGATGTTCGATGGCAAATCATATTAGAGAAAGCGGTATGGAAGCAGCAGGTGTTGATCAACCTCCCCATGCTATGTGTCGCCTCGGTCTTACGCACTCACAAAACAGCATTTCGTGGGCCACGGATATTATTTGCTTTTTCGCGATTAACTAACATTAATCCCTTCATCTCGACTCGACGTCTTATTGTGGGATTATTTCTGTAAAAGGCTCTACTAATTAAGGATCCGAAATAGTGCAATGTAATTATGCATATCAGTTCAGGTGGGCATGGTTTTAGCTAGGGTTGTTCGCATGATCGATCATATTAATTTGATTGGAAAAATTAATCTAATATTTTTTTTAGCAAATAACAAATTCGGTCAATAAAAGTTAAACAAATTAGATATTCAATCTGCTAAATAAAATAATTAATAAATTACAAATTAAGTTCACTTTTACTAATATTTATCCATTAAAGTTATATATATATATATTATACAAATTAGAACAAAGTTTACATTTCACTTTTCTCTTATACCCTTTTTACTACAACAAATTCTATTTTGCTTTCTCTTTTCATATTGTCTTCAACAAATAAGTTCTTCCCGTATAATACGAATAATATTGCATAATATTATCATCACATTTCGTTTAATTCTAGAACCTAACAAATTCAACAAACATGTTACCATATATAACATGTAGGATTTTTAAAAACCACGTCTAAAAGCTTTGATGAAATTGTAGTATAATGTATATAATATCTTTGATGAGCGTGAATATCTTTAAAGGATATATGTAGTACCTTTAATTAATATCCGTAGCATCTATAGAGAACATATAATATATATTATATAATATCTTTACAAAATGTATAGTATATTGTATCTTTAAGTATGTGTATAGTATCCTTGAGTAACTAGTAATACATACAATAGAGTATATTTGATTCATGAGTAGTATATATTATGTTGAACGAGTGTGTTCTATCTTTTATATAGTACTCCATCTGTATCAAAAATTAATTCATTTTAATAATTTACACACTTTTTATAAACTAATAAATGTAGTCATAAAAATTCACTTACACCATTTACTGAAATATATCAAACATTTAATGCATTGATGATGAAAAAAAAGGCGAGGGTAAAAGAAAAAAATGAAATTTTACTTTTCTAAAGTTATTTTTTTATACAAAAATTTAATGATGGAATTATTTAATTTTTGATACGCATGGAGTATATAGAATATACTATTTTTGATCGATAAACAACGTATATCACATAGGATCCTTACCGATGTATTATATTTATTATCTTCAACGAGTGTATTGTATAAAATATATCGCATATTTTGTCAAACATAAAAAAAGATGTGTATTGTATCTAGTATCTTATAGGCTGTGATTAGAAACTGCAGAAAAAATATTTTTTTGAGTTAGCTAATTTAATATAAATTTGTTTGAAAAAAAAAGCAAATTTATATATTTATAATATTACATTACTTTTTGTGTGTTTGAGTATGGTTAATGATGTAGAAGATTATAGACAGAGATTTGTTAAAATTAAGTTAGTTATGGTAATATATATATATATATATATATATATATAGTAGAAAATTTGAATTTAAAAAATGACCTTATTCATACAAGAAAATGTGCCTAACCTTAAGAGGGAAGAAAATATATAATGAACCTAAAATGTAATTAACTCTAAAATAATATGTAATACTATAAATTATGTGCATGTATGTATGTATGTATATGTATATGTGTGTGTATATATATATATATATATATTCTAAAAATTAGTTATTGCTAGTGAATTTTATACTTTTTAGTTAATATTTTTATTAAATATTTAAATATTATTAGAAATGTGGACCTACTAATTGAATATAATGTAATATATGACTTGAATCAAATCGTTAGGTCATATTTGTTCAAATTGATTCGATTTGTTATCATTTGATTAGCTGACTTTTTCCTAATATTTCTTATTTTTGATATGTTCAAAAGTTTTGATATATTTAACATATTATTTGTAATCTGATCTAAAGTTTTTTTTTTCCTTTCAAAGATTCAATGATTGGATATTTGAGACACCAAATATCCAATCTATGACTACCCCTAGTTTTGGTAAGGTTACTAAATTAAGTTATACTCCTTTCTTGCAATAGAGAACCCACACTTTTTCATATTTATTTTATAATATTATTCATCTTTAAAATTCCATTAAAATTTTATTGTCATCCTCCACCTCAATAATATATCTTATAATAATAAAATTGTTCAAGTTTCAATGCTAATATTTTATTCAATTTATGTACTCCAATTTATTCTAAACTTTAGTATTACTTAATATGCTTGTTGAAAAAATTATAAATTCTTTATTATAAAACAAATATAGCATATCAAAAATGGCAATCCAATATGAATTTTGTTGATAATAGAGTTTGAAGGGGTATGTAGGTACATTATATTACACATCTAGTATTATACCTCATGGACAAGTAATGAAGCTCTATCTACTACAAGATAACTCTTTTATATTAATAATGCTTTTGCAATGACAACACTTTGTTGTTGAGAACTTTATTTTTGAGGAATGATAATTTTATGATGTTATAAAAAGTTGCTGCCAAAAATATTTATTTATATGGTGATTATTAGGAAATATTTTGCAACAATATTTGTCATTGTAATATATGTGATGGTTTATTTGCAATAACATTTATATGTTGCAATATACAAAATATTTTTGCAACAACTTTTTTTTATTGCAAAATATTGATTGAATTTATTACGACGACTATACTTCTTCCAAATATTAGGTTATTTTAACGTAATGACAAGTTGTTATAAAAAAATAAAGAATTTATCAACAATTTTATTCCAACGTGTATACCTTGTTGTTGTGAAAAATGACTTATGACAAAAATGATTAAGTTTCTTTGCTAAACATTATTGTTATAAGTATTAATTTATTTACCTTCGTCAGATCCAATATGCTCGAGAAGATGAAGATTAAGAAAAATATCTTCGCAACGATAACTTTTCTTGTAAGTTATACATGTAATTATTAGCAATGATATTTTTTGTTGTCAAATATTTTATCAATTTATTGCAACGACTATATTTGTTGCAGTATACCTATCATTTTTCGCAACAACATTCGTTTGTTCCAAAACATACGAAAAATGATAAAAAAATAAATAAATTTATAAACAAAATTAGACCACCTTCCTCAACCTCAGTTCTCTCTTTGTTTGTTTCATCCTATCTTCTGCGTCATTTTGTGTGTGATCTTATTTGTCATCTACTATCTTCTTCTTTGCTCTTGATACTCGGTTCCTTCCTCCATGTTGTCGTTGCTTTCTCCAACTCCCAATATTGCCTCCATTGTTTTAACCTCATCTAATTATAATGATTGGACATACCAAGTTTTCTCCGCATTCATTAGTACAATTGAAGCCCTATTTGCCAAGCAGAATTTTGGTAAGTTTTGGTTCAATTTGCTATTTTTTTCTTGATATATATGTTAAGAATCATTTTTATATTTTTTGGTTATATTGATTTAAGCAACATAAGTGTATATGGCGCATAATTTATGGACATCAATTACATGTTTAATAGATTATTTATTACAACGGTATTTAAATAAGTTATTGTGTCATCGCAATTGTATGCTTTTGCAACGACAAATATAGTTGTTGAAGTTTTAAGTTAAAATTTTAAAAATGACTTTACCATTGCAATTATATAATTTTCACAACAATAAAGTGTGATACCATCCAAATTGAACGTAGTGTTATACGGATTAATATGACTACTTATATTAATATGCTATACCATTATTTTGGTGATTCTTTCCTAAGAACAATACCATTAAGCGTCATTGCTGTAAAACAATTATTAGGATGAATGACCTCTGAGAAGTTTCAATTTTTAAAAAAAAATTATTGGGAAGCATGTGAGTGAAAAAAATGTGTTAAAAGGGCTTATGTTTATTTGTAGGGTTAGCTAATTAATTCAAAAGCGCTATGAGGTAACCCTCATATTGCTTGTGGGCCTAGGTAGCTAGCAAGTGATCCCTGCCTAGTCGTATCAACTCGGATATTACATAAAGATTGTTTCAAAAGTATATTCAATTTTTTATAACGAAATAAGTCATTTCAATTAATGTATTTTTGCAATGATATGCTTTTTTTTGGCAACACCTTTTTTTGTTACCAATAATAAGCTTGAGCAACGGCATTAATTGTTGCCAAAAATGGGTTGACAAAGTACAATAATATTTTGCAACAATATAAGTCATTGCTAATTACAAGCTTTTGCAACGATGTAATTTGTTGCCAAAGTACAGTTAATTTTTCAACGACAAAAAGTCATTACTAATCATAGGTTTTTGTAATGACATAAATTGTTGCTGAAGTAGGATCAATATTTTGCAACAACAAAAGTCGTGGAAATATATAAATACATGTAATTAGGTAAAGTGATGTATTATAATGACAATTTATGTTGCATTTAATTACTTTTTTACAACGACCAATGTTGTTGCTTTATTTTTTGCAATACCATAATGTATAATGACCCTGAAACAAAAATTATCGTTGCGATATATATTTTTTACAACTACTTTCTAGCTTTAGCAATAAAAAGTATCATTGCCAAAAATAATTTTTTTTCATAGTGTTTGAAAAGATAGGGATAATAACGCACGATAGGGAATTCAAACTTAAGTGTTAGGATACTCAAATTCCTAGTCTAACTGTAAGTGTCGAATTACAAGTACAACAAGAGAGAATTAAGGGTGTGTATGACAACCAAAATACTTTTTCCATACTAATTCATTTCTCCTAATGTGATGTATTACAAAATTTAAGAACTATCCTTAATTACCTATTATCACCTTTTTCAATAGGGTAATCAATAAACAATAGAATGGTTAAAACATAACCCTACATTGACATTGTGCATCAGTCCATTTTATCTTCATTTCAACATTAAATACCAAACCGATCTAAAAAATAAACTCGTTATTTAAGTGTTTATCTTTTGTTCTTTATTTTTTATAATAGCAATTTTGAACTATAACTAAAATGTTATATAACATAAACTATTAAAAGAAGAAAATATAACAGGAAAAAAACAAAAAAGTATATATATATATATATATATATATATATATATATATATATGTAAATGATGTCGAAAAGCAATTTAAGATATACAAAATCAAATATATGTATCTACATCTAGTTTATTGGATTGAATAACTCATAATTGTACTAGATATCAAATAAAAGAATTAAAAACATAATTTAAAAAAAAACTAGTTGTAAATTGTAGTACACATAGTAGAACAAATAAAGAATAGATTTGAAACAATAATAAAAACAAGTAATAACAATACATGTAACATATATGCTTCCTCAAATAGTACAGTACATCCAATATACTATAATATATATATATATATATATATATATATATATGTGTGTGTGTGTGTGTGTGTGTCTGTGTATACATTTATATATATATATATATATAGACAATACGCACACACACATCATTTTACTCGTATTCAAAATTAAACATAAGTTTGAAGAGAAAACTATAGACTAATTATAACACATTCAATAAAATATCATATGCTCTATAAAATAGTACAATACATCTAAAATATAGTATGATATACTTCATACATTTTAAATATAGTATAATATAATACGTTAACGATGATCAACGATATTTTAATTTTGTTAAGTTATCCTAGAAGATTGTAATAAGTGTTTTTTTTTCTTCTTCTTTTATTTGCTTGCTAAGATATTTTGTGTAATTTCTCCCTGCATATTTACGATTCTGAACTGAAGCCAGGACTCTTAATAAGATGTCTCTAATTTATATTGGCCTCTTCTCATTGCACAAACTTGAAGAAGAGGGAATGGGGGATGACTATGAGCTATTTTGTATTTGTATGTGACGATTCTATTCTTATGATTCTCTCTCTCTGCCTCTCTATAATCGAGAAGGTATCACGTGATACCATACCGTCCATGTATGATCACGTGGCTCAGCACTGGACCGTGCTCCTTATTTAAGGCTCAAAACATGTACGGTTACTTTTTATATATTTTTTTTTCATCTTTTTGTTTTTTTTAGTTATCTTTTTCGCTTTTTCTTTCAATTCGTTTCACTTTCCCATTTAAAGGTCATGTTTGCCGACAAATTGTAGTTCACCATCCGTAAGTCTAAATTCATTTGTTTTCTCCCCAAAGTTGCTGGAAAGTTACCGTTCACAGTAAAAATTATATTGCCGATAAAATGTTAAGGCATTGAAAAATTAGTCGAGTACAGATAAATATTTCACATTACCATGTTATTTCAATAAGATATCATGCAATCATATTTCTTTTACCTATTTTGAGGATAGTAAATACAGCTTGTAGTCTTATAAAAAAAAAACTTGATCAAACCTGTTAAAAATTTGTTTATATTCGTTCTGTCGTTCGATTAATTAAATGAGTTAAATTTTAACTTTAATTAAAAATATTTTTTTAGTAAACAAATTATATGTGTACTTATAAAAAGTTCGTTTCGATTTATTTATATTTTAGACTCGTAAATTGAATATAATTTGATTCGTTAAAAGCTCGAGCACCGTATCTTATTAATTCTTGTGACATAGGCTAAAATTTCACTATATTATGTTTGGTATGGGGGTAAAGGTGGTGTAAAAATTACAAGGGAAATTATTTTCCTTTTCTTTTATGTTTGGTATGGGAAGAAATTTATTTGGGAGTAAATTTATACCGTTAACTGAGGGAAAATTATTTCCCAAGTATACTGTTGGGTAATTTATTCTCTCATACTGTGCCATCTCACATCTGGCTCCTCTCCCTCAACCTCGCACGGATATTTCCTGGTGCAATTAGGGTGAAATAAATTGAAAAAGGTAGCTGCCCGCTGGATCTTTTTAGGAATGTTTAATCGACATACCTCGGAGTTAGTTAAACGACGTGAAAAGTATCAAATGGCGTTAAAATAGATACTTACAATAATCAATATTATTATATTGTAAATTACACTACTAAAATAGTAGTAGGAATGGGGAAATTATAAAAAAAAGTAATAATAATAAAAGGTAGGTTCCACTTACATCAGTACACGGCTCCATCAATTCTTTTCCCCTGGCTTCGGACTTTTTGTTACGACTCCGAAAACTTTTAATTTTATTTTAGAAAAGTTTATATTTATTTTTATTCTAATTTTTTTTCTTTATATATATATATATATATATATATATATATATATTAATTTTCATATTATTTTTTTAAATAATTTATATAATTATTATATTAAGAATATATTTATTATATTCTAAAATATAATGTCTAACAATTAAAGTCCGACCTCAAAAACTCCAGTCGTGCAAGCAATTTTGTCCGAAATCGATTTGCTAATTAATATGATTATTAAGATGTTGCGTCACGCTTTATGGAATAACTCAACTCATGAGGGTTATCTATATCTTTGTTGTCAATCTAATTTCCGAGTTATTTGATATTCAAAACTTTGGATCACGCGTATCAATGAATAGGCAACTTTACAAATAGAATGTTATTGGATGAATTTTAGGTTATAAAAATGCTTTTATTATGTATTAGATGGATTGAAGTAATATTTTTTTTAATTAGATGAAGTTTGTAGACTTTTATTATGTTTTAATAGATAATTGTTATCTTTTTAACTATTGAATATTTAGTATGTGAATTAATTGTAAATGTCTTATTTCAAATATTGTTACAATATATCTTGATTAGTCTCTTTCATAGATTTTTTTTTAGTTATTGTAATATGTTATTTTGATTTATAAAAATTAAATTAAAAAATTTAATATATTAAATTTTGATTTATGTGATAAATAATTATTTATATATTATATCTAATAAAAATATTACTAATTTTTCATGCTAATAAAGTAAAAGAAAATATTATTCTAACATAAGTTATTCCTCCCAAACCAAACATAAGGAAAATATTCTCTAGAATAATTTACCCTTATATACCAAACAAGAAAGGTGGATAAATTTTCTCCCTTAATTATTTCCCCCTTAATCATTCCCCCTTGATCCATTTCCCTCATCCCAAGCATACCCTAAAAAATTTGTGAGGCACATAGTTTTTAACCCTTATCTTATTACTTCAAGTTTTAGTTCTCGGTAAAACGTTTATCCAAAGTATTATCAGGCCACCGCGTCCCTGAACACCGTTAAATTTACTAAGATTAGCATCTAATTAATAATTTGACCGACAACTTTTGTATGGACAATTAATAAACTAATCTTATAATTTTAGGTAAGAATTTTAAGCCTTGACAAGCATCTACGAACATCCATCAAACGAACTGTCATAGGGATCAAACTACTAGGATAGCATAGAAGACTGCCCGGAGATCAAATAATTGTCGGTCGGTTTGATCGTCCCATTTTTGCATGAATTTTTTGTGAAGACTTTTTTATTTGTTTATTTGTGTCTCGTCTTAAAAAGGAATATACTTAATTTAGGCGTAATTTATTTGTTTATTCAGATGAGTACTACTGGAGCACTCAAAAATTTATTTTTCACCCTGCCAAAGAAAAGACGATCCGAATCATCAGTAAATGCACGGAACAGGCATCCACGGGAGTGCGAGCTTATTTACTACTATTAGTACTTCTTTGTTGGTGCCATGCCTTTAATTGATCATCAATTAATCTAAAAGAATTAGAAGGTCGGGAGGTGGCGAATCAAAGTTTATTTTATTTTAGAATGATTATCAGTGCCGCTAAGTTCCTCATAAACTAAAGTTTTAATACATCGTTTGATTGATTGATTGATTGAATTTGCATATTAGAGTCGATAATCGGTGTGACTGTGTCACGTTAATATTTGATAAACTTCATAGATTTTTATTTTTAAAATGAATTCGATATATTTAAGGAGACCATCAGTGATCCAAAATGGGCGTTCAATTGTGATTGAGACCATTCACATTTATAATTAAATTACATACTATTGAATAGATGTAGTTGTAACAATTATATTTTTTATTACTAATTATTATTATTTTTTTATTTTTGTTTAGAAATGATTTTAATATAAAAAATAGAATATCACCAACATATTTAATATAAAATAGATGACTTGACATCTACCTTATACTAAATATAAGGTCAAGGAAACCACAATTAATATTAGAATGGGATAACAAAGTGTGTGCACCACAGTATAAAGAGGTATAAAAAGTTCATCCCACATGCCGAATATAAAACCAAATGAAAATCACTCTTTACCACACAATTGCATACATAACAGTCATACAAAACACTTGTACCCTCAAGCACTACTAAATCAATTCATATTTTGATTATTCTATATATATATATATATATATATATATATATATAGGCGGTCACATATCACATGCCATTAATTGTGGGCTTCTACTCCACAAAGTTTCTACTCCACAAAGTCAATCGGTGCTCTAGATATTAGCCCATACCAATCATCATCAGATGGCACGGGTTGCAACCTAGCACATAAATCATATATCCCTAATCCCGATAAGACGATAGTCATATTGGATGGTATGGATCCTAACCTAGTAATACATCATATGTCGACAACTACCACCCAAAAATACACATGTAGCGCAACATATGTTAGAGTCACCAATCTTATCAATATGCACACCCTTTATAATACACAACTGATTGAGTAGAATCTGATTTTATACTGAGGGAATGTATATAAGTTTGAGTACATGGCAACTTATCGATGCATTTTCATGTGGATCATCATCTACTAATGTCATGTAGACCGTAGCCCTATTGTGAAGATAAGATTGACCAAAACCCTAAATAGCAATGTAACATCAAGGGTTACCATCCATAATCTCTATATTGGTTTAAGGGATAAACGTCTTAAACCCACTTATCTTTTGCTTCAAGTTCAGACATTTCATTCCTTAGTGATCAATAGATACAACACATATCACATAAATAGGTTAATATCAGTATTGGCACCAATGACGGGTAATCTCACAAAATATAATGCTTATTAATTTAGTAATATCAAATAAGCTCTCAAGGTTCAACCTTTATAAGTTTGATAACAGTAAATAACCCCCAGTGTTCAACCCTTATCCATTTATTCTAATATTATTCATAACCTTTCAAGGCTAATTGTAGTACCTTGAATATATTTTGATCTTAATTTTTAGATGATTAGCCTCTTGACACTTCCCTAATCTTCTTATAACTATTTAATGATCTAATCTTAACATATAAACCTTTTACTTTATCTCAAACCTCTAACCCTATTTTTTCTTAATTAGTAGTCAATTGACCTACAAACATAATGACCCATCACCTAGGGGGTTAGGTGGCTAACTTGCCAGCCCTCTTCGGTCGACTAGGCACTATACGATTGTGCCAAAGTTATTTTTTAATTCCCTTTTACTACGAATTAATTTTTATGTCTAATACTTTTATATATTTAGGTTCCTAGATTAAATTTACAAATTTTCATAATTTTTGAAATTTATTTGATTTTTCACAACACAAGTTTTATCCATTTATTGGACTTTCTACCTTATCTTAACTTTTTTATGGTCGACTTTCCTTAGCCACGTTGACCACAAAATATAACCTCCCTTACCTCCTCAATAAAACTTGACCTTGTACTTATTCATTCAACTACCCTTTTTTTTACCATAATTCAATCAACTTATTCACCTTAACCATAGTTTAAAAACCAGAGCAGCCAGTTTGGATTGGTACACTAGCGAACCGGCTAGGTCATTGACCAAATTCTATATACAAGTTCTTAAGAGATCATAATTGACTAAAAATTAGCTAAGGAATGATCAGACCAGTGAGAATTGGTGAATTTATCAAAAAATCGACCAATCGGATCGGTTAAAAAAGTGGTTGGTAGCCAATCAAATTTAAGTATGGTTTAATTTCTTCACATTTTTTGACTTAATATATACAACTAGTCTGACTATTTCAAACCACTAATTGAATTACTAAACTCGTGAACCAGTTATGATACTGATTTGATTACCGGTCTAATTTTTAAAACTATGACCCTAACCACACTCTTACATTCTTACACCACTATACTCATTTCTCTCACACTCCACCTTTTCCATGCATTTCAAGCAACCTAAGATGTAATCTCACACCCTCTATCCTGCCTCTTGGTAGAAAAATGTAGGGCTTTATGCCCTTTAGTTCTCATTTTAACACTTGATAATTTCCCTACAACTCCTAACCTTGCTCCCTCCTATTTACTTTTGCTTACCCCTTTGTACTTCATCGTCACTTGTGTCCAATTAAGCTAATCAAACCTTCTCCATCTTCTCTTCATACTTCTAAATTCTTAGATTTTAGCGCTTTAGTGATTGTTCTAAGCAAAAGAGGGTTAAAGTTTTAGATTGGTAAAGTTCCCTCAAGCTTGTTCATGCCTTCATTTTAGATCAAGGGTTTCATTTTCCCTCTTCAACCCCTTTTTCCCCTATTTAAAAATCCTTCTTCTTATTCTCATTTTCTAATTCCAAAATTTATTTAAGATTATCCTAAGGTGGTAGAAAGAGGTGATTAGGAATATTTTTTCTTAGAGACTAGTGTAACTTTGGTAAGAATGCACATATGTACCTTAAGGTATTTTTGATGTTATGTGTGTTTTATATTAAATTACCATGATTTCATACTCTACTTGTAAAATTATGTTCGATCATATAAGCTCATAATTATTTATTATTGTGAATTTCATATGAACAATTAATTTATATGATTTTTGTAATTACCATGCCTAGTCCATGCTAAGTTTTATCTCAATTTTCCCAAGCATGATATTCTATTGTGTTATATTTGATGAGCATGTTGTTAAGTGTAATTTGTCACGAGGTTAAGTATTTGGCATAAGCACCATGTTGAGGTTTGTGTTGGTCCTTTTGGGCCTTAATGGGTCTCAAACATTTTGTTTCTTTGTGGTATTGTTGAATGACTTAATTTATGATAATTACATCTTTGGGTGTTCAATAATACGTGGGAGTTTGTGTACAATTCTTTTGTGAAGTTTGGCTGAGTTTTTGTTCTAAAATTGGTTAATGGATATTTTGGTCAAATCAATGAGCCTTTGTGTAAAATAAGTATGTCATTGTATTAATTAAGGTTTTTACATAATTTTCAACATATAATATGTCAGTTTTTGGTAAAGTATGGGTTAATATTGGAATTTTGCAAGATTTGATATGTTTATGTGGAATATGGGAAAAATGGTCAAGTGATTCCTAAAAAATTGAGGTTTTACTTCTGTTATATGGGTTAATATATGATAAGTTTGATACTTGTTTAGTTTGGTTAATTAGGCTCACCACAAGTTTTAAGATCATGTGAAAATAGCTTAAAATGGGCTTAGAAATTCTAGAGGTATAATCAATATTTTATGTGCAAAGCATTGGACTAAAATCCTAACTTTTTGGGTATGCCACTTAAAATGATATGTTTGGGTGTTGTGTTAATTTTGGTGTTGGTGGGTCTTATAGGTGAACTCATGAATTAATTATGAATCAAGATTTTATAATGACATTATGTTATTTTCTATAGTATAATGTCTCCTTGTGTGCTTTTTATTCTTCCTTACACTTTATTATTGTCCTATATGATTATAACATGTCTTGTTTGATTCACCATGGTGTAATTTTTCAAGTGTTTTAAATGATAATAATAGTTGGTATAATTCAATAATAATTGATATTTCATATAACAAGTGATGACATCTCATGTGACAAGTAACCATGGCAATATAAGTGGAAGTGTTATGATGATAAGTAAATTGAGTGGTTCATTACTATGTGTTAAGTGTTTAGATAATGATCCAATAAGATATTCATATTTAAAGTGGAAGAATACATAAGTCAGAACTAAAGTGATTTCAAGTGTTAATGTGAAATTAAGTTCTTGGTGATATTGCTCTGGTTCTATTTGTAACACCTCCAAAATTCACAACTGAAATTTTTTGTTTTAATTAAAAGTTAAGTGGAAGCAAAACAGTAAATTTCAGGGATGTTACCGCCACACTTAGTACTAGACTAATTTCCTTCTATCGTTATAGTACCAAGTGCTAAGGCTAAAAAGGAATAAAACACAATTTACACAAATTCAAACTTTTATGTATATCAGAGTAGCATGTTAAAGATGTTACAAGAGACAAAAACCCACTATTAGTGGTTACAAGAGTAAAATCATTAAACAAAGAAATAGTAAGGTTAAAAGAGAAGCAATGAAAAGTTTTCCGGACAATCTTTACGCTCTTACCTGATAATAGCTTGAATGACACCTGCCGCTAACCTGCAAGGGATTCTTCCCATTGAATAGGTAGGGGCCCACAAACAGAACCCTTGGGTACTATGGTACTGAATAACCCCTTTATACCAATGTGAAAGGTAGGGTCCGCATGCAATATATCATACATAAACGATGTAAAAACAATAGCATACACGTGCATAGAGGTAATTAGAACAACATAAGAGCAAATACAGAATGCAACACAACATACAATAGGAAATGCATATCAAGAGGTCCATTCACTTGACATTTCCATCACTTACCAAGAGCGACAGGCACCAAGGCCACACTTATACTATATCAATAGGTCATAAAGGTGAAATCAATACTTCTAGTCTTAAGCCATTAATTAAACATTATTTAACGTCATTTCTTGAATTATATCTATGTGAGTATGAGAACCCCACTATTATAGCCGGTGGAACGGAATACACTCTAGGGCATAACGCACCTAACCACTATTATTCATTGGTGGACCAGTCTCTAGGGTAGAAGGCTCCAAGCCACTATTCTTGTCGGGGGATCGGTTTAGTCCCGACTCACACGGTGTTCCACTATAAGTGATTAATGTCTTTCCTATAACTTATTATCATCTAAGGTTTGGTTTATTAAGCTTGAGATCCTCCACTATTATAGATGGTAGACCAGAATACACTCTAAGGCAACACGCACCTAGCCACTATTATAACCGGTAGACCGGTACACACTCCAAGGTAACACGCTCCTGACCACTATTGTAACCAGTGGGCTGGTATACATATACATCCTTCAGGGCAAAACACTCCTAGCTACTATTATAACCGGTGGACCAATACAAATGATATAATCCATATGGGCCCGACTCAATAATATTTCACTTTACATTATTAGTATTTTCCATTTATTAACTCAAAGGGGAGGCCATGGACCTAGAGACACAAAGGTACACCAATCATATGAGCGCATATAAGCAGCACAATACCCTCCAATCATCAACCCAATGACACAAAGGTACCCTGGTCACACTGGTGCAAGATAACACATGGTACCCTACCGACAAGGACACTTAATCCATAAGTATGCATACCCCTTAAATAGGTCTATAGAGATATATAAGGTAAGATATATGACCTGTCTAGGGCACTAAAGCATACCAGCAAAAATCCAGAACAATCGTGGGCTAAACTACGTCTTTAGGGTAGCGACCCCTAAAGAACCACCATTCTTGATTTCGAGGTCTTCTACTTTAATTATTAGTGTCTTAATTAAGGTGACCACGAGAAATACACCAATCACATACTTAATCATTTCTTTTTGTTTTTATTATTAATAAGAAATCCTTATTTATATTATTGTCCATGTTAACTTTACATAGTTCACTAAGGCCAACCTTTTATCATCTATCCCCATTATAGAATTCGTTTCCATTTATTCACATGCAATAGTAGGTAAACATATCACAATTATAATATGGGTCATAGAATTTAGTATTCTATAGTAAAGGATCATGGAACACATAAAATCCTAACTTGTACTTCTAACACATCCAACACACATTTCTATGCATAATTAACAAATAAGGCATCTCTTGCATGATTATGAAATAAACGGCATATCATACTCCTAATTACCCATTCAACCCTATACCATACATTATCCTTATGATATTCACCAATTTACCGAAATACCCTTATCCTTATAATATACATGGTTATACTTAACAGGTGTTACTAAGGCCATCAACCCTTATCCTATTATTTAATATCACTTATGTCTTATTATGGAGGCTTATTAAATCCATTTCCATGTTATATGCAAATTATTGATTTACACCTTATTTGTAAAGTTACCAAGTAACCCTTTTTACTTGCCAAATTACCAGATTGCCCTTCATACTTGTATAATTACCAACATAAGCTTTTTATTTGTTAAACTACCAAATTACCCTCCATACTTATTAAATTACCAACTTTACCCCTCTTACTTGTTAAATTACCAAATTATCCTTCCGGTTTGTTAAATTATCAAATTACCCTTCATATTTGTTAAAATTACCAAATTGCCCTTTTGGCTAGTTAAATTACCAAATTACCCTTCCTACTTATTAAAATTACCAAAGGGTCATTCTGGTTAGTTAAATTACCAAATTACCTTTTATACTTATTAAAATTACCAAATTGCCCTTTTGTGCCAAATGACCAAAATACCCCTCTTACCTACTAAATTACCATTTTACCCCGTTTACTCACAAAATTACCATGTTACCCTTATTTTATGCCAAAATTACCAAGATATCCTTTTCATTTAATAATTTACAAAATTACCTTTTTACTCCTAAATTTACCAAGTTACCCTCTTTTCATGCCAAATCTACCACAATATCCTTCTTACTTATAAATTTACCATATTGCCCTTTTTATTCAAAATAATTACCAATTTGCCCTTCTTATACCAAATATACTAAAATACCCTTACCCCATAAAACATTAAGACCCATGGTCCATATACATCATCTAACACCACTAACTATTATTATTGATTATTAACACCCATTATCACCTACCATACATACTTATTTAAACCTCACATTATGTATAAGAGAAATTACTAAAATGCCCCTAGGGCTCATATAAACATTATCTATGCTACAAATGGCCACATTAGCTCATCATGTTATATACATGCATTTATAAGGCTCCTTCCTTAACTATCATTTCTACATATGACACATAATATAACATGTTTTTCATTTCAATTACCGATATATGCTACAAATCATAAATACTTAACATCATACAACATGCACATAAACATATTTAAAAACCTTAATGTGCTAGCACACGCATATCCACACATTTTAGTAGGGTATAATGGTTATCTTACTTCCCGTAATAATTAAACCTTACCAACACCCGAGTAAAAAGTTTAAGCTTTGATTATAAAATTTTGTACCTAAAAATAATATGAAAACTAGCATATTAGTAGTAGAAAATTAAAAGAATAAATTTTTATCAAAAGCTTATGAAATACATGCTAATACTAACTATACTTATAACTCCAAAAACTTGATTAGTTTAGTTCAAAATATGCAGCAACACTCACGTTGAATGAGTTGTGTGAGCTACATGCATGAAATGAAGAGGGAAAATGGGTTAAAGAAGAGATGGGAGAGAGGGCGAAGGGATGGTTCGGGTAAGGGTTTAGGGATTTGGTTGAGGGATTTTGGAGGGGAGTGAGGGTGGAAGCTGGGGGTAGGGAGGGAGTAGGGGTGTAGGTGGTAGTCGAGGGTCGAAGATTGGTGGCTCAGTGCAGCAGGGATGGCAGTAGTAGAGCTGGAAAGGTGAGGTACAGGAAGGGAGGAGAAGGAGAAGGAAGGAAAAGGAAAAGAAGAAAGGAGGGGGTTGTAGGGGAATTTTGGCCAAGTTGAGGTAGGGTGGTGGTAAGGGAGGTACTAGGGGGTCGAGGGGTGGCTCTAGCGATAGTGGAAGAGAGGGAATGGGCAGCTTAAGGTGGCATGCAGGGTGGAGATCGAGGAGGGAAAAAAGGGAAAGGAAGGGAAGGGTGGTTGTAGGGGGTGAGTGGTGGTTGTTGGGTGGTGCAAAGAGGAAGTAAGGAAGGCTAGGGGGTTGCTATGGTGGTCAGTTGGGCTGCAGAGGTAGCGGTTGAGGGTAGCTAAGCAAAAACTGGTTGCAAGTGGTTGTGGGGGGCTTCAACAGGTGAATGAGGGAGGAGAAAGGAAGAAGAAGAAGAAGAAGAAGAAGAAGAAGAAGAAGAAGAAGAAGAAGAAGAAGAAGAAGAAGAAGAAGAAGAAAGGAAATAAGGCAGGTCGAGTAGGCAGGGGGAGAAAGAAGGAGAGACGGACTAGCCCGTGCGTGCAAAGGAGAAGGGAGAAAAAAAAGGAGGTTGGGCTAGCCCAATTGAGGAAGGAAGAAAGGAGGAAAAAAAGAAGGGAAGGGGGAGAGAGGGGTTGGACGGGTGTAGGAAGGGAAGAAGGCCAACAGCCCAGGGAGGAGGGGGAAGGAGAAGTAGGCCAAGTGGCTCGAGGAGGAAGGAAAGAAGAAAAGGAAAAAGGAGGAAGAAAAAAGGAAAAGGAAAAGGAAAAAAGGGAAAAAATAAAAATAATCTAATTTTTGGAATAAGGGTATTTAATTATTTAGATGTAGTAATTAATTTATTTAATATTTAAGATATAAAATTTAAGATTGTAATTTTAGTAAAATATAAGTTTGGAAAATTATCCAAATAAAATGAATATGATAAAATAACAAAATATTTATTTTAATTTATTAAATAATCATATCCTTTTTTATAAACCAAAATTCCACAAAATAATTAAATTAATAATTTTAAAATTAAATTATCCCAAACGAGGATTAATCATTAAATTTTTGGTTTTAAAATTTTTGGGGTATTACACTATCGGAACTAGAGGACTTAAATCTACTTTATGTAAGTCTGAACCATCGGTCAATAAAGGGTACACATACTTAATGATTGAAGATTTATTAGTGGCTATTAGGTGTGTTTTACCCTAGTTTATCTCTTATCTCTCATTTAGGAGGCGGAGATCGGAAAGTGAAAGAGAAAGTGATTTGATTATTATACCTCATCTATAAGGGAAAGAAGAGAGGAAAAAATAGAATCGAATTCTTGGTCTCAACGTAATTAAGTAATCAAAAACATGTGGTTATCTAAGTATAAATTCTAATACAGTTTTCTCATAACTATTACCATATCATGAGAATTTCATGCATGTATTATACCTATTGTGTTATATAGTTCATTGTGATATGCATACATTATTCTATTAATGCGTATTGTTACCTTACTTAGTATATAGTATATTAACCATCTTTTTTATGTGCATTGCTTGTTTCTACGAGTATATTCTACCTTATTTTATAGTTAATTGTTGATTTAATATTTTTGGTGTGATGGTTGTGGTGAGTGAATCTGAGTTGGTTTAGTGTATGGTTAGTTGAATCACTCCTCTCTAGGCTTTTAATCCTCTATTTTATATTATAACTACTCTCTCTCTCTCTCTCTCTTCTATTTTATAATTTTGTATCATTATAGGATCATTTGTTTCCCATAAATAATCTCTAGATATGAACTACTTTTAACCTTGCACCTATTATAAATTGAGTATATGGAGTACCTCTTATACTTTAGATACTGTGCAACACCTTGTGTTTTTATTTTTATCTTCCGCTAAACCATTTTAAAAAGAAAAAATAGTTCATGAAAATGAGGGTATTATATTAATCATATCATATGATTATTTTCATACACTTCTTAATCAAAATCGTATCTTGTTGGGTTATGTCAACAAACCTCATCAAGCAAATCATATAGATCTCAGTTGAATTGTCATTTAGTATAAGTCATTTAAGTGTACCCTTTTCAATCATTATGGTCTAAACCATAATTATATCAAGCCATCATGCATATATAAACCATATATACATGGAGGGATATCAAACCCAACCAATTGAATGGTATGATGTGGCATTTGAATGTTTTTAATATCATTTCATCCATTTTTATTAATAAGCCAATATGTTGAATGATTAGTTAAACTAGTTAACCGATGTGGTCAATTGGTCAACATCTTCATCAATTTACTCTATGTATTATTCATATACTTTTGGAAAAGAAATCAATCGATCAAAATTTACCTTCAATTATTTCATTTTGCAAACTAATGAATGGATTATTCCAATCTATCCCAAAAAGGTTAAGTCGATTATTTTAACACATAATTTGATTATGGGGTCATTCATTTGACTTTATTAAAACCAAAGAACCTATAATAGTCATAAACCAACCATTTTTCCATTCAATCAATTGGTTAGGGCATTAATTGATGGGTTTATCAATCCAGTTGATGTTTTATTCGTCAACATGCATATTTTATGGTTTCAACACGTATATGAAACTTATCAAGCATTTACAAGTAGATTTAGCATGCCCAATCATACATTCATGATTTAACTTCTAGAATCATGTTATAGCATGTTTATTATGCAATCCAATATTTAGAGTCACATTAAAAGCTAATTCCATACATCCTTCATCTCAGTTATTCAAAACTAGTCAGTTCTAGACATATCGTGCTTTTGTACATTATAACTCATACTTTTCACATAGGAATGCCTCAAATGATTTTTTTGATCTTCCTTACACATGAGGCTACAACATATAATAAATCTATAAATTGATCTCATCTCATGATTTTCCTAAAAATCATTCACTCTACCTCTTTAAGTAAAAATCATTCCTAAAACAATTCTTGAAAACATGGGTTTAGAAGGTGTTTCTATTGAACCCAATGAACATATGCTCAAATATTCAAATCAAGAAAGGTAAGAGAGCACTCTACTTATTGAAGGAAACAAAACGTAAAATTAAAGAATCCCCTTCATCTCTTAGATTATAAGAATCAACCACCTTACATATAATTCACAATCTTCAATGAGTTTATAATACTTGATGTTGATTGCCTCCCAAACCACTCCAAATGCATGCATAAAAAAATTGTAATTAAAATCTCTTTGGAATAATTCTATTATATTTTTTTAAGGTATTTGAACAAAAATTTTGTTTATTAATAATGAAGTAGGTCAAAGACTTTAAAGATACATTGACGTGTTGTCTGAAGCTACTTGCTTGTTCGATAGTTTTATGGATGTTTGATTTGGTGCGTATGGTTTCTCTCTCCAACCTTTGTACACTCATTGATGACTTAAAGGAGAGAAAATATAGTGGATTTGCATACCCCAAGCTATTGGTTGAAGTTGTTGCCCAAGGGTACAATAAGAGCATAAAGTGAAGCATGACAAACATGTGTTGTACATGCTAGGTTTACCACCCCTTTTGTAAAAAGTGACATGAATCTAATCATTTTCAAGCCAAAATAACCAAGTTTAAGAAGGTGATTAAATAATCTAAACACCAGGGAATTGGTTAGATTAATCATAATTAGGGTTATCCATAATAAAATCTAAATACTTAACCACCAAACTTTGTTACTCTCGGAACATCTTCTAAACTTTAAAGTAAGGGTTTAGATTCTTAATATAACCTGTAAATTAACTCAATTCGAATTATGTGCCCTCAATGAAATTGTAGTAATGTAAATTTCAAAATACCCTTTGGGAATTTTCTTTAATTACTTTCTATCAAATTTTAATTATGAATTCCCAATCATACCTTCTCCCTCTAAAATTATCAATCCATATAATTAGGGTTTTAAAACTATTGGATATTTCGGTCTTGAACTGCAACTTTCAAACTTATATATATATTTTTAAATATTTTAATTCTGGTAAAGTAGTAATGTGTAACAATAAACAAGTAGCAACAACCTTTTCAAGCAAAGACTAAGTATCATACGATCAAGGGTTATGCCGTAGTAGTAAAGATGATTACTTAACCAAGTTTTAATTACCTCGCCCTCCTCTATACATAAGATTAAATATTATGATCTCTAGTTACCCCCATTAAATTACACAAGATTTCGTCAAATTATGTGGTGGATAGAAGGCCCACATAAACATGATTTGTTTTCTTCATCAAAACAATTAACCGTCACTAATGACATCAAAACTCAATAAAGAATCGTACGAACAAGTTTGTAATCACCCCAAGACAAAAAAAAACAAAAAAGGAAAAAAAATAAAGAAGCAACTGATCGTACTGTTGAGCCGAGTCCATTAATAATTGAAATGCAAGTTGGTATGATTAGGTTTTCAAAAACCCAAGAACAAATTCATGATTTGAATTTCTACAGTATTTGGTGGCTCAAGGAGGGGGGGGGGGTGGAATCTAGAGCTTGACGCTCATTGACTTGAACCCGATTAGAAGTAGACTATGTCGCACAAATTTCAGTAACATACGAATAAAAATACAATTAGAAATTTCGTAATACGGGATCGGATGCAGATTTCGGTGTTGTTGGTCATCATAATCAAACAAAAATCCTCCGAAACTTTTGTCCGATCTTATGATGTTCACCCTTCGATTTTTATTCGTAATCTGTGGCCGGTGCATTTTAGCGTCTGCTAAACGTCAACTTGGGTACAGGTCCCCGAAATCTACCTGCAAATCGTTATCTTTTTTCTCCTCGTCTTTGCCGGTCCATGAAATCAGTATCATATCATAATATATCCATATTTACCATTGTACCCAATAAATAATATATGCTATTTTATCATCTTTATTTTTATCCGAAATAAATATATCATTTGAGGATATAATATAAAATATTAACTACCTTTTCAAATTTATATACTATCCTCATTCAACATTTCTCTCTAGTTTCTTATGTCCACAAGAAAAAAAGAAGTTATTTTATAATTATTGAAGATATATGAAGCCAATAATTTTATTTCTCAATGTATGTGTATGAAACTAGAATAACACACTCATGCTGAATCATAATTAATATGATATAAATAATATGTTCTACATTGCCTTTATATATTAAAACTATTGCAAGGTAAAAATAACGGGCCTGACTATAAAAATTATAGTTTAGATTGGTAAAATGAATGAATGAAATAAACATATGTTTAACTTAAATGAAAGGTGATTAACATAAGCTAAGTGCATGATAACTAAACACATAAATAAAAGAAATGAGTACATCTATAAGGCAACCAGTGACATTTCTATACATATAGCAAACTATTTATTTAAATTTTCTAAATTAAATTATATTTACTTTTTGATATTAAATATTTTTATTTTTGTATATATGAACCACAGTTATATTAAATTTCACTATTGTAGCAAAGACTACTACTAACACCACTATGTCCACTTCAGGAGGTGATTTGCTATGGCGAAGAAAAAAGCATCCAAGTGCTGGACCCTATCATCTCAAAGGAAATTTAGGGGAATGGCAACGCTTTGAAAGAAAATGATGGCATTTCTAAGGAGGCAGACATTTTAGCAAGTACAGTATTTGTTTCATTTCACCTAACCCTTTATGAGGGTGATGCTCTCTAAACTATTGTGGCGCAAAGCCACGCTAAAACAATTCTGACCTAAACAAGACTGGAATCTTAGGTAGTTGGAAGGATATATTTTTGGTGAACTACAAGTGGCTTCAACGTTATATAATTACACAAGCTCACTTTCTATCTGCATGTATGTCTAACCAAGTAGATATCATAGTCTCTTTGGATACAAGTTACAAACCATAACCTATACCATTATGTTTCAATAATTAATAGACTTTAAAGCCTTTTTTCTCAGCCTCGGTTAAATAAGCTTAGTAACTTAGGGTGATAAGGACTTCCAACTATAAAATTATTCACTGACTATCATATTTAAATAAGTTATTGACGGATTTAAATTTCATCAAGTGCAGTCATGTTACATGGAAAAGATTGGAGGCATATAGAAGGTGGTTGGAAATAAAAGTTAGATGCAGGAGTATCCATTAAACAATGAGCTTATAAGTAAGGAAAAAGAAGCAAGTATTGATTGGAATAGTAGAGAAAAGGAAAAGAAGATATTTTCTCAACATAAAACACATATAAACTCCATCAAGTTAGATGTCAAAAACACTAGATATTTCTTTGCTAACGTCGAATGTCACCATAATTTTAATTGTATACATAAATCGGTTTCTAATGATAGCAAATGTTTGCAAGGGGAGGAGAAAATCGTAGGAGAGTTTGCAAATTTTTTATACAAAACTCCTTGGGACTTAAAATACCCAACTTCAATACATTGATGTGGTTATATATAAATCTGAAAACATATCTAAAGATAGTAGATTAAACTTACTAAAATTAGTTTCGAGTGAAGAGGTCAAATAAGTAGCCTTCTCGATAGGGGATCTCATAAATCCAAGAGTAGACAAGTACATTCCTTACTTTTTCAAACATTCAGACCAAGGATTGAGAAAGATATTATTGAGGTTGCTCGAGAATTTTGGTATACTTATAGAATTCTAAAATAGATTAATAAAACTATAATAACTGGAATTCCTAACGACACAGGCTTGATGTATAGGATTTAGCAGAACCGAAATATTACAATCTTCCAAACAATGACTTGACTTCCTTGATGGATAGTGTAAAAGATCATGAAATATATTTTTATGTGCATATAACTCACATTTTAAAAAGATTAAGAGTTGTATAAATAAGCTATATATATTACCACCATAGTTGTATGTTGAGCAACCAAATTTTATTATAAATATTTTTGATTGGTACTAATAAATTTTTTTTCTTAATTTCCATAAAAAAAATCACTAAAATTATACTAAAAACATTATTCTAAAATTCCAACATAATATTATGCAAATTTCAATTGAATAGAAAAGACTGCTACACTATAATTTTTCATTACTATTGTCCTAATCTTTCTCCATTGTCGTGTTAATCTTTCGTCAATGTTGTATAAATTTATCATCATTGATGTAGATATTTTATTATCATTATTTTACTCATCTTTCACCATTATTGTATTATTTTTTCTTCATGGTTTACTATTATTCATCAT
Organism: Tamarix austromongolica; assembly: GCA_039764185.1. Classification (NCBI taxonomy): domain Eukaryota; kingdom Viridiplantae; phylum Streptophyta; class Magnoliopsida; order Caryophyllales; family Tamaricaceae; genus Tamarix; species Tamarix austromongolica. The sequence goes on along the minus strand of CM077809.1, from coordinate 13,210,922 downwards.
TATTTTATATGTCTTTTACAATTTTGTTTGAATTTTAATATAATTATGGGGAATGCTTTGCATAATTTTGGTGAAATTTTACCACAAAATAACACAAGATCAATATATCAACGGTAAATATTTGGTTCAACAATGACAAATATTTAATATAACATTGTTGAAAGATATGTTCAAAGCTGTTGAAGAATCTTGTAAGAAAATTTTACTATATTTTAATTTCACCATATTTTTTAAGTTGAAAGTAGTATATTAATATGTGTGTTTGTTTATAAAAAAAGAATCTCAAAAATATTTTTGTGATTAGACATTTGTAACTATCCAAATTAAAATTAATCAGTTTAAAAGTTGTGGATAAAAAAGAGGGAGCTTTATTTATATGAATGACACCTATTGCAATTTTTTTCGAGCAAATGGTGTTTTCCTTCATAATCATATCTATTTATAGATTATCAAGCAAACAAAAGAAAAAAATTATCAGGTATATTTGATAAATTACCTTTTGGTATATTACCAAGTAGAACGGACCTATTTATAGTTTAATTGACAGACATATTGGATGTATATACTTTAAAAAAAAAATCACATATTTGTACTTCTTTTGCTCTGTGTGTGCATTCAAAACAAATATTGAGGTATTTTTATTTACTTATAGAATCAATGTCCATGCTGGTATGAAAAATTGACGCCTATCTTTTTTTGCCAATTTTATACTACATAAATAAATAGACTTTGATTTTGAATTTCTTTCCATTAATCCTTTGTTTGATATTACTTATGAAAAGTAATTATCTTACATAATTATTTATTTTTAAAATCTTTTATCTTAAAAAGTTTTCCAAAACAATGATTATATAATATAATTATTTTTTTATAAACAATACCAAAATGTCTATAAGTACTACTTCAAATACATGGCTAAATAAATTCTATATTTTATTATTTACGGATGCATTAATACATGTACAATGTTCATAATACTAAAGCTACCTGCTAAACAACAAGGTACATTTTTGGAAGAAAAAAAAAACAGCAAAAGAAGAAGAAAAAATCTTAAATTTGAAAGTTCCAGCGTGTAGATGAAGCTGTATTCATTATCTAAATTTTGTTTGATCTTAACGAATGAGAGAATCCAACGTCAGGAATTAAAACTGGTTGCTTCCGATAGTAATTATTAGGCCACCATATTGAGTCCAGAGTCCAGACTAAGGGATGGCGCAACTGATGAAGGAAAATCCTTGTAGAAGGAATGTTCCATTTATATATTTATTTGATCTTTTGGAATGTTTTAGATCTAGCTATTACTGACCTGATACAATCGGACAACACACTTATGTCGAGCCCATAACCATGGCCAGGGTAATGAATTAAATGAAGACATTACTATATAGTTGTCCAATATCCTTAAAAAAAATTAACTAATTTTTTGCTTCTTAGACAAGCCACCAGAGATACCCATTTTAAATGGAGTAGTAAAAGAAAAATAATTTTTTAATTATGTGAATAAATAACACTACTCGGATGCTATGACATATGATCTAATTTTACTTAGATATTATGAGTTTCAAACAACTTTATTTAAGTACCATGTATTTTAAAATCTATTTTTATTTTAGTCTCATTCTTTTAATATTTTCAGCATTATATTACCAAAAAAATTATTTAAAAAATGGCATATCTCTCTAAGATGAATGGGAACAATCTCAATATTTTGAGTATTATTTTTTTTTGGAATTTTCTAAATGCCCCTAAATATTACAATATTATATTGTTTTTTAGTCTTTAAAAAATCTAGAAAATTCTATAAAATCTAAATGATTTAGAATTTTGTAATTTAGATTAAAGATATATAATGTTAATTGTTTCTTCCAATTTAGTAATATAAAACTAAAAATGCACTACTACAAAAATAAGAGTAAACACCAACTTATACAATTGTTTTACTCAGAACAACCATACATAACTTTTCTAGTGAAAAAAGGGGGATCAAAAGAGGAAGTGTAATGAGGAATGGTATAAATGTGGGTTGGAACATTGTAACCACTATTTGTTGTAGAGCGGCAATGGACGAGGGTATAAATAGCAATTCTAGTGTAAAACCGTTGTCTATACCTTAGCACGATTTTAATTTTTAGTTTTTTAAAGGCTACAGATAATAGTTTTTTGTTTCTTCCATTGTCCCACTTTTAACCTAATCAATACTTTTATTTACAACAACACTTGAGATAGAGGAAAAGAGAATCTAGAGACACCAACAAAGTGCTTCTATCACCATTGTTGTTGTCTCAACTATTCTCATTCATCTTCTCCACCGTCTGTCTCTGTCATCACGGGCTACTATCATTATTCTTTTTCTTTTTCTTTGATCATCCTTGTTCCTTTAATAGTTGTGAGTTTTCTTCTTAATTCTTTTTGAATATTGCCCTAATATTGTTGATTTTATTCATGCCTTTAGCGCTTTGATTGAACATGAATGTCTTCCTCAACTTTATTGTGTAATGTGTTTTATATATCATTATTGTAGTTGTAACTATGGCAAGTATATGTTGTAGTTCTTTTGAGTGTGAGTGTGTTGTTAGCTATATACCATCCATTGTTTTATATATACTTGTTCATTATTATTGTTCTTCTTAAATTATTTTTCTCAATTTTATTTTTAATATCAGATATCATGGATCACACGTGGTTAACTCTAGTATGTTATCTAAAGAGTATGTATATGATGTTGATGACTTCCTTAGTTTTGCATTTGAACACATCAATATACTTTTTGAATATTTTGCCCATGTAAATATTATCACAACATTAGGAGGAAAGGGTTCAAAGAAATAAGAGAATATCTTATTATTCTTGGAATTGATAAAAGTTACACTAAATAGATATGGCAAAGATAGTGTTGACCAATATTTATAATTTCAAAGATGTTGACTTTTCATATATGAAGGATTTGACAAATAACATACAAGAAAATTTTAAAGATTGTCAAGAAAAGTATGAGAAATTAATTAGGGATTTAAAGATACTCTTGTACAATGGTATTACTAAATTTACAAGATTATTAGTTGTGTTATGACTTTACAACTTCAAGATTTGTTGGGATGATAAGAACTTCACTTCTCTTCTTGAGTTGTTGAAAGATATGCTACCACATGACACTATACTTCCTCTTAAGACACATGAAGTAAAGAAATTTATATGCTCTATTGGCTTAAATTATGAAATTTTTTATGTTTGTCTAGATGATTGTATTCTGTATTGAAATGAATATGTGTCACGAAATAAATGTCCTCAATGTAAAGCGTCATGATTTAAGAAAGATAATGTTCTAGATAATGCGTTGTGGTACTTTCCAATCATTACCAAGATTTTGACTAATGTTTAGTAATGTCAAAATTATAAATATTATTACGTGGCATGAGAAAGAGAAGACTTAATGACAAGTTTAAACATCCAATTGATTCCTCTCAGTGGAGGATAATTGATATTAAATTCCCTAAATTTGATGGTGTAGCTAGAAATTGTGTCATGTACTTTGTTTTGATGGAATGAACCCTTTCAATGGGGACACCAACTATAATGAATGATTGGTTATCATGGTGATACATAATCACCCTCCACCTTTATGTATGAAACAAAAATGGATGGTGATATCTTTGCTTAGATTTGATCCAAATCAACTCAGTAATGATATTGATATTTATATATCCCTCCTTTTGAGGTATTGAAGTATATGTGGCATGATGGAGTTCAAATATTTTATGCACACGTCCAAGAGTCATTTAATTTGAGAGCTATGCTATTTTATGCCATAAATAATGTTTCAACATATAATAATATTTATGGTTATAGTGTGCACAGGTATAATTTACACCATATTCGTAAAGATTATACAAAATTTTGCCAATTGCCGAAGAGTAGGAAGACCATTTATCTTAGACATCATAGATTCTTACCTAATAATTATTATTATCTTAGCAAAATAAAATCTTTAAATGGAAACTTTCGAAAAGAGATTTGGATCATCTCATGGTACTCCAAGTATTTAAAAAAAGTAAGAGAAGTACATTTACCTATTGGAAAGAAGAATAAGAAACCAATTCTTTCAAGTGGGTAGAAGAAGGGTCAGTATTCTTTGACCTTCTATATTGGAAAAACTTGTTCTTGTGACACTGTCTTGGTATGATGCATATTAAGAGAACATATCTCGTAGTCTCATTGACACACATCTATAAATGTCAAAAAAAATAGGCAAAGAATAACACCAATGCTATGTTAGACTTAATTGACATAGATATAAGAGTAGAATTGCATCGACAAAAGGTGGATAATACCTTTATCATGTCATATTCTTTCTAAAAAATAAATGTTTGTGTGTTTGTTTGATTGGAGTTAGGTTTCTATAAAGGTATACATCAAACGTTAGAAAATTTGTTTTAAGTTAGTGGGTATGCCATCAAATCAACATCATGATTTTAAAGAGCATATACTATATTTTGCCTAATTATACTAGTAGTGCCATCACTCGATTTTGTTTCATTATGAAGGAACTTTGTGGAAATGTTATTGATTTTGAGAGGTTGGACACATTATAGGGAGAATTTGTGATTATATTATGTTAGATTAAGATGTACTTTCCTCTATTTTTATTTTGTGATCACAATTCATTTAATTTAATTGGTCAATGAGGTTAGATTATTTAGGTCAATTATTTTTCATTGGATTTATCCAGTTGAGAGGTTTGTGAAATTATTAAAAGGATATGTGAACAACCCAGACAAGCTATAAGGATTCATTACCAAGCATTATGTAATGGAGGAGGCGGCTGTATTTAGTTGTGAGTTATTACTAAATGCTCATATCATGGGTGTTCTTGGACTATGAAAATTAGATATAGTAGATAAAGGGACAAAAGGTAATAGTTTTGGGGCACTCAATGTTGATGAATCTAATATAATGCAAAAAGTGTACTTGCACGTCCTTTATAATAGATATCACTTCCAACCATTCATACAACAACACATGGATATGATCAAATCCTTGAATCCATATAGGAGTGATAAATGTTTATTACATACTCATGATAGCTCATTTTTGGAGTTGTTAGCATCACATGCATTTCCTTATAATACTCATTTGTATTGATTATCACACCTCTTTCATAGAAAATGTTTTGCTACAACTCCTATATGATCAATGATCGTACTTTCTACACACAAAAAAATGCAATATGAATACCATGTAGAATAATAGTGTGAGTATAGAATCATAATCATTGCACATATCAAATATAACACCCTCATTTTTCTCAAACTAAAAATTTTGTTTTAAAACTATAATGAGAAAGCTAAAAAAATAGGGGATGTTATTACCATATCTATCATAAGGAGAGGTGTGCATGTTCACCTATCCCATGGTGGATGTAAAGCAGGGTATAAACATAATAATAAAAATCATAATATAAGGTTACAAATTGAACCAAACCAAATAAACCCAAAATAAGAAAATTCAACTCAAAATAAAGACACCGAAAGCTCTGCTCTTTAACTCCAACTCTAGCACCGACAATATCCAAATCATTTATGTCACAACTATTAGTAAATAATATGTTTAGTAAAAAAACATTGAGTAAACACACCTAACCCGAGAAAATTGCATGCTCAAACAATCAAATAACACAAAAAGGTGTAAAATCATGTATAACCAACAATCCACATACAATACACTACCCTCTCAAACTATCATATAATAACCTAAGATAGTTTACATAATGCAACTATTCGCCATCATCTTGACCAATCAATAACATAAAATGGGTATAAATTTCAATCACAACACAAGTTATTAAATCTCAATGATTTCATCAATTCAATATAGTGTTTATTATTTACATCAAACATTTCGACTTGATATATCCAACCAAGATAAAATAAGAAAACCACGCAATGAGTTATACTCCAAATTCAATTACCAAGCCTTTATTAAAGTGACCAAATGAATAAAATCAACTTAACTTTGAGAGGAACATAGCTCAAGGCAATGATTGCCAGGGATAAATTAATGACCTAATCTCTAACTACAAGGATAGCTAATCAAAGTAGTCACACGACATTAAGCCATGTATACAAAAATATAGCCACCTAAGTCCTAAAGGATGCATACCCTCTATAGAGATGTGAATCCCTAAGAGTAGAAGTGGGCCTTCTAACTAAAAGGTCCAATTATGCACTCAGGACTTAAATCTAGGGTATGGAATTTCTTTCCCAACTCAAGTTATCTTTCACTTTAAATTATTAGTGTTTTATTTAAAGCATTCTATTACTCATCAAGGATACAAATATCCATATAGACAATCAATCAAATCTTCCTCAACTTGACCACTCAAGGTCACAATCAACTAGTCATGAAAGACATTAACCACTGAGAGTCAAATAATCAACTATCCATGAAAGGCCTAACCACTGAGGGTTAGATAATCAACTAGCAATGAAAGGCTATGGTTAGACATCCAACCATAAACTCACACCAATATATCACTTAATTTAAATTTAATCCTTTAGATTAAGTTATTCAAAAGTTAATTTAGGATTAACTATTAAGAAGGTGATCAATGGTAAACCCTAAGGTTAATTATTCAATACTTAGCTAAATGAAATTCACCACCTGCTACCATAACATAACCACATAAGATGAGTCGACAAAAACCTAACCAAACATTAAGCCCGAGTCAAAACTAACCATTAAAACTAATGCACAACCAAATCGTCAAAACCAGATGCATATAACCCAACCTAGTTAAAATAATACTCAAAAACTCAAAGAATCGCATTTGCAATCCTAAAAGATCAAAATGCACTTTAAAGATATAAAACTCTATTCAAAGGATTGAGATATACCCAAAATATGGTGAAAATTATAAAAATCAAATTTTACCTTTAGAACCAAAATTAGTAAAAACAATTATGGATATAATTAGGTTAACAAAGTCAAAACAAGGTCTCATGTTAAATTTGAAAAAAAAATCACAAAATTTTTTGTTTATCGATTGGTAAAAATATTATTTTATATAAAAAATCTTAAAAATTAAAACATAAAAAATATTTTATTATTAACCATTGACCCCTAGTTATACTCTACATAATTTTGGGGTAAATGAATCACTTTAGTGAAAATATTTGTTAGAAACATGATTAATTTCATATGAAACCCTACTTAGAGAAATTAGGATGTCATTAGGCAATACCACTATGAATATTACGAACAAATCCTAAACTTTCATAATTTTCAACCAAAAATTAGAGCACCAAAACATACTCAAATAAAAGCTTACTATATATTAAAAAAATCTACAAATTTCCACCTATAATATGGTGTAATCAATTTATTAAAACACTCAAATGATCAAAACCCCATAAATCATACCAATCTTCAATCAAAATTAATCATGTTTAGGATCATCAAATCATATCATATGATACATAAAATTATCATATAAAAATTATTCTACTAATTACTGATATTAATATGGTATTATCAATTTGACAAAATAAAAACAAGGTTAAAAAGTCTGAAATCACCAATTATGGCTAAACAACAACAAACCACCAAAATCATTCTAACTTTGAAATCAAAGCATATAACACATATAAATTCTATTTACTTAGGTTTTTAGTAGTTTACTTTTGATATACAAGTTTTAACACTAAAAAACCAGCAAAGTATAATCTATAAGTATCATAGAAAATATTATAGAACCAAAATCACAAAAATCATAACAAATGAAATATAATTGAAGAGGAAAATAAACCATGACTTATGTTAACTTTTGGAAGAAAAATGAAGCTCCATTAATTGTGGTAAAGTGGCATGAATGTGAAGAAATTTTGAGGTAAAAAGAAAGAAAAATTGCATGGGATACAAGGAGGATAAAGGTGGAAGTGAGAAGAGTGAAGTAGCATGCACATTTTGAGTCCAAAAGTAGATAAATACAACTTGATAACCATTTTGTAAACTTAATTATTAAGCTTACTTTTAGATATATATGTGCAATAATGAAAAGGGGAAAGGGGGGAAATTTTGAGCTCAAATTTGGTGGCTCTCATGTGTTCTTATCAACAATGAGTGGACAGGAATTACTCTCACCAAAAGTAAGTGTGAATGGAGGAAGAGAAATTGGATCTAATGACATATACACGTCTAATAATATCTATTTTGAATAAAAAATCATAAAATTGGTTATACAGATGTTTTTAGTTATGATAAGCGCAAAAAAAAAACTAAAATAAGATGATCACCAAAACTTTGTGATATTTAGATCACTAGATAAGGCTTAACGGAGCTGAAAACATCGAAATAAGGTTTATCGATGCATGGAGAGTATTTTTTTTATCAAAAAATTGGTTTGAAATATTATAAAAGTCTAAGTGAATAATAAAAATGTGATAATATTGATTATTTACACAGGAAAAAAATGGAAATAGGCTAGAGGACAAAAGTGACTTGTAAGTCTCATAGAATACAAGATCGTAAGAAATAACAAGGAGTCTTGAAATAAACGTTCTGATAATACAACTAGGGTTTCAAAACTCTACAAAGATGTGATAAATGAACCAAAAAAAATGATACCACAAATAGAAATACTAAATAATTTAGGTTTTCACAAAATATAAGGGTATTACATCAAACATCAGGTACAAAAAAACTATTTATGCATGAAAAATGAAATATAGGGTAATCAATCATATAAGGCTATTGGATCACACCTCCTTTAGTTTTTTTTCATTTTAATTGAAAATGGGTTGATGATCAAAATAATATTTCCACTAAGAAGTTTTGGTTTACAAAGGTGGATTTTTCAAGACTTGTCCATACATAAGGTTCTTTTATATTGGCCTCACAAGCGAACATAGTTATTTTATGTTACTGATCCAACTAATAAAAAATAGTTTGTGATCTTGTTTAACAAGAAATGGGAGGATAACATAGAATAGGAGAATGCATTTGGTGTGTACATACCTCCTTCATTCATATTGACGATGCTTTTGTTGATGTATGTATAAGGGATGAGCACGAATGAGTTTATGCACTTGAATTAGAATTTTTACATAAAGATGCTAGACCCCCACAACTTAAAATGATATAGATGAATGATGCATGTAAGTATAATATAAAGTACTTGAATTTGGAATTGTATAACTTTTATATCATTTATGAATAAAATATATTTGTGATTAAGACCTTGTTAAAATGTATGTTTAAATACATCAAGATATAAATTATCATAGACAACATTGAACAATGGAAAAAGATAATGGTTTCCAACAGTCATGGAAACTACCATCATCTATACTATAGACAAAGTTCATAACACAACCTCGTACCATGAAATAAAAAAAAAAGGTGCTTAATAATTATGGAAAATAATAGATGGTTATTGTAAGTTAAAATTGTCATTTAAGATATAGATGGTAGTTTTAAGTTAAAACTACCATCTATAACCATATTTTTTTATAAATAAAAATAAATATTGTTTCTAGAACTACATACACAACTTGCATACATATATATTCAATATTGATACACAAGCATTAGTGGTGTTTATTCCATGCATTTATACAAGTGAAAGCATTAACATTAATCAAAAATAAATAAATAGGTGAGATAGAAACTATTTATTATTTTTGGCCTAATTTTGTGGTGGATATTAACTCCCCTAATGTCCTCATAACTATAATCTTTACCCATATTTGTCATTTGATTTTTTAAAACCCTAATAATTATGCTATTATTATTATTATTATTATTATTATTATTATTTTGTAATTTAGAGTCATCTATTTTATTATTTGTGTGTTATTTATACTTAAGTGAGTCATCTCAATCCATTGTTTAAATTCTTATGCTTCTCGATTCTCACTAATACTACAATTATGTAAAAAAGGGGTTTAAATTCTATTTTGGTTACAACCACACTAGCTTCCAAGGTCTAATCCCCAACCTAGACCCTCATACCCTTTCTAGTGGTGTGACCCCATCACTAACTCTTTAGGGTTCTAGGTTGGGACCTGCTCCCTTACCCTCTTGCTCTCTCTTATGCCCATATGAGATATGTTTATACAAAATTAAAAAGATGTTAAATATAAAAAACAAATATTTAGAAAAAAGAAACATAATATATCAGATGAAAAAAAATCATGCCACCCAAAAACAACTCTCATCAACACACCTAGGTCAATGAACATGGTTGTATTAGCCAACACGACATGTTTGTATTATCTTCTATTTCACCCTTTGTTGCTCCATCTTGAATTCTTTTTTTCCTCTTCAATTTTCTTCAATTATAGGATCTCCTTAATATTTGACACATTAGGTTGAATCCTAAAATATTATAAAGATGTATTAATAAATTTATTAAAACTCTAAATGAATAATTAACTATCAATAAATTTTATTAGAGTGTCACGCCACTTTAGAATTTAGGGATTGGGTTGACATGTCTTTTTTCTTGATGGATGTAAAATGACCAAAAACTAATATACATTATAGAAAAAAGGGGGAAATGTATTTATTCAAAGTCACCCTTAATACTTTAATCATAAATTCCACCTTTTCTTTCAAATCTTCCCTATAGGATATCAAATAAGGACATAAGAATCCAAATATATGCTCATCCTCTTCATCTACAAAGTTATCTTTTAATAATATATAATAAAATAATTAGGTAATTATGTGTTAGTAATAGTTTTAGAATAATAATAATATTATTTCAAATTTGAAAATATTGAATGACATTATAACTTACATATGAATTTTTAAATGTTGAAATTGTAACCAACCTCTTAACTCTTAACCATATGTTGAGCTCTACAATCTTGAAAAACAATTACGATAATATTTCAATTTGTATGCTCAAATATGGATTGCACAAAAAATTATAAAAATACATCCTCATCTTATAGGAAAAATGTTTGATGATCGACAAGATACATGTTATGCTTTATACACAACCTTGTTATTGTCTCCTTCAATTCCTTCTCTAGGTGCGCTTTAGGATTTAACTTCATCTACAAAATATTACAACATCCTAGAAAATTACTAAATGTTAATGCATCCTTGAAAAGACTAATAGGTAATATAATTAAAAATAATGATTAATTAAATCTATATATTTATAATATTAGAACATCCTTGAAAATTACTAAATAGCATGAGCATCTAAGTTATTCCCCCTTCAAAGCATAGAAGGTCATAATCTTTGTCTTTGAAATAAGGTAACTTTAGGACATGATTGACTCCTTGCATGGCAATAGCCCCTTCCTCTAATGTATTGAGGGTTAGTCCAACTATATTTGGCTCTAATGATCTTTCTCCAAAGACATGAATGACTTCTTGCACAACAATAGCCTCTTCCTCTAATGTGTTGAACTCACATAGATATTCACCTTATTTATAATATTCAAGAGTTACATTAATTTTATATATATCAACTACAAATATCATTTAAATAAGAAAATAATTAAAAGTAAAATATATTACCATAGGTACTTTTGGGATAGGTATAATTATTTTCTTGGCTTGTTCTTAAAGTATCCACTTATTCCTTACACATTTAATATTTTCCTTAGGAGGATGGGAACTGAGGAGCCATTCAAAAGAACTAGACAATGTAGCACCAAGTGAAAATCCTCTAATTCAACCGTCGTGCTCCTTGGTCTAGGAAAAATATATTTAAGGTAGTAGAATGGCGGATGTTATTTGTGTTGCTTAAAATTTCTATGCGTTTGAGTAAATAGGTGAAAGCTAAAATTGATCAAGGTTAAAGTGAGAAAAGGATAAACGTGGTACCTTTTTTAGATATAGATGGGTGATAGTTCAAGATTAAAGTCATTATCTATAGTCTTCCACAATGCATTCATTTAGGGACATAAGATAGAAACTATTATATAACCAAAACGCCATATATAGTGTCCTTAATAGACCCCTCCTTTTTAAACCCACCCCATTTTTTGCTCATTAGTTCTTATACAATAATTCTTATTATAACAACCATATATAACATGCCAGCTATTGGTTTTTGGTAGTATATTATTTCTTTGATGGTTTTATGTAGGAATGTCATCTAATGGTCTTGATAAAAATGCTAAGCCCATGGGTCTACAAGAAAAGTCTTTGGTTTGTAAGTTGGCATGGTACAACTCTTGTTAATCTAAAGATAAATGAAGTTGCTAAGATAGATATAAATGTTCTTCATTTTTGATTGATTTCTTGTTAAAATGAATGCCTATTATTATATTGTTCATTGTTGTAAACTACTAGTATTTTTAGTTTGATTGATGTAAATATGTTGTTCCAAGAGTTTTATTTAGTTAAAATTTTCTAATTTATGATAAATGATGTTGATGTTTATGTATATATAATATATTTGAGGAGATTTGTATCTAAAGTATTGAATGTAGGTAGGGGTGTACAAAATATATATCAACCTGGAATTTTAGACCGCACTAGACCAGACCTAGAAAATAGGGTTAAGTTAGACTAGATTTAGAAAGCATTCTAGGTTTTAGGTTTTCAATTTAGGAAAAAATGGGCCTTTGGGCTAGTCTAAGTCGACCTAATTTCCCTATTTTTACCCATAATCAAAACGTTTCCCCAACCATTTACCTACTCTCTCTCTTTTTAAGTCTTTAGATTAGAATCTTGAGTCTTTCCTTTTTTTTCAATTACAATTTCTCAACTCTTAATCTCCTCATTCTCACTTCACATTCATATGCCTTCCTTCACACTCCCATTTTTATAACTAGAAAAACTGTTTGTTTTATAAGATACTTTTTAGAAGTTAAATAAAATATATAGGGTGTATTTGAAACATCCAACATAGGAGAACTATGACAAATACCCAATCCTTGTCGATTCTAACCCTAAAAAGTAAATTCATAGCCCAATAGTTAGGTGTGGTTGTTACCAAACCCAAGTCCAATACAATACCAATACGAAATTAAATACAAGATCAATAAGATCTAACAGAGCTCTACATGATCCAAAACAAAATAGAATACGGGAACTCAAAGATCTAAACCAAAATGATTAACAAGCTAAGTAAAGACTCAACACTCTCAACCCCATATAAGTATAACATGAGAAACTTGCAAAAATTGAAATGGTGTGATATTATTACAACAAGTGTATTAAGTAAGAGATAATTATCTCACATAAGTATGCTTCACATAAAGCACATTATCACATATCACATAGTAATACATCATGCTGATATTGGAATTCGAATGAGTAAGAAAAGAGAACAAAATCCTAAGAAAACTCAAGGAAACCAATTTTGGTTAATATTAAATCATATTGACAATGAAACATACATGATACATTCTAAAAATTAACCATGTAGGGAAGCTTAGAGCTAACAACCTAAAGCAAAAACATAATATATATTATACTACAAGGGTATCCAAACAAAACATGGAATCATAAAAGAGTAAATAAGCACAGAGTAATCAGGGAAAGCCTATAGCATTTCTAATATGCATTTGATCCGATAATACACATAATTTGACTCATGGTTGTACAAGTATTTTCAAGTGAATATAATAAAAACTTTGAATATTTATATACATACATCATGTCGCATCACAATAATAGCTATCATGATAAAGAAAACAATAATAGGAGTTTGGCTCCACTACACATGAATAATTAGCCAAGGGCCTTTTCTAAGAATGACATGTCCACCTCATATCGATCACTAAATGCCATGGTAGCTTGGATATCCAATGACCACCACCAATGGTCTCCTACTATGGCAGTCTCATCAACAATATCCTAATCCTTACTTTTATATACCCTTATAGGTTTGGAGGAACCTATAATATAGATAATGCACCAAACTACTAGATGACTATCAACCTCTTTTACTTTATGAAAATAGAAATTGAAAATCTAACGGACCATGTTTTAAAGGATAAAACCAAATTTATTCCACAAAGGGAACTCAAAAAATGTATAACACACACATTTTCCAATTTTAAAGAATAACCGTAAACCTTTCACATCTCAAGTCTTTACGATTAACATTAACCCTCAAAGAATGCTTACAAATCATTCAAATCATTCAAATCATTAATCCAAAGGATCCCCATGGATCATATGGCCCCTCAAAATATTTTATAGAAACACCCCAAAGCAAAGGTAAAAAGGCCCTAACAAATACTTTTCTAAAAGTAAGAGTGTCGCACCTCTTTCTAAGTAAGAGTCTTGAAAGTTATCTAAAAGTTAAACCTAAGTCAACAAGTCCTTAAAGTCTAACCTAACATATTATTCTTTTTTTAGTCATTTAATGAATAAAATATATTATTAAGACTTGAAACTCGATTCATGAGTTCAAATAGCCCTAAACAATGGCAAAAAACATCTTTCATTTTAAAGATGAAAATCAACAAAAATCGCATTTAGGATTAGCTTAACTAAGTCAAAACAATGTCCTACATCAAATTTGAAAAAAAAACTATTGTTTAGAAAAATTTCTTTTCATTGACCGACATAAATGTCATTTTATATTGAGAAACTTAAAATAAAAACCTCAAAATATTTCTTTACCAATAATTACTATTCATCAAGATTCATTATTCTTACTAATTATTATTCACATGGTCATAGTCAATGGTAAATGTTTGATTATTAACCGCTAATTATGCTAATAAAAATTTTGGATTAATTATTCACTTTAGTGAATTTTTTTTTCATAAACATGATTAATTCTAAATTAATCCCTAGTTAGGACAATTAAGACATTATTAGCTAATAACACTTTGAATATCGTAAAAAACACACAAAAGCCTTTAAAACTTTAACTAAAATTAATATATTCAAAACTTGATTACTACCGAACATGATATGTACCAAAATTATTCTACAAATTATAAGGATTATCATGGTATCATTTAGTTCATAAAAAACCATAAAATCATCATAAGCCTTGGAGAACATCAAGAACACCATCATAAGCCTAAATTTGCACATATTTCAACCATAAATTAAACTATCAAAACATGATTGAATCAAGGCTTGTTAAATATCAAAGTTCATATATATCAACACATCTACAATATGGTATAATCGATTTAGCAAAACAAACATAAGATCAAAAACCCCTAAATCAACCCAAGCTTCATTCAAAACTAAGGCATGCTTAAGATCATCAAATAATATCATATTAGGCATTAAAGTTAATCTACTAATTACCAATATTAACATGGTATCATCAATTTAGTAAAACGACATAAGAATAAAAAGCCCCATATTCGTACCAAAACCCACATCCACCAAACATGACATAGATCCATCAATTTCCCAAAATAAAATATTCTTATATGAAGTAATAAGATCTTATAAAAAATCTAAGCTCTCAATTAGTAAAAGAAAGAAATATTTAAAGATGAAATCAACTCTTCCATAAAGCCTCCAAAACCCAATAGCAAAATCAATACATAAAAACTCAATTAGAGTATTTGAAATTAAGAAGGAAAAAACTTATCTTTAGGTTTTGGATGCAAAATCAAGCTCAACCGTGGAGTAAAAATGGGAGAAAGATTTTTTCAAAATGGAGGAATAAGAAGTGGGAAGAAAATGACAACCTTCAGGGAAGAAGAAGAGAAGAAGAAAAAAAAAGGAAGGTAAGTGGAGGAAGAAAAATGGTGAAGATTTGTGGTTGTTTGGTTGTGTTAGTGGTGGATCAAAGGTGGTGGCCATGGTGGTGAAGGTTCACCTATCAAGGGAGCAAAGGAGGGAGGTTGAGTTTGATGATGATAAAGTGTAAATGGATAAAATAAGTGGGAGGAAGTAGATTGGATATTTAGTTTTTTTTTAACATAGTGTATAAGGGCATTATAGTAGACCATGAGGCAAGATATTTTTGTGTGAAAATCATAAAAAAAGAAGAAGGGGGAAATACTAGTGTACACCCTAAGGAGAAAATAAAAGAGAAAAAAAATATGGGAGAGAAGAGGAGAAGGAAGATAAAAGAAGAAAGAAAGAAAAAGACGGTAAGTGTAAAGGATGGAGGATATTTTATTAACTTCCTATATGTGATAAATATCTGAAAAATTGAAAGGCTATTATGATGCCACATAGTGGAGGAAATAAGTGGCATCAAATCATCCATCACTCAAATCAAATAAAATGTGTAGAAATCAAGTGAAATGAGTGGAAGAAGAAGAAAGAAGAAAATGTAGCTAAGGGTAATATGGAAATTCGTTGAGGAAGACAAATTCAATTTGACCACTAAATGAGAGGTATACCCAAAAGTTACATAAATTAGTGTTTATAAACCATACTAATTAATAATGGCAGGTTGGTATTAATCATCACAATATTGGACAAAGTTTAGAGGCAGAAAAGTTACATTTGATGACTTATTATGTCCAAAACAATTCGAATAATTCCAAAAATAATAAAAATAATTATATGAAATTTAAAAATCAATTTAAGCTCAATTATACTAACGTATAGTGATGCCCAAAATTTTATAATTTTTGATGTATAAAGGATTGTTTGGGGCTTAAAACGCATTTAAGGCTCACTAGTACAATGAATAATGCTTTTTTGCCAATGACTCGGTTTGGAATTTTAAAAAAGCATAGGAGACTTAGAAAAATATAAGGATTCTAAAAAAATGAAAGAATTAAAGTGATTCAGAACATTTCTTATAGCAAAAAGTGGCTTAGAAGATCTCACAATAATAAACTGGTGAGAAAGGTTTAAGAAACAAAAACTAAAATTTCAAAAATAAAACTAGGGTTTTCAATTTGATAAATGATGCAATAAAATATTCAAGATAATATAATTTTATTTTTAATATAGAGGATCAAAAACATGCAAGTGCTTTCAAGAAAATAGGGAATTACATTCTTAACTCTAAACTCTCAACCACACCTATTGTCTACTATTATCACTCAGTGTCGTGCTTCACAATCATCACCAGCTTTCATCTACTCCTCCTTTTAGACTATCGTCTATTTCTATTATGCTACTGCTTTTCAAACTTTGACATTAGTGTTTACATCATCACAAGCCCTTTTCTTTTCTCTATTAAGGTATGGACCTCCATCCTATTCCACTTACGTCACCTTTACTATTTAGCCTTCACTTTATTTTTTTACCAATCAACGAATGAACCCTAAATTCATTCCATTCCAATTCTTGGTTGCTCTTTTTGTGATATATGACTCCTATCTAATGTCGTTGGTTCAACTTGGCATCATACTCAAATAAATTAGATGAGAATATTCTAGCCAATATCATTATGATCTTATTATTGTTCATAAATTGAGGCCTTTAATAAGATTTAAAAATAAAGGGAAATGTGGTATACTTGTGGTTGTGGATTTGGTATTTCCATAGTTTTTTTAATCATTTACAAATTTTTAAAAGTAATTATTACCATTCATTTAGGTGGTGTGTGATATCTAAGGCTGTAAATAAGTGGAGTTGAGCTAAACACCTTCAGCTTTATTCAATAAATGAGCTTGAAATAAGACTCGGTCTCAACTTATTTAACTAAATGAATAAACCAAACTGGTCTTTCAACAATCTGAGCTAACAAGCCAAAGCTATAATTAACCCAAGCCAAACTTTTTCGGGCTCAAGCTCTACTAATTTGATAGATGAGTTCAAAAGTTAGGTTCGGGCTGGGCTTGCTTAATTAAACGAGCCAAGTTTTTAACTAGTCCAACCAAACAATTCGCGAGATGATTCGCAAGATATGCAATAGCTATTTCTATTTCTATTTTATTTTTTTGTGTATAAGGATTACCAATGGAATAAGAGCAAGCAGAGTAAATTCTCCAAAATTTCTTGAGACATCCACATACTATTAATACCAGACCGGACTGGCTAGTTTAACCGATGAATCGGTTCAATTTCATATAATGATTCTTAGAAGCTCAAAACTGGTAAACACGGGTGAACCAATCGGTCAAACTGATTAAAAATCTGTTGGGAGTCAGTCGAATTCATACATAGCTTAATTTTTTTTATATATATTTCTTATTTTTTTTAACTTAATATATGTCAGTAGTCCGATTAATCCAAATCATTGATTTAACCGCTAAGCCAATGAACCGGTTGCAATATCGGTTTGATGACCGGTCTAATTTTTAAAACTATGTTTTACCTGGTACAAATTTTGTTAAAGGGCTTGAAGATCAATGGTAAGCAATAATATTATGAATTAAGTAACTTCCAACATTAAACTCTCTTAACCCACCGGTAGTAGATCATTGGCAACGAAGGGGGAATGGGAAACCCATAATTGCCGAGTGTAATTCATTTCCTCAAATAGTGGAAGCATTAGCATTATGAATTATTTTGGGCAAAAGTAACTTCCAACATTACACTCTCTTTGACACACCAATGGCAGTAGATCATTGGCAGAGAATGGGGACTGCGGCATGGGGAACACTGACATAATTGCCCAATACAATCCATTTCCTCAAATAGTGCAAGCAAAAGGAGAGAGAGAGAGAGAGAGAGAGAAAAGAAATCGTATGACGTATGGAAGAGAGTGGGAAAGGAGCGGTGGAATTGAAGAAGAAGATATGCCGAAAAAGAATAAAATTATCGATTGAACATTTGTTTAGTATCTTTTTTACAACAAAAAATACAGACATATGATAACAATGTGTAATTATTATTATTATTATTATTATTATTATTATTATTATTATTTGCGGTTGTTGAGGACAATGAGGAGGCGAAAGAGGTACATTTTTAAAAGAAGTTTTGTTTGTTAATTAACTTTTGCCTGAGTTATAGGCTGAGTTTCGAGAAAGTAAAGAGGGGTGGTTCATCATAGCTTGTGATGAGCGCTATGTTCTCATCATTTTTATTATTTGAAGGTTGTGCTCTTTTCTGTCTCTTGTTGCTGTTCTAGATATGCCATTTAATGTCATTTGATAGCCTTCAGCTAATTCAGCATCCAGTTATGGCGAACATTTATAATAATATTAGCTTGCCTTTTGAGCTCTGCGATCGGCGATCGCCAACTAACTTGTAGACATTTAGGTTGTTTCACCAAATTAAGGACGTAAAAGAATAGAATGCGAGTAAGATATTTTTTTATTTGTTATTCAAATATGATAATATATATAAATACATATATATATCAAGATCCGACCTATATTTGTTTTAATTTTTATATATTTTATCAGATACAATCGATTGAGAGTTTGCATCCAACCGGTGCGATTCTTAATTAACGATTGAGAGTGGGACTTTAGAGGTTAAGTGCTTGTTTGGTATGAGAGTAATTGTGGTGAAAAAATTATCCCCATATTTTATATATCTTGTATAATTTATTTAAAATTAAATATTTTTATTCAAATAAATATCCATTTTAGATCTTAACTTAATCTAAAATAAATATTTCATTAAAAATATATTTATTATTATTAAATATTTAATATAAAAAATATAAAATAAAGAAAAATTTTTTTCGCCCTGTTATTCCCGTACCAAACAAGCCGTACGTAGTATATAAATCGAGGCAGTATTCACTCGCTCGGGAAAAGGGGAGAAAAAGAAACAGAAGGAAGAATCAAACGATGTACGGACCGGGGGTGGGTTTTTCTTTTCATAGAGAAACCGGGGGGGGGGGGGAGTGGGCTGAGTCGCTGTGGCATCGCGAGTAACAAGGAAGACAGACGGAGTAGTATTTTATTTTCATTTTGTAACCAAAGTAAAAGGCGAGATATACGCATTCAAACCTCACAAAAAGGATACTTCCATTAAAGAAAGAGAGGGAGAGAAATGGCGGCAGCAAATTCAAGGTTGCCTGCCACGTTATTCCGGTCAGTAATTTTTTTTTTAAAAAAAAGAATACCCTTTTGTTTGAGCTACAGTACCACGTTGTAGTATAATTAAATGACATGAACGGTAAATAAGGGTTTTTTTTTTCTTCCTGCTTGTCCTATTTTTATAATTTATTTTAATTACTAAAAAATTGATAATATAATAATAATAATTTTTAATAGCAATAAAAATATATGTATATTTCCAAACACATCAGTAAAACCGTTACTCCAAGTAATTATATATAATTACTTTTACCTTTTCTGTTCTCCTGCAAACGCTTGGATGGATGACAATTGACAACCAACCAGCGAGAGTGAAACACCGTCCACTAGCTACCCTTACCCTAGCAGCAGCAGCAGCAGCAGCAGCAAAATTTTACTGACATGTAGACAGAGGAGAGAGAAAGCGTCGCTACTCTCGTCTCGTCCCCCTCCCCCGCTAGCTAAATTTGACCCAACCTGCGCGGCTACAGCCGGTTTTGTGCAGTAACAACCGTCCGGTGACCATCACGTGACGCTAAAAAATAAACTGTTCGGGTAAAATAATATTAATATATACCCACACTACATTTTTGTTGAAATGATAATTCCGGTCAGTAATAAAATGTTGCGACTGACGGAAAAATAATGAAAATACTTAGAATTCGGAAGGTGTTTTAAGCGTGTAGACGAAGAGGCCGTATGCTTGAAAAGTGTAGATGAAAAGTTCGTATAGGAAGCTAAAAAGTTCTCAATGTAAATAACAATGGTCGTCTCGTCTACACAAAATTCTAAACTTTCATATTCTGATAAATTTGTCGTCCAAATACAAATAATACTAATAGCAGGGAAACGAAAAAGAATTATAACTCTTTTCTTAAAATATTGCCCCCTCCCCTCTAAAAGTACCTTATCGCTTAAAGTTGATCGAGTAAATTTTTTATTGTTAAGGGTTGTATGCTTAGAAAAATGGCTAAAAAAAAGTCAATATCAAAATAATATTAAGGGTTCAAATAAGATTCTATTAAATCCATGTTCTTTAGAGTTTATACTTATAATTTATTATAGCAGATTATATTATATCAACATCAATAAAATCATATCATCATATAAAATTAGTTCATATCATATTATTTTAATACCAATATATTATGATCAATATTAGTATAATTATAATACTAATTATTATTAGTATACCTATTCTGATTATAATTTTACAAATAATAAATGCTAATACAATTTTCATAACTATAATTAATTATATATTAATAGTAATAATATTGATAATATTTTATAATCATGATAATAAATTACTAATATTATTACAATAATAATACTTATTATTATTATTAATATAACTATTATATCAATTATCAATATAATTATAAATATTATAATAATATTTATTATTAGCAACATAATTAGAAGAGTTAATATTATTAAAAATTATATTATAAACATTATTTTTTTTTATACTAATAAGTTCAAATTAACTTAGACTAGCACCAATAAACTTGTATTATATTACATCAACAAAAATAAGCATATATTTATAGGATAAATAGTCGTTAGCCAATGTGCATGGTAAATTTTTTACTTTCATTTTTTTATACTAAAATAAAATAAAATTTAAAAGCTATTGTTAAAAAAATTTATTTGAGTTGAAAACTCTTGAGTTAATAAATTTTTGTTTGAAATTATTTATTAAAAATAGATATCTAAACTAAATATTTGTTTTAAATATCATTTACACTAATTTTTTTACAAATAAATTATTATTTTAGATAATTATCTTTAATAAATAATTTTAAATAGATACTAAATTATGGAACGAACGTATTATTAAATTAAATGAAATGGTCCAGCAAAAGGTAACGATTCTAAATTCTAATGCCGGGAATATCTAGCAGGGAGCGAGGCTTGAAAACTAGCTGAGTCAGCAATACGAACGAAAGAGAGAGAGTAAATATCAAAGGGAGTGGGAGGGGTGGGGGTCTACAGGGACATGTGTCGGAAAAGTCAATTAAGATACCGCTTGATTGCGGCGCCTCGCAAAATATCTGGGGAGATAAGCACGGTGATGCTGTTACCGGAGGTACGTATTTTTCGGTATTCGAATCCACACACCACCGCATGAAGCCGATATGGCCGCCGTATAACGCTAGCTAGCCAGGACCACCACCCAGAGGCCACTCCTCAGTCACTCACTGGTCCGTCTAATAGTATAAAGCAAGCAATAGTATATTAAATACAGCTGTCACAGAGCAAACATGTACCTACAACGTACTAAATATTTATTATTTATTATATATATATATATATATTAAGTTTGAATTTCCTTTTTTTTTTTTTACCGAATTCAAAATTAGATTGGCATCATCATATACTATTCATTTTTCCTATAAAACAGGGCAGACGGCGAGGGAATAGAGGTCCTCTTCTTCCCCCCATGCCGTTCGCCCTTTTTTTTGGGTTTACTTATACCAATAACTATTCCGGCCGATTTTGTAGCCCGATCACTACTACAAATAGTAGTTCTCCATCTTCTTCCATTGTTATTGCCACTGCTATTGTTGCTATACAGTAGTAGTACATACATAACGGCTGCAGCAATAAGTAGTCACGTACGTACGTACGTACTCATCTCGCCGTCGTTGGTTTGTGATTTCGCCAGAAGTTTAGTGCCCTTGCACATCGTACTACCCTTTGTTACATATATTTCCCTCTCTTCTTCTGAATCTCTGCAAAAATTGCTTCAAAAATCTCGGCATTAATCTCCCACCTCCAAACCCTTTGAAGTGAATGGTAAGGAAATAGCAGTCTCTCTTCTCCAAAGCAGAATAAAAAAAGAAGGAAGAATTGGGATCAGGCTTTCTCCTTTTCCCACTATTAAAGTTTCCCCTTTGTGAAATTTCTCGCCCTTTAATTTCCACTTTTTCCCAGTAAAGAGAAGAAGGAAAGAAAGAAAGAAAGAAAGAAATTCGCAGCGGAAGGTAGGAGAAGGCCACATACATTAAAGAGAGGGATTTCTCTCCCCTTTCAGCAGCTGCTAGCTTCTCTTTGACGCTCTTTCCATCGGACCAACACTCCCTTCTCTTTATATTATTCTCTTCTCTCCCAACGAATCTCCTTCACTCCCCCCCTTCCTCACTTATGTTATCACGCCCGCACGCTCTCCGGTCACTCCTGTTTCCCCTTCCTTTTTGTTCCCCATAAAATACCCCCCACGCCCTCCCTCCCTTTTTCCTCCTCCTAATGTCTGTTGTTGACGATATAATATCAAACGACAGATACCATTTCAGAAATCACTAAAAATCTCAGTATCTCCACCACCATATTCATACACCCAAACAAATCGAAGGAAAAAAATGGTTGCCGTCAAATACACCGAACATCAAAACCACACCACACTTCACAAATTCAAACCACCACCACAACAAGAAGAAATCACGGCCCCTAAAATCCTTCGTATATCAGTCACTGATCCCTATGCTACCGACTCTTCCAGTGACGATGATTCCGACCACCAACACGACTTCCTACCTCGTCCTCGTCGTCGTATTAAGCGTTTCATCCACCATGTTACCATCGAGCCTTACACGTCCACTTCCTCTCCTGCCCAACCTGTGACCATCGCCTCATCTACTTCCGGCACTCGCCACCTCAACGCCAACAACAAAGCTTCCGTCCCTGTTCCTTGTACCAACACTGCTACCACTAGTAGTAGGAAGAAAGACAAGAAGGGTAGTCGGTCAGTTTCTTCCTCTACGTGTGGGGTGGGTGCGGTGAACGGTGGTGGTGTTAATGGTAAGAAATTCAGAGGTGTCAGGCAACGTCCTTGGGGTAAATGGGCGGCTGAGATTAGAGATCCCTTGCGACGTGTACGTCTCTGGTTGGGCACTTATGATACCGCTGAAGAAGCCGCTATGGTTTATGATAACGCTGCTCTCCAACTGCGTGGTCCCGACGCGCTCACCAACTTCACCACTCCTACTCCGACTACCACTGCAAACAACAACGGCAACGGCGACGGCGCTGCTCCTCCCCCTCCGATGGATAGTGATAAGAACCGCCAGGCGACCGTTGCTGGTAAGCCGGATGCTCTGGTGACCAATTCCGGCTGCAACTCCTGCGACGAGGACTCCATTTCTCAATCAGTCAACAGCATACGCTCTCCGAAATCGGTTCTCCGCTTCCAGTCTGCTGCCTCTTCCTCTAACGAAGAAGCCGAATCCATTACTCCAAGACCTGAGCCCCGATATCTGCCTCCTTCTGACCCCACCGCCACCAACATGATGGACACAGACCTCGATGATATTAAGAATAATCGTTATTGCAATAATAATTGTCCGTCCAATTTCTGCTCCTCCCAGTATGCTACCCTTGGATCACCGTCAATTGATCCCTTGTTTCCCAGCGATATCTTCGATTTCGATCCGAAAACGCTTGCCGTGCCTGGCTTGTTTGACGGATCGTTCTTCAGTGATATCGATACTCAACATCATTATCCGTTGTTCGGTAGTGACGATGACTGTAAAGGTGGAGCAAGTGCGTTTTTCTCTTCCCACGATCGCGATGAAGATTTCGGTTTCGGCCGGTTATCCGATTGGTCAAAAGACGATCATTTCACTGATATTGGTGATATATTTGGTTCGGATCCACTCGTTGCTCTTTAAGCTCAGAGGAATGCCAGAATTGATCCGGGCGTTCTTCTTCGGCGGTTCCTTCTTCTTCTTGCCGACTAATCGATCGGCCAGGTCAATTTTTGTTAAGCGGCGGGAATGTTAGCTAATACTACTAGTAGCAGTCGGCTTTCGGTTTTGTTATTTCGCACTATTTCATTAGCTGAGCTAGCAGTAATCTCTATGTTAAATTTTTTTTACCCCACTTTTGATTTGTTAATTTTGTAAAATAGTTAAATTTTGGCGTATTTCTATTTCCACCCTTTTTGCCTTTGTACTAGTAGCAATGTAATGTAGTACCTGAACCTCCGTCACACAAATGGGTGACGGACGAGACTACGAGAGTTGATTTATAAATCAATGGATGCAAGTTTCCTGTTCTTGTTAAACTTGGTATGAGCTCCTTAGCTATTTGTCTTGGGGTGAGATCTCCCAAAGGTATTTCAAAATAATATTATAACGATATCTGATCATTAAGTAGGATTCATGTCAAATAAATCGATCTATATCCAACAAACCAATATTTATAGTTGTACGTATGAATTGTTATCGATCTCAATCAATTAGTAATGTGCATATTAAAAATTGCCATGAATCCAAGATAATTTTCATGTTTAGTTTTCAATCATGGGCATTAAATTACTGCTAAACTCAAATGTTAATTATAATCCCCTGTTAGATGTCTAAGTACCTTGATTGGAATGGTCGAATTGCTGGGAAACTTTTTGTACACATGTTTACTAGTTAATTACTTATCTCTTTCTTTCATAATTTTTTTTTTGTCCCATTAAGTAAATGTCTCATTTATTATTTTTTTTCCCCTCGCTACTATTACCCTCAAATTAAAGGTTAATAAAAATAAAAAGAATCGACACAAATAGAAGATAAACATATCGTTTGGTATCCGTGTTGTGGCTAACAAAGGAAATCAAACTTTCTAAAAATCTACTCACTGGGAAGTCTATGATAAAGGTTATCATGTATGTGTTTGGTTTATCTAAAAAAAAAATAGAAGAGATAGAGTTAATATAATCTTTTTTTTTTATGTGAGACAAAAATTAAATAGAAAGAGAAAGTGCAACCCTTTCATAAAAGTTATACATGGGTCAATAAGATGCTATATTTTTGTTCACTCTATATCAAATAATTATACAAATAATAAATGAAGAAATTTTTTTTTATCGCATCATCCTACTTCTTTCGTACCAAACGATACCTAAGTGAATATTTTAAAAATGTCCATAAACAAAAGAAATTGAGATAAATAAAATATTTCATTCTATTCATCATAAACCAAACACCACCTAAACTTAAAAACTGATTAGCAACATCATTCTAGGTAATTAAAACTACACTAAAGTTTTGATAGTAACATTGGGATACCATACCATGCACAAACCAGGCAACTACTTTGGTGGAGGAGGAAAAGGCGTCATAGATTCCTTGGGAAAATGCTCTCCATATCCTTGCCCATTTTTTTTTTCTCCTTCTTCCTCTTCTTCTTTTGGATTGAATTTTATCTCAAGTTACAGCCACAACTTCACTTTTCAACCCACATGTAAGAAAAAGAAGAGGCATAGAATAATATGTATGACTTTTCCGTGTAGCCCAAGCAGCATATAGTGCGTCATAAATTGCATCCCTTGATATTTTCTTAAGGCTATCGTCGTAGGTTTGGAATTCTATAGAAACCCAAAAAATTACAAAATTTGACTGTATATATGTTAGTTCGGCTTGGACTTATAAATTAAAAATTAAAAATATGAGGATATAAAATGATTAAAATAACTAACATAGTCTCCCATAAAACATGTTTTTAAAACTTGATTACTAGTTGCTACAAGAAAGAATAGAGGGTTAAATAAAAAAAATAATATTATTTTATTTCTATGAAACTATGCAATGTGGCATGTATATTAAAATAAATTTCAGAAGCTAGTATGACTTATATAGTAAACAAGATGGAGTAAATTTGTATGCTCAGCTTATTATGAAGATATACCAAGTCAAATATTGTATTATTCATTTAAATCAATTTTATGATATAATCATGTAATTTTCTTTCATTAATTGTCTATGGCTTTGTTTGATTAATGCAAAATACCGTAGAAAGGAAAGAAAATGAGATGAAATCCGATTTTTAGGTGTTTGGTTGCTGACAAAGTTAGAAAGAAAGAAAATAATAAGGATAAAGAGTGTAAAAGTTATGTTAGATAGTTTTCTTAACAAAAAAACTAGGGAAAACGAAAGAAAGTTTGAAAAAATGTTGCTTCTTACCCGACTTCGCTTCCTCGACCTTCACATCTCTAAGCTCCACATTTGACTGCATCACAACTTCCGTCTGAGTATTCTGTGATTAATATCTTATTTTATTTTATTATCTCTCTACTTCATCTATGAGATTTGCTGATATCAAAATACTAACGAATAACGATAAGCAAAAGTATGTGAGTAGTACAACTTATTAACTATTATTCATACTTATGTTTCTCCTACAACAATGTTTTCCACAAAAAATTTCCAAAAACTAAACCGAGGAAAGACAATTAATTTCTCTTATTTTTTTCCCTTAATTTTATTTTCTTCTTATTTTTCTCAAATCAAATAGAGACTAAGAGTATGTTAAAAAATTGATTGATGCAACAATACACAACATCTTCTACGTTATGGTATATATAGTTAAAAATTGAGATCATTATGTTCTTATATTCACAAAAGACTCAAATTAAATGTACAAAAAATATATAAGTTTAATTGTTGACATAATAAGAGTGGAGTTAGTCTAACTTTGATCATATATCTGGTTCGTTGTCTTATGTATTTAACTAGATATCCCATAAATGATCAAAATTAGTAAAACTTCAACAACTAACATAATAGAAATTCACAGACAACATGTAGTAAGAAGACAACTTGACTAGGAAAAAAATATAACTAATTAATTAGAAACCCCTAAAGTCTTATATGGTTCCTTTTTGTTATTTTCTTCACCTTGCTAATTTGAATATATTTATTTAGCTTGGAAAATTTTGAAGAATTTGATTTGAGGAACATTAATATTTCATCCATTTCATAATATAGGTCATTTTTTAATATCGTAGAGAGAGAGAGAGAGAGAGAGAGAGAGAGAGAGAGAGAGAGAGAGAGAGAGAGAGAGAGAGAGAGAGAGAGAGAGAGAGAGAGAGAGAGAGAGAGAGATTGACCATTAATATCATTTAGTATGTATTAATAAAAAATTATAAAAATAAATATATTATAAAACTAAATTTAAAGGTGAATATTAATATTATATTTTTATACTATATTTGATTATATTTTAAAAAAATAAGAGTCAAAGTTTAATATTAAAATATAAAAGTGTATATTATTATATGGGCAAAATTTCATCCTCAAGTCTAGTACAATGAAGCCCGAAATCCAGCTTCAAAAGGATTTTCCTTTAAGCCTAGTTGACCCCACCACACAACGACATTGTGGGTGGTAATCACAACCTCAACGTCAAGTATGATTGATTCAAAAGTTGGTCATTTTCAACTCCATTTGAACATGACCTAACTTCTCCTTATTTCCAAGCTCAAACCACCTCCAATGACAAGATTATCCTCCCTTAAATAGGGACATGTTGTGAGACTCCATAAATAATGGAGCCCCAAGGCCTTTCAGAGTGGAGAATAAATTGATCAATCTAAGCAATCTATCAAGCACTTATGGCTTATAATTCACACTAAGGAATCCCATACTAACTCTCTCAATTATTTATTGTTTTCATTTACTACGGTATGAATGATACCCCTATAGATGCATCTGGCGAGGGACTTCAAATCAAGGTTGTTAGAATTAGGATTACACCTAAGATTGATTTGGAGGTTCAGGGATCATAGGATGTAAGATCATACAAATAATGTAAAAATATAAAATTTATATACTTATATGCTATGAAATAATATATTTTAAGTTAAAAGTGTAAC
Organism: Tamarix austromongolica; assembly: GCA_039764185.1. Classification (NCBI taxonomy): domain Eukaryota; kingdom Viridiplantae; phylum Streptophyta; class Magnoliopsida; order Caryophyllales; family Tamaricaceae; genus Tamarix; species Tamarix austromongolica. The sequence continues at coordinate 13,182,446 of CM077809.1, read as the reverse complement.
ATATTACATTCTTAACATCTCATATAGTCACTAATTGAATTCTAGAAACTTACAAGTAGCATAAACTATTGAAGTTATTTTATATATTAGGAAATATATTAAGCCAACAACATTAAAAATAATTTTGTAAAATGAAATGTGCACATTATAATGAGATTATGGGTAGAGAGAACATACAACTTATTTTTTTTTTAAAAAAAATATACAACATTGTTATCATTAAGAAAAACATAGAAAGAATTATTAAAGCAGATGATAATGAAGGCAACAATGATAGAATACTATTTTCTATCATGTATAAGAATATGATACAATTTTTTTTATATTTCCTTTTAAAATTTTGATAAATTGAGATAAAAAAAAGAAAAAGAAAAAGGAAGAAGTTTTGTCTATAAGCACACATATTAATTTACTACCTGGATCATGTGCATGCTACAAACTAAATCTGGTTTGCATTATGAAGCTAAGATGACCATAAAAAAATACTAATTTTGAACTAAATAGAAACTAATAATTAATTATATTGTAAACTTTAACATACTCATTTTACTATTTATATGAATATTACATTCTTTTCTCACCATTTTACATCAACAATCACCTTAATTATTTTAATGGTAACTAAGTCATACTTTCTTTGTATCAACGATCACCTATAATTAATAATATAGGGTTGAAAATTAGAAGATTAAGGAAGAAATATAGTTGAAAAAATATGGAAATAGATTTGGAAATAAATTGATAAAAATTATAATTATTATCTAGAATCGTTGAATCGTAATATTCTACCACTGGATCGTAAGGTTCTATATTATTAGGCTACTTTAAGATTGTACCTAGGATTGTATATTATTTTGTGATTTTTGGGTCGTAGAATTGAATAAGATCTTTAATAACTATGCTTTGAAACCTTCACCATTTACGAGCATGATTTCACAACCCAAAAACTAAGTCACTCCAAACCTTTTTTCATTTTTCTTTTGCATTACTTACACCCACGTTATTGATTTAAGTGAAAGACTCTACTTAAACTAATATCATGCAGGTGTCCCTTATATGCTCAAAATATTTTTTCATCTTTCTTATAGGATAATTAGTAATGCACCATCCAACTTCTGTCATTATACTTGTTGTAGAATGTGAGGGTTATAATTAACACATTGTGGGGCCCTATTGATTTATTTTCATAAGATATTTAAATATCACCCTATTATCCTCACGAAGATGGTGAATTCACTACACTTATCCCTTTTGGTGGCAATCAACCCTAGAAGAACAAACTAGAATCCAATTTAGGTGCTATTAAGTGTTTGACTAGAGTTCTTGACTTGACAAATGGAGGAGTACGTGAGGAGAATCCAAAATCTTGATAAGAAAAATCAGCCACTAAAGAGTCAAAGCATGACATATTTGGTTAGGCCTCTACAAGTCACTTTTCCACCACTTCCACTCAATTCTTAGTTGTTGGCATTCAATATGGTGGCCTCCTACTAAGTGACATGAACATCCATCACAATTGTTTGCGAAATGACACCTCACAAAATGGATTTTAGAGAATGGATTACCCATATCCACCACATCACTTTAACCCCTTAAGTCATAATAAACCCCCATAAAACTAACCAAATGGAGGCTCGAGAGCATAGGATTCCTATGCCTTTTGTTCAATTCTCTGGGCTTTAGGTATGTACTAACTTTGATGGTGTCACTGACATCGATGTAATTTTATGCGAGACAAATTTTAATACCAAGTAAATTTATCCTTTTTATGTAGGATACCAACTCGTGGCTTTACCATAGCACAACCTGGATAATCCAACCCAAAAGATGGATGACCTTTTGCAATTGATACGCTGCATCCCTAGTGTACCAACATAGATTAAGAGAATCCTTCCGAATAGTTTCATGGACCCGTTAGTCATAGAAGCTATCGTTATGGTTGAGAAGACAAGAAAGTTTTTCCTGCCCCACCTTAGGATGTACAAAGGGACTACTAACCTTCACAATCACATCGTCAAGTATAAGCAATGTATGATTACTTTGGGATTAATACAAGAGTTACGTGAAGAATGCGCGTGTAAGAGTTTTGGAACCAATCTCGTTGGTCTGCCCCTCTAGTAGTATACTTCTCTATACAATAATTCAATGCTTCTTTTTACTAATAACAAACTCTTTTTGTCCAATAATGTAAGAGCAATTGAAAACTCAATAAGTTTTTAGATGGCATTCGTAGGATTAAACTAGGAATTAATGAAAGGCTCCAAAAGTACATTGATATTTTCAATAGAGAGAAGTTTTCAATGCCAAACTATCACAAAGAAACTATAATGATAATCTTCAAAAATAAGTTTTATTGTCACATTCAGACCTTTATAAAGAGTTGGCCAATACCTTTACAAGATAATGGAGGGTTTTCTTATAAAAGCATATGCTCAAATCAAGTGGGAGGAGAATGATTCCGAGTGAGTACCACCATGGGATGACGTTGAGTATGAAGAAAAGAAAAGGTTAATATATAATTGTACCAACAAATTCAACAATGAACAACAACATTTTTCACCAACACATTCAATCACACATTTTTCAACAACAAACTGTAATTTTTCAATAACATATAATGCAATCTGCATCAACATGCATGCATTTATATATATATATATATATATATATATATATATATATATATATATATATATATATATATATATATATATATATATATATTAAGAAGAGAAAAAGCTATGTGTGGAAGAACAAAACCCTACATAAAAGGAGCGGCAGCGAGCAAGAGAACCGGTGGCGACCACCTACAAACACAACGAAGTAAGAAGGACCAAGGGTAGGCAAGGTGGAAAGAATGATAGTACATACAAAATCAAGAATGGCAGAGATGTGGTGGTGCAAGCGAAATAGTGGTTGCTCGGAGTTAGTGGTGTGAAAGAGAACAAGTGGTGGTTTCTCGGAGTTGAGAGGATCCAGAGTGGTGGTGCACGATGTGGTGGTGTGAGGGTTTGCAAGAGAACGAGATTGTGAGAGGGAAGGTGCAGAGAATGTGAGAGTTTGAATTTTTGGGCATAAAACAAGAACTAACGAAATAAAAGGTAGAAGATTGGGGTTTTAATAACGGTTCTTGTAAGAACGGTTATTAAAACTTCTCGACCTTTTAACAACGGTTATTATAGAAATCGTTATTAAAGGAGCTTTTAATAACGGTTTTTCATATACCGTTATTAAAACTACCATATATAATTTTAGGGTTGAGGTTTTAATAATGGTTTTGAACTATAACCATTATCAAAGCTATCTCGCACTTTAGTTTTCACGTGTTTGGAAACATTTTCCTAACCATCGTTATTAATGTGCTGTTATTATTTTCCCTTTTTGTAGTAGTTGTAGTAGGGATCCAACACTTTATGAAAGGTATTTGGATTGGCAACAAAGGAGCGACTCAGGCTCTCCACATAGGTAGAATATTCCATCTTACAACTACAACATTGACCCTATTGAGGTCATGTTGGTGATGAAGAAGATAGCAACAAAGTGAGATGGTATGCCAAACTCAAGGAGTCTAGTGAGAAATTTGATATGAATACCTATTTAGAGGTCCATGCAAATTACATTTAGACCACCATTAATTGTATAGCTCTAAAGTTTGAATTTATAAAACTTATCAAGAATGACCAACTTTATAAGTACCTATATTGAAAAAAGTTAAGGAGAAGACCGCTAATAGAGATTAGAAAAGAAAGGACAATTTACATCTATTCCTCTTTATCACCATCACATAACACCACAATAGTTAATGTGATCAAGAGTGGGACACAAATTAGCAAAGTTATAATATCTTAGACCAAGAAACATGGCAGAAAATCCTACCACATAGAACACAGGCTCATCAAGTTGATCAACCCGACTTCATTTGACCAACTCATCATCTTTGTTGCTACGGAGACCATGAACTTGGATACCCAACATCTTAATGATTTGATGATTGGGTTGTCCATCATGACCACACTAAATGTATTTTGATTGATAATGGTGGTTCACCCAATGCCATGCTCCTCACCACCCTCAAGGAGATGAGAGTTTTGGAAGAGTAGATCTAGAATTAACATACAATTCTAATATGATTTAGCAGAGAAAAAAGGCACACTATATGCAAAGTCCAACTTCTGGTCTATGTTGAAGTGGTAATTAAGAACATCATTCTCAAGTGCCATTGGATCCTACTATCACCAAGTCATTTACTTTCTTACTTAGTGGGGAATATACAAATAGTCGGTGACACTAGAAGGATTGCCCGTGCATGTTATCAAATTATAATTAAGGCAACTTGGCAACTCTTACAATAATTATAGTCTAAGTTCCCACAATAACACTTGGAGGAACCACTTCTCAAGCAACTCGACAAGATGCAATTCATCTCCAAAGAACTAGAGTTTAAAGTCATGATTGGTTCAAATCTCAACCACATAATTTGAGAATCTCCGATTAATTTTTTGAAGGAAAAATAAGACCACTTTACTTTCTCCCACATGAAAATGGTTAGGATCAACTAAAAAATATGTATACACAATCTACAAGTCGACATCGAACATCCGTTGGCAAAACAGAGGAGAATGAAATATGGCCCAAATCACAATTGAGTAATCAATGAAGAAATATAAAAGATTATTGACATTTTTTTATTATCTATAAAGCCCAATACTCGAACTAGCTAGCTAACAAGGTCTTGGTGAAAAGGAAAAGGGGGGAAACAGAGAATGTGCATCAACTTCACAAACATGAGCAATTTCTGCAAAAAGTATTCACTCTCGCTCCCCCATATTGATAAAATGGTGGACACTATAGCTAGACATGACCTACTCAACTTAATATATGTTATCTCTTGCTCCAAATAGGTTCTGATGCACCCTTCTAAATAAGAGAAAACCTTATTAATTACTAATAAAGGTAAATTATACCATAGAGTTATGCCATTTGATCTCAAAAGTGCAAGAGCCACATACCAATGGTTAGTAAATTATAAGTTCTCAGAGATGATATGTGACACCCTGAAGGTTTATATTGACGATATGCTTGTCAATTCTTTAAAGGATGACTAACACCTTGACCAACTAATTCAGTACTTCTAGGAACTCCAATAGTACTACATGAAACTCAACCTAATAAAGTGTTCCTTTAGCATCTTTTTCGGGAATTTGCTCGACTATCTGGTTTCTCAAAGAGGGATTGAGGCCAAACCTGACTAGATCCATGTTAATATCAACATCTCATTTTTGGCATCTATATACGACGTATGGAGACTCACCGAATTATTTATCTCCCTTAGCCTATTTATCTCTAGGATTTTCGAATGGTGTTAATTTTTTTTGACATATTGAAGAATAATAAGGATTTCAAACATATAGCGTAATGTATGAAGGCATTATAGAAACTCAAGGCTTATCTCACCACCTTTTCATTTTTATCCAAATTAGTTTATGTTGAACTCTTGTACATCTACTTGGTGACCTCTAAGACCATAGTTAAAGCGATACTAGTTACACAAGAGGAGATGCAGTATAATCTTGTGTATTATAGGTGAAAGGCTCTTCTTGGCCCAAAGGCTCATTACAAGAAGTTATAAAATATAGCATTAGTTGTCATTGTTGTGGCCAAAATGCTCAAATTGTACTTTCAATATCGTTCAATTGTGGTAGTCACAGACTACTCTACCGGCAATGTATTGCACTTGCCAAATATTTGGGGAGGCTAATCAAATTTGCTATCAAGGATATAGAGCTTGAGATCACCTGCTAGATAATAACCATCGTTTTGCCATTAGTATTAGATGTTGCACCCTTTATTGAGTAGAAAATACTTGCCATCAAATCTTATGCCTCCACAAGATGGGTGTTATCTATGGATGGGTTCAATAACATTAAAGGAAACAAACTCAGTCTTGTACTTGTTTCCCCTAAGGAAGTCATAATCTCTAGAGCCAATAATTGAGAATTCAAAATTACCAACAATGAGTCTAAATATAAAGTTCTTATTATAGGACTATAGTTATCAAATGGCATAGGAGTTAGGAAGCTTGTAGTTTCCATCGATTCACAATAGGTGTCCATCTATATCAACAAATCCAATCAAGTGAGGGATCCCAAGATGTCCATCTAGGTAAGTATGGTCAAAGCATTACAAGCATAGATCCCTAAACTAGACAACGACCATACAAATACTTTAGAAAGCCTAGGGTTGATAATTTAGACCAAATTCCCCTAAACAATTCCATTGGTGTATATGAAATGGTTTACCATATGCCTTAAAAGGAAATAATTTTCCACAATGGAAGCCAAATTCATATGAATCTCCTCCTCTACTACATTATGGATGAGGAACTCCTAAATGACAAAAATGAAGCAAAAAGGATATGTGCTAAAGCGACATAATTCATGGTCTATAAATGGAAAACTATAAGAGGCCCTTCTATTGACCCTTGATAAGGTGTGTAAGCCCCAAATAGGACATATACATCCTAGAAGAGATACACAATAAGAAATGTAGGAACCAATTCTTCTCTCAAAGTGTTTACAATAAGGTTCTAGCCATGTGTTACTATTGTTCGAGGATGTGGGAAGATTACTTCAACCATGTTAGAAGGTGTAACAAATGTTAAATATTCATGTAGGTTATTAACTAGGTTGTAGAGTAGATGAAACCCCATTTGCGCCCTATGACCCTTCATGAAGTGGAGGATGGATGTGGCAAGGAAGATATTGATGGCACCTAATAAATGACAAAAATTTTTGGTTTTAACCTATTACTTCAAAAAATGGGTCAAAGACAAATCCTTCATTCATGTTTAGGAAAAAAGTTATACAATTTAATTTGGAAGAATAACATTTGTTAATTTGGGGTAACAAGAGAATTATTCATTGCTAATGATTCCCAGTTCATCTGTATTGAGTTTTAGGAAATTTTCAAAGAATGAGATATAAAGTTTCTTATCCAACATTGAGATACTCTCAAGCCAAGGGGTAGGCAGAGTCAATGAACAAGGCTATTGTTGATGCATTCAAAAAGAGGTTCAACTAAGATAAAGGAAATTGGGCTGATGATTTACCCAAAGTATTATGGTCATACAACACTACTGCCCACTCCTAGACCAAGGAATCCCCCTTTGTCATGCCATACGATATAGAGACACATTCCTTATTGAAGTATGACACCCTACCATCAAGATAAAACTCATTGACAATCAACACAGCTATTAGAAATTACTACAGATACATGACACCTTTGATGAACAAAGAATCGAGAACACATTAGGATGGTACCGTATCAAAACAAGAAGCCCAACATTCTAATAATAATATTCAAGGATGATAACTAGGTCATTAGGATTGTATTCCAAAATAAATTGGAATCTAGAATAAGAAAATTGGTCCCAACTAGGAGGCGCCTCACAAGATCAATAAAGTAATAAGCCAGGAAGCTTACAAGCTATAATATTAGGAAGGAAGAAACATTATCAACAAGTGTAATTCTATGTATTTAAAGTTGTATAATTTTTTTAACATCATAAAATAATCTTTTTCTTACCCTACGCTACCTCATAGTATGTGCTAGTATGCCACTAGCCACCCTCGTTCTATTTGGATGCATGCCATAATGACACACAATGCCACAAAGATGAATAATAATGATTTGAATAGAAGTGGTATCAACACTCACTCTTGGATCCTGAGAAGATTTCTACAATGTTGACCTTGCACAATACATTCATGTAACGCTAGAAGAGGAGGCTCCATCCCTTTGAATAGAGTGAGATTATATGTGTGCCGAGCCACCACAACGTGGGTTATACTATTTTCCTTAGTCGGTTTTTCACTTAAGGGGGGTTTTTTTTACCAGTATGGCTTTTAATGAGGCGGCTTAAGCTTGTCACTCATCACTACCAACACAAAACTTTAGCACTCATTAAGCATCTTGGAGTAGCAAGATGTATGTTTGGAGTAGACTCTAGCTACTTCCATTCATTTTGGGCAACCATGATGAAACACTATATGTCATTGTGCAAATACTATTATACTACACCGTCCGCTAAACACATCAGACCATATTAATAAAATTACATTTATATATATATATAACTTACATTTTTAGATAAAATAAGCTTAACCAAGCACATACAACAGTACTAGAGGCTCCTCATGCTCAGGAGGAACTTACACACACAAAAATAAACTAGAAAAAAAAGTGGTAGTAAGGGAGAACCCTTCAAAGTTACTCCACACTCTCGCCCTCCTTCTTAGCTAGACAGTTAACCCCCGTGCGACTCAACAACTAAAACACCTCTTGGTTAGAGTGGGACTCTCAAATCTCTACTAGGACCTTGCACTACTCATGTCATTATTTGGAGAACTATTTCTTTATCTACACTATCTCTTTTAGTAAGTGTCAAAACTGCTCTAAGCATCACTTCATCTATTATGAAACTTCTAGTGTAAGTAAGCTTTGATATCAACGCAACACTTATAGGCTTCACAATATTTCTCAATCTAGTGAATAGTCCTTTACTTGGCACAGAGATTGGACCCCGTCTCCACAAGTACCCTACTTTCTACTATTAGGAAAGCCTACTCACTCATTAATAAGAGACTCTAGCACTTTACTAATTCTACCTATCATTTTTCCACTTTTTTCTAAATTATTTCTACTTTAGGGTTCACCGCAATGGTGCTAAGGTGAACCTATAAGCCTTTAGACACCTTCTGCACTAAATAACACTCTCCCTAAGAATGTCAGTGTGGCATGGGATTCTTTGGCCCCATCTTATGTAATAGGAAACTCATACTCCAAGAAGTCTTCTAACTCAATATGAGACATCATCATCTTCATCTTGTTTTGCAAAGGATACATGGTTGTGTTACTAGAAGCACTTAGAGAAATAACCATGATTTCTATTCATAAAAGAAGACAAGGCTAGAAAAAACTCATGAAATTTTCTTTGACAAAGAGTAAGACCATATGAAATGCATTAAGCCCCTAAAAATACACCGCTATTTATAAAACTGTAGAGGGTAAGCATAATGATTGCGAGACAATTTTTTTCTTGTGTATATTCCTATGCATACATAGAAGAAAATATACTGCGAGAATTTAACTTATCTTTGAGTTGAGAATCAACCAAGGTATGCCACATAATCCCCAAATTATATTACTCAAAACACCCAAATCTTTGGAAATTGAATCTTTTCCCACGACATAACATATTAAGTAAAACCTTTTCGATTTTGAGGTTGTCATCCCTAGAAAATAGGAATGTGTACACATGGATAAATACATCATATGCACAATCCTTTGTGCGGATAAGAAGATTGAAAGATGTGTGGTGAAACAAAAGACCCCAACCAATAGGGTGGGTTAGCCTATCACTAGCCAAACAACAAGAAAGCATATAGTTCAAGTAAAGTAAAAAAAACAATTGAGATAAATTATTTCCCTAAAATCAAACTTCCATTAGATATGAAGGAAAAATTTATAATGACAAGTTGTTGACAGAGATAATATTTAGAAAATGTCTACCTAGGCCATTACGACTTACAAAAAATAAATTTAGAAGATTAAACCTATAAGAAATGATCAAGACATGTATATAAACAACCAATAAACATAAAAATGAATCCAAAAAACAACACATTATCACACCCGATATGAATCATTATAGGATTAATGGAGGAGTCAAATAATTTCAGCCATGACTACACACTATTACTGTAACACCCCCAAATTTACTACTGAAAAATTTCGTCAAATTAAAAGAAGTTTAGCGGAAGCAAGCAAATGAAATTGTAAATCCGGGGGTATTACCGCCACACTTTGTACCAGATCGATCCATAACTACCGACCCGATACTAAGTGCTAAGGCTAGAAAGAATAAAACCAGAACAAATCATTCCTAAAACACAAGTTTTGCGGAATCAGAGTGCGAAGGTCAAAAGTTACATTCCGAAATACAATTTAAAAGGGTCCATATATCAGAATACTTAAAATAACAGAATAGCAAAGTACGATAAAACCCTCAGAAAATTAAATACAACACTTGTAACCTCCAAGGTCAAATACGATTAAACCACACAATTTTTGAAGGGCAAATATATGGACCGCTTACTCACTCAGATCAAGCCTTCCACCCCGATTTAGTAACTGATCAACCTGCATCAAAGGTCTGCTCCCCACCATCGGTGGATCATTGCAGGACCCAGTTAATCAAGATAGTATCAGTACGGGTCCAGTACTGAGTAAGGGCGCAGGTGCGCTAAGGCCAAGCATACAATCATACCACATAGCACACATAGCACAATCATGTAGACAACATGCGATAACCCGCAAGATAAGGTCTGAATACTTTTCTGGTAACTTATTCTTTATCCTTGTTAATAATATGTCCATTTCACACATACTCTTTAATAACCCATGTGAGCGCGGGAGCCCCACTATTATAGCCGGTGGACCGGAAGATATACGCACAGGGCAGAACGCCTCTGATCCACTATTATAGCCGGTGGACCGGAAAATAAACGCACAGGGCAAAACGCCTCTGATCCACTATTATAGCCGGTGGACCGGATCATGGCCCCGACTCAAATGGTGTTTCGCTTTAAGTACTTAGTATCTTTCCCATGGATTAACTTATTCGTTTGGTTTGTTGAGCATGAGATCCCTCACTATTATAGCCGGTGGACCGGAAGATAACGCACAGGGCAGAACGCCTCTGATCCACTATTATAGCCGGTGGACCGGAAAATAAACGCACAAGGCAGAACGCCTCTGATCCACTATTATAGCCGGTGGACCGAAAAATAAACGCACAGGGCAGAACGCCTCTGATCCACTATTATAGCCGGTGGACCGGATCACGGGCTCGGCTCAACATTTTTCGCTTTACGTAATTAATGTCTTGTCCGTGTCTTATTGAATCACATCACACCCTTGACATGCATGCGGTTAATACCCTACTACTTTCCCCTCCAAAGGGACCGTCCCATATTTTGAGACCCGTACCTCTTCTCACACCCGACATCCATCCCCCGTAGACTTAAGCATAGTGGCATATAGTAAGGCACAATCTCCAAGAATACAGGCTACCCCAACACATACGATATCGACTCCGTATGTCCTCATCCCTCTAGGGTTCCTCCTCGGGGACCCTAGTCGGACCTATGTGGCCCAACTCTTTCTTACTTACCCAAACGTTACTTTGTTCTCTATCTCGCACCTCATTTTTATTAGGAAACTCCCCAAATGTATTACTTTATCTCCCAGGTTCACGTGTGACCGGCAAAACCCTAGATGGCCACCCAAAACCCTAGCACTTTACTTCCTCAATAAGTAACCTCCCTCTTTCACCCCAAAATCTCCCCTCTCCTTTAGAAAACCCATACTCATCCTTTATATAAGTGAATTCTCACTCTCAACCCCATACTCCATCCTCCCTTGATCATTTTATTTTACCCTTGTACTCCTCAAATTGCTCATTTCCTCCCAAATTGGAACCCTTAGGCACTCTTACACCGACCCACGTAAAATTTTGCACCCAAGTCCCCAATGGGTCCCTAACTTTGACATTATTTTATTCACTTCCTAAATCAACCTTCCTCACATAAGATTCATCCCCACGCATAATTTAAACACTCCATGCATACTCTCCAACCCCCACTTACACCCAAAACCCTAATAAGGCCTCTTATGCACCAACTTACGTACTATTTTTCATACTAAGTCTCTAATCATTCCAAGACTCTCCCAAGCTCTTTCTTACAACCCAAATCAACTTTTTATACTTAAGAATCATGCCCATGCAAGGTCTAGTCCCCCCATGCAAACTTCCCAAATGCCCACTCCCCCGTTGTCCTTTTATTATCATTTTATGCTACCCAAAACCCTAGCATGCATGTCCTAGAGGGCCATAACAAGTCACATCATCAACATCAACGATAAACATGGAACATGGCATACACGTATAATATAAGGCACACACAACATACCTCATGATCCATGATGCGCTACATCAAAACAAGTTATTCATAACACATGCATGATACGCATCAACATGGCATACTCAACATTCACCCACACGTTATATCACACATTACACAAGGCCATAGCTTCGTCCTTACCTAACACGACACCGGTCTTGGAGCACGCTCCTACGCCTCCTCCGGGTGTCGACTTGACTCGCCTATAAGAGGGAAAACTGGGGTTACTTTTCCTCCGACCGAAACACTAATCTTTTCTACCTTACCCCTATTCTTTACCTTACCATTAGGGCTAAGAATAGTAATATTACTTTTATAAGTGAAGTATGGTCAGTATTCTCAAGTAGTTAATCAAGCTACTACTAATAAAAGTAGCTACAATAATTTAAAGTAATTTTAACAATATTTATTATTAATGGTAGTAGTTCAATGTTACTAATAATAATGATAGTAGTAATAATAATAGTTATTATTATTATTAATAATAATGATAGTAATAATAGTAATAATAATAATAATAATAATAATAGTAATACTAGCAATAATAATAACGATCATGATGTTAAAATAAAATACTAAAGTTATGGGCCACTAGTATGAGTAAGGCCAATAGTTATAAATGTTTCAAGGTTAGGTATAATAATAATAATAATAGTAATAATAATAGTAATGATAATGGTAATAATAATAATGATAATATTAATAATAATAATAATATTAATAGTGATAATAATAATAATAGTAAGAATAATATTAATTATGCTACTAAAAATAATTAGCACTTATATAATAAAGGTTTAGGGGTTGGGGAGTTTAGAGAACTACCTAGGGTGTGGGTGGCACAGGTGGCGGCGCACAACGCACGGTGGCGGCGGCGGCGTAGGGGGAGAAGGAGGGTGGAGAGGTGGTGGAGGGGAAAGGAAGGAAAAGGAGGGGTTGGCAGGGAAAATAGAGGGTCTAGGGAGGTTGGGGAAGTTCCCTTGGTGGTTTTGGGAGGCAGAGGGGGCGCTGGGAGTGGCGGCACGGCGGTGGGCGGCGGTGCGAAGGGTGGCGGGGTTTGAGGTTGGCTTGGTCGGGAAGGGCACTTCGCCCGCTTGGGGCGGCGCGTGCAAGGTAAACCGAGGGCTGAGGGAGGCTTGGGTAGGTGGAGGGTGCTGCAGGGAAGAATTTAGGGGGTGGAGTGAGCGGTGGCGATGGGCGTCGGCGACGGGGCGGTGGTCTGAAGAGGGGGCGGCGCAAGGGGGAATTCTGGGCATGGTTTTCGAAAGAGCCCGATGCTGGGGCTCGTGGGGTATTTATAGGCTCGAATTGGGGGGGAAAATTGAGAGAGGAGACAAAGGAGGACAGGTTAGGCGGCGTTTGGGCACGCCGGCCGGCAGGGGGGTCGGCGCAGGTCTGCCATGGTAGACCCCTGCGCTGGTCGGGAAAAAGGGAGGAAAAGGCGCGGGTGGCCTAGGGGTATGGGGGGTGTAGGTCGGTCGAGAGAGGGTGGCCGGCAGGGCTGAAAAGGGAAGGCGGCGTGCAGGTGGCGCACAGGCGGCCGAAGCAGGGGGCGGTGTGTTGCAGGTCGCGCGCGCGAGGAGGAAGAAGAAGGTGGCCGGACCGGTGGTCCGGGAGAAAAGAAAAGAAGGGGGAAAAGACCGGCCGGTTCGGAAACGGTCAAAAGGTCCTACCAAAATGCGGCGTTTTGGGTTATTTATGGACAAAACGCGGCGTCGAGTATAGCTGGAGGCAACGGTTATTTTCACTTGTTGGGGCGCATCGTTTCGGCGAAGTGAAGGGCTAAACGCTACGTTTCACTGTGCGAAGGAGGGCCGAATGGCGCTGGGCCACGGGAAGGAGGAAGGAGGTAGAGGATTGGGCCGCGAAAAGGGGCAGCCCAAACGGGGAGAAGAGGAGGAAAGAAAAAGAAAAGAAGAAAGAAAAAGAAAGAAGAAAAGGAAAAAGAAGAAGGGAAAAAGGAAAAAATAATAATATGGGATATTTAAATTATTTAAAATATTTGATGTATACAAAATAATATTTAAATTCCTTTTTAGGCTAAATTAGGATTTTTAAGAGATTTTTCATAAATTTTTTTTTTTAAAATTAGCAAACACCTTAATTTTTCTCCAATTAAATTACTTATAAAATTATTAAAAATTTTGAAACTATTTTCTCCTTATTATTTTAAATAAAATAATTTATTTAATTAAATTTTTTTTATAAATAAAATGCTTAATTAGCTAAAATACCCAAATTCCTCCTAATTAAAATACTTATAAATCTCTTCTTGATTTTCCTTAATTAAATACCCTTTGATTTTAATAAAAGTAATTTATTTAAATAATTTTCTAATAAAACCTCTTTTAAATATAATTTATAAAATTATGAATTTTCGGGGTATTTCAATTACCCCCTATTAGAAGGTTCAGGAGGAAGGAGTCGTGAAACTTGAGTAGGGGAAGCTAGATGTAATCCTCTTGGTCTTTTTTCCTTTCAATAGCTCACATTGGATCTCAAAGGTTTTCGGTGTTGGGGAAGGAAGGGCCACTTGAGAATCCCCCACACTATCTAGCTCATGGGGAGAGATGGAGAACACTGGGACGAGAACACCTTGAGACGTTAATCCTTCATCACCTTACCCTCCACTACCACCAGAGGCCTCGACTTCCCATATCTAAAATCATACCAAGGTGTTGGTGAAATTGAATCTAGTGGACTCCTTAAATAGCCAAGTACGCTTTGCCTCCATTAGGGAGACCCGTTTATCCAACCCCAAAAATAATATCAAACTTTTCTCCTTTAGCTCCACGATTCACTAGCTATAGGACCCTTTAGTAGTTTTGGCTCCTCCTAGACTAGGAAAGCCTCACCTCAATTTCCTTCAGATCTCAATGGAGGCACTATACTTTGGTAGCTAAAAATATGCTATCATGGTGAGCCTACAAGATAAAAGCCACAAACAAATAAGAACTAGTTTTGCTAGGACATATATCAATACATATGAATGAACACAAAGTTAATACCTTAAGAACCCAAAGTATAAAAGGGATTTAACACATAAGCATCATTAATATACTCCAACAATATGCCTGAAACATTCATGATTTCAGAAGTAAGCCCTTACCCCTTGGAGTGTTGGCTAGAGTTTCTCTACCCATAGTTGTTACCCTTTAGCATCGTTGACTGGGGACTAATAAAGCTTCTTTTTGTTTGAATTTAGCAACATAGGGGTATCTAAGCTAGGATAAACTTACAACATTTTCCCAATGATTCTTGTTAATCAATGAAGAGCCATACCTGCAAATATATGGTTTTTCTAGTCCAATACGTAATAACAAATTTAGCTATGACATCTCGTGCACCACAACACCCCTTCTCACCAAGAGAGAAAAAAGAAAGGTGAATGATTTATAATTTCAAATATATTGCACCAATCATAGGCCATTACACACCCTGGAATGTTAATAATAATTATACTTATCAACATGAGTTACTATAGCAAATCCCCCTTTCTAAGAGATATAGTTTCCCTTAATGTCAGTAACATGACCGCCTAGTTGTCATTTTTCAAGTAAAATGACCCCTACCATTACACACGTGTTGGCTCAACACTTTAATTTCAAAATATATGTCGATATAGGAGCTTTATTTTTTAAAATTTCAAAAATCCTAGCTAATTAGACCTATCGCCAATTGGGCCCAATTTTATTCCCAAGAACCTTATAAGCTTGACAAGCCCATGTAGTGATAAAATCTCTTAACATTTCAATTTTGAGGTACAACACTCAACATCATCTGCCCCCAACACTATATGGAATGACCTCCTAACAAAATAAGTAAGTAGAGTGCTTGTAATTGAAAAACAATGCAACTAATCATCTCCTAAAAAAAGTGTAGAGTGGCCATAGTCATAACACACTACAAACTTCACTTCATAACCTCCTTCCTCGATTTTTGAAAGAAAGTAAAGGAATGCACTCACATGACTTTCAAATATATATTTGAAGCATTTTTCAACCTCCATATCCCATTTAAAAACAAAATTAGAGGATTATTTTCATTCCACATTCAAAATACCAATTTGAAATATTTTCAACCTCCTTCCTCAAACTTCAAAGGAAATTGGACAATTATTCTCATTTAGCTTTCAAATGTTAATTTGAAACATTTTCAACTTCCTTCCCTAAATTTTGAAGGTATGTAGAGGACTCTACTCATATTTATTTCAAATATCAATTTGAAACATGTTCAAACTCCTTCCCTAAGGTTTGAAGGGAAGTAGAGGACTATTACTACTCCATTTTCAAATATCAATTTGAACCATTTTCAATACCCTTCCCCACTTTTTTTTGAAGAAAAGTAGAGACTATAATCACTTAACTTTTAAATATCAATTTGAAATATTTTCAACCTCCTTCCTCGATTTTAAATGAAAGTAGAGTACTACACTCACACGACTTTCAAATATATATTTGAAATATTTATAGACTTCTTCCCCAATTCTCAAAGGTAATTAAAGG
Source organism: Tamarix austromongolica (assembly GCA_039764185.1). Classification (NCBI taxonomy): domain Eukaryota; kingdom Viridiplantae; phylum Streptophyta; class Magnoliopsida; order Caryophyllales; family Tamaricaceae; genus Tamarix; species Tamarix austromongolica. The sequence continues at coordinate 13,165,915 of CM077809.1, read as the reverse complement.
ACCACACACACATCATTTCAAATGGTAATTTAAAACTTACAGTAGGAACTAGTAAGTGAAAAAACCCTTAACAATTAAATGATCAACATTTCCAAACAAAGAACTACTCAAGAACAAATAAGTAATATATATATATATATATATATAAAGTGTCAGAGTCATCTATGTTCCAAAATATCTAGACTATGTTACAAACAAGCCACACCTAGAAATTAACAAACCTACATGTGACGAGTACCATCATTTGCGACTTCCCACCAAGACACAGTCTCCACATCTCTCCACATCACCTTACCGCAAAGTATTATAAATATTAGGAACATAGCCCTCAAGGAAAATTCCTTGAATCACTCAAAATACACCCTAATCCCATTAGAGTCTCGTCTTGTGCCACTTTACTATAAGGCCAACCTCTTAATTTGAGATCATATCCATCTTAATTGTGATGATGAAACATTCTCATTTCATCTTGTCGTAGTGAACCTTTTTGTATAAGGATAAAATGTTTGAATAATGATTGTTGAGATCTTACTTCATATCCTCCTCCTCTAGCTTTCTACTTGGGCTCTCTTTAGCCTCAAGCTACCTCTAACATGTGCTGAGTAATGAGCTTATCCTCCAAATAATTCTTAATTGCAACCAATTGTAGGCGAAGGTCCTCTTAATAGTTCTCTAGACCTTTCACCTCAGACTCTAGAGAGATCTTAACTTCTTAGCCACTACACTTCCAAATCCTAGGAAGCCCCATCTTCATGAATCCACCCTACCTTCTACTATAAATTGGTGATGGTGCTCTCCAATTTTTCACCACCCTTAAAGAAAATAAAATCTACTCCATAACCTATGAAAATTTTCAATGTTGTCATCTGGGTAACATACAAAGCATAAAAGATATAAATCACAAAGTTTATCCTAATAGTTTTCCAATATAACCTCCTCTAAATTCTAACCATCATAAAAGTGCACTCGTGGAGGCCCATCGATCCTTATTCTATCACTAAAGGTATGGAGAGATTCAAAGGAATAATCTCTTTCCAAAAACCCTAGCTTTCCATTAAAACCACCCATACATTTCCCGAATCTTCTTATTACAAGACAAAATTCTTGATTAGGACAATATTGCTCTCTTCCCTGAGTGGACCACCTCATCAATATAAATAAAGAGAGGATCCTCCATGGCCATGCTCTCCTTCCAAACCTCAATGCTTCCAACAACAAACTCCCCTTTGTTGACAAGAAATGAACCCCTTTCTCAAGCATGGAAGTCGACGTTGTGCCACACTACCTAGAGTATATGAAGGTTTCCCACAAGTGGTAATATGAATCCATCTTGCCTCTTAGTGTATTACAATTAGGGGGTCTAACGTAGGTGAACCTTTAGAAAATCTCATGATGATGTCTACAAAATTCCACTCTCATAGGGTTAGGGAATTCACAAATGATAACCAATACCCTAGTACCTCTAATGAAGAAAGGTGAAAAATCAAGATAAGGTTACATAGAGGAATACCTCAAGGATAAAAGGTGCTGCTAAGGGTTACATTGTCACTCAAGTTGTCTACTCCTAGTAGTATGTCTTAATGACTATCCTTCTATGTAACTTCCAAGAGGTTCTTAATCCGCTCACTGATGATAGTTGGATAATTGGTGGAATCCCTCTTTTGCGGTTACCATGGGGAATTGAAATGATAACACAAAATTCAATCATAGACAACACCATCACGACAAAGAAACAGAGAAATAAAAAGAGATATATCAAAGGTTCTCTATTTGTTAGGAATGCTCTAGAATGAACCTCAAAGGAGAATTTTTCATGATCGATAACAAAATACAGGTCTCGCATCATTGATCTATAAACCCAACCCCAATTGGTCACATTATAACCTACCACTTAATGACACCCTCATGTGTTCCTTAGTGTATAATTTAGGATAATATCATCATAGGAGCAATTCCAATCCAACAAACTCCCTTTCAATTCACCCAAGAGAACCAACCCCATCAAGACCCTCTAAGTGTCGGGAACTAATTGGGAAGGTGAAAGTTAGAATTTTATCTAAAATTCCCTTACCAACTCCAAAAGTAGAAACCTCAATCCATACGAAAAGGGATACTCATAGAAGCACACCAGCTTATGAATGCCTAATTTGCTCTCTTGTGCTAATGGAGATGCTTTACCTCAAGGTCATGGGAACATGTTAGCACACTGTATTAATAGCAGAAAATCTATATCCACCAATGAAGTTGGGAGCTAATTTGGTCACCTTATAAGATTCTTATGTTATATGTCTTTATTACCTCTTCTAATGAGGCTAGGTGCCTAGACCCATTTTCATCGTCTACAAGCATATACTTGAATACCATAGTTCCATATGCAATGGCACAAATTGAGTTCAATGTTAACACAACCTCACTCATCCCCTATATGGTGTCCTCTGTTAGAGGAGCCTCCTCCAGGGTTCTCGCCTGAGGAATACTTGAATACATAATACAATTTTTAGGAGTTAAATCAAATTCCCTAGCCACTACCACAACAGTCATTTTGCACCACCAATTAGATTTTTACTCCATGAAAAAAAATAGTAAACCAAAGAACGAGATGGTTAGAAAATTTATCCAAAAAAAATGGTTGTTAGATCTCTAATTTTCTACAAACCAAGTAAGATGAAGACATATAATTGAAGCACCCTTTCCTTTCTTCTTGTCTTAGAAAGGAGGAATCTAATGCATAAATATTCGAAAAATGGTTATACCTCATCAAAATGCTTACGCATGTCTCACCCTAATGGATATGCCATCATTTATCTCATAAATGTCTAATCATGCCTCCAACCATCATACTAGTCATAATCACCATCCTTTCATCTACCCCCCAAGTTAAGGCCCTTGACTTAAAGCGTCAGAGGGGGTAACTATAAGAGTAAATCTCATCCTTCTTTTTAGCCTCGTATGATGAACCCTAGAAGCCCTACATGATCTAGTTTGCCCAAGGCTTTATAAGGGTTTTCTCTCCAACCCAGTCAACCTAGCCACGAGACAACATTGTGGGTGGAATTTTGAACCCTATTATAGCACCTCCAAAATTTATTTTAAAAGAATTTGTTTTGTGGAAGCATTACGTATAAAAATAGTGGTTGTTATCGTGACACCAATCATAATATAGCATAGGGTAAGTGTTACTTCCCCAAAATTAATAACAACCATAAAACAACAAAATATATTCTAATATAGAATAACATTATCCTGATAGCCCGAAACATTAGACAAAGAGTTATAATATAAGGAGGAAAAGAAATATGGAAGGGGATATAAGAGTTTAATAAAATTCCAAATCAAAAGGTGTTGGAGGAATCCCAAACAGTCTAAACTCTTAACCCCTTCCAAAAGCCAACATGTTAAACCTTTAATGTACTCTTAGAAGGTAAAGAATGGTCATTGAATAGGCAGGAGACTATGAAATGGAACTCGTCAGTACTATGGTACCGTGTAACTCATTTTATAAAACTAATATGAAAAGTTCTCATGAAACATATAAAATGTATCACGACAAAACATAATATAAAATATTGAAATACATGTTATGAGTAAAATACAATAATAATATTAGATAAACAATAATCACGAAATCCACATACCTCTCATACTCATTTATTTAGAGCTTCATGAAACCTACCAACCTATCATACAAGAGATGCTCTATGAAGTAATGATTGTAATCAATCTCAACACAATAAGCATAAATTTCACAACATATATCATATCTCAATACCAAACTTATAATATTTTTAATAGCACATGTAGAGATCAGTAGTTACTACTGACCGATCTAATAACCATTCCAATCCAATAATATTCATTTCTATTTTTTATTTACTCAAGGTTATATTATAATAACCTAAAGACCTAAAAGTATACCAGTCTTATCGAAGCACAAGGCATCATAGAACACTTCCAACCATCTAAGCTAGAGGTATAAAAACACTATAGTCATACTAGTGCACAAGGAGAAATGATACCCTCTAAACCTAAGACATATAATCCTTAAGTATCGATATCCCCTATAGGGTTTGTAGGTCACCTATAAAGTAAGCTAGGGTCTTACTAGGGCACAATGTCACACAAGAAAACCAAAACAAACCTAGGGATCCTAAGTTATCTCTTGGGTAGCTGACCCTAGAGAGCGACTATTTCCAAACTTGAGGTCTTCCGCTTTAAGTATTAATATATTATGAAAGTTATCACAAAATATCACATATTGCATTATGAGTTTAATCCAATACTTAACCTTTTTTTGTTATATCAAATTATTCAATTCAACCCTAAGGTCAATGGTCCAAGTTAGAGTTAAAGTCATCACTAAGGTCAACCTATCAATACACTAGAGTTATCCTATATCCAATTATTTATATTAGGCATATTAGGTTAAAAGCGACAAAAATGCCCTTAAGGCCATAATTATCACATTATCATCCATTTAAAGTTCTAATTTAATATTACTTATTAATTTATCATATAAAGGCTAAACACAATAACTAAATTTCATAACATACAAATAAATTACTAGACATGTCAAATGGCCATTTTGTCCTTATACATGATTTAACACACAAAACTCTAACGTGCATTTCTTGGATATCAAATCTCATATTTCCATACTCAACAATAAATAACACATATTAGGCACACTTATTGGGATATATATAATGATACTCTTAAAATGACGAAAAGACCCCTACGACATATATTAATAATAACCATGCTAAAACATGTTTTTTAATCATCAAATTACATACTTCCATAATTAACAATAATTAAGACATGTTAGGTGTTCTTATCAAATTTAATATTACAATACGCTTAGATGAATATATGGCCCCTAGAGCTTACAATAGTAATAATTATATTAAAAATGCGCTTTAAGTATGTTCAATCTATCTTATTAATCATACATGTTGCATATAATTTATTTCTAATGTAAAACCTATTTTGCCATACTTTCACACACATAATAATCTATACAAATCATCATGTTCTATTCCACCAAAATTTCATCCCAACACTTTTAGGTAAATAATTACAATGTAACGAACATACTTAGTAAAATTTGTACATAAAAAAACCCTAATGTTGTATTATGCGATATCTCACATTTTAGTTGAGTATAGGGATTACATAATTTTTAGGAAAAGTAAAAAGTATGGGTAGCCTTCTAAAATTTATTAGTCTCCGCTAATTAAAATGTTGTACCTAAAAATAATACCAAATTAACCATATTAGTATTTAACCAATTAAATATTATTTTTATTAAATAAAAATTTACCAAAATGCTTCTAATGTTGAAATGGGGTAAAAATGTAAGGAAATATCATGCTACCTATGTAGTATGAGTTTTGGGAAAATGTGGGAAGGATCGGGGGATGAAGGTTGGAGAAGGGATATGTGGAGGTGATGGTAAGGGGTGCATGAGGGGTGGTGTAGGTGGCATGTTGGTGGCTAGAAAGGGTATTAGAGGTGGATGGTGTTAGGTTATTGGCTCAGTAAGGGAGGAGATGGAAAGGCTAGGGGCTAGGTTGAGGGAGAAGGTACTCAATGGTGGTTAGAAATGGGATAAGGGGAGGTTGTAGTAGGGGTGGTTGTGCTAGCGAGGGTAGGCTACAATGAAGAGTTGTCAACAACAAGGAGTGTCTGTGCTAGACAATGAGCTATAGCGATGGAAGGTGTAACAAGGAAGTGAGAGCTGCATGGGGAATGATGACATATGAGGGGGCTGGTGATTGACTGCAAGGAAAGGGTAGAAGGTGAAGGAGAAAGGTGTAATTCCCCAAATTTTTTAAAAGTATATATTTTAATAAATAAATTTTATTTTGGATAAATTAGCCTTTAAATCTTTTAATTTAATTATTTTGTGTATTTTTGAGTATATAAATTTGGATATAAATATTTAATAAATTAAAATAAATATTTTATTATTTTATCATGTCCTTTTTATTAAATAATTTCCCAAACCATTATTTTACTAAATTATTCTTTTAAACCCTTATATTTTAATTATATTATATTAAATTATTAAATAAATTTATTACCCAAAATTATTTTACTTTATTATTTATAAATTAAATTAATTTAAATAAAACTATTTTTACTTTTCCCTTTTTCCCTTTCTTTCTTTTTATTTTTTCTTCCTTGGGCCGCCAGTTGGCCGACCTATCCTTTCTCCCCCCGGGTGCTATTAGGCCTGACCCATCGTCTTCTTCCTACACGTGAGCCCGGCCGCCCCCTCCTCCTTTCTTTTCTTTCTTCCTCGACCGGGCCGACTCCTTCTTTCCTTCGGCCAGTCTGTTTGCATGCCCTGCCACCCCCGACTCTTCTTTCTTCTTCTTCTTTCTTTCACCAGCAAGATTTTCGACCATCACCACCCCCTGCAACTCCCTCTCCCCCATTGACCTCCCTAACTCTCTCTCTCTCTCTCCCGCCATTCCTTGCCCCATACCGACCCCATTCTCCCTGCCATCACCATTCCTTCTCCCTCTCCCTGCAACCATCATTTCCCTACCAACCTACAGCCACCCCTTGAGCCCCATCCCTTCCCTTCTCTTCCTCTTCTATTTCTTCCTCCTTCCCTGCCCGTTCTGCATTTTTCCCGAGCCTCTCCATGCTCCCCAACTCTCTCTTTTCTTTCCTTTCTTCTCTATCCCTCACCCTCTCTGTTTTAACTTTGCCGCCCAGCTTCGCCGCTGCCTCCGCCTCAACCACCACCTGCACCACCTCCTGCCACCCTCTACCTCACCCTCGAGCCATCACAACCGCCATCAAGCCACCCCACAACCCCGTTCTTCCTCATCTCCTCTTTTTCTCTTCTTTACCCCCTTATTGGCAACTGCCTTGCACCGCCGCATTCCACTGTCATCCCGCCGCTTTCGCCACCAACTAAGCCACCTTATTACTCCCTACAACCCCATATACCACCCCCAATTCTATCTTTCCCGAAAACACTACCCAAATGCCTTCATTTTCCCTCCCCATTTTCCTTCCTCACCAGTCTTCCATTTCAACCCCTCCTTGGCCGCCACCTTTACAGCTTCGCTGCCGCCGCCTCTGCTGCCCTTAGCCACCGTTAACCCTTCCCCGACCACCACTTACACCCCCTCTCCACCTCTGCATCCTTCCCTTACCTTAAATCCTCCCCCACCTGCCTCTTTTCCTAGCCTAAAAACCCTAACCCGAAATTGTCCATTTTTCTTCCTATTACCCTCCTTCGAGCACCTCCTCCCCATTTATTTTCATGTAGCTCATGCTGCTAGTTTTTGGATTTCTTGACCTATTTGTTTAATAATTTTAAGGTATAATTATATTTTATTTTAATTATTTGATTAGTTAAGTGTTATAAAGCCTTATACTTTGATTTTTGATTATTTCTAATGTAATAAATCTTGATATTATTTTAGGTATTGGTTTTGATAATCAAATTTTGAAACTTTAACCGGAATACTGGTAAGGTTCTTTTTTGCAAAAACTGAGGTAACCGTTAAATTCCACTTAAACACATAGATTAACATATATTAGCAAATTAGAAATTTTAATATATTATTATGCTTGGTTGGTGTTGTTTAATATGTTATATGTGGTTATTGTGTTGGTTGATAAAAGGAAGCATGATAGGATATATGATATGTATGGAAATATTATTTAAGGTAATAATTTGGTTGTTAAGGAAATTGTTAAGTGTTATCCATGTGGTATTATGCTATTGTGATCTTAATGTATGATTAGTATTTCATGAGCCTTAGGGGATTTTATTAATGTATCTTGTACAAGATTATAGCCTAGAATATATATGGGTGCTAATAATATTACATTAATTATAAGAGTTGAAGATGCGGGATTAAAGTTAATATTTTATGTAGTAATAATAATAATTTAATATAAGTGGAGTAATAAGGGGTAAGATGGTAAGTTTGTAAGTGAAAGGATAAATTGATAATTTGGTGATAAAAGGGCAATTTGTTAATTTTATAATTAAATGATAAATTGGTAATTTTGTAATAAAAGGGAAAATTGGTAATTTTGTAACAAAAGGGTAATTTGGTAATTTTGCAACAAAAGGGCAGTTTGGTAATTTTTCCAAAAGGGCAATTTGGTAATTTTATAACAAAAGGGTAAATCGGTAATTTTGTAACAAATGGGTAAATCGGTAATTTTGTATTAAAAAGGGAAATTTGGTAATTTTGTAATAAAAGGGTAATTTTGTAATTTTGTAACAAAAGGGAAAATTGGATATTTTGTAATTAAAGGGTAAAATAGTAATTTTGTGAATAAAGGGTAAAATAGTAATTTTGTGATTAAATGGTAAATTGGTAATTTTGTAAGAAGAGGGCAAAATGGTAATTTTGTAATAAAAGGATAAAATTGTAATTTTATAATTAAAGGGTAAAGTAGTAATTTTGTGATTAACGGGCAGAATGATAATTTTGAAATTAAAAGGGGTAAGATAGTAATTTCATAATTAAGGATAAATGGAAAATTTATAAGTAAAAGGGCGATGTGGTAATTTTTGGGAGTTAAGGGGTAAAATGGTAAATTTGAAGGTAAAGGGGTAAAACAGTAATTTGTAAATCAAAGGGGTAAAAGTGAAAAGTGGAAAAGAGTAAATTGGTAATTACAATAATTGAGAAGGGTAAAAATAATAATTTCAATAAAAAAAGGGTAATTTGATAATTTAATAATGGAGAAGGGTAAAATAGTAAATGTGATAAATGTGAGGGGTAATTTGGTAATTTAAAGGACTAGAGGGTATTTTGGTAATTTTAATAATGGAGTAGGGTAGTTTAGTAATCATGAAAATCAAGAAGGGCAATTTGGTAATTTAAATGACCAAGGGGTAATTTGGTAAATTTGATGATGGAGAAGGGTAGTTTGGTAATTGTGATTGTAATACCCCAAAAATTTCGAAAACCTATATTTTAATAAATTACTTTTATTTGGAATAGAATTGCTTTTAGATTATTTATTTTAATTATTTTATGGATTTTAGAGTATGTAAATTCGGATAAAAGTATTTAATAAATTAAAAATGAATATTTTTCTATTCATCATATTATTTTATTTGAATAATTTTCCAAACTAATATTTTACTAACTTTATCCTTTTTAAACTAATATATTGCATTATAATAAACTAAATTATTAAATTAAATAATTTATCAAGAATATTACATTTTATGATTTTATAAATTAATTTAATTTATTTCCCATATTTTTCCCATTTTTCCTTTTTCTTTTCCTTCTCCTTTTCTCCTTTTCTTCTTCTTCTCTTTTCCTTCTTCTCCCCCTTGGGCCGCCCGCCCGGCCTACTCTCCCTTCTCCCCGCGCACTGGGCCTTCGGCCCGCCTCACCCCTCCTCGCCCTCGCACGCCCGTCCCTCCAGCAGCCCAACGTCCCTCCTTATTTTTCCCCTGGACCGGCCGGCTCCTTCCCTTCCTGCGCCGGTCCGACCGCCCCGTCCCTTTCTTCTTCCCTTCTTCATCTCCCACGCCCGACTCTTCTCTGCCATGGTCGAGCATGCCTGCAACCTCAGCCCTGCAGCTCCCGTGCCTTCCTCCCTCTCCCTCTCTCTCTGCCCCGTCCTTTTCCTTCCCATTTCGAGCCAAACTAACCCCCTGCACCCTCCATTTCCCGCCTGAATTCTTTCCTTCTTCTTCCCTGTCCTCCCCTGCCAACCGACAGCCTGCCACCACACCGCAGCACCGATCGGCCGCCTGCTCCCCCTGCCTCACCCTCTTATTTTTCTCCATCTACCCAGACCTCCATTCCCCTCATTTTCGATCCCTTCTCTCCCCCCCGAGCTCCCTCCTCTCTCCTTCCTTCTTCCCCATTTTTCTTCCTCGTTTTTTTTTATCACCGCCAGCCTCCGCCGCCTGAACCACCAAGCCCAGCCCTGCGCCGCCTTCTGCCACCGCCTGCTACCACCCTGCACCACCACATAGCCCCTTCGAGCCCTACACTTCCTCCCTTCTCCTCCTTTTCCTTTTTCTTCCCAGCTTTTCTCCTTACCGTCGAGCCACCTGCAACCGCCTCTACCGCCGCCTTCCGGCCACCTCTGCCGCCACCCAACCAACCGTTCGACACCCTGCAACCCCCTCTACAACCGCCATCCATTAGTTGGCCGAAACCGACCCTTGAACCCCTCCATTTTTCCCTCCACTTTTCCTTCGTTCTCAACCCTTTCCCTCGACCCTCCTCGGCAGCCCACCTTCGCCGCCTTGCCGCCGCCGTCTCCGCCGCCTTGAGCCGCCTCGAAACCGTCCTTTGCCTCCACCTACACCCCCTCTACACTCCTGCACCATTCCCCTGCCTTAGAACCTCCCCTAACCACCTTCTTTTCTAGCCTAAAGACCCTAACCCGAAAATGGTTTATTTTTCTCCCTTCACCCCCATCGAACCCTTTTCTCCCCATAATTTTGCATGAAACTCATGCTGCTCATGCAGCATGAGCTCCCCTTGGTTTTAAAAATTGTTTGGATAATTTTTAAGGTAAAATGGTATTTTATGTTAAGTGTTTTACTAATTAAATTTTATAAAGTCTTATCCTTTTTAACTTCTTATTCTAATAAATATGATGGATATTATTTTTAGGTGTTGAGTTGCTAAATATGCTTGGTAAGATTGATATTTTGCGGGATTAAGGTAACCGTTAATCCTCCCTTAAATATATGAAAAACGCATGCTAGCACATTTAGGGTTTAGTATGATTTTATGCATGTTTGGTATGCTTAGCATGATATGTTTATGGTCTCTTATATTGCTTGTTAAAAAGAAATAGCATGATAACTTTTATGCCATATGTAGGTATGTTAATTAAGGAAGGAGTTGGAATATGGATAGAAATGTTAAACACTTGTTTATGATGTACCATGTTGTTAATGCATGAATGATGTTATTGTTTAAGGGTATTTTAGTAATTATGCTTATGAGATAAATAAATCAATGTGTGTAGTTGCTAATGAGTATTATGTTGGAAAATGACAAGTTGGTGGACTTAGATGATAAGAATGAAGTATTAATATCATTATTTTATGTAGTGTTAGTAAATTCATAAAAATGGTGAATAAAGGGGTTGAGTGGAAATTTTATAAGTGGAAAGGGTATTTCGGTAATTTTTGAGATAAAAGAATAATATGGTAATTTTATAATTAAACGGCCAAATGATAATTTACAAGTAAAGGATAAAATTGTAAGTTGTGAGGAAGAAGGGTAAAATGGTAATTTTGGAAGTAGGGGTAAAATAGTAATTTTGGATGAAGGAGTGCATTATGATAATTTTGGAGGTAGAGGGGCAAAATTGTAATTCCATAAGTAAAGGGTAATATGGTAAATTTTATAAGTGAATGGTGAAGTGGTAATTTATAAGTAAAGGGTTAATATGGAAATTTGGAAAAGAAGGGCAAAATGGTAATTATGTAATGAAAGATAAAGATGGTAATCTTGGATGTAAAAGGGTAAAATAGTAATTTGTAAAGTAAAAGATGTATGGTGGTAATTTTCATAAATAAAAGGATATTATGGTAAAATTGGATGTAAGGGGTAAAATGGTAATTTTGTAAATGAAAGGATATTACGGTAAACTTGGGAGTAAGGGGTAAATTGGTAATTATGATAACGACAAAAGATAATTTAGCAAGTAAATTATGATTGTAGAAAGGGCAATTGGATAAGTATGATACTATAGAAGGGTAATTTTGGTAAATTAACCAATTAAAGGGCATTATGGTAATTTTAATAATGGAGAAGGGTAATATAGTAATTTTGATTATGAAAAAGGGTAAATTAATATTGGTGATTATGAAGAGGAGTAAATTGGGATTTGTGATAATTAAAAAGGGTAAATGGCAATTAAAATAATTGAGAGGGGTAAAATGGTAATTATGATAAAGGAGAAGGGCAATTTGGTAATTTGTTCAACTAAAAGGGCAATTTGGTAATTTAGCCGATAAAAGGGTAAAGTGATGATTGTTTAACCAACTAAAGGGGCAAAATAGTAATCATGATAATGAAGGAGGGTAATTTAGTAATTTATCCAACTCAAGGGCAGTTTTGTAATTATAACAAAGGAGAAGGGCGATTTGGTAATATAACCAACCAAAAGGGAAATATGACAAGTGTAGTAATTATAAGGGGTGAACGGTGGTTTAAAAAGTGTAGGAGACAATTTGGTAATCTAAAGTGGACAAGGGGTAATTTGGTAATTATGCAACCTTAAGGGTAATGTGGTAATTTATCAAGTAAGGAATGGATACTTAACAATTATATAAGTAAAGGGCAAATGAGTAATTTGTACCTAATATGTCTTTGAGATTGTGGAACATTAATATGATTAAATAATGCTGATTAGCCAAGTAAGAGTATCTAATGATTAGTATGGCCTTGATGGTTTCTCTGTGACATCCTTGATAACCCTCTGAATAAGAAACGATTAATGATATCGAAACGATTGAAAGTGAATAAGTATCGGATCATCGTGCTTTCTGTGATCACCTTAATTAAGACACTATTACTTAAAGTGAAAGACCTCGAGATCGGGAATGGTGACTCCTTAGGGGTCGCTACCCTAAGGACGTGGTTTAGTCCACGATTATTCTGGTATTTGCTGGTGTGCCTTTGTGCCCCAGCCAGGCCCTATATCTTACTCTTCCTAGCTCTACGGACCTAGTTAGGGGGTATGCATACTTATGGATTAGGTGTCCTTGTCGGTAGGGTACTGAGTTAGCTTTATGCGCCAGTACGACCAGGGTACCTTTGCGTCCTTGGGTTCATGGTTAAAGGGTACTGAGTAGCTGATATGCACCGGTACGACCGGTGTACCTTTGTGTCCCGGGTTATCGATCTCCCAATCGAGGCAAATAAATATGATTGATGTGCTGATTAACGAAAGGAAAGATACGATAATTGAAAGTGGAACATTAATGAGCCGGGCCCAGTGATTTATGATATTGCGTACCGGTCCACCGGTTATAATAGTGGTCCAGGAGCGTGTTGCCCTGGTATGTGATATTGCGTACCGGTCCACCGGTTATAATAGTGGTCCAGGAGCGTGTTGCCCTGGTGTGTGATTATGAGTACCGGTCCACCGGTTATAATAGTGGCCAGGAGCGTTGTGCCCTGGATGATGATTACATATATATTCCGGTCCACCGGCTATAATAGTGGGGTTCTCGTACTCACATGGATATAAAGTATGATATTGATGGATTAATGACAGAATAATGGCTTAAGGCCCAAAGCATCGATCGTGACTTATAAAGTATTATATTTGTCATTGTTATGTATGCATCTCTCATTATTTATATGTGTGTGGCTTGCATTATGTGTCGTATGCGGGCCTATCTTTAAGTGTGGTATTAAAGGGTTACTCAGTACCGTAGTACTGAAGGGATTCCCTTTATGGGGCCCCTGCCTATTCAATGGGCAGTGCCCTTGCAGGTATTTTTCAGGTGCTACTCAAGTGGGTTACGGGAAGGAGAGTAAGGAATTTTCCGGTATCATGGCTCTTTCTCTTTCTCATTTAAATTCTTGGTTTTAAATGTTAACGTTGTTAAAGTAACCACTATTGGTGGATTTTATTCATAAAAACGATTTGATGCGCTACTCTGATTTAAATATGGTGAAGCTTGCAATTTACTCTGATTTATGCATGTTGAATGTCTTTCGAATTGTATTTCATTTTCTTAGCCTTAGCACTTGGTACTGGAACGGTATGAGTGAACCGGTCTGGTACTAAGTGTGGCGGTAATACTCCCAAAGTTCATGTTTTGTTTATCTGCTTCCGCTATTATCTTTTAATAAAACGAAATTTTTCAGTAGTGAATTTTGGGGGTGTTACAATATGGTATCAGAGCTGGTTTCGACCACGCTCTCGTTTTTAATCTGTTTAAGCTGATACCGCAAGTTGGTATCGGAGTTGGTTTCAACCGCTCTTCCGATTTTAATCTTTTTAAGCTGATACCACAAGCTGGTGTCAGAGCGGTTGGTCCTTTTGACCACGCTCATTTTCAAAAAAATAAATTTGGTTTTCGAAATCTGTATTTGATTCTTAAGTGTGTTTTTACTGCTCCTCCAATTTTTATTCTTTTTAAACTGGTACCATAAGTTGTATCAGGTATTTTCTGAAAACCTTCTTTGGTTTTTAAATATTTTGAGTTGATTATATAAGTAAGTATCAAAGTGTTTCATGGAAGTTTTGAAGGTTAAATGATTCTTCTAGGGTTTCCCCTTAATTCTCTATCCTGTTTTGAAAACCGGATTAGTCCTGAGAGTTGGGTATGGGTAGACTAAGTGACCTAGGTTTAGATCACCTAGCTTGAGAGATAGCACCTTCCCTAACAGACTTTTGTTTTACAGTTAACTCAACATGGACCGAGACGAACGAATCAACAATCTAGAGAGGGCGTTCGAAGTACTCATAGGAATGGCTCAACGTCCCTCGTTGCCTCAACCTCAAGCAACTTTACCCTCGACGGGTATTGGAGAAGATTGGCTTGATAGGGTTTCACGTCATCGACCCCCGACCTACGATGGAAAGGAAGACCCCGTGGTCTTAGAGAACTGGCTACGAGATTTCGATAGGACGTTTGAGGCGCTCAACTGTCCCGAGGAACGAAGGACGAACATCGCGGCATACTATCTTCGAGGATCGGCCGACACTTGGTGGGAAGATCTCCATTCTCAAGGAGGACGACCGACATCATGGGAAGACTTCAAGACCGCCATCCGTACGCGTTTTTACACAGAAAGCCTCAAGAGGGCCAAACTCAAGGAATTTATGGAGCTGACACAAGGAAACCTATCGGTTCGAGAGTATTACGCACGATTTATAGAGTTGCTGAGGTTCGCCCCTGGAATAGCAGCTAACAAGGCGACGACAATCTTTCAATTCGAGCAAGGACTTCGATTCAACATCCGAAGCATGATGGGCGCGGACTTTTTCCACGACCTGAGTACGGTGTATGAGCGAGCATGTAACGCGGACGCCTTGATCCAAGAACAAGCCTCCATCCTAGGCAAGAGAAGGAACGAAGAGACCGAGACCGAAGCCAAGAGTCATCGCCCTAGTAGCAAAGTTTTGCGGGACCATCCTCAGCCCCGAACTAAAGTTCGGCGCAAGAAAAATCAAAGTACTTCCAAGGCAAAGTCTAGCAAGAGACCGGACCGACACTACCATTGCCGTCGTTGTAGAAGAGATCATCCAGGCAAGGACTGCATGGGAAAGCTGATTCAGTGCCACGACTGTGGACAACTTGGGCATAGAAGTTTCGAATGCTACGGTGCGCCCCTTGGAAGAATCCAGAGGCCAGGGCAAGCATCGGATCGACAGAATCAAGCGCTTGGAGTAATCTGTTCAGCCTCGTTAACCGAAGAAGATGAGCAAGTGATCGATCATGATGTAATCTCTTCAAGCTGTCCATCGGGCCCCGCGTGATTATTTGTATTATTAACTTTGTGTGTGTAGTTGTCTTCCTTAGTTAAGTAAGTTCCTCTTTAAGGGGGTAGTTACCCCAAGTAACTTAGGACCTCTTGTTGTAACCCTAGTGCTAAGACCCAAACTTCGGGGACGAAGTTTATCTTTAAGGGGGTAGTGATGTAATACCCCAAAAATTTCGAAAACCTATATTTTAATAAATTACTTTTATTTGGAATAGAATTGCTTTTAGATTATTTATTTTAATTATTTTATGGATTTTAGAGTATGTAAATTCGGATAAAAGTATTTAATAAATTAAAAATGAATATTTTTCTATTCATCATATTATTTTATTTGAATAATTTTCCAAACTAATATTTTACTAACTTTATCCTTTTTAAACTAATATATTGCATTATAATAAACTAAATTATTAAATTAAATAATTTATCAAGAATATTACATTTTATGATTTTATAAATTAATTTAATTTATTTCCCATATTTTTCCCATTTTTCCTTTTTCTTTTCCTTCTCCTTTTCTCCTTTTCTTCTTCTTCTCTTTTCCTTCTTCTCCCCCTTGGGCCGCCCGCCCGGCCTACTCTCCCTTCTCCCCGCGCACTGGGCCTTCGGCCCGCCTCACCCCTCCTCGCCCTCGCACGCCCGTCCCTCCAGCAGCCCAACGTCCCTCCTTATTTTTCCCCTGGACCGGCCGGCTCCTTCCCTTCCTGCGCCGGTCCGACCGCCCCGTCCCTTTCTTCTTCCCTTCTTCATCTCCCACGCCCGACTCTTCTCTGCCATGGTCGAGCATGCCTGCAACCTCAGCCCTGCAGCTCCCGTGCCTTCCTCCCTCTCCCTCTCTCTCTGCCCCGTCCTTTTCCTTCCCATTTCGAGCCAAACTAACCCCCTGCACCCTCCATTTCCCGCCTGAATTCTTTCCTTCTTCTTCCCTGTCCTCCCCTGCCAACCGACAGCCTGCCACCACACCGCAGCACCGATCGGCCGCCTGCTCCCCCTGCCTCACCCTCTTATTTTTCTCCATCTACCCAGACCTCCATTCCCCTCATTTTCGATCCCTTCTCTCCCCCCCGAGCTCCCTCCTCTCTCCTTCCTTCTTCCCCATTTTTCTTCCTCGTTTTTTTTTATCACCGCCAGCCTCCGCCGCCTGAACCACCAAGCCCAGCCCTGCGCCGCCTTCTGCCACCGCCTGCTACCACCCTGCACCACCACATAGCCCCTTCGAGCCCTACACTTCCTCCCTTCTCCTCCTTTTCCTTTTTCTTCCCAGCTTTTCTCCTTACCGTCGAGCCACCTGCAACCGCCTCTACCGCCGCCTTCCGGCCACCTCTGCCGCCACCCAACCAACCGTTCGACACCCTGCAACCCCCTCTACAACCGCCATCCATTAGTTGGCCGAAACCGACCCTTGAACCCCTCCATTTTTCCCTCCACTTTTCCTTCGTTCTCAACCCTTTCCCTCGACCCTCCTCGGCAGCCCACCTTCGCCGCCTTGCCGCCGCCGTCTCCGCCGCCTTGAGCCGCCTCGAAACCGTCCTTTGCCTCCACCTACACCCCCTCTACACTCCTGCACCATTCCCCTGCCTTAGAACCTCCCCTAACCACCTTCTTTTCTAGCCTAAAGACCCTAACCCGAAAATGGTTTATTTTTCTCCCTTCACCCCCATCGAACCCTTTTCTCCCCATAATTTTGCATGAAACTCATGCTGCTCATGCAGCATGAGCTCCCCTTGGTTTTAAAAATTGTTTGGATAATTTTTAAGGTAAAATGGTATTTTATGTTAAGTGTTTTACTAATTAAATTTTATAAAGTCTTATCCTTTTTAACTTCTTATTCTAATAAATATGATGGATATTATTTTTAGGTGTTGAGTTGCTAAATATGCTTGGTAAGATTGATATTTTGCGGGATTAAGGTAACCGTTAATCCTCCCTTAAATATATGAAAAACGCATGCTAGCACATTTAGGGTTTAGTATGATTTTATGCATGTTTGGTATGCTTAGCATGATATGTTTATGGTCTCTTATATTGCTTGTTAAAAAGAAATAGCATGATAACTTTTATGCCATATGTAGGTATGTTAATTAAGGAAGGAGTTGGAATATGGATAGAAATGTTAAACACTTGTTTATGATGTACCATGTTGTTAATGCATGAATGATGTTATTGTTTAAGGGTATTTTAGTAATTATGCTTATGAGATAAATAAATCAATGTGTGTAGTTGCTAATGAGTATTATGTTGGAAAATGACAAGTTGGTGGACTTAGATGATAAGAATGAAGTATTAATATCATTATTTTATGTAGTGTTAGTAAATTCATAAAAATGGTGAATAAAGGGGTTGAGTGGAAATTTTATAAGTGGAAAGGGTATTTCGGTAATTTTTGAGATAAAAGAATAATATGGTAATTTTATAATTAAACGGCCAAATGATAATTTACAAGTAAAGGATAAAATTGTAAGTTGTGAGGAAGAAGGGTAAAATGGTAATTTTGGAAGTAGGGGTAAAATAGTAATTTTGGATGAAGGAGTGCATTATGATAATTTTGGAGGTAGAGGGGCAAAATTGTAATTCCATAAGTAAAGGGTAATATGGTAAATTTTATAAGTGAATGGTGAAGTGGTAATTTATAAGTAAAGGGTTAATATGGAAATTTGGAAAAGAAGGGCAAAATGGTAATTATGTAATGAAAGATAAAGATGGTAATCTTGGATGTAAAAGGGTAAAATAGTAATTTGTAAAGTAAAAGATGTATGGTGGTAATTTTCATAAATAAAAGGATATTATGGTAAAATTGGATGTAAGGGGTAAAATGGTAATTTTGTAAATGAAAGGATATTACGGTAAACTTGGGAGTAAGGGGTAAATTGGTAATTATGATAACGACAAAAGATAATTTAGCAAGTAAATTATGATTGTAGAAAGGGCAATTGGATAAGTATGATACTATAGAAGGGTAATTTTGGTAAATTAACCAATTAAAGGGCATTATGGTAATTTTAATAATGGAGAAGGGTAATATAGTAATTTTGATTATGAAAAAGGGTAAATTAATATTGGTGATTATGAAGAGGAGTAAATTGGGATTTGTGATAATTAAAAAGGGTAAATGGCAATTAAAATAATTGAGAGGGGTAAAATGGTAATTATGATAAAGGAGAAGGGCAATTTGGTAATTTGTTCAACTAAAAGGGCAATTTGGTAATTTAGCCGATAAAAGGGTAAAGTGATGATTGTTTAACCAACTAAAGGGGCAAAATAGTAATCATGATAATGAAGGAGGGTAATTTAGTAATTTATCCAACTCAAGGGCAGTTTTGTAATTATAACAAAGGAGAAGGGCGATTTGGTAATATAACCAACCAAAAGGGAAATATGACAAGTGTAGTAATTATAAGGGGTGAACGGTGGTTTAAAAAGTGTAGGAGACAATTTGGTAATCTAAAGTGGACAAGGGGTAATTTGGTAATTATGCAACCTTAAGGGTAATGTGGTAATTTATCAAGTAAGGAATGGATACTTAACAATTATATAAGTAAAGGGCAAATGAGTAATTTGTACCTAATATGTCTTTGAGATTGTGGAACATTAATATGATTAAATAATGCTGATTAGCCAAGTAAGAGTATCTAATGATTAGTATGGCCTTGATGGTTTCTCTGTGACATCCTTGATAACCCTCTGAATAAGAAACGATTAATGATATCGAAACGATTGAAAGTGAATAAGTATCGGATCATCGTGCTTTCTGTGATCACCTTAATTAAGACACTATTACTTAAAGTGAAAGACCTCGAGATCGGGAATGGTGACTCCTTAGGGGTCGCTACCCTAAGGACGTGGTTTAGTCCACGATTATTCTGGTATTTGCTGGTGTGCCTTTGTGCCCCAGCCAGGCCCTATATCTTACTCTTCCTAGCTCTACGGACCTAGTTAGGGGGTATGCATACTTATGGATTAGGTGTCCTTGTCGGTAGGGTACTGAGTTAGCTTTATGCGCCAGTACGACCAGGGTACCTTTGCGTCCTTGGGTTCATGGTTAAAGGGTACTGAGTAGCTGATATGCACCGGTACGACCGGTGTACCTTTGTGTCCCGGGTTATCGATCTCCCAATCGAGGCAAATAAATATGATTGATGTGCTGATTAACGAAAGGAAAGATACGATAATTGAAAGTGGAACATTAATGAGCCGGGCCCAGTGATTTATGATATTGCGTACCGGTCCACCGGTTATAATAGTGGTCCAGGAGCGTGTTGCCCTGGTATGTGATATTGCGTACCGGTCCACCGGTTATAATAGTGGTCCAGGAGCGTGTTGCCCTGGTGTGTGATTATGAGTACCGGTCCACCGGTTATAATAGTGGCCAGGAGCGTTGTGCCCTGGATGATGATTACATATATATTCCGGTCCACCGGCTATAATAGTGGGGTTCTCGTACTCACATGGATATAAAGTATGATATTGATGGATTAATGACAGAATAATGGCTTAAGGCCCAAAGCATCGATCGTGACTTATAAAGTATTATATTTGTCATTGTTATGTATGCATCTCTCATTATTTATATGTGTGTGGCTTGCATTATGTGTCGTATGCGGGCCTATCTTTAAGTGTGGTATTAAAGGGTTACTCAGTACCGTAGTACTGAAGGGATTCCCTTTATGGGGCCCCTGCCTATTCAATGGGCAGTGCCCTTGCAGGTATTTTTCAGGTGCTACTCAAGTGGGTTACGGGAAGGAGAGTAAGGAATTTTCCGGTATCATGGCTCTTTCTCTTTCTCATTTAAATTCTTGGTTTTAAATGTTAACGTTGTTAAAGTAACCACTATTGGTGGATTTTATTCATAAAAACGATTTGATGCGCTACTCTGATTTAAATATGGTGAAGCTTGCAATTTACTCTGATTTATGCATGTTGAATGTCTTTCGAATTGTATTTCATTTTCTTAGCCTTAGCACTTGGTACTGGAACGGTATGAGTGAACCGGTCTGGTACTAAGTGTGGCGGTAATACTCCCAAAGTTCATGTTTTGTTTATCTGCTTCCGCTATTATCTTTTAATAAAACGAAATTTTTCAGTAGTGAATTTTGGGGGTGTTACAGTGATCATATAAAAGGGTAATTTGGTAATTTAACCAACCAGGGGTTATTTGGTAATTTTGATAATGGAGAAGGATAGCTGGTTATTAATAATAGAGGATGGTAATTGGGTAAGTAACTAAATAAAGGGGTAATTTGGTAATTAGGATAATGAGGAAGGGTAATTTAGTAATTTGACCAACTCAAGGATAATTTATTAATTATAATAAAGGAAAAAAGGGAAAATTAGTAATCTCACCAATCAAATGAGAATTATATTAAGCGTAATAATTACGAAGGGTGTTTAGAGGCCTAATAAGTGTGGGAGTTAGCTCGGTAACTTAAACCGAGTAAAGGTGTAGCTAAAGCCGAACGTGTGCTATGTGTCCTACACGCCATGGGTGGCCTATATAATTATATGTCGTGTTCTATAAGTTGTTATCTTAACTATTTCACGTGTGGCATGGCTTGGAACCAATGAGTGTTCATGTGCCCTTTTGGTATGTGCTGTTATGGGTATGCTATAAGTTATGATGTGATGTCATGTGGCCTTTTAGGATATGCATGTTAAGGGTAAAATTCTTTCAAATAAGACACGTTAAGACACTAATCACTTAAAGAGAAAGATATTGAGCCGGACCCAGACCGGTCCACCGGCAAATAATAGTGGCAGGGTATGTTACCCTCGTGACCGTTCCACCGGCTAAAATAGTGGCAGGGCATGTGCCCTCGTGATCGTTCCACCAGCTATAATAGTGGGGGATTCTGTGCTCAACAAACCAAATGTAAAAATGATAAGACACGGAAAAGATACTAATTACTTACAGTGAAACACCTTGTGAGTCGGTGCCAGACCGGTCCACCGGTAAATAATAGTGGCAGGGTATGCTACCCTCGCAACCGTTCCATTGGCTAAAATAGTGGTAGGGCATGTACCCTCGCGACCATTCCACCGGCTATAATAGTGGGGTTCCCACACTTACAGGGACTTGTATAATCCGAGATGATTGATTAATGATGGATTAATGGCCTTAAGGCCCAAAAATTATCGATTGATAATTATGGCCTATTGATATTTGATTGAGTCAGTAAGTATGCGAATGTATGAAAGTGAAGGTTACGGATACACTATTAATATTTGATTGACTTGTTAGATGTGTGTATTTATGAATCCGAATATCATGTTTATACCTAATGTTATGTACGAATATGGTAGTATTTCATGTGTTATATTACGTGGCTGTTTTTAAGTGTGCTTTTAAAGGGCTACTCAGTACCATAGTACTAAAGGGTTCTCTTCGTGGGGCTCTTGCCTATTCAATGGGTAGTGCCCCTTGCAGGTCGTGTTCAATGCTTTCAAGTGGGCATCGGGAAAGAGCGTAAGGAACTATCCGGAATTGCTAGGATTTTAATATGTCCCTTTTAAACTCATAAATTCAATGTATTTGATGTTTTGTAACCACTGTAGGTTTACTCTGGTAAATTGTTACTACGCTACTCTGATTTATATATGCTTGAGTTTCTTGTAAAATTTGTATTTTCCTCTTTTAGCCTTAGCACTTGGTACTGGAACGGTAGAAGTGAATCGGTCCGGTACTAAGTGTGGCGGTAATACCCCCAACGTTCATGGTTTATTAATTTTCTTCTGCTACTTTTCTTTTAATTAAACGAAAATTTTCAGTAGTGAATTTGGGGGTGTTATAAAAGGAATCAACTGCAAAATGGGTGGTGGTGCTAGAGTCGGCAAAATACAATAAGGACTTGGCAACTATGATGAGTATCGGTGCTAGGCCGGGAGTTGTAGGAATAGGTTTTGTAAAAAGGAATAGAAGGTTGCGTGGGGAATGGCAACATAAAAGGGGGATGGTAATTGACAATAAGGAAATGATAGGAGGAGAAGGGACTCAGCTATAGGTGATAGCCGACAATATGGTTGTGATGCTTGTGGTGATGGGCAACGGGGTGGAGAAGAGAAAATAGAGTAGGGTTAGGTTTTTCTTTGATGGGAAATGAAGGAAAGGGAAGGGAATAAGGTAAGGCATGCATGCATGCATATATAGGCATGTTTATATTCACAGTTGGGAGGAGAAAAGAAAGGAAAAAATGACAGGGAAGGTTGGGTTTAGGTGTGTGAGGGGGCAGGTGAAAGAAGAAAAATGGTAGGCATGTAGGCTAGTAGGGTGTCAAGGCAGGTATTGTATAGGAGCTTGGTATATGAAGTTGTTGTTCATTGCTAGAAAGGAAGGGGAAAGGGAAACGGAAAAGTGGAAGAAGAAGATTGCGGTAGAAAGAGAAAGAAAAGGGGGATAAAAGAAAAAAAAAGAAAGGAAAAGGGGAGTGGGCTAGGTTGGTGGGTTAGGGAAAGAAAAATAAAGAAGGGGTGGGTTGGGGCATGTAGGCCGGGGAAGAAGAAAAAAGAAAGAAAAAAGGGGAAAAGAAAGGAGATAAAAGAAAAAATAAAAAGAAATTTTGTTAGGTTTATGATTAGGATTAAGTTTAGGTTTAAAATTTAGAAAATTTTCTAAAATTGTATTTATCACTTATTAGGGTTAGACTAAAAAGAAAAGATAATGACCTAGAATTTAAAATTTAGATTAGGTTAGAATATTAATTAGTCGAGATTAAAACTTATTAAAATTTTCACAAGTCACTCAAGTCCCTGATGTTGAGAAGAGGAAGAAAGGAAAGTCCACTTCCAAGACCCATGGGTCAAACATGGAGGAAGTTATGGAGAGATGTATAGGGTTCTACACTCTCTTGGAATATTCTAGAAGGTTCTAGAGGGAAATTTCTCTAGATCCTTCTCTATTTATGTAGAATTGTGTGGATTATTCTAGAAACCCTAAGGAGACTCTAGAAACCCTAATAGACTATTCTAGAACCCCTAATGGGCTTATTGGGCCATTCTAGAGAAATCCATTAGGCCCGTATCTAGAATCTTCCTGGGGGAGGTGAAGGGGTAGATCCTCTCCTATAAATAGAGGGGGGGGGGTAGAGGCATTTGAGATCATCCAACAAGAGTTGTATATTCAGAGCTTCTCTCTCTAAATACAATCTCCCTTTCTCTCTCTAAAAGTTATCTCTTGTGTTCTTGTGTGAAGGTTCGGTGTGGTGCTCTAAGAGGTGTCTCTAGCCTAAGTGTTGAGTACACTTGAAGGAGGAAGGATGACTTAGTCTCTCAAGGAGTGAGAAAAAGACTAAGGCCGCACGTAGCTAGACTTGGTGACGAGTCGGTGCGTGACAATTCTCTACTCGTTTTGAATATGGCCCTACTTCCCCGAATTTCCTAGCATCGATCACTTCCAATGGCGGCCTTATCCTACCTCACACGAGGGCATTATGTGAGTCGTGACCTTCATAAATAACGGAGCTACAAGGGCCTTAGGGGTAAAGAATAAATCAATTAATAGAAGTAAACTATTGAGCCTCAGTACTTATAATTTGTACTAAATAATTTCTAGTTAACTCCATCAACTCTCTACTGTTCTCATTCACGACGACCTAAACGATACCCCTACAAATGCTTCTAGCTAATACATCAAACCCTTCATTATTCGAGGCCATGCCTTTGAAACTAAAATGGTTATGTCACTCTGACCATTTTATCATTTTCCTTCTATATTACTTACAACCCACGTTACTAACTTCAACATCAATATGTCATTAGGCTGGCACCACATTGGTATCTTTCTATCACTTTAAAAGTTATTTATTATCTTTCTTATAGGAGAATTAATAGTACCCCATCCAACTTTGATGCATATACCTATTGTCGATTGTAAGTGTGTATACTTATGAAACAGATGGTGTAGTAATTGGGTGAAGTACATATGAAGGATAAAATGATTAAACCTAATTGAGGAGGCACTATATATGTATTATTCCTTTGACAAAACTCATGTATCTCTCACATTGGGAAGTAAGAAACCCCTAGTTGCTTATGAGGGTAGGTAGCGAGACAACACTCACATTACTTAGGGTAGAAAATGCTAAATTAAAATAAAATAACTACAGTAATTCTAAGAGCCCTAGTATGAGAGTACAACTTTTGCCAGTGATTAAAAAGTCACTGGTTAGAAAGTTGGCTTCTTTTGGACACCTGCAGTTACAAACATGTGTTCTATACACATTTAAGTTACATGCCGTAATTTATCTCTGTCATGTTGGCTCATGGCAGAGTTGACGACGAAATCTAAAGCAAGCTTATTGTCTTTTGGGATGAGGCTAGAAAATGTCATATTTGAGGGCCCTGACGGTGTACTTTGTGTTTGACGTTCATTACTTGATTAGTTTAGTTAGTGGGGGTGTGCGAGAGTGGTTACCTTTCATTCCTTTTTCTTTAAAAGATGGGAACTAGTCTAGTTCATTTTGATTTGGTTGTTTGGGATTAAATAGTATATGCTTTGAAAAGAGACCAATAAATCACAAATTTAAAATCTCATGTATATGACAATTGTTATTGTTCTTAATTTCTTAATTTTGCGCCCATTGTTAAAAATTGCATTACTTAATACCTTTTGTAAGTAAGAGATATAGATTAAAAACCGGCAACGAAGTTCAAAATATGCTTACTCTGTGTCAAACTTCACAAGTGTGTATAATATGCTTACCGGCAATTGTTATCGTATATATTTGTGTATAAAATACAAACACATACATTTTTTGTACGTATATTATAATCATTAGACCAAATTATATGATCATGTGTTAACAGAAACTCTCTCTCTCTCTCTATATATATATATATATATATATCAAATTGTTTTTCACATCAGTCAATGAGCCAAATAGAATCAATTAATCGACGTGTCTAGTTCTCCATGGCCTGTAAGAATCCAATATGAGATATTTTTTCGGTCTCCTTTTTTTCTTCATAACTTTAAAACCCATGTTGCCTTGAATAGTCCCTATCAACATAGCTTTGATGGGAGGGGGAACCGTAAACTGCTGGCTGGCAAAGTATTGACCACGGATGCTGATAGGATCTGTTCGTCAACCAAACCCTGCCGGCGCACCCAAATTAGCATAGGACAGATATTGTATTGGTTTGTCTGCGCAAACGTAGAATATTATATGCTTCAACTTTGGAATTACGATATCTGAATTTATTGTTTTACGCGATAATAATCTTTTTAAAAATAATTCTGAAATTCTGAAATCAAAACATCAAAAATAGTATGATAATATGAACCAAATCATGCATAACAAAACTTGATATTTTTATTACTATTTTTTCATCAAGAAATATTTAAATTTGTTTTTTTTTTATCTCTAAAGAAAATCCAAGAACCATATTCTTGATTTTCTACTGGAATAAGAAATTTCTGCCCTCATTCAAGATCTTTACGAATTGTGCATATTCTGTACATTAGAAACCCTTTGTATATGTTAACAAGGTCTTAGAGTCAACTAAAAGAAGATAGAGGTGACACCTACCCCACCAAAAGATAGGAATGCAAGTGAGCTGAAAAATCACATTGCTTGGAACCAACATGCTCGACATGAGTGTGCCCATATTGATCAACAAGGTTAAAGCACCTCCCATTTACTTAATTTTTTTTGGTAAAAGCGTTAATTAATAAATTACTAGGTATTACGACCACATTTAATATAAGTTCAGTTTCCTTGCCTTTCTTATACCAAGTGTTAGGGCTAAAATAATTTGTAACTGAAGTAAATAAGCGGAAATAGAATACTATATAAAGATAAAAGTTATGGATAAATATTGTCAATGCAATAAGATAACCAAAATACAGCAAATGATATAAGCGTCCAATGGAAAATCGTTCATAACCAAAAACTATTACCCGTAAGTACGACATTGGTTTGTCCTAACTCTTAGACCCAAAGATCCACTCTGAAAATGGGACTTTTTCTTTCAGACTCCACTTATCCTTCTTGTTCTTATACACTTCATGTTACTCAATGATCGTCATGTAGTCATTTGCAAAAGTAGTATCTTCCTCGTACTGAGTAAATCACAATACCTCATAACATACAACATACCCACATATAATCTAAAAGGAATACTTGAGCACAAATTATGTACCATAACTTCAAACAATATTCATGGAACATCGTATATAAAAATCAAATCTCAAGCTCAATAGTAAAACATACTAGTTAACTTCTCATCATTTCAAGGTACAATAGACTTATCTGATTAATTAAATAAATTCCGAACGCTGTGGTAGGGCACTAAGGCAACTATCGAACCAACTATCCAAAATAGTACCAAGGTAGTGTACTGAGACTTCCACGAAACTAAAAAATCCAAAACAATATCAAGGTAGGGCATTGAGGTGTCTATCGAACCAACAAATCAAAAAAAAACAAGGTAGAGTACTGAGGTGTTTATTGGACCAA
Source organism: Tamarix austromongolica (assembly GCA_039764185.1). Classification (NCBI taxonomy): domain Eukaryota; kingdom Viridiplantae; phylum Streptophyta; class Magnoliopsida; order Caryophyllales; family Tamaricaceae; genus Tamarix; species Tamarix austromongolica. Next base: position 13,138,992 of record CM077809.1, on the reverse strand, counting down.
CAAATCCAAACAATACCAATGTAGGGCATTGAAGCGTCTAGTGAACCAACAAATTATTCTTTTCATTTTCTTACAAAACAGATACTTCCATTTTTACTTACTCGAGGGGGATACAATCAACCTAGGAACACTAAAGTACACCTAGTCATATTGGTACCCAAAGGTGACATATTACTCTTACTTTGAACCAAGGGATACAATGGTACGCTTGATCATACTAGCATACAAAGGCTACACAATATCCTCCAATCTCGGTTAGTTAGTACTTAAGTATTGATATCCCTTATAGGGATTTTAAGTCACCTATAGAGTAGAGTAGGGCCTTTACTAGGACATAGAGGCACACCAGCGAACCAAAACAAATGAGGGATAACACTTCACCTCTAGGGTACCTCATCTAATAGAGCAAACCATTCTAAACTTGTGGTCTTTAAGTATTAATATTTTATGAGGTGATCACATAAGTCACATATGCCACAAAATTTTTTATTTCCCATACTTAACATTTCCCCCTTTTTGTTTCTAATTATTAGGGTAAACTCTAAGGTCATTGGTCTATGCCAAGTCAATTCAATGCTAAGGTCAACGTATCAAAAGTATAAGATCATCCTAACATCCAATTATTTGTTAAAGATACATTAGGTTAAAATTACTAAAATGTTCTTCAAAACCCTAGTTTCAACATTTTATTTATTTCTATACCAAACATTATCATCATGAGATACTTGCAATGAGAAAGAAAAATGAAATATTCCACATTATTTTAGCACATGGGTAATATTTAAATTTTGGCGATTAACTATATTTTTCACTTTTCATGCATTTAGTTGGTTGCGTCCACAAAACCATAATTATGCAAGCCTCAAGTATCACATCTTCTATACCACATGTACATACACATTTAAAGCATAATACATCATTTAAATAGGAATATTATCATCACGGTAAATGTAAGGGAATATCTCTAACCCTAGGTCATGTAAATAGAATTTATCATAAACTATCCCTAATCATGTGTTTATGCTTCCATACGAGTCATCGTAACCCTAACTACTACGCATTATAAATCATGAGGCCTTTATCATGGAATTTGAATCATAACTTAACAAGAATGAAAATCCTAACAAAACCCTAGACATGAGGACGTAAATCATATGACATATTACCATGCATATAACTTAACTTTCAATAATTATACGTATCATCCCCTCAATATGTTATCATTTTATCATGCTTGTCATAACACTTGAAATATATAAAACCCTATCATGATCACATATAAATTCTACCATCTTATGAGTGATTGGATTTACCTAATTCAAGCTCACACAAAAAGAAGTCTTCTCCAAGGTCCTCAAGAATTACCTAGAAATTTAACACCCAAAAATATATGTATCAGCATTTAATATTACACAAAAATAACCTCAAATTACTAAAACAACTCAAGGATTACTAACCATTCAAAATAAGGCAGAGAAAGCCAAAGAAAACTTATGAAGCAAGAGTGGAAGGCTTTGGTGGTTGATGTCGAAAAAGAGAGGAGGAGTAATGTTAGCTTAGGATGTTGCTTGGGGGACGCAAACAACAGGAATGGCCAGTACAAGAGAGGGAAGAATGGCCAACAAATATGAAACAAGGGGGAAGGAGAAGGTGGAACAAAAGAACAAGAGATGAAGGAAGGAGCTTCGGTGGAAAATGGTGCAGCAATAAGGGGGAGCTTTGACAAGGTTGGCCGAAGGTGAAGGGGTGGAGTTTTGGTGAGTTTATCCAAAGGGAGAAGGGGTGAATGGTGATCTTGGATAGAGGAGGAGGGGTTGGAACACCAAGATTTGCTGGTGGTGGTTTTAGTAGAAACGACCGAAGCCATGAGAGAGGGAGACGTATTTTTGCGGTTGGATAAGGGAGGTGGGTTGGTTTTGGTGAGGTTGTGCATGAGTGTTGGGGTGGTTATAGTAGAGGCTACCAGTGGTAGTGGCTGGTGGCAAGGAATAGAGGTTGGTGGAGGGGTGGGTTTCTATTAAAAATGGTGAAGAAATGTAGTGGTGATAATGGTAAACGACGAGCTTCTTACGTAATGGTGTTTGGGAGGAAGAAGAGAAATGCTGGCTGCTATGGGTTAAGAAGAGGATGGCGTGTAGAAAGATGTGGTGCAAAATAGGGAGAGGTAAACATGGGGAGAGGGAGGTATAGTGCAGGTGTGATGTATGTTGATGACTCGCAAGATTAGGAGTAGAGAAAACCTATAGGAAGGGAAAGGAGGATAAGTCAAGGGAGTCTAGTGTGCTAGGATAACTTGTCTTAGTGAGTAATCAGATAGGAAACTAGGTAAAGTTTATTAGGTTACCGGATTTTAGATTTACTCGATGAAGCTGATACCCGTTACAATCCATCCTAGATTTAAATTTTCAATATGCATTCTCTGGTAAATTTTAACATGATTAATTTTTATATCTAATAATTCATAATAACAACATACATATTAACAATATATCTATTACTAAATATCATAAAATAATTATTACAACTAATACACATAATTACCGACTATAATTAGAGTTTCTAAAAATAGGGTATTATATTGGTATTATAGGATAACACCCCTGTTGTTGAGTCTTGGTCTTCCATTCTCGCTTTGTCTTCACTCCTTGATGAAATGAGTGTGTTCCTTGACACTCCCCATTTATGTCTACCTCCTCATAATCACTTTCTTTGTTGACCTCCATTATATGTCATACTTAGCCTTTGTCACATTGACTTGAACCTCAACTTGAACTCCAACATAGCTAGGCTAACTTTTATTTCATGTCCACCCTTGCTATCACCTCTCTCGGAGTGGGTGTGCGTACAAATAGATTGTTATACACCCAAACTTAAGATTCAAATAAAAAAATCTAAATTCATCAAACAATATGTATCTTATTGAATTAAATTCTTTTTTTTTCACAATTAAGTAATACAACCTTAAAATAAAAGAAAATTATAGTAAAAAAAATTATAAAAATGATTGTAAAAGTAACAAAATTTATGATGATGATGATGATAAAAATAATACAAAGAATATAGTTATTGTACGTTTTCCACCATGAATTTAATTTATTATGCGGTATTATTAGTTTATATTTCTTAATCATTAATAGAATATAAAATTAGTGTACGAATACACACACATACACAACTATTAACCAACGAATGATCACTATATATAGCTATTAGCTAGTATATGTATCAGCCAATTAATTTACTAATTTATTATTTTGGACACACACATATAGCTATTAACCAACAAATGATCACTATATATAGCTATTAGCTAGTATATGTATCAGCCAAATAATTTACTAATTTATTATTATAGCTAGAGGTGAAAGAGGATATATCAAATATACAAGATTTTTATATTAAATTCATTGAAGGTTCGGTTTGATTTATTCATTAAATTAGACAAATCAAACTCAAACTTTATTTTTAGATTTTTTTTAATAAGCGAGCAAAGTCTAATTAGAAAAAAATTTAGATTCAAACTTACTTGTAATATAAAAGTTTGTAAATTTATTTGACCCCTTAAAATTCCAACTTATTTTTAAATGAGTCAAGTTTTATTTTTAAACTAATTTTATTTATAACCCAAATCACGGAGTTAATATAGTTATGTTATTCCACAAATATAAGAATAGAATTGTTGTCTCTTGACTCCGGTCCTCTGCCATCTTCTTTTGTGCTGTCCCACTCCAGCACTAATATCACGTTTTGGGCCAGCCAACATTTTTCCTTTACAACAAAAACTGACACCTTCATGTCTGATCTGCTTCGATATTTTGTCACTTTCTTGTCATATAAAATCTTGGCTATTCATGTCTGTCTAAGGCTGATCTTGACATTTTCGTTGTAAGGCCTTAGTTTACCATTTAATAACTGGGCCGTCAAATTCTAATTTTGGAATCAATCACTAACGACCAAATTATATCCAAGCCTCTTGCTTCAACGGTTGCAATTAATAATCGTGTTATAATGAAAATCTTTTTGTTGAGTAAAGCGTGCATACCCATACTTAACTTTCCACTGCCAACCGTCTCTCTTCCCTTTTTTAGTGGGAACTTTTATTTTACATGAATAGAGAATGTTACGTAAATAAATAGAGAACGGGTAAAAGTTAATCCAATATGTCTGAATCCGATCTAACTTGTATAAAAAGTTAATAAATTTATTAATGCAATCAGATACTAATCCGAATATAAGTGCTCTAACCTTATTTTAACATGACCTGACCTCAATCCATAACTCGTCAACAATCTGACTCGATCCAACAAAATCAAATTCGATATTAATTTATTATGATTATAAAAATTTACACATATGTTATTATTTATCTAATAATTTAAAAAAATATATTATTATTTAAATTTTACTTATTTTTCTTACTTTTATCATAGACTTACTTATATATTGACGATATTCTAATTTTATTTATTTTTTCGTATAAAAGCATAACATTAAATAGTTATCATAATAAACAAATAGTAATTAATAAAAAAAATATAAAGTTAAACTTAATGCTTACTAACGAGGTTAATGAGTTAGATTAATTTTGGTTGTTAATATCCGGTTTGATCCAAATCTAAAGTGATTTGATCTAAGATTAACTCGGACCAAACCTAACCCTGACCATGAAAATGTAAAAATATCTTATTCATCAAGTTAACCCAAATCTACATGGTCAAATTAATTCGAAAACAAAATCACCTAAATACAATATTATTCGGCCCAAAGCCGACCCAATAGGGATGTAGATGAGATGGGTTTAGGGTGGGTACAACCATACCTATATCCATACATATACTCGTACCCAATAAGAAAATTTATACTCAAATTCGTATCTATACCTAGAACGAGTATTTACTAACACATCCATATCTGTATCAATTATATTTTTGTTATCCGAAAGATAATCCGTTTATCCTTTAACGAATACTATCCAAGGAACAAAACCATTATCTGACAGATACACTCATTTAGAGTTAAGAGAAAGGACAATTTTAACCTTAATTTAAATTATATTTATTTTAAAATTAAGGGTAAAAGGGTAATTATATATTTGTTAAATGGGTACGGATATGGATATCTCATAACCGTACCTCAACCTGACGGAAATGCTTTTCTTTAGTCCATATCTGTTTAAGTATTTGATGGATAAAATCAATTGGATTTAGGATAAAATATGCCATGTTTGTATTTTTAGACCCGACCCGACCCAATAAACTAATCCAAAATAATCCAAACTCAACCCAATTATGTAATTAATCCCATACAATCCATATGTTCAATGACCTAAAGCCGACCCAACCCAAATAATAAGAAGATCTGAAATGACCCAAACCCAAAGTGACCTAACCCGACTCACAACTAACTCGCAAAGAAAAATAGCCTGCAAGTAATCCAACACGAAACTATCAAACCTGTTATAACCAGACCCGAATCCGGCCCGCTTGACCCGATTGGTACATATAGTTATAAGCTACCCAGATGATTATTCATTATTTAATTAGTGAATTATGTGCTAAAATAAAAATGAAAAGAATATATATATATATATAAATGAACAATTTTCGGAAATGTTTTAATAATATTTTACTGATCAATAGTATTGATGGTTAAGTGTGAAAGAAAGTCATGACAAATTTGAACTTTTATAAGTAGTGATGATTAGTATCCGTTCATATAAATAGTTAAGCCAAAAAGACTATTTGTGAAAGGGAAAAAAACCTTAACATGTTTTTCTTTCTTTCTTTTCTACCAATGCCTAGAGCTGGCAAAAGTTGATCCGACCAAAAAAATCCGACGAATACCGACTCGATCCGTCCGAAATCCGATCCGATTTTATCCGATTAATAAAAAGTCCGAAACCTATCTGACCCGATCTGATACATATCCGATATCCGATACAACCCGAGGAATCATAAGCCCGAAATAAACCCGACCCGACCCGCTATTCACCCGAAACTCGATATAACCCGAAAAACTATAAATCCGAAATGACCCGACCCGATCCATTATTTATCCAAAATCTTATATTATTTGAAAAATTATAAACCTATAAAGATTCAACTTAGTACTACCCAAAAATTAACATTAACACATAACTCAAAATTTTTTAAACTTCATAAAACATGAAATAATGTAGATGTGCAACTAATCCATACTAGCACTTACATCAAAATCTAGAAACAATATACTTTCATAAAATTTATATCACTTATGTATATACAAATACAATATCCATTGATACCAATAGAAATAAAAGTAGATAAAAAAAACACTACTATGCCATTTAAATAGTAGTTCACTTCCATTATTCCATTTAGTACCATAAGATAATAACAGTGCAGCCTTGAACACTATATGTTAATATCTATACAGCCATACCTTATAATATAGCACCTACAACATCATAGGAAAGTAGGAAAATTTTGGAGTGAGAATGTTAGTTATTCATTATAAAAATTGAAGATTAATATTTTTTATTACATCAACAGTGTTAAATAGTAAGAAGTCAATATTAGTTGGTCTTTTGTTAATAATAGTCATTATTACTTATTTTATCTAATTTTTATCTTATTTAGCTTGATATGATCTAATCAAAATATATAATAAAAAACTAATATGTTGTTATTATTATTTTTGCCATAATTGATATTCATTGATTACTATTATTATTGTTATCATTAATTTTGTATTACTATCACTATTATGATTATGATTATTATTATTATTATTATTATTATTATTATTATTATTATTATATTTATTAAAATTATGTTGATATGATGTGATCAATATCTTTTAAAAATAATATGAGAAGTACAACCTTAGAAGTCTTCGTTTGTTATCAATTATCAATGACTATTATAAGTTAATATCATGTAAGGAGCGTATAAGATATAAGGTATAAATATAATATAAACTTAAAATAATACTAGAACTCAATATGACCAAGCTAATAATGGAGTTTAATTATAAGTTATACCTTAACATAAAAAGAAAAGTGATACGATTTGAAAACTTTTAAATTTGAAATATCAGATACATCTCCAAAGATAAAATAATGACAAAAAAAAAATCTAAGGCCCCAAAATAATTAATATAATAATTCACATTTAATTGAATAAGATAAATTACAATAAATGATCTCAAAATAATTAACTTTTAATAATATCTTGGAATAAAAAGAAAGAAAGAAAATGACGCAAGCATGGCTCAAATATGAAATGACCTAAATCCAATCTAAATTTGACCCGAAAATATAATAATTCAAACTCAACCGAGCCCGATCCGAACCTGAACCGAAATTAGAACAACCCTAATTTACCTGAATCCGAGTCCATCCAATCTCCACCAAATCCGACCCGAGAGCTTAGAATGATCCGAGATTATCCGATGCTGAGTTGATCCGAATCAAACCCGACCCAGCCCGACCCGACAAAATGATCCGAAATTATCCGAAACCGATATGACCCGATTATCATGTTACCCGATCCGATAATGACCCGACCCGCTCGATTGCCAGCTCTACCAATGCCCACCGTCTTTAGCTTTATATTCACTCCCACCGTAAAATAATACATAATTCACAATCTTGTATTATAAATAATAATATCACATATTATATTTCCATGTGTACTTCATTATGTACAAAACTAAAAATACAAGTGTTGTAGTTTTATATTTAATTAAAAAATAATCTCAAACTGCACATTTTAAAATTTATGATTCAATAGGACATTGATAAATTACCTTATTTATTTGCAAAGGTTAAAAAAAATGATCAAATTATTTGTGCCCTATTGAATTAGAATGACATGTTTTTTGGATTGCACTATTTGGTTCAATTCAAATAAAGCAATAATAATTTCACCATTTGATTCATATCAATAAAGATTGATATTATTTGCCTATTTTAATTAAAGCAATTGGGAAATTTTTTATATTATTACTCTATTTGAGTTGAAGTAATTATGAAATTTTTTGTGTCATGCCTTTATTTAGCTCACTAGTTAAGGTAGAAATATTTCCCTATTTAAGTTGAATTAATTATGGCATTTCTTATTATTTCCCTATTAGACCAACATATTAAAGTAAAACTATAGCCATATTTGATTCCTTGAACTATTTTTGTTGTTAATATTTTATAAACCATTCTTTAGGAAATAGAATTAAGAATTAGTAGTGAGGGAATGCTGAACATAAATTATAGAGGAGAGAGGAGAAAGAAAAAGTAAGAGATTTTTATTATGATTTCATGTCCTCAAAATGATGACAACATATCCCCTATATATAGAGGAGTGCAATAAAGGAAGAGGGGAAGAGAAAATTACGGTAAGGTGGAGGATGGGAGGTTGCCTTGTCCTATGTAGAGAGCTAACCTAACAAGGGATTTTTATAGACTATTAGTACGACATCGGTCCGAGACTAAGGTGAGCAAGTCTGGAAGGTTTTTGGTCGAGTTTGCATCGTTTGGGTTGACATTATAGGGTCTCATAATCCTAGTAAAGTGATAATCCATGTCATCACTTCCTTTAAAATTTCATTTACCTTATTAGTCACTTCCATGGGGTAGAGAAGTTGAACATCTATTACACAACCGACTATTATAACTATACATTAAACGTGTTCACCAAGAAGAGCCTAATATAAATTAATATACAAAAATTACATTCTAAAAAACTAACGGACAAGCTTGCACATCAAAGTGTCAGTCGGACACATATATACAAACAAAGAAAAATAAATTTACATATAAACAATTGCTGAACAATTCATATTCAACAATGAAAAAAAATATAAATATACACAAAAGTCAACCAAACACCACATATACAATATCAAGCAGCAATAGACAAACTAGTTGTTGTAATGTCTGTCGACCAATCAATGAATGAAACATCTACTAGGCTCATCCTATTGATAAGAAAGAAAAACTAAAAAAAATTGATTAGTTTTCATAAAATTCAAATTTTTAATTTCAATAAAAATAAGATAATATAAAAATATGGTTTGTTGGGTATGCCTTATTTTCCTTACTCCCATGGGTTTAGATTAGAGAATGAACCTTTAAATATGGGCCACATGATCCTAACTATAATTATTATAAAAGGAAAACTTTCCTAGGTCATTAAAGGCCATATGTTTAGACACCACTATATTATGTAAGAAACAGTGAGAATCAATGCTCTAATTCGACACTTTGTCTTCTCAAAATATTTTCCCCACCAACCAGCTTTTCATTCAATTCTAAGAGGTTACTAAGAGGTTAAAATCAATAATGAGTTCATAAAACCTATAATTTTTTTTTCATCTTTCGAATCAAAAAGAAGATATTTTATCCATCTGGAATTACTATATATATACCTCCTCAATACCTCCTCAACTTATTCTCTTTCCCCACTTTTGAATTTACTTCTCTTTATCTTCCTTAACTCTTTATCCATTTATCAAAAACTTGCAAATCCCCATCTTTGATCCTTTATCAGGATGTCTTCTACATTGTTGTTGTATTTGTCCATGGAAATTTGTGCAAGTCCTACCATAATTGCCATAAGAGGAGGAATATGGTGGAACATACTTCTTGATGGTAATCAGACATGTAGAATTCGCATTGTCACCACACCAACCACTAGTTCTTTCATAAAAACTTATAAATCTCCCACATGGCCGAAAGCTTTATTTCTTAATCATCATTATGATTCCTCTACCTCTCAATCTTCAAACGCCTCCATGACACCCTCGAACTTTTCTTCTCTCTCTTTTTTTTTAACTCTAATAAACCAGCCCACAATGACATGAGTGAACTCTCTTCTCACTACTTTGATACCATTCTTCCAAGAAAAATCATTGAAGACCAACTTGATCAGATTTACATTAGATACTATTTTCCTTCTAACCTTACACTAATTCAACCATCCCCTCAGATAGAGTAAATAATCCACCCAATAGATATATAACATCGTATGCTAAGGTACTATATGTCAGAATAAGTTTGCTTTACACCCATTTATTAGAGAAATTTGCCAAGCTTCTCAACTAAGCCTTACTCAATTTATCCCAAGGCTTGGAGAATGATAATAGGCTTCATGCATAGATAGTTTTTGGTTGACATCATACTAAAAATAGATTTATTCGGGCATTTAAAAAGTAATTAAGCCACCCTTGACCCAAGATTCTACTCTATCTAAACAAGAGGGGATAATAAGTCAATTAAGGAGCCTCAATCTTCTCTTAATGGATAGAAGTTCCAATACTTCTTCATTTTAGGGGATTACGAGTTGAACATGCCTATATGGGATCAATTGAATCCTGATGTCAGAGAGTGTTCACCATTCTATGTCTAGTTATAAGCTTGCATAGATAGGTTTGATAAGTTTGCATAGAACTATCGCATGATTAATAAAATTAAGGATGTGAACGAACCTATTAGCCTTAAAAATTTAGGTTTAATTTTTGATGCTAGTAACTAACTTTTATTTTAGGAGGAATCCCAACCTAAGGCAATCTCCAAGGTTTTGGTGGGTAAGAAGGTTCTAAAGCCTTCATTTTACCAACTTTCCAATACTCCTAAGCTATCAAGACAAAAAAGGCAATCTTCTTGAGTCACTTTAGAGACCAATTCAAAGAAAAGATAAGAAATTGTTAGAACCTTCCTAGAAGGAACCTAAAATTCTTGCCTTACCATATGTCAATTCAAAGAAAAGATAAGAAATTGTTAGAACCTTCCTAGAAGGAACCTAAAATTCTTGCCTTACCATATGTTAAAGAACTTAAGTCTTGGCCTCATCTTGAGAGACCTTAAGATCTAGAGGTATTATCTATATGGACTTCAGTGCAAGTTTTACACTAACCATAAGAGCCTCAAGTACATCTTCACACACAAGATTTGAACTTGGGACAACGCCGATGGTTGGAGTTGGTCAAGAACTATGACTTGGAATTAATCTACCATGAGGGTAAGGCCAATGTGATAACAGATGCACTTAGCCAAAAAATGTCACATTCCTTGGGCACAATTGTGTCATCGGATCAACTATGCCGATAAATTAGGAAGTTGGAGACCTAACTAATCACTGTTTGTAGTCTATAGGTAAGAATGAGTGCATTCACCAATATAAAAGGAGATCCGATATAATCAACTTGGTGACGTTAAGCTCGAGAGGATCGAGACTAGTATTGTAGAAGGCTAGACTAAAGGATCCATGAGGATGGTAGTATCAAGTACCGTGGTAGGTAGTGTGTAACATAGGGATGTGTTGAGCTTAAGAGAAGGATCCTTGAGGAAGGACATTGTACTCCTTATTTTGTCCACCCTAGAGGGGTTAAGCTGTACAAATATCTAAGGAAGGTATATTTGTGGCTCCGTATGAAGTAGTAAGTAGCAAAAGTTGTTACCTGATGTTTTACTTATCAGAAGGTTAAGATCAAGCTTAATTGACCGGTAGGGTTAGTGTAATCACTTGAAGTTCTCGAGTGGAAGTGGGATAACATATCTATGGACTTTGTGGTTGGTCTTCTAAGGACCCGTAGTGGATTTATTTCTATTGAGATTGTTATGGATCATCTTACTAAGTTGGCCATGTTCATTTCAATGAAGGTGACATGGAATATGGAGCAGCTAGCCAATGCCTATAGAAAGCACGTGGTGAGAGTGCATGGAATCCCTAAGAATATTGTGTCAAATTGAGACCCTAGGTTCTTGTTGCATTTTTGGAAAAAGTTGCAAGCCACTTTTGGTACTCAATAGAAGTTGAGTACTACTTTTCACCCAGCTATGGATGGTGAGATAAAGAGGACTATTCAAACTTTGGAAGACATGCTTTGGGCATGTTTGCTAGACTTTGGGGGAAGATTGAAAGATCATTTAGACTTGATTGAGTTCTCCTACAACAATAATTACCACACTTACATCAAGATGGCACCTTTTGAGGCCTTACATAGGAGAAATTTTTATAGTCCTTCGTGTTGGAACGACATCAGCAAGACTCTTGTGTTGGGACCCAAAATTATCGAGGAGACAATGAGGCACATCCAATCTATTTAGGACTAGATGAGAGTAGCCCAAGACCAGTAGAAGAGATACGTAGATCTAAAATGTAACACCTCAATTTTTTCAACTGAAAAATTTTGTTTTGTAGTAGAAGTAATTAAGTAAAATATTAGGGATTTTTATCGTGATCAACGTAATTCTAGCTTATGCAACCATCCTTACATCAATTACAAGGTTAAAACATTTAAAGTAATAAAAGAAAATTAGAAACAAAAGAAAATTTATACTATAATACTGAGATTGGAGTCTAACTCCGAGTTAAAAATACAAAATACAACATAAGGGATACCATAGATCAAGAGTCCAAAAAGAGTATCCAGTTACATACATCAAACGGATAACAATTACACTTCACCCAACCCCTAACACAGATGAAGCCACTTATCCCCATACACGGCATCATATATAACATAATTATCTACCTAATCTTCTAAGACCTACACATAAGAATCAGGGCCTCATACTTATGGGAATGAGAAGCACCCATAAAATAGGTTGTTAGTATGCTACATACTGAGTAAGGGAACAATACTATCAAAAAAAAGGATAAAAATAGCACATGCTTTCACATCAGATAGTAACGGAATAACCAAATAAATAAAACATCTCATAAGACAAAATATGATCCATATTCCCTTATTAAGTATAATCTATTTTCATTCTTTTTATATACATTGAGTGTAGGATCCCCACTATTTTAAACTAGTGGATCGGATTGAAGCACCTTCTTAGGGTAAAACACTCCTGAACCAATATTCTTTCTGATGGAATGGAGATTAAAAACATATTATCGGGGTAAAACGCTTCGAAGCCACTATTCTCCCTAGTGAAAAGCGAATGCATATATATATATATATGTCTAGAAAAATATAACACCTTGGCCTTACTCACATGCTCTTTCACTTTATGTAATTAGTATCTTATTCAAGATTGATTCTTAGGCATAAAACACATTAAAACAGATATACATATAGCATAGGTCCAAGTCCTTTCAAACCCTAATTACACACCTTTTAGTATTCATTCTCCCACATTGATTATTCAACACAGCTTATATTATATCATCTCCATACCTAAAATGCACGATCTAATTCCTATACACATACATTAATAATCTCATCCTAATATATTACTCACAAAAATATCCTAAACCCAAATTTTATAGATTTTTCATAACACCTCCCATGAAATTTACGTGATTACTAATTCTGATAGATAACCTCATAAGGTCAAACATTAACAACGTATTCAGAAATCCATATAACCTCTGGATCTTATACATGGAATAATGATATGATCATTATAAGATATTTTGCCCTAAATTATCTATTAAATCATTTAAGTATTCCAAACAACAATAATACTTTTAAGAATTCCTCATGACATTATTATCATATTTTAATCCACCTAACACATAAAATACCAAAATTTCCTTATTACCCCATAATAGCCAAATTACCCTTAAGCATAAATAATAATCTTTATTTTATAAAATCTTCTACCTTTCACACATATTATTTTCCAAGTCCACAAATTATTATCGTACCTCATGATAATTCTTATGTCCATTTATCAAAACTCATTTAACCCATATTTCATACCATAAGATATATTTTCACAAATATGACATTATCACAACAAAATAATAATGGTACCTCTTACCCATTCTTACTTTCTTTCAATAATATAATATCCTTAAGTCCATATTTCATGCCATAAGATATATTTCCATAATATGACATTATTACAACAGAATCATAACATAATAGTACCACTCACCCATTCTTACTTCCTTTCAACATAATATTCATATCATCACAAAATATCGTGATTAATATATGTTAGATCATGTATCAAAAATACCATGAAAAATACATATAATCATATAAGCAAATAGCACCAAAAACCCTAAAAATCAAATAATATCCCTACCAATTAGGACACTAGGCTCTAAGCATGCAAATCCTAGACTTCTTCCTCCCAAGCTACAGAATTACCACCTATGAAAATAACAAAAATCATAGTTAGGCTCGAAGAGTTGAATCAAAGGAGAAATCAAGGTAAATAGGATAAAAATAGAAATAACTGTAGTTAAGTTGTAGCTTTAGGAGTGTGGATGTGCAAAGGAATGTGTGATGGAGCTGTAGTTTTTTTTGTGTGTTTTTTGGATAAGGTTTGAGGGTGAAATAGGGGTGAATGGACAAAAATAAGAAGTTGTATGGCTGTGTTGTAGACAGTGTAGCCCCGGTTAAGAGAAAATATCACACACGACTAGATAGTTCTTACTTGCACATCCATGCTACAGGTATGCACACCCAAGCTGAGAGAAAATATCATTTATGACTAGGTGATGTAAAGGTTGCATGGCTGCATGATAGAAAATTTTTAGTGTTGCACGACCATGCTGAGCTAGTGCATAATATATGCACTCTACAAAAGTGTGACGTACGAGAGAAAAAAGAAGGAAAAAGAGGCAGTGGTCGGCGGCGATGCCCAGTGATGGTGTTGGGGAAGGTTGGGGTGACCTTGGCGGTCGTTCCATCTACTAATGGGTGGCGAGTGGTGGGCGAGGTGCCGAGGGGGTGTATGGTAGTGGAATGAATGGTGCATAGGCCAAAAATAAGGAAATAAGGAAAAAAAAGAAGGATAAAAGAGAAGGAAGATGGAGTGCTTGGGTAGTGGTTTTGGACACAAAGATGGGTAGAATGGAGGCAAACCTAAGAGAAGGGAAGAAGAGTGTGTAGTATATACACACACACACAAACACACACACACATACACACACACATAAATGTGTGCATGTATGGAGTGAATTGGGGAAGGAAGAAAGGAAGAAAGGTTGGGGAGGGGAGACATGCGATCAATGGTGTAGGGTGGTTTTGAAGAAAAGATGGTTGAGTGTTGGGGATAATGGTAGATGATGGGGATGGTTGTGTGTGTGAGTATTACGTAAAGATAAGAGGAATAGGAAGAAGAAGAAGAGAGGCAGGGTGTGCGCATGGGTGTGGAGGTCTACAAAGATGAAAGAAGGAGAAGAAGAAGGGGAAAGGTGATGGATGAGTATGCAGAAAGGTGATGGGTGATTGTACAAGTGGGGGGGTGCAAGTTATAACATTTTTGAAATGTTGCGGCATAGTTTAACGGAAGAAGGAGAAGAAAGAAAGAAAAGAAATAGAGAAAGAAAAGGAAAAAGAGAAGGGTTGGGGGATTAGTTTACAGGTGTTTTTAGATTTTCCATAAGTAATTAGGATCAGTGGAAATTTTGGCGGGTTTTGATTTTGGTTTATGAATTATGATATGTCCGAGTTAAGGTTTCAATTTTGGAATTAAGAAATTAGGTTAAGGCTAAACTAATATTTCTTGAGATTAGAATCAAATTAGGGCGTAAATGGCGTAGGATTAGGTTAAGTAAAATTTTGGCATATTACATAAAAAGATGAACTAATGGTTATGAGGTGGGAAACATAGTCCTTTTGAGGGTCTCACCCACCTAGGGAGTCATAAGGTTCGATAAGAAGGGTGAGCACAATCCAAGGTACATTGCACCATACGATATTTTGGATCATGTTGGTGAGGTCACCTATTAGCCCTAGCAATGAAGTTGTCATGTGTGCACAACTTCATTCACATATCTCATATGAAGAAGTATGTAGTGGATCCTTTGAACATTATCTGACTTGAGTCACTAGAGCTCGATGAATCTTTAACTTACAAAGAGCAACCAATGAGCATCTTGGATACAAAGACCGTCCCATTCATAAATTTTCTTTGTTTATGGTATAGTATCGAAGAGGCTACTTGGGAGGCTAATGAGGAAATTCAAGCTAAGTACCTAGAGTTATTTACTTAGCATGTTACCTTAGTGTAATCCTTTTTTGTAAGGGAGTAGTGACCCTTTTTCTTGAATGTGAATTTGATGTGTGTCTTAGTGTGTGAACAATAATTTGATTGGAATTTTATAGGCTTTGAGGATGCAACCTCTTTAAAGGGATAGTGTTGTAATACCCCACATTTTTGGAAATGTTGAATGAGAAGTTATATAAATTTTGGTGTTTGATTTTGATGTGGTATTATGATTTGGTTTGAGGCAAAGTTGGATTTGAAATAAGATTGTAGAATCTAAATTTATTGAGTTTTATAGGCAAACTGATTGGCTAGTTCATCATTTCAGCAAATTAGTTTTTCTCGACTAAACTGATTGACTTATTAGGGAACCGATCGACTAGTTTGCAGAATAGTCGACTGGTAGGTCAAACCTATCGACTAATTTATTGCGCTAGGCATATTTTCAAAACTCATTTTTTCAAGAAAATATCTTATACTAAAATGAAACTTGGTTAACCCATGCCAAATTGTTCATAAGAATTTCTCAGCCTTCTTCATGATGCATTTAGCCAGAAAAATACTACCTCAGATTGATTTGGATGGTCGATTGGGACAATTGAGGGGGGAACATGACCTCAACCTTGTCTTCTTTCATCTCTCTCCTTTACACAATTCTGAGATCATTGTTTTGATCTCAAACTTGATTATGCTCAGCTGGAAAATTCCTTCCACACGGACCTGCCATTACCCCTCTTATGAATTGCATTTTTGGATCGATCGACCTGCATTTTTCGATAATCACCATTGGAGCTCTAAAGAATAGGTCAATATATCTTGGATGAAATTTTTCTGTTTAACTCAAATTCAAATGGTGAGAATTATGGTTTTTGATTTGTTTCTGACCACATTATGATTCGTATTGATTGCTTAGCTATAAATAGCCCCAATCACCCCTTTTCTTCGCCTTTCTTTTAGCAACCAAAAATACCTAACCTTATAGTATTCACATTCTTCCTCTGCACTTCAAACCTTACGGTTGAATTATTTTCACTTTCTAGATCCTTTCTCTAGCTCCCTCTTGTTTTAATCATTAAACAAGAAAGAGTTAGAATTGGAAAAAGATTGAGTGGTTTAGTTGAGTATCCTCTATTTTCATTTCGTTGCGGTCTATTCATTATTTCCTTTATATTTCAAGTGAAAATCTATAAAATTTATGCACGGATTTTTGAGTAAAAACTTGTTGTTTTTAAGGTCTTAAAAGTTAAGGTTTTCATAAGCTGAGATTTCTAGTTTAAGGAAAGTTTTTTATGCATCAAGTAAGTTATTCCTACTTCTAAAATTGGTTATGATTAATATTCTATGAGATGAAACTCTTTAAGTTGATATTGTATGTTGGCATGAATATATATAGCTTAAAGAACTTATTAGATCGTAAGATGGGGCATTTTGAGTGAAAAACATGAATTTTAAGAAATGATGGGTTGCGATGATTAATGTTGAGATGTGCATTTTAAATAGTCTAAAATGTGTTATTGATAGTAAAAATATGTTCCAATGTGGTATAATAAAGATTTATAAGCATGATCTGCATGAAAATGATTGTTTGGTGTTGTTTTAGGGCAAACTGATCGATTGGTTTCTAGAATAATTGACTGGTTGATCAAACCTATCAACTGGTAAGCCTGTAGAGACCTTGGTCTTATTCTCTACTTAAACCCATCGAATAGTCGGGTAGAACCAATTGAATGGTCTAAGAAAATTTGATTGGTTTGCCCAACTAATTGACCGATTTGAGGAAAAGCAGGGTTTGGTCGAGTCAAACCGATTGACTAGTTGGCCCAAACCAATCTATTGGCTAGTGCAACCGATTGACTAGTTAGGCCAAATTGATCGACTAGTTTGGCTGCTTTATGTGATTTGATTCCTTTTGGTTTGGTTATGCTTTGAGACTATGCATGGGATTGTCCTATGATTATTAAAGGTATAAAATATAGCTTTTATCATGGATTAATGATTAAATGAATGGATCAATTGGACCATTATTTATGACATGCGCAATGTATATTGTAAAGGTTAAATGGGTGTACCACTTATGAAATATGATGGCCTTAGAGAAAAGATAAATGAAGCATAGTATGTGTTTGATGGGCATAAATAATATTGGACAAGGATAAATGGAGACCTCAAACATGGTTGGGAAATGGTGAGGATTAACATGGAAGAAACATGCGAATGTATTTCTTGCTCTTTGTATGGGCCTTGTGTGATCACTTAACCTTATGAATAATGTACTAATCACGTAAAGAGAAATACAATCGAGTTATGTATGGATCTAGGTTACCCAATCCTTGATTAGCTATCGAAGGTTAGTCTACCTTTCGATGTTTATTTGTGCCTTCGAGAAATATCCTAGAGATTCTGGTGCCATATCTACTCCAAACACTGATGATGTATTAGGGGGTATCGATACTAAAAGGTTTGGTTTTCTAGTTGGTTGGATTCAACTTGGTCTTATGCCCATATTAGTTGGCTTCGGTCTAGACTTATGTCCGTATTGGTTGGCTTTGGCCTATATTTATGTCCATTATGGTGATTGGCTTTGGTCTAGACTTATGTCCACTTTGGTTATAGGTTTTGGCCTGGACTTTATGTCCCTTTGTTTGGATAGGCTTCCATGGTATATAAGACCATTAGGTGGTGCCTAGTCCATTGCTCGATGATAAACTTTGGATGATGAATAAGTGAATAATAAGTAATTGGATAATGATGGAAACAATGGATTTGATAATTGGAATGAACACTTGGTTAATAGTTTAAATGAACAAACGGTTAATAATTGGAATAATTGAATGGATATCGACCTATATCAATATATGAATAAGGAAATGATATAACCTAATCAATTTAGCAAGTTGGAACATAAACCCTAGTGGTTATCTAAATCAATCTGCCTAGTACATATGTGATTATCTATGTTATTATAATATGAAGATAAGAATGATACATTATGTGTTTCCTGAGTTATACATGATAATATATTATGATGCATTAATACCTTTACACATATGGAATTATTATGATGTATAATAAATATGATATCCATGTTACGATAGAATCTTGCATACTTGTGATTCTGTTGAAGATGCAACTTAGCTTACTCAGTGCATAGCATAATGATGTGCTTGTTTTAGTGGTCACCTACTCATTCCCATGAGTAGAGGGTAATAGGTAAGTTTTTGGGGATGTTCAATAGTGGGCCTGCCTTAGATTAGGTTTGGGGCATGAGAGCGTGAACATTCGGAGGATTTTGTGTAGCTCGTGGTGGACCATGGTTTTGGGGTAACACCCTAATCTAGTTTTAATGAAGCCATGTATTCTTATCTTATCTGTCTTCCTATATTTAACTTAGTCAGGGACCGTCGAGGTCTTTTGATGTAAACAATCTTTTAAATATTAATGTAATTTAAGTTGCACACTCTATTTTAAATTGGATGTTTTGGTTTAGCCTTGTATCTAATAGGGGATAGGCGGTAGACGTCTATCATGTGTTAGGTATGGCAGTAATACCCCATTTTTCCTAAGAGAGAGAGTATGGTATTTTCTGCTTCCGCATTGTTTTAAAAAAATTTGGCAGTGAAAAATGGGGGTGTTACATTTTATAAATATCAAATTTACAGGATATTATACCTAATTACTATGTAATTCCCTCACAATTTATTTCAAAATTTTGTATAGTTTTCTAAGCCATATATAATAATTTTGAGCTTTTTGACACTTATTTCATTCTTGTAAAAAATCACACTTTTACATGAATTATAGAATCATGTTGTTTTCACTCATTTTCATTAATTCTAAATATGTAACTTATTCCTATATATATTTTCAAGCATATTAATTTATTTTGATACTTTTTGCTTTATTTTTGATCCTTCCACTAAATATTTATTTCCCATACTATTTTAACTTTATTATTTTCTTTTCAAATCATAAAGTCACATAATTTTTCATTTTCCATGACAGCTAATTGTTGTCGATTTCATCGTTCGAGATATAAATGAATTATGATGTCAATTATTATTACATATTTGATTTTGTTAAATTATTCCAAATTGTTACATACCCAAAAAATTTTAGTATTAAAAAATGGGGGTGTTACAGTATATATGATTATATGTATTTTAAACATAAGCATGAAATTTTGGATGAGAGAATGATTACATGATTTTAGCTCAATTAAAACTTGGATGAATATGTTGTTGGTACCTAATGAATAAGTAATAAAATTGTGATGAACATGTCTCAACTTGAGTGATTTAGCTCTCGATCATTAAGCTAATTAATGGTATTGATGCAAGAACATCTCTAGCTCACTCTCATTACTATTCTTCAAAGGATGAAGAACAAGAAGAATCAAGATATTTGGAGATGGAACCCTTTGTGCTTAGAAATTCTTATACTTCTAATGCTTTACTAAGAAATTCTTATAGGTCTTGTATATGTTTGCAATTGAAGATATGTGATGTATAAGACAGTGGCATTAAAATAATTACAAAGTGTATGGAAGATCAAGGCTATAAGACACAAATTTGGATCACATACGTTAAATCTATATATTACATATTTAGAGTTTGTGTAGCTTTGTTAATTTGTTATATTTTTTGTAATTCTTGTAAAATGTCATTTTAAATCATATATATGTGCTTGTGTCATGCCTAAAAGGTTATTTTTAATAATAAAGCTTAATGTATGGACTTATTAATGAAAGGGCCTACATGTGCACATGTATATATATAGCCTTGTACACCTTGATCTCAAAGACATAATAAATAATATGAAATTTAAACAGAGAGAATTACACCAAGGCCGTGTGCTTCTTCTTCTTCTCTTCTTCTTCTTCTTCAAGTGAGATCTTTGGAGATTAGTAGAGTGTATTCTATTCAGAAATAGAAGATTTCTCTTTAGAAGGTTAAAGATCTTAGATTAGATCTTAGCCACCATCCAAAAGGAAATATAAAAATCCTCATCAAACATTTGAGTTACATGAAACTTTGAAGACTTTTTGCAATAATTGAGGCCATAGAAAGATCTTGGTCTTGTAGAAGATTATTAGTTGATGATTTTCCACATCAGGTATTTTGTTGGATTTAATTTTTTCAGCATGTTTCTATCACATAAGATCATATGTTTAAGTGGATTAGCGTGTATCATGAAATTTAGATGTGAAATAACTTGTTTGCACTTTATCTGGAGTTTTCCTTAATCGACCTTAGTGTAGCTATAATCACATGGTTAATTTACAATTGTTAGTAACTTCATGCATTATATGATATGGTATGAGTCAATGATATTGTTTTAAGTGATGAGTGTGGCTATTATGCTTAAATAAAATATAAATATCAAAGAAAAAGATGGCATGTGTTAGAACTAAGTAAATTTACCCATTCAATCAACAATAATAGTTGTTCGCAAGTGCAGTCTACCTTGGAAAAAGCTATATGTAGTTTATCTTATTTCTGTTGAAACTAGAGTGATCTTATATCTAATATGTATTAGTCTGTTCCAACAACCTATAAAGGGTGCACTTACGTTAGGATTATGGGTCTATTTTTGTGGTTCCCATAAGCTTATTTCCCTAGAAGGAGCTTTGTGCTATAAATATACATCACTAGATAGAAAATAGTGGTCCTTAGGAGCGTCATGCCTTAGAAGGAACTTTATGTCATTAA
Source organism: Tamarix austromongolica (assembly GCA_039764185.1). Lineage (NCBI taxonomy): Eukaryota > Viridiplantae > Streptophyta > Magnoliopsida > Caryophyllales > Tamaricaceae > Tamarix > Tamarix austromongolica. Next base: position 13,117,353 of record CM077809.1, on the reverse strand, counting down.
CCATTCCTAGTACTAAATGTGATTAAAAATTCAATTGTATGAGAATTCAATAAAGATAATAATATGGCTTATATTCTAAGTTATATCCTATGTTATGAAAATGATAACAACATGTATTATAACATCCTCTATTTTAAGTGTGCCATGGTCTGTATGTGGCATGCTAGATTTGTAGAATACTCATATTACTTAGTATTTCATGTTATCATTATATTATATGATCATCATACTATATGTGTGTTAAGTGTATGTGTTGTGTCTTTGAATTAATCATATTATTCCATACTTACACATAGATGTGTCTGCTTTATTGACACACGCTCAATCCCACAAGCTTTTGCCATCTTATTTTTGTGGGTGTTGTTGATATCAGTGTTTTAATGTGATTTATGTAGTAGAGAAATATTTGGGTGGTGAGTGTAGTGTTATTGTTATCCGATTTTTTTTTCATGAAATTGTATTTCTATGGTTGTATATATATGTTAACCTCTTGTTTATCCTCTATTTGTCGGATCTATTTTGTAATATTGTAATCCCAGATCAAGTGTTTATCACACCTAATCTCTATTTGTAAGTTGCTCTTTTTAGACTTACATTATATATTAATTGGGCATAAAGAGTAAATTTGATATACCGCATGTGATTGTAAGAATCATTATTTTAATATTATGTTCATACAAAATGAATTTTTTTAGTAATTAATTTTGGGTCATTACAACTTTTTATATGGAAATCTGCTTCACTACTTGGCTAAGAAATGGTCTTCCCCCACATTTAAAGTTATATATCATGGGCTATATCTTCTCTAATGAACTTATAAGTAGAGTGTTAGAGGTGGGAGAACAACCTTATTTTTGTGTGATTCCTAGATCAATGAACACTCACTCAAGGATTTTCTTAGTAAAAAATTGACATCACTAAATGTCAATGTCAAGTTGCGCACTATTGGGATGAGAATGAAATATGGTTATGGGCCAAGTTTGCACGTCTCTTAGCTCATTCTATTGTTTTACAAATAGCAAGCATCATTAATATTCCCATATTTGAGGAATTTGACATAATGGTGTGGTTGAAACATGCTTCTAGGCATTATATAACTATTAATGAGTACAAGCTACTTGTGGACCTTGGGAAAATTGTGATGATTTTTCTTAGCACCTCACATGGCATTAAAAAGTAATAGATTGAATATAATACTTTCTATGGTGGGGTGATGTTAGTCTGACTACCTACTAATGATCAATGGGTCAAATAGAGTCTTACTTATGATATTCTTTACCCAGTATGTCCTACTTATGTCATGGATATGGACCATCTTTTAAAAATTTATGGCAAGTGATAGATGTATGGTACTAATTATTCTCGATACAACAAGATAATGAATAATTTAGCTTGAATTTTCAAACTTGGATAGTGTGTAAGATGAAGAAAATATTCATGACATTGTAAGGTGATGGTGACCACTTGGAAGCATTAAAACACCATGGTTGAAGGATGATTCAATAGTGTTGCAAATTTACACTGGATCCCACCACTTGAGGTCAACTAAATGTTGAAGACTACTTCATGTGCTCCTTGAGTAGGTCTAGCTTTGAGGGACTCATTAGGGATGAACATGGAAACTATTATGTGGTATACTAGTCTGACCTCTACAATATCTATTGATATTTAGGCATTGTGGATTAGGTTAAATATTACAATATGATATAAGTTTTACTCACCTTTGTATTGAATCACATTCACGAATTGCAATTGATGTGGTGACAAGAGATGACACTCTAAAGGGTTTGGATACAATCATATTATAATGGATTGTTAACGGCTACTTCAAAATTGGTAGGAGCAACAAATGAAACACATTTTTTGAGAGTCAAATGGTTGTGTGGACACCCTAATTAGAGTGAGTTTGAGTTATTGATTTAGTACACATAGGCTTTGTACTCCGCCTGTGTAGTTGAAAATAATTTTATGTGAGGAATCCATGGGAGTAATATTATCACCATCACTAATAATACACCATGATGGCATATTCCTCTTTTTCCTAAAAAAACAATTTGAACACTCCTATCACCAACTAATTATTATAATTAAGTAATTTGAAATAGTTTTTTACATGTAGTGTTGCAATTGAAACTACATATTTATAAGAAAGCTATGAAGTCTAGTTGTACGCAAAAGTAAGGCTGTGTAAAAATTTTGGAATACAACATTTCAATTCATAATCTAAAAACTATGATATGAGAAAATCTGGTTGTATCCAGAGTGAATATCTAGTCTAATTTTTGTCAAATTATCAAAAGTGATATGATATCTAGTTTTCAATGTATTGTACAATAATCTGAAAATATTATATTGTATTTAAAGATATCAAAGTTTGCACTATATTATATGAATTAGATTATATTATACTATATTATATACTGGATTATACTATATATTAATACTCTTCCTTATTATATGCATCTAACTATGAATATTAATATAACCAGATATTTTAGATATATTCATTAAGCCAACACAGTTTTTGAACATCTTATACAGTTTAAGATATGCCAAGTGAATATACTATACCACATATGTGAATATTTGGTTTTGCATAACTTCTCCACACGTCCTATTATATTTGATAGAAGGAGAGGTGTGCGATCAAGATGGAAAAGATAGAAAACATGCCTAGTACGGTGCTCGTGTGGTAAACTAATTTTTTATGTGATATGATCTAAATTAATAATGTGTTTGAAGTAATAATATGACTAAAGCAATAATAATGTTTGGTAGACACATCATTTATATACAAAATTTTAACTAATAATAATGCTTTACAACTTATTTAATTTAAAATAAATTGAAATACATTGTCAATTTTAAACATTTTTATTTTAATAAAAGGAATAGGGATGTGGTAGGCATGTTTAATTAATAAGGGTATAATGATAAAAGTATATAATAATTTAGTATTTAATTAGATATAATTGGACTTACAATTGCATTAATAATTTATAGTAGATAATATAAATAATAACTTTATAAAAATAATATATAAAACAACTAATTTAAAATAATAATTAATATATCATATGATAAATATCATCATACATTCGTACCGAACATATCTTGGATGGAAGAAGGCTACTAGGCTAGTTGCTATTGCAATTGGGATTCAACCAAATCCTTCCTATCTTAGATCATTAGCCTTTCCACGGTAGTTTGGCATATCAATAGGTTTATTGTTATTTTCTCCCTTGATCTCCTAAATATAGCATTTTTCCACCGGATCAAATTATCATCATAGGATATTGATTTCTTTTCCATTGATGAAGAAATAATTAATGCCTCTACTTTATCATTTTCTAATAGTAAGATATTTTCTATTATTGTGGCAACAGGACAAGATAAATATCTAAATACTTTCTAAATTGGGCTAAGAACACATCTATTTTCTTCACAAAATTAGGATGGTATCACAAATTTTTGGACTTGTGATAAGTAAAATATGGCAAGATTTAGGGTGTTAAATGAATGAAACAAAAAAATTTATGTAAAAAACAAAATTGTAAATCTACCCCTAAAATACCCCTCACATAATCCACTACGATCATTACGGTTAACTATTTCAAGCTTTGAAAAGAGAAAATCTCACATTAATTAATTCCCAAAAAATATACAATTACTCTAAATATAATTAACAAAGAAAGAAAAATTTATTGGGGCTCCACTTCCCTACATTGCTACGGTGATTATGTAATGTGTCTCTCAGGTTCAATATTTCCTTTCAAATAATAGTAAAAAAGGGTTGAGATAGGGAGATCCACTATCTCCCTATCTATGTGTCATCACCTTAGAGTATTTGAGTAGGATGTTTCAAGCCATGTGGGATCATGATAATTGCGTTGGCCATCCTAAATGAAAAAGGCTAATTATTTTGAATCTTGCACTTGTAGATGACTGTTGTCTTTTGTATAGGTGATCTTCAGTCCATTCATCTTATTAATCATAAATTTGACACCTTTGGTGCTATATCATTGTTGCACATAAGTTCTGATAAGATTTAGGCCTTTTTGGAGGTGTCCCTAATCAACCAAAGACCAGATATTGTCAATATTGTATCTCATTAAAAGTTGCATGCCTATGAAGTGTTTGTGTGTTCCTTTAGATTCTAGCAAGCTCATTAGTTTTGCACTTATGACATTGGTTGAAAAGATAACAAATAGACTCCAACATTGGTTCAATAATCTCATTTCTTATATAGGTAGGGTGAAACTCCTTCAAATAGTTACTTTTGGCATCCCTATTTATTGGAGTCAAGCTCTTACCTTACCAAAGAAAGTAGTGTTAAATATTGTTGCTATTTGTAGAATCTTTCTTTGGACTAGTAAGGCTTCCCCTAATTGAAGGTCAGTTGTTGCTTGTAATTAAGATTGTTTGGCTTCCTAAGATGGAAGGGGGTATAGGTTTGATTAGCCCTCAAACCTAGAACAATACTTCTTAAGGTAAGCATATAAGGAATATCAGTCATAAGTAAGACACTCTCTAGGTTAGATGGATACACAACTACTTCATTAAACAACAATACTTTGCCTTAGTTATACTACTTACTACCGCTTCAATTTTATTTTTTCTTTTTTTCTTTGTTTTACCTTGGATGCAAAGGTTATTTGTATGATTTTTTGAGACATAAAGCTCCCATTATCCCTTATGGAGGACCATTTGGCTTAATACAGTTTCTCCTTGCCATAAAACTATCTTCTGGTTGGTTGCTCATAAGAGGCTACCTACTACCAAGGTGGTGGCATAACTCAACCCAAATATTGATTTGCATTGTTGTTTTTTCTCACAAACTAAAAATATTCAAAATTTGGTCCTTGATTACCGTATAATCAAAAGGGTAGGGAAGCTTTCCAAGCTTTTCTTAGAGGCTCGAAGGCTCACAAGTAATTGGGATACAGAGTTGAAGTTTACTGCACAAATGAATGTGACTTTTGTATCAAAGGTTTTATGAAATAAGGAAGGTTATGAATGATTTTATCTTTTCTAATGTAAGGTTTAATTGGCATAAGGTTGTTAGTTTTATTTGGTTCTTTGATAAGGTTTATAGTATTGGTTGTGATTCTTCCTAATTATCAACGATATAAGAGCTCATTTATATATAAAAAATCATTATATGTATACTTAAAGCTACAAAAGTCTAATTCTAATTAACAAAGAAATAAAATATGAATTTATATCTCTAGTCTCGATGTGGCTGATAAAGGAACCAAAAAACATATAAAAAAAAAGCACAGATTAATTGCATCGGCGCCAATGGAAGTGCCACACTAGAATGATCGGATCTTGTGTCTCATTATGCTTCCCTTTTAAAATCCTAAATTTAGGTTTGGATTTATTCTATTAATGCTTAAATATTAAACCTCACTCAACTCCATAGCACAATCAAGCACAAATCTACAATGGTGGTGTTTTGGGTTCAATTTTCCCCCACTAAAGGCATGTGGTACTTCACCTTTGTCAACGAATGTTCAAAAGTGGTTGACGCTTTATTTGTTGATTAAAATAAGCACTCTCATGGAACCTCCTTTTAAACCATTGATTTGATAAAGTTTATTCCAGACTCAAAATGTAGATAATGTCCTAGCCCACAAAAATAGGATGAGATAGATAAGGCATTCTTAAAACTAGAGATGGAAAAACTATCTCTAGAAAATGACGTGTTTATGTGCTTTGGGTTCAATTGGTTTAATGCCTTGAGTCTTAGATCTAAATTTGTGTCCATTAACATCAAATACTAACAATCTACATTCATTAGGTGTCTACTTTTTATTTAGGAAATATTTTGTAATTAAATGTCTACTTATGAAGATGAAATAGAATGAAGAAGCTCACCAAGAGAGGAAGAATGGGGTGAGGGTAATCGTGAAAAGAAAGTGTATAAGAGTAAATTTGAAAAAAAATTATAAACTTTTATTTTGAACATCAAATAGCTTGTTTTAATAATTGATATGAATTTTTTATTAGATGTTGTTTCCTGCACGATATAACATAGTCTTGGTAAAATGCCTTGTGCTAGTTATTGTAGCTACAATTGACTCTTTATTTTCTTTGAAATATAAATACACTAAATCTTATTCTAATTTTTCTTTTTTAATAACACATATTTATTACAAACAATAATTGAAAATCAATATAACTCCCCAAATCAACCTTATGCCTTAGTATACAACTTGTTATAAAAACTCAAAAAATACAAATAAGAATCTAATTTTCTTTTCCAATTTCTTCTTTTGATTTTGTTTTTAATATGTGCCTCTAAAACATTTGTTAGTGTTACTATAAAATAAGAATAAATATAATGACCCCAACTATTATGTATATATATGTACACTTAATTCATCAACTATATTGACTTTTAATATTAATTTTATTCATAAAAAAGGTAGCCCACTTTTCTTTAGTATTTGCCTTGTTTATATGTTCTAGTATCATATTTACATAAAGGTCATTGGGCATGTTAGAACATCAACAACATATGCTTAGTATTTCAGATTTATCACAACAACTTAATATACCATAAAATAAATTTTAACCCTTTATAAATATACATCTATAATTTTTTTTAATTTAATAATAAAACATTTAAAAAATATTTTTTCCTTTTCTCTCTCTCTCTCTCTCTATGTTTCATCGAGTCAATTGTTCAAGCTCATTAGGATTTTTTTGTGGCTAGATGAGCTCCTTAGTAAGCTCATTTTTTTGTAAACATTTCTTATAGAGGGTCTTAGATGGGGTGAAGATCATACATCATTTTCATTTTAAATATGACTAAACACTTCTAGATTAAATTGTAAGTGAATAAATTTTTCGCATAAAAATAGTAGAGTTACAATTTTTAAATGTTTTTATAAGCATAAACTTTTACAAATAAATTCTATGAAGTAATTTTAGCTTTAACAAATGAAATGTGTTGTTTTTATGTTTGACATCATGAAGAACGTGGTTAGAATGGAGTTAGGAGTGAGGAAATAGTATAAGGTAGAAAGGGTAGATAAATTTTTGAGGATGAACACATTAGGACAAAAGAAAATAAGCAATAAGAAAATAGTTAATTTATATATTCAAAAGTGTTGAACTAAAAAGTCCTACAAGTTATTTAACAAATGATCATAATGTTATTTTTAGTGCTCCTTTTTTTAGTGTTAACTATTAATAAGAGTTCAGTATGGATCGAGTTAATATTATTGAAATAAAAATAGTCATTCCACAAAATAATAGATTGTACTAATTTTTTGGTCTTCTTCTAAAAAAAGGCATGTTAATTCATACTTCATATTGTAGCAAACCAATAGTGGCTATCATTAGTTTATCATTTATATATTTAGAGCATCATATCTTAGTTTGACTCTTTTCGTAGAGTTCTGTGTGACACTTAGCTTAGTTACAATATTTTTTTTGAGCTTAAATCAAGTTAGCCTGACCCAAATAAGGACAAGCTAAGAGATTTAATATAAAGGATAACACAATAGAGAGTTGGAAAGGAAAATTTTGTATTATTAGAGTAAGAAAATATAAGATAGAAAGAAAGGTGGAAGTTCTTTAATGGGTTGGAGCAAATGATATCCCCTCCATTTATAGTTGAGACATCCACTCCACCTCTTCAAATAGAAAAGTCTAGACCCTTCATTAATTACATCTTCTGCAACATTTGAGTCTAAAATATTCCACCATATTACTTTCTATTCCCCTATGTATAAGAGCACTCTAGATTGCTCTTATTTATTCTCCATTATTCTGCAATATTCTATAATATTCCATACTTCTCTATAATTCTCTAGAACCTTCTAGGATCCATTAAAAAAATTCAAGAATATAGTAGACTCCTCTAATATACATATTTAGTCATATTGAACCTTTCGAAATGCCCTAACTCGATCTAAAATATTTTGGTGATAAGTAAATGAATAAAGTTAGCTCATGGGTTAGATCAACTTGAATTGATTTCTTTATTTAATGAATAAGTCAAGTTTGAACATTGATATTAATTAAGTTAAGTTTGAATTGGTGTATGCTCAACTTTTTGGTAACTCGTTAGTTTAGGAATAGGTGTTAATGCCTCTCATTTTTTCATTTCATAATCACATCCATATGAGCCCAAGCCGTCTCATTTACTAAACATATTAGATTTAATGATCAATGAAGCTATGCAGTAATAGGGTGAAATGAGCATAACTCAGCCAGACAAGAGTTTAATTCGCTCCATTAATATTGAGTAGTGCTCAGGTCAATAGCAATCTAATTTGATTCATACAACCATATATACGTTTTTATAGACAACTTTTAAGATATTATTTAGTAATTGTTTGGTGCAGGAGTAATAGAGATGTAAAAAATTTTCATATTGTATATTTTTTATATCAATTATTTAATAATAATAAAAATATTTTTTAATAAAATATCTATTTTAGATTAAATTAAAATATAAATAAATATTCATTTGATTTTTTTAAGATTTTGAATATATTATATAATATATATAAAATATAAAAATATTTTTTATCTTTATTATCCACGTGTCAAACAAATACTTAATTTTACACGATTAAAAAGTTGCCTCTTATTATTTTCATCCAAATCTATAAAATACTAATTGAAAATACTATCTCATCTTATTTTGAAATAATTTAATCAACTCACGAGGACGACAATCAAAACTTGTCGATTTTTTTTTTATGTAATAAAATTTTGGCTTAATAAAAATATATAGAAAACATTTTGATCATGTAACTTAAACTTGTCTTTACTTTTTTAACATTATTTGATGGTGATTTAAGATGCAGCGACTATCGATAAAAAAGGGTGAGCAAAAAATAGTTTTTTTTTTAAAAAAAGGTGCTAAATTCAAAAATGTAGTAAGGTTAGTTTGCAGTCACACTGACATTTTCCAGCTAAAGTTCCAGGATTGAGTAAATAGTAGTAAAAAAGGAGAGTACGAAATGGAGCCAACTGGTTGAGAAAATCATGTTTACCTATAAATTTTACATTGCATAAAAAAAATAACTCTTAATATCTTAAATTTAAGGAGAAATAATATAAAAAATATATAAATTACTTTAAAAATATTACCTTCTTTAAAAATTAAGACACCTTAAATTAATATATATATATATATATATATATATATATATATATAATAATTTTTTAATATTTATAGATTAATATAAATTTAACTTTAAATTTAAATAATATAAAATATAAGTGGTTGATATTTAATAAAAAATAATTGAATATTATATATTTAAGGTATTTGATATAGGTTATAAAATTAAATTAATAAAATATGATGATAAAATAAAAATTAGATAGTATAATTAGACTTCTTAAATTAAATTATAGACATGTATGATTTTATAATTTGTGGGTATTGTTATTCAGAAAATAAATTTGTATTCGGTAAAAAAAATTTGTCCGAATATATCCTAACATATACTCCACTACCGGTAATTTTTATTAGTCTCCTACCCTCACCACCAATAATTTGTGTTGGTTTCCTACCCCTACCATCGATAATTTTCATCTGTCGCATATTATTACCATTGATATTTTTTATCGTTTCTCTACCTCCACCACAACAAATTTTAGCTGTTACCCTACTCCTACCACCGGCATTTTCCTGTGTTACTATACCCCCACCCCTTTCCTTTATTTTTGCCCCACTATGGGCAATTTTTGTCGTTCCTCGCCCCCATCATCGATAAATAATGTCATTCCTTCTCCCTGACAAACAGTAAAGTTTGTCATTTTCTATAATATATATATAAGAATGAGTGTACAAAGCTAATTTCCTCTCACTTTTTCGTATATTCAGACAATTATTATAAATAATGATAAAAATTTATCAATAAAAAATGTAAGGTATGGTGATATAAGATGAAAATTTTGTGACTGAAGTATGGTAGAAAAAAACTTTATCAAAAATACAGGATATGGATAGTTATGGACATAATTAAGGATAGTGAAAAAAGCTTATCCGATTCAAATTTATTGTTTCGGTTTCTATGGTGTGAATGTTTATATAAGCTTCAAACTAAGAACAAACTGATAAGTTTTATTCTTCTTTGTAGATAAATCAACTATATATTTCAATATAAAATTTTCAAAAACCAACTTCTTTATTCAATCTTCCTATAAAATTTCAAAAAAAAAAAATTTAAACATTTATAATGAATAATGAATCTAGAATCCCTTCACACTCCGACAAGTTTGGAACTCCAATAGGCTACAATGATTTCGGAACTCTGATGATCTACTATGATGGATTTAGAACCCCAATGTACTACAATGTCATATTTAAAATACCAACAATTTATTGATACTCAGACGAAATACAAATGAATTCTTCGAATATTAATCACAACTTAGATAAATAAGTAATTTTTTATTATTATTGTAAATTGTGTAGATGATTTTGGTTTAATGAAATTAATGCTTCTTCTTTTTTAGAATATGGAATATATAAATACATGCTTTACAACCCAAAATTATTAGAAAATTTTCATGATAGAGAAAATATTTTTTGATGGTGAAGAACTTGTAACATGGGTAAAATTCATAAAATAATTTTGATCATCAAAGGTTTTAGAAAAAGAAATGGTATGGGGGAAGATGAAGTCTCGATAAGATGTGAAATAAGTGGAATATACAACTGTATTAGACCTATAGATACTGAAGGTGCCCATAATACAAATTCTAAAAAGAAGTATTATCCTTTTTATTATTATTATTGGTGTTGAAAATAATAATGGTGGATAACAAATGGTAGTTAGAAACAAAACACATGATTACAAATTGACAAATTATGAACAAGGACATGTTGTTTTGGATAAGTTGACAAAAAATGAAATTTAATTTGTTGATGAGCTTATCATAGCTAATGTAAAGCCACGACAAATCATACTGCTTATTTAAAAATAATTTGAAGGAAATGTAAGTATGAGAAGACATATTTATAATGCCCAATAGAAGCTTAGGTTAGAAGAAATAGATGGTCAAATAATGCTACAATACGTTATGAGTTGAAATCAAATATAATAAGTGAGAATACATTTGCACATCTCGTATTTGTTAATATTTTACGTGTTTTTCTTTTTTTTTTCTTTTTCTTTTTTACAAATGGATTGCACGTATAAGATGCATAGATATAGAATGTCATTACTTGAAATTTTTAGACTAATACCAACACAAACACTTCAATGTTGCATGTGTATACATGTCATCTGAATAGAAGAAAAATTATTTGTGGGTACTTGAGAGGTTGAAGAACTTCATAGATCCATCTATGCTTCCAACCACCATCATTTTCAACCGAAAAATTGCTCTCATTTTAATTATGGAACATATTTTCACATTTATTATGTAGGTTTCATGTTAATAAGAATGTGGAGGAAAGATGCAAAAAATTTTAAGATCGTTCGTCATTCGCATGTAGTTTTATATCACAATGAAAAAATGTGTTAGGTGCCATAAATGAACAAATATACAAGGAACAAATTTTTTCATTGGAGGAAGATTATGAAACATGCCTAATGTAATTTCGTATCTAAAGACGAATTGGTTACATGCATATAAACATAAAATTATTCTACTTCCTTTGGCGATATTTTTCATATCTATCAGATTACAACGAATAGGTATAATATATATTCTATCTCCTAGTATAGTTTCATTTACTTCTTTCTACTCATAAAGTAATTTATTGATTTTTTGTCAACAAGGTTGAAGGTGCTCACAGATCTTTACAGAAATTTCTAGAGACATCACAAGATACCTTCAACATAATACTAAAACAAATGTACTCGTTTCCAGAATTGCAACATATTAAGATAAAAAGCATCACTAGAGAAGTTTCTGTTTAATACTCCTCATTTTGCTACAAGTGTCATTTTTCGCCAATTTGAGAGGTCACATTACTTTATATGTAATGGAGTTGGTCAACAAAGAGTATCAAATAAGTAATTATGTAGGTACTAATGATGATTTATATGGATGTTATATGTGGCATATGCATAGGATAACATATGTGTATGAGATTAATACATATATTCATAACCACATATACATTCCTCTATCGCCTATTCATCCATTCTGAATAAATTTGACATAGACGGGCTTATTAATCCACTAACACTACAAGAACCAACAAAGGTTGTACATCACTTACTCCATATTTCCATGGAATATGTTATGAGCCAACCACCAACAATATAGAATCATTTGATGAGAGAGATATTTAATATTAAACTTACTTAGATAGCACCTCTCCAGGAACCACTGGTATGACATCATAGGGGTCACTCAAGGAAATCCACCAAAATGGAATAATTTATTTTGGAGTGCACACAACAACAATCTTCAACTTGTGCGAGATGGGGTCCGGGGTCGGGGTATAGGATGACAATTAGCATTTATGTCATCGAGCCGATTACAATTTCCACATGTGATTTAGATGAATTAACATATAGTTCCATATACTAATACCTGGTATAATGTGTTAAGAGATTGAAACTATGGTTTTAGAGTATTGTCATATATTATACTAGAAGATAAGGAACAGTGGGTTCAGATTTATACTGACTTATATCACAAGATATGTATTAGCTAGATTTTAGTTGTACGAGAATATGTTTATATACGACAAAATTAATCAATTTCTTAATACTATTGCCCACTGGAAATGACCAACTCCAATGGTACATTGGATGGAAATATCAGATATTGGTCATGTCATTGCAACATGTTACTATGTATTGTTTGCATATTACTTGTTGAATATGTGCAGTTCATTCCGACCTTTAGTGACGCAACATGAAATTCAAGGTCCTCAAAATGAAGTGACTAAATATTTTTCTCAAGACATGAGTCAATACATATTGGTACATGGGCATGGGTGTTTTATGAATTTTTTTCCACATCAATATTATATCAATGCTAATTCTTATATTTTCGTGTTTGATATGTAGATATTTTGGAAAATTTTCCATTCCCACCACTATATGCAAATTAGGACAGACACCATGATAGTAGTGTTTCAACATAGAATACACTATATTCTTTAAGATTCCAACAATGATGCTCATTGGTATATGATGGCATACAAAATACACATCCACTATCTTCATACTCAACTTTTATCTAAAATTATTGTAATTTTTTCTTAGTTTATTTGTATCCGACCTTTAAAAGATCTTCATGATGAATTTTTACCAATTTGTGTTTATTCTCTTGTTACCTTTCCATGATAGTCTAAGTATCTAACCAATAGTAATCGGATATATTTTTATGTTATATAGCTTAAGTATCTCGGTTTTTGAAGTGTTCCATGTGGGTTGGATTATACTTTCTTAATCATGGAATAAAATAAAATAAAATACATTCTATAATTGTAACAAACATATTTTAATCAAAGTACAAAACCATACAGTAATAAATCAAGCTCAATGCAAATGTTGATATCCATGCCCACACTCAAGTAGAGCAACTCCTAAATCATGCACACAATTTTAAATACATGTAACTAGCTAATGATAATTTGGAGCTAGCTCTCCCATCCAATAGAATCAACAAATAGTTTTACGTACTTCATTAAGACATCTTTTGGATGAAATTTTATGCACATCATTCAAATGTTTAGCCAAATATTCATCTGTCGTTGGTAATACATACCTATGAGTTCTAGGAACATACCAATCCTTATATTCATGAACCATGTCCCATAGGTATTGAGCTGGTTATCTAGAAATGTCCGAGCCCAATATGTGTTCATGTCTCAAGAACAATTGGTTAAGCATGTGTGCATAATAAACTTTTTTCTTCTTGAGGGAATAACCTCTGTACGTGTTTTTAGTAAGCTTGATAGGCTCCTCAAGAATCACTTGTGTATATCCAAATTGACATGCCACTCTATCCAGCATACACGATTCTACTTTCTTCAAACATTGTAAACAACCATGACATAATACCATAGGGAGGTCCCTATACGAATTGGATACTCTATATAGATCCCAAATGACCCATTACAAAAAAATTAAACTAACTATAGATATCACTAACATAATATAGAAAGAATATGATAATTTGGGCATACATTTGATGCAAGCATAAGATCAATCTTAGCTCAAAATTAATCAAACGTATCCAATTTATTATCAAATTTATATCCACAAAACCACCTTATACAATGGGGACACTTTGGATTATACCTGGATTGTTCCACTCCAAACTCCATAAAATATTTGTTTTTTAGAATTATGACTAAAATATAAAAGTATGTGATATATATATATATATATATATATATATGATAATTATAAATTGCTTATAATAGAGTGACACATCCTAACATTCAAGCAGCGTCAGCTCTAGAAGCCATACTAAGTTGTCGATATAGAAAAGTAAGTGTGGTTGCACCCTATGTATAACCTTCAACATGGCTAAGATCTTGAATAAAGAGGATATAGTATGGGTTGACTTTATCAACCAAATTATCAACAAATAATGATAGGCCAATAAACCATAATATTTACCCGATCATTTTTTCCTCATCCCCTAACCACTCCACTATGATTCACATACTTCTTGTATTCATTTAAATGGAAGCCCGCCCTTTTTGAGTGACTTCATCCGCTTTCATTTCTTTTATGCCAAACAAGGCACCTAATACACCAATTATTTACCCCATGCATGTTGGTTGTCATCTCTAAATGTAATGCATGACCATCAACTCATATTCCTAATATACGATGTACATCTAAAAGGGTACATGTTGTCTTACACTATGTAATATGAAAACTGTTGGTTTCTGGCTTCCATCTTTCTATAAATGCTTATATAAGCAGCATGTTAGCGTGCTCAAATGTGCAGGCTGGAAGGTGTGATAATCCTAGTTAGTGTATGAGAGCGATAATTCTTTTATTAATGCTTTTAAGAAAAAATTTCAACACCTCCTATCTTATGTAGATCTTGGGACAACTACAATATTAAAAAAAAAACAAAAAAAAAACAAACATAATGAATATATGATTGGTTACACATGAAATAAAAAATAATAAATATGCTTACCTTACCTTTCCTAACTATAAATCTAAAGCCACATGATCACCAAATCTTGGGATCAAATCAGGGATTATTGGACCTCTGAGACATGGCCTAAGTAGGTACCATTCATCCTTCAGTTATATAACTTGTTTATCATCATTGGCATCATCAACATCCTTATCATCATCATCATCATCATCATCATCATAATCATGACATACATATGCCAATGAGGATGGTTAATCAGTCATGTGGGTTAATGTTGATGGAAAATCTAATGATGATCTAGGACCACCTAAGTAGCTAGGTGACCTGAGGATGACGGTACTCCTATGTCATTTTGTGTTAGTGATGTAAGAAAATATACATATTCTATAGATAATAGAAAACCTCCATACCTCGAACCTCTAAACCCTGGATCTCCATATGCTGAATCTCTTTGCCCTAAAATACCAACATTGGTCATAAATGATGGATGAGTTGCATAGTCTACAAATGTTGGAATGTTAGGAGCTTAATGACTAAAAATTGATTGTTCAGGAGATTCTTCATATTCCTTTTGTATCAAAGCTTATTTTGGTTTTTGTTGTCCAGCTTTTTTATCTTGTCATAATCCTCTGGCAAGAATTTTTCCTAGACTTCTCAGACAAGACATCGAAATAGGTTTTTAGTAGCATTTTTGAATTCTTATTTTTATTTGTCTCCTGTTGCTATCCATTATTATTAAAATTATTAGTATTGGAATTCATTAAAAGAGTAGAGGAAGAACCTAATTTGAGTTTGGCTCTTTTGACCTTGTTCTTTTCATCTAGTAGCAGCATTGATCACACTTGAGTGAATGTTGGAAAGGGATTCTTCTTCTTAACCATCATTAGAAAACTCTCATATCCCTTAATCAATCTGATGATTAGACATAGCACCATTCTTTGGTCAAAAACCTTAGCTCTGACATTGGTCAACTGATCGACTAACCCCTTGAGAAGGCAAGTATGGGCCGTTACATCAAGAAACTAATGTAGATTGCAATTTAAAAATTCTTTATCAAAGTAAATTGCTCAAGAAGCTTTATTATCTTAGAGCAATTCCATCAAACAGTTCCAAGCATCAACTATGGTGTCGTCAGAATCAATTATGGTTTCTTGGATATCATCGGAGATGGTGCTATATATCCATTGATGAAAAATGTTGTTAATGCATTCTTATTGAGACTTTTTGTCCAAAATTTCAACCACAATTTTGGGAGGAGAAGTGGGAGTTTTTGCCTAATTGTCAACCGATGGTGGGACAATTTTCTCATAGGTGAGTGTGGATTTAGCATGGATGGTGAATAAAGTCTTCCAATTATTATATTTGGCAGACTCATAATCTAGAGTGAGGGGATTGACTATTTTGATGTTCGATATGTTGGTGGCGGGACAAACTTTGTTAGCCATGGAAGAATGGAAGATCATGATGTAGAAGATGATGATGTAGAGGTATTCCTAAGCAACTAATACCATGAAAGTAACTTGATTCATTCCTCTCTTTTTTCCAATATAATTAATGTTCCTAATATACAACCATTATAAGCGTAATGATAGGCTAAGATAATTAAAATTCCCTAATTTACCAAATAACAATCACTACAAATTATGGACTAATTAACTATACAAAAGAAATGGTCAACTTACTAACTATACAAATGATATGGTAAATCAATTTATATTCTATCACACCCTTATGGTCTTAGTGGGAGGTTATTGGACGTTGAAACTGTCCCAAAAATCATCAAATAATATGATCAGAATCCTTTTTGTAAAGATAACTACAATATGATAACATGACGGAATATGAATGACACACACTTTTCCTTTTGGTACCTTTTCATGAACAAAGTGGATATCCATCTCAATATGTTTAGTGCACTGATGTTATACTAGATTCTCGGATAGGATATTATCATAATAAACTAAAGTTACCTTTTGGATAGGATAATGAAGTTCAAGAAGTAGATTCCTAATCTAACATAACTTAGAAACAACATTAGTGACACCCCTATATTCATCTTTGGCACTAGACTTGCATATTATAGGTTGTCACTTAAAAAATCAAGAAATGATATTAGATTTGATAAAAACACAATTACCTGAGGTGGAATGCCTAGTATTAGGGCATCCACTCTAATCTACATCTGTATATGACAAGATAGACTGAATTGAATACTTATATAAGTTCATGCCATAATCAATCGTACCTTGTACATAAAGCATGTGTTCAACTTTTGGAGCATACATAAATAGGAAAACCTGTTAGACTACATAAGAGATATTAGGCCACATGAAAGTTAGATATTGCAAAGCACCAGCCAACTGACGATATTTTGTCGGATCATTATAAGGATCACCTAATTTTACACTTAGCTTCCCTTTTGTGTCGATAAGTGTGGGGAAAGGTTTGAAAGTAGTCACTCCTACCCTCTCTATAATCTCTTTGACATATTTCTATTGAGAGAGAGTAAGGCCATATTTGGTGATAGTGACAACAATACCTAGAGAAATAACTTAACTGACCTAGATCTTTCATAATAAATTATACACTAAGAAGAGAGATAATATAATGTCAAAGAGCATCTGAATAAGATGTGAGTTTAATGTCATCAACATACAATAAAATATATACAATGTAAGTGCCACAAAAATATATAAAAAGTGAGTGATCTGATTTGTTGTGAGTAAAACCAATAGTAGCAACAAAATTAGCAAATTGTTGATACTAGGCTCGAGGAGCTTGATTAAGACCATACTATGTAACAGACAAACATGATCAGGACTAGTGGGGTCTTTAAGCCCCATAGGTTGGTGCATATAAACAGTCTCATTCAAGCTCCTATGCAAAAATGTGTTCTTGACATCTAGCTAATGTATAGGCTAAGACTTGAACAAAGAAATGCCAAGAATAGTCCAAATGGTTGTCGATTTTAAAATCCTATTAAAATTCTCCTCACGATCAATCCTTTCTCGTTACAACCTACCATTACATACAAGACAAGCTTTTTGCCTCTTAAAAGAACCACAAGATTTCTTTTTATGACAAAAAATCTACATTGACCGAATTATATTCACATTAGATGGACAAGGTACAAAATTCCACATCTTATTTTTTACCAAAACATTTTATTCATATAATACATCAGGTTTCCCATTCGGGTCATTTAAGTGCACTCACTGGATTTCAAGGGATAGGAGAGATTTTTGGATTTTTGACACTTAAAGCATGGTGGTATTTTAGGTTACGGTTAAAGATGTCATGTTCACTACGAGTAGTTATTCTTTGGGCTGATAGTTGATGGTGATTTTTAGGCTATGGAGATAGGATTGTTGGGCTTGGGAAAGGAGGCCTAGGTATGTAGCGGCTTGGGATTGGGTTGTTTGTTGTTGAGGTAGTTGTAGAGGGGTGTTTTGGGTCTGAACCGAAAAGTGCTGTGCAGGGTAGGTTAGGTTTGTGGGAGATGTTGGAAGCATAGGGGACTAGGCCGAAGATTAGGCCATTGGATTAATATGGGCAAAAAAGGGAGATTAAAGGGATTTAGTTTATTAATTTTGGGTGGAATGTTGATGCAGCATGTAAATTTACAAAGGAGATAAACCATCCTCTAAAAAAATCATTAATTATGAGTATTTGGAGTATGGATTTTTTATAATGGAAATTGGGTTTCATCAAAATGCACATAATGTGAAATGATAAATTTTCAAGCCAAAAAATCATAACATATTTACCCCTATAGCGTAAAGGATATCCTAAAAAGATATATGGAGTTGAATGGGCTTGGATTTTATTAATTATGGTGGATGGAAAGAGTAGGAAACATAAACACTCAAAGACTCGAAGATGTAAATAGGAAGGATTCTTTTGACAATGAATTTGTGTGGGAGATTGATAGCATAAAACGTTTTTGGGAAGAATGTTTAGAAGGTAGGTAGTCATTTATAGAGCATTGTGCCAAAAAGAGGGAAGCATAGATGAATGTGCAAGTAAAGTTTGAACAATAGTATTTATGGTTTTTAATTTTCTTTCTACTTTTCCGTTTCGAGGAGAAGTGTGTGGATACAAAAATGGGAAGTCATGCCGTTTTGGTCACAAAAATTTATGAAAGGGACCATTGTCGTACTTGCAACCATTATCACACTGAAAAGATTTTATTTCTCTTTTATATTGAGTTTGTATCAATGCTAGAAATGAAAGAAAAATGTTATGAACCTACAAATTTTGAGACAAAGGAAAATACCACAAAAAGTTAGTGTAATTATCAAGAAATATTGCATAATAATGATGGTCTAAGGAGCTAAGAATAGGTGACATCCACAAATCGCTATGAACAATATCAAATAGCATAGTTGTGAAAGATAAAGCATCATGAAAAAAGGCAATTTAACGAAATTCCCAAGTGGACAAGATGAAAAAAAAAAGAGTAACAGGATTTATTACAATTAATAAATTTAATTTTGTGAAGAGTACTTAGAATTGCATCGCTCGGATGACCTAGATGGGACTGCCAAATAATAGGAGAAATTATTTTAAAAGCAAAATGTGTTAAAGATAAAATAGCCCAATTTTTGGTGGTGAAAGGGTAGAGCTCTCCCATGCTATAACATCTCAAAAGTATGATCCCCGTCTGTAGGTCCTTCACAGAAAATCCAAAAGGATCAAATTCGATTGAAACTATATTATTTTTAGTAAACTTACATACAGAAATAAGGTTTTTAATCAGAGTAGGAGCATGTAAAACATTTTTTAGGCGTAATGGTGGATTTGTTTTAGTAAGTGAGGCATTTCCATAACCATGAATTGGAATCATACTACCATTGCCAATAATGATTCCATTAGTTTTGCTCAAATTAAAATAAGGCACGAGAGTACTTGCATTAGCTGTCATGTGAGACATTACTCCAGTGTCCATATACCAATTTTTGTTTGGTTGGTTCAAAGAGAGAGTGTGCATTGCAATTTCAATGTCAGTTGGAGCAAAACCATTCGGAGTTGGAGTTGAGGTGTAGAATGATTGTGGTGGACAAGCACCCAAGACACCCTATTGCCTCACACTCATTGGTGGATGGTCGTCGCAAGGAGTGGTGGGGTAAGGACAAGGTGGGGTAGCCCATAGCTAAGGGACCCACCCTCTCTAGGGGAAGTTCCAGGACTGATGCTTGTATTATGGAGGCCGCTGCTGGTTGCGATTGTCTCCACCACGACCGTCACTGGTATGCTGGTTATTTCCACTTCTATTTTTGCTATTGTTATGTTGACTATTATTATTTGAATTCTTATTTTGATTTGTTTCATTATTATTAAAAGTATCAATATTGGAACTCATTAAAAGAGAAAAGGAAGAACCTGATTTGAGTTTGGCTCATTTGGCCTTGTTCTTTTCATCCACTAGCAGCATTGATTGCGCTTGAGCGAACATTAGAAAGGTAGTCTTGTTTTCGACCACCATCACAAAACTCTCATATCTTTCGATCAATACGGTGAGAAGACATGGCACCATTCTTTGGTCAAAAACCTTGAATCCAACATTGGACAACTGATCGGTTAACACCTTGAGATGGTAAGTATAAGCCGTTGTATAAGGAAAGTCATGCATATTGTAATTTGCCAATTTCGTCTCGAGGTAAATTGCTTCAGAAGCTTTATTATAGTAGAACAACTTCGCCAAACAATTCCAAGCATCAGTTTTGGTGTCGTCAAAATCA
Source organism: Tamarix austromongolica (assembly GCA_039764185.1). Lineage (NCBI taxonomy): Eukaryota > Viridiplantae > Streptophyta > Magnoliopsida > Caryophyllales > Tamaricaceae > Tamarix > Tamarix austromongolica. The sequence continues at coordinate 13,096,543 of CM077809.1, read as the reverse complement.
ATTATGGTTTCTAGGAAATCGCCATAGAAGGTGCTATATATACATTGACAAACGATGTTGTCAATGTGTTCCCATTGAGCCTTTTCGGCTAAAATGTCAGCCTCAGTGTTTACCTTATCGTCAATTGGTGGTGGGATGATGTGCTTGTAGGTGAGCGTGACTTTAACATGGATAATGAATAAAATCTTCCAATTATTGTATTTGGTAGACTCATACTCCTGCATGAGGGGAATGGCTGTTTTGATGTTCAAGATGGTGGTAGCGGGATGAACTTTGTCAACCATGGAAGAATGGGAGATGATGATGTAGAAGAAGAAGATGAAGGAGAGGTATTCCTAAGTAATTGATACCATGAAAGTAACTTGATCCTTTCCTTATTTTCTTATATAAGCGTTGTTCCTAATATACAACCATCATGAGCGTACTGCTAGGCTAAGATAATTACAATTGCCTAATTTACGAGATAACAATCACTATAAATCAAGGAATAATTAACTATACAAAAGATATGGTCAACTTGCCAACTATATAAATGATATGGTAAATCAACTTAAATAAATTTATATTCTATCACATTCCTTCCCCAATAATAATATTTGCCGCAGACCATACCCAACCATCGATATGCAAGGTCGAAGCCCAATGCCTCCCAACCGAAAATATTGTCTATCCCTTACCTCACTCAATAATAACTGTTGTCAGTTTCTTTCTCTCCTCCAAAGACTCAGATCTACATATGAAATAACCGATCCATTCCCTCCCCAATATCAACATTCACTGTACACCATACCATAACAATCAGCTTGCATGGCTGAACCCATTAGCCCTCCGATGATAAATATTGTCGATCCCTCAACGCCTCGAACGGCAAAAATTACCGATCTCCTTCCCAATGTTGTAGGATCTAAAATATTTAGCCTCTTCACTGCATTCTTCTCCCTCCCTTATTCATTGTGTCTACTCTTTGTCAATCACAGGCAAATTTTATGGATTTACTAGCCTACCAACAATAAAATAAATGCTGTAGATTTTCCTCTCTTTACCATCTAAACCCTACAAAATTACATACCTAATGCATGGGATAAGCAAGAGAATGAGAGTGTGAGAGGGATGCAAGAGAGTGAGAGAGAGTGTGAGAGGGATGCGAGAGACTGCGAGAGAGATTCGAGATAATGAATGAAAGAGTGAATGTAGGTAAAATAAAATAAAATTGTGTAGTAAATTTCCGTTTCTTGTATAATGTAATTTTTTCATTGATCTCCTCCCCGTGCGTACACAATTGCCGTATATACTCATAATAATAACGATGGGGCCCGCCGTACTTAATTAGTAGAATTTAACGGTCGAATCCTGCTACTTGCGAACAAGCGCGGCGCTCAGACCAAGTTGGAGGTGGTCCCCACACAACAGCTCAATGAGGAGGGCCCACCTTGCCTCCCGATGAACTCGGCTCAGCCCCATTTTGCGCCGTTTTGTATTATCCTGCACCTTTCGTGAACAGTGCGCACCGCTCACCCCATTGCTCTGACCGAGACCCTGACCAAGCATTTTGTAGGACGAAATGGTCAAAACACAAAAGGTTGGCATAGAGACTGGGACGGATCACTGTAGACTGTAGAGCGTAGATTATAGAAAGAGAGTGCGTCAACGGCAACCGGACCGAAGAAATTTAAGCAGTCGAGCTAGAGGCTTTGAACAAGCATTTGCGGATGCTGGCTATCGCATCGCTGGCCGGTAGCCGGTAGGCACTGTGAGCTAGTTTAGCTGCTGTATGCGCACTGCAAAAATCTTCCCAGCTTTTACGTTGTCCCCGTCTTATTTAATGAAAAGTTGTCTTGCACATATCTCTGAAGCATAAGAGGCTATAAGCAAGCTAGGCCGGGCCAGCAGGCATATATTATTGGCGTCAGGGATTATTTAAACAGACTACCACAACAATCTAAGATGGGGACGTCTCTTAGATTTTGTTTGGAAACGTAGATTTAATTCTATTACTATTCACATCAACATCGAAATGGTACAGCATATATGAGTTAGATTTCTGTATTTATTGTGACAGCACAGCAGTAGACAAATGACACAATAAATATACCGGTACAGTATGTATCAACAAAATGATGTGTTGGGGCGCTGGAGTCATGTATGTATGGCATGATGAAAATGAAATTAGTCCATTTCATCATTCATTTATTTAGTACTAAATCAATTGGATCAACATAGAGTTCATTCAAATTTCAAGCCAATTAGGCAACTATATTGATGTAAATCAAAGGGAAGGGAAGCGTTGGATCGATTATTGCATGAGTTATGACTCCAGCCGGTTGAAACTCGAAGAAGAAAACTGATTTTTGGTGCAGGTTCTACTTGATTCAAGTTACAAAGTTTCATTGGTTACTTTGAATGATACTAATTATTTAAAGGCTCGAATGATGAAGGTTAAACCCTAGGTTTTTCCTTAATCGAATGAGACTTGGAAGAGAGAATACACACAGGCCAAGCTGGTTAGATTCTAAGTTCAAAAAATTATATTATTCCTTTATGCATTAGACGTGTACAAATAGATATATATAGGGGAAGGAGGCTCGTCGAATACAAGTCTTAACTAGCCAAGTTCCCTCTTAATTCAAGCCCATTTAACTCACTTGAATTAAGCCCGTATAATATCTAAGATTAATAATAATATCATCATCTAAATGATATTAATGACTAACATTACAAAGCCATACAATCAACTATGATACATACATGAAATTACATCAAATCCTAACTTACATAAAATACACTTAGGGTTTACAACAAGTTTAATATAACTAATGATAATCATCACCATATCTTCTTGTTGTAAAGTTTCATCTCATGTATGACATAGTCTTGCATGTTTTGAATGCTTGTACACTTAAGGTGTGTTAATATCTCCTTACAAATATGTAACATACCCGCAAAAATATCTTGAATTGTTTTCAATACCAAGTATAGACATATTATCAAGAACACTTAATATGTTTGGTTCCAATATTAAGAAAGTTAATTCTTCCTTACCTTGAGAATCAATAGGAATATGAGTATCATTAGATGCTCCTGCATCATATATACTCGTTCTTTTGGTAACTATATACTAGTTCTTTTGGTTATGTATTTGAAAGGCCTTATATAATTACTTTTGTGAAAACTTATTACCAATTAGGTGACCATATACTTGTTCTTTTGGTTTATAACTTATTGTTTTTAATTTAAGGCTAAGGTGCCATGTATGTTTGAATTAGGGATGGTAATAAATCTCGGACCCGACTCAGACCCGCTAGACCCACCTTATTTTTAGCTGGTCTGGGTCCATAATTTTTGGATACGACGGGTTTAGGTCGGGTCTGGGTCCATATATATCTTAATGGGTTTGGGTCTGGGTCCAATACTTCTAGACCTAAAACCCGACCCAGACCCTACCCGTCATACTCGTTTAGTATATATATGTGCGTGTGTTTATATATATACATATATAAATACATACTAATAATATGTTTGTCTTTATTGTCATAATCTAATTTGAGCTCCTTATTCATTTTTTTAATTTTATTTTTATATATTTACTTTATAAGTAATATGTACAATATTGTATTCTAAAAGCATTAAAATGCTATTTAAAAAGTTAATGTAACTATTTTAATATATTTATTTTTTTCACATGGATGATTTTTTTAACAAAAAATACATATTAAGTTATATAAAATATAAATGTATTTGTATATACATAGATTATTAATTATTTTTAAAAAATAGTCGGAATCGTTTAGGATCCGTTTACCTGCTAGACCTAGTGGATTTGGGTCTGGGTCTGAACTTTTGAGACCCGACGGGTTTGGGTCGGGTCTGGGTCCAGGTAATATAAATGGATCCGGGTTTGGGTATGGTTGGACCCGGCCCAATCCTGACCCATTGCTATCCCTAGTTTGAATCCCTAAATTCTAAGGCAGACAACACAAGTAATATCTAAAACTTAATGAATTTTATCTGATAAATATAGATATAGGCATAATTAAATACATATAAATATGGATATGAATAGAGGTATAAAAAAATATAAGATTTGGATATAGATATAGGTATTAGGTTTTCATATTCATGACTGTACCTATATACATACTCGATTATTTTTTATGTGTTCACCTTTTAACCTCTCTCTCTCTCTCTCTCTCTCTCTCTCTCTCTCTCTCTCTCAATTCGAATACTAAAAAAATAAGAACTAAATACCAAAATAGCCTGACCATTTGAAAATAAACCAAAATAATCCTTTTTGCTATGATGATTTTTGGTTAAAATTGTTTAGATTGAACACACCTAATGACACAAATCTTAAAGGAGGATGAAGAGTGGTATGAAATGAATTGAATTGTAGGATTGTTTGGCTTGTCTTCAAAAGAGGAATTAGAAAATTCAACCAAGAACTCAATAAGAATTCCAAATAATTCAAAAAGAATCAAAGAAATCCAATTTGAAAATCACTAATCAAATATTATTCTAAATAGTTTAGAATGGGTATTCAATCACAAAGAGAGAATTAATCAAGTAATTAATTGTATTATGTTTCAATATCAAAAATCATCCAATATGTTACAAGGGTGTCAACATTCCATGCTTATATAGGGGTTTATGGCATTGCTATCTAGCACACTAGTTTAACCAAATGACACACAAATGGCTAACTAGCACATTACTAATATGACAATGTATTTATATCGTATATAATACATGGCTCAACAAGACTATTACAAGCAACATAAGCTAAGATTACTTGAAAATAATTTGCAAGAATCCTAATTAAAACAATGATGTTGACTTTGAAAGGTTGACTAGGTCTTCTTAACTTTGCCTTTCATACACAACATAACTTCTTTTGCAATAGCTTGTAATATATGGAAATCTTAAGTAATTTCCCTCTTATATGAATTCATCATCTTCCTGTAAATATTTTACATATCTGCGAGAATGACTTAAAGAAATATCATTAAAGTTATTCAAATAATTATCATCAAAGATAAACAATTTAATTGGCTCCAAAAATAAGTATTCAAAATTATTACCTTGAGGATCATCTTTGGATGCACCTGCATCTCCTAATATGTTGGCTTGTTTCATTAAAGCATCAAAAGTCCATTTGAATCTAATTTTTAGTCAGTACATACCCAATAATTAGACAATTTTTTTTTAAATCCCACCAACTCTTGTATTTTACTTTTATATAAAAAAAGTATTAATCAGCATTGGGCATGTTTCATTAACTTTGTCATTTGGTTGTTTCCTTTATGCCAACATAAGAACCATACCCCCAAGCCCATTTATTCATCTATTTTCCTTTCTGACACCGCTTGACAAAATTGTTACCTTTAAACTCTGTCTTCAACCTTTCTTTTTCAACCTCAATCTTTCTCTTTAATATCTCAACTCCTTCAAATCTTTCCATATCCTCCGTTCTTCACTTCTTTGTTTTTTGGCACATTTTTTTTTATCTTAGGTTTACTACATTTTTCTTCTTTGTTTCAATTTTGGATATTTCTCAACCAACATATTAAAACTTCATATGTTTTTTTAGCTCTTTTTTCTTAATAATTGTAATATGTGTTGGATTTTGGTGTATTATATCTAAGGAAGCAATGCATCAAATAATCTAGAGTTTAGATGAAATATACAAAATAACCTTGAGTTTTTAAAAATTCACTAGATAACTATGAGTTTATGACTTTGCACATCAAATGACCATCCACACACTTGAGGAACTACACCATATAACCCTATGTGTTTAGAAAAAGGATCATCCGATGTATAAGTTTTAAAACTAAGGATTGCCTAGTGAATTTTCAAAAACTCTAGGTTATTTTGTATATTTTATCAAAACTCAAGGTTGTCTGATCAATTATCCCTGCCCTATATAGAAAATTATTCTATGATGTTGATTTTTCTCTCAATTGTGTGTGGTATACATATATGTTTTGAAATGTAATTTTTTTTCTATAATATATTTTCTTCTTACTTTCGTGTGATAAAATTTAGCCCAAATTTTAGTTTATATATCATGTATCATAATTGTATTATTGTAGCACCCCAAAATTTTGTAACCTTTATTTTTAGTTGTTTAGCCTTTTTATTCAAAACCAACTATTAAACCTTAGCCTAATTATTTTATTATTAACCTTTGACTCTTAATTTGAATAACTTATTAACTATTTTCCCCTTATTATTTTACCTCTTTTCTCTTTGTTAAACTTATCCTAAACCTAATTATTTATTTTTTGATATATTTTCTACCCGATACCTTAATTTATTCAAAATAAATGTAAAACTAAAATAAAATATTCCTACTCTACCTTACCATTTTTACCCCTAAGTTGCCCCTTCTGGACCCCCATTTTTCTTCCCTGACCAATGTCCTTGTCTTCTCCTTACCTGACACAACACACCCATACCCCTCACTTGTCAGACCATTTCCCTCGACCACCCTTATCACCCTATCCCCCTTTGTTGAGCCACGCCTCGTTACCATCACTTCCCTCACCAAAAAAACTCACTCTACATGTACATATATTTATACACACATACACACACCCATGCACCTCCCTCTCTTTCTTTTCCTTATTCAAGCCCAGCCTAACCATCCCCCTCTCTCATCTCTCGGTTTCATAGGTTTCACCATCACAACCAAACACAGCCACGCAAAAAACCTCCTTCCCCCTCTCTACTCCATTTGGCTTCACCATTGCAGCACCACAACCTTTTACTTCTTCCTCAACCATTTACTACTCCTTTGTGCCCTCTCCATCAAACCTGTTTGGTTTCACTCCCAGCAAACCACCCTCCACCATCGTCAAAGCACCTTCTTCTTCTTTCTTTTCCTCTCCTTTCTCCCCTACCCCTTCTTGCCTTTGTTTGGTTTCTCATAAACCACCATCACCATGCTCGTGCATCACCCCTTGCACCACCGCCAACCTACAACCGTCACCCCACCCTTCTTCTTCTTCCCGCCCCTCCATTTTCATGCATTGCCATCACCACCAATAGTGTAATACCTTAAATTTTTAGCTAACTCTAATAATAAGTAATTAATATCATAACCTAATTCTAACCTCTGGAAATTTATACTCCCTAATCATAAATGTTAACCTAACCCTAATTTGTATGTTGGGATATTAATATCTTCCTAACCTAAACCAAATACCAAATGATCATTTAATTAAACTATCCTAATATCCTAACTTAAATTGCATTAATCTTATTCTAATAAAAAAGCTAAACATGCTAACCCCCAATTTCTTTATCCTCTTTTCCTTTTTCTCTTTTTTCCCCTTTCGACTAAATCCCTCTCATTTTCCTTTTCCCCCCTTATCCCTATGTGAAACATTCTCCACATACAAATGCCTACACACCCCATCAACCACTACCACATGCTAAATCATCCCCTACTCCCATCAACTCCCAGCTTTTACGAATAAGGGTTGGGTTGAAAATTTTCCTTCAGTCGATGCGCTTACACCTCATGCCCTCCTCTTATCTTTGCACCTTTCATGGGTACACACACACACATCCACACCCATAATTCAATTACCCCTACGACCTCTCTTGTATCCCTTTTATTTCTATAATCTCGTCTGTCACAAATTAGCCCCAAAAGCCACCACCGACGAGCCACCCACACCCCCACCGATAACCTTTTCCATTTCTCCCTCACCACCTTTGGCCATCCTTACTAAAAATCACCCACAACCACCAGTTAAAATAGTTGAATCCCTCCTTTATTCTTTGGCACCCTCCACCATAACCACTTTCTTCACTTTCCCTTCCTTGTTGCAACAGCTCTCACTGTAACCCAACACTCCCCTTTAGCAGCTTCAACCGAAGCTCACCCCCTCCTCCTCGGTAGCCTTCACCAAAGCCCTACTTCCACCCTTAGACTCCCACTACCAAACACTACTCCTTGTATCACCCTCCATCACCGTTTCACCTCCCATAGCAATGTCAACTTGTGTCGTTTCTTATCCACCTTTCCACAACGAAACCTATCGTTCCCCCTTGTTTGGTTGGGTAAAGTTTCCCAAACACCACCTTACTTAGTTTTGTTTTTCTCCCTTCTTTCACCATTCCATTTCCTTAAAAATTTCCTTACTTGTGTGGTTTAATCCTAATGATATTTTATTATGATTTCCTATAGTTCTGGAAGAGGTGGAATAGGAATTGCGTGCTTAGATACTGAAGTCATTTTTGTAAGGATACTTGTTATATTCTAGGATTTTTTATTGCTAAGTGTTATGCATGATTTTGTGTCATACCATGTTATCATCATTATATGAGTTAATATATGATTGTTAATGCTATGATATGTAGTTGATATTATATGATAGAAAATGAGTAACCAGAGATTATGCAGTATCATTATTTTATGTGGAAAAGCCCTCGGTGTGAAGTACAGATGTACCGTGGGTTTATTAATAGTATGATGAATGTTAAATGAGTATGATAAGGTCTATGGAGAAAAATGTAAATTTGGAAATAATGTTGCTAAACACATAAGATTCATATGAAATAAGGGTTTTGTTACCGATAAGGACATTTTGATGACTAGGGGTTAAATATGAGAATCATGGTATTTTAAGATGTTATATCATTCAAATGTGCTAAGGAATTTATATGAATTTCTTGGAGTAGTTGGGAGTAACCTAAGTTTAATAAAGTATGAAAATGGTTTGATTTGGCAATATTAACCCTAAAATGAGGAGGTTATTATCACATGTGTAAAATAGTAGATTTAAACCACAAAATTCAATTTTTTTTGTTAATATTAGTGTTTTGGGAATGTATGTTGAATTTGATAATTATTTGAGCCCTATATGTAAAGTTGTGACGGATTTGTGAAATTATAGTTTATAAGCCCTAATAAGAGTTATAGGATAAGTTTATTATTACATGTGCAAGACATTAGATATAAGTCTTGAAATTTGAGTATGTTAATAATAATATTTGAGGAATAGGTACTAATTTTAGTGATCAAAAGAGTAATAGAAGAAGAATTATGATAAAAATGTGAAATTAGAGTTTTGAGGAAATATAGGGGTCTTAGCTCTAGAAAATGGCCTTATGATCTTCATGATGTGCTTACCTGCTTTAAATGTGTTATGTAATTTTGAATCAAATATGAATAAGATATTAACCATTTAAAGTGAAAGATCACTTGAATCAGGCCAAGGTGTTTTTAGATTTATTCCACTAGATAATAATAGTGGTTTAGGTATGTTGTCCTTGAGAGGTGTTTCAGGTCATTCCACTAATTTAAGAATAGTGTCTCAGGACCATTTTTCCGTGAGATGTGTCTTATGGATCCATTCTACCTTATGATAATAGTGGGACAAATATGTTGTCCTTGAAAGGTGCTTCAATCTATTCCACCGAATTAATAATAGTGGGGCCCTATACTCATTGTGAATAAGATATTAATAATTTAAAGTGGAAGAGTATATGTTTCAAGACTAAGTTTTAGGATCTATTCCACCAAATGATAATAGTGGATCAGGTGTATTGTCCCGTAGAGGTGCTTTAGACCGTTCCACCAGTTTTAAAATAGTAGATTGGGAGCGTTCTGCCCTGAGGGGTGTTGGACCCATTCCATTGGATAATAAAAGTGGATCAGGTATGTTATCTCCGAGAGGTACTTCAGACTGTTCCAATGGTTTAAGAATAGTGGGGTCCTTGAACTCAACATAAATAAAAAAATAAAAATGGTTACATCTAATAAAGATGCCTAGATCAGTATTTATCTTGTGAGACTTTATTTTTTTGTATGCACACTTACCATCAGCTATGAACATATGTATTTAGTTGTATCTTTACTCGATAGTATTGTTGCCTTACTTAGTACATAGCGTACTAACCATCCATTTTATGGGTGGTGCTCATTCCCACAAACAAATGATTCATATGCTTTTGTAGAGGCCTTTGAAGACCAATCAAATGATTTTGCTACATTTGATGCATTGTATGAGGATGAGTGATTTTTTCTGTATAGGGTGTTTGGATAAATAGTTATGTTATCCAGATGATTTTATTACCAGAATACCTTTTCGATTCTTTGATCCATGATATCCCTTGTTTTTTTTTGTATTCTCTTATTATATCCCAGAGTTAATCTTCAAACTCATATTTATATTTAAAAGGTTTTTCTTATTTCAAGTTACTTTGTGTTGACTTTTAATAGTTGTAACATTGTGATTGATGTGATGATGGTATGGTAAACTAGACCTATGTTAATTATGGTAGTAACACTTGATATTTTGGTTATAAGATTCTGCTATAAAATATAATTTTTTAGTAGTAAAATTTGGGGTATTATAAGCAACCTCCTCTTTTCTCCTTACCTCGTCACCACCATCCTAGTAGAACCACCTCCGACCTTCTCTTCACCTCCTCCTTCTTCTTTTCTTCTTCCTTATTCTCTGTCGTGCCCTATTTTCTTTCTATTCCACCCCTAAAGCAATTTATGTTATTCCCTACCTCTACCTATGGTTGCTTATTTCATAGCATTCCCTTAGGCAATAACAAAAACTATCATGGCACCTCCCATTCATTTGACACCCTTTCCTATAGGAACTCTAGCCCCCACACCACCTCCTTCGTAGCCCCTCCTAGTCAATCCATCCTCCACACCAACCCACACCAATGCAACCTCTACTACCCTCTATTCGACCCTACCCATCACAACTTGCCTCCTGCACCATTACCACCTTGCAAAAACACCACCACCTTTCCTATGCCACCACTAACACCTTCCATCATCCAAACCATCACCACCATTTTCACCACCCCTACCTCATCCTTCATCCTCAACTAAACCAAATAGCCTCTACACCTAGCTTAACCCTCTTCTTTGTGCATGAGCTCACGCTGCACATACAATGTGAGAAATTTTCTTTAAAATTATATTTATCTATTTTAAATGTAAGGGTATTTTGATAATTTTCAAAAATAAATATTTTATTATTATAATTATTATTTTAATTATCAAATGTTCATTTTTTAACTATGGTATTATTTTTAGGTACAAAAGTTTGATTAGTGAGCCTTATAATTCTTATTAGGATACCGCTAATTTGCATTTTTGCTGAAAATTAGGTAACTTTTATACTTTACTAAAATAGTAAATCTCTCATGATAGCATATTAATATTTTTGTGTCTGAAATATGTTATGCATTATTCAATATGTTTTAATTATGTGTTATTTATTATATTATGAAAATCGGTAAAAAGAACATGTTATCAATGTAAAATATTTCAGGTACCAAATTATAGTAACACAATTTTTATGATAATGTATAACATGTACATGAAAAATGATAGAATGAGCATGCTTAGATATATTTATGGAATTAAATTATGGATGTGTGCCCTAGAGATAATTTGGTCATTTTGGGTGTGCAATGACATTTATATTGACTAGCATATCTAATGTGTATTATATGATGTAGAGCATGACATTAGGTGTTTCAGGATGTATTAGACACGTACGCTAGAATTTTAAATGAAAAATCTTGAATAAGGACAAAAAAAATATTTTGCTTATCTAATAATTTAATTTGCTTGATAAATAATTTTATTATTATGTTTTAACCTTTTCATGAAAAACTAATAAATAAAATGGATTTGGTAATTAAAGAGGATGGTAATGTGGTAGTTTTGACCTCTGGGGCATTTTAGTTATTTTTGGCCTAATGTGCCCAAATGTAGATCATTAAGTCTAAGATGACCTTAGTATATTTCTATGATCGACCTTTATAATGATCTTGTTTATGATTGTCTTAGAATAATTGGAAATGAGTAAATTAAATATGAAAACCGTGTATATGTGATTTCTTGGTCACCTTAATAAAATACTAAAACTTAAAATGAAAGACCTCAAGATTGGGAATGATGGATCTTTATGGGTAGATACCCTAAAAGACGTGGCTTAGCTCCCAGTTAATTATGGATTTTTGCTGATGTACCTTAGTTCCCTAACCAAACCCTATATCTTACCCTATTGAGTTCTACGAACTGATAGGGGGTATGCATATTTATGGATTAGGTGCCCTTGTCGGTGAGCTACTGTATTACCTTCATGTACCAATGTGACCATGGTACCTTTACATCCTTGGGTTGATAGTTGGTAGGATATTATGCTTCCATTGGGTAAAGTGTGGTAAAAAAAAAACTATATATGCCTCTATGGTATTGTAGTGATATGTATTTTGATTGGCTAGAACTATGGCATATGATTAGTGAGTTAGTATTTAGTTATAGCGAGAAAAATGAGAATAAGAGAGAGGGAGAGGGAGAGAGAGACTATTTGCCTTATTTTCTTGATCTGGCTTGACCATACAATGGGATCTACTTATACATGACATTTTTGGCATCTGAAAGTGTGTAGAGATAGCAAACTGGCATGACTTCAACAATTTGTTGTGAGCTTCAACAGTGTTTACCAATGTTGAGATCTTGGTTAGAAAAAATAAGTGATAAAATTATTTACATTTCTTCATCTTACATACTTATAATAGGTTTTCTATACTGAGTGAAAACATCTTCCACCACATTTTTAGTTTGATCTAGTGACATAAGTGGTGAAATTTTGGTTTTGCCCTTGATTCGGAATATTTTCTCTTATGTTTATTTGTTTTGCTGAGTGTTGAGTCTCTAGACATCCTTTTAAAGATCAAAGAGTCAAAGATGGAGAAAAATCAACTGAGACGGTATTTTTTTAAGGTGGTGAGTAGACCTCTCACACATGTATATTTTTATATAGCTAATGGTGGAGAAAAATCAACTGAGATGGTATTTTTTTTAAGGTGGTGAGTAGACCTCTCACACATGTATATTTTTATATAGCTGATGGTGGAGATTCAGAGATTAAAAATACAAGTGTAAAAAAAATAACATATGAGCCAATGGGGTCCTCTGAATAAAAAATACAAATAAAGAAGTGCTTATGAATTCAAAATAAAAAGCTTAATTTGATGTATGTTTTGCTGAGTTTATTATAGTACACACATATTTTATCCTAGATAAAATTTTATATTATATTTTGTTGAGCTTGATTAATTTTCAATGTATTAAGGCTGCTGGTGAGGACTCAAATCCCAAGTCAAGATCAGGGTTCCAACATTGGAGAAATCTGCCAACAACCCATCTTATTGATAAAAATGATACCATAGAATCCGAAGAAAATAAAGAAGTAAGTATCATTTTCTTAAGATCTAATGCACCATTTGGATACAAACATATATTATGTTAATCCTAGTATACTAAGAGGGTGATAAATGAGGAATGATAGCACTTCCACCACAAACACCACTTTTTTCTCCATTTTTGTTGTTTGAATCATTTAGCTACATAATTGTCATATGGGGCATGTATGCTTAATTTTCTTGTAATTTTTTTTCTTGATCATGTCATATTAGACTAACTCGATTGAGGAGGAGGAAAAATTAAGAAGATGGGTAATAGCATGTGTGGTCACATATGGAGCATATGCTGCTAGTTTATTATCTTTGGTTTGTCCTAATAGTTATGTTGATAGAGATCTTTTTCAATTGGGAGATTATAAGAAATGAGATTTTTTAAATTAACTTACATTGGAAAAAGATAAGGATTGTCATAACCAGTTGAGGATGGGAAAGGAAGCTTTTGCTAGGCTTGTATCAATATTAAGGGATTTTGGGAGACTAAGTGATACTCATTCTAGCTGCATAGAGGAGAGAGTGGCTATGTTTCTCAATATTATAGGTCATAATGGGAGAAATTGGTTGATAAAATTAAACTTCTGGCGATCCGTTGAAACAGTAAGGTGAAATTTCCACCAAGTGTTGAATGTTATTATTTCTTTAGAGGATATATTTTTGCAACAACTTGATGGATCTCACTGCCCTCCTAAAATATCAAGTAGCTCAAAATTTTGGCCATATTTTAAGGTAAATGTTATAATGTTATAAAATAAATGACTAAGTACACATTAAAACTTTATTTTTTAATAAAAAATTTTAACATTTTGACACGGGATTGTGTTGGAGCAATTGATGGATCACACTTTTGTGTGAAAGTACCAAATAATGTGGTACAAAGATATCGTGGTAGAAATGATTTTTCAACCCAAAATTTGTTAGTTGCTTGCCCTTTTGACTTGAGGTTTTTATATGTGATGTTAGGATTGGAAGGGTCAACATCTGATTTAAATATATTAAAAAATGCTTTATCTAGAGACATGGACAGATTGGTAGTGCCATCGGGTAAATTTTACTTAGGCGATGTGGGTTTTCAGTTAAAGACTAGATTCATTACACCATATCGCGATACTCAATACCATCTCAAGGAATATAGCATTCAACATCCTCATCATGCAGGGGAGATTTTCAATCTAAGGCATGCTTCCTTAAGAAACATTATTGAGAGGGCATTTGGTATTCTGAAGAAATGCTTTCCAATATTAGGAAGTGGAACTGAACCATTATATCCCGTTCAAACTCAAGCAGACATGGTTTTAGCCAGATGCTATGGGAGGTTGATAGTGAGATAAGACTTATTAACACCCAAGCAGATGTTGTTACGCATAGTTTAGTAGAAGAGTATCCAGAAGTTGAGAAATTAAGAAATAGAATTGCCACTTCAATGTGGAGAGATAGTTTAAATAGCTAATGATAGAGATATTATTATTGTTAAATTCACATTAGAAAAAAACTTGTATTCAACAAGTGTACTAAATGAAAATGTACTTGACATCAAAATTCTTATATTAGTTTATATATTATTTGTGTTATTGGTTATCAAATAAGTTGCTTTCAACATAAATAATCTTTCAATAAAGTAATGATTTTAGGATGGTTTATAATTTTTTGTGCAGGAACCCATTTGTGGTGACACACCATCAAATGAGAAGAAAATTTTGACTTGAGATGAAGAAATGGATACATTTTTGATATATTTATTGATTGATCATATGCACTTGGGTTAGGTGGTTCATTTTCAAGAATGGCATATACCAACGTTGCTAAAGGAGTTATTTCTCAGTTTGGGCTTCGTTGCTCGGTCAACCATATAAAGTACCGAATCAAAACCATAAAGAAGAATTATGTATAACACCCCCAAAATTCACTCCTAAAAATTTCGTTTTATTAAAAGAATTAGCGGAAGCAAAATAACAAACTGTAAATTTTGGGAATATTATTGCCACACTTAGTACCAAACTAGTTCACTCCTATAGTTCTAGTACCAAGTACTAAGGCTAAGAGAATGAAATACAATTTGCTAGAATTTCAAACCATATTAAAATCAAAGTAGCGTAATAAACAATTTACAAGAATAGAATTCAAAATGGTGGTTATAAGAACAAAGATTACATTTAAACCAAGGTTTAAAAGAGAAAGAGTGAAACCCTAAAAGTCCAGATAATTTTCTTACGTTCTTTCTCATTACCCACTTGAATAGCACCTGAAAAGGACCTGCAAGAAACACTGCCCATTAAATAGGCAAGGCCCCTACGAATGGAACCATTCGGTATTATGGTACTAAGTAACCCTTTAAAACACACTGAAAAGAAGGCCTGCAATGCCACACATAATACAAAACTATGTACATAAAAAATGAGATGTGCATACATAACATCCACATACTTAACAAGTCCATCAAATGTTAATAGGTCAAAATATACAATCAATACTTTTGGGCCTTAAGCTATTAGTCCATCATTGTTCAATCATCTCGGATTATAAATCCATATGAGTGTGGGAACCCCACTATTATAGCCGGTAGACCAGAATACATATAGGGTAGAACGCTCCTGACCACTATTATTGCTAGTGGACCGATCTCTAGGGTAGAACGCTCCTGGCCACTATTATTCGCCTGTGGACTGGTCTGACCCCGACTCATATAGTGTTCCACTATAAGTGATTAGTATTTTTCATGATTTATTCACAACCAAATTTGATTTATTGAGCTCGAGATCCCCCACTATTATAGCCGGTGGATCGGAATATATATAAACATCATCCAACGTAACACACTCTTAGGCTACTATTATATCCGGTGGATCGGTACTCATAAACATCTTCTAAGACAACAAGCTCCTAGGCCACTATTATATCTGGTGGACCGGTATTCATAATCATAACTCAATTGGGTCCGGCTAATTAGTCTTTCACTTTCACGATTAGTGTTTTCTGTTTTAATCATCACAACAATTCCACTTATTTGCCTTGGAGGTGAGATCAAGATCCCTGAACACAAAGGTACACCGGTCGCACTGGTGTATACAAACTACTCAGTACCCTTCAACCATCAACCCAGGGATGCAAAGGTACCCTGGTCGTACTGGTGCATACAGCTAACTCAATATCCTACCGACAAAGACGCCTAATCCATAAGTATGCATACCCCTAAGTAGGTTCGTAGAGCTAAATAGAGTAAGATGTAGGGCATGGCTAGGGTACAAAGGCACACCAAAAAATGCCAAAATCACTGTTGGCTAAACCACGTCTTTAGGGTAGCGACCCATAAAGAGCCACCATTCTCGATCTCGAGGTCTTTCACTTTAAGTATTAGTGTCTTAATTAAGGTGATCACGAAAATCACAATAATCAGATACTTATTCACTTTCATTTGTTCTAACATCATTAGGCGTTCCTTATTCATACGGTTATCGAAAATAACATAAAGGAATCATTAAGGCCATTATAATCTCATCCAATTCCGATTTAGGATTCTTTCTCGTGATACTTATTAATTATCTAATACCATTATATTACTATTCAATGTTACTTGAATTTTATTACGAAACTCCACTATCACAATGACATATTTGGTAAGTCATCCCTTCTTTACTTGCCAATTTACCATATTGTCCTTCATGTTGCATAATTACCAAATTACCCCTTGCTTTGTTTGAGCTATCAAGTTATCTCCCACACTTATTAGGTCACCAATCATACTTAATAATTGTTACACTTATCATATTTCCATTTGGGTGGTCAGATTACCAAATTGCCCCTTTGTTGGTCAAATTACCAACTTACCCTTCTCCATTATCATAATTACCAAATTGCCTTTATCCATTATCATAATTACCGAATTACCCTTCTCCATTAACATAATTACCAAACTATCATTTACTTGGTTAAATTACTAAATTGTCCTTCTCCATTATTATAATTACCAAACTACCCTTCTCTATTATTATAATTACCAAATTACTCTTTAGTTGGTTAAATTACTAAATTACCCATCTCCATTATCATAATTACCAAACTACCCTTTAGTTGGTTAAATTACCAAATTGCCCTTCTCTATTATCATAATTGCCAAATTACCCTTCTCCATTATCATAATTACTATTTTACCCTTCTCCATTATTATAATTACCCTTTTACTTACAAAATTACCATTTTACCCTTATACTTAACAAATTGTCATTTTGCCCCTTTACTTCCAAAATTACCATAATAACCTTTATTACACCACTTTTATTAAATTATCATCACTACATGAATATTAATATTAATACTCTATTCTCATCATCCAACTCCCCCAACTATTATATTTCAACCTAATACTCATTAGCACCCACACATATCAAGCCACACTCTTGCATAAGACATATTACTAAAATGGCCCTAGGGCTCCTAATAATATTATTCATGCATCAATTATCAAAATAATATAATATAACATGGATAAGTACTTAACATTTTCTTGAATAACAAAACTCCTTAAGCATTATTTCCACACATGGCACATAAACTAGCATGCTTTCCTTTTATCAATCAATGTAAGCAACTATATGTACTATATTAAATAACATATATCATGCAAAATAACATCTTAAAACCCTAATGTGCTAGCATATGTTTATCCATGCGTTTAAGTGGGGTTTAACGATTACCTTAGTTCCTATAAAAATCAAACCTTACTAGTATCCCCGTTAAAGATTCAAGCTTTGATTAGTAAAACCAATACTTAAAAATAATATCAATACTTATCATATTAGAAATGAGAAAACTAAAGCATAAGACTTTACAAAACTTAATTAATGAAATACTTAACTTAAATATTATTATATCTTAAAGCTTATTAACCAAATTAGACCAAGGCATGCAGCAACTCATTTGTTCATGCAGCATGACCTGCATGCAAAGCAAGGGAGAAAAGAGGTTGAAGGTGGCATGAAAGGAATAATGGCGGCTAATTTCGGGTTAGGGTTTTAGGGCTAGGAAAGAGGGCATGTGGGGGAGGATTTAGGGCAAGGGAAGGGTGTAGGGGTGGAGAGGGGGTGTAGGTGGTGGTCAAGGATAGGTTGTCGCCATCCAAGGGTGGCAGTGAGGCTACAAAGGTGGTTGCCGAGGTGGGGGTGGTTGAGAAGGAAGGAAAAGGGAGGAGGAAAATGAGGGGATGATGGGGTTTGTTTCAGCTAAGGAAGGTGTGGGGTGGTAAGGGATATTATAGGGAGTGGTTTGGTAGTTCAGGTGAAGGTGGAAGGAGGAGGTGTAGGGTGGTTGCCGAAAAGGAAGAAAAGAAGAGGAGAGGAAGGAGGTGGGTTGTAGGGTGGATTGAGGGGTGGTGTGGTGATGTATAGGTGAGTTAGAGGGTGGCAGTGGGCGGTGTAGGTGGTTGGTGCAGTAGTGGAAGTTGAGGAATGGAGCAGCGGTGCAAAAATAGGAGGAGGGATAAAAAGAGATTAAAGGGAGATAAAGGAATCAGAGGTGGGAAGAAAGGCTTGAAAATGGGTAAGGGAGAGGCCGGTGAGGAGAAGAAAAAGAAGAGGGATAAGAGGGGAGTAGGTGTGGCCGATTAGGGAAATTGTAAGTTGGAAGGGAGGTGGTCGGGTGGCAAGGAGAAGGAAGGGAAGAAGAGGAAAGAAAGAGGCATGCATGCTAGGGATGTAAGGTTAGTTAGGTCCAAAATGGGGAATAAAGGGATGGGGGAGAGAAGGGGGAGAGTTGCAGTGGTGGCAGGTGGTGGCAGGGAGGAGTTGCAGTTGCAGGCATTCGGGGTTGGGCATGGCGATGAGGAAGAAAGGAAGAAGAAGAAGAGGGAGGAAGAGTGGCAGGCCAGGCGAAGGGGAAAGATAGGCATGGGTCAGCCCAGTTGAGGGAGAAGGAAAGAAAAGAAGAAGGGTTGGGCCGAGCGACACGCACGGGAGAAAGATGGAAAAGAGAACTAGGGGCTGGGCCGGTCGTGTGGGAGGAGAAGGAGGGGAGGGGAGGAACGGGCCTACGGCCCAAAGGAAGGAAAAATAGGAAAAGGAAGAAAGGAGGAAAAAGGAGAAAAAGGAAAAAGAGAAAAAGGAAAAGGAAAAAGGAAATAGTTTAATTTATAAAATAATAGAATGTAATATTTTTGGTAGATAACTAAATTTAATAATTTAATTTAATATAATTTAATATATGGGTTTAAATAGGTTAATTTTAGGAAAAATATTAGTTTGGGAATTTATTCAAATAAAATGAGTATGATAAAATAATAAAATATTTATTCTAATTTATTAAATATTCCTATCCAATTTTATATGCTTAAAAATCCATAAAATAATTACATTTAATAAATTTAAAAGTTAATTTATCCCAAATAAATGCTATTTATTAAATTATAGGTTTTTAAAATTTCGAGGGATTACATTATGCCTTGACATCTATGGTCTTGTAAGTGAGTGGGTTTGATTTTAATCAATCTACCCAAATGGTGGAAGTTGATGCAAAAGTTTGGGAAATGTATATATTGGTAAGTCTTAAACCTTATCATTCTTGTATATCATAGATGTTGCATTTGTATTGGTTTTCCTTCATCCTTGTCGAATGTTCTTTCTTTATTTTCATTGCTAACTATCACTATTTCTAAATATATGTAAATTAATATTTTTTTTGCAAGCTCATCCTAATACCAAACAACTTTGTTATAGCCCTATTCAAAATTATCATAGGTTAGATATTTTATTTAGCAAGGACCGAGCAATTGGAAATTTGTCCATTGGTCAGAAAGAAAGGTGAATGCGCTTAGAAAGACAAGAATATGAATAAACAACAGCTGATGATCAAAGCATAAATCAAGAAAAAACATAATGAAGTAACATTTCCTTTGGCCGGTGCATCTGAATCAAGAACCACAAATAAAAGAAAATTAAGAAATTACGTATAAGAAGAGATGAAGGCTCTAAAACAAGAGATGGATTCAGCTGCAACAGCTCTTGATAAAGAAAATCCAAGTAATTTTACTGAATTTGAGCTATATTCCAAGTTTAAAAAGGTGGAAAGGTAACAAAAAGTTCCAATCATAGAAATCTATATCAAGCTTGTAGCAAATATCAATATCGTTCATACATTTCTTGGTCTTCCACCCAAGGGTAGAGCTATATGGATGTGTGTGGAGTTTTGTTCTGATATTTTTTATGATCCTACTATATCACTTTGATTTGTTTAATTAGTAACTGATAACTATGAATTGTCAATGTACTTTGTTATTTTATTTTATAATTTTGTTTTTGGAAATCTTGATATATTAATATTTAGAAGCTTTCTTGGTTTGCATGAGTTTTAGTTTTTAAAAAAATTTACTTTGGTGAGTAAAGTAGGATGATTTATTTTATTTTATTTTTGTTTACACTATCACTTATTAGTAGGAAGTCACGAAAGTTATTGATATTTTACAAATGTATTTTGAAAATTATGCTTAGTTATGCATGTAATATTTTAGATTTTTTCTGAAAATTTTGGAATTAGTATTGAGTTCATACAATTTTTATAATTTTATTATGAAATTTATGAAAAATTCCATGTATCAATATAATATTTTAATGTTTATTAATTATGTAAATTTTTTTAAATAATAACATTCATATTTACTTATAATTTTCTTTCTGTAATTCAAATACTAAAAATATTTTTTAAGAATTTAATTTTCCACAAAATTTTCTCCAACAGCCAAATAAAGGAGAGAAAATTAATTTTTCTTATTTTATTTTTGGTTTTAATTTTTATTTCCTTCTTTTTTTTTCTCAAATCAAACATAACCTAATGGTTTTGCAATGACATCTTTGTGGATAAAGAAAATATTGTTGTCATAAATGTTGATCTTGAATTTTCAAGCAATAATATTTTTTGCAACACAATTTGGTTGCTAATGATGATGTCCTTTTTTTTTTACAACAACAGTTTTGTTTCCAATAACCTATTACTCACAACAAGAGTTTTGTTGCCAATGATGTACTAATTTTTTCACAACGACACCTCTATTGTCAATGACCTATTTTTTAAAATGATTATTTTTTTGCAAGTGATGCCATATATTTTGCAATGATTGTTTTGTTATCAATGACATACTATTCACAATAAAAATTTTGTTACAATGATTTATTATTTTTTAAAATGATTTTTCATTACCTTATGCTAATTTTTTTTACAATGACTATTTTGTTACATAGGACTCAACTATCAGTCTATCACTTTACAATTTATTATATTCATAATAATCTATGAAAATGCTCATATTGCATGCATATGAATCAAATGCAAATACCAATATCAAATTTCATCTATTCATTAAATGAAATACATAATACATTAACTACATTATCATTTATACATTATAAATTGTCAAAAAACTATTGTTTAAAATATTTAAGAAATTAATAGTTCTAAAATCAAGAACGCCATTTTAAAAAAACTACAACATGAAATATGTTAGGAAAAATACTTAAAGCTAAAGCAACCAAAAGCCCACTTGCACTATAGCCCATCATGACAATTTTTTTTACCCAAGTCACCTCTTCCTCTAGAAAAGAAAAAATGAACAATATGTTACACTGCCTAATTTTATGGCATGTTTTTTTTAAGACATCTTGATTGACATGAATGAACTCAATAAATACAATATTTCTATGATAAATTAATCAAGAAATTTCTTTTAAAAATAATATTAATCAATAACCTCGCATGTACCTAACATAAGCAAATTCAAATATCTAACGACAATTAAGAAGGCTTTTGATATCAGTATGCTAGTGTTTGTCCGATAATTCACCATAAGTTCCATGTCCATAAAGTAATGTAGGATTTTGGTTCTATTTTTTAATTTTACGAGCATACATAATTTTCAAAAGTACCATTGCTCCATCATGTGAAGATAAATCATTTTCACAAGCATAAAATTCAGATAGGTCATTCCATGGGTTAATATCTTCAAGATCTTTATTGTTTGATGTACAAACTCTTATAGACCCATAATTTCTCATCATTAGTTGAAGAGGAGGCATTTCCATACATAAATTTAGTTCTATAATAAACCAAATTATGTTGTTGAATGATACTCAAGTTATTGTTTGATATATTATAGTCAGCAACATCATCTGGCATCTAAGAGAGAAGAGGGGATATACAAGCTTGACCACATTGATAGATAGTATAAGATAATATGTACGCCCTAAAGTGAAGCACTATGATATATAAACAAGATCATAAAGGACATTAGAATAACACAATCATAATGAGAGCAAAAAAGGGAATACAAATTAGGAGTTAACATAGCCAGTAATGCAGAAGACCAATAAATAACTCACAAGGCAAGATAATACATAATGATGCATAAATATGAAAGCTTTATATGATTGATGATGATATTTTAAAGCATGCCACTTAAGAGTAGACATCATAATTTTATCCTAATGATATTTCATATACATATTTGGGTAAAGATAAGAAATGAGGTCTATGCTCCCTTAAATGAACTGGTTCCTAACATAAAAAGAAGAAGAAGAAGAAGAATTAAATTCCTAATAGCATAATTAATGAAGATTTACTTATGCCATTTGGTTCATGAAAGTCCCAAGGATGAAAACAAAGAAATCTTTCAAAAATTCCACAAAACTTTGAGAAAAATTAAATAGAAAATATTCCATAATTTTATTCTTTTCTAATTTTCTTCCTATTTCCTTAAGGAAAAAAATGAAAATATACTTATTCCCTTCACTCCCTTGGAACTTTCCAATAAGAAAATGGAGCCTAAAAATGTCACGGAACTCAGGGTGTTATATTATAGCTACACAAGGAATATATGGAAGCATATTCATGTTGTAAGACAAATAGAAAATACATCAAGATAATATACATTTAAATTTAATTCAACAACACCCCAAATAAAATTATTAATTTTGATTTGACAATGGATGTAATTGGTAAAATTCAAGGTTTACTGTCTTGAAAAGTCTAAAGTTATAATCAACATTATTACTTGTACCAAACAAGTTTTTTTTTTGTTTTTTTTTTTGTGTGTGTGTTTGGAGCCAACTATAGAATGCCAAAATGTTCTACTACTCTACATCAATTGGTCTTCGTAATCATATAGATTATGAATAGAAATACCATTTATAAGAGGCACAAAAATATGAAACGATGTGGTCCTAAACACTAAATAAGTGAACACACGAAGCAGAACTTCATGGAGATGACAAACAGAAAACAAAAGTCAAATAACAAAAACTAGGGTTACCATCTTATAAGACAAAGGAAGAGAAACTACACAAGTTTATGGTTTTGACCTTACCCTAGAAAAAAACATTAAGTGAGATACCTAATAATCAACATCATTAATTAATAGATCTGGATCATCAGTAAACACAGGCTGCATAGAATGATGAAAAGATACTAAATTAACACACAAAAAAATTAAAAAATCAAGGATAGAGAATTTGGACAAGCACCAAATAATGGAAGACAATCTAGAAAGGAAAATGCATTATATATTATCAAAGATTGTATATTAGTTGGCTTTTGAACATTAATGATAGTTAATAATCACTCTTTGAATACATAACACACTAAAAAAAGACTAAGATTTCAAGTCTTCTAAGAACATTCATCACACCTCATAGTATCTCTGATCTGAAGCAGCTTCAACAAATGAGTAGGGAATATAATGATTATCAATAGGTTATCCATTTGTGGTAGCATATGTGTGAACATATACATGAGTGCTTATGATGTCCAACAACACAATGATTGAATGGGCATCTCTCCTAAACTAGCTTCATTGTAAACAAAGGATCAGCTGAATCAATCAAAAACACCTAAAAACATATGACATATACAAACTCAGAGGAAACAATTAACATAGAAGGAAGATAAGAAGTTAACTATATTTTAGCAAGGAATTTACCTTATATGTAGTAGTAGAGAATATACATACGGTAACAAAATTGAAGTCTTTAATGTGTCTAATATTGACATAAACACTTTTGTTTGGCTTGTCTAGAAGAAACACATCATCACCATTTAGCACACCTTATAGTATCTCTGATCTGAAGTAGCTTCAACAAAAGAGTAGAGGATATAATGTTTATCAATAGGCTGTCTATTTGTGGGAGCATTTGTGTGAACAAATACATGAGTGCTTTATGATTTCCAACAACGTAATGATTGAATGGGTATCCCTCACAAACTAGCTTCATTGTAAACAAAGGATTAGTTGAATCAATCAAAAACACCTAAAAAATATATGGCGTATACAAATTAGAGGCAACAATTAACATAGAAGTAAGATAAGAAGTTAACTATATTTGAGCAAGAAGTTTACCTTGTATGTAGTAGTAGAGAATATAAATACAATGACAAAATTGAAGTCTTTAGTGTGTCTAATATTGACATAAACACTGTTATTTGGCTTGTCAAGAAGAAACACTTCATCACCATTTCACCCAATGGTGCTACAATGCAACCTAACAAAAGAAAACATGAATAATATACCTTTACATGGAAGAAAAGAATATTGACATATCGGTACTTACACAAAAGAAATAAATAATTACTTATAAGGCCCCTTATAATGAGTCAATGACCAATTACTGCATAAAACAATGCTTGCCTTGATGCAGTAGCATCTCACTCTTCTTCTAATAGATATTAATAATTAGCATAATTGGAGATGATACCAATTATTTCTAAAAACCCTAATGCTATAAATATTTTATTAGGTAATTCTTGCATGTATTATATATGTTTGTAAGAAGAAGAATTCATCAGATATATCTAGTGTACAAGACAAGGGTTATTAAGTTGTATAGAAGACAAAGTTATAAGATACAAAGCTTAGCTACATGATTATTACATGTATTGCATGGTTAGGGTTTTATCTAGCTTTGAGATTTTATTTATACTTTGTAATATCTTGTAACTTATAATTGTAGACAATTATATGTATAATATGGGGGTGTAGAGTATTAATTTAATTCTTTTACTATCTATTTAATCTAGCTAGCTCAAGGCCGGTTGGGTTAGAGATTGGTTAGTGAAAGATAAGCTAGTCCGCCTTTTTGAATCAAGTTGAATAAAAGTCTAAGAATTTTTGAATTCTCGTTTTCTCTTAAAGTGAGTTGATCTTGAGAGTTGAGATTGTTGTAGAGAGAAAACTATGTAATATCTCCTTAAAATTAAAGTAGTCTTATTGAAGATCCAATCCTAAAGTTAAAAAGCATTAATATGACCATTTAAACCAATTTACCTTGACTTCACGTTAGAAAAACAACGAAAAGATCAAGGAGTACTAAATGGTTGAACCCCCTTCGAGCATCCACATCAAGCCCATTATTTGTCCATGCCAAATTTGAAACCCAGTTAGCTTGTGGCTTACCCGGCAAAATGCCTATATTTAGATCTCTCGTGCAGAGTTTGAAAAAATCATTTTCTTTATCATAGTATATGCAATATAAAGGTGATCTGGTGACACTTCTGAAGATTCGTCAAAAGCAAAACCTAACAATAATTACATCATAGAATAATAAACAACTAGATCCGACCATGATATCTGTACGAATGAAGAGGCAATAAAAAAATCACCTCCAAATCTTTTAACTTCCTCGTTGAAATCAATCAGCTTTTGTTTGATATCCTATTCCGAAACATAATCGAATCCAGTAAAAGGAGATTGATCTGAAATGAATTCTTCATTTAGACTAGCTAACTGCCTACATATTACAGGAAACTGCTTCCCTTCTTCATTACAAAACATTCACTATACGCCCGAATGAGCATACACGAATAAAATATAAAAAGGCACAAGAAACAAAAGTCATGAGAAGAAAAAATTACCTTCATAAGAGCAACAAATTTCCCAATAATATGACATGCCTTAGAAGCATCATTAACTTCCATATTTTCATTTTTCATATTGACTCTAATAGCTTTATCAGGACTAATTCCCTCTATAGAATCATTAAGCATTTCAACAACAGTCTGGAACCTACTCCTATTGCCCATCAAAACCATCCTATTCAATTCAACTAGAAGAAAGGCGGGGAAGAAGAAGAAAATATAGGAAAGAAAAACAACAAATTATCACGTTGATCGATCAGAATAAGATTTAATCATTGATTTAATTTTCTCAACTGATAGACCCATATCTGTCTCCCAACCAACACAGACAAGTATGCCAACACTTTTTCTTTTAAATCCAACGCAGCATTAGATATGACCCATTTGAATTACCAAAAGGAAAGACACAGAAAATAACCCTCTTTAAAGTTCACCCTACTGGTTTCGTTGACAATTGTTTTCTTTTATAACTATTTGCATCTTAGCATAAGGTTAGGTAGTGTATCCCATAACAACATAATTTGACACACCATAAGCATTCCTTGACGATAAGCATTCTATATCCCCATCTCATTCTTCATCAATTTCATCTTTTTGTTGCCTTAAGAATTTCGAATCAAGACACCAAGATTGAATCTTTATCCAAATTCATGAACTACGGAATGAGTTTTTGGCAATGGGTTGGTAGCATATAGAATATCCATGGAGGAAATTTAGTTATTAGAGCATTATAATCGTGTAATGACTCATGTTCCTAATCCTAGCTAGAACTACTTTGACATTTAGGGATTGCAGGCTATGCTAATATTATCCACCGATGCAAAATCAACAATTAAATGCTATTAAATTAATATTCAAACACAATTAAACAACATCCACCAAAGTACTAGTCTACATTCCTAATTCACATAAAAAATCTCCGCAACAACTAAGGAGATGACTCATAGGATGTTAATTTACTTAAGCTTACCAACAAGTAATGTAAAAAATTCAGATACTCTCAGTAGACCAAACATTCATCAAGAGACCCAATCACAGACTCAGATATGATTCATCTTTGCCCTAAATCCTCCCCGCCGCTCCCCTAACTTCATGTAGCTACTAAATACCGAAAAATTGCAACAAAAAGCTAGTTAGGAAGACATCAAGCACCGGAATTTTGCAACTTAGCAACAACGAAGAGGCTTGGAGAACATTATAGGCTTGCAATAGACTTCTATGGTTGTATCATTGAAGGTAATCGGCGTCCATCGTTAGTCTATAGAAAATGCTACTAGTCGAAAATTTGAGTTGATGGTGGCCCTAACAGAACAACAAACCTGTTGTGTTCTCTAACTTCTTCAATATTTAACGATCAGATTCAAAAAAATATATAACTTATTTGACTTTTTTTTCAAATCAAATAACTGATAAAATATTAAATAAATTGGATATCTAATTTGATAAATATAAATAATATCCGATCTAATAAATTATATATTTATATAATCTAAAAAATATTTATTTTTCATAAAATTGTATTGTATATAAGCATGTATGTGTGTATATAATTTGAAATAAGAGTGTTTATTGTTAGTAAATTTCATTCTTTTTAATTATTAGTTTTTATTAAATATTTATATACTATCCAAATTTTGGAATTACTAATAGAATAAAATGTAATTTAAAGTTCAAATCAAATCATTAGATCATATCAATTCAAATTTGATCATTTTATAATTTTTTTTATTGAATCATTTTTTGTCTGATATTTATCATTTATAACATAATAAAAAATTTTATTTATCTGAAAATTTATTTACTACCAAATTCAAAATTTCGAATATCTGAACCTTTTTTTTCAATATTCGATAATACAAATATTCATATCTTTACTGGATATACAATCCATGAATATCCGTACCACCTAGATTTGACAAGTTACTATGTAACTGAGCAGTGGCTCCTTAGTTTTAGTAACCTAATAAATAAATAAATAAATAAATATATATATATATATATATATATTAGTAATAGTGGCTATAAATATAATACATAAAATTAAACTTTTCATGTTTTTACTACCCTTAACCTTGAATAATTTTTAGCCACATAAATGAAATCACTGCAAATTAATATTATTCTCAATGACATTTTTGTTGCAAAAGTATACACTTTTTAGCAACAATAATTTTTTTACTATTATTTTCTATTATTCCAACAATATAATCTTATTGGAAAATAAAAAAAAACTATGATATATATATATATATATATATATATATATATATATATATAGATTTAGGCTCTTGTACAAACCATTACTTAAAATACAAATGTAGGAACCTTTAATTACCATTAGATCTAGAAGATTGAAGGGTCAAGATTAAAATAAATTCAAGTTAGTTATTTACTAAATCTTGACCATTGATCAAATACTAATCTAATGGTTATGATTGGTTCCTACAAATGTATTTTAAAAATAGTGTGTATGAGACATTCACCCTATATATATATATATATATTTGTTAAGCTTTTTTGTACAATATTTGTTTAAGTTGAGAAAACTTAAACAAAATTTTAACTACAACAAAAAACTATTGCAATAAACAAGTTTTCACAACAAAATTATCACAGCAAAAGATAATCCTTTTTTTAGCCATAACAACCTAGCTTGTCAATATAAAATATAAAATTTTCTACTGCCATTTTTTGTACCTCTAGTATTGTAAAAAATTGTATTCACAACTAAGTGTAAAATAATATTTTTCACAACAATATTTTCAATGTTAATATATATATATATACATATATATACTATTTAGCAACGATAATTTATTATGGCTAAAAATTATTTCACAACAACTACATATTCCCAGTGCAAAAAATAAAAAGGCAGCAATTATGGTAATAACCAACACTTGCTGCAAAAAAATGGTTTTTGCTAACGAAAATTTTTAATCATTGCCAAGACTCACTGCCAAATATCCATTTTCTTGTAGTGCGTCCTTCAATCTTAAGGCCTTTAGTAATCTAAGGCCTAATCAAGGCTCGTGACACTTGTCCACCTTAAATTATTTTTCACTCTAACAATTAGTGTTATATTCAAAGACAACACATTAACTCATCAAAGGATCTTCAAATCCACATTTAATAATACTTACTTCCAAGCTCTCTTCACAATAAAGATGTCATATAATTCAGCTAACTAGTGAGAACTTATCTCCTTAATTATACTATTTCAACTTACTCTCTTAGATTTAATTATTTATAGCTAATAAGAAATCAACTAGAAGCTCTCTAAGCCCATCCCAGGCTCATTAATTTGCACACTTGAGCAAAATAATCCGCCAAACATATCACAAAAGATCACATAAGATGAGTCATAGTTCATTGGACACCAAAATCAATTAAAAGGACCACAGGGACCCAAAATTAACCTAAGCCATAAAGCCCAAAAGAAATCAAAATCATTAACAAAGCCAAAGTCAAACCATTAAAACTAAGGGCATAGCCCAAGACAACAAAACAAGAGGTTTAAAAGCTAAACACAACATAACAATGCTCAATCATGTAAAGTAAATTTCATCTAAAATCATGAAAATACTTCAAGGCATAAAGAATCTAATTTGAGGCCATGAAAGACCAAATCGATGGTAGAAAACAACTAAAAACACCAAAATAGGACCAATGGAAACTTTTTTCAAAATAATTATTCATGAAAAATACTATTCGTGTTAATAAGAAATTTTATTTTATACCAAGAAGCTTTAATCCAAAAATCATAAAACAAAATTCTTATTGTGAATTGCTATTTATTGTAAAATCGTTAAATCATTATTCACAATAAGATCAAATTTCTCAAAGATATCTCAAAACTACTAAAATATCTCATAAAATATCTTAACTTTAGTAAAATGTCATTTATTCTTTCATTAACTAAAAAATATAATTAATCTCACTTTTAACCCTACTTAAGGTAATTAGCATATAATTTTGTCAAGAACACTTAAATAAATGAATAACACCTCAATAATTCTTTGAACTTATTAATAACACATTGAATATCTAAAGAAAACTTTGAACATTCACGAAAATACTAAGCCACATTATACTACAACCAAAATTAAGCCATATCAAACATACTCTAATGTAGATGACTCAAACATTCTTAACATCAAAAATGTATTAAAAGCCTCAAGGAACTTCATAAAATCCTTAGAATTTAAAAAAAAAATCTCATTCTAATCGAAAAACAAGGTATGTGGTTAAATGTTACACAAACCCCTAAAATCATGCTAAACTTGAAAAAAAACAAATAATACATGTAATTTATAATTAAATAGGATTTAGGAGGTTTACCTTTAATCCTCTAAGATCCAACACTAATAAAAGAGAAATACAAAACCTAGAGCAACGTATAAAATATTAGGACAATAAGCTCATTAAAATCTTAACAACGAAGAAATGATTGAAGTGAAATGGTTAATGAACTTATCATCAAAGTTTATAAAGGATTAAATGCTTCAACAATGGTGAAAATGGTAGGAAGAACAAAAAACAAATGGATGGGAGAAGGAGGGATAAAGGTTTAGGTGGTGTGGGGATAAGGAAGGAGAAAAATTGCTAAATGTTTGACAAGGTTAGAATATAAGTAGGGGTTAGGAAAATCAAGACTTAATCATTAAGGGTCCGTTTGGTTTGTAGAAAGCCAAGTGGAAAGAAAATTATTGAGGAAAGAAAACCGAAGGAAAGAAAATGAAAGAAATTAATTTTCTTTCCTTGGTTTGGTTGTTGGAGAAAATTTTGTAGAAAATTGAATTCTTAGAAAATATTTTTAGTGTTTGGTGTATAGAAAGAAAATTGTGAGAAAAGTTGAATGTTATTATTAATTTTTTTATATATTTATTAAAAATTAAAATATTATCCTGATACATAAAAGTGTTCATAAAGTTTATAATAAAATTATAAAAATTGTATGAACTCAATACTAATTCTAATTTTTTTCAAAAATTTTTTAAATATTACACGCAAAACGAAGCATAATTTAAAAAAAAATTGTAAAATATCAATAATATTTAAAACTTTCTACTAATAAGAGATAGAGGAAGCACAAATAAAATTATGTAAAAGCTTTTATATCTACCCATTTTATTTTATTTTTGCCAATTTTTTGTTTTGGTATGTGAAAGCTCATCGTGATTGGTTGAAATTGGTTCAATTAACTAGTGTAAAGCGAACCTTTTTTTTCCTTAAATAATATATAGTAAATTTAAAATAAAAATTGTTGTAATTTTTTTTTTAAAAGCGATGCAAGGGTTTACATTGGTGAAAATGAATGATTTGTATAGATGTAATTAATATGGCTACCAAAAATATATATAGATGAGGAAATTTTGTTAATCGTGCCTTGTTGAAATGATCGAAGACCCACCTATTTCCCCACTTAGCATGCAGCTCCATTATCAAAAGCTGTAAGAAAATTATCAAAATCTGTTCGTCAGAAGTGTTGTTTCCTCTTCGAACATCTGGCTTCAAGTAATTCAACCAACGTAGCCGACAGCTTTTTTCTATGCGCTTAAGTCAAAATTAATGGAAAAGGAAAATCATAAATAATGAGTTAATAGGTCACTTGAGTTGCTGTATTATCAAGTGCAGGCTACCGGCACAACATTGAACATTTAAAGGGAGCATAAGCATATTTGACGTTTCTTCTTCAATAGCAGTATTTTCATGTCGAGAAACAACTAGGTTTATGGGTATGTACATGCACGATGCACATAATTGTGGAGGAGCCATGGGACGGATAGAAGCACGAAGAAGAAGGATGAGTGAAGAAGACGATAGTTCAAAGATGAACAAAGCTTGAAGAATTTTCTAAAAACTTGAAGAAGAACAAAGTTCGAAGACTATTATGAAAACAAACTAATTTTAGAAGATGGTTGAGACAATTTTTTCCCAACCTTTTGTTCCTTTTCCTAGACTTTTTGTGAGAAAATAATTGTAATGTATTTTTCTTAACTTTTTTCCTTCTTATTTTCTTTACTCAATTTGTTCTCATCAACCAAACACACGAAAATCATTTTCTGCCTTATTTTCTTTTCTTTCCTTCTTACTTTCAACAAAACAAACATAGCCTAAGTGTTCTATAGACATTTTCTTGAAAATATCGAGGAGAGGATTGGTGGTGCCAAAAGGCAGGGAAGAAAAGAGTGGTTCTCCTTGAGCCACAATACATGAAATGAGTGGAGGAGGGAGGTTGGAAGATAACTTAGCTAACCTTAGATAGTTATGCAAAATTGTTAACATAGAAGACACAATAAAGTTAAACACTACCAAAGGGATCCACGAAATTCCTAAAGAAAAATGAGAGGTTCTCATCCCTACTAAACTATAATGAAAGGTAGGATCAAGACTCATAAGATTAGGATAAGATTTAATAAAGAAAGTACAATTTTATGACTTCTACGGTCCAAAAGTATCTAGACTAATCCAAAAATGATATGAATAATAATGGAATATTTTCGATCATATTTACCTCAAGAATACTAAAATAAGATGATACTCTTTGTGAAATTCAGATAATTAGAAAGGGTGTAACGAGGCTCAAAGCATATGATTGAAGCATACCAAAATGAGAAATAATATTTTTTTGGCAACAACTTTGTTTGACATTCCATCATCAACACATTCCTTCACTTTTCTAGTATTTCTTATCTGGTGATGAATGTAGCTAAGAGCAATATCTACAATGCTAGTAGTTGTACTCGAAACCTCATAGAGGATTTGTTATCACAATTTTATATCCCTAAAGTGAAGTTGCTTTTCACATATATGGGAGTGCCATTGGATTCTCAATATCGTAATAAACACCATTATCAAGTCTTGGTTGAAATTTTTACATCTCGATTGAAAACTTGGCAATTTCATCTACTCAATTATGCTAGATGGGTGCAACTTATTAAATATGTACTATTTAACCTATAAAACTATTAAATATGTAAAAATTAACCTATAAAATTGTGTTCTATAAGGACTAGTTTGGATGAGAATAAAATATAGATAAACCAAAATGATTTTATTTTATTTTATTCAAGGACCAAATTAAACAAATAAATAAAAATTACATTATAAAGGGATTAAGACAGTAATTAACTATGCATGTTTTGTAATAGTCAGTGAATATACTATTAAGTTTTGAATGTATTATATTTGTCCTATTTTTTCCTTACCTAAATGAGTTCTATTTTACCTATTTGCACATAATATATATATATATATATATATATATATATATATATATATATATATATATATATATATATATATATATATATTAAACAAAGTATTAAAATGATCTAATATAACATGTTTCTTTCTTCTTCTTTTTTGGGTTTAATTTGATTTATTTCATATGCGAGTCAATATGGGTCATTATTCTGTTGAATTGGATTTTTTCAATCGGGTCTTTATACTCTTTCTATTTCAAGTCCATTTTAGGTACAAGTTCTTCTCCATTAGCTTAGGTTGGGATGTCTCAAATTTGAATTATTCAGGGTTCATTTATCTATTCCTATCAAATATTCTAATGTTGTGTTATTATTTGTATGGGATAATGCACGATATAACTCCCAATTTATGAGTAACATACAATATCTCTCAAAATTTTAAGAAATACACAATATAACCCTAAATTTAAACCTATTATATGATATAACACTAATTTTACACTTTCACAAACCAGATGATCATTTATCTAAACACTTTTTATATGACATCAATTTCTAAAGTGTAGGAGAGTTATCTATCATGTAACTATTGAAACTTGGAATTATATGCTGCATTTATAAAAATTTAAAGTTATATAATAGGTTACGTCTAAAATTGTGATTATTTGGTGTATTATCTCAAGAATTTATAATAAGTTTGTAAAAATGAGTACAAAATATTATATAAATAGTCATAATTGTTATAAAGGTGTTATGATATCGAAATGATGAAAAATTCAAACTTGAAACTTCCAGTATTAAAGATGTGACATTTCACTAATCAATCAAATCTCATCGGTTCTCTTATTATATTATATATATGTAAAGATTATAAGGTTTTTAGCCATGTTAAAAATGTTGCAAGTAAACCAAATAGTGCCCTTTTTATTAAAAAATATGTTGTTTTGGTATGTACAATGTCCTTATCAATTTAAAAAGTGTATTTCTTGAAGCAAAGAAAATAAGCTTCTTCCATTGGATATATGGAAAATGATTTATTGTGAAAAAAAAAGGAATTTAAGAAGAAAAATGATTGATTTATATCTTTCAAAGAATTTTCCAAGACAATCGATTTATGGGATTGAATGTATAAAAATAATGATGCCTTCAAATTGAACTGTAGTAGAGCCATAGAAGTCAAACATACACAAGACATGATTGCATGCCTAACGAATGGCATTGGTGGATTTTTGGTACAGCATTTTTAGTTCCAAATATGCATAGGGCGACCAATTCAACCAAACAAAAACATGAAAATGTGAGGGGAAAAAAGCCATAACTTTAACCATTTTGCAAGTCATTTGATTGCTCAACTTATAGAGTAAAAAAAAAAGGGGTACTGTTAAATACACATTCCAATCTCTAAGTTGACACCTCTCAAAAGGGGCTGAATTTTTTTGGACCAATATACCCCTTTCATTTGTTATGTTCTCCTCAACCAAACTAAATTCCTTCTATTGTTTTGTTCTCTTCTCCTCAAATAATTACACAAAATTAAAATTTGACAACATTGAATACAATGAATGGGGATGAAGATTATAATTCCAATTAATTTTTTAGTAAAAATGAATTAGAAGAAATAATGGTAAGCCGAATTTTTTTTTTTTGCGTAATTTTTTCATCAGATGGGTGACTTACCCATTTGACATCACACATGAAAGGAAACTCACCCGTCACAAAGGATAATGAATAGGTAACTCACCCACCAGAATTTAAGATTGATGAGGAAGTCACCCGCAAGAAATAATAAATGACGGATAAGTTACCCGCCAGAGAGACTCAATAATGGACAATTCACTCGTTTCTAAGTAAATCGAATTAGCAACTAACCCTTAAACTTACCCTTTTTCAAAAATTATTTTTATTCATTTTTTATATTTATGTACTAAGAATTTCATATTTTGAGTATTATCCGCATAATCCTGATTCAATTAATACTAATTAGAGTGGATTATTTGTAACAGATGAGATTTTTAATAATCGAGAGTCATTAATTGATTGGGTTAAAGAAATTGGAAAGCCACATAATACGGTGTTAAATATCGAGAGATAACAAAAAGGAAGGGTATGGATTTGTTGTGAAAGAGGAGGTGCTTATGAAAGACAACCTCCAATGAATCCGAAAAAAGTTTGATTTACTAGGACCAAGTAGTGTGGCTGTGAATTTAGGATTTGTAGAAGGAAAATTTTTTTGCGATTGTTGGAAACTAGTGGTAGAATATGGAATGTATAATCATAGATTGGGTACATATTTGCAGGGGCATTTGTTTGCTTGTCGATTATCTTTAGAAGAATGCAGGTTGGTGGCTGAGCTAACACAAATAAATGTCAAACCAAAGGAGATTATCGACAAGTTAAAATGTAGTGATGGTGATAATACAGCAATACTTCAAACAATCTACAATGCTAGACATAAGTTCAAGGTACAAAAGCTTGATGGGACATACAATTATGCAATAGTTTTGGGCACCTAGATTTTGATATGGTTATTGATATTGTATTTGCGCGCCTAGATTCTATTACTTTGTTGTATATGTTTCCATATGTCATTTATTTGGATTGCACATACAAAACCAATAAGTACAACATTCCTTTTTTGGAGATCATTAATTGTGTGTCTAGTGGTAAGAATTTTACCATTGCCTTGGCATTTATGATGAAAAAAAGGAAGATAACTACGAATGGTTGCTTGATAAGGTAAAGAGATTGATGGAGCCCCATGAACCAAATTAGGTGATCACTAATGAGGAACTGGGACTGACACAAATTGTGCCAAAAGTCTTTCCTAATGTAGTGCCCTTCTTGTGTAGATGGAACATTGGAGCTGAACTCTAGTCAGTGGTGTGGCCAAATGTTCCAAAATGATGCACAACTAGATGAATCCGCCTTATACTTTTTATTATTGGCACTCCGACAGAATCCATGTGCTGGAACAATAGGAAGAATTAGTTGTGGGAGGCATAGTACTGGGAGTAGTTGTAGACTCATCCATGATTTTTCGTGGTCTTATGATATTGAGCCAGTCATGCTCCCGCGGGTGGAATATTTGTCTGATATTTTGGACTATGAAAATTGTGGGTTTAGAGCAGTCACACTACAACTCTTTGGCAAAGAATCAAAATGGTGAAATGTTAAAGCCGCAATGTATGGGGAATTGGTGACTCATGAAGAGTTATATGCTTTTACCTTTATTGATCCTATTGCTAAAAATATACAACACTTGGTATATCGGAAGGGATTAGATCCAATGAAGAAATAGTGGCATCAGCCTGACTTTAGCTTCCTTTTTGCGACAACATATAATGTCGTATTTATTAGTTTGAGTATACATGGGTCGATTACTTGTTTACCACACAAAGCTCCACCTAATGGTGAACAACGTAATCAGATCATCACTATCTTAAGTGTAAATAATTTATCGCACTATGTATCGGTGTATAAGTGGACTCGATTGGAATTATCTGATGAGATATGTCCCACCTCGTAGCTGTAGCATCGTATGAAGGATTATACGTATGAAAATAACTCCGCTAAAAGAATGGGAAATACTCGTAAATCCATGCATGTGCACAAACATAAAATGATTAAAAAAACAATTAAACAACTTTTGTCAAACCAAAAACACAATAAACAATTACCTCTAAAAGTGTCATACAACCACCAATTTGCTTACACCTGGTTCTAGTTGCTATCCCAAGTTAACTATACAAATAAGCTAAAGTCATAGCTTCAAGGGTTCGATAGCCTAACGTACACAAATCAGCTACTAATCTAAGCACTAATAATGGAGCATGGTTTCCGAACTTGTCAACAAAGAGCATACAAGATAGCAGGTACCACATATAAAACTGGGCATAAGACTCATCATCTTCAACATGGTCAACCATAAGCTTATAATAAATATCATCCAATACGATCATGCTTCCCTTCATAAAAGCATATCTATCCAACACATCATGCTCACCCCACATCTTAGCCAGAAGCTCTATGACATCACCATCACTAGGATAATTCTTGCTAACACACTCATAGCCATGACAATTAATATCCATAATATAGATAACGTCATGTATAGTGATTGTCATCTCATCGAATGGAAGGTGGAAGGTGTTGGTCTTTGGATGCCACCTTTTAACAAAAGTAGAGATAAGCGGAGCATTGTGATGGTGGAAGAATGTGGAGCGTATATATTTGAGGTCTGTGGTATTGATATAGTCATATACAATACCTATACCCTCATCATCACTGGGAAGTCTTCTCAAATTTTTTGTCCTGGACTGAACCCTCAGCACAGGACGTGGTTCCCACAATAAAATCAATATTAGAATAATAAATTACATAATAAAATTATAGAAACCAATATATATATATATATATATACTAATATAAATCACCTCAGCATCATTTCATTTGGCGTATGCCACATTGCCTTTAAACTAGTCAAAACACTAGGAATGAGTGCACCCCTACTAGTAGTCCCGGTCAATCTCTAATCGTTGTTTGATGATGATGACGAAATAGAACCAACTACGTGGCTGAATGTGCTAGTCCCAACAAAAGCTCCATCGCCGGGATAATCATACTCTTCCTCAAAGGGAACATGATCTCTGTCTATAGTACATGGAGCTTTACCATGCTCAAAGGTAACTGTCCTCTTCGGCACCCTAGTCGTGGCAAGAGTAACATTTTTCAAATATTTTCCTCTATCTCTTGTACTAGCCATTTGCCAATTATAACAAAAAAAAATCATTAAATAGTATGCATTATCCCATCAATGATTTAGGGTTTAGGGTTTATGCTTAAGGTTAGGGTTAGGTTTAGGGTTTAGGGTTTATGGTGATAGGATTTAGGGTTTAGGGTTTATGGTATAGGGTGAAGGTTAAGGTTTAGGGTTTAGGGTTATGGTTAGGGTGTAGGGTTGAAGGGTTAGGGCTTAGGGTTTATGGTTAGGGTTTTAGGTTTATAGTCTAAGGTTATGGTTAGGGTTTAGGGTTATGGTTAGGATTCAGGGTTAGGGCTTAGGGTTAGGGTTTAGGGTTGGGGTTTAAGTCAGTTTGGAAAGGGTTTCAGGTTAAAGGGCTTCCAATGGGTAAGATACCCATTTGGACCAATGCTTCACGGGTAAATCATTCGTTAGTGGTTGTGGTTGACGGGTGAAATACCCGCAATAAGTTATGGGTGACGGGTGAATCACCGGCCATTTGTTGCCCCTGATAGGTGAGTTACCCATTGCAAAGTCATGGCTAACAGGTGAATTACTTATCGATTACTATTTCGACCCTAACTACCATTTTCATTGTTCGAAGCTCGAATTTTGCTAAAATAAATACAATCCAATCGCTAATACAGGTTCTATATATGTATATAAATCTTAATTTTAGTTAAACAGACAACCAAATTCAAATAATTCCATTATTAAACTATGCATTTCAATATTTTTAAAAATGATAAAAATTGACAAAAAATTCAGAAATCTTACATATCTTTTCATGTGGAATGTATAGAATTGTTGATAACAATTAAAATTGCTCAATTGATTGAAGATTGGAAATGATTTAAGAGGAGTTGGGATGAGGGAGAAGAGAGAGAAAAGAGAAATATATTAGAAAAAATTAAGAGGTGATGAAATGATAGAGATAAAATTAAAATTTATGAAAATATTAGGGACATAAGGAGAGGCGATGAATAAAAATATATTACCCCTACGTTGTAGTAGTATCATCGTACGTGTTTTGGAATCAGGTTGAGGTATGGACACGGATACAGAGGGAGGTGTGACGCTCAATATACAGAGTATCAGAAGTTCTGAACATTGTTTGATGCATCGGGAGGGAGCAAACCTGGAAATTGCCAAGGACCAACAAAATCTGTGCTCTGGTACAAGGTCCCAGGCTCTAGCGACGGTTCTCCAATGGCCCCCAACTGTACAATGAACGAATGTCATCAGGATTGCATGTTTGATATCTCGACTAGACCCAATCTTTATTATTTATCTTTTTGTTAAGAGTTAAAATGAACTGTTGTTCCGAGTATAATAAATATCATTGTATCCGACGGGTGTCTTTAGATAATTGTTAAGACTTTTCTTTTCAAATTAAGTGTGCTTAATCGTCGTCGTTAATTCTGTTAAATGGGAATATGACAGATATAAACAAAGCATGTATCATACAAGCCAACAAAAAAAAATGTATTTAATGTCGCCGTTATTTATAAAAAGTCTAAATATTCAATTAGCAACTAAAAAATATGTGTTGACGCATGATTCAAATCTAAAATTTTAGAAAAAATAACCGAAATATTTTCTATTACACTAAAAAATAAACTATAACTTTTTTCATTTCGTAATAAAAAGCTTATTAATTTTTATTTTATTTTATGTTATAATATAATTCACTTTACAAAAAAAATATTACTAATTAAATACTTTATTTCTAATTATAATTCTATGGAATTTTTTCAATTAAATGACAAATAAATATTAAATTTAACACGAGTGTATAATAATAAAAGTATATAAGTATGCATAAAAAATTAATATGCCTCATATTATAAAATCGAGGGAGTAATATATTACTTCAAATGGTATAATCAATGAATTACATATATACAAGTTGGTTTATGACATCTAATATTAGGTTTCTTTCTATTTTTAGCAAGTTTAAACATATATATGTTTAAACTTTAAATATCCAGCTAGCTTATAAGTCAGTCAAAATTTCAATAATAAAATTTAAATAGGTAAGATATAAATTTTAAAAAAAGTTAAATAGCAAGGTTAATGGATGCTAATTTTTTTAGTTCAACTCATTTCATAGTTTATTTTTCGACTTAGTGCTTGTTTGGTGTGGGTAGGGGTGAAAAAATTATTCACATATTTTATATATTATATATAATATATTTGAAATTGAATATGTTTTTATTTGGACAAATACTCATTTTAGGTCTTAATTTGATCTAAAATAGGTATTTTATTAAAAATATATTTATTATTCTTAAATACTTGATATAAAAGGCATAAAATATAAGAAAAATTTTCCACCCCTATTACTCTTGTACCAAACAAGCCATAATATAGGTTTTGTTATGTTAAAAATTAATCCTTATTCACCTTCAAAATGTTAATTACAAAATTGGTAGTTAAAGAAGGTTAATGCTAACATATTCATAAAAATTAGTTATTCACTTCCATTTATCTCAAAAACAAAGAAAGTTATAGCTTATTCACTCAGGTTTACCTCATGAATATCCAAATAATATTTCAAAACATTAACTTCCATTCACCTAATCTATGTTCACATACCTCAATTAATTTAACCTAATTTAATGTCTGTAATATACTTTATAATTTTAAGCTTAAATTTTTATTCTTTTGGTGA
This sequence comes from Tamarix austromongolica, assembly GCA_039764185.1. Lineage (NCBI taxonomy): Eukaryota > Viridiplantae > Streptophyta > Magnoliopsida > Caryophyllales > Tamaricaceae > Tamarix > Tamarix austromongolica. The sequence continues at coordinate 13,055,790 of CM077809.1, read as the reverse complement.
GTTTTCATTTTCATATCGGTTTTATAGGATGTAATCCCCATAATTTTGATTTATAAAAACAATAAAGCAAAAGCATAATATAACACTAAGTTTATTCAAATGCACCAAACAACTCATAGTTTAGGAAGTTATACACCACATAACCCTATATGAATAGTAATCATTAACTTTTTGTCAAAATTCAAAAAGAAAATATCACTCTAAAAAATAACAATTTTACCCTTCACCTATATTATTTAACATTCCCTCTATTTTTATAACCCTTTCTCTTCTCTTGTTTCAAATTAAATACCTGAAATGACCCCTAAAGCAATTACTTAATTTATTAATGCGCATCATGAGAAATTCCTTCCTCTCGTATAATTTCCGTCTTTTCTTCATCCAAATGTAATATTGAAATTTTTTATCCTTAATCATTCAATCAAGAATACAAACTTCATAATAATCAACATGGAAACTAAGCACATTAACTCCATAAGAGATATCATGGATAACAAAATTGATCCAGCCATGGAAATTTAAATATTAAAATATGCAATTCTAGAAGAATAACAAACATATAGAATAAAATAATTAAATTCTTGAAGCTTGGTAAGTCAGATATGAAGCAAGAGAACACATATCAAAGTTGAGCATTCATATTGAATTAGACCAAAATACATAATCGTCTGCCCAATCTTAAAATCAACAAAATGACCTTTGTTTTGATAAGCCATGAAAACCACAAAAATTAAGCCAAACCAATGAACACCACCAACCTAGATCTATGTCAACATCAAACCAATAAAATTTAAAGCTTTAATTTACTGATCTGGGGACACTTGTGGTGTCACAGTGGTTGTGAGGTGTAGGGCTTCATACTTCCTATGTTGCACTGTTCGGTAGTCTCAAAGACAAGGATGAAGTAGTGATAGTGGAATGGAGAGGTGAGTGGTGGTGGTTGTCTACTTAGCAGTCGGTGGTGGTGCAAGTTAAAGAATGGAGTTGGGCAGTGCTCCTTGTTTTTTTTCAAAGAAGGAATGATGAAAAGCCTTGATGCCTCATTCTTTTATATTTGGTGCCTAGAATGGCTAGCTTTAGTCATTGATGGAGTTGGGGTGCTTGTTGTTGGTTGGGTCGAGCTCATTTGCCTTAAGGAAGATGAACATTGAAAGCAAAGAGGAAACTAAATAATATTGGTTCAATCAGTTTGGTTTAGGTTAAATAAGTTTATTTTTTCTTTTATATAAATGAAACGAGAAATGGAGGGGTTTAGGTTAAATCTGGGTTAAATTGTTTTAGGTTAAATTAGTGTTAAAAATGATAATAAATTGAGAGGGTTTAAAATTGGTTGAGGAATAATTTGGTGGGGGTATTTAAGTTTTTTACATTAAACAATTAAAGTGAAGGGCGAGAAAAAATGAAAAGATGTCAAACAATATAAGTGAGGAGTAAAATAATCATTTTGTTGGATAATATTTGAAATTTTATGAATTTGAAAGAAAAGTTATTGGTTATTGTTTGTGTATATAACGTGGTGTGTAAAACTCTCAATTTAGGGTTGTCTGATACATTTTTTAAAATTTAGGATTATATCATATATTTTACATAAGCTTAGGTTTTTATTATAATTTTTTAATAATAAATAAATAAGTTACTATTACTATGTGTATATATGTTTAGTAAATAACTAATGGGTTGTCCCTAAAGCTTTAATAAATAATATAGCTATAAGCTAACTATCCAATCAATGGAATTAATAACTAACTTTTTAAATTTAAGTAGATTAATAAGTTGTAGAATTTACTAAATGATAGTGTCTCTACCTCGATCCAATCAAGACAGAGAGAAGTTTTACACCCCAAAAGTAACATGGAAATTCAACTAGGGTTCCTTTTTTTGGTGGGTGTTTGTGATTGGACATGTATTTGTAAAGTTGAAGGCATTTGGGGCTAGGGGAGCACATTGACCATTGATTTTATATAGTTATTCAATTAACATAACTAATTACTTTAACAAATTGTTTATAATAATAAATAATCAATCGCTCCTAGCTTGTTTCTCTTATGGTTCATTTGGATTAGAATAAATTAGAGCGATGGTGAACTTTAAAAATTAATATAGGTAAAAAGAATAGAGGTGAATAGTTTAAAATATCATTTGGATTAATATTAAACTAACCTAGGTGAATTAGGGTGAATATTATTTTAATCATTTTTCGGATTGATGTGAATGAATATTTAAAAAAATAAATGAGACTTATATCCTTTTATTAAATTAGAGAAGTATTAGAACTTACGGTATTTATGTCAGATTGGTTATAAATATTACTTATGTTTTCATCTTCGCCTCCATTAACCCATAAAATAAGGTTAATAAACAGGGTTGAATGGAAATGACTAAAGGGGAAAATTTAACTCATATTAACCTAGACGAACATTTTAAAAACTATCCTAAAAAGGGGTGAAAGGATGTGAATGAGGTGATTCACCTCGATTCACCCCATTCTAGATGGTACATTATGGTTGATTACTATTATTATGCTAAAGGACTTTCAACTTCATGCTTAAGACTATTTAATAATATAATATTTTTGCAACATCTATTTATAGCAACATTTTGATGGTAATTTATTCATAATGTACATAGTTAACTCTAATATGGTTCAAGTTAATTAGGTATAAACTTATACATTTTATTTAACATTAATATGTTTTTATTACATTAGTACTCCTTAATTGACTTCAAAATTAAAAAGTCTTAGATTAGGGTAATCTTTAACATCGGGTCATAAATTAATTCTAGTGCATAAACCATATGCTATATCTTGACTAATATAAACAATAGAATAACTCTCCACGATAGGATTGTTGAACTAATGAGATGACATAGTGTGAATTGCTTCCGAGTAATGCTTCTTTCAAATTATATATCCACACTTTAATGGTATGCTTGTTTTTATCTATTTTAAAATTTGAGTTTTATGTATCTTGGTATTTTATATATATATATATTTTTAAATGATGTGAAATGTATAGTGCTTACACGATTTTATATGTTATATTAACTTGATGAGTATATCAAATTTGTGGTGTGTGTTAACTTAAGATTTTAAATTATATGCATTAGCCCTATTGGCCTTGAGTTTTTATATTGGTTGGATTATGATCCAAGTTGTAGATATTTTTTGGAAAATGTTTAAATAGGAAAGTAGTATAAAGGAAAACCTTATTGAATAAAAATAATATTTATGGAAATTGTGATTTATTGAATGTGTTAATTATGTAATCTGTTATTTATGGAAGTTACTATTTTTGGAAAGTGCCAAATGTGGAAAGCACCTAATGATGGAAAGATGGTTAGATGACAAAGTGGAGTGCATTGTGTGTTCACTTTAATAAAATCTAAGTAACATAAACTAGAAGCAAAGAGTGGGTTAAGGGTCTTTCATGGTTGACCCCATAGAGCTAGGGATCAACAATAGCTTTTCTCTGAATTACAACAATATGCAATCAATTGGTTTATTCGCATGGCCAAGAGCTAGTATAGGCTTCATGTCTACTCTATTAGGATTTTATGAACCTTTTAGAGGTTGTGCACACTTAATGACTATATAACCTAGATAGGATTTGACTAATTGGATTGATTGTGTTGGGGTTGCCTAAGAGATGGCCTTGTGGTAGGTTTTGTTTGGATATTTGTCTCGCTGGATTCATTCTATTAGGTTTGCTCGATGACTCACTTGGTAGGTTTTGGTTATTTACTCAATTAAGTAAAATTATTTGATGTGTTTTTTGATCAATTAACAAAAAAAGAATCAATAAATAGTAACTTGTGAATTTCAATATGTGGTATAATGTGGTGATCATGGCATTTTTGCTATAAATTACCATATCTTCCTTCTATATAAAAAGTTACTTAGTTATTCTTGAGTCTCATACGCTGTCTCAAAACTCTACAAGAATTCACTATTCATATTTTGTTAAGCTTTTATGTATTTTAAAACCCCAAAACAACCTTTTTAGCCATTTAAAATTTCCAAACACATTAAGGATTATTATATTTTACATTAATAATCTAGAAATGGTTTGGAAATATTAAGTTTTTTTGGAATTTATTTCATTCGTTGTGGATATAATTTGCTACCCAAACTCTTATTTTAACACTCGCAACTATACTAACTTTTTAGGAAAAAAATTCACTAGATATGAACGCCCAGGACCTAATCTAGTAAGCAATCGAGAAATATCAAGATCTAATTGAGAGAACAATAAGAACATAATAACAATTGGGGAAACAACACTGATCTTTATTATATGCAACACTAGTGATTACAAAGAGAATCAAAAAATCCTCACAATATCACTCAATACATAATTCTTAGAAACACAAGAGAATACTATAAAGGAGGGTTTGGACAATCTCAATGGCATACCGCACATATTTGGGGTTTCATACACAATCTATTTATAAAAGTACATAACTAACATAATCAAACAATAAAAAAAATAAGAAGCATGGATCCTATTAATAAACACAGGCGCCCCATATTTTTTTTATAAAACTTTCGACTTTTGTCAAAATAATATAGGATCAAGTAGACAAAGAAAACATAGGTAGTGTTAACTAAGACATGCCACTTTTATTTTCTTCCTTGGCCATGATTTGGCTCCAAAATCCTCCAAACATTAGTACGCAACAATCTATGCTAAACTACACACAAAAATATGTGTTATGATCTCACAATATCCACCTTGACGTAATATTTGTAAGAGCTGAAAATAGGATAACAAAAGATCATCATAAACCCCTAGGCCCAAATAGCCCTTCATGGAAAGTGAACACAAGCAAGTAATGGCTCCGTTAGCACACATACAAGATCAACATCATAAGGAACTCTTCATATCATCCCACATTCATGAGCTAACACTCCAATTCAAACACCATCATTAGCTCCAATCATAGCTAACCATACAACCTTAGAACCTCTAAGGCATAAAACTAACATACTAATGCACCTTTGATCATTAGAACTACAACCAAGATCAAAGTAATTTGTCAATAGAATAGTCGATAGCACATACTCCATACAAGCCAATACTATACACATCAAGTAATTCATAATCTACACCATAGTTAACCAATTCGTCTTCAAAGGACTCACAATACACATGCTCACATTATGAGAAATACAAGGGTCGGTACTAACCACATCTTACACAAGCATCTCACAACTACAAGGTATAAAATAGTGGTTAAGGAAGCCACCCCAATAAATTTGGATTTGGGCACATCCAAAGTTTTTAGCTTGTTTACCTCATACGTGTATTTTGCTTCAATATGCATAACATAGGCACACAATACCTAAGACCACCAAAGAGATTATATCTTTTCAGCAACAACAACATAATAGCACAAGGTAAGATCAACAATAAAAATAACCCTTAAGTTTGATATTGGCTTTAACACAACAATAATACTACCCATAGTATACAAGGCGTACCTAAATCTGCCTAAAGCAATGCCCACTTGATCCATCTACTACTTAGATTTCTTATTACGAGAATAATATGTACCATCCACACCAACAATAACCTCCACTTCTTTTGAAGCACCCAAAATACTCTCTTGCTCTACCTTCTCGTTAAAAAGAATTCAAACTCACAAAAGGTTATAGATTTATATCTAATCATGACAACTGTTGGGAACTCTAATCATGCTAATGGCACTCCCATGTCCTAGTCTCATCAACCTAAGACTAACAACATTTGAGTCATACACTCTCAATTTTACCCCAACTACACCCTCAATAGTTGTCAACAAGATCATATAATGTCTCAACCCAATAGCCAACAATTGCTACCAAAAGTTCTTTCACAACCTACAATGTATAAATCTCAATGACACACTTATAACCTTTACTATCAAAGGAACATAGTAGAATCAAGCTCTTGGAAATCTCAAGAACATAATAATAGTGTCTTAGCCACACCATCATGCATCCTAACCCTCATATTTCTAATCCTAGCAATTATTCACAAAGTGCCATTTTCTAAAACAAAAAATCCACATTAAATATTATTGTATGTCTAGAACCAACTTCTATTAGGATAAACATAGTAGGAGCACCCACAATTAATAATCTACATGGGGCCAATATGGTATTTCCATCTTTAGTAGTTATTATATCACCATCACCATCGCTCTTAGCTATGACAGCCTCACCCTCATCATATACAACATCACCAATGTCTATTAATTTTCTCTCATGGCAGTATTTCCTAGTATGACCTTTCTTGTGACAAGCATGGCAGACAACAATCTCAAACCTATCCCTCCTAGATTTAGACATCTTCTTGTCACTAGAAACCCTCTCTATAAGCCCTTCACCACATGAGCCACATGGACATCCTCAAGTAAGTTGTTTCTCAATCAATTGATGTTGTAGCAAGACATTCTTGACATATGTAAGAAATAATTCATCATTATCATACAATATAGTCTCACAAAAATGTTTATAAGAAATATTCAAATAACACAACAACATAATAGCCATATCTTTATCATCTAATTTGACATATATATTCTATAGATCCATAATTATAGAGTCAAATCTATAAAGATGAGATTTCAAGGACTAACCCTCACCTAATTTCAAATTTTAAAGCTGACTATTCAATAATAGATAATTTGTCACAAATCTCGCCATATACAAAGATTCCAACTTCAACCACAAGGCAGAAATAATTGTCTCCTAAGCCACATCTCATAAGACCTCATTTGAAAAACATAATTGTATGGTGGATATGACCTTTAAATCAATATCCTCAAACTCCTCATCAGACATTGCTTTCAACTTTTTCACTTTTCCCAATAATGCCTTCTCTAAACTGTTCTAAAAAAGGATCACCTTCATTTTCATTTTCCGTAACTAAAAATCGACAGAACGATCAAATCACTCAATCTCAAATCTTATAAAGGCTATTTCTATGAAAATCAATCATACACCCAATATTTTGATACCAATTGCTGGGAATAAAAAACCAAGCCTAGGCCAAGTCTAAGTTTTATTCCTAACAAGTGGTATCAAAGCTTGGTTTGGAACCTAGGTGAGTATCCTTGGAATCTCAAATAGAATTTGTATAATACTTTATTGGAAAGGCTAAGTTGGAATAGATAAAGGAAGGAGCTCTCAAGGTACAATGATACTCTAGTATTTCACGTAAGCCCTCTACTAACTCAATGAAGAAGAACAACTATCTCGATAAAGTGTTATCTTCCTAATGAGGGGAGGATGTGTGTTACTTTGTTCAAGGGGAGATTTTTTAAGTGCGAACAAAATATCCCACATTAACAAATAAGAGGGAATTAAACAAATATATAAGTTTAGTGGGCTACCCATATTATTACCAATTAATTTTAAAATGGAACCTTACTTGGGCTTATATATAGACATGGTCTTCAGTTCTTCCTAATTAAGCTTGGCATAGGTCCAATTTTTTAGTCCTAATAAAATTTTGCGAAACTTAGTCCTAGGATTCTATGCATCATAATCCAAGCTAAATTAAGGGATAATATCATCCCATGGTTTTAGACACTCCCAACCACTAAAAAAATATCTTCCTGTGTTATTTTACCCTTAACCACTTAATTAAAAAAACTCAAAATATCTAAATCTCCTACCATTTGATCATGCCCCTTCATCCACCACATAATCTTCCACCTTATAGCTCTCATATCTTTTCCCCTAAGTTTACGCGCACCTCCATCAACTATCACTACCTTTTTCCACCACTACAAACCTTTTATTTTATCTTCCTTTATCTTCTCTTTTGAACCAACTATAAAACTACTAGTGTTTTTAACTAAAAAAAGTGGATTAGTTCTTGAGGATTAGGAGAAATATTAACAGTCTTCAGGATTAGACATTCCTCTTTGTTTTAGAGCATTAAGCTTAGGTAAAATTAACCATACTATAAGTAGATATAATTAATGTGTTTAGCATGTGTTATTATGGTTTATTCTATTTTATGTAACACCCCCAAATTTACTACTGAAAAATTTCATTTAATTTAAAAGAGTTTAACAAAAACAGAAGTATAAAACTGTAAACTCGAGGGAATTACCATCACACTTAGTACTAGATCGGTTCACTCCTACCGTCTCGGTACTAAGTGCTAAGGCTAAACAAGATTAATCCTTATATACGAGACGTTAATAAATCACCAGTCATTAGTAGAACATAATTCAGACCGAATCAGAGTGCGGAAGTTAAAAGTTACAATCCAAAAGTACAGTTTCAAAGTTCTAAATGTCTAAAACATCGTACGCTAGAAATAAATTAGATATAAAGACATAGGAAAGAGAAGGTGGGCGATAGACTCCAGCCACGTCACTCTCAACCCCAAGCTAGATCCAGACTCAACTCTCAACCCTTCTCGATCAACCACTCTCTCGCCCTTACCACCCTTCGCACCACTATCCACCACTACTCCCGTTGCAACCACCGCCCCTTAAACCTCCTAAAAGCACCTGCAGACCTTCCTCTACCTTCCTATACCACCCTCTTTCCCTACCTCCCTGCCTCTCTCTCCTTCTCCTTTCTCCTCCCTCCACCACCTTCGGTCGCCACACCCACCGCCGTGCACCGTTACCTTTGGTTGTATCGCCACCCCCATTCCAACCCTCTAAACTTGGGTGACCTCAATCACCCCAAATTCCACCCTCATTCCCCCTATCCTATTCCCAACACTTGACTATCTCTCTTTTATCCCCTTTTTCCCACCTCCGCTGTGCACCGTCGCCGGTGCTGCTAGTTACCACTAACCCTAGGTGGTACCCTAAACCCCCTCAACCCTTAAATCCTAATTATTCAAGCCTTATTCATTTTAATTGTATTATATTATTGTTATTGTTGTTGTTGTTGTTGTTATCATTATTACTATTAAGGGCCAAAACCCTATATTGTCATTATTTCAATTATTATTTCAATTATTATTATTATTATTATTATTATTATTATTATTATTATTATTATTATTATTATTATTATTATTATTATTATTATTATTATTATAATGAAGGGTCGAAACCTTATTTCACATTATTTCTATTTATACCATTATTATTATTGTTGTTGTTGTTATTAGTATCACTATTATTATTATGGTAAAAATATTCAAACCCTTATATTATCATCATTTCAAATATTACTATTATCCTAAGCAATATTAGTATTTTTTTAGTGTAACTATTATTATACTATTATTATATCCCTAACCCTATTATTAATCTTAGCCTTAAAAATACTAAGATTTCTATTATTAGGAGTATTAGTATTACTATTATTAATATCGCTATTTTTGTTATAACTAGTGTTAGTACTATTATTACTAGAGAGAATAAAGCTATTAGATTTAATAATATAATTATGGCTATAAATATTATTAAAAACCATATTTTCACTTATAAAGTTTCCTTTAATAATAGTAACCCTAATCTTAGAATAAAATACGAAATAATAGTATTTTGGTAGGAGGAAAATTAATCCTTAGTTTTTTCCTCTTTTAAGTGAAACTAGTCAAAACCCTAAGGAGGCATAAAAGTGTGCCCCAAGACCGGTGTCGTGCTAAGTAAGGGTGTAGCTAAGGCCTTATGTGTGCTATGTGCCTTATATGCCTTGTATGCCATATATCATGATATGTCATGTATCTTATGATTATCGTTATAACTATTTTATGTGTAGCGTAGCTTGGAGTTGAGGTCTACTCATGTGTTATCTTATGGCATATGTATAATATGTATATGTTGTGATTATGATGTGATGTGTTGTGGCCCTTTAGGACATGCATGCTAGGATATGTAATATGATGATATAGGGTAAATGGATGAAAAAAAAAAGAAAAATGGGGAATTAAGTTGACCAAGGAATGTGGGATTGACCTAAATACACCATGATCCATGAGAGGAATAATAAAAGGGGAGACTTTAGGCAAAATAAAGTGGATGAAATTGCATGGGAGAATCAAGGGTTTTCATGTGAGAATTTAAGGTTTTGCATGGGAGTTTTAGGATTTTGCATGAAAAAATTTGAGGGTTTGCATGGGATGGATATAGTCTGCACGGGGTGAACTTTAAGTATGGAAAGTTGAATTGGGGTGCGAGGAAGGTAATGGAAGAGTTGTTTAGGTGATTGGAGGCCTTGGGAGAAAAATAGTACGTGGTATAGTATAAGGGTGCATAGGAAATTGAACTAGGGTTTGGGAGGGAACCCTAATTCCAAGAAGGTGGTAAAAAGGGAAAATAAATGAAGGTGAGTGGAGTATGAGATGAGGATGGATGATTATCATGTGAGGGATGAACACGAGCATCATAGAAAAATAAAAGTGGAAGGTGAGAAATGGAGGGGTAACAAGTGGAAAGGAGGATGCTAGGGTTTGGTGTGGCCACTTAAGGTTTTGTGGTCACACATGTACTCCGGAAGTAAAGTGAGATAATGAGGGTTAGATCTGAGGGTTGTGATGTGTGGGGTGTTAAAATAGTATGGGTTATGTGAGGTAGAGGAGGATGGGCCATATAGGTCCAAATTAAGGTTTCTATAGAAAACCCTAGGGTGAGACAGTGAGTGGACTTGGAGGTGTAAGACACTAATCATTTAAAGAGGAAGACTATTGAGCTAGGCCCAGACTGGTCCACAAGCGAATAATAGTGGCTAGGAGCTGGGATGCCCTAGAGACCGGTCCACCGGCGAATAATAGTGGTCAGGCGCATTATGCCCTATATGTTTTCGGTCCACCGGCTATAATAGTAGGGGGTTTCATGCTCAACAAACCAAACTTAATTAAGATAAGACATGGGAAGACAGTAAGTACTTATAGTGAAACACCATGAGAGTCAGAGCTAGACCAGTCCACTAGTGAATACTAGTGGCCAGGAGCATCTTGCCTTGGAGACCGATCTACTAGCGACTATTACTAATAGTGGTCAGGTGTGTTATGCCCTGTATGTTTCCGGTCCACTAGCTATAATAGTGGGGTTCACGCACTGGTATGGAATTATAATAAGCATAGTGTGAATTGAGCATTGATCAGAGATTTAATAATCAATTTATCCAGACTACAACTTGACCTTTATTTATCTGTAAAGATTGTATGTTGTTATGTTATCGTGCTTGAATTATGTGCCTTTGTGTATTGGCCTTAATTCATGGTTACCTTACTCAGTATGTAGCATACTAACCATCCGTTTCACGGGTGTTACTCATTCCCATGAGCAAAAGGCCTCTCTGACTTTGTACAGGTGGGTGACACCATTTTTTATGCCTTCAATGCTTACGAAGCATCAGGCGGGACTGAGTATTGAGAATGGACTTGGCTCAGAGATCAAGAGTAGCGTGCATATATTTCCTTTTTTATATTCTTTTATTTCTTTATGTTCTTTCATTTTGTATTAGATTTTTCCAGACTTAACTTTTATAATTCTGTAGACTCTATTCCTTTTAAGGAACTTTGGTTATGTACTCCTTTGGATTGTAAATGTTTTGCACGTACTCTGATTCCCATGTTATGAACTTTCTAGTTCTTTTATGAATTATTGGTTTAAATATTGACTTGAGTTTGATGATAATCCTTTTTAACCTTAGCACTTGGTACTGGAACGGTAGAAGTGAACCGATATGGTACTAAGTCTGGCAGTAATATCCTTAGAATTCGTGGTTTTTGTTATTTCACTTCCATTAAACCTTTATTATTAAAAAAAAATTCAATAGTAAATTTTGGGTTGTTACAAGGCGTCACACTCTTTGAGTTCTTTTGTGGTGACTAATCAGTTTATTGAGGAGCTTAGTGAGATAGGGATATACCTAATTCATCATGGAAAGTTGGAGGCTTGGATGAGTGCATTAACTATCATACCAATTGTGTTTGATGATATTCGAGTATGGTAGCCTAAGGATGTTAAGATTAAATGGATTTGACAGAAGATATAAGATGATATAGTCAAGGGCGTCTAGATTCACATGAAGATGGTAGAATCCACTACGAGGGTTATTTTTGTGTGCCACATAGTTGCGGTGATTTGAAGGACCATATTTTGGAGTAGTGTCATTGGGTCATTGGATTCCATATCCCATCTATCTAGGAAGAGATAAGTTACAAAACCTTAATAATATTTACTGGTGACCTCACATGAAGCAAGAGGCAGATGAATTTGTATATAGATGTTTAACTTATCAGACGGTCAAGATAGAGCATTGTAGACCTACGAGGTTAGTTTAGCCTTTGGAAATTTTGATGTGTAAGTGAGACTTCATCACTATGGAATTCTTGAGTGGTCTATTGGGGACTCATAGTGGGTGTGACATGATTTGGGTCATTGTTAAGCGAATGACTAAATTATAGATCTTAATCCCGATGAAGTTGACCTCAAGTATATGGTAGTAGGCCAATGCACACATGAAGCTTGTGGTGAGTTAGCATAGTACACTTACTAACATAGTCTCTGTCATGAATTTTAGGTTCCTTTTTCACTTCTGGTGGAAGTTATAGGAGGCTATAGGCATGTAGTTGAAGATGAGTGTCACTCTTCATGCAACTACAAAAGGGAAAACTAAGAGGATGATCTAAACATTAAAGGACATGTTGAGAGCTTGTGCTTTAGATTTTTGGAGCATCTAGGAGGATAAAATTCATTTAGTGTAATTTTCATACAGTAAGAGCTACCACACCAACATAGGTATGGTGTCATTGAGGTAATGTATGGACACAAGTGTTGTACCCCATTATGTTGGAACGACATGTATGAGGCTGTTATCTTTGGGCCCAAGCTAATTCAGGAGATGATCAAATAGGTTCATTTGATTCAAGATAGGATAAGTATATATTAGAGCTATCATAAGATTTACGCTGACCAGAGATGACTCAATGATGGTTTTGAGGTGGGGGACATGGATATTTTGAGTCTCATCCACCAAGGGGGTATAGAGGTTATATCAGAAAGGCAATCCCAGTCTGCTCTTTATTGGACCTCACAAGGTTCTTGACAAAGTTGGTGGGGTTTCCTAACGCCTAACGCCTAACACTTTCACCAAAATTAGTCAAACTTCATAACACATTCCAAATCTTGTAGTTGATAAAGTATGGTGCAGATCCATCCCATGTGATCATGTTTGACAATATCAAGCTTAGCGATTCATCATCCTATAAGGAGGGACCCTACATATTCCCGATAAGAAGGTAGGACAAACCCATTTGAGCTTACTTTTATTTGCAAAGGTCCTTTGGATTTGCTACAAAGTTGAAGAGGTAACCTAGGAGTTGGAGGAGGTCATGTGCTAGAGATATCCTAAGCTTTCAACATTAGTGTGTTAAGTTATAGGTCTCTCTCTGTTAAGGGGGTAGTATTTTTTAGTATAGTACCTACTTCCATAAGGTTAACCTAATCTACTATATATTAGTCTAATCCACCAATCGATAGAGGGTACCACATACTTAAGGATTAGAGGTTTACTAGCGACCTAAGTGTGTTTTACCATAAATGTGAGATTATCAGTGAGGTTAACTACCTTTCTCCTATTTGTGTGGGAAAATGGGAGATTATTGTTACTAACGATTCCTTGATCTCAATGTGTTAATGAATTAGGCTCGTGTGACCACCTAATTATAGATAACTAATATGGTTACATTTTAGGTTATCTTCTATCACGAGTGGGGTGCATGTATAGCTTCCTTTTATTGTGATCTTATGTACTCTGCATGTATTATTCTAGTGATACATATTTGTTACTGTATTTAATACGCAAGTATTGAATATCATTTTCGTAAGTGCTGCTAATTCTCACGAGTTGACAACCTAGTTGTTGACATATATTTATTCGATGTCTGTATTGATGAATTTGCCGAGTTCGATGCATTTTCTAGAGAGAAGTGATTGTATATATTGGATTGGACATAAAGTATTAGTTATTTAGTAGCTAAAGTTTTTGTTTGGATACCTCATGGACTCTTAGATCCATAGTATCCTTTTGTTGTACTTTGATTTGTATTATACTCAAAGTTTATCTCCAAAACTTTTATTTATGTTTATGAAATTCATCTTATTCTCTTATTATCTTATTTAAAATTATTTAAAAAATTGACTTGTATTTGATATGAGAATGATAGTGAAACTGGATTTGTATTAAGTATGACAGCAACATCTGATTATTTTATGTTTAACTTTTGCAAAAATTAAATTTTTTAGTAGTAAATTTTGGAATGTTATAATATATTGTTTAGATTATTTTTTATTTTATCCAAACTGTATTTTAACATCATAGAAAATGTTACCTACTAAATAAGTTGTCTGTGATGTTGCTTGATAAGGTTGGATACTTGATAATCCACCACGGCAAATGGTTAATGGTTCACCCACCATAAGCTATTATTTTATAAAGATAAGTATCAAATAAGAAATAAATGTTTGAGGTTTATTCTAATTAAAGAAGAAATATTTTTTAATTTTCAATAAAAGTACAAATATTTAAGTTTTATTTCAATTAAGGAAAATTTATATTAAACAAATTTTTTTTAGTATAAATATGGTATTTTACACATACTAAATGTACACACATATAATTACATTTACTCTCACTTAATTAATTCCCTAATTAACTATATATTAATTTAGCATATTATTTTTTATTATATATTTAAAAATTGTTAATTTTTCTTATAATTATTATTTTATCTTCAAAATTTTAAATTTTAAATTATATATTATGTATTAGTATTTGAATAAACTATGTTTTCCCCACCAAAAAATAAATAAAGCTGGAGACCCTTGAATTATCTCGCATCTTCCATCCAGCCCAAATCTACTACTTGTGCATCAATTTTACTGATAGTCAATGCGTGCATTATAGCCACATCATATGGCCATAGTATAAATATAATAATTTTTTGTTTAGATTTCATAAATTAGATTATTTTTAAACTGGGATATCAAAAAAGACGTGTCATCTCATTATTGAGATTTTCCTCTACAACTATAAATTTATATTGTTAAATTTCTGACTTAAAAGTATTATGTAAAATATTACTATATTTTTCACAACTGAAATAATATTTTACTATTGTTACTATTCATGTTTCACTACTATTGCCGTTGATGTTTTATCATAATTAATGTTAATAATTTATCATTGTTTTTTCTCATCTTTGAGCATTGTTATTTGGTGATATTTTACCATTGTTTCATAATAATCATAGTTATATTTTACTATTATTGTTAGCATATTTTCTTATTGTGAGACTTATTTTTTATAATAAAATTGATATTTCACCAATATTAACACTAATATTTCACAATTACTTTTCATATCGTTGTGAATTTTAGTTTTCGCTATTGAATTGATGTTTTATGATTACTACTATTGTATTTTTTATCTTTTACTATTTTTATTTAGTGATATTTCACTATTATTTTTACTATAATCATGGTTATGTTTTATAATTGTATTATATTGGTCTTTTATCATATAAAACTTTTACATAAAAAGATATATCAATATTAGCGTCTATTTATAGAGAATTTTTTTTTCCTGGTAGCATTTTGGTCAGATTTTTTTTAAAAGTGGTCAAACTAAAAATAGCATATTTAAAAAAAATTAACCAAAAAAAAAACTCACTTATTTACACCTATGACTCTACGTTCCTTCTTCAATTTGTGGTAACAGGTTACAAAATGAGTATATGATATAAGCAATTGCACGTGAATATTTGTGTAGCAGGGCATATTGCCCTGTCAAAGAAGCGTAATATAGTTTCGTTGTCAAAAAATGCAAATCCATGGGCCACTCAGTCGATGACCATAAAACCAATTCCACCGTGTCATTTCCGATGGTACAATTTTATTTGTCGGTATCTTTGTTTGCCCCTGTGTCTGTGTGTGGGAAAAATAATATGCGGCGCGACGAAATTGAGTAAAGTGATTTAAATTAACATTTCAAGTTAATTTCCTAAAAAAATGTGATAAAAATAAATAAGTAAATGGAGTTTCGATTATTTTGAAGGAATTAGTGCAACAAATAATCACACTTTAGGGAATAGCGCTTCACTTCAAATAAACAAAACTTCAGGGCGGCTTATGATAAATAATAAAGATATTTTACGATCACTTCAAATAGGCTTAGAGGAAGACCCAGTTCAGGATGGGCCACACAACCAAAACCATACCAAAAACATGGACCGGACTGGCTGAAGAGTGAGCCGAATCCGAACCTAAAGCTTTCGACGGGGCTGCCGCTGGACCATCCCCGAAGAGAGAAGAGAAGGATATATCTTTGCCGGATGAGCCAGGTCGGTTACCGACGGTGATATGGAGTTTCTGACCCATTTCGCAATGAGTGCCGACGCCGCTGTAGAAGTAGTAGTCACCCGTTTCGTTGAATTGGATTACTGTTGGGCCTTTCGCAAATTGATTTACTACGTTTTCATGTCCACAGGCCTCGTAGTCTTCCTTTAGAACTTGGATCACGTTGTGGGCTCCTGGCCTGTATGGGAAGACTGTTGACCAGGAACAGTAGTAGACATACAATAAATCCAGTGAGCAGATTAAATTAGCAGATAAGATTATGAAGACATATAATTTTATTTTATTTTTACATATAATTTTTTTTTTGTATAAAAAAACATGTAAATCAAATGGGGAAACTCAGTTGTCAAATATGCTAATATTTAGGTCGTGCTTTTGAGGTTTCTTTTTACCCTATGCCGAACACAAATTTATATATAAATTTATATTAAAATTTATGACAGCGATCGATCGGGGAAAATACAAAATATATGTATATTACAAGCAACATGAAATTGGATAAAGAAAATACCTAGTTTGTCACCAATCCCAAAGGTTCTCGGTTTAGCCCAATCAGCGTAGAAGGTAGCATTAGGGGGGATCGTCCAACCATCGCTGCCACCCACAACGTGAATTAGGGCGGAAGCAGATTGGATCATGACACAACCCAACATTAACGTTGCTACAGCGGTAACCATGGCCGATACGTTCATTTTCACCATCCTTCTCTCGCTCAGCCCCTGCCACGGCCTCCTCCTGCAATTTGTTCTCGAATTACGATGGATCCGGAAAAGGCTTCGACTTCCAACACCGAAATCACATGGTTATTTATTTTGGATTAATTGGGGGGTGGGTTAATTAATTCTACGCTGGTTTACAGCAAAAGTGAAGCTGCTTATGGAATAAGGAATTGCCTGTTTAGTTTACTAATTATAGGAGACCAGAATTAGTTTGAATTTGCCTGTTCGTGCCTGTCAGTGTTTGGAGAGCGAACATGGTCGGTACTAATTTTAGACTAAGAAACCTCGAAAATTAGTGGAGTTGACATTTTATAATCCCATCCAAATTTTATTACATTTTTTTTTACAAATGTATTATCTTTCTAGATTCACGACCGTATACCTTTTACCTCGATTTTTGCCCTCGGGTAACAATAAATAATATATTACGTTATAGCTTCTTTTCTATAATACGTACAAAGAGTATAAGCGATACGGAAAATAAAAAGTTTAGCTCTATCAACGTTTATCTTATCCATCAAAGCCAAAAATCCTCAACTAGTGTGTACACTTTTTTCTCTAATCTTAGTTATCGTACTCATAATTTACTTCTAAAAATTTTCGTATCAAATTTTACATCCTTTATATTAAATTCAAACCTTTCGCAGTTCATTTTATTCTCTTACTAAAAATTATATTTTTATAATATTTTTATCATGTCATTTTATTAATTTTGACTCGCTTAAACTTCATCAAATGTTTCCAAAATATTTTTAAGTTCATTCATTTTATCCATTCACTCAAAATTCTTTCATTTCGCATGAATCGTTAAATCACAAAAAAAATTCGTTTACTTTCTAATTTTTATCCATTGAACATCAAATTAACTTCATGACTAAATATTTTTATATTTTAATTTTCTAAAATTATTTCGCCTGCATCCATATCGTTTTGATTCCTTATTTATTCATTTCGTGTGTTTGCAATAACAAAAAAAAACATAAAAAAAAAATTTCTCTAACTTATCCGTTTTTATTAATTATGCTCATTTTCTATCTGTCAAGCATCAAATCTACCCCGTTACCAAATATTTTTTTTATATAATTTCCTATTTTAAAAATTATTTCACATCTTCCCATAAATTTTTATGATTTTTGGGACTCATTTGCTATTATTTTCCAATATATCCTCATTATTGGACTTTTTATAATTGCATTATCTTAAATAAATTAATTCTCTAGGTATCCGTTAAATCTCAAATATCCTTCTAACTAAATAAAATATGACCCGTGGGCATAGTTACTTTTATTCAACCAAAAGTTTAGTTAAAAGTACAACATAAACATTTATATACTCAACCATAATCATCTCTCTCTAATGCACCTATTATATTAGCTTCCATTCAAGTATTAGAATGGTTAACTTGCCCTGTACACTCCTCACCATCTAATTCACACAACATTCAACCCTTTTGATGCCAAACCGTGCATTGTTCTTTAATATCTCACATAAAATCATGAATTACCTTCTGCCAGCAAAGTTGATTTTTTTTCTTAACTTGTAACAATTCGTTCTCATTAATCTCTCAAGCTCATTCTCTTATGTTTCATTTTATCCCTTGCATTGCAATCTTTCACTTCCAACCTTGTCTCACTCCAAATTCTCACTATAACATCCTTCTTTATCCGTCTCTTTATCCCTTCGTGACCAGCCTTAGTGTTGTTATAATTCCATTGAGTTGATTTCTTTATGACTTTCAGACCTTCATTCTCTCTCCTCCCTTGCCCTCTTGCTATGATTTTTGTTTTACTTTAATCTTTACATTGCACACTTCATTTCTCAAACATCTCCTCATTTGTATGCTTCTTATTTTTATAATTTTGATGTTTTGAAGGGAATCCAAGAGAATTTGATATTTAGCCTTGGATATGACATTTTATTTAATTTTTATTAAGCTTGAATCTAGGTAAATCTAATTAACTCCTTAGTTTTGACTATATGGGTGTGAGGACGTTAGAATTTTTTTTGGCTTAGTATCATGCTATTTTGTATTTATCATAAGTTTTGTGACTTTTATACTAGAAAAATGAAAAGCATTAAATATGATATTTTATGTTCAATTTATGAGTTCTAATATGATGTATGTTAGCATGCTGATATTAAATTATTATGTGTGTATTTATTGTACTTGAATGTGCTATTTTTATACATATGATTATAGGTAGAAGTGTGATTTTATGTGATTATTTTATGAAGGTGGTTCAGCTAGGGCATCGTTGTCCTTCCAAACCATTTTCATTTTCTGCCATGTATTCCATTGCAACCATTAGAAATTTTACCTAAAAAATTTATCTGCATTATATGCTAGTATGTGAGCATGTTAAGGGTTAGTTTTGTATAGTTTAATATTTGTATGCTGTAGGGGTAGAATTATCATTTCACATATGACATACCTTATTCTCATCATGAGGGCCTAATACATGTCATGTTTTGTTATATATTTTAAGCATTAAATTTATGATATGTTAGATATGTTTGTTTAGGCTTTTATGTGCTTAGGGGCAAAATAATCTTTTTGCCCATTACTGGAAATTTCATAATTTATGTATTCCTTGTAAAGTGTGATTTTAAATGTATTTTATCTTTTTCATGAGAAATGAATTATTATATTTAAGGTTAGTATTAGAATGGATAAATCTAGAATAAATAGTGTTTATGGACATTTTGGTCATTGTGGCCAAAATGTGCCTAAATGTGAATATTTGGGTTAGGTTGGCCACAGTGACTTTTAATTGACGCTAGAGTTGACCTTTGACTTTCACCTTTAATAATTGATCTAAGTGTTGGCCTTTGAATAATTTGGAAATAAAAGGTTGGAAAAGGATTGAATTAAATGGAATCGTATAATTAGTTCGGGTTATGGTGTGATGCCTAACCCTAGGCCTACATAATTTTTACTTGTGGTGACCCTTATGATCCTTGGATTGGTTTGATCATTGAATTGGTTTAGTGAACTTTGAGGTATTTTTGATTTGGTTTGATGGATTGTGGTTGCGGATCTTAGTATCCTAGAAATAATAATATTTACATTGAATAAGGCATAAATCACTTAAAGGGAAAATACAAGAGTTTGGAAAGGGATTTTATGTCTTGAAATAGGCCCTCGAGTGCATAATTGGACCTTCGAGTCACTTCTTCTCTATAGGTATTTCATACACTCTGTAGAGGATACACATACGTAAGGACTTGGGTGTTGAGGTTTAGAATGGGCTATTATTATGTCATGTGGCTTTCTTAGTAAGCTTTGTCCTATAATTGAATTATTTGATTCAGTAACACTTCTTTGATGATCATGGTCTTGGATTATGGGACTTTATTACACTCAAGAGTCAAATTCACCCTTTTTTGTATATTGGATTAGATGCATACGTTGTTACCTCTTAATAATTAGATAAGGGTTAGTTTGATAAGTTTTTGGAATGTTTGGCATAATCATTAAGCACCATGTTGAATTGGGGAAATATATATATAGTTAAATTGTTAGTAATAATTTTTTTTGTATTGGTGTCCTCATGTCAATCATTGACCTTTACTAGGGCTTTGGTTGAATTGATATCATATATTAGGTTATAAGATCATGATTTCCTTTTATTAATGATTTTACATGTTATTATGTGCTAATGCATGACCTTCTGTTATTGTATGTTTATGTGCAATGTGAACATACTACCTCTTTGGAGGTGTTGTAATTTACTCAATATGAGGAGGTTGTATTGAAACTATCACTTTTAGGTTATTTAAAATACCCCAAAAATTCTAATTTTAATATTTATTATTAAATAAGATTTTATTATGAAAATTAATTAAATAATTTATTTTTATTAATATAAAAGGAAAATAATTATTAATGGGAATTTTATAAATATTTTAATTTATTAAATTTAGGGTTCTTTGCTAATTAAAATGAAATTTAGGGTTCTTCGCTAATTAATTTAGGGTTCTTCCCTGGCTTTTTACCGCCAATTGCGCCGTTGAATGGCCGATACTCGTTTCCCTCTCCTCTTCTGACTCACAACCCATTCACCCCACTAACTTCCCTCTCATCGCACGTTTTCCTCTCTCGCTCTCTCTCCTACGCACAACCCCCTCCCCTGAAAATTGCTACCACCGGCCAACCATCACCGCCGGTGACCCTAACCCTACTTTCCTTACTCCCACGCCGACCCACAGAACCCTAACCTTCCTTCTAAGCCTATAAATACCCCCCATAATAGCCCTGTATCGATCTTTTGTCTCCTACCCAGAAATTCCCGTCCTTGTCGCCGCCACCCATTCAGACACCTCGTACGCCGCCTCCGGCCAACTTCGCCGCCATCTCTGGCCACCAAACTCTTCCTTGATCCTCCCTCTAGCTAACCAAATCATCTATCACCCTCGATTTTTCTTGCACAAACTACCCCAGCTGTGCGAATTAGCCTTCCTGATCAACCCTGTTTTTTGCCTCCGCCACCCTTTGTGCCACCCTTAGCCACTTCTTCCGCCATTGCAGCCACTTCTTTCACCTTTCAAAATTTTCTGCAGACCCTTCTCTATCTCTCCATACCTTTATTTTCCTCTCCTTCCCTCTCCTTCTCTCCTTCTCTTCTTCTTCCTCCTTCAGCCACCACCATCGCCGTAGTGCTCTGCCACCTTTGGCTGCACCACCACCTCCATTCTGCTCCTCTCCCTCTAGGCATTCTTAAACACCCCATCTCCCACCTCTTTTCTGCCTTTACTTTTCTCAGAATTTAACTTTCCCCTCGTTCTTCTCTTTTTCCAGCCACCGCTTCCACCTCCATGCACCACTGCCGGTGCTGCCTATCCCCACCAGCCTAAGGTTGAACCCTAGACCATCTCAGCCTTTTTTCCTATTTTTATAATCCTTAAATTATTTTATTTCAATTATTTTCATATAAATACTACTACTACTACTACTACTACTACTACTACTACTACTACTACTACTACTACTACTACTATTATTATTATTATTATTATTATTATTATTATTAATGTTTTTATTATTATTTATGTTGAGGGCTGAAGCCCTATTGTATTTTAATTTGATTTTATTATTATTCCCCTTATTATTTCTATTATTACTATTATTAATATTAGTATGTTATAAGTATAATTATTATTATTATTTTTTTTAAATTTCTATTATTCTTATTCCATTATTATTAATACAAGTATTTTACCATTAGTGTTGTTAATAATGTTATTATTGTTATTGTTATTATCATCATCATCATCATCATCATCATCATTATTATTAGTATTAGTATTAGTATTACTATCATTATTATTATTTTCAAATTTGGTTATTTATTTTACTAATATTATTATTATTAGTATTATTTTAGTAAAGGGGATGAAGCCCTTAGTTCATTATGTTTTTGAGTAATGTCCTCTTTATTATTATTGTTACTATTATTATTATTACTATTCTTATTTATATTATCATTGATATTATTTTTAGTATCTTTACAATTATTATTTTAGTATCATTATTATTATTAGGGTAAATTTTTTAACCCTATATTATCAGCTTTTATAATATTTCTGTTAGTTTTTATATCTTTAGTAAAGTTAGCAATTAGTTAATGTTATTTTATAAATATAGTATTATTTTATTAAAAACCTAGTCTTATAATAAGTTAGTGATTAATAGTATTTTGATAGGAGGGAGTCTAATTTTAGCTTTTCCCTCATAATAGGTGAGACCAGTCAAAGCCCTAAGGAGGTGTAGGAGCATGTTCCAAGACCGGTGTCGTTTTAGGTAAGGGGTGCTAAGGCCTTTTGTGTGCTTACATGCATTATGTGCTTCGCATGCAATGTATCATATGTTTATCATTATTATTTATATCGTATATGTTATGATGTAGAGAAGTATGTCTTCGTGTATTTGCATGGCATGTGTATTATGTATATGTGGTGATTTGTTTGTGATCCTATAAGACATGTATGTGAGGATGTTGATGTGGTTGTGTGGGGGAAAGTATATAAAAGTAGAATGGGGGAAAGGAGTTGACCAAGGGAGGTGAGTTGACCTAATTATTTTAATGATTCATGAGTGGAAGAATAAAATGGAGAATTTTAGGGTTTCGTGTGGGAGAATCTGATTTATGATTTTTATGATTTTGTGTGGGAGAGTTTAATTTATGGCTTTGTATGAGAGAATCTAATTTATGGTTTATATGATTCTGTATGGAAGAATGTAATATATGATGTTATATGGGACAATCTAATTTATGGTTTATATGTGAGATTCTAATTTATGATTTTATGTGGAAGAATCTAACTTATGGTCTTGTATGGGAGAATCTAATTTGTGGTTATGAAAGGGGAGAATCTAATCAATTGTATTATATGGACAAATCTTTGGGTTTTTTATGGTTTGAATCTAGGGTTTGGTATGGATGGATATTTGATTTTGTGTGGATTGAATTTAGGGTTTTGTATGATAGAATCGTGGGTTGTATGGTGGTATTAATGGTTGCATGGTGGTATTAGGATTTGTATGAGACTATTAATGGTTGCATGGTGGTATTAATGGTTGTATGGTGGTATTAGGGTTTACATGGTGGAGTTAGGGTTTTGCATGGGAGTGAATGATCACATGGGATTTAGGGTTTTTATGAAAAGTTAGAAAGGTTACATGGGATATGTAAAGTTTGCATGGAAGTGAAGTTTGCGTATGGAAGGTGGATTTGGGATACAAGGTAGATAATGTAAGTTTTATTTAAGTGTTTGAACATTTTGGGTGAAAAATAGTATGTGGAGTTATATAAGGGTCCGTAAGAGACCGAATTAGCGTTTGTTGTGGTTGCTTGGAACTTTTGTGTTATCATGTGTATTTGGTGATTAAAGTGTAATTATGATTGTGGAATTTATGATTTGTGATGTGTGAAGTGTAAAGGGAATGATTCCTACATGTCCAGAATAAAAGCTTCTGAATAAGATACTTAAAACATTAATTATTTAAAGTGGAGTATCGTTGAGACGGGACCAACCGATCCACTGGTTTGGAATAGTGGTTAGGATTTTTACCCTATGTGTGACCGATCCGCCGGTTATAATAGTGGGGGTTCCCGAGCTCAATGATCACAAACTAGAGTTTTGATAAAGCACTTAAAAGATACTAATTACTTACAGTGGAACACTATGCGAACCGAGGCCAACCGATCCACCGGTTAGGAATAGTGGTTAGGACACGTAATCCTATGTGTCTCCGATCCACTGGCTATAATAGTGGTTAGGGTATGATACCCTATGTGCCTCTGATCCACCGGCTATAATAGTGGGGGCTTCCATACTCGCATGGATTTGATAAAAAGTATGGTGTGAAACGACTCTTGATCAGAGATTAATTAAGGAATTGAATTAGATTATATTTGGGCCTTTATACTTTTACCTGAATGGTCATATGCATTTATGTTATCATATTGGTGATTATGCTCTTTTATTATTTTGCATGGATTATGTGCTTATGTGTTAGCCTTAGTGCTCGGTTACCTTACTCAGTACGTAACATACTGATCACCCTTTTCATGGGTGCTGCTCATTTCCACAAGTAGTATGCCCTTCTGACTTTGTGCAAGTGGGCGAGACATCAGTTGAGGCTGATTGTTGAGCATGTTTTAGCTTAGAGTTCGAGAGAGTTGTGGTCATATTTCAGTCTTTATGTGATTCTATTTCCTTTTGTTAATATTTTATTGGTTGTAAGCTATTTCTCTTTTTAATTTGAATAATAATTATTTATGCGTACTCTGATTTTTAGTTTACAACCGTTTAATGCTTATTTGGCGTCTAGTTTGTCTTGATTTATAATTGATTGTTAATTTTTTTAGCCTTAGCACTTGGTACTAAAACGGTCAGAGAGAACCGGTTTGGTACTAAGTATGGTGCTAACATCCCCATAATTCATGGGTTTGAATTTAAGAGTCTCTATTTTAATTACTTCCGCTTTTTTTTAAAAAAAAATTAGTGAATTTTGGGGTGTTACATTATTGTAGAATTTTGGTGTGGCTTTGATTTGGGTAGATTGTTGTAGGGAAATCCAGTGTCTCTTTTTCTGGTTATAATTTTTTGTTCTTGTTTCCCCCTTTTGGGAACATCATTTATTGTAAAACCTTTGCTTATTATATTTGATATCTCCTTCTTGTGCTTATGTTTGTCTATTAATGATTTTTTCCTTGACCTTGTATTAAGTGTTGACCATATTTAATCTTTGTGTTTGAGTTATTTTTAGCCTTACATTTGACATGGATTCGGTATTAGTCATACCCCTCACCATATTGGATGCGGCATAACACCTGATATTAGTCTTTACAACTTAGTTTATAAAGTCATCACTAAAAATATTGTGAATAGAATTTAACCTCTTCTACAAAAATTCTATTGGTTCTTTTCGATAAGCCTTTCTAGCTAAAAGAAGAGCTAGTGATAATATTTTCATTACTTGGGAAATCATGCTTACAATCCATAAAAGCAAAATAGGTAAAGTTGGATTCATTTCTATGAAATTAGAACTATCTAAAGCTTTGGACAAACTAGATTGGTCATTTATCAAAAATGTCCTCAACTGGTTTAAACTCCCTCCCAAACTCATCCAACTTATCATTTTTGTCATCACCTCACCCACCCAATGCTTTTCCTCCTTGAGGAATAAGACAAGGAAAATCATTTTATCCTTACATCTTTATCATGATTATGGAATTTCTTTCATGTATGAGACTAGAAGCCTCTTACTCTAACACTTTGAACCTATCTCTTTCGAGGGAAACACAAAATTGTCTTTCCTCAATTTTTTTTTGCAGAAGACATCATCCTCTTTATGAAAGCTAAAAAAAGAGCATCCTTAGCCTACAAAGAAAATCCTTTCCAAAATTTGCAATATATTAGACTCATGCATCAATTTAGGTAAATCTAAGCTCATTTCCTTGCTAAACGTCTCCACTAGTAAGCATATCAAGATGTCTATGCTACTTGGCACACAACTCACTTAAGACCTAGGTATTTATCTAAGCTACACTGCAAATAACCCTAGATCACCTCCATCCAAATTTAACACACTCCTTGATAAGATCAATTCAAAATTTTCCTATTGGAAAACTAATTGATTATCTCTTTCAAGAAGGCTTCTTGTGACCAAAAATACTCTCGTATCCTTTCCTATATATATTATGCAGGTTTACTAGTTACTATAAATAAAGTTTCCAACGAAAAAGATAAATGGACTAGGAAATTTCTCTGGGTTTCTCTTGGTGGCCAACATAAAATCCATCATAATGTATAGGATACTTAGAATCTTCCAAAAAATCACATAGGCCTCGATTTAAGATCCACTCATCTCAATAATAATGCTAAAATCTTAGACCTTCATTGGCGATTTGAAAAAGACAACTCCCACTAGGCTATCACTCTTAATGATAAAAATGGGTCTTCAAACCCTACAAATGCTTCCTTAACCTAGAAAGCTATTTTAGGGGGTGAAACATAACATATAGAAATGCAAACTTTGGTTGGTCTTTAATGGATAATCTATAAGATTATGGGTAGATTCTTTGGTCAATCTAGAACCCATTTCTTCTAAAAATGAAGGAACTTTTAAGTCTAGTGACCTCCACCTTACCATTGCTAACATTCACAACAATGATTAGTGGGATTGATCAAAATTATCCTTTCCTCTACCCCAAAACGTAATAAACTCTACCAAAACTTGCCCTATCTCTTAGTCAACCAAAAATTATTATAGCTCCTTCACTTGGAAATTCACCTCTCATAGATTATTCTCTACCAAGTTAGATAATGACCAAATCTTCCTCAAACTATCTCTTGGTAAAGCTATTAATTGAATATGGTTGTGGAGGCTTGATGTTTCTACTAGACACCACATCCTCCATTAGTTGTTTCTGCATGAGAAACTCCCCAATAGATATCACCTATGGGTCAAAGGCTTTATCCCTGATCCTATATTCCCTTTTTGTGATTTAATTGAAACATTCCATCATAGATTTCAAGACTGGTATCATCTTGATAGACTTTGACTCAAGCTTCAACCAAACCTTCCTAGTTCCTTATTAACCATTTACAACCCTAACAATTGGTTTAAGGTGAATGATATAGATAACATCACCAACACTTGAAACATCAAATGGTATAACATCTTCACGCATGTTATATATTCAATACAACCAGACACTAACACTTTTATTTCAAAAATTAGAACTATAACCACATAGATTTGTCAGGTACTATCAAACACTAGGATGCATAATAGGTGTATTTAAATTTAAAAACTAAAACTTCCATAGCCAAAGAATAGGTCCCCCATTTAATGGGCTCCGCCCCTCCCAACATGATCAAATTGAACCTTGATGGTTCTTTCCACTACCAAGACAACATCATTGCTAGCGTAGGTGTGGGAGGCATCCTACGTGATCACCAAAGAAACCTCATAGATGCCTTTGCTAGGAACATATGCCCAACAAATTATTTAGTAGCTGAACTATGGGCTATAATAGATGGGCTTTGCATGTATAAACATTAGGTTTAAAGAAATTATTGATCGAATGTGACAACACTTCAACTAATCAACTAATCTCTCTTGCCAATCATTGTCATACTATAATAATAGGCCACAAGGAATCCTTCAAGGAGTTATCTGTAGATACTATCAAACATATTTTTTGAGAAACTAACAAAGCCACCAATAAACTAGGTAATACAGGGTGTAGTATGGATATTAACTATGTTTTCTTGAATGTGTGTCTTTCCTTCCTTAAATATGTATTATCTAATGATGTACCAAGACCCCTAAGTCCTCATTATGTAAACTTAGTTTATGTTTAATATATATTTCCTTTCTACTAAATACAAAAACTACAACATAACTTGAGATGGATATCACTTTTGTTAGGATTAGGATTAATACATAGAAATTACCAAAGCTAAATTTCAATTTAATGTTTGAAATAATTTCAAACAACCCTATATTATTTCTTGGTCACCATACCAAATGGAATTATAATTTTATGATATGGTCCCACAAGATTTGTTGGTTAACTATTAAGTAACACACATTTTATATTGTGGAAAACCATTAAGATGACAAATGTGATGCAATTAGCTAGTAGCCAATTCACAATTCATTATCACTATTG
Source organism: Tamarix austromongolica (assembly GCA_039764185.1). Classification (NCBI taxonomy): domain Eukaryota; kingdom Viridiplantae; phylum Streptophyta; class Magnoliopsida; order Caryophyllales; family Tamaricaceae; genus Tamarix; species Tamarix austromongolica. The sequence goes on along the minus strand of CM077809.1, from coordinate 13,027,556 downwards.
CAACCTCTCTTATGTTTAAGGTAAATTTTATAGATCATTAAAAATAAAAAATTATCAAACTTGAACTCGCCACAAATAAATTACAAAAAAAAACTAGAGGAAAAATAATATGGTATCCATTTGATTTTATGATTATGTGTATAAATCTCTATACATTTGCTCTACACTAGACGAGCAAATGCATAATTTCTATAAATATGAAAATAAAATAAAATATTTATAGTTTAAAAGGTGATAGTTTTGAAGATAGAAATTTAAAAGAAATGACGGTGTGTAGAGATGATGGAAAAGAAACAAAAACATGATGTTCATAATAAAGAGAAAGACAGGCGCAATTAAATTTTTGTTAGACTACTTTTTTTTTTCTCAACAATTAGATGCCAACTTAGCAATATCATGCGTTGAGCCTTCCCCTGCTCGAGCCTATTTTTATAATTTATGAGGTTAAATAAGATCATATCAGGTTAATTAATAATTATAATTAATAATATTAATACAAATTTAATGATATAAAAATTAACAATAATAATAAATTTAATAATATAAATAATTAGTAATAATTATAATTAATTTAATAATTTGAAAAATAATAATTAACAATCATAACATGAACTAATATTAATAAAAATTTCATAATAATAAAATTAATAAATAGAAACAATATTAATAATGATAATATTTACAAATCATAATAATTAATTTAGTAATATAGATAATAATAGTCAATAATAATTCATAATATTAATATTCATTCAATGATGGTGATTAACATTTATTAATAATCATAATATTAAAAATTAATATAAATACTAAATAATTTAATAATAAATAAAAATATGAAGATAAATTTTAAAAATATACATAGTATTAATATTAATATAATAATATAGATAATAACCTTAATAATAATTAATATTAATAACGAATAAAAATAAAAATTTAGTATTATTAATAATGATAATTATTAATAATAAGGATAATTAAGTTAATAAGAAAATTAATAATTTTTGATATTATATTTAATACTAACAATAAATAATAATAGTAATATTATTATTAATTATTTATTGCTATAAATTATAGTTAAGTATATTGATATTAATTTAATAATAGTTATAATTATACATAATGATTAATGATTCATAATAAAAGTAAATAATTAAATATTATAAATAATAATATAATATAAAATAATTAATAATAAATATTCCTATTATTATTTTGATTATATTATTCATTTATTTACACAAAAAATATTTATAGAAATTAATATTAATAAATTTATTTATATTTATTTTTAATATTATTCTTAATTATATTATAATCATAGTCATAATAATAATATTTTATAATTATATCAAAACCAATAAATTTATATTAGATTAGATCAAGAATAATAAACTAAAAATAACACAACCTAAGTTTCTTTACACTTGAACAAAACTCTATACTACATACTATAAACTATTTCCAACCATCAAGATATTGCTCATAAAAAAATCCTACTCCATTCGCTCTATCCTGCTTTCTCTCAAGCATTGCATCAAAATGTTGCAATAAGATTACAGTATTACTCTCCTCTAAATTTTCCATTCATATGTTACAAAGTGAAGAAGCAAGGCATGAGCTTTAGTATCACCTGACAGCCTATTCCTATCAATCTTTCACCTTCTTGACAATAGAGCCACCTATCACAAGGCGAATCTTTTTCCCTTAGTGTTTCCTACATGATACTTAGCTTGCACTATTCCCTTAGTGCTTACTAAGTTAGCATTTCCCAATACTTAGGTAGAATTGAGGATAATAACACCAACACAACTTCAAGGATTAAGTGAGAACTTTGTGTGTGTAAAAAGAGAGTATGTATTTATACAAGTGGAAAGTGCTTACAAGTCTTGAATGATGGGAGAAAATAGAGACCCTCTATTTATAGTTGAGGTCCCTCTTCCCCCTCCATTAAAGGGGAGATTCTAGATTTTCTACAAACTTCAACACTTACTTTAGAATTCTAGAAATTTCCTTTTAGGAATTCCTATGCTCTTCTAGATTTAGGAAATCTAGAGAGTTCTACATCATATAGAATGTCTCTAAAATATTATATTATATCCCACACAACTTTAGGATATTCTAGAACCTGATGGATAAAAAATTAGTAGTTCATGGTATTATCCTCCACCTAAGCCCTTGATTTCCTTATCAAGGCCTTGTATTTATTGAAAGCTTTGATCTAGTCATAGAAATACCACAAGTCTTCATCTCGTTCCTAGCTTGACTCACTATTTGGTAACCTTTTTTAGCACACAAAGTACTCAATGTATTTGGGAACTCCTCTTACCTTCTTTACTTGATCTATCATGATCTTTACAATATCCTTTTCAAATGATATAACATTTGTGGGAAGTTATAAATGAGAATCACCTTTACTCAAGTCATCCTTATCCTTGTGATAAAGCTTCGAATGAATCACATGGAACACCAAGTGAACATTAAGCTTTGTTGCCAGCTTGAATGGACTCTTCTATGTCACCTCACTCCATTGGAGATTGTAGGAGAATTAACCCACATTTAACAACTTTGATTAATCAGTCTAGTTGGTTGGCACTCACAAAGTGCCTCAAGTATATCTCTAACAAGTGATTCACATGGTCCATTTGTCCATTAGTTTGTGGATGATAACTTGTGGAGAAGTGAAGATCCAATCCCATGAGCTTGAATAGCTCCCTCCAAAACTTCCCAATAAATCATGGATCTCGGTCACTTATGATACTTCAAGGAATGATCAAATACTTCACCACATGTTTGAAGATTATTCACTCGACTTCCTTTTTTGTATAATCCCATGTGGTAGAGATGAATGTTTTGTACTTAGAGAATCTATCAACTACCACCATAATAGAATCACATCCCTCTTATGTTGGTAGTTCTAAAATGAAGTCCATGAATATTTTCTACCATGGATTTTCTAGAATAGGAAGCGGCTCTAGTTATCTAATAGACTTTCTTTTCTCTACCTTGCTGTTTTGGCACACAAGACAAGTTTTCATATATGCCTCCTCATCATCAGCCAATAATATGATTTCTCAAGTAAATCTAAGGTCGTATATATACCATAATGTCCATCCCACTTTGAGTTTTGGCACTCTCATAACAAATCTTGATACATATACTAGACAAAAGGGTTCATGATTAATGGAAGAGGGTGGATAAGGGTTTATTAACACCAAAGGCATGAAGAGAATCAGAGGGAAAGTGGGTTGGTTGTACTTGATCTACAGAACCTCTAAAGATTAAACACTCACAAATAACACTCAAGATTTCAACTCTTGATATAACAACTGTGAGATTTTGAATTGGTAAGATAAAGCTCTTCACTCAAGCTTTGAGTGTGTTGGGAGATTTTTGAAATTCAACATATGCAATTCAAGGTAGGATGCTCCATTATGCGAGGGTTACAACATATATATATATATAGTGGAAAACTCTTGATTTACAAAGTTAATTATACCATCTACTCATACCTAACTAGTTACAATCCAACCATCCATTTATATAATACAAGATAAGTACTAATTGGAGGGTAACTAGGTTATATTTCAGAATATGTATGGTTGAGGTTATATGTTACTTGACATTCCCAGAAAAGGTCATTGGATTTGTAGATCCATAAACCTAGAGAAGATAACTAGTTCAAATTACATATTATCTCATAGGGGTTATTAAGATTGTAGGCTAATAAACCCAAATAGGATTGATAAACAATAAACACATGGGAGGTTTGAAATTCAAAAGGAAATTTGTTTTGGTAAGTGATGTATAGAAATTCAATTCTTAAATCACTATAAATTCTATTTAAAAATTTGAATTTCCCATTACCATTTTTAATAACCATATTCACCCCCTCCAAGGTTCTTTCAAAAAGGAAAAAACACATAAGTACTAATCTAAAGAGAAAATTATATTGCCTAGTTAACAGATCTTCAATCAAATCCTAGCTTGAACACATTTTTCACCCAAGGAAATTAAGATAATGGCTCTACCTTTTCATTAGACCTGAAATTCCAACACTATAAAAAAAATTATGAGCTAAAATAAAGGAAATTCATAGGTTAAAAGGATAAAAAACAAGAGAAGAAAAGATCCAAGGGTAAGTAAAAACTCAAAAATGGTGATAGTCAAAATGTAGCACATATGGAGCCAAAAACATAGGGAGATCATGAGGGGAACCAAAGGAAAATGAAGGGATAATAAAGGTAAGTGCCAACGTATCTAAACAAAAGTGATAACCATAAGAAAATAAAGGAATTACCATTTTTAATAACCCTATTCACTCCCCTCAAGTTTTCTTTCAATAAGGAGAAAGCACATAATTGCTATATCTAAAGAGAAAATTATATTGCCTAGTTAGTAAATATTCAAGCAACTCCTAACTTAAACACCCTTTTCACCCCACGGAAAGTAAGATAGTGACTCCACCTTTTCACTAAACCTAAAATTCCAACACTTAAAATAATTGTTCATGAACCAAAATAAAGGAAATTAAGAGGTTAAAAGGATAAAAATAAGAGGAGAAAAGAGCTAAGGGCTAGTAAAAACTCAAAAATGGTAGTGGTAAAAATGTAGGAGTTATGGAGCCAAAAACATGAAGAAATCATAAGGGGGCAAAGGAAAATGAAGGGATAATGAAGATAAGTGTTGGAGGATTTAAAAAAAAAGTGAGAGCCATAAGAAAATGAATGATAATAGGAGAGCAATCAAGTGCAATAATAGTTGATAGATAAGAAAGAAAAGAGAGGGGAAAATATAAGAGGACTTAGGAAATTTTTGTGCAAGAATAGAGAAGAAATGGAGCAAATGAATTATGGTATGAAGGGCTTGAGTGTTGAATGGAATAAAAAAGGGGAGGTTGAGTGTATAAATTTTATGACAAAATGAATGATTGATGTATTATCTATAGCTAGCTTTTTGGTTGGATGAAAGAAATTAAGCCCAAAATATAATTTGTATGAGTTAGAGAGCTGGTTGGATTTTCAAGGGTAATTAGTAGGCTAGTTACAATTAAGTTTAGATAATTAAATTGTAAAATAAAATTTAAATATTGGGTTTTTATTGTGAAAATATAGCAAAGAGTTATCCCAAAAATTATGAAAAATTAGTGGGAAATGTGGAATAATTTAAAAAACCCAAATATATACAAATGGATGGTATTATAAATGATTTAGGGTCCAATGGCATAAATGAATTTTTACATAATTTGATGAAACAAAAGAAAGAAATATCAAATATGGAATGAAAGGAGTGAATATTCAAGGTTAGAATATTTTAGATTAGGGAGCCTAATCACATACAAGTAATAGGGTTAAAAAAATGAGGTATTATAGATATACCTAGATTTGCATCTATATAACAACCTCGATCATTCATCAATAGCAAGGCTCTCAACCTACATTTGAAAGTGCCTCTTGCAACACCCCCATTTTTAAGACCAAACTTTTTTATTTAAATAATTAATTGTGGAAGCTAAAATAGTAAAAATGCAAGATGTTACCACTACACTTAGTATAAGTGTGGTTTCCTCTACCAATCTTATACCAAGTACTAAGGCTAAAAATGTTACTCTACTTAAATTAATAACACCATTATAATAATCACAGTAGAGAGAATCAAAGTAGCACAATATCATTTTGGATAAAACCAATTGTTAGTTGTGACAAAATTCAGTGGAAGGAAAATACATAAAGACATAAGATTACAATAACATCAGGATCAAAAGATACCAGATAGAACATCGGATAACCATAACTCTCAACCTAAGTGTTAGCCTTCAATTAAACTTACAAGCTAACCTACAAAGACCACTACTCATTGAATAAACATGGGCCTATGACTTTAGTGCAACGGTATTAAGCAACCCATTATACAAAACTACTATAAAAAATCTGCATGGAACATATAAAAGGCATCACAATAAGACAGTAAATAAAATATTAAAATATACATGTGATGATCAAAATAAAATATTCATATCAAATAATTAGACAAATATCACCAAAGCTACATACTACTCAAACTCATTCATTTAGAGCATAATGAAACTTACCAACCAATTATCCAAGAGGTGCTCTACGAAATAATGATTAGAACCAATCTCAACATAGTAACCATATCCTTCAAAATATATCTCATACTCAGCATCCATAATATCCATAACATCATAGGTAGGGCTCAAATGCACAATACCAAATACAAGTAAGCATGAAGTCTACTATTGAACCATAAGTAGGCACAAAGGCTACTACCAATCCATAGGTAGGCACAAAGGTTACTAACAAATCATAAGTAGGCATGAAGGCTACTACCGAACCACAAATAAGTATAAAGGCTGCTACTGAACCATAGGTAGATACGAAGGCTACCACCAATCCACATATATGCATGAAGGATACTATCTACCAATCAAATAATCTAATAGTATTCATTTCCATTTTTATTTATTTGAGAGGAGATCATATCAAACCAAAGACACTAATGTATTCTAGTCATATTGGTGCACCAAGGCAACATAGTATCCTATAGACTATCAAACCAAGGATACTAAGGTACTTTAGTCATATTAGCACACGAAGATAACATAGTACCCTACCTATAAGAACACCTAATCTATAAATATGCATAACCTCTATCAGTCTACAAAAATATATAGAGTAAGATATAGGGCTTGGCTGGGCCACTAAGGCAAACTAGAAAAAATCTATAATCAACCATGGGCTAAACCATGTCTTTAGGGTAGCTACCCCTAAAGAGTCACCATTCCCAATATCGATGTATTTTATTTTAAATATTAGTAGTTTAATTAAATTAACCACGAGACCTCAAAATACACAAATAGATCAAATTTTCATACTTAACCATTTTTTCTCATTTCCACTTACTTAAGACAATAATAATAAAAGACAAAACCATGGTAAACATTAGACATCTACTAAGGTCATCCTAGACTCAATTATTTACATTTGGGGGCATTAGACAATAAATGACCAAAATGTACCGAAGGCCATAATTACCACATTATCAACCATTTTAAATATTAATTTTTATTTACCTATTAATTTGTCATGAAAATGATAAAATAAAAAAAATGAAAATAAATTACTAGAAATGTCAATTGACCATTTTACCCTTATACATGATTTTACACATAAAACACTAATATGTGTTTCTAGAATATCAAATCACATATTTCCATGCTCAACAATAAATAATACATATTAGGCATACTTATTGGAATAATTATTATGAGATACTTAAAATGACCTACATACCCCTAGGGAATATAATAATAATAATGCTAAAACATGCATTTTTAAAACATCAAAACGCATACCTCCATAATTAACAATAATCAATATATATTAGGCATTTGTATTCAAATAGATATTATGATACAATTAAATGACCAAATTTTTTCTAGGGCACACACTAACAACATTGATGCTAAAAATACACTTAGGCAAGCACAACCTATCATATTGGACATATTTGATATAAATATTTATTTCCATCATTTAAACCATTTTCACATACTTTCGTACACATAATAATTTATACAAATAATCACGTTCCTTTTCACCAAATTTTATGGTAACACTTTTAGGAAAATAATTACAATGTAACAAACATGCTTAATAAAATTGTACATAAAAAACCCTAATATGCTATCATGTGATATGTCTTATTTTATTAAAGTATAGGGATTACCTCATTTCCATCAAAAGCACAAATAATAGGTGTAATACCCCAAAATTTTACTACTAAAAAAATCCATCTTACAACGGAAGCATATAACCAAAATAACTAGGTGTTATTGTTGTAATAGACGTAAGTCTAGTTTACCATATCATCCTTACATTAATCACAAGATGAAAAGCATTAGAATTAAAATAGAGTAAATAGAAATGAGAGAAGCTTCATTAACATAAATACGAGTTTGGAAATTAACTTCGAGTAAAATAATCCAAAATGCAGACCAAAAAGATACCATGGAGTTAAGAGTCTAAAAAGGTATCTGGGTAAAAAATATCATCTAGATAACATGACTCTATACCCAAATTCTTGGTATAAAATATCACTCTACCCTATACAAAGCATCATAAGATGCAAAAATATTCTGTGGGTCTTCATTGACCTGCACACAAACATCAAGATCATCTATTTGTAGGAATAAGCATCATCCATAAAAAGGATGGTTAGTATGTTACATATTGAGTAAAGTGACAATACTGTCAAGTCACGGATACAAACAAGTACATGCATTCATAGTAGAGAATAAGTACATGCAAAATACATAAGATACCATAAGGCAGTTACTAATCCAAACCTCATTATTAGATATAATAATTTTTATTCTTTTATCTATGTTGAGTTCAAGGAGCCCACTATTCTTAAATTGGAATGGTCTCAAGTACCTCTCAGGAACAATACATTTGAGCTACTAGCATTGTTTGGTAGAATGGACCCAACACCTCCCAGGAAAAAAACACTCTTGAGCCACTATTCTTAAACTAGTGAAATAGTCTAAAAAATATCTAAAGGACAACACACGTGAGCCACTATTATCGTTTGGTGGAATAGACCTAACACCTCAATCCTGACTCACATACTCTTCCACTTTAAATTATTAATATAGTATCTACTAGTTTACTTATCTCAAATCATATTATCATTCACGTTGAGTATAATGCCTCACTATTCTTAATATAAGGGAACAGACTAATGCACCTGTTAAGGCAAAATGCTCCTGAGCCACCACTATCGTCTAATGGAATGGCCCCATAAAGCACATCGGCTAGACCCACGTGATATTTTACTTCAAATGATCAATATATTATTCACAATTATTTTTATAGGTATAAAACACATTTAAAGTAGGTAAATCTCATCACAAGATCATAAGGTCGTTCTTCAGTGTTAAGAACCTTATATTCCCCAAAACCCTAATTTTCACATTTTAGGCATAACTCCCTTTCTATTACTCTTTTATCCACCAAACTTAGTACCTATTTTTCAATTACTATTATTATACCTAAAATTCAAGGCCTAACTCTAGGATCTTACACATGCGATAATAACCCTATATCTAGAGTTACTATTATGGAGGCTTATAAAATCCTAATTTCACAAGTATGTCATCACTTTTCTTATAGGGCTCATACAATTACCAGATTCAAGATACATTTCCAAAAATACTAATATTAACAACATATCTAATTTTTGTGGTCTAACTCTACCATTTCACACATGTGATAATAACTTTCCTATTTTAGGATTGCCATTCCCAAATCAAGTCATTTCCTTACTTTATTAAGCTTAGGCCATTCACGACTACTCTAAAAAATTCATATAATTCCCTTAGCATATTTTAAATATTATAACATATTAAAATATTATGATTCCTGTATTAACCCATATTCATCAAAATGTCCTTAACGATAATCAAAAGCCCTTATTTCATGCAAATCTTATATATTTTGGTAACATTATTTCCAAATCCTCCATTTATCACCATACACCTTAGTATAATAATTTCCCACCTATAATACCTTATTAGATCCATATTATAGCCATATATCACACCAAGAATTTTCCTCACATAATATTATTGTAACGATATTGCATAATCCTCCACTCACTTAATTTTCCATCACATAATATCATATCATGGCATTAACAATCATATATTTATCCAAAAAATAACAATAACAAGGTATCACACACAATCATACATAAAACTTAGCACACAAAGTCCTAGACTATGACTAGTATCCTTAATGAAAAATATTTCGATCTTTAAGCATGTTTATCCTATCCCACCTCTTCCAAAACTTCTAGTAAATCACCTAAGAAACAATTAGTAAAACCACATTAGCATGTAATGATATAATTAAGGAAAATATAAGGTAAATGGGAGTGAAATAAAGGGGATAATTGAAGCAAGGCTCGAAGCAAGTCTCGGTCAAAACTTATGCAATAAGGTGGGGGTTCAGTTTGGATTGCTGAAGAGGAAAGGTTATCAATGCCACAACCTTCCATTAATAGGGGTGGTGCAATGGAAAGGGAGGCCAAAGAAAGGGGTGGCACCAATGGGAGTGGTTGAAAGGGAGAGATGAGGATTATTTAGTTTGGCTGAAGCTATACAGGGGAGTTTAGTTGGTTTTACTATAGCAAGGGTGTGGAGTGTGGTTGATTTTGTTGCAGCAATGGTGCGGGTTGCGATGATATTTTCCAAAAGGAGGGGGTGAGGAGTGGATGGTTTAACTAGTTTTTGTGGGATAGTTTTGGTGTGGATCACCTATGGTGGGGGTGGAGCTTCTATGAGGGCTTCTAAAGGGGTTTTTAGGGGTTGTTTTAGTAGCAGTGAAAAGGAGGAAAGGAAGGAGGAGTTGGTGCTTTGTGATGGTTTGTTTCGATAGACAAACAAATAGAGGAAGAGGGAAGTTTAGGGAATTTATTGTGTGGCATACACACACACATACATGCATGTAGGGGGGAGGAGAAGGGTGTGGCGAGCCAAATATTTCAACCCCAACCCACAAATGTAGGAGTTGGGAGTTGATGTGCTGATGGGGGTAAGGAGTAGCTTGGCAGGGGATGAGGGTGTGATAGGAATTGTCTAAGAACAATTTTTCATGTAGGAAGAAGGGGAGAAGTAAAAAAAGGGGGTGAGTAGGCTGATAATGAAAAAAAAAAGGAAAGAAGAAGAAGAGGAAAAAGGAAAAAAGGGAAAGATATTAGGTTTGGTTCTAAATTAGAATTAGGTTAAAATAATTTAGGTTAGGATATTAGGATAATTTAATTATTGATAAATTGGGTTAAAATAAAAAGGAATTAGGCTAAGATTTAGGGTTAGGGAGTTCGAGTAAGGTGGAAATATTAATTTTTTGAGATTAGAATTAGATTACGATGTTAATCACTCGGGATTAGGTATAGCTAAAATTCAGGGCATTACAATAGGTAACCTACTAAAATTTATTAGGCTTCACTATCCAAACTTTTGTATATAAAAATGACACTACATTAACCATGTTAATATTTAACCAATTAAAATAATTATTTTTTATTAAAATATTTATTAAATGAAAATTACTAAAACGATTCTAATGTTGAAAAAGGGTAAAAATTATACAAACCTCACCCTACATGAGAAACGTGAGTTAGGCATGCATGGGGGCTTCAAAGGGGGAGTTGATTAGTTTGGTGGAGGTGATTGCTAAGGGGGTGTATAGTGGGTGGTGAGGTGTAGGAGTTAGCGACAAGAAGGGAAGCACCAAGATGAGTTGGTGATGTTGGGTTGCTCAACAAGGATGGAAATGGGGTTGCTATAGTGGGCATCATTGTAGGGAGGAAGGCAGCAGTTGTGGTCATCAGTGCTAGATAGAAGGCTGTGGATATGGATGGCATAGCAGGGGAGGAGGATAGTAGTGGTGGTTGATGTTGGGGATTTCAGGCCAACCAAAGTAAAGGAAAGAAGAAGAAGGACCAAATAAGGCATGGGTTTGACGGGCCACATAGGGGGTAGAGGAGGGATGGTGTTTGGGCTTTGGTGGTAGTGGTGATTGTTAGCTTGACATAAAAGTAGGGTGATGGGGAGGAAGTGATAGTGAGGTAGGGATATGGGATGGGTGGTGTGGTGGTGCATTGTTGGTTGGTTGCAGCCAGGATCAGGGAACATAGGAAATGGAGATGGAGAAGGAAGAAGAAGGAGCATGGAAGAAACAGTTTAGCTTGAAAAATCAGACAAGCAAATGCATTATGGGTCCATGTATATGGTTGGTTGGGGCGAGGTGTGTTGGGTTGCATTTGGGTAGGGGAATGTCATAGAGGTGTGGCTAGAGAGTTGGTGAATAAACCTTAGTTGGGGGTAGTGGCGTAGAATGCAAGAGCCGGGAAGGGAAAGGGAGAAGGCACACAAGGGGAGAAATATGGCGATATTTGGCTAATAGAGGAAGGGGAGTATAGGTGTGTACAAGGGGAAGATAGGGCTAATGCAAGGCGTGTTTAGGATGGGCATGGTCGGTCAAGGGAGAAGGAGAAAAAAGAAAAGGAAAAAAGAAATAAAAGATTGAAATATGTTAGATTGGGTGCAGGCTGGGGAAAGAAGAAAAACATAACTAGGGTTGGAGCACAAGTTAGGGAGGAGAAAAGAAAAGATAGAAGGAAAATGAAAAGGGAAAAGGGGAGAGAGAAAGAAAGAAAAAGGAAAAGGGGAAAATAAAAGAAATTTTAGGGTTATAATGAGAATTAGGTTTAGATTTAGGATTATAGTAAAATTAATTTATCTGATTTTAGGATACCCCATTAAGAAAAATAAAGCAAGTTAAAATTTATCGATTTAGGGTAGATTTAAATAAAAAAATAATTATGATAAATTTATCTAAGAATTTATCTAGGTTTGTAGGTTAAGGATTAATAAAAATGATCAAGCTAAGATTTAAATAATAGGTTTTGGATAAAAAGGCTAAACGTTTGAAAATAAAGATTATGCATTTTTAGGTTGTTACACATCTATCAAAAATTGCCTTTTTATCAAATAAATCACAATACCTGGATCTTCATCGGAGCATTACTTCCAAACTTGATGTTTAATTCATGCACCAATACTTTAATTTTGATTTTAATATACATAAATGTACTCCATCCCACCACTAAATAGTAATTGAAATCCACAAGCATCCTCAGTTGTTTACCAATGAATTCCTTATATCGCCTTAATCAAATGCATATTATAACACCCCAAAATTCACTACATTTTTTTTAAAGTGGAAGTAATTAAAATACTTAATTTAAAACCCGTGAATTCTAGGGATGTTATCGCCACACTTAATACCAAACTGGTTCTCTCCGACCGTTTCAGTACCAAGTGCTAAGGCTAAAAAGAGATTAATATTATACTCAAACAAAGAGTTCATAAAATGAATTAAAAGATTATAACACCAAAGATCAGAGTACGCATAAAGAATTATAATTCAAATCCAAAAGAAAATAAGTTTACCACTCAATTCAAAATAATAAATTAAAAGGAATAAATTCGTTACAAAAGAAATAACAGAAGGAAATAGAATCACATAAAGACTGAATACGGCCACGACACTCTCGAACTTAAGTCAAAGCATGCTCAACACACAGCCCCGACTGATGTCTCGTCCACCCGCACAAAGTCAGAAGGACATACTACTCGTGGGAATTAGCAGCACCCATGAAAAGGGTGATCAGTACGCTACGTACTGAGTAAGGTAACCAAGCACTAAGGCCAAACATAAGCGCATAATCCATGCAGAATAATAATAGGGCATAATCACCAACATAGTAACATAAAGGCAAATGAACGATCAAGTGAAAATAACAAGATCCAATATAGTTTAGATTTAATTACTTCATTAATCCTTTATCGAAATATTTTCACACCATGCCCTTTATCAAGTCCATACAAGTACGGGAACCCCACTATTTTTGCCGGTGGATCAGTCTCCAGGGCACTTTTGGCTCCTGGCCACTATTATAGATGGTGGATCGGTCACTTAGGGTACATGCCCTACCACTATTATATGCCGGTGGATCGGTCTAGCCCCTTCTCGCACGGTGTTCCACTGTAAGTCATTAGTGTCTTCACACATCTTAAAAACATATATGGTTTAGTTCGTTGAGCTCGGGATCCCCTACTATTTTAGCCGGTGGATCGGTCACTAGGGTAACATACCCTACCACTATTAAGCCAGTGGGTCGGTCTCCAGGCTACCGTAGTACCTGGCCACTGTTATACTGGTGGATCGGTTTAGGTCCAGCTCAACATTTTCCACTTTATGTAATTAATATCTTACGTATCTTATTCAAAAGCTTTCACCATGGACATGCACGAATCATTATCTTTATACTTCACACATCACAAATCATAAAATTCCATCATTATAATTACACTTTAATCACCAAACACATATGGTAATACAAAAATTCTAAGCAACCACAACAAACCTTAATTATCCACACAAACCCTAGTTTGGTCTCCTATGGACCCTTATATAATCTCCATGTATTATTTTTCATCCAAAATGTTTAAATACCCAGATAACACTTACATTACCTTTCTTACATCCCAAATCAACTTTCCATACGTAAATTTCACTCCCATACAACCACTCGAACTTTTCATATAAACCCTAAATCCCATGCAAAACCCTAACTCCACCATGCAAACCCTAATACCACCATACAACCATTAATACCACCATGCAACCATTAATACCTCCATGCAAACCCTAATACCACCATGCAAACTCTAATACCACCATACAAACCCTAATACCACCATACAACCATTATTACCACCATGCAACCATTAATACCACCATACAAATCCTAATACCACTATACGACCATTAATACCACCATACAACCATTAATACCACCATAAATTAGATCCTCCTAAATAGAACCATAATTTATATTCTCCCACACAAAATCATAAATTAGATTCTCCCAAATAGAACCATAAATTATATTTTCCCACACAAAACCATAAAAATCATAAATAAGATTCTCCCATATGAAATCCTAAAATTCTCCATTTTATTCTTCCACTCATGAATCATTAAAATAATTAGGTCAACTCACATCCCTCGATCAACTTCTTTCCCCATCCTCCTTTTTCATCCTTTCTCCCACACAAACCACATCAACACCCCCATATGCATAACTTACAGGGTCACAAACCATTCATCACATATACATAATACACATACCATGCAAATACACAAAAACATACTTCAACTCCACATCATACCATATAGGACATAAAAAATAATGACAGACATATGATACATAGCATGTGAAGCACATAATACATGTAAACACACAAAAGGCCTTAGTAACACCCTTACCTAAAACGACACCATTCTTGGAGCACGCTCCTATGCCTCCTTAGGCTTTGACCGGTAATACAAAGGCATTACTCAAAAACATAGTGAAATAAGGGCTTCGACCCCTTTACCAAAATAATACTAATAATAATATTAGTAAAATAAATAACCAAATTTAGTAATAATAATAGTGATGAAATAATAATAATAATAATAATAATAATAATAATAATAATAATAATAATGATGATGATGATGATGATGATGATGATGATGATGATGATGATGATGATGATGATAAAAACCATAATAATATTGTAATAATAATAATTATTATTATTATAATGGTAATAACAGTAAGGATAATATTTGAAGATAAAAAGAAGTAGGGTTTCCACCCTACATTGAGTAATAATAACTTAATAAATAATAATAATAACATTAATAAGAATAAATACTACTAATAATAAAAACACTAATAACCCTAATAATAATAAGACATGATATTTATAATACTACTACTAAAATTTAAAATAAGCACAATAGGGTTTCAACCCTATATAAAATAGTAATAATACTAACACTTGAAAATAATAATAATGATAGTAATAGTAATAGTAATAATAATAATAATAATAATAATAATAATAATAATAATAATAATAATAATAATAACAATAACAATAACAATAACAATAATAACATTATTAACAACACTAATGGTAAAATATTTGTATTAATTATAATGGAATAAGAATAATAGAAATTCAAAATAGGAAATAATAATAATAATTATTATATTTATAACATATTAATATTAATAATATTAATAATAGAAATAATAAGGGTAATAATGCTAAAATTGAATTAAAAATTACAATAGGGCTTCAGCCCTCAACAAAATAATAATAGAAACATTAATATTAATAACAATAATAATACATATTAAAAATGGTAATAATAATAATAATAATAGTATTTATATTAGAATAAATGAAATAAAATAATTTAAGGCTTGTAAAAATAGGGAAAAGGGTTGAGAGGGTCTAGGGTTCAACCTTAGGTTGGCGGAGATAGGCGGCACCGGCGGTGGTGCACGACGATGGTGGCAGCAACCAGAAAAAGAGAAGAAAAAGGAAAAAGTTGAATGCTGGGGAAAAGATAGGGAGAATGGAGGTAGAAGTTAGGTTGTTTAAGAATACCTAGAGGGAGAGAAGCAGAATGGAAGTGGCGGCACAACTAAAGGTGCTGGCGCACGGTGGCGGCGGCGGTGGCCGAATATGGAAGAAGAAGAGAAAGAGAGGAAGATAGGGAGAAAGAGGGAAATAAGGGTAGGGGAGATAGAGGAGGGTCTGCAGTAAAATTTGGGAGGTGAAAGGAGCTGCAGAAACGGCGAAGGAGGTGGCTAATGGTAGCACAAAGGGTGGCGGAGGTAGAAAAATAGGTTGGTTGAGAAGAGAACTTTGCACGGTTGGGATGGCTCGTGCAAAAAGAATCGAGAGGGTTGGATGGTTTGGTTAGCTAGAGGGTGGTGCAGGGAGTACACGGGTGGCTAGAATGGGTGGCGGTGTTGGCCATATGTAGCGGAAATGGCGTCTAAAGGGTAGGCGGCGGCAATATCAGGGAATTCTGGGTAAGTGACCAAAACTTGATACAAGGCACAATCTGGGGGCATTTATAGACTGAAGGGGAATTTAGGGTCGAAGGGAAGGTGGGGGAAATGATTGGGTTGAAAAGGTCAACGATCAGTAGGGAAAATAGGAGGGAAAAGGCCGGTCAAAGGGGCGAGATCGGCGGCGGATTTCTTAGACGGGTGGCGGCGAGTTGTAGGCTGGCGGCGTCGACGAGGCTGGGCAGGTGCAAAGAAAGAAGAAAGGTGGGGAAACCGGGCAGTTCGAGGAAGAAAGAAAGAAAAGAAAAGGGAGGTAGACCGGGCCAGTCGAGCACGAGGAGGGGTGCATTAAATGAAACGCAGCGTTTATAGGAAATAAACGCTAAAACGCAGCGCAGCGGAGAAGGGAAGGAGGCATCGCTTGGCTGGGCTGGGTCGAAGGAAAAAGGAAGGAAAGGGAGACTGGGCCACAAGCCAGGCCCAGTTCGGGGGAGGAAAAAAAAGAAAAGAAGAAAAAAAAGAAAGGAAAAGAAAGGAAAAGGGAAGAAGAAAAAGAAAAAGGAAAAATAATTAGATTGGGTATTTAAAGTAATTAAAATATTTGAAATATTTAAAAATAATAATATTTAAATAAAATAATATTTAAATCCCTTTTTAGGCTAAATTAAGATTTTAAAAAGATTTTCCATAAATTCCATTTTAATTAGCAAATCACCCTAAATGTAATAAATTAAAATATTTATAAAACTCCTATTAATTTGAAACTATTTTATCCCTCTTATTTTAAATAAAATAATTAATTTAATTAATTTTAAAAATAAAATCCTTAATTAGTTAAAATACTCAAATTTCCTCTAATTAAAATACTTATAAATTTCTTATTAATCTGCCCTAATTAATTTCCTTTTATTTTTTTTAAAAATAAATTATTTAATTAATTTTCATAATAAAATATTATTTAATAATAAATAATAAAATTAGAATTTTCAAGGCATTTCAC
Organism: Tamarix austromongolica; assembly: GCA_039764185.1. Classification (NCBI taxonomy): domain Eukaryota; kingdom Viridiplantae; phylum Streptophyta; class Magnoliopsida; order Caryophyllales; family Tamaricaceae; genus Tamarix; species Tamarix austromongolica. The sequence continues at coordinate 13,010,038 of CM077809.1, read as the reverse complement.
ATATTATAAACCTTCACCTAAAATGAAGCAGTTGAGAAATCTATGGATGAGAGTTGCATATCCTCCCGCATATTCTCTACGAGTAACAAATGGTTATCAAAATTTCAAGGGCCATTATTCACAACCTTTGCAACCTCTCTCTTCTTTGGAAATTTAAAGACAAACAAGTTTTGCTTGATGTCATTTATCATCATACCCTTACTTGTCTTCTAAGCCATTGCTAATGTAGATTAAATACAACTCTAATGTTGAAAGCACCTTCCGTAAGAATAGGCCCCAATAGGGGATACCTATTCTATCATCTACTTCATCATATTTGATATTACAAATAACAGGGTCTTGGACCACATTCTCTTGCCCAAGTGAGAGATATTCCCACCCGACCACAAAATCATTTTTCCACATTAAGCAACTCTATGTGGTTGTATCTTGTAGGATTCCTACTCCTTTAATGAGAAGAGATAGGGAGAGAGATAAATTAATGTGGTGATAAAGAGAGGAAACACATTAGATTAATCAAAACAAAAGGATTTGATTACTCAAATTACCAAGGAATAAAACATATCAAAATTAAACTCTATTACCATACAATTTAGTGTTCCCACATAGTCTTCTATTTAGCTACTAATTAAATACACCTACATGCATAGAAGGGTTGTTAAGGATAGTTTCCTCAGGGCTTCTAATACATAATGATTTGAACCGATTAGTTATCAGGTTGTGAGGGTTGTTGTGAGATGTTCATTAGTACTTCATCATTTTTCCAATTTGTTAGAAGGGTCGGTTAAGCAAGGATAAGTCATAGGAGAGAGAGAGAGAGAGAGAGAGAGGTAGTTTGATTTTGTAATAAATGGAGAGAGGGGATATCAAATATTAGGGGAGGTTTTCAGTTGGAGAGTGTGTGAGGCAAATAGAAATTTAAATCCCTAGAATACCTTTATTATGTTTATCAATACAAGCACCACCATTTTATTTTCTCTCAATCATTTGATTCTCATGATTATAGTTGTTAGTGGATCTAACATATCAAAAAAAAAAATACTAGAAATAAAAGAAGGGCAAACATAAAAAATAAATATGAAGTCAAATGGAATAAAGTTTCCAAACAACCATTTTGTCTGCAACACTATTACCCTGCCTTAGTTCATGTTGAGTCTTCACTTCACAAAAGTCTTGCAAAAGCACCCTAAAATCTAGAAGAAATCCAAAGCACAGATGATATAATGAACAATAGTGTAAAATAAGACTATGATAAAAAGAAGAAACAAATTGGATTCATCAGAATAAAAGGATTGGATTGCTCAGATTACTGAGGAATAAATCCTATCAAAATTAGACTCTATTACCATACAATTTAGTATTTCCACATAGTCTTTTGTTAAGCCACTAATTAAATACACCTAAATCCATAAAAATGCTACTAAGGATGGTTTCCCTAGGGATTCCAGTATGGAATGATTTCACTTGGTTAGTTTTTAAGTTTTGAGGGATGTTATGAGATGGTTGTTAGTACTTCGTCATTTTTCTAATTTTTTGAAAGGGTCGGTTAGGCAAGGATGAGTCATAGAAGAGAGAGAGAGAGGTAGCCTAATTTTGTAATAAATGGAGAGAGGGGATAGATGGTACTGAGGGAGGTTTTCATTTGGAGAGTGTGTAAGCAGAACCTCAAATCCCTAGAATACCTTCATTATGTTTATCAATACAATCACCGCTGTTTTATTTTCTCTTAATCATTTAATTCTTGTGATTATAGTTTTCAGTGGTTCTAACATCTTCCAACAAAACACTAGAAATAAAAGAGGTGAAAATATAAAATAAAATAAAATATGAAGCCAGATGAAATAAAGTTTCCAAATAGCCATTTTGTTCGCTACACTATTACCCTATCTTAGTTCATGTTGAGTCTTCACTTCACAAAAGTCCCCGCGAACACACCCTACAATCTAGAAAAAGTCCAAAGCATGGATGAGATAATAAAAAATAGTGTAAAAGAGTAATAACTAACAAGGCATCCCATTTAACAATTAGCTTTCTAATTCTTAACACTTTTTGCAATCCATAGCTCATCTTAAAGTGCCCAAATTGTTGTAGAGGAACTAGCAATGCTTCCTATATTTCTAGCACACCCTATACTCCACTATCTAAGGCGATCTTGAATAACCCTTCCTTATATAGCCAACTATTTATCCTTGGTTGTAGATCCATTGCTAATTAGTTTCACCCAATTCTCATCTAGTGGCTTCCATCCAACGAGAATAGTATGTTTATGCTTTGTATAGTTATTTGTATTAGTTGTAAGAAATACCCATTCAAACACCCATCTTGATATAAAGGTGAAGATATTGTGGGTATCTCCAAATTAGAATACTATTTTATTCCTACAATACTAAAGTGCAACGATGGCTTGGGTAAATGTACATTCCTAAGCGATTTTCAAAATTCTTAATGTTGCATCTGAGCAATTCTTTTTTACCCTAGCTTACCTAATATGCCTATGAATTGTGATAGGCATGAATTATGTCAATCATATAGACTTTAAAATAAAGATTTAATGTGATTATATGATAATTTTTTTTCATACTTTATTCCACCTATTCTTGTTTACTACTCTTAATCATATTTTGTAGGTATTTCGAGAAAATGGGATCAAAAGGAGCTAAAACACAATAGATGAAAAAAAAAGAAAGCAAATGCAAGTGCTCAAAGTATGAAAAGGAATAAAGACTTATAAATCCAACCATGATTCGATCTGAATTTGGAAAATTGTTGAACATGAAAGTTGTAGATATTTTTGTTAGCTTTCCAACTCATCAAAAATTGGCTCAATTAAAATTCGAAAAAATAATTTATGGATGAAATAAAAAAATATGCGCAAAGCTAAAGCAACGCTCGTTGACACGGCACTGCCATGTTGATTTACACGGCCATGTCAATGGGCGGTCAAGCATATATATACCTATTTTTTGTTCAGTTTGAGGGAGGAAACAGAGGGTATGAAAAGAAGACAATTTTAGGAGCACTAAAAAGAGATCTAGGGTTATTTGCTTGGCATCACCCAATCCAATCCCACCCCCAATTCATCTATAATCTTCCATCTCTTAATCTCAATTTCATATTTCTGGTTAGATGGATAGAACAGTGAATTTCTCATCTTGAGTAAAGAGGGTATTGTATTTTTCTATTGGATTTTATTTATTTTTTCAATTGATGTAGTTCTCTATGCTTAAGATTTTGAACTTAATGAAAGCCATAATTGGCTAATTATTTTGTCTCGAGGTGAAGGAAAATCCCCTAATTCGGATGTGTTGAGAATCTAAACCATACCTAATCTAATTCCTTTTCATATGTGTTATGCTAATGCTTTAATTAGTATAATAGAAAAAATTGATCACTTTTCTATTACTATTTAGAGAAACCCGACGAGATTCAAGAGATGAATCGGAGTGGAGTCCATTGGCATGACTAAAGATCAAACCACAAAGTCGAGAGACATTGGTTGGGCTCTACAACTAAAAAAAGTTAATATAATAAATAATAATACATTACCTATTTTTGCATTCATACTAGAGATAGATGAGTCTTAATAGACAATAAGGTGTAGTAGCTCGAGAGAACATTCTACTACATACTTTGGTTGGCATTTATGAAAAAGTGTTTTGATTCGGTATTTGGAGTTAATATTCGATCACATTGGGGTTAAAGAGATTGACCAAAACCTTAGCCTCTTCTCTAACTGAATTTCACTTGTTCTTATATTATAGTTGCATTTTGTTTGTACATTTTCTTTTCATTAATAGCTAGACATCATCTGCCCCTATCGTTAATCTAGGCATAGGAGATCTTTTCACTATCCCATTGTTCACTTCCTACTCCAATGATATCGACCTTGCATGATACTTCAACACTGTGCACTTGCGGTTAGAAGTCATCAAATTGAATTTTGGAATCTCGTTTGATTTTAATGAATCCCAAAATCTCTTTATGGTATTGTATGATCTAAAATGATGAGTGCAATCTTCATGTATTGTTAGACATGGAGGTTATGTGTTGTCCACTATGATTTCCCTATTGAAGAGTGGATCCTCATTCAACAACCGACCATATTGTAAGAGCCACAACATGGGGTGTATTTGTGGGGCCGCATCAATTTTCCAAACCTCATTATGATATCCTTTTATTCCTTCAATATCCTTGCATAATACATCCTTATATGTAGTGCTTGTAGTAAAAAATCCCCTTTGTTTGTGAATTTCCTAGTTGGAGTATCCTATCTTCCGCCACTATTCTATAGCATGTCTATTGCTTTGATAGCTTGGACATTGAAAAACACATTGAGATTCCATCCATTTTGGGACCATATATCTGTGATCAGTAAGTCTTAATTATGTTTGTTAAGTGGGCTACATATTGAACTACGGATAGGATTTAACCCACACCAAATTTCCTTTTAAATAAGTTCTTTGCTTCCTATGTTAACATATTTTTCTCTAAATACGCTACTCAATATATTATATTTGTTTGTTAGAACTCTCCATGCCAAACCTAGAAGATGAGCTTTGTTGTTTAGCTCAGTTACTATGAGGTCAAGACCTCCCTTATCCTTAGAAAATGTGACTTTTGACTATGTTATGTGATGACTTCACTTGTTGTCTCCATTATTCCTTAAATGAATGTTTCTGGTAATTATATCCAATTCGTTCATAGCCTTCTTAGGTAGATGATCAACTTGCATGGGGAAAATTGGAGCTAATTCTAGAGAGGTTTTTGCTAGGATCTTTCTACTAGCTAGAGAAAGTGTGATGGCTTTCCAATTGGCCAGCCTACCCTTGAGCTTTTGAATCTAATCATGGAACTTAATAGATGAAGCTCTTGAATAGTCTACCAACCTAGGTCATCAGTGTTATTGATTTCAAAAAGGTTGACATTCTATTTTTCACATAATCATTAACTTTGGGTGAGCTATTGATTTTTCATTGCTTATTAGCAATTTATCACAAAAAACCTTTCAACATGGAGATGATGACATTGACATCACTCACATTTGCTTTGGAGGACACGATAATGTCGTCTACAAAAAGTAGATAAGATAATGCCATCTTATTTTTGGGATCGGAAGTAGATTCTAAGTTTAATTATCCACTTTTCTAATTGAATTTATGTCTCGTCTGGTACAAGGAAGGTAGGATGAGCAAGTAAAACTTTCTAAGAAATATAGATTTTAATATTGTTTGGTACAAAGTAATTAAAAATGTTAAAAATAAGTTAGTTTTTTTAACCATCACCTATGTATTTTATAAAATAATTGCTTACTAAGAGGTATCTTAGTAAGTAATACTTCATCTCTTTTTTTTCCCTCTATAGAATAAAGAAATTAAAAAATAAATTGACATAACGTCATTTTATTATTATTATTATTATTATTATTAATCTTATTATTATTTTGATTGAAGCAAATGAACTTAGTAATCGGCCCGCTATAATATGTTTGAGAAATCATATCCGAATAACTCCTGACCCGAGCTTACCGTGTAGTTACAGCCACAGGCCCAAAGTAAACCAGGAAAACAGCTATTTATTTATATTTCTTCTTTTTTTTTATTACTAGAAAAAAACCGCGGGCTCTGATGATCGCGCGGTTTTAAGTTGCCTTGCAGAAAAAGCCACAGTGGAAAGAAAATCAATATATATATATATATATGGGAAAGTCAGTCTGACTGAGGCTGAGGGAGGAGTCCTGTTTCTGTACCTGAAGGTTTTGGTTTTTAAGCCCTAGAAAATCCCCTCAATTTGATACCGAAATAATAATCTATTCTTCACACGAACAATCCTTTTATTTCTCCACAAGTAAGTACGCCGGTCAGTAGGCGAAAATGGATGCGAAACCGCCAGAATGTGCAGAAGAGGCATTGAGTCTTCTCAATTGTGTAACTGAAAAAAATTTCGATCAAGACAAGTGCCTTCGGCTCCTCCGATCCTTGCGCGAATGCGTCATCAACAAGGTATCTTTTAGTATCTTCTTGCTTTATTATTCTATTTGTTCCGCTGGAAATCTCGTAATAGAAATGGAAATGGGTGATTCCATCCGTTTCTGTCTTAGATCGATATGTTGTTGTCTTCTGTTTTTTATCGACCGAACCTAAGATCTGATGCATTATGATAGTAGTATCTGAAGAATTACCGAGAGAATCGTGATTCCAATATTAAATTGTCGCCGCCACTGCTTGAGTTGTCGTTGGTCGATATACGATTGAATACAGATATTAGTGAAATCTTACTACTTACTATTTATGTATACTTGAGTGGTCGTCGTCATATTTCTCTTTCGCAAGGAAAGGTTTGCCTTATGTCGGTGTTGCTGTTGCTTGCTGTTGCCCCTGGTGAATTTGAAATGTCCCTCACTTGAGCAGAATCATGTAGATTTTGTAGTTCGTGGGGTCGTACTGTTTGTCTATGTTGCTACGGACTAATTCTGAACCAATTGGATTGTTAAGGTGAAAATGAGCTATTCTGCCTGCTTCGATCTGTTCATGCAAAATATTACGAGATTTCCTCCCTTCGAAATTTGATCCTTACATGAGATTTGCCTTATCTCTTTCAAAATAATATGGGTTTGTTTAGTGAGAATTCTCCGACAACAAAACCTAATACCTGCTAGGTTTGATTCATAGCTAATAGATGATACTTAGTCTTTATGGTCTAGCTAGCTAGAGGGTAGTAAATTTGTGTTGTATTTTTAGTGTGGTTGTGTTGATATTAAAAATTAATATAGATGAAGTGAATGGAATTAAATTAGAAATATTTTAAAATATTATTTAGATTATATTAATCTAATTTGGGTAAATTAGGATGAATTTTATTTAGATTAAGGTAAATTAAGATTAAAAAAATAAAATTAAAAATATTTATATTCTTGTATTAAATATATAAATACCTTGTATTAATTTGGATATATATTAGGTTGGGGATATTTTTGTCCGATCATGTATAAAGTTTATTTATGTTTTTGCTTTTGCTTCGGTTACTTATGAGATCAGAGGCTAATAAAAATGAGATTAATTAAGGTTAAATGGAATGAAATGAAGGAAAACTTTAATCTCAATTCATGCAATGGTCAATAAAATTTGTCTCCAAACAAAATAAATTAATTGATTCACTTTCTTGAATTCCCCTTCGCCCTGAACCAAATGTTGTAGTACCATGCTAGGTACCAGTACAGCCTCTGTACTTAATAATGTGCTCATGTAGTAGCGTCTTTGCTGGTATTTCTTGGGAGTCGATAGCAGTAACGGCGGTGTATTAGTGTTATTCTTACTACTGTTTAGCTATATGTTGTATGTGCTATATTCTTTATGCAAACCTCAATCAATTTATGAAATACCTTTGTGCTCAATTCAAAGATAAATCTCGGACGGCTTCTCCTCCCCCCATGCCCCCCCAAAAGAGAGAGATAGAGAGCAGCAGCTGCAGCAGCAAGGTAGATAACAAACTAACTGACAATCAGTTATTTCTTGTTAACTTTTTCTGTGCAGAAAGTGAAGAATTTCTCTCTTGCCCAACAAAAGCAACTGGATGGTGATTCAGTAGGGAAGAAGCAAAGCTAAACTAGCTTGTCTTCCAAGGTAGGCGTCTAAAAGCTAATGGCTAGGTTTGTAATGGTTTGTTTAGCTGTTGTAATGAGGCTGCAGAACTGTCAAGAATCGAGATTTGCTAGACGATAGTATACTTTGGGGAAATATTCGAGCGTCCTGGTAGGAAATAGTGGCACATAGTTGGATGTTTGATGTTTCCACAAGATTTTCGTACTCACGTATGTGCAATTTCTACATTGGAAATGATTACTTCACTTTCTTGAACTACGATCATGAGTTATTGTGAACGCCAGACTTCTCAAAAGCTTCATTGCCGTTGAAGAATTTAAACCTATCAACTCGATGTACTATTTTTGATCGTGAATGATTTAGTGCTATACGAAGACCATCATATTTCAATTGATGACAAAAAAAGCCGAAGCTACTTGAAGTGAAACACAAGACATAATTTCTCATAAAGGTTAGCTAATCTTTTTGTTCAAACGAGAATCATTTCATTGTATCTTTGTGAATCTGTGATGTCGTTTAGAGGAAAAACAACATAAATCAGAATACAACTTATTTAATTAATCCAACAATTTTTTTTTTTTTTGCATTTGTATTTTGAATTATTTATGTGATGTTCGTCAACAATTTCTTAGATTTTCTTAATCAATTAATAGAAATAGGAAAATTAACACAACTTAATAGTTAAATCAGGTTCAAAATTAAAATGAAGTTTAAACCGCCATAAAAAAAATGACTTCTTTATTGTCAATCACAAGATGTATATGATAAAGAGGGGCGCCAGGAGGTTATGCCCACATTTGTTGTCACCATGTTATGATTTAGTTCTGATCATGATTATCTTATTGTGATTAGTTCATTAGTTGGTTTCGATGGGGCAAAGGGGGAATGTGTCAATAACATCAATCATAAAATAAAAAAATAATAAATCAATGACACACGATTTACGTGGAAAACTCTTAATATGAAAGGAAAATAACCACAAAAAATTTCAGTCCACTCGAGAAGCTTTTACTATAAAAAAATCTGAAATAGTATTTAGGATATTAAATTCATCAATTCAAAATAGCACAAGTTGACAACAATTACAATAGCCAAATAGGGATGTAAACGGAGCGGATTTTATTCAATGGATATTTAAACGGATATGGATAATAGATATCCGTACATGTACCTGCAACCATATCCATACCCGTTTACCCGATACATAATTACCTTTTTACCCTTAGTTTTAAAATAAATATAGTATAAATTAAGGTTAAAATTGTCATTTAGCTTAACTCTAAATGGTTTATCCGTCGGGTAATGGATTTATCCGCCAGATAATATCCATTAACAGGTAAATAGATAATCTGTCGGGTAACAGATATCCAACAGATACGGATATGGATGTGTTAGCGAATACGGATTCGGGTACGGGGACAAATTCGGGTATAGATCTTCTTATCAAGTATGGATATGGGTATGGGTATACCCGCCCCATTTACATCCCTATATCCAAAGAGAATAGCTTGTAAACCCTAAAATAGATTTGTTATAAACACATCCAAAGGTCGATCTACAAGGCACAAAACAACATATACTTTTACATTAATCAACGATATGTAAACAAAAGCCTCATCAATTTTCAACCAAAACTGAATACAACAAACCACTCAATTGAAGTCAAAATTAAAACATATCTGAAACTAACCTAAACAAAAAAAGTCTACAAAAATACCAACAAAAACCTGATCTGGAGATCCCGAAATAAGATCTTAACCATTTAGAATCAATATTGGTGTCTTAGGAATATATTTTAAAAAAAAAATCAACAAGATCCAACGGTGAACAACTTCGGATCTTTGAATTGATTAAACCTACGCCGAAGAGAATAATGATAGAATTTTTATTTTTCTCTCTCTCTCTCACTTACACCCAAGAGATCTACTTAAGCACTTATCATATGCACGTTCCCTCAGATCTATGAAACTAGTGGTTTACTGCGATGTAAACCCATTTTTTATAGCTCATCAACTAATCTGGTATTTGATTGTGAATTCCTACTAAGGCATCTATGTACTGCCTATGAAGTTCAAAGGAAAACCCAACTCTCATGGCCCCTTACTTAGCTCATTAGACCAAGGACAACATTACTTAAGTCTGATTCTATTTCCATTTTCAAGTGTTGCACTCATTTCTTCTATATAGATAGTGCACATGCCACCTAAATGGCATGAATTTGTGCATCATTCATCTCCATAAGATTGATATTAATTGAGAGTATGTAGCAAAATCTTCCTCTCCAATCTCGCAAAACACCCCCAATCCTTGCCTTACCAAGCTCAACACATACCGATGCATCCATATTCCATTTCAACCCCCGATGTTTTGATGCCTCCTGAAATATTCCAAAACCTTGATTTAGGAAATTATGGCAAAATAAGAATTTATTATAGAAATTAATTAAATTAATTATTTTATTAGAATAAAAGGGAATTAATAGAGGTAAATCAAGGAGAAAATGATAGATAATTTAATTAGGAAAATTTTGAGTGTTTTTCTAATTAAAATGAAATTTTAAAAAAATCTTTCAAAAATCACAAATTAACCTAAAAAGAGAATTTAATTATTATTTTATTAAAATATTATTATGTTTAAATATCCCAAAATACTCAACATATTTTAAATAACCCCAACTCACTTATTTTTTTTTTCTTTCCTTTTTTCCCTTTTCTTTTTCCTCTCTTCTCTTTCCTTTTCTTTCCTTTCTCTTCTTTCTTTTTTTCTTTCTTCCCTCCCCTTCCCTGACCTGAGCCAGCCCAGCTTGCTGCCCCAATCTTTCTTTCTTTTTTCCTCCCCATCCCGCGCGGCCAAGGCTCGCACCCCCTTCTCTTTTTTCCCAGCAGGCCCGGTTCCCCCTCCCTTTTTTTTTCTTTCTTTCCTTTCTCCCTAGATCACTAGTCTAGCCTTCTTCTTCTTCCTCCTCGATGCACACCTGCAACTCGCCAACTCCCCCGACCTGTAGCTTAATTTCTGCCGGCGACAACGTTCGCTGACTGGGCATCCTTCCCCTCTCTTCCTCACTAATTTTATTGTCTTTTCGACTTGAATGACCCTCCCCTCTCCTCACGCGTGCCTACCATCCTCCCCTAACAACCATAGCCCTATAATGGTAGGCCTACGCCGTCCCACCACTGCTGATCAGTGTGCCTACCCCGTTGCCCCCTATTTTCCCCTGCCCTTCTATAGTTTCCCCCCTCCAATTAGCATATATATATATATATATATATATATATATATACCCAAAATCGAATCCTTTTTTGCAGCCTAGAAATGTCTGACCTTGGCACCACCTCTCGATCAGACGGTGTCGCTGTCACCCAGCGTCGCCGCTCGAGCCACCCACAAAACCACTCCCTACATCACCCTCTACCAAACTACTCCACCCTCTGACCTCAATTTGCCTTGCACGAGCCACCCCGACCGTGCAAAGTACCCTTCCCGAGCAACCACACTTCAACCCTCCGCCGCCCTTTGCACCACCGTACGCCACCACTCCCTCCGCAACCACCACCTCTTACACCTCCCAAAATCCCCTTCAGACCTTCCCCTACCCTTCTTTTACCCTTCCTCCCTCTCCTCCTCCCTTCCTTCCTTTCCACCACCCTCGACCACCATAGCGTTGCCGCTTGCACCGCCAACTTTGGCCGCGCCACCACCCCTATTCTAACCCTCTCAACTTGGGCAACCTCAACCACCCCAACTTCCACCCTCACTCCCCCTCTCCTATTCCCAACACTCTACTAATTCCCTTTTTTCCCTCTTTCCCCGCCGCCCGTGCCACCTGTCACCACCCTTAAACTCTAATTATGCAAGCCTTATTTATTTTAATTATATTTATATTATTATTATTATTATTATTTATCATGTTTATTATCATCCCTGAAATATTATTATTATTATTATTATTAAGGGGTAGAAACCCTACTTTACTATTATTCGATTATCATAATAATAATAATAATAATAATAATAATAATAATTATTATTATTATTATTATTATTATTATTATTATTGATTCTAGATTTGGCATGATATTGTTTTGTTGATACTTAATATTATTATTATTATTATTATCTATTATTCGAATATTGCTAATATTATTCCTAATGCCCTTATTATTATTACTGTTATTACTATTAGTAGTAGTAGTAGTACTACTACTACTACTAATGCTACACTACTACTACTACTATTGTTATATTCGAACTCTTATATTATCATTATTTCAAATATTACTACTATTATTAATATTATCCTTATCAATATTAGTATTTTGTTGGTATTACTATTGTTATATTATTATTTTATCCCTAGCCCTATTATTAGCCCTAGCCTTAAAAATACTAGGGTTTCTATCACTAGGAGTATTAGTATTACTATTATTATTATTATTATTATTATTATTATTATTATTATCACTATTTTTATTATAACTAGTGTTAGTACTATTATTAGAAGAAATAAAGCTACTAGATTCAATAATATAAATGTGGCTATAAATGTTAACATAAACTTATTTTGACTAGTAATAATCTAGTAGGCTAACATGAGGATAAAAACCCTATTGTTCACTTGTAAAGTTTCCTTTAATAATAATAACTCTAATCTTAGAATAAAATAGGAAATAAGAGTATTTTTGGTAGGAGGGAAACTAATCCTTAGTTTTTTCTCTTATAACTGAAACCAGTCAAAATCTTAAGGAGGCGTAGGAGCGTGTTCCAAGACTGGTGACGTACTAAGAAAGGGTGTAGCTAAGGCCTTATGTGTGATATGTGTCTTATGTGCCTTGGATGCCTGTGTAATGACATGTTGTGTATCTCGTGCTATTGTTCTAGCTGTTTTATGTGTAGCGTAGCTTGGAGTTGAGGTATGCACACATGCTTTCTTATGGCATGTGTTAATATGTATATGTGATGAAATGTGATGTGATGTGATGTGGCCCTTTAGGACATTCATGTAAATATATTTAATATGGTATTGTGGGATGGAAAGATGAAAAAGAAAAATGGGAAAGTAAGATGACCAAGGAGAAGTAAGTTTACTAACGTAGATGAGATTGACCTAAATATTCCATGATCCATGAGTGGATGAATAAAAGAGGACTTTAAATAAAATAAAAGAGTGGATGAACTTTATAGGGGAGAATCTAGGGTTTGCATGGAAGAATCTAGGGTTTGGGAGAATTTAGGGTTTGCATAGAAATTTTAGGATTTTGTATGGAAACTTTGAGGGTTTGCATGTGATGGATAGAGTCCGTATGGGAGTGAAATTTACGTATAGAAAGTTTACTTGGGGTGTGAGGAAGGTAATGAAAGAGTTGTTTGGGTGATTGGAGGCTTTGGGTGAAAAATAGTACATGAGACAGTATAAGGGTTTATAGGAGACCGAGCTAGGGTTTGGGAGGAAACCCTAATATGAGAAGGTGGTAAAAAGGAAAAATAAACGAGGATGAGTGGAGTATGAGATGAAGACGGAGGATTATCATGTGTGGGGTGAGTATGGGTGTTATGGGAAAGTAAGAGTGGAAGGTGAGAAATGGAAGAGTGATATGTGGGAAGGAGGATGTTAGGGTTTGGCGTGGTCAGCTAGGGTTTGGTGTGGCCACCTAGGGTTTCGTGGTCACACGTATATTTGGGGGAGTAACATGAGATGATGAGGGTTGAATCTAGGATCTATGATGTGTGGGGTGTTAAAACGATTTTGGCTGTATGAGGCAGAGAATGATGGGCAACATAGGCCCAAATTAGGGTTTCCGGAGAAAACCCTAGAGTAAGACTATGAGGGACTTGGAGGTGTTAGGTAGATGGCCTTATACCCATACACTTAGGATTTGGGCCTCTAGTGTGAGCAAGTGGAATAAGGAAAGGTTGTTGGGGCGAGTTAAGAGGTGCAGAAGTCTCAAGATATGGGACGGGCCATCTTAGGAGGATACGTGTAGATGGAGTTAGTTATGCATGCCTAGGGTGGAATATGTTGAATAAGACATGATAAAACACTAATAATATAAAGTGGAAGATTATTAAGCCGGGACCAAACCGATCCACCGGCATAATAGTGGCTAGGTGTCGAGGTGTCCAGGAGACCGATCCACCGGCATATCATAGTAGTTAGGTGTGTTATACCCTATAGGTGACCGATCCAATAGCTATAATAGTGGGGGATTCTGAGCTCGATAAACCAAACCCTAAGTATGGTAAGACATCTAAAAGATACTAAGTAATTATAGTGGAATACTATGAGAGTCGGGGCTAGACCGATCCACCGGCATAATAACGGCCAGGAGCATCTTGCCCTGGAGACCATCCACCGACATATAATAGTGGTCAGGTGCATTCTGCCCTGTATATGACCGATATACTGGCTATAATAGTGGGGTTCCCATACTCGCACGGATTGATAAAAAGTATGGTGTGAAATGATTACTAATTAGGGATTAAATAATTAGGTTTATCCAAATTGCAGCGTGGCTTTTATTTATTTGAGAGATTGTATGCTTTTATGTTAACATGCTTGTATTATGTGCCCTTATGTGTTAGCCTTAGTGCATGAGTACCTTACTCAGTACATAGCGTACTAATCACCCATTTTATGGGTGATGCTCATTTCCATGAGCAAAAGGCCCCTCTAACTTTATGCAGGTCGGTGATACTATCTTTGATGCTTTCAATGCTTATAAGGCATCGGTGGGGCTGAGAGTTGAGCATGGATAGGGCACAGAGATCGAGAGTGGTGTGGCCGTACTTCCTCTTTATGTTCTTCTATTTTGTATTGGATTTCCTATACTTAACATTTATCGTTTTGTAGACCTTATTCCTTTTAAGGAATTTTAACTATGTATTCGGGATTGTAACTCTTTTCACGCACTTTGACTTCTATCTTATGTTTGCTTAAATGCTTTATTGAAGTCTTGCTATGAGTTTGCAGTATGGTGGCTGTTAAACTTTTTTTAGCCTTGTGGTCAGTAAGGGAACGACCAAGGGCTGGGCTTCATGGTGGTAACATCACAGAAATTCATAAGTTTTGATTTAATTGCTTTTGCTAAATCTTAAATAAAACAAAATTTTTCAGTAGTGAATTTCTTGGTGTTACACCTCCCACTCACTATGCCCTTGTTCAACTACCCTCCTCTCTAGTTTCTTGCTTCAAAGCTGTAGAATACAACCTAGTGCTATTAACAAATCATCAATGGTGTAGATAAACTTGGACCACCATGCCTTCAACTGTCAAACCAACCTGAGCAATACTATATCTCGGATCATTACCACATTACTCTTCTCATTTTGAAGCAACCAAATAATCACATGAAAATAGGACTTTCATACCTACTATTGGATTATATCCGAACTCAAACTTTGACATTGATTGTAATGGTCAAACAAGGAGGACGACATAACCCATGACAAACTAACGAGCCGCAAACACCAATTCCACACCTCTCTAGCAAGTGCACATCTTAGCAATAGATGCTCTGTATCTTCCAATTGTAAGCTAAAAAAAAGGGGCAAAGAATACTTGACAGTTGAATCCCTCTCTTCTCAAGGAAGGTGCACACCTCCATTTGCTCAAACTAATAAAATCACTACATTTTTAAGGCCCTAAACCAACAAAGGGAGGAACAAAAACTCTTTCAGTTCCTAAATGAACTAGATGAGAATTACAACTCACAATGCAATTAATTATTGTTAATGACACCAATACCCACCATGAAGGTAGCATGTTTCCTTTTATAACAGAAAGAATCCCAGTGCGAGACCCTAGACTTTAGCCCCTGTATAGTAGTAGAGACCACAACCTTATTCAGTATAAACACGTATTTCCTACACTCTTGAGGCACATGCTGTGATTTACTTCCGATATGTCAGCCTAAGGCAGGGTTGGCGGTGGTGTCTAAGTCAAGTGTATTGCCTTTTGCGATAAATAGTGATGAGACCTGCATAAAGTTTAGTAATAAAGGACACAACATCTAAAGGTATGGCAAATCAGAGGCTACCCTATCTAGCATTCTAAGAGTATCCACATCTCTAAAGAAATGAGAGGCAAATGTAAATTTGCTACCTATATAACTCCCAACAACCTTCATGATATAAGGGGCAAAACACAAATCTTTTTACTCAAAAGTGCACAAAGTTTCTCTGAAATAGTGAGGCTGATGGGCAAAGAGAAGAGAAGAAAAGGGGAAAAAAGGCAGGTGAAAAACATATTAAAGAAAGGGAAATGAGGACAGGGATCTCGATCTAGAAAAACAAGGAGAAATGAAATAAGTGCTAACCTCATTCGATTTGTGTAAAATGCAATATGATATAATTGAAAAAATTCATTAATTTCATCTAAAACCAATTGATTCGACAATAAACCAAACGTAAATGAACTTAACTCATAATACATCATTAATTCGATCCGTTGTTAATCTGACTAACTATCAACCTAATTCTATTAGATTAAATTTAATATTAATCAATTATGATAATAAAAAATTTATACATATCTTATTATTTATTTAATACTTTTAAAAATATATTATTCACCAATGATATTATAATATTATCAATTTTTTTTGTATAAAAATATAAAAATAAAAAATTATAATAATAAATAAGTAATAATTAGTAACACATTTTTAGTCATATGTTTACATGAATTTAAATATAATGTTCGCTTATAGAGTTAATGAGTTGAATTAATTTTGATAGACAATATTAGATTTGATCTAAACCTAAAATGATCTAATTCAAGAATATGTTGGTCCACACTCAACCTGACACATCAAATTCTTAAAAGACTTAGTCTATCAAGTTAACTCAGACCCAACCCATCAATTTAACCTAAACCCAAAATTACCCAAACATAATCAAGATCAACCTAAATACAACCCAACAAGCTAACCTAAAATGGACTGAACGTAACCCGACCCAACGCGAACTAGCCTAACCTGAATTCGACCCAAAATAAAATAAAATAAAATGATACAACCCGTGTCTACAATGACTCAAGCTTGAATATTACCTGACCCAAAAAATAAAATTTCCCAAAATAATCTGACCCAACCCATAACCGATCCATAATAAAAAAATTATCCACAAACAATCTAGCCCTGAAACGACTTGACCCGCTATAACTCGATTCCGACCCTAACCTCATTACCACCTCTAAGGGAGGGCATGTCATGTGAAAGCAAACAAGGAAGAAGAAAGGGAGGATGGAGGATGGAGGGAGGCACACATGGAGGACAAGGTTCATGGGAGTAGTTTTTTCCCCTTAAAAAATGAATAGTAATTAATTATTATGAAATAATAATAATAATATTTAAAATAAAAAATAGAAATATTTCAAAATTAACATATAATTTAAAAATTAAATTTTATAGGTTCATTAAAAAAAAAATTATATTCAAATAAAAATTAAAAATTAAAAATTAATTATGTTGGATGAAATTGGTGAGATATAGGTAGATAGAATTGTATATTTTATTATTTGATTTGGGGGGGAGGGGAATGTAAATATTTTAATTAAAAAAAGATGAGAGGAAAAATGAAGGATGGATATTATTTTAATATTATCTAGTTTATTAGATAAGATGATGAGATGTAGAATGATTAACAAGGTTGTTAGTGCTCTTAGTGGCTCATCTTGAAACAACAACTCATAAAAGTGATGGATATCAGAGAATAGTTACTTTTGCTTAGCACCAATTCTATAAGTAACTCAATATAATCCCTATAATATTCTATTTTTATAATTCTTAATTATAAAATGATAAATATGTGTAATTAGTTATAAAAATTATTTTATGATGTTTTATATTAAATATATTAGTGGTATGTATATCATTATTATGACGTATTATACATAATCATGTAATTATATTAAAATCTAGATATAATTTAGATTATTAATTTTAATCATAGTTGGGACCCTGACCTGTATTTGTTTTACCTAGGAACCCTAATTTAATTAACTGGATATTTTTTTTCCCAGATAAGCTTTATCCATATATGACCTTACCTAATTTTTATGTAATCTACCCTATACCCTCCTTCCCCGGCATAATTTTCTCCTTCACTTTAGCTTCCCCTATTCATGGTGTCCCCTGCACCATGTTCTCCTCACTTGTCTCACATGCCATCACCTATATAAAGCCTCCATCTCTTCTTCGTTTGGTATTTTTGATTTAGCAAAACCGACCCCTTTATTTTCCTCCTCCTCCTCTTCTCCCTTATCCTTGTCATTATTTTGTTTGAACCAGCAAAGCACCATCACTAACCACACCGCAACACCTTACCACCACCAACAACCCAACCACCACCTTTTTCCCTTGCAATCAACAATCACCATCACCCCACATTCCATCACCAACCCAAGATGATTCTTCTTCTCTCACTACAGTGCTATGTTTCTTCTTTTTCATTGAGTGCACGCCCATATGCCCTCACATGCCCTGACTGTGCCTCTCTCACATGGCACACGCACGATCCTCAAACAACCTGTGTGCTTCTTCTCACCTCGCACGACTAGGAGCCTCATGCATAGCCAACCATATCATGTTCCTTTCTCTCAACAATGACATGAACCACCTCACACAATCATGCCCAACCTCTTCTAGTCCTCCACCCACCCTTTGTTACTTGACTTATGCCATTTCCTTTGCCTATTTGATTTCTATCATTATTTTCTGAGTTGATTTTAATTAATTTTGGTGATTATTGCGTTATATTATATGCTAATATATGTGTTGATGTAAGGAGTTAAAAGAGGTTGAGTGGAAACTAGTAGGGTGAATCTGTAACACCCAAAATTCACTACTTTTTTTTAACGTGGAAGAAATTAAAATGGAAACTCTTAAATTCAAATCCGTGAATTCTAGGGATGTTACCGCCACACTTAGTACCAAACCGGTTCTCTCCGACCGTTTCAATACCAAGTGCTACGGCTAAAGAAAATTATTAACATTAAACTCAAACCAATAGTTTATAAAAGAACTAGAAAGATCGTACATAAAAATCAGAGTGCGCGTAAAGAATCACGAATCAAATAGAAATCAGAGTGTGAAATTAAAATTCTTCTGAAGGAATATTCTTACAGTCAATAAAAGGTTTCCTTCAAATATTTAATACGAGGTAATAGATCAAATAGGATAAATTCGATACAAGAAGAAATAATAGAAATAAATAAGATATCAAGAAGAGTGGATCCGGCCACACTACTCTTGAACTTCGAGCCAAAATATGCTCAACACTCAGCCCACCAGATGTCTCGCCCACCTACACAAAGTCAGAAGGGCATACTACTCGTGGGAATGAGCAGCACCCATGAAAAGGGTGATCAGTACGCTACGTACTGAGTAAGGTAACCGAGCACTAAGGCCAACACATAAGCACATAAATAATGCAGAACAATAACAA
Source organism: Tamarix austromongolica (assembly GCA_039764185.1). NCBI lineage: Eukaryota > Viridiplantae > Streptophyta > Magnoliopsida > Caryophyllales > Tamaricaceae > Tamarix > Tamarix austromongolica. The sequence continues at coordinate 12,990,998 of CM077809.1, read as the reverse complement.
GGCATAATCACTAACACAACAACATAAGGGCAAATGAGCAATCAGGTGAAAATGCCAAGATCCAATATAGTTTAGATTTAATTACTTCATTAGTTCTTTATCGAAATATTTTCACACCATGCTCTTTATCAATTCCATACGAGTACAGGAACCCCACTATTTTAGCTGGTGGATTGGTCACAAGGGTAATGCCCTGCCATTATTTTAGCCAGCGGATCGATCACGAGGGTAACATATCCTGCCACTATTATATGCCGGTGGATCAGTCTGGCCCCTTTCTCGTACGATGCTCCACTGTAAGTAATTAGTGTCTTTCCCATGTCTTAGCAACTTTAAGGTTTGATTTTGTTGAGCTCGGGATCCCCTATTATTATAGCTGGTGGATCGGTCGCGAGGGTACATGCACTGCCACTATTTTAGCCAGTGGATCAGTCGCGAGGGAAATATTTCCTACCACTATTATGCCAGTGGATCAGTTTGGGTCCGAATCAACATCTTTCACTTTACGTAATTAATATTTTAAGTATCTTATTCGAAAACTTTCATTCTGGACATGCACAAATCATTCTCTTTATACATCACACATCACATATCATAAAATTCCACCATCATACTTACACTTTAATCACCAAATACACATGATAATACAAAAATTCTAAGCAACCACAACGAACCCTAATTGTCCACACAAACCCTATTTTGGTCTCCTACGAACCCTTATACAATCTCCATGTATTATTTTTCATCTAAAATGTTCAAACACCCAAATAATACTTACATTACTTTCCTTATATCACAAATCATCCTTTCATACATAATTTTCACTCCCATACAATTATTAATTCCCATGCAAAACCCTAACTCCACCATGCAAACTCTAATACCACCATACAAACCCTAATACCACCATACAACCATTAATACCACCATGCCAACCCTAATACCACCATGCAACCATTAATACCACCATACAAACCCTAATACCACCATGCAAACCCTAATACCACCTTACAACCTTTAATACCGCCATACAAACCCTAATACCACCATGCAACCATTAATACCACCATGAAAACCCTAACATCACCATGCAACCATTAATACCACCATAAATTAGATCCTTCTAAATAGAACCATAATCTATATTCTCCCACACAAAATTATAATTTAGATTCTCCCATATAAAACCATAAATTATATTCTCCCATATAATACCATAATTTGGATTCTCCCATACAAAACCATAATCTAGATTCCCCCATATAAAACCATAAATTACATTCTCCCACACAAAACCATAAAAATCATAAATCAGATTCTCCCACACAAAACCCTAAAGTTCTCCATTTTGTTCTTCTACTCATGAATCATTAAAATAATTAGGTCAACTCACCTCCCTTAGTCAACCTCTTTCCCCATCATCCTTTTTCATCCTTTCTCCTACACAAACCACATCAACACCCTCACATGCATGTCTTACAGGATCACAACACATATCATCACATATACATAATACACATGTCATATAACAACACAAGAACATGCTTGAACTCCACATCATATCATATACGAAATAATTACATTAATAACATAGGATGCATAACATACAAGACATTAAATGCACATTAACACATAAGAGGCCTTAGTAACACCCTTACCTGAAACGACATCAGTCTTAGAGTATGCTCCTACGCCTCCTTAAGGCTTTGACCAAATAATAACATACTAATAAAAATAACATTAACAAAATTCTAACTATGCTAAAGATATAGAAATAATAGAAATATTCTAAGAGTTGATAATATAAGGTTAAAGACTTTACCCTAATAATAATAATGATACTAAAATAATAATAGCAAAGATACTAAAATAATATAATTGATAATAATAATAATAATAATAATTATTATTATAATAATAGTAATAGTAACAATAATAATAATAATAAATACATCATTCAAAACAAAGTAAAATAAAGGCTTTGGCCCCTTTACCAAAATAATACTAATAATAATATTAATAAAATAAATAACAAAATTTAATAATAATAATAATAATAATGAAATAATAATAACAACAACAACAACAACAACAACAACAACAACAATAACAATAACAATAACAATAATAATAATAGCAAAACTAATAGTAAAGTAGTTGTAATATTAATAATGAAATAATAATAATAGTAATTCAAAATAGTAATAATAATAATAATAATAATAATAATAATAATAATAATAATAATAATAATAGAAACAACAACAACAACAAAAACAACAACAATGACAACAAAAACAATAATAATAATAATAATAATAAAATCAAAATAAAAATACAATAGGGCTTCTGCCCCTAATAGAAATAATAATCAAAACATTAATACTAATAATAATAATAATAATACATATTAAAATAATAATAATAATAGTAGTAGTAGTAGTATTTATATCCAAATAAATGATATAAAATAAATTAAGGCTTATAAAAATAGGGAGAATGGTTGATAGGGTCTAGGGTTCAACCTTAAGCTGGTGGTGACAGGCGGCACCGGTAGTGGTTCACGGCAGTGGTTGGAAAAAGAGAAGAAAAGGGTAAAAGTTAAATGCTAGGAAAAAGATAAGGAGAATTAAGGTGAGGTATGGGGTGTTTAGGGTTGTCCAGGAGGAGAGGGACAGAGATGGGGGTGGCGCAACCAAAGGTGGTGGCGAACGGCGGCAGTGGTGGTGACTGAATGGGAGAGAGGAAGAAAGAGAGAGGAGGAGAGGGATAAAGAGGAAAAGAGAGGTAGGGGAAGGTAGAAGGTGATCTATGGAACATTTTAGAAGGTGAAAGAAGTGGCGAAAGCGGCGAAAGAGGTGGTTAAAGGTGGTTCGAAGGGTGGCGGAGACAGAAAAATAGGTTGGTCGAGAAGGCTACTTCACACAGCCTCGGTGGCTTGTGCAGGAAAAATCGAGGGGTATGGGACCTTTGGTTAGTTATAGGGCGGTGCAAGAAGAGTTGGGTAGGTGGAGTAGGTGGCGGAGTTGGCCTACGGCGGCAGGGATTGCGTCTAAAAGAGTGGCGGTGGTAGGTCGAGAAATTCTGGGTAAGGATCAAAGGTTCGACCCTTGCTGGTTATGGGGGGTATTTATAGAAAAAATGAAGAGAGGGTAGGGTTCTGTGGGTCGGCATGGGAATAGGCAAATAGGGTTTTGGTCACCAACGACGATGGTTGGCCGGTGGCAGCAATTTTCATGTGAGGGGGTTGCGTAGGAAAAGAAAGAACTGTGCGAGAAGAGGGAAAAAGTATTTGGAGTCAGCATGACCGACAAAACAACGGGGAAAAGATGGGAGAAATGGCCGATCAAACGGCGAGATCGGCGGCGAGATTTTTGGAGTTGCAGGCGGCGGTGGTCTAGAAGAAAAGGAAAGAAAGGAAAAAAGGGGGAAGAACCGGCCGGGCGCGCTGCATAAAATTTTTTATCACAACGCAGCGTTCCGTGGGAATAAGAGGTAAAACGCGATGCTTGAAGAAGGTAAGAGGCGTCGGTTGCGGGATAGGCTACCCGAAGGAAAAGAAAGGAGAGGAGAGGGGGATTGGGCCGGTCAGCTGGCCTAGTTTGGCTAGGAGAAAAAAAAAAGAAAGAAGAAAGAAGAAGAAAGAAAAAGAAAGAGAAAGGAAGAAAAAGGAAGAAAGAAAAGGAAAAAGAGGAAAAGGAAAAGAGAAAAATAATTATTTTGGGTATTTAAATTTATTAAAATATTTGGGATATTTAAAAGTATTAATATTTATATAAAATAATATTTAAACCCCTTTTTAGGCTAAATTAGGTTTTTTAAAAGATTTTTCATAAATTCCATTTTAATTAGCAAATCACTCTAATTTTCTTTAGTTAAATTATTTACAAAATTCATATTAATTTGAAACTATTTTTGCCTTCTTATTTTAAATAAAATATTTTATCTAATTAATTTCTAAAATAAAATCCTTAATTAGCTAAAATGCTAAAACTGATATGAACCTTAAAAATTTATACTTAATTACTTTTGATAATTGTTGTGAATTATTTACTTACAATTGTTTGTCTTATTTGTGTGGATAAATAGGAGTTCGATGCAGCATATGGATTCTGTGGATTTTTTGTTGCAGTTGCTGGAGTGTGCAGATTATGTACTTTTTTGTTAATTATGTGTAATCCCATATGATGCATTCGCCGGTCGAATTGGCCAATGGAAATTAGGTCGGTTGTATAATCCGTCACCCGGTCCTTAATTATGGACTAGTTGGATTGTGGATTAATCAATCCTTAATAGCCATGATTAGCTAAAGTTAGTTAGCTGATGGGAATTATGTTTAAAACTTACCTTGTATTTGGGAAATTTCTATTATTATGTTCTTGGGCTGGTCAAATCTATATCTGCGACCCAAGTTTGTCGACCATTCCCGTTTGTATCGCTGGGCTGTGATGTCGTCTGGGCTTTATGTGTGTGTATTTTTATACGATCTGTTATACGGTCTGTAAGCTTGTATAAATAAGCCATATACGTTGTAATACATTAGATAATTTTTGGAACAGAATATAATTCTTGATTTCTCTCCATCTTTCTCTCTCGCAACTTGTCTCTCTCGGTGAACCTCTCACTCGCTCTTCTTCTCTGTGTCTGCTCTCTATCTTTGATCGATCTTGATCATTCTTTCTTCGATTTCAGTTGTCGTTGTAAAACTGTGCCTCTGAATCTTTGGATCTTCCTTCGGGAGTTTTCCTTAGGCTGAATCCGGCGAATCAAACCTTGTGCTCGATTAATTTCTTGATCCTTTCGTGAAACCCTAACAGGTTTCCATCATTTGGTATCAGAGCCTCAGTTACTTGAGTGCTCGTAGTTTAATTGTTACTGCTAAGTTCTTTTCAATTTTTGGGTCAATATCTGTTGTTTTCGCTAACCCTACTTTGAGGTGTGAAATTTTAGGGTTTGCAAACGACGAAGGCCGTATCGATTTCCGTCGTTCTTAAACCGGCGATTGAAGTAATTTTGTCCGTTGTCTCGAAGTTCCCAAAAGAAACCCTAATCGACCTAGGGTTTGGTCAAGAATTTGAATCTTGACTAACTTTGCGACAAATTGTTGTCGGTAACCTCGATTCGTAATTTTTCTTGTTAAATACTACTTTCTGCTATAATTAATTTCCAATTTCTTCGCAATATTACTTGTTCGTTGATAAGTATTCAGGTGAAATAACCGGTGAACCTTTGGTTTCGAGAAAAGGGTAAGGCCTCCAAGAAGAGGGGTCCCCTAAATAAGTGGATTATTTGCTTAAGCAGTCGCGGTAATATCGTTCCCTTTCACTTATTTCTTATCAACTTACTATTGGTTTGGATAAGTTTGAGTAAGTTGTACTATTGCTATATTTGTTAATCATTGATACTGTTACACTTCTTGTAATTCATCTGTGTGTTCTGTTTGCCTGAAGTTAAGTAAATTGATTCTGTTAATTAATTGCTGCTGTGTTAGTTGTTTAAGTCAAAAGAATTTTATTATGTCTAACAATGGACAGTCTGTTAACCAATCTATTTCCAGTAATGATCTATTAGAAACTCTTAGGACTTTTCAAGAGTAAATGACTGCTCAATTTGCTGTATTATGTGCTAATCTAGAACAAAGACTAGGAGAACAGGAAATAAGAATTAAAGAATTACAACATAACAAAGTTGAAACTAACCAAGTAGGAGTATTAGGAAGGGCTCCTATGGACCCTAGGATTAGAATTCCACCAATAGCTAATCTAGAAGAGCTGGAAGATCAAGTATCTAATAATAGTGATAGGATGCCTAGGCACAACAATAGGCAAGATAGGGAATTAGAGTTCATTGATAGGAATTTAAATAATCTTAAGCTTAGTATACCTGGGTTCAATGGCAGGAATGACCCTGATTATTATTTTGAGTGGGAAAGGAAAATAGAACTAGTGTTTGACTATCATAATTATTCTGAGGAAAAGAAAATTAAGGTAGCTGTAGTAGAATTTACTGAGTATGCTTCCTCTTGGTATCATAATTTGGTGTTAACTAGACGTAGGTGTGGGGAACCACCTATACAGACTTGGGCAGAATTTAAAACTTTAATGAGAAAAAGGTTTGTGCCAAGTTACTATTATAGGGAATTACATAAGAGATTACAAACGATTAGTCAAGGAGTGAGGGCAGTGGATGATTATTATAAGGAATTAGAGGTTTTGATTATTAAGACAGGAGTTATTGAGGATGACGATGCTACCATGGCTAGGTTTCTGAGTGGATTAAATTCAGAGATAGCTGATAAAGTAGAATTATATCCTTGTGGGACTTTAAATGAGATGGTAAATATAGCTACTAAGATAGAGATTCAATTAAGGAATTCTAGGCAATATAAACCCCCTAGGATTGGGTTTAAGAATACAGTAAGGAGAAACTTTGGGGGAACTACATTTGGAAACTGGAAGAATACTAGTAAGGTTGAATCTAAAGGTAAGAATAATGAAGTTAAGGTAGGACATAAGTTTGAAAAGGGTAAGAATGTGATGACAAACCCTGTGAATGGACCAAACAGAACTAGGGATATTAAATGTTTTAGATGTGGAGGATTGGGACATATAGCTTCTAAGTGTCCAAACAAGAGAAACATTTTAATTAGAGAATCTGGAGACATAGAATCTGAATCTGAAGAAGAAGATGAAGAGGTTAGTGTAGTCAGAGAAGATGATAGTGATCTAGAGAAAGAAGTAGAATTGCCAATGAGTAGGGATCTTTTTGTAGTACTTAGGGCTTTAAACAGTAATAAATTACCTGATTCTAATGCTATACAGAGAGAAAATATATTTCATACCAGGTTTTTAATTGATGATAAATGCTTTAACATGGCCATAGATAGTAGTAATTGTATTAATGCTGCTAGTACTCTGTTAGTGTCTAAATTAGGTTTAACAACTACTAAACATCCAAAACCATATCGATTGCAATGGCTTAATGAGTTGGGAGATGTCAAAGTTAGTCAACAAGTTTTAGTAAATTTAAAATTAGGAAAATATGAAGATTCTGTTTTATGTGATATAGTTCCTATGCATGCTGCTCACTTGTTGTCAGGTAAACCTTGGCAATATGATAGAAGGGTAATACATAATGGTTATAAGAATAGATATACAGTACAGAAGGATGATAGGAAGATTATCTTAGCACCTATGACTCCAAAAGAGATATTTGAGGATCAAATTAAAATTAAGTCTGATTATAAAGAGTTATCTAAAACTAATTTAGAGAATGATATTAGTTCAAAGGACATAAAAGGAACCTCTGGGTTTTATGCTAAAAGTAAGGATGTAGGGAAGGCAATGAAAAGAAATGCCAATGTGTATTTAATGGTTTATAAGGAATGTTATGAGTGTCAGTTAGGAATAAGTGGAGAAATACCTAGTACAGTGAAACAATTATTGGAAGAATATAGTGAATTGTTTCCTGAGGACATTCCTAGTGGGTTACCTCCATTAAGCGGAATAAAACATCAAATAGATTTTATTCCAGGAGCTGTTATACCAAACAGACCTGCTTATAGGGCTATAGGGCTAATCTTGAGGAGGTTAAGGAACTAAAAAGATAGGTCTCTGAATTGTTAAGTAAGGGATACATTAAGGAATCTATGAGCCCTTGTGCAGTACCAGTGTTATTAGTGCCTAAAAAGGATGGTAGTTGGAGGATGTGTGTGGATAGCAGGGTAGTAAATAAGATAAATATAAAGTATAGATATCCTATCCCTAGGCTTGATGAAATGTTGGATTAATTGCATGGTGCTGTTATATTTTCAAAAATAGATTTAAAAAGTGGATACCATCAAATTAGGATGAAACCAGGAGATGAGTGGAAGACAACTTTTAAAACTAATTTTGGATTATATGAATGGTTAGTGATGCCTTTTGGGTTATCAAACACTCCTAGTACTTTTATGAGACTTATGAACTATGTTTTGAGGGAGTTTATTGGAAAATTTGTGGTTGTTTATTTTGATTACATACTTATATATAGTAAGTTTTTAGAGGAACACTTGAAACACTTAAGGATTATTTTGAATGTGTTTAAGACAGAACAACTTTATGCTAATTTAACTAAGTCTAGATTTTGTCTGGAAATAAAATCCTTAATTAGCTAAAATGCTAAAACTGATATGAACCTTAAAAATTTATACTTAATTACTTTTAATAATTGCTGTGAATTATTTACTTACAATTGTTTGTCTTATTTGTGTGGATAAATAGGAGTTCGATGCAGCATATGGATTCTGTGGATTTTTGGTTGCAGCTGCTGGAGTGTGCAGATTATGTACTTTTTTTTAATTATGTGTAATCCCATATGATGCATTTGCCGGTCGAATTGGCTAATGGAAATTAGGTCAGTTGTATAATCCGTCACCCGGTCCTTAATTATGGACTAGTTGGATTGTGGATTAATCAATCCTTAATAGCCATGATTAGCTAAAGTTAGTTAGCTGATGGGAATTATGTCTAAAACTTACCTTGTATTTGGGAAATTTCTATTGTTGCGTTCTTGGGCTGGTCGAATCTATATCTGCGGCCCAAGTTTGTCGACCATTCCCGTTTGTATCGCTGGGCTGTGATGCCGTCTGGGCTGTATGTGTGTGTATTTTTATACGGTCTGTAAGCTTGTATAAATAAGCCATATACGTTGTAATACATCAGATAATTTTTGGAACAGAATATAATTCTTGATTTCTCTCGATCTTTCTCTCTCGCGACTTGTCTCTCTCGGCGAACCTCTCACTCGCTCTTCTTCTCTGTGTATGCAGAATTATAGGATTTTAAGATCTATATTATTAGACTAATTTACTATTCTACATAAAATCGTGGATCATTTTGTGATTTTTTGAATAGTAAGATTGTAGAATCGTCAGATTAAATCAATATTTTGATAACTATGTTCTAACCACAAAACATGAGATCAAGCTTCTTGATGACCATAGTTCCACTATCACTCAAAGTGATAATTCAACTCTTTCTCACAATATGATCATTCACAATGTCTTATGTGTACGACCCTTCAAATTTAGTTTGCTATCTATTTCAAAAGTGGTACATGAAAACACTTTTTTATGTTACTTTCTACTTTTTAATTTATCGCTTACATGACTTTGCGAGTCATATTATTAAATTCATTTCCATTAAAGAAAGGTGGTCTCCACTATCTTCACAATCTTCTACCTACAAAGTTAGATTATGGATTAGCCACTGCTTCAATCATAGTCCTAGATTCAAAGTATCATGCTTACACCCATCCACCATCCACACATATACATAACTCCTTAGTTACATCATTTACTCTCACAAATGATTATATTAGAATTGTGTCATTGTGACACTATAGAATGGGACATAGCCTAACTCAAAAACTCAAGTTAATACCTTCTATATCTTTTATTTTATCAAAAATTTATGTTAATGATCAAATATATGTCACATGTCTTATGCCTAAAATGTAAAAAACTCCCCTTCTCTCATAGTCAATTAGAACCACAACATATATTCAACTTGATACACATTGATATATGGGGCCCATGCAGGGTTCCCACTAGAAATAAACACATATATTTCCCTACTATTGTGGATAATAAGTGTAATACTTGAAAATTTTGATTAACCTAATTCCGCATCTTTAGCCCTAACTTGACTCTAATCTCAATAAATCTTATTGTTAACCTTAACCAAATTTCTTAAGCCCGAAACTTTAACCAAAACCAAATATCGAAACCTTCATTCAGATAAACCGAATATTTGTAAACCGAAACTAAAACCGGCTAAAATTTCTACAAATCTAAATTATTCAGCTAATCCCAAAATTCTTAATCTAATGCTAATTCCCTAACCTTTATCTCTTTTATTTTTATTTATCCTTTTCTTTTCTTCCTTTCTTCTCTTCTCTTCCCTTTTCTTTTCTTTTATTTTCTCTTCTTCTCTGTGCCGAAATCTTTTAGCGTGAGAAGTTTTTCTTCTTCTGCATGCAGCCATCCACTTGTCTCCCACATGCTCCTCTCACCATCACTTGCCAGCCTTGCCATCCCTCGAGCCACTCTTCTTCTTCTTCTTCTTCTTCTTCTTCTTCTTCTTCTTCTTCTTCTTCTTCTTCTTCTTCTTCTTCTTCTTCTTCTTCTTCTTCTTCTTCTTCTTCTTCTTCTTCTTCTTCTTCTTCTTCTTCTTCTTCTTCTTCTTCTTCTTCTCCCTACGCACGCCCTATTTTTTGCAGCCCTGCGTCCCTGCCACCCTTCTTCTTCCTTCTTCTTTCTTATCCTCCTTGCCTTCTCCTCCCTTGCATGTTTTCTTCTCCATCATTACCCCCTCGTGCCTCTACCTGATGCCCATCCACCTCAACCATCACCATCCCTCCCCATTATTTTCTTTCTTCCTTCTTCTTCTTCTTGGTAGGACCATCATCATTATCGTCGTCACCCTACCATGTTTCTCCTCCTTAGCACACCACCTACTAGTATAAATACCCCCTAACCCTCCATTTTATTACCATCCATCAGCTCTCTGACCTTCTTCTCTTATTCCTTCTTCTTCCTCCATCTTCCTTGTCTTCAACAACCAAAGAACCCAATCTACCACCGAGCACCACCCAAGCCACCACTAGTCGCCCTTTGGTCAGTGGACTGACCACCAAGGTTGCCCCAACCTTCCCCCTTGCCGCCAATTACCACCTATTTTCCCTTCTCTTTCCCCTTGATTGTTACAGAGCTTTGGAGTACATGGCCTGCTGCACGACCGTATAAACATTCAGATACCCTGCTGCATAGTCGTACAACCCTTACACTATCTGACCGTGCATAATTTTTCCTCTCAACTTGATTCTGCACGGTTGTGCAACTTTTTCACCACCTGGCAGTGCATTTTTTTTTCTCTCGACCAGCTGTGCTCTGGTGCTACACAGCTGTGCAACTTTTGCACCGCCTACCAGTGCAACTTCTTTCTTGGTCGTGCACCCCTATTTTCATCCCAAATCTTCTCCAAACACCACCAAAATTTAACCATAGCTCCACCACATATATTTCTACATTTCCATACAATTCAAGTTTCCATTCGACATTGGTAAATTCCATTTTTACCCTTCTCTACCATAATCTTCCTCTTAAATTTAAACCCCAATCCTAATCATATTTTATCTTGTTTCATAGGTGATTTTTCTAATGATCTCGGAGGCAATATAGGATATATGTGCATAAAGCCTGGTGTCCTTGTTGGTAAGGATACATGTCATAGCTAGGATATTATGTGCTCTATATATTTTCTTTATATATACTTTGTATTGAGTATGTTGTATGAAATAATTTATTTATGGAAATGCTATGAAATGATATTCTTGAGAGAAATGAAATTATGCAAGTTTGTGTTTGGGTATAAAACTTGATACAAGATATCTATTGAAATACCCCAAAACCCTAATTTAGGGAATTCTAGTCAAATAAGAAATTATTAGGAAAATTAATTAAATAAACCATTTTTATTAAAATAAGAGGGAATTAATTAAGGTAAATTTAAGAGAAATTAATAAATGATTTAAACAGGAAAATTTGAGCATTTTGCTAAATAAAATGGAATTTAAGAAAAATCCTTCAAAATCCCTAAATTAACCTAAAAAGAGGATTTAATTATTATTTTAATATTAATATTTTATTAAATATCCCAAAATACCTAAAATATATTAATTAATCCAACCCACCTTTTTTCCTTTCTTTTTCCTTTTTCCCCCTCTTTTTCCTTTTCTTTCCTTTCCTTCTCTTCCTTTTTCTCCTTTTTTTCCCCGACCTGGGTCGGCTTGCTAGCCCAACTCCTCTCCTTCCCCCTGCGCTGCCCAGGCCCCTGCATCATTTTCCCCCTCTCCCGGCCGGTTCGACTTCCCCCTTTCCTTCTTCTTCTTTTTTTCTCGCTGGACCGCTGGTCCAGCCCGCCCCGCATCATCTTCTACCTCCCACGCCTGTAACTCCCTCAATCAACGCCGGGAATTCCGCCACCAACCACACCTCCCACTACTGCCATTCCTCCCCTCTCTTCCCGGTTGACTTACCCACCATTTCGACCAGGCCATTCCTCCCCTCTCCTGCGTGCCATTCCTTCTTCCCAGACAAGAAATGGCCTACGAACGTAGACCTGCACCGGCCTATCCTCACCGGCCAGAGACCCATAACCCTTGCCCCCTACTCTCCCACTCCCCTTTTTCGTTTTCCATTCCAATCGAGCTATAAATAGCCCCAAAAACTGCCATAATTGGGTTTTGATTTTGGCAGCCCAAAAAATCGACCTATGCGCCACCGCCAGTTCAGCTTCTTTTTTCTCCATTGTCGGTCGTCATCACCGCCCACTCCGGCCACCAAAATTTTCCCTTCACCGCCCTTTACACAACCAATCCACCCTCCTTCCTTACCTTGGCCTACATGAGCCACCCCGGCTATACAAAGTCACCCTCCCAAACAACCCCTCTCAACCCTGCGCCGCCCCTCGTGCCACCGTTTGCCGCTGGTTCTACCACATGTAGCGCCACCTCTACCCCCCAAAACAACCAGAGAACCTTACTCTACCTCCCTAAACCTCCATTTTCCCCTACTTCCCTCTCCCCTAGCCTCCACATCCATCTCTCCACCACCCTTCTTCCTCCACCGCCGCCGCTGGCTCCACCACCAAGCCTAGGTGGTATTCCAATTTCTTAACCCTTAAACCCTTTTATAGAAGTGTTAATGATTTTTAATATTGATAGTGTTATTGTTAAATATTATTATTATTATTATTATTATTATTATTATTATTATTATTATTATTATTATGATCATCATCATCATCATCATCATCATCATCATCATCATCATCATCATTATTATTATTATTATTATTATTATTATTATTATTATTCTCACTTTTATTATTGTTGTTGTTGTTGTTGTTGTTGTTATTATTATTATGATCATCATCATCATTATTATTATTATTATTATTCTCACTATTATTATTATTATTATTGTTGTTGTTGTTGTTGTTGTTGTTGTTGTTGTTGTTGTTATTATTGTCGTTATTATTATTATTATTACAATCATTATTATTCTTATCATTATTATTATTATTATTATTATTATTATTATTATTATTATTATTATTATTATGATCATCATCATCATCGTCATCATCATCATCATCATCATCATCATCATCATCATCATCATCATCATTATTATTATTATTATTATTATTATTATTATTATTATTATTATTATTATTATTATTATTATTATTATTATTATCATTATTTTTATTATGAATACTATCATTACCATTATTATTATTATTATTATTATTATTATTATTATTATTATTATTATTATTATTATCATTTCCAACATTATTGTCACTATTATTAATACTACTACCACTAGCATTATTAATATAAGTATTATTATGGCCACTACTTTTTATATTATTTTCATCATTATTATTACTAGAATTTGGGGTCGATATTAGTATCGGTATAAACCTAATAATGATATTATTATTAGTAATATTGAAACCCTTACTTTAATACTATGAATATTACTAAGACTTACTTTGGTTAGTAACAGTAGGATTAATAATTTTGAGAATAATAACCCTAATTTTAATTACAAACTATATTATCGTTACTAACCTTAGTATTAGGCCATGATAAGGGTAAGATAGGAAATTAAGGTAATTCTGGTAGAGGGAGATTAACCCATAGTATTTTCCTCTTATAGGTGAACCAAGTCAAAACCCTTAGGAGGCATATGAGCGTGCTCTAAGCTCAGCGACATTTTAGGTAAGTGTGTAGCTAAGGCCGCATGTGTGCTATGTGTCTTACTTGCCTTGGATGTCCTGTATAATTATATGTCGTGTTCTATATGCTATTATCTTAACTATTTTATGTGTAGCATAGCTTGGAATAGAGGTATGTTCATGTGCTCTCTTTTTTTATGTGCTAATATGGATGTGCTGCAAGTTGTGATGTGATGTGATGTGGCCCTTAGGATATGCATGCTGGGGTATTTGATGTGGTGATGTGGGTTGGGGGCATGAAAAAGAAAAATGGGAAATTATGATAACCAAGGGGAAGTAAGTTGGTTAACATAGGTAAGAGCGACCTAAATAACCCATGCTCCATGACTGGTGAATAAAAAGTGGGAATTAAATAAAATGAAAGAGTGGGAGGAACTAGGGTTTGCTTAGAAGGAACGAGGGTTTGCATGGAAATTTTAGGGTTTGGTACAATAAATATCAAGGGTTTTATATGGGATGGTTAGGGTCCGTATGGGGGCGAACTTTACGTATGGAAAGTGGCTTTAGGACGTGACGAAGGCGATGGAAAAGTTTTCTAGGTGACTGGGGACTTTGGGTGAAAAATAGTATGTGGGACAGTATAAGGGTGCGTAGGAGACAAGACTAGGGTTTGAGAGGAAACCCTAATTTGAGAAGGTGGAAAAAGAAAAGAAAAATAATAAAAATAAATAAGGAGGAGTGAGGTATGAGGGGAGAGTTGAGTCTAAAGGTCATGACATGTGGGGTGTTAAAATAGTGTGGGTTGTAGGAGGTAGAGAAGGAAGGGCCAGATAGGCCCAAATTAGGGTTTCTAGAGAAAACCCTAGGGTAAGGCGGTGAGTGGACCTTGGGGTATAAGGTGGTGGGCCTTGACCCACACACTTAAGAGTTGGGTACCCGGTATGAGAAAGTGAATTAAGGGAAGGATGTCGGGGTGAGTTAGGAGGTGCAGAAGTCTCAAGATATGGGACGGGCCCTCCTGGGAGGATAAGTGCGGATATAGTTAGCCATGTATGTCAAGGGTAAAATACTTTCGAATAAGACATGATAAGACACTAATCACTTAAAGAGGAATATGTTGAGTCGGACCTAGACTGGTCCACCGGCAAATAATAGTATCTAGGGCCGGGGTACCCTGCATGACCGGTCCACTAGCGAATAATAGTGGCCAGGAGCATTTTTCCGCATGACCGTTCCACTGGCTATAATAGTGTGGGTTTCTATGCTCAACAATCCAAACATAATAATGATAAGATATGGGAAAGATACGAAGTAATTACAGTGGAACATCATGAGAGTCGGAGCCAGACCGGTCCACCGGTGAATAATAGTGGCTAGGGCACGTTGCCCTACATGACTGGTCCACCGGCGAATAATAGTGGGGTTCCCACACTCGCATGGATTGATAAAGACTATGATGTGAATCAACTATATTTATCCGAGATCTAAAGAATAAGTTATCCAGTCCATAGCCGGTCTTCTTTACCTGTGTTACTGCATAATGTCTACGTAATTATGCCATGTATGCTATGTTGTGTGCTTTTGTGTATGCTGGCCTTAGTTCACCTATTACCTTATTCGGTACGTAGCGTACTGATCACTTATTTTATAGATGCTGCTCATTCCCATGAGCAGAAGACCCGTATGAGTTTGTACAGGTAGGGGACATTGTCTTCGATGCCTACGATGCTTACAAGGCATCGGGATGGGCTAAGAGTTGAGCCTCGACCTATCTTGGGGGTCGATAGTGACGTGGCCGAGTCAATCATCCGTTTTGTTTTCCCTGTATTATTATCCCTTATTTTATCCTGTTGTATGATGTTCTTTGTCATTTGGTACTTTAAAACTGTACTTTTGGATTGTACCTTTTGATTTCCGCACTCTAATTCTATATGACTTGTGTTTTACTAATGACTGGTGTTTTATTAATGACTTGTATTTGATGTTATTCTTTTTTAGCCTTAGCACTTAGTACCGGGACGGTAGAAGCGAACCGATCTGGTACTAAGTGTGGCGGTAATGCCCCCGAGTTTACGGTTTTATCTTTTCACTTCTGTTAAACCCTTTTAATTAAACGAAGTTTTTCAATAGTAAATTTGGGGGTGTTTCACCTATGGGAAAGTTAGCATACATGTCATAGCTAGGGTTTTATGTTCTCTATGTATTTTCTTTGTATACGCTTTGTGTTTTATATGTCATATTGAATAATTTAATTATGAAAAGGCTATGGAATGATAATCTTGAGAATAATGTAATTATGTAAGTACATGTTTGGGTATAATATGTGATATAAGATAACAATGGGAAACAAAGGATATGAACTTCAAATAATGATTGGAAATGTATATGCTTTGGGTTTTATAAGGCTTTAGGAGAATACGATTATTTTGATTACCCTAAGGGTGTTATGGTCATTTGAGGATAGTTACATAGTCATACTTATGTTTTTAATTGTATGTCTTGAGTTAGCATGATAATATACAATCAACTCTGAATAAAATATTAATCATGAAAAGTAAAAGATCACCTAAGTCGAGTTGAGGTGTTTATATGGCTCTGTTCCACCAGATAATAATAGTGGCTCAAGTGTGCTGTCCCCAAGAGGTGCTCCAGTCCGTTCCACCGAATTAAGAATAGTGGGGCCCCATACTCAATGTGAATGAAAATACAATTAAGAGTTAAAATATAAATGTAAATATACTAATCATTTAAAGTGAAAAACTACGTGAGTCAGGACCGAGGTGTTGAGTCCGTTCCACCGGATAATAATAGTAGCTCGGATGTGTTGTCCTTGAGAGGTGCTTCGGACCGTTCCACCAGTTTAATAAATAGTGGATTAGGAGTATTTTTACTCTGAGAGGTGTTGGTTCTGTTCTACCAGATAATAATAATGACTCGAGTGTCTTTTCCTTGAGAGGTGTTTCAGACCGTTCCACCGGTTTAAGAATAGTGGGGTCACTGAAATCAACGTAAATAAAAGATTTGAAATATGATATATCTAATGAAAGACCTAGAATCAGTACTTATCTGGCTTTCTTTTATTTGTGCATGTATGATTTGCTTATGAGAATTCTTGTATTATATGTAATCCTACTTGAATGTACCATTACCTTACTCAATACGTAGCGTACTGATCATCTGTTTCATGGATGCTACTCAATCCAATGAGTAGACAACCCATATGTTTATGTGTAGGTTGATGAGGACCAGGTCGATGATTTCGTAACTTTTGATGCTATGTATATGGAGGAATGATTCATTCATAGTAGGGTTTGGACGTAGAGTCATGTTATCCGGATGATAGTTTTTACCCGAATATCTTTTTGGACTCTTAGTTCCATGGGTTCCCTTTTTGGTTATATTTTGATATTGTAATTAGAGTTAATCTCCAAATACTTATTTGATGTATAAAAAGTTGTCTCATCTCTTTCTAATCATGTTTTAATTTTTTCTAATCATTTTGCCTTGTGATTGATGTAAGGGTGGTAGGATAAAATAGACTTATGTCAATTACGACAGTAACACCTAAATATTTGATTATACGCTTCGGCTTAAAATGAAAAAATTCAGTAGTAAATTTGGGGGTGTTACAAAAAGAGTAGGGAAACATTATCATATCTTATCCAAAACAAATCCTAATCCTATAAACCCTAAATAACTTCATTGTTTTGGGAAAAACCATTGTCAATGCATTGTTAAAGTGATACAATCCGATAATGTATTATAGTTTGGTAGTGAAAATTACCACTAGTTTTTCAACGACAACATTATCACTTAATAAACTACATGTGTTCAAAAATCACAAAAAAAGAGAAGAAAAGAAAAGCTTAGTAAGATATTAAATGTGGCACATGCTCTTTTCTTCTATGTTGGCATGCTCTCTTAATTTTAGGAGTATTGTTTTCTTGTTGTTACTTACCTATTTAACATAGTACCCAGCCTCACCATTAACAAGAAGACACCCTAAAAGCTTCTCCTCAATACTCCACATTCTTATAACAGTATGAGAGTTTTTGGATGTCTTGATTTTTCCATCAACCCTCAACCAAACAATGATAAATTTAAGCCTAAGGTTATACTATGTGTATTCACTGAGTACCCACCTCATCAAAAATATATAAACTCTTCAACATGAATAGAAAGAAAGTCTTTATCTATAGAGACGTGAAGTTTTAGGAGCATATACTTGCTTTTGCTAACAAAGCTCCAATAACTTCCTTCACACCTTCTTTCAACCTCATCTTGACATTTCATAATTGAGAAGGCATTTTCAACTTGATGATGATTTTTTTCATCCCACAACTAATCCTTAATCTTCCTTACAAAATCAGTCTCCCCCTCATGCACCATCTAACTCACCATCACAACATATATCAATCACATAACAACCACTTATCACTCCTTTAACTAAATTACCTTGAAGGCATCACTCCAACACATAGAGCTAGAGCTGACAAAATTTGATCCAACCTAACCCACATAAAACCAAAAAAATTCATCAACCAAACCTACCTCAAACTCTACCTAAAACCAACCCACCTCGAAATTGACCAAAATAGAGTGGACCCAACCCATAACCTGAGTTAACCTAAAGCTTGAAATAAAGTCAACCCAACCACAACCTCACCTAACATCAACTTGACTCAGAGTTAACCTAATATCAAGCCAACTTGACATCAACCTAACTCAACAAAATCAAATTTAATGTTAATCAGTGATAATAATAATTGCTTTTGCTACCAAGAAGAAGAAGATAGCTTCAGGGAGTTCTACTATAGTGATCACTGGGATTGATCAGGCACAGGATGGTCACGGTTCTCTTGAGGTTTTGGATCAATCTGTATCGCATGAAGACCCGTCATGCATGGTCCATGCAGAGCACAAATTTGATCAGGGAGATTTTTTTAGGGTTACTAATTCTGAACCCAATGGTATGTCTGATTCTGGTATCCCTATTCATGATAAAGGACTTGATCCTTCTGGTTTGGATATTCATCAGCCGCTGAATCTTGGGCAGGTGCATCCCCGTCCCTTGGTTTCTTCATGGAAGGACTTGGTTGCAGGTAATTGTATTCCTCTTCAAGGTGCTTCTCTGTCTTATGTTCCTCCTAAGAGGGTTGGGGATAAGATTCAGGTTACTTTACAGAAAGAAAGGGTGGAGAAGAGTTGTCATGAATGGCAATGGGCAGTGGTTGGTTATGTTATTGGTTTTCGACCAACCATGTCTCAATTAGTTGGTTATGTTAAGAGAAACTGGTCAGGAGGATAGGGATTACTTCATGATCAGGGCTTTGTAGTGTTCAAGTTTGAATGTCAGGAGGATAGGGATTGGGTTTTATCTAAACCATATTGGTCTTTCTTCAACAGACCTTTTATTCTTAAGGCATGGCATCGTAGGTTTCAATTCACTAAGGAAAAGTTTCAGTTTATGCCTTTATGGGTGAAGCTTATTAACCTGCCTTTGGATTATTGGGATGTGGATTCTTTGAGTAGAATTGGAAGTGCTATTGGCAGGCCACTTCATTTGGATGGAATAACTTCTACAGGAGACAGAATCTCTTTTGCTCGCATGTTGATTGAAGTGGATGTGTCTAAAAAGTTGGTTGATTATGTGGACTTAATTGATCCTGATGGTGATATCTTGACTCAAAGAATAATATATGGTATCAAGAGTGTAGAGGGATGATCATGCTGTTATTTCTGTCCCTAGTGTTGCAGGTCAATCACAAGGGAAGAAAGGGGGCTCAGTCTAGCATAAGGTTCCTCTGAGGCATTTTGGGTCTCAGTAGTTAAGCCCAAAGGTGGATTTGGAGCTAAGGCCGATTGATCCCAATGTTCCGTGTCCTAGTTTATCTTTTAGTCCTCCTGTCAGTGCTTTACATTCTGGGAAGGACAAGTTGGTTCCTCCTAAAGAAGGGCAGACTTCTATGTCTAAGAATATCAAGTCCTCAAATACTGTCTGTTCAGAGAATAGGTATGCATGTTTATCTCTCACTGATGATATCCTACAAGTACATGTAGAACCATTAATCCCACAGGCATTTAATCCTGTTACTTCTTTGGCTCCTCAATCAGATTCAAATGATAGGAGCTTGGAACGTTAGAGGGCTTAATAATTCCTATAAACAGAAGGAGCTTAAACACTGGATTTCAGTGCATAAAGTGTCCTTATTTGGTCTCTTGGAAACCAGAGTGAAGAGTGTCAATGCTAATGGTATTCTACATAAACTGGGATCTCACTGGAGCAGATTAGATAATTATAGCTCTCATCCAAATGGGAGAATTTGGTGTATATGGGATAGTAGGGTTTGAAATGTCCAGCTCGTCTTTTGGTAATGAGCAATTATTACATTATTTAGTCTCTGCTACTCAATTTAGCTTGCAGTTATATGCTTCTTTTGTGTATGGTTTCAATGTAGGTTGTGACAGGAAAGCTCTCTAGCAGGCCTTATTTGATTATCAGGTAGTTACTGATCCTTGGATTGTCATGAGGGATTTCAATGTGGTTTTCCAAGCTGCTGAGAAGTTTCAAGGAAATGCCATCAACTATGCAAATGTAATTGATGCAGTGGATTGTTGCAAGTCCTTTTTACTGCATGACCTTGTTTTTTCAGGTCTCAAATTCACTTGGTCTAATAGGAGTATGGGATATAATTTAATCATGGCCAAATTGGATAGAGTTCTGGTTAATGCTCCCTGGTTAACCAAGTTACCTTTGTCTTCTGCTCATTTTAATGAGACTCTTTTTTCTGATCACAGTTCTTCATTGGTTAACTTGAATGTTTCCCCTCCTCAGTTTAAGAGTTCTTTTAAGTTTTATGACATGTGGACTTTGCATCCTAATTTCATTACTCTGGTAGCTAATTGTTGGAAGAGTCAGCCTCATAAAAATATTTTTAAGATGTTCCAGGTGAATATGCAAATTATTAAGTCCAGGTTGAAAGTCTTCAATAGACAAAACTTTGGTGACCTTTATTCAAGAGTTCAGTTGGCTAGAGAGAAGTTGAAGAAGAGTCAAGAGGCATTATCTTTGAATCCTGCTAACCTTTCTTTGCAACAGGAAGAGAAATTTTATTTAAAATCCTATGAATTCTTAGCCTTTTGTGAGGAATGCTTTCTCAAGCAGAAGTCTGGGATTAAATGTTTGCAGTTGGGTGATTCAAACTCTCATTATTTTTTCTCTGTTATGAAGGCAAGATAACAGCATAATTTCATTAGACAAATCCAGCTTGACTCAGGTCAGTTTTATTTAGATAGTGATGCTATTGCCCTAGCTTTTGTGGATTTTTATGAAAATTTACTGGGTTAGAGAGGTGATGCTACAAGTTTAGTCTCAGAGAATGTGCTGAACTTGGGTCCTTTACTATCTGTTCAAAATCAACATGATCTGTTATTTCCTATCACTATACAGGAGGTAAAAGCAGCTCTCTGGTCAATAGGAAATCTCAAAGCACTTGGACCTGATGGTTTTACCTCAGGTTTTTTTTAAGTCTGCATGGAATGTGGTAAGTGAGGACTTGTATCAGGTAATAAGAAGGTGTTTTCAAACAGCTTTTGTACCTTCTTTTATGGGTTTGTCTAAATTGGTTCTAATTCCCAAATATGTGAATGCTATTAAATTGGCTGATTTTCGGCCAATTGCTTGTTGCAATGTGGTCTACAAGATTTTGGCCAAGGTCCTTGCAAGAAGGTTGCAATGTGTTTTACCTTCCATTATTCATCCTTCACAATCAGGGTTTGTCAAGGGCAGAAGAATTGGTGACAATGTGTTGTTGGCTCATGAATTGTTGCATATGTATAATAGGAAGAACATTTCACCAAGGTGTATGATGAAGATAGACATGAGGAAAGCATATGATTCTATGGATTGGCTTTTCTTGGAAAAGGTCTTATTAGGTCTTCACTTCCCTCTGCATTTTGTTAAGTTAATTATGGCTTGTGTTTCTTCAGCTTCTTATTCTTTGTCCATTAACAATAGGATGTAGTCCCCTTTTCTGTTTGTTATTACTATGGAGTTTCTGAATAGGGATTTCCAATCCCTATGGAGTAGAAATGAGTTTCAGGGGCATCCTAAGTGTAAGAAGATGAAAATCATTAATTTGAGCTTTGCTTATGGTTTACTGGTTTTCTGCAAAGCTGATGTCAATTCTATCAAAGCCATTAAAGAGGTTTTAGATAACTTCTCTTCTTACTCAGGCCTCCGTATTAGCCCTGCCAAGAGTGTGGTTTTCCTGGGTGGATCTTCTCAGCAGTTATAGCAGGAGATTAAATCTGTTCTCCCCTTTCAAGATGGGTCTTTTCCTTTCAAATATTTGGGAGTCCCTATTGATTCTTCCAGGCTTAAGGCAGCAAACATGATGGAATTGGTTCATAAAATTTCTGGTCGTATGCAACATTGGGCCAATCGACTTCTGTCCTATGTTGGACGACTACAACTTTTGCAATCTGTCATCTCTAGTATTACTAATTATTGGAGCCAAATTTTTTTTCTCCCCAAGAAGATTATTCAAAAAGTGGTGGCCATTTGTAGAGCTTTCCTCTGGTCTGGTAAGATTTCTTCTAATAAAAAAGCATTAGTGGCATGGAGGGTGGTTTGTTTACCAAAGAAAGAAGGGGCTTAGGCCTTTTGGAGTTGTCTACATGGAATATAGCAGCTGTGGCTAAATTTTTGTGGCATTTATATCAGGATAAGGATGCTCTTTGGATTAAATGGGTGCATGCTTATTATATCAAAAGGCATGAGCTGTTTTCCTGCAATTTACCCTGCACAGCTTCAGGGTTAATGCAGAAATTTTTTTCTGTCAGACCTGTTCTCCTTCCTGTTTTCTAGAAATGGCAGAGAGATAATTTGTATTCTATTGCTGAGGTTTATGATTCTATAAGATTTTCTGCACCAAAAGTAGCTTGGAGAAGTTTTGTATGGTCCAGTATTGCAGCTCCCAAACATAAATTTATTTTATGGTTAGCTGCCCAGTCCAAGCTCCCCACTAAGGATTATATCAGCACCTTCTTGCCTTCCATCAATCAGAGGTGCTGTTTTTGTACCCAAAATGAATCTGTACTGCATCTTTTATGTCAGTATACTGAATTGAAGATGGTATGGTCTGCTATAAGCAAGACAGGTGGGTTCAGAATAAGATATGGCTCTATTGAGAGAGTCTTTAATTCAATGGCAAGAAGTAGAAGCAGAAAGGCTGGAGTTTCCCAATTCTATTCAAGTTTTTATGCTGTGGCTCTTTATGAAGTTTGGAAAGCTAGGAATAATTGTATTTTTTCTAATAGAAATTGGGACTTGAGAGGGGTAGCTTATAAGATTGCATTGACTATGTCATCTCTTTTCCTTCATTCTAGTCAAAAGGAAAAGTTTGTTAGTTTGATAGGAAGGGTAGATCATTTCTACAATCTCATCTGTACTTTATGATTATGATATAATATTCATGTTTTCCTTTAAAAAAATGGTAATATAAAATTACACATATTTTATTATTTATTTAAAAAATATATAAATATATTATTTTATAAATTTTACTTATTTTTTTATTTTTACCAAAGGTATCCTTATTCACCTATGATATCTTAATTTCATTGATTTTTTTTGCATAAACACACAATATTGAAATTCATAATAATAAACAAGTAGCAATTAACAACACATTTTTAGATATTTTATTATAAGGTTAATGAGTTGAACTAGTTTTGGTTTTCAATGTATCCAAATCTAAATAAATTTGATTTGGGATTATCTTAGCCCAAACCTAAGCCAATCCATCAAATTCCAAAATGATATGATCTGTCAAATAAACCTAAAATGACCAAAATCCGACCTATCAAATTAACCAAAATATGAGCTAGCTTGGTTTAAATGCGACTTGAATTGTCTAGTTAGCCCAAACTTATCCAAAATAGCTCAACCCAACCTCGGTCTGACATGGTAAATTAACCTAATGCAATTTGAATATGCAAAGACCTAAAACTGAGTCAATCTAAAAAATGAAATGGCCTGAACCGCAAATGAAATTACCCTTAAATAACTTGAACTAAGAACGACCAGACCCATACTCAAAATGCTCACCCGATTTCCACCTCTTCCTATCACTACTTGCTAAACTACTAGAAATATCATAATACCAACTTGGTTATTTGGTTATGTTACTAATATAATGACCATATTATTTCCTTATTGTTCAACTTCTCTCACTCTTATTCATTCTCTTACCTATCAAGTCACCACCACTTCTATCAACCCCAAAATCCAATCCTTTCTTTCCTTAATCACCACACACGATGATCATACTACCTTTGCATAGGCTATCAAATATCCAAAATGGCTTGTGGCCATCAATCTTGAGTTATAAGCATAAGAAATTAATCAAACTTATATAATTACATATATACCCCTAAAAAATCATTGGTTGCAAATGGATTTTGATAACCTAGTTCAAGTTGAGTGACACAATTCATAGTCATAAGCTCATTTTATAGCTAAGGGTTTTAGAAAAAGGAAAGTCATTGATTTTGAAGAAAAATTTGCTCCTGTTACAAAAATGTTTGTAGTTAAAGCATTGTAAGCCATTTCAACTATAAGGGGTTGACATACCCTTTCACATAGACATTGTAAATGCATTTCTTTATGGTGATTTATACAAAGATGTTTATATTAAACTTCCTTGGGGATATACTAGTCAAGGGGAGCAAGTTTTGTATAAAAGGGGAGTGAACTCTACAAAGGTTTGCAGACTTATCTAGTCATTATATATGCCTTAAAAAAGGCCCATGGTAATGCTTTGAAAAGTTGTCTTCATATTTATTCTCCCTTAGATTCATTCAATCTAAGGTTAATTGTTCCCTATTTACATTATCTTTTGAAGGTTACTTCATAGTCATATTAGTTTATGTTGATGATATGCTCATCATAGGAAACAATCTACATGCCATTCAAAAGGTGAAAAGTTTCCTTTGATCTTAATTTCCCATGAAGTACTTGGGTGAATTGAGGTATGTCTTAGGCTTGGAAATCACACAAACACAACAAGGGTTCTTTCTTTCACAAAAAAAAAAATCATGTTATAGATCTTCTAACCAAGTATAATGCCACTGAAAATCTCTTAGACTTTCCTTAGGTCAAGATGATAAGTTAACCTTGACAGGGGAGACTCATCACATGTACCCAACACCTATCAAAGGCTAATTATGAAATTCATATACTTAACCATCACATAGTTTGATATCAATTATGTTGTCCAATTGTTGAGCCAATTGATGCACACACCTACTACTAGCCACGTGTAGGCTGCTTGTAACACCCCAAAATTCACTACTTTTTTTTAAGGTGGAAGAAATTACAATAGAAATATTTAAATTAAAAATCGTAAATTCTAGGAATGTTACCGTCACACTTAGTACTAGACCGGTTCTCTCCGACCGTTCTAGTACCAAGTGCTAAGGCTAGAAGACAAGTAATAATCAATTATAAAACAAGACAATCCAAATTCCAAATAAGCAATAAACAGTTGTAAAATAAAATCAGAGTATGCGTAAAGAATTATTATTCATATTAAAAGAGAAATAACTTACAGCATATAAAAGATTCATTTAAAATACTCAATACAAGGTAATAAATTAAAAAGAATAAATCTGATACAAAAGAAATAACAAAAGGAAATAGAATCACATAAAGACTGAAATATGGCCACAACTCTCTCAAACTTTGAGCTAAAACATGCTCAACACTCAGCCCCGCCGAATGTCTCGCCCACCTGCACAAAGTCAGAAGGGCATATAACTCGTGGGAATGAGCAGTACCCATGAAAAGGGTAATCAGTACGCTACGTACTGAGTAAGGTAACCGAGTACTAAGGCCAATACATAAAATCACATAAATAATGCATAAGAATAAAAGAGCATAATCATGATAACATAAATGCATGTGATCATCCAGGTAAAAGTACAAAGGCCCATATATAATCAGATTTAATTACTTAATTAATCTCTAATCAGAAGTCGATTCACACCATATTTTTTATCAAATCCACACGAGTATGGAAACTCCACTATTATAACCGGTGGACCGAAAATACACAGGGCATATAGCTCCTGACCACTATTATAGCCAGTGGATCGGTCTCCAGGATACCATAGTACCTGGCTACTATTATTCACTGGTGGACTGGTCTAGCCCCTGCTCGCATGGTATTCCACTGTAAGTACTTAATGTCCTTCCCATGTATTAGCACAAATATGTTCGGTTTTGTTGAGCATAGAATCCCCCACTATTATAGCCAGTGGACCGAAAACACACAGGTACAAAGCCTGACCACTATTATAGCCGGTGGACCGAAAACACATAGGACATCATGCCCTAACCACTATTATTCGTCGGTGGACTGGTCTAGGTCCGACTCAACAATCTTCCACTTTAAGTTATTACTGTCTTAAGTATCTTATTCATAAGCTTTCACCCTAGACATGTATGAATCATTCCCTTTACACTTCACACATCACAAATCATAGATTCCATATTCATCATCATACTTTATTCAGCAAGTACACACGTGCTACCACCAAACCCTAGTTAGCCATATCCAAACCTTAGTTAACCACAACAACCTATAGTTAATTAGTCCAAACCCTAGTTATCCACAACCAACCATAGTTAACCACTCCAAATCCTAGTTAATCACAATAATCCATAATTAGCCACTCCAAATCCTAGTTAATCACAACAACCCATAATTAATCACTCCAAACCCTAATTCAATCTCCTACGTACCCTTATAATGCTCCAAGTAATATTTTTCATCCAAAGTGTTCAAACACCCAAACAACACTTACATTACCTTCCTCACATTCCAAATCAACGTTTCATACGTAAATTTCACTCCCATGCAGACGTTACACGTTCCATGCAACCTTTTGAACTTTGCATGCAAACCCTAAGTCCATCCATATGAAACCATAAATTCTTTCATACAAAACCTAAGATTCCGTCATACAAAACCCTAAATTCAATCCATACGAAACCAAAGATTCATCCATACCAAACCCTAGATTCAAACCATATAAAACCCAAAGATTCATCCATACCAAACCCTAAATTAGATCCTCCCATACAAAACCATAACTTAGATTCTCCCATACAACCTCACAAAATATGCCATGTAAAACCCTAAGTCCATCCATATGAAACCAAAGATTCTCCCATGCATGACCATAGATCTCTCCATGCACAACCATAGATTAGAATCTCCCATGTTATACCATAAATTATATTCTCCCATACAAAACCCTAAATTGGATTCTCCCATATAACACCATAAATTAGATTCTCCCATATAAAACCATAAATTAGATTCTCCCATATAACATCATAAATTAGATTCTCCCACATAACACCATAAACTAGATTATCCCATAAACACCATAAATTAGATTATCCCATATAACATCATAAGTTAGATTCTCCCATACAAAACAATAAGTTATATTCTCCCATATAAAACATAGATTAGATTCTCCCATACAAAACATAGATTAGATTCTCCCATATAAAACTATAAATTGTATACTCCTACACGAAACCCTAAATTTCCTATTTTATTCTTCCACTCATGGATCATTAAGATACTTAGGTCAACTCACATCCCCAGGTCAAATTATTTCCCTATCCTCCTTTTTCATTCTTTACCCCACATAAACCATAAATCAACATCCTCACATACATGTCTTACAGGGTCACCACACATATCATCACATATACATAATACACATGCCATATAACAACACAAGAACATGCTTGAACTCCATGCCATACCATATACAAAATAATTACAATAATAAACATAGGATGCATAACATACAAGGCATTTAATGCACATCAACACACAATAGGCCTTATTAACACCCTTACCTAAAACGACACCGGTCTTGAAGCATGCTCCTACGCCTCTTCAGGGCTTTGATAAAATAATAACATATTAATAAAAATAGCATTAACTAATTACTAACTTTGCTAAAGATATAAGAAATAATAGAATTATTATAAAAATTGATAATATAGGGTTGAAGACTTTACCCTAATAATAATAATGGAACTAAAATAATAATAGCAAATATACTAAAAATAATATCAATGATAATATAAATAAGAATAATAATAACAGTAACAATAATAATAAAAAGGCATTACTCAAAAATATAGTGAAATAAGGGCTTCGGCTCCTTTACCAAATAATACTAATAATAATATTAGTAAAATAAATAACCAAATTTAGTAATAATAATAATGATAAAAACCATAATAATATTACAAAATAATAATAACCATAATGGTAATAATAGTAAGCATAATATTTGAAGATAAAATGAAGTAGGGTTTATACCCTACATTGAAAAAAATAATAAACTTATTAAATAATAATAATAATAATAATAATAATAATAATAGCAAAACTAATAGTAAAGTAGTTGTAATATTAATAATAAAATAATAATAATAGTAATTCAAAATAGTAATAATAATAAGTATAATTATAATTATAATAATAAACACATATTAATAATAACAATAGTAATAATAGAAACAATAAGAATAATAATAATAATAATAATAATAATAATAAAATAGAAAAAAAATACAATAGGGCTTCAGCCCTCAACAGAAATAATAATAAAAACATTAATACTAATAATAATAATAATACATATTAATAATAGAAATATTAATAATAATAACAATAGTATTTATATTCAAATAAATGAAATAAAATAAATTAAGGCTTGTAAAAATAGGAAAAAGGGCTGAGAGGGTCTAAGGTTCAACCTTAGGCTAGTGATGATAGGCGGCACCGGCAGTGGTGCACGGCGTCGGCGGCGGCGATGGCCGGAAAAATAGAAGAAAAGAGGAAAAGTTGAATGCTGGAAGAAAAATAGGGAGAATGAGGGTGAAAGTAAGGGTGGTTATGGTTGCCTAGAAGAAGAGGAATAGAATGATGGAGGCGGCGCACAACGGCGGTGTTGGTGGCCGAATGGGGAAGAAGAAGAGAAAGAGAGGAGGGGAGGGAGAAAGAGGAAAAGAAAGGTAGAGGAAGGTAGAGGAGGGTATGCAGAATAATTTGTGAGGTGAAAGGAGCGGCGACAACAGTGGAAGAGGTGGCTAAGGGTGGTTTGAAGGGCGGCGGAGGTGGAAGAGAGGGTTATTTGGGAAGTAACATTTGCATAGCCGGGATGGCTTTTGTAGGAAGAATCAAGGGATGAGGGAGGTTTAGGTAGTTAGAGGGCGGTGCAAAGATGAGTTGGGTGGGCAGATAGAGCGGAAAAGTTGGCCGAAGGTGGCAAAAACAACGTCTAAAGGGACGGCGGTGGTAAGGTCGGGGAATTCTGGGTAAACAACCAAAGCTCGATATAGAGCTCAAACCGGGGGTATTTATAGGGTTTAAATGAGAGTTTAAGGTCTATGAGATGACGAGGGATTAGGAAAGTAGGGTTAGGGTCACCGGCGGCGATGGTTGGTTGGTGGAAGCAAATTTTAGGCAAGGGAATGTGTAGGAAAAGAAAGAACTACCCGAGAAGAGGGAGAAAGTAGTTGGAGTCAGCGTGACCGGCAAAATGACGGGGAAAAGAAGGGAGAAATGGTTGGTTAAATGGCAGGATCGGCGGCGAGATTTTCAGAGTAGCAGGCGTTGATGGTAATGGCTGGTGCGAACGATGGGGGAGAAGAAAGAAGAAGGAAGAGGAGGTGGCAGCTAGATTGGGAGGCCGAGGAAAGAAAAGAAGGGAATGAAGAAGGAAAATCGGCTGGGTGTGAGGCTAAAGTTTTTAAGCCAAACGACGCATTTCGACAAAAAAAAAGAAGGGAAGTGCTTCACAAGAGGGGAAGGGAAGGGAAACGGTTGTGCGGGCTGGGTTGCACCGAAGGAAAGGAAGAAGGGAGGGGAACTTGGGTCGCTGGGCTGGCCTAGGTCAGGGAGGAGAAAAAGAAAAAGAAAAGAAGAAGAAAGAAAAAGAAAGAAAAAAGAAAAAAGGAAAAATAATACATTAGGTTAATTAAATTAATTGGAATATTTGGGATGTTTAAAAATAATAATATTTAAATAAAATAACATTTAAATCCCTTTTAGGCTAATTTAGGATTTTTAAAAGATTTTCCATAAATTCCATTTTAATTAGCAAAACACCCTAAATTTCTCCTAAATAAAATACTTATAAATTTCTTCTTGATTTGCTATAATTAAATCTCCGTTTATTTTAATAAAAATAATTTATTTAAATTATTTTCCTAATAAAATATTATTTAACAATAATTAATAAAATTAGAATTTTTTGGACATTTCACTACTCATCATGTTTTGAGGTATCTCATAACCTCTCCAAGACAAGGCATCCTAATGGTACATAGTTTAGATGCCTATCTAATTGCATTTTACGATTCAAATTAGGTTAGTTTCCCAAATACCAAGAAGTCAAAATTTGGGTATTACATTTTTCTTGGGAAGTCACAGGTATCATGGAAGTTAAGGAAAAATAACAAAATGTTATGGCTTGGTCATTCACAGGAGAAGAATATTGCTCCATGGCACTCACCATTTGTGAAGCTAATTGGCTTATAACACTTCTTAATGACCTAGGACTACACAAGCTCCCTTATCATCGATCTCAAATGTGATAGCTAATCAATGTTATATATACACAATAACTTAGTATTTCACGAGCGTACCAAATACATTGAGGTGGATCTCTACTTTGTACGTGGAAAGGTTAAGAAGGGTATCATCCAACCATCATGTATGCTAACTTAATTGCAACTATGGATATCAATAAGTCCCAAACTAGACCCAAAATAGCTAAACTTGCATCATTTTTATCAAATTTGGGTCTAAAAATTTTATGTTCGACGGGTTTGTGTCAGATGTGAATCTATTTATATTTAAATAGGTATGAGTCAACCACTTCTAAATATAGACTTGATCCATTATATATATATATATATATGTATATATATAATTTATTGAGTGAGAACTTAGAACTATATATTTTTTTCATTAGATTAAATTTGACCTTTAAGTTCCATAAATTAGATTTAAAAAAAAAATACAACAACATAACTTGCCTTCCCGTACAATTGTCTTCCGAAAGAACTTCTATGACAGTTCTTCCACTCTCTCAACTTGAAAACATGGATCCTATGATCATCTTACCAACCTCCAACACCAATATTTCTCACACCAGACCTCCTTATTTTTTTCACCTCCTTTCGTATGCTACCACTGACCACTTCATCAGTAGTAATAAGTCATCATTGCTCACTCTCTAGCGAAGTTGTCTTCCTCAAATTTGGTAATGGACATGGATTGCTTCACTCTCATTTGTTTTCTCTTATTTTTATCTTTCGATTCATATTGTTTTCGCTCTTATTTGATTCATTAGATTTTTATTATTTAATTTGCTACTTAATTAGATTATGAAATCTAAGAGTTTATGACATTTAAAATTTGGAATGAGACTATAAGAAATCATTCGGGTAATTGAGCTCTAATCATAGAATTAGGTGTTATTCAGCCTCGGATATAGAAAACCATGAACGAGAACTCTATTCGATCAATATATCTCTTCTTCAAAAGATTAGAATGTTAATGGTTGATGTTGGAATGATGGATATGGTTGACCAACAATGCAAGCATTGAAGAGCCAACAGTAATGGAGGGCGGTGGTGGTTATTGGGTGGTGTTTTTGGAGCCATGAGTCCCTTCCTATGTGGAAAAACTCATGTTTTATTTATCTTATTTATGGGGACATCCCAAAGGGTCTTGGCTCATTTATTCTTTTGGCTTCCTTGAGAAGTCTTTTACTCTTAGCTTTTCTAAGGAGTATTGAGAGAGTTTGGAAGTCCATCAAACACTAAAACCGGGAGTGCAAAGGTTTTTTTTTTTTAAGGTGCAGTTTTGGGCGTTTTTCTCATGCGCAGTCTTCATCAAGTGTTCCGATCGAAGGTCAAGCATGCTCCAATTTAGCTGAAATTTGAATAGGACTTCAAAACATCTGGTCCTTCAAATCCAACGGTCGGTTTGTCAATTGCTGCTCTAGTTTATGAAATATTACCATTGTACTAAGCCCCTGTTTGCTAGTGACGAAACCTCATCCTTTTTCTTGGTTTGGTTTTTTGTTGGTTGATGTGTTTTTGGTGGGTTGTGTACCCTTTAGGTGCTCATTGTAAGGGGATTGCTATAATCATCTTCAATTATAGTGGAACAATTTTCTGGACTAGGTCCCGTGGATTTTTACTTCTTTCACTTTAAAGGTTTCCCACGTTAAAATTCTTGTGTCTCTCTTTTATTTATTTGCTTGAACATTTGCACTTGTTTACTTGCTGATATGATATCATTGTAGATTGTTATATTGTTGTGGTTGAAACTAAACATCATCTACTTAGTGTTGGGTAATTGTTAGTATTGGGAACCCCTTGTTTTTTCCATCAGTGTTGACTATAGATGTCAATCGGGTGGGGTGAGTCGAGTTATTTAAGGGTCATTTTTCTTTGCGGATTAGTTGTGTCGGATTGAATTATTTCGGATTATCTTATTATTCAGGTTAGATTCGGGTTCGGGTTGTTTCACATTCGGGTTATATCGTGTTAATTTATCTGGTTTGGTCTGTTTTGTGTTTGCATTCGGATCATTGCACATTCGAGTTGTATCGATATATTTATGTAGTTGGGTCGGGATTGGGTTGAGATAGTTCAAGTTCAAGTTGAGTGGGCTTTGGATTATTTTATATTAACTTATCGGGTCGGATCGGGTATAGGAATGTAAAGGGGTGAATTTTATCAAAAATTCGATGGGTTTTATCTATCATATATTTAAACAGATATGGATGATGATAAAAATACCCATTGGATTTGGGTATGGATATTAGTAGAGGATATTCATATCTGTATCCGTACACATACCCATATCTATATTCATACCCTTTTACCATATATATAATTACCCTTTTACCCTTAATTTTAAATTAAATATAGTATAAATTGAGGTTAAATTTTTCATTTAGCTTAACTCTAAATGGGTGTAGTTGTCAGGTAATGGATTTATCTGCTAAATAATATCCATTAACAGGTAAACGAATTATTCATCGGGTAACAGATATTCAACAGATACGGATATGGATATATTGGTGGATACTCGTTAGAGGTACAGGTACTAATTTTCTTATTGGGTATGTGTATAGCCTTACCTACCCTAAATCCGCCCCGTTTACATCCTTACTAGGTTGTGTTTGGGCTGATTAGACTCGTATTCGTGTTATTTTGTATTCGAGTTAATTTAACAAGTTAAGTTTGGATTAACTTAATGAATCAAGCCTTTTTAGGTTTTGATAGGTCAGGTTGGGTTCGGGCCAAAATAATCCCGGATCAAATCAAAAAGTAACCAGCAAAATTAATCTAACTCACTAACCTCATAGTCAAGCATTAAATTTAATTTTATATAAGTATGTGATTAATAATGTATTATTAATTACTATTTGCTTATTATTATGCCTTTTTAACATTGTGTTTTTTACTCGAAAAAATTAATAAAATTATAATATTATTGGTAAATAAGTAAGTTCATAATAAAAGTAAGAAAAATAAGTGTGTGTGTGTGTGTATTATCATAATTGATTAATATTGAATTTGGTTTTGTTGAGTTAGGTCGGATTAATGACGAGTTGTGAATTAGAGTTGGATTGGATTAGATCACTTATATTTGGATAAGCATCGAGTTGGATTAGTTTTAGGTCAGATTTAGATCGGACCAGATTAATAAATTTATCGAATTAAGTTGGATCAGGTTGGCTCGATTGAGTTGAGTCAATTTTCGCCAAACTATGGTGCACTAGTGTTTAGATGATGGTAGATTGATAGAATAGAGATGGAAAAGCTTGTCAGCTTTTGTCAGTTTTAATTTATTTAGTGTGAAGCTTGTTATGTTTTGTTCTATCTAATGGTTGAGAAAGAAAATTATCTACTCATGTTATTAATTAAACTCTGAGTTCTTTTTTTCATAGATATTCTATAAATTAATTTATTTCTAAAATATCAATATACAATTTAAAAAATTAGAGAAACCACTTTAAACTATATATTTTTTCACTAGAGAAATTTTTTAATAAAAATTACTATATATTAAGCTACTTCAAACATACATGTATCAATATACATAGATAAATTATTTATTTGTTTTGAAATAAATAGTTAGATTCATTTAGAATTCAGTTACTCACCAGAGCTAATGAATTTGGACCTAAAATTATAAGATCTAATAAATTTGGAATGGGTTTAAGTTTAAATAATATAAACACATCTAAATCTGATTAAAAGTTTAGTCTATCCAACTCCCGATCCTTTGTTATCCCTAATTGCAACTAGCTTACTTATTCACAAAGATGCCATCTATTGAATAACACACTTAACATCTCTCCAAAAAATAGTGTTGTAGACCCATCAAACCCATAGTTGTTTTCAATACGTTAGTTAAGGGTTTTCTATCATGTCGTCCATAATTATATGTTAATTATGGTTATCTTATTGTAGTTAGGGTATGTTCTCCAAAATTTATTTTTACAACTTACCAAATCAATTCAGATAAACACTAATAAGATCATATTAGATTAATATAATAATAACTAATTATAATTGATAATTTTAATTTAATAATTCCAAAATAATAATTAGAAGAGAATTCACAGAAATAATTATTAATATTTGTAACACTCCCAACCATATTAAGGTCACGAGTAATTATTCTGGAGTGCTTTTGAAATCAATGACTAACTTTATAAATTAACGCAAATCTTTTTAGCATATTTTTTATTAACTCACATATTTTGAAAACCTTACTAGGAGGTCATTCATCTTTAAATTACTTCAAGCTAAAAATATTTAACTATAGAGTTTCCTTAAAAAAAAATACTGTTTACATAGATAGTTTTATCAATCTTTTTAAACCTCCACTCTTCATCACTAATTTTGGGATTATTACAATATTACTATTACTATAAATATTATACATTATTAGTATAATTATTATAATAATAATTAATATAATTATAATTAGTTATTATGATATCTATTAATATAAATATTATATTTATAGTTATTTATTTTTGTAATATAATTTTTCTTATTTTATTTACTAATAATATTATTATAATTATTATAATTATAATTATTATTAATGTATTGATTAGACTAATTATTATTATAATGCTAAATATTAGTAGTATAGCTATTATGATAATAATGATGATTATTAATACAATTATTATTCTTCTCAGCACCAGTAAAATCAAATCAGATTAAATTAGGAAAAATAAACTCTAAATAACAGGAATAAGATTTAGCCTACAAAATTGTGTACTGAACGTTGATCGCAGTGCATTACAAGTTGAGGCCAATTTCTCCTCCCCCTTCACATTCGGATATCACAGTGACAGACTCAACAGTAAACAAGATTTGGACACGGTATATTTCTTAACGCATTCAAAGAATTAATCTTATAGTGCGTCTTATACATGAAAAGAAAATAGCATTTTTTTTTTTTTGAATGACTTGATATGTTACATCACAATGAACAAATTCTGCCGTCAGGCATCCTGAAGCCTTAATTAACAATCCAGTTTTCAATTTTCTAGTGTTAATTGGTTGTACAATCACATGGCTCAGCTGCAATGTAACAGTTTTTACCAAACTCATTCATCGCTTCACACTTCTGACCTGCTTTCTTGGAGAATCAGGTTCTTCGTCAGATTTTGAGCAGGCATATAAGCGGCCGACTCCGTGAAAAAAAATTGCAGCCGTTTCACGAATACATAGTTTCCCTGCTTCATCTCTGAAGATCCGCTTTGAACTGTTCAAGTTATCTGATATCCTCCAAATATGCTGCAACAGGCAGGGACCAAAGGATATAACAGAATAAAGGATGATGAAATTTACATGCAATCTCTGTTAAGAATTTGTCTGTTCAACGGTAACTTCTGTCAAATTGTCAGGTTTGGGTTTCGTTGTCACAGGAAGGTCCACGAGCATAGTTGGAGGAGCGAAGTACATATGTAGCGACATCATACAAATTATGATACCCAGGAAAAGCTGCAGTGATATACACAAAGCAAATTAACAAGTACTTAAGAGGCATATTTTCAAAATGCAGACAGCAGGATATAAGAAAACATATCAACAGCAATGAAATCCCTTTCTGTTCTTTACTTTTTTAGGGACGTCTTGTAATTGTTTAGTATAACGGGAGGAGAAGAAATACCCTCTTACGTCTCACATGAGGTCCTTGGAAATTGGAATGGAGAAAACGTTCTTCGAAAAATATCCATTTTAAATACACAATACACAAAAAGTAAATAGTATGGTATCATTACTACCCCAAACCCCATACCAAATGCCATTAATGGCCACAAAGAAGTGCATTCTCACCTGTAATGTTGGCGAGAAATTGAAGAGGAAGACAGATAGGATCATAGTGAGCAACATTGCCATTGAAGTGGAATAGACCTGAAAATGGGAAAATATACACCCATGGAATCAGTTATATATTACCCCTCCGATCCGGCAAATATACACTAGTTCTACTCTGATACCAGACCACTTAGAAAGTAGGAACATGTCTATTCACATAATATCAAGGGTTCACTATAGTAAACTAAACAGAAAACCCGTGTTCAAAATACAGGGTAAAATAAATAAATAAATAAATAACTTAAAGAAAAGTAGCCAAAATGCCGCATTACCTTCACTATGTTGTCAGCATACTTCATCAACCATGAAACCAGCAACCCTGTTGATCCTAAATTCAAAACTACCATCCATGTTGTAATACTATATCCGTCGAAAAGGCGCTGCCACCAGGGGCCCTTTTCAAACCCATTTCTAAAATCATCGACGACCAGTCGAGCCATATTGAATATAGCACCAAATCTGAGTAAATCAAAAATAAATAAATGACTGCTACAAGATGACTTTGATAGTAGACTATTGATCCTAAAAATTAAGATTTATGACAATTTGCATGATTTAAAAGACATACTCCGGATTAAGATTTGTGACAATATGCACGAAATTGAAAAAAGAAGATATATGACAAATAGACATGAGGTGAAGATTAAATATGAACTGCACACACTTTGTATTTCTGATTTTCAGGTCAAGTTTGAGTGCAGGAACAGAATATAGTATCTCTTTATGGTTTCATTTTTGCCACTCTCCACCTTTTCTATATTAGGGGTGGATCAGCCAAAGACACTGACCTCATCTTCATTGAGAATATTGGTCCCAGCCCCAGGAATTCAGTTTTACGTATAATCCTGAACCACGAGCTTAGTCATACCATGTGGTACTCATTTAGCTCAAAAGAAGCTACTAAAGCTTCAGAATTCCATGTATCCCCTAGTACCTGTGGCTTATAGAATTCAATATATACTTGTTCCACCTAACATAACACATGGCTTTATATCAGTGATTGCCAAAATACCTAAGATCATAGACAGAAGAACCTAGAACCAAAAGGTCAATGATTGATATCCTCAGGCACATTAAAAGCTCAACCGGTAATTTCAAGATGGACATCATAACTGTCTCTTGAAGGCTGTACGTGGTGCTAATGTGGTAAATATGGGCTAAACATAAAAGTCGTGAAGAATTCAGGAAATCTAAGGACCATAGATGAAGATATTAGGAGATTTAGCCAAAATAGTGGGACACAAGCTTCAGCTTCCTTCCCTTGCTTGAAACTAGCAAGTTATCTCAACCATGCAGAGATCACAAATACAACCGCAGGGAACCATGGATCAAACAGGATCGGTAACTACAAATAAATTCACAAGGCTGACCTCAAAACTGATGAGCACACATCCACAAAGTAGTGGTCATGGAAGAATAAATTATTAGTTGGAGCAGGCTCATAGGAGCTACATGCACCCATTTACACGATGTTAGCCACATGTGGTCTTAAGGTTTTAGTCCACCTGCAGTGCATGCAGTTCCTTATTAGCCCTCCTCAACCAGTAACCTCCCTGACAACCACTAATCTCCAGGATGGAAGAGGGAAAAGAACCCAGACGAGAGGATTAAGCAAATCCAATCTATTTGAAGCTCATGGGTGAAACTCGAAACAAATAATGATGGTGTGCTGAGCTGAATTAATGGAGGTAAGTCATAAGTTTGGTTTGGTGTTACTTGAAATTAGAGAACCGTTAATATTAGCATAAAGAGGTCGAAAATCAAATTAATTCCACAGGGCCTATTCTGCCCACAGCAAGTTCTGTAGTCTTTACTAACTAGGAACAACACACACAAACTCAGCTATGTGACAATGTGTGACAGATACTCAACTCTTCAGTGTAACAGTAGACTTATTCAGTCAACCCATATACAATTCAGCTTTGAAAAACAAGCAAAATGGTATTTCTTTCTCAAATCTCTTTTCCCAGGCCAAGTATGGGCTAAAGTTTATTCTGAACTTATGGACATAGGAAGAACTACTTTGAGGAAATAGGTGGGACTTCAGTGGAAGAAGGATACTCACATACAGCTATGAAACAAACACAAATAGTGCATCCACTGTATATCTTCTGCAGTTGTGGTTCTCAAATAAGATCATGCATCCATGAATCCTGTTTGAAACTAGTATACAGATTAAAGCCGCTAAAATGGTAGTTAATATTGCCATTAACAGGCAATTGGTGATACTGTGATGTAGTTGACAATAAGACTCAATACACGTGAATTGATGTTCTGCAATTGGGGTCCAACCCCTTTAATATTTCAGGTGACTCTGTTCACACCTGAGAGGAAAAGAAGCAAAATAGAAGACAGCAAAGCATACTCTACATGCTATTTCTGCAGGAATTAGCCAATTGCATGCTTGAATTTAATACTTAAATAATTATGTCCTCACTTCCCTCCCCAAAGACAAATAATTATACGCGACCATATAAATAATGTGAGCATGTACGGCAAAAGAAAGGGATACCTACGTGTATAGTTGCACATTCTGCCAGTAGAGGCTGTCATTATTTTTCTTCATGAGAAATTCTGTATAGACACCAGCTAATGCCGAAAGACAAGCAGATAAGATCCCAAACATGTACCCTTGGATTGGTGATGAGAAAAGTGAGTCACAAGATGCCTGTCCACAGCCTTTAACCTGGGGTGGGGGTGGGAGAGAAGGAAATCATTCAAATATGAGTTGCAGTAGAAACAAAGTTCCAATATAAAGACTAAAGTAACAAACAATGGCTATAAAGTGAACAACATCAACAAACAAACAAAAAAAGGTACGGTGGCATTGCAACTGCACCAAATATTGTTAAAAGAAATCCAATTGACCTGGCATATTGGCCAAGAAAATACGAAGCCAATTGTCAGACTTACACATCCTATTTACCACAGAGTGAAGAGATCCTTTATTTATCTTCCTCTTCTTTCTTCTTTTTAATTTCATCTGTTTTAGCATTAATTTAGCAAGGAAACGATGAGAGAAATATTAACTAGAGAGCTCCACATTGGAAGGCATGGTTCTAGCAGATCTTTCAGCTGGGAAAACCAGGACAGACAACAACTTGCCGAGCAACAGGGCAATTGTCACATTAGTAATGGTTGCTTTCTATCACACAGTTCTATCATCCTTGGCATAAAAACATAGAAGAATAAAAGCATGTGCCACCCGTCAAGATGTCAACTTTTAATCTACAAGCTCGTTAAAGCCT
Source organism: Tamarix austromongolica (assembly GCA_039764185.1). Taxonomy (NCBI): domain Eukaryota; kingdom Viridiplantae; phylum Streptophyta; class Magnoliopsida; order Caryophyllales; family Tamaricaceae; genus Tamarix; species Tamarix austromongolica. Next base: position 12,951,426 of record CM077809.1, on the reverse strand, counting down.
CCACTTTGTCAATCACATATAACTAATTGCATGTAAGGAATTTCTCTTTGATGTCACTAGCAGACTCTATTTCTAAGCAATTTCCGGATCTATATGAACTCACCAATCAGTTTCCATGAATCCAGGGACAAATAAATGAGGTGTTTTTTGCTGAGCGGTCCGACTTAAAGACTAGGGAGAAAATAGCAGTGCTTGCCATTTCCTACTCTTAGAAATTGAAGCAAGGCATGCTTGCCTTTTCAACTAACACAAATTAAATTTGCCATCAACATGATCCATAAATTTGGTCTTTAAAGCACCATCATATTCAACTCAAAGGGTCGCAAGATGGAACCCATGAAATGAGGTAGACATGGTACGTCCCTCACACGCAGATTATGCCTGAAATAGAGTCACGCACTTGCTTTAAAACACATTTAGAAAATTTAGTATTCAAATATGCTAGCATAATGTTATGAATCATCCTAAGCCACCGGTAATATTTACATATAATAGGAGTAAGTCTCGAACAGCTGAGCAGAAAAGTCATTAAGGGTAGTAAAGTCTTTTTATTAAGTCTGCAGTCTTTTTATTAAGTCTTTGAAAGTAGCTTTATTATTAGTAAAAGTTTATTTATTAGTTTTTAGTGAAAAATACAGGTTAGGAGAGATATAAGGGATGGATATATCGAATATTTCTCTAACAGATATTCAGGAGAGATTTAAGGAGATGGTTATGGGGAATATCTTCCTTAAAGCTATAGGATAAATAGAGGGGGGTGGGGCTGGAAAGGAGCATCGAAAAATCAGAGAGAAAAATTTGGGAGAGCCTTCCTACCTCTCGAAAGTAGGAAAACTTTGTAATTGCTTATTTTCTATTTGATTCAGCTATAATATTATTGAAATTAATTCCAGTCCTAGTCGGTTGTGTTTGCTTAATTTCAATTCACAGCACATAAGAAGTCATTTACAAAAGAAAGTGATATTCCTGGTATAATTGAGAGAGGGTCCCTCAGTCAGTGATCAATGTCCTGATAGTGGATATAAATTAGAGGGCAAAGTTTGCAAATGATTTCCATGGCTTTTTATGAGCATTAGACGAGAGAAAGGGAAAATCTGGATAACTGCAGAAAGGAAGACTCATGGAAAGTCATGGTTTATGAAGCTTTAGGCATATGGAGATCTCAGTCTGTGATAACACGACTAAATGTATAAAGAGTTTTCTTTGAAATTTTTTTAGCTCATCTTTTGAATGGTTATCATTTACCTCCATGAATGAGTCTGCTTTTGTAGCTTAACCAAAGGGGGGAAGCTATGATGAATACTTATGTATAATATTTTCAAACCTTTTTCTAGCAACACTTTCTCTCCAACGAGAAAGACAGATGAATAAAAACCTGGGAAAACAGAAATCCAGAGAATGAAGATTGGCATGCAGCATGACCTGGCTTGTGGTTGTTCCAACAGCCAGCAGAACAACTGCCATCCACTGCAAATTTGATAGCTTTTTCTTCAAGAATATCCTATACGATATGAAGAAGAACCTTACATACAAGTCCAATGCAAAAACCAGTAGATGAAAAATGACCATAAGGACTAAGGTCGTATACCTGAATAATATCCCAGTGGTAACAATTTTTAGATTCCCCATTATCTGATAAGTAGATGTATCCACATAAGTGAGGGTAGCAAATTGGACATTGTTGTGAATCAGATATATAATTGATGGGATTGGGAACAAGCGCATGCTCTTCCAATCAGTGGTCATCCTTACACAGCCTGACGTTTTGGTCTCCTTCAAGAGTAGCATGCTCGACACCACCAACTTCAGATAAAAATAGAAATAAGACACATCAATAGTTAGTCATAGATGAATACAGCACCATCCTTAATGCTGAAGATGATTTAGCATATAAGCTCGACAGCTGATCAGCATATGGAAAGAAAGGCAGCAGGAAGTACCTTGAAAACCTCAGCAAGGAAAGGTACAGTAGCATAATCGTACTTGTATCCCCCATTACTCTGAGAAAGGGTCGTTAGTATTCCCTGCCATATGAATACATTTAATACATGTAGATCCTCATTAACATGAAGCCATGAACTAATAGTTCCACAGCTTAAAAGGAACAGCAATTCGTTAATCGTAAATCTTAAATAGAAAATTAATGGAAGCATTATATATTGTTGATGTAGATTGTAATATAATATTATAGTTTGATATTACCTTGGCTTAATAATCGGATACATACATACATGTGTGTGTCATGTCCGAGCATATATATATATATATATATATAGACTTGCATAGAGCATAGTTGTCCAACAGTAGACAAAAGTTAACAGCAACACTGCATCATTGCCCTGCTTAATTTCATTTTGGTAGGTAGTTCCAATTTGACACATCATAACTTGATCGAACAACTTTTCCATTTCAAATGCAGAAGATCAAAATTGTTAGTAACTTAACGACTTGGGGAAGGAGGGGGATTATCCTACCACATGCGTTTGTTCTGGACATCATGTTTTCAAAAACTTTCAAACAGAATTGTTGCTTGAATTAATTCTTTCAAGCAACATGTTTATTATACAAGAATGTGTCTATTTAAACAGTCACTACTAAGCCTATAAATAGCTCCCCACACCACCGTGAAATAATTACTCAGCAATTGAGAAATTCAGATTTCTTTTCTTCAGGTCTTTTTATCTCATTCTACCCTATTTATTCCAATATTTATAATTAAATACTAGCATAACGTTGAGTTCACCGAAATGTTATTAGATTGGAGAGTTGCTTTTAATAGGAAATAAAATCCATTCTATCATGAAAAAACAATTGTGTTCAACATTGGGTACCATAGCATGAAACAAATTTATCTAAAAGATACATCATGAATTCGATGGATTCAAATAATTATTTAGGTTTTATTTTTCCGTCTTCTATTATTGTTTATTAATAAGGTATGCTTTTTATATTATTATTCCTATTATTATTGTTCAATAATATTTGTTTATTTATTTTTAATACCATATAATTTCTAAACACAATTAATATTTATCTCTCAACACAAACTCTTTCTTTAGCTATTTTGTTATAGTATTGAACGTTGGCATTTATTTGATATCATATTTTGTCTTCTTTTACTCTTTTCTTCTTTGTCAATCTTTTCTCTTTGTAACAAAAATGGTTTCATCTTATGCAAATCCTACAATGTGGGTGTTGGTGAAAAACTACCAAAGTTGAATTTTAAACTTTGTCAACAAAAAATATTATTTTATGTAACTAAATTGAATTCGACTAAGTATCTCAATGAGAACCCTCTTATGCTTGAGGAAAATAAAACTAATGTAGTCAAGGTTGTCACAATGATGCATGGAATCATACAAATTTGTTATGTAGAAACTATATCCTTAATAGATCGGCAGGCACAATATATAATGTGTATTCTAGTGCCAAAATAGCAAAGGAAATATGGGATTCATTAGATACCAAATATAAGACAGAGGGCACCAACATTAAGAAATTTATTGTTAATCATTTTCTCGATTATAGAATGGTAGATAACAAGTCGATTATATACCAAGTAATGAACATCCAAGTTATCATTTATGATATTCTTGATTAGGATATATCTCTTAGCAGATCATTTCAAGTGGCTGTGATATTTAAAAAATTACCACCACTTTGGAAATATTTCAAGAAAAACCTTAAGTACAAGCATAAAGAGATAAAACTTGAATACCTTATTATCCGTTTGAGAATTGAAGATGATAACCACAAGTTTGAAGGCTCAAATCCTATGATATCCAGATCCAATGAGGTGAAAAATGGATCCAATAAGGGTAAGAAAAGGAAGCATAATGAAGACGGTTTTAATGCATGGATTAATGTGGCACACAACGACATCATGTACAGGATTGAGGAAATAGAAATAAGTCCAACAAGAGAAACTCAAACAAATGTCACTGGGTTAGTGTCACAATGCTGTCAACATAGTGTCACAATGCAACCTCGTTGGCTATGATAAGGAATGGTAGGTAGACGTTGGAGTCACTCATCATACTTGTGGTAATAAATGGATGTTCTTTGGGAATCAGTTTGTTAAAGATGATGAATAAAAACTTTTCATAGGAAATCTTTCATCCTCAAAAAGGTGATACTCAATTTAACAAGCGAGAAGAATCTTTTCTTGAACGATATACTTCGTGCGTTGGACATTGAAAAAATTTGATTTCAGGATCTCTACTTATTAGGAATGGTTTTAAATTAGTCTTTGTCTTTGATCAATCTATACTCACTAATAATGAAACGTTCGTAGGAAATGGTTATCTTAGAGATGAGCTCTTTAAGATGAATGTAATAACTATAGTAACTAAAACACATAATATTAATAAGAGTGCTTCATCTTTTGCTTATATACTTGAGTCATTTAATATTTTACATCAACAATTAGGATATGTTAACTATGATACTATATATAGGCTAATTAATTTACATTGTTTACCTAAATCCAAATTTGATCCCGGTTATAAATGGGAAATATGTGTTGAAGCTAAAATGGTAAGAAAACCCTTTCTTTCTATTGAAAGGGACATATAATCTCTATATTTAATTCATACTGATATGTGTGATTTAAAGTTTAAACAAACTAAAGGAGGTAAAAGGTATTTTATTACCTCTGTAGATGATTGCACATGCTCTTGCTATGTATATTTGTTACAAAGCAATGATGAGGCAATCAAAGCATTTAAACACTTCAAGACAGAAGTTGAAAGTCAACTTGGTAGAAAAATTAAGGTAAAAATAAGTGATAGAGGAGTTGAATACTAATATCCTTTTGAAAAATTTTGTTTGGAAATGGTACTATTCACCAAGCTACCACTCCTTATGGGACTTAATCTAATGGAATTGTAGAGTGCAAGAATAGAACCTTGAAAGACATGATAAATGTCGTTAATTAGTTTTGGATTACCGCAGAACTTGTGGGGAAACCCACAACATTTCACATGAATTATGGAAAGGTCAAAATACTAACTACAAATGCTTACAAGTGTAAGGTGCTCGGCAAAAGTAGCATTTCCTAGTCAAAGATGGTCAAGTTAGGATCAAAAACCATTGATTGTATATTCATTAATTATACACAATAGTAGTGCATATTATTTCCTTTTCCATAACTCAGAAGTTTCTAAAATTTATGCTAGCACCATTACAGAGTCAAGGATTCAAGGGATGATATATTTTTCAAAAAACAAATCCTACAAAATAAATAATAAATTAGTCTCATTAAAAGGGCCAAGAAATTCTATTGATAATAGGAACAAAAATGTTGATCCAATTGAACCTAGACAAATAAGAAAACTAGGATTTCAAAATCATTTGGACTTAATTACCTACCATATTTGATTGAAAATCTGTCTCCACTATTTAAGAAAGTTATGTACTTCTAAATCTGCTTATTATATAGAAGCAATAAACAATGAAATTGTATCCATCATGCAAAACCACACATGGAAAGCAGTGCACTAACAATACTTACAATAAACCCCTAGGATGTAAGTGGATATTCAAGAAGAAATTGAAAACAAATAGTTCAATTAGCAAGTACAAAGCAAGACTTGTGGTTAAGGGCTACAAGCAAAGAGAAGATGTTGATTTATTTGCCACTTATTCACCAGTTACAAGATTTACGCCTATTTGTATATTGTTGGCAATAACAACTATTAAAGGTTTAGAAGTATATCAAATGCATGTGAAAAAGACATTTTTAAATGATGAACTAGAAGAAGAGATCTATAAAAACAACCTGAGGAATTCATTGCTCCTTATTAGGACAGAAAGGTTTGTTGGCTTGTTAAATCCCTGTATAGATTGAAAATTTTAATTGTGTAATGTTGTTAAATGCCTTCAAAATAAATGAGTTTAGCAAATGTGTTTATGCCAAAAACACACATAAATGCAACGTTATAGTATGTTTATAATTAGATGATATGCTCATACTAGGTAGTAATAATGACATTATTAAAACTACCAAACCAAGAGTTTTTATAAGAAAGATATGGGTCTTATAGATGTTACATTAAGAAGTAAGATTTTTATTACATTAAGGATATTATTACCTTTTGATTGGATAATGTGAGAGATGTTGATTTAAGTATGATTTGTTTGTGATTATAAATATTACAATATAGTAGGGGATTGTTGATGTAGATTGTATTATAATATTATAATTTGATAGTACCTTGGCTTAATAATTTGATACATACATGCATGAGTGTGTCATGTATGTGCATATATATGTCATGATTTTGAGTCCTATATGATAGGCATATGAATACTATATATATATATATATAGAATTGCATGAGCATAGTTGTCCAAAAGTAGACAAAAGTTAGCAGCAACACTGCATCAGTCCCCTGCTTAATTTCATTTGGGTTGGCAGTGCCCATTCGACATGACATTACTTGCTTGGCCAACTTACCCATTTCAAATGTAGAGGATCAAAATTGTTAGTATCTGAATGACTTCGGAAACACAAGGAATCACCCTTCCACACACATTTGTTCTAAACATCATGTTTCCAAAATTTTCAAATGGAATTGTTTCCTGATTTAATTCTTTCGAGCTGTGCAATTATTATACGAGAATATGTGTTTGTTTAGACAGTCACTACTAAGTCTATAAACAGCTCCCACACCATCTTGGAATAATTATTCAAAAATTGAGAAATTCAAATTTCTGATTTTCTTATCTCTCTCACTCTACCCTATCTATTCCAATATTTATAGTTAAATACTAGCATAATGTTGAGTTTGCTGGAGTTTATCATATTGGACTGTTGCTTTTAATAGGAACAAAAATTCATTCTATCTTGAAAGAAAATTGTTAACAACCTTGAGCATCATGAGAGGGAGAAAAAAAATTGTCTTAAAGGCATACCGTAAATTCAATGGGCTTGAAAAAATTATCTAAGTTTTCTTTTTCCAATTCTATTATTGTCACCTATTACAGTAAGCTTATTATATTATTATTAATATTATCATTTGTCAATAATATTTGTTTATTTATTTTTAGTACCATATAATTTCTATACTAAATTAATATACCTCTAACATAAATTTGACAAATGGAAAAAGTGTTTCCAGAAGCAAGAGGGAGGCAGAATGTCTCCTGGATATATATAAAACAGAGGAGATACATGTAAAATAACCTCCTGGATATATTGATGCATAGTTTCCAAATCATGTATGCAAATTACACATATCTTTATATGGCCTTAAGCAAGCACCACATGCTTGGTATCATCAGTTGATGGCCTTTTTACAACAAGTTGGCTTCATCATCTCACGTGCATATACTTTTCTTTTCATTAGGTGTTCCCCTGATGGTATTATATATCTTCTAGTATACATGGATGATATAATTGTCATATGTTCCACTATGGCATGTGTACGTTCTTTCACATCTACATCACAGCAAGAATTTGCTTTAAGCAACTTAGCCCGCTATCATTCTTCCTGGGTATTGAAGCTACACGAGTTATATTGAGGACCTCCTCGAATGAGCTAATATGCAAGGAGACAAGCTGTGTTCCACTCCAATGAGTACAGATGCTAATCTAAATCCGATTGGCAGAACAAGTCTACAAGATCCTGCTTCATACCAAAGTCTCGTCGGTGGTTTGCAATATTTAAGTCTAACTAGGCCTGACATTACCTTTGTTGTTAACAAAGTGTGCCAATTCATGCAATCTCCAACCTCAGCTCATCTTCTCCTTGTCAATCGAATCCTTTAATATCCTAAAAGTACAGGTTACTGTGGCATTCTACTCAAATCAGTCCCATCGTTAAACATTACTTTCACTGCCTACGCTGATGCTAATTGGGCCGGTGATATAGTCGAACTAATGTGAATAGAGGCATTACTCCAAGAACTTTGTGCTCTTATCCAATGTCCTCCATTATTGTAGTGTGATCATCTTGGCGCTACTTATCTCACAATGAACCCAGTTTTCCAAGGATGGACAAAGCATGTTGAGATTGATTATCATTTTTCTTTCTTGAACAAGTAAAACCAGGCTTGTTGGACATTCACTTTGTCTCCTCCAAAGATCAATATGTTGATATACTCACTCATCCAACAGCGAAGGATCATTTTCGTACTTTGCCTTCGCAGCTCATAGTTCAAGATCACCCGCTGCGAACGAGGGGGCGTGTTGAACACACAGATCATTCAAACAGTAATTCAGGTTAAATTGGAGTATCGTCTCAATTACACCATTAAAAACATTCGCTTTATTAGTCACATTTAGACATTAATGTAAATATAATCTTTCTCCGTTTCCTAGCATTGATGTAATCACTTTTTTTTTTCAACCTCGAATTTCAAATATTTGTACCATTCTCTGTATAAACAAAGCGGAGTTGTGGTTTTCTTATATAATTCAGTTCTCACACGCTACTTCAATTAAGTTGGTCAGGTAAAAAAAATCATCGAAATAACGAACAGATAAATTGTGTGCAAGACCAACTATAATATTCGATTGAGAATCAATCATGACGGAGAAAACTCGGATCAAATAATAAATACTAGATCAATAACGCAAACACACAAAAAACAACGTACTGAACTATAGAGTTAGTTTTTCTATGATTGGAACAAAAATTTAAGATAAAGATAACGACTCGCCTGCGAACTAGTAAGCACTGTGAGAAGAGCGGCGACGAAGTACCACTGCATTTGATCTCCCTCCCTCACTTCTCAGAGACGCACTATGAATAGAAGTACTCACAGATATAGTATTCAAATAAGAGATGAAGGATGGAAGTTCAACTGAGTAGCAATCTGCACTTCCCCTTGCAAGTGGAAGATGGCCGGAAAGTTACTTCTTCCATTTTTATATTTCTTTCTTTTTTCTACGCCTCGCGAAGAAAGTTGTCAGGAAGGACGGGCCTCTAATTGAACGGTAATGTCCCGTTTGGATTGGGGTGGATCAGGGTGAACGGAGGTGAATCAATTGATTCACCCCGTTTGGCTATCAGGTTAATATTTTAACCTAGGTGAATCGGGATTAATGTTTCACCTCTATTTGCCTCGATTAACTTCGTTTTTGTTAACCTCCGATTTCGGAGGTAACAGAGGTGAAGGTGAAATAATAAGTAAATTTTTGACTTAATAGAACTAAAATACCCCTCAATATGACTTATTTATTTAATATAAGGGTATAAATATCATTTATTTTATTATTATAATCTTTATTTACCTCAATTTAAACGAAAATTTTAAAACATTCACCACGATTCATCTCAATTCCCTTCACCTAGGTTAATTTTTAATGTTTACCCCTACCTCGATTCACCCCAATCCAAACGGAGCCTAAGCGAGAAATTTTCAATGCACCTTGATTGTACGGCTCCCATAATACCCTCCCACGGCTCTATCAGTCCCGGTCCATCTCCAACGGAAATGATAAATTTTAATTATTAATTTTTTAAAAATTATAATATGTTCTGATATAAAAATATAATTATTATATTTACAATTAAAATTAAAAAAAAAATAATATATATTCAAATTTAAAAATAGTCAAATTTTTTATTTATGAAGCTATACCTTTGAAAAGATTGATAAATTGTTCATCTAAAAATATGAATACACTAACTTGATTGATTAACCATTAAAAACGTCTATATATTAGTAAAAATGACAAAAATATTTTATTTGTTATGAAGTCTGGAATATATTTATAAATTTTAGTGAATTATTATTGTAATACCCCAAAATTTTGCTTAGCCTAATCTCGCATCATTTATGCCCTAATTTGATTCTAATATCAAAAATTCTTATTTTTAGCCTTAACTTAATTTTTTAATCCCGAAACCAAAATCTTGACTCGGATAAACCATAATTCGTAAACTAAAATTAAAACCCGCTAAAATTTTCACTGATTCTAATTACTTATGACTAATCTAAAATCCCCTACTATAATCATAATCCCCCAACCCTTCTCTTTTTCCTTTTATTTTCTTCCTTTTTTACCTCTTCTTCCGTTAGTACAAGCCACAAGGTTTGATTTTTTTTTTTTTTGTTGCAACTTACCCTCCCACATGCATCCTCTCACCATCACCATGTCACCCTCATAGACCATCATCATCATCCCTCGTGCACATCTTCATCTTCTTCTTCTCTTCCCCTGCACACCCCACACACCACCATCACCTCCCCTGCCACTCTTCTTCTTGTTTTTCTTATCCTTACGCAACCTACACTTATAATCATTGTCATCACCTGTATTTTTCATCACAACACTCAACCATCACCTCACTGTCACCATTGTGGCCCTGCACCAATTGTTGTACATTGGCCCCTCTGTTTTCTTCTTCCCTAATTCACACCATACACACACGCATGCGTGCACGCACGCACACACATATATATATACTATACTCTCCTTATTTTCTCTTTGTTTGGCCTCCACTATATCCTTTCTGTGTTAAAAATCCATTGCCCGAGCTCCCTCTTCCCTCTCCTTTCTTCCTTCTTTTTTCTTCTTCTTCTTCTTCCTCCTTCTTTCCCTATTTTTGGCCTTCACACCACCCAATCCACCACCACTTGCCACCCTTTGCCCGATGGACTGACCACCAAGGTGTCCCCAACCTTTCCTGAAATGCCCCGAAAATTCCTAATTTTAAATAGTATATTTAAATAAGTTTTTATTATAAAAATTAATTAAATAAATTATTTTATTAAAATAAAATAAAATTAATTAGGGAAAATCAAGGATAAATTTATAAGTATTTTAATTAGGAGGAATTTAGGTATTTTGACTAATTAAAGATTTTAATTTGGGAATTAATTAAATAAATTATTTTATTTAAAATAAGAAGGAGAAAATATTTCCAAATTAATATTAATTTTATAAATAATTTAATGGAAGAAATTTTGGGTGTTTTGCTAATTAAAATGGAATTTATGGAAAATATTTTAAATATCCTAATTTAGCCTAAAAAGAGATTTAAATATTATTTTATTTAAATATTATTATTTTAAATATCCTAAATATTCAGATTATTTTAATTAGCCCTAATCTAAATTTTTCTCCTTTCCTTTTTCCCTTTTTATTTTTCTTTCTTCCTTTTTCCTTACCTTTTTCTTTCTTTTTCTTCTTTTTCTTTTTCCTCTTCTTTTTCCCCGAACTGGGCCAGCTGCGGCCCAGTCTTCTTCTTCTTCTTCCTTTCCTTCGGCCCAGCCCGTGCGACGCTGCCTTCTTCTTCCGTCCTTCCAGCACCGCGTTTTGCCTCCGTTTCCACCGAAACTCGTCGTTCCATTTAAACCCTTACCGCTCGCGCCGAACCGCCCGGTTCCCCTTCTTTTCTTTCTTTCTTTTCCTTCGCGAACCGCCCGGCCAGCCCATCTTCTTCTTCCTCCTTTCCCCGTCGTCGACGACGCTGCAACGCTGGCTGCCATCAATGGTGTCTCCGGCTACGGTAATTAATACCGGCCGTTTCTTGGCTCATTGTCTTCCTCTTAACTCGAAGAATAAATTTGCATAATTATTGGATGTTAAATCTCGCCCGTTTCCTCTCCCCAACGTCGCGAAAATTCGAAGCAAACCAAACGATGCCCGACCATTTTCTGCCACCGGCCACCCAATTTATCCCATCTAATGCCTTCCTACCGACACCCAAAACCCTATTATACCATCCACCATCTATAAAAAGCCTGATTGTAGGAGTTGTGGAAGATTTTTCTTCCCCGAAACCCTCGGCGAGGGCTGTCATCATCGAGACTTTAGACGCCTCTTCCGCCTCCGTTAGCCAACCTCAGCGCCACCTTCGCCTGCCAAATTCTTCCCTGCAACTCCCTCTAGTTAACCAAACTATTTTCAACCTTCGATTCTTCTTGTACGAGCATCAATAACCATGCAAATTGGGCTGCTCGTTTCGCCGGAAATTTTGACCCCGAAATCTTAAGCCACCTTCCGCCGCCGTGCTCCGCCACCTTTGGCTGCACCACCACTATCATTTTGTCCCTCTCCTCCTGGGCAACAATAAACACCTCTTATACCACCTCAATTCTCCCTATCTTTTTCCCAACATCCATCTTTCTCTTTGTTCTTCTATTTTTCCGGCCACCGCCGACGCCGCCGTGCACCACCGCCGGTGCCGCCTATTCCCACCAGACTAGGGTTGAACCCTAGACCCTCTCAACCATTTTCCATTTTATTATAAGCCTTGTTTTAATTTATTTCAATTATTTGCATATAAATACCATTATTATTATTCTTCATATTTATATTCTTAATATGTTTTATTATTATTTGATGTAAAATTTATGCTGAATTGTACTTGCGGGGTGGAGAGTGGTAATAAAATAATTTTATTGTTAGTTTCGAATTTTAAGTTATTAATTGGATTATTATAGGATTATTATCATCATCATTATTATTATTATTATTATTATTATTATTATTAGAATAATTATTATTAACGTTTTATTATTTATTCTGGAAAATCTTAGGCCCTAATTTTATATTAACACTCGCACTTATTTATTTTAGTATTATTGTTTCTATTGTTCTTATAACTATTGATAATAATATTATCAGTATCTTTATTATTTTAATATTATTATATATGTTATTAATTTTATTATTAATATTAAATAAGTGGTAAGTCATTATTTATAAGTAGGGTCGAAACCCCACTTTAAATTTTAAAGCTTATATATTATTGTTATTATTATTATTATTATTATTATTATTTATATTCTCGTTGATATTAGTTTTATTATCTTTTATATTATTATAATATATCATTATTATCATTAGGGTAAAGTCTTTAATCCTATATTACCAAGGTTTATAATATCTCTATTATTTTTATGAAAGTTAGAATTTTGTTAAAGTTATTTTATTAATATGTTATTATTTTAGTCAAAGCCCTAAGGAGGCGTAGGAACGTGCTCCAAGACCGGTGTCGTTCTAGGTAAGGGTTTACTAAGGCCATTGTGTGCTTATATGTATTATGTGCTTCGTATGCTATGCATTCTATGTTTATGATTATTAATTATGTCGTATATGATATGACGTGGAATTGAAGTATGTTTTTGTATGGCATGCGTATTATTTATGAATGATGATATGTGTTGTGATCCTGTAAGGCATGCATGTGAGTATGTTGATATGGTTTGTGTGAGAGAAAGGATGAAAAGGGATAATGGGGGAAAGAAGTTGACTAAGGGAAGTGAGTTGACCTAATATTATGGTTTTATAAGGAATAATCTAATGTATGGTTTTATGTGGAAAAGTATAATTTAGGGTTTTACGCGGCGAATATAATTTATGGTTTATTTGGGAGAATCTAGTTTATGATGTTTTTGGGAGAATGTAAATTATAATATTATATGGGAGAATCTAATTTATTATTTGATTGGGAGAATATGATTTATGACTTGTTTGGGAGAATCCAATTTATAGTTTTGCTTGGGAGATTCTAATTTATGATTTTATGTGGAAGAATCTAACTTATGGTCTTGTATGGGAGAATCTAATTTGTGGTTATGAAAGGGGAGAATCTAATCAATTGTATTATGTGGACAAATCTTTGGATTTTATATGATTTGAATCTTTGGGTTTAATAAGGTTGAATGTAGGGTTTTGTAAGGATGAATCTTCGGTTTTATGTGATTTGAATCTAGGGTTTGGTAAGGATGAATATTTGGTTGGTATGGATTGAATTTAGGGTATTGTATGATGGAATCTTGGGTTTTGTGTGGTGGTATTAGGGTTGCGTGGTGGAGTTAGGGTTTTCCATGGGAGTTAATGATTGCATGGAATTTAGGGTTTACATGAAAAGTTCGAATGGTTGCATGGGATGTGTAAAGTCTGCATGGGAGTAAAATTTACGTATGAAAAGTTAATTTGGGATTTAAGGAAGGTAATGTAAGCATTGTTTGGGTAGTTAAACACTTTGGATGGAAATTAGTATGTGGAGCATTATGAGGGTATGGAAGAGATTGAATTAGGGTTTGGAGTAATGAACTCTAGGTTGTTGTGATTAATTAGGGTTGGAGTGGATAATTGTGGTTTGTTATGATTAACTAAGGTGGAGTGGCTAATTATGGTGGTTATGGTTAAATAGGGTTCGGAGTGGTTAACTATGGTTTGTTGTGGTTAATCGAGGTATGTGGTGGCTGATTAGGGTTTTTGTATTATCTTGTGCATGTGGTAATTAAAGTGTAATTATGGTGGTGGAATTTTATGATTTGTGATGTGTGATGATTCGTGCATGTCCATGGTGAAAGCCTTTGAATAAGATATTTAAGACACTAATCTTTTAAAGTGGAAGATTATTGAGCCGAGTCCAAACCGATCCACCGGTCAGGAATAGTGGTTAGGACGCGTAGTCCTATGTGCGACCGATCCACCGGTTATAATAGTGGTTAGGACATGAGGTCCTATATGTGACCGGCCCACCGGTAATAATAGTGGGGTGACTCGAGCTCAATAAACACAAACCAGAATCGTTAAAGCTCTTAAAAGATACTAATTACTTATAGTGGAACACCATGCGAGGAGGAACCAAACCGATCCACCGGTTAGGAATAGTGGTTAGGGTTTCTACCCTATATGTGACCGATCCACCGGTAATAATAGTGGTTAGGGCATGATGCTCTATTGTGACCGATCCACCGGTAATAATAGTGGTTAGGGCGTGATGCTCTATGTGTGACCGGCCCACCGGTTATAATAGTGGGGTGTTCCTCTGCTCGCATGGATTGATAAAAGGCATGGTGTGAATCGGATTATGATAAGAGATTAATTAAATAATTAATCTGGACTATGATTGGACCTTTGTACTTTTATCTGAATTGTTCATATACCTTTATGTTGTTATGTTGGATTATGCCCTGTTATTTTCTACATGGATTATGTGCTTACGTGTTGGCCTTAGTGCTCGGTTACCTTACTCAATACGTAGCGTACTGATCACCCTTTTCATGGGTGCTGCTCATTCCCACGAGTAGTATGCCCTTCTGAACTTGTGCAGGTGGGCGAGACATCAGTCGGGGCTGAGTGATTTGGTTCAAGTTCGAGAGTTTCGTGGCCATATTTTCTCTTCATGTGATTTTATTTCATTATGTTATTTCTAGTGTATCGAATTTACCCGCTTATGATTTATTACTCGATTGAGTATTTTAAATGAACATTTTATCGATTGTAAGATTATGCCCTTCGAGGATTAATTTTGAATTCGCATTCTGGTTTCTATTTGATTCGTGATTCTTCACGCGTACTCTGATTTTGTGTTGCAACTGTTTATTGCTTTAGTTTGTCTTGATTTATAATTGATTGTTATTCCTTTCTTTAGCCTTAGCACTTGGTACTGAAACGGTCGGGGAGAACCGGTTTGGTACTAAGTGTGGCGGTAACATTCCCAGAATTCACCGGTTTTAAGTGATTTTATTTTAATTGCTTCCGCTTTAAGAAAAAAAATTAGTGAATTTTGGGGTGTTACATTTCCCCTATCCGTTGTCGGCCATCACCGCCAACCACTGCCTATTTTTCCTCCTTCCTCTTTTGTGTCACAACTTTGCTGAGTGCACGACTTGTGCACCGTCTGTAGCACGATTGTGCAAGACTTAAAATCTCCTACTGCACAGTCGTACAACCTTTGTACAACATGTGTATCGTTTTTGCTCTTGGTATAGTGTTGCACAGTCGTGCAACCCTTGCACCGCCTGATCGTGCGTCTTTTCTCCTCTCAACCTATTGTACACTATTGCTGCATAACCGTGCAACTCTTACACCGCCTGGCTGTGTATCTTTTTTTCTCTTGACCAGAAGCTGCATGGCCTGCTACACGGCCATGCAACTTTCCATTTTTGGTTGTATATCCCTATTTTCACCCCCAAACCTTATTCAAACACCACCAAAATTTAACCATATCTGCACCACACATTCCTCTACACTTCCATACAATTCAAGCTTCCATTTGACTCTAGTAAATTCCATTTTTACCCTCATCTACCTTAACTTCCCTCTTAATTTTAATCTTCAATCCTAATCATATTTTTTATCTTATTTTCATAGGTGATTTTCTGGTGATCTCGAAGGAGGTATAGGATTTGCGTGCATAGAGCCCGATGTCTTTGTTGGTAAGGAACTAAGGATACATGTTGTAGCTAGGGATTTATGTGATACATGTATTTTTGTATGTGCTTTTGTGTTAAGTATATTGTATTGAGTAATGTATTGATGGAAATTTTATGAAATGATATTCTTTAGAGTAATAAAATTATGTGAGTACGTATTTAGGTATAATGTGGATACAAGATATCAATGGGAAACTGAGGATATGTACTTCGGATAATGATTGGAAATTTATATGTATTAGTATTGGGTTTCATAAGGCCTTTGGAAGAATACAATTGTCTTGACTACCCTGAGGGTATTACAATCATTTGAGGATAATTACATGGTCATACTTATGTTGTTCAGTTATATGTCTTGCGCATTTATATGAGTTCAACATGATAATATACAATCAACTCTGAATAAGGTACTAACCATTTAAAGTAAAATATCACGTGAGTCAGGCCAAGGTGTTTATATGAGTCCATTCCACCGGATAATAATAGTGGCTCGAGTGTATTGTCCCCGAGAGGTGCATCAATCCGTTCCATTGGATTAAAAATAGTGGGGCCCCATACTCAACGTGAATGAAAATAAAATTAAGAGATAAACTATACATGGAAAGATACTAATCATTTAAAGTAGAAGACTACGTGAGTTAGGACCGAGGTGTTGAGTCTGTTCCACCGGATAATATTAGTGGCTCAGGTGTATTGTCTTCGAGAGGTGTTTCAAACCATTCCACCGGTTTAATAATAATGACTCAGGAGTATTTTACTTTTAGAGGTGTTGGCTCTGTTCCACCAGATAATCATTATAGCTCGGGTGTGTTGTCCCAGAGAGGTGTTTCAAACCGTTCCACTGATTTAAGAATAGTGAGGTCCCTAAACTCAACATAAATAAAAGATTAAAATATGATTATATCTAATAAAAGACTTGGAATCAGTAATTATTTAGCATTCTTTAATTTATGCATGTATGTTTTCTTATTAGAATTCTTGTAACCCTACTTGGATGTACCATTACTTTACTCAGTACGTAGCGTACCGATCATTCGTTTCATGGGTGTTGCTCAATCCAACGAGTAGACGATCCAGATGTATATGTACAGGTTGATGAGGACCAGGTGGATGATTTTGCAGCCTTTGATGCTATATATGCGGGGGAGTGATTTCTTTTGTATCAGGGTTTGGGCGTAGAGTCATGTTATCCAGATGATAGTTTTACCTAGATACCTTTTTGGACTCTTAGTTCCATGGGATCCCTTTTATTGTATTTTGACATTATAATCAAAGTTGATCTCCAAATGCTTATTTGATATTATTAAAAGTCGTCTCATTTATTACTATCATGGTTTAAATTTTCTAATCATTTAGCCTTGTGATTGACGTAAGGATGGTATGGAAAGGGTGATTGACGTAAGGATGGTATGGAAAGTTGTCTCATTTGATATTATTTGATAAAATTTTATGATTTTCTAACTTATTCTAAGATTTGGTTTTTAATTAAAACAATACTACACAATAATTAACTATATAAAATATTACTTAAAAATATAATTAAATTATTATTTTCATTCGAAAGGGTGGTGATATAAGGGTTTCTACCCTTCACCAAAATAGTAATAATAATAATAATAATAATAATAATAATAAAAGTAAAACATTATTAATAATACTCTTATTAGTAGAATATTAATATTAATAATACCATAATTCTTAAAATTACAAGGTGGCTTTCAAAACCACTTCATTTAATAATAATACTATTCAAAAATGTAATAATGATATTAATATTATATATATACTTATAATATAAAAGTTAATAAAGATAATAATAATAATAATATAATTAGTAATAATGTTAATAATAGTAATAAAAATCAAAGATGCAAGACTTAATTAAATTTTTAGGTTTCTACCCCTCCTGGAATAATTACAATATTAAATAAATAATTACACTAATAATAATATTATTAATAATAATAGTAAACATGTAATAATTCCATTAAATAACCAAAATTTGAGAATAATAATTTATCTAACTCAATAATGCTCCCAAACCCGTCAACAAAATTTAGCAATTAGGATTCAGTTGACAACAACAACAACAACAACAATAATAATAATAATAATTAAAATTGGATTAACATTAAAAATTAGGATAAAAGCAGAATAATTATCAATAAAATCGAAAGGAAGTGTTTAAAAGGCTTAGGGTTTCACCTTGAGTTGGAGGGGATGGGTGGCACTGGCGGTGGTGCCCGGAGGTGGCCGGAAAAATGATCTAAGAGGGGTGAAAATGAAGAAAAAGAGGTAAGGGGGAAGGAGAAAAATAAAATAAGTTTATGGGTCGGTGGAGGAGACTTAGAAGGAGATATTGGGTCGTTTAGAGGGTGGTAGAAGTGGCGGATGTGGTGGTGGACGGTGGTTTAAGGTTTCGGGGTGGAAATTTCTATTGAGAGAACTAGCCAAATTTGCATGGTTATGGAGGCCCGTGCAATGAGAATCAAAAGATTTAGATGATTTAGTTAATTAGAGGGTGTTGCAGGGAAGAGTTTGGGAGGAAGAAGAGGCGGCGAGATTGGCTAAAGGTGGAGAACAGGGCATCTAAAGTGGCGGTGGCGTACAAACGGGTGCTTAGGGTTTTCGGGAAAAGAAAGCTCGATTTTGAGCCATACGAGGGGTATTTATAGTGGTGGAGGGTAGGCTCGAGTTGTGGAGGTTACCAGAAGATCAATTTCGGTAGGAAAATGGGTTGGTTTTGCCGTTGATCGGGTGGCACAAATTCAAAAATTTGCCCGACCTTTGAGAGGGAAATGGGGGCAAACGTGGGGAAGAAATGGAGAGTGGGGCATTTTAAATCGAAGTATGCATCGAGGTGAAGAGAATGAGCAGGAGAAATACCGGTCACGACACGTGTGGCCGGCGGCGCCATTTTCGGGGGAAGGAGGAAGGTGACAGTTATGGCGTTGGGCTGGAGGAGGAAGAAGAATATGGGGGAGGGGGTTGGACCGGGTGGTTCGAGGGAGAGAAACGAAAGAAAAAGGAAGGGAAACTGGGTGGTTCGACGCGAGGGTTATGTCCGTTAAATAGAACGACGCATTTTAGGTGTAAAAAGGGATAAAGAACGACGTTCCGGGCTGTCGTGCAACGGTAAAAAAAAGTAATGATCAAAACGCCGCATTTGAGTGGGAGAACGAATCGAAACGTGGCACATCGAGGGAGGCGGAAGGAGGACGATCGGGCGGGCCGGGCTGCGTTGAAGGAAAGGAGAAAGGGAAAGGAAGTCTGGGCCGCGAGCCATGCCTAGTTCAGCGAGAAAAAGAAAAAGAAAAGAGGAAGAAAGAGGAAAAAAATAAAAATAAAAATAGGATGGTTGGGTTAGATAAATTAATTGAAATATTTGAGGTATTTAAAAATAATAATATTTAACTAAGATAATATTTAAATCCCCTTTTTAGGCTAAATTAGGATTTTTAAAAGATTTTCCAAAATTTCCATTTTAAATTAATAAATCACTCAAATTTTATTTAATTAAATTATTTATAAAAATTAACATTAACTTGAAACTATTTTCTCTTTCTTAATTTGAATAAAATAATTTATTTAAATAAATTTCCAAATTAAAATCTTTAATTAGATAATATACCTAAATTTCCTTTACTTAACATATTTATAAAATTTCTTATTAATTTGCCCTACTAAATTTCCTTTTATTTTAGTAAAAATAATTTATTAAATTAAATTTTCAAGTAAAACCTTGTTTAAATATAATCTTTAATATTAGAAAATTTTGGGGCATTTCAAACATGCTCAGGACTCTAGTAAAATAGTTTATCCTTATTTGAAGTGTGCTTATATTCAGCGTATCAACGCTAATGATTTGAGAGATCATTTGTTTGTATATGGAATTGATACAAGTTACACTTGTTGGATATGGCATGGGGAAACAAAGTCTAAATATGATAATGACGATGTTAGGAGAGATAGTAGTGAATCATTATTTGATAACTATGAGGGACATTCGTTAGAGGAGATGGCTCAAAAGGTTGAGGAAAGTGTTCAGGATTGTTCAAAAATGTTTGAAAAGTTATTGAATGACTCAGAGAAACCTTTGTACGGTGATTGTAAGATGTTTACACGATTATCCGCTACTTTAAG
The DNA here is from genome assembly GCA_039764185.1 of Tamarix austromongolica. NCBI lineage: Eukaryota > Viridiplantae > Streptophyta > Magnoliopsida > Caryophyllales > Tamaricaceae > Tamarix > Tamarix austromongolica. The sequence continues at coordinate 12,931,152 of CM077809.1, read as the reverse complement.
TTTTTACAACTTAAAAGCATATAATGGATGGAGTGATAAGAGTTTCACAGAATTATTTTCACTTGTGAAGGATATGCTTCCTAATGATAACGTTCTACTCGATCGTACCTATGAAGCGAAGAAAATTCTATCCTCTATGGGCATGAATTATGAGAAGATACATGCATGCCCTAATGATTGTATTTTATATCGCAATGACAATGTATCTTTGGATAGTTGTCTTAATCTTGAATGCAAAGCACCACGATACAAGAAGAATAAGGTCCCCGCTAAGGTGTTATGGTATTTTCCTATAATACCAAGATTAAGGCGGATGTTTAATGATGTTGAAGATGCCAAGAACCTAAGATGGCATGCTGATGACAAGATAGATGATAGGTTTCTTAGACATCCATCTGACTATCTACAATGGATGACGATTGATGTCATGTTTCCTGAATTTGGTAAAGAAGCAAGAAATGTGTGCCTTGCACTTTCTGCGGATGGAATGAATCCGCACAATCGAGGCACCTACAATTTATGGCCGGTGATTTTGGTTATATACAATCTACCTCCGTGGCTCTATATAAAACGTAAGTATATGATGTTGTCTTTACTCATTTCCGGGACAAACCAACCTGTGAATGATATTGATGTTTATTTGGCACCTTTGATTGATGATTTGAAGTTCTTATGGGGCATGGGCAATGAAGTATTTGATGCATATAGTGAAGAAAATTTCACTTTGAGAGCAATGTTATTATGTATTATAAATAATTTTCTAGCGTATGGCAACTTGTCAGGTTATAGTGTGAAAGGCCATTATGCTTGTCTAATATATAAGAAGAATACTTCATTTGTTCAGCTAATACATGGCCGAAATACTATGTTCCTTGGGCATCGTAGGTTTTTACCTAAGAATCATCATTATCGTAGGCAAAGAAAAGCGTTTAATGGATTCCGAGAAGAAGGGCAGGTAAAAATCCGGTTGACGGGTCGACAAGTGTGGCTGAAGATGAAATATTTGAGAGTCGAGTTTGGGAAGAAGAATAAAGATAAGTCCTCCATTAGTTGGGTAGAAGAAGATGTCAATATTCTTTCACCTTCCTTATTAGGAATCTTTCTATGTGAGACATGCCCTTGATGTGATGCATATTGAGAAAAATATATGTGACAGTCTTGTTGGTACATTACTTAATGTTCCACACAAGATTAAAGATGGCATAAATGCTCGAATAGATATGGAAGAAATGGGTATTAGATGGGAACTGACACCGCGAGATAGCGGAAGAAGAACATATTTACCAATGGTGTGTCATACTCTTTCTAGAAAAGAGAAAATTTTATTTTATGAATTCTTTCACAGTGTCAAGGTTTCGGAAAGGTATTCTTCAAATATCAAAAGGCTCGTGTCTATGAAATAGTTGAAATTAATTAACATGAAGTCTCATGATTATCATATTTTGATGCAACACTTGCTGCCGATAGCTACACATAGAATTTTGTTAAAACATGTTCGAATTACTATCACGAGGCTTTGTTGGTTTTTTAAAGTCGTCTGCTCTAAAGTTATACATTTTGATAGCTTGGTCGCCTTGCAAAGAGGTATTGTGATTACTTTGTGCCAGCTTGAAATGTATTTTCGATCGTCATTCTTTGACATTATAGTACATCTAACTATTCATTTAGTTTATGAGATAAAGATGTTATGACCTGTTCATGGGCATTGGATGTACCCCTTTGAACGGTTTATAAAGTTGATAAAAGGTTATGTGAAGAATCGATATCGACTGGAAGGATGTATTGTTGAGAGTTACCTTGTGGAAGAGGCAATTGAGTTTTGCACAAAGTACTTGTAACACCCCCAAATTTCACTCCGGAAAAAATTTTTTTTTGAAAGATTAAAGCGGAAGTTAGGAGCGAATTTGGGAAATGTTACCGCCACATCTAACACAAGATAAATGTCAACCATCTATCTCATGTTAGATGCAAGGCTAAAACCTGTCAACCAATTAAATCCGAATAGTAAAAACTTAACAGAGTATGAGAAATTTAAAGTCAATTACAAAACCTTTAGAAATCTAAATACAATACTTGCAACTTCCAAAGGTGAATACAATTAAACAAAACAAATCCCGAAGAATAAAAATCCGGATCGCCTACTCACTCAAGGCAAGTCTTCCACCCCAACTCAGTATCAACCTGCACAAGAGGTCTGCTCCCCACCATTGGTGGATCATCACAGGACCCATTCAATCAGTGTAGTATCAGTACGGATCCAATACTGAGTAAGTCTCGCTACCCTACCTTATAGGAGGGATATCATCAAGTGCATAATAAATTATAGTACAATACGTTAATACGATAACATACATACTCACAACCCACAGCATGAATCTCGCCATACACTCATAGTAACATATAAAACATATGCAACATCCCATTTAACATATAAGCGTGGAATAACCGAAATAATAAGTGACTCACTATGCACATAAGCAGCATGTGGTAATATAGACAATAAAAGCTGGCCATGGTCCAATTAGACTTATTCTTTATTCTCATTAATAATATGTTCATTTCACACATATTCTTTAATAATCCATGTGAGCGCGGGAGCCCCACTATTATAGCCGGTGGACCGGAAAATATACGCACAGGGCAGAACGCCTCTGATCCACTATTATAGCCGGTGGACCGGAAAATAATCGCACAGGGCAAAACGCCTCTGATCCACTATTATAGCCGGTGGACCGGATCACAGCCCCGACTCACATGGTGTTTCGCTTTAAGTACTTAGTAGCTTTCCCATGGATTAACTTATAAATTTGGTTTGTCGAGCACGAGATCCCCCACTATTATAGCCGGTGGACCGGAAGATATCGCACAGGGCAGAACGCCTCTGATCCACTATTATAGCCGGTGGACCGGAAAATAATCGCACAGGGCAAAACGCCTCTGATCCACTATTATAGCCGGTGGACCGGATCACAGGCTCGACTCGACATCTTTCGCTTTACGTGATTAATGTCTTATCAGTGTCTTATTGAATTCACATCACGCCCTTGACATGCATAAATCATTCACTTCATACTTACACATCACAAACAATGAAATTCCACATTCATAACTACACTTAATCAATAATACACATGATAACACCAAACAACTCTAAGCAGCCATAACGAACCCTAATTGACCACACCAAACCGTGCCTTAACCCTATTTTACCATAACAACCATACTTAGCCATCCCAAACCTTAATTACCCTCAGCAATTCACAATTAGCTACTCCAACCCTACTTAATCACAACGACCCAGAGTTAATCACTCCAAACCCTAATTCTGTCTCCTCCAAACCCTTATAATACTCCACGCACTATTCCCCGTCCAAAATAGTTAAACACCCAAATAATACTTGCATTACCTTCCTTACACCCCAAATCAGCCTTTCATAGGTAAATTTTGCTCCCACGCAGACGTTACGCATCCCATGCAACCTCTCGAACTTTTCACACAAACCCTAAATCCCATACAATCATTAATTTCCATGCAAAACTCTAACTCCACCATACAAACCCTAATACCACCCTACAAGCATTATTACCACCACACAACCCATAACACCACCATACAAACCCTAATACCACCATAAGCCATTAATACCACCATACAATCATTAACACATCCTAATACCACCATGTAAACCCTAATACCACCATACCAACCATAATACCACCATGCAAACCCTAATTTCCCCCATGCAACCTTAATTTATTCCCACTCTTTTGTTTATTTAATTCCACCTTCTCCTCATCGTCTCACAAATGGTGAACTCCTTAGGTCATCCACACCTATGTTAGCCGACGTACTTCCCTTTGGTTATTTTAACCGCTTATTTTTCTTTTTCAAGTCCCCACTTCACCACACTTCCTCACATAACCCAGCATGCATGTCGTAGGGTCACATCACATCACATCACATCATTCTTGTTCCACAAAATATTAGTACACAAAGACGAGAACACGGGGACGTACCTCGGTTCCATGCTGCGCTACACAAATACACAGATAATACACAGGATTATAGCATACAACCGCACAAAGCATACAAGACAGGTAAATCATGCGATGCACCCAAGTGGCCTTAGTTACGTCCTTACGAAATATCCATAAGTAGAGGTAAGTAGAGAACTTACCTGGATCCGAAGCTAGCTAAGCGAAATGAGAGGGAGAGGGATCCCTAGTTCGTGGGTCCACGAGAAAGCTTTCCTAGACCCGATAGAAATCGAAAACTAAATTAGAAACTATTCTATCAATCAATAATTCACATACCCTAATTAAATAAACCCAAACTACACAAATGATCTTTCTTAGAAAACGTGTATAAAACTTAGAACTTAAAAGTATAGCTTTATTAAGATTTAAGGTTAAAACTGAATAAAAACGGATTAATACAAATATCCCTTGGGACACTTCAACTTAATTTGGAAAGCCCGAAAAGAATAATCGATCATAAGTTAATTTATCGAAAATAACTTATTTATTAGATTTTATAACTAAATAGGTAATCCAACCGTTTACATAGAACCAAATTCAAACCGATTAGGTTAAAACAGAATTTAAATGGTTTAAAACCCAAAGATAGAATTCGATTAGATAAATACACGTAGCAAAAATCAATTTTATAAAATCATCCCCGAAAATTAGGGTTTTTAATACTTAAACCACAAATTGGCCAAGTCACTTTGATTACCTCAAATTGATAGTTTAAAATACAATTAAATTAATTTTAGATAAAACTAGACAATCAAATTCAACAAACGATCTTCCGATAAATCAATTCCAGATGATCAATTTTCAAAATTAGGGTTTTAGAGTCTACGACATAAACACAGGTAATTCAAATCAATTAATTCTAATTAAAGGTATTAGAATACAATTAGGCTCATTTCAACTACTTTTATAAATTTAATTTTAGAAAACAACTATACAAATAACCAATTTCATAATCTCACTTAAAAATCTAGGGTTTTAAGCCCGGAAATATGATTCGGTAAAATTCTATAAATTTAATCAAATTGAATGTTTAGAAATGAAATTAAACACATTTTATAACATATCAAATAATCAATTGCTCAAAACCGACAAAAGAAATACACAATTTAGCCCAATTAGGGTTTTTGAGCCCGGAACGCAAATCCGATTAATTCTTGCCAAAACATATCAATTGACAGTTCGGAAATGTAATTAAACATGTTCTAATGTAATTTATATAGTCAATTGAATAAAATAACCCGATTACCCAAACCAATTTAAACCCGCGGGAGTTTTGACCTA